>BSBK01002631.1:1757500-3187500 GCA_027943335.1 Chamaecyparis obtusa | reverse complement strand
TTTAGATTTGGACAATATTAACATATTAATCTTTAATTTATCTTAATAGTGTCTCCAAACTTCTTAGAAACACATGTATACCATTTTTAACAACTTTTACCTACTTGTCCAAATAAATTATATATTATTGTCCACTTCATTCTTTACAATTAAAAAAAAACAATTTTCAATTAGTTTGGTGCAAGTTATTTGAAGCGGACAAATACGTACTTGATTTTCAGGATCTGTCCATTTTGAAATTTCATTCAAAAAATACTAAACAAAAAATTTAAAAAAATACACAATTTTGAGCTCTCATGCTTAATTATCTTTGTACCAAAGGGTTTTTCAAAATAATAAATATAGCTATATCTTTTTTGATGCACACATCAGATACTGTGTTATGTTTTACTAAAGAAATATGAAAAAGTTTTAGTTCATGAAGGATTTGACTCCCTTAATCTTAGCCACTTTAGAAAAAATTAAGTATTTTAGAGACTAGATTTAGAGTACTACAGTTTATAATGTTTTGGTATCTTCAAATTTTGAGTGCAAATGTCTTAAATTGCTCCTCCAAGTTTAGGTTTAATTGATTTTAGAAAAAAGTGGCCACTTATACCCCCTTTTATTTAGTATCTTGGTGCACATGCCCTGAATTTAGTTTGGGTGAAGAATAAATTAAGGAGGGTTTACAATATCTTAAGATATAAGTCATCATGAATGCCTTTTTTCTCCCTTTTCTCCTCAAACCCTAATTGATACTTTTATTTCTACCACAAGGAGTTAAACTACACCTGGATTTCCATCTTTCAAGCATCGAGGAAAATGTAGACCCTATCAATTATGAAACTGCATCAAATGTGTAAAAACCAATGCAAAACAATATATCATCATCAACATTTGAACTTCAATTTAACATTTCTATTTTTGGTTTTCCATCCATATCAAGACAAATATAACACCTCCCAATGCAAAAACAACATCACCAAATCCAAGTTTCTCCTAATTGACCATAATGCAAAAAAATTAAATTCAAATGTGTCAACTATTGTGCCTCACAACTCATGCCCCAATCATCCATTTGACCAAGTGAGGACCCCCCCTCATTTTTCCCTTTTAGCCTTTTTTATGTCTTTCCTATCCCCCTTGGGCATGCTTTCTCTCAAATATTTGGGATTTATAGGATTAGGAAAATGAAAATTCAAATAATTCCCTATTCCTCAACCCCTAAAAGGTATTGGAATTTTAGGGATTAGATGATCATTGTTCTATGATCTCCCATTTAAAACTGACAAGCTCAAAGTCTGATACCTGACAAGTCTAAAGTTTGATGTCATAATTTGTGCTATATAAGTGGGCTTTGTTTGATCACTTTCATTCCCAATCAGTAAGTAGAATGTCTTTAGTGACATTCAATACTTACTTTCCTTTGCAGTCCTGTGCCCTGTCCTAGCTTGCTTCAAGTCTTCTTGATGTGTGTGCTTTAGTTTTTTGGTGTCAGCAACCTAATGTCTTTCTCATCTCTAACAACATGTTGGTTTTACTCTCATTTATTCCATTATTTGTTGGATTTCATTGGTTAGGGTTTTATAACTTTTTGGTGCTTGTTGTGGTTGTTGTTATTTTTGAGTTTTCTAGTAGGGTTCTTTGACACATTCACCCTTCAAATCCAAGTGTGTAAATAAATTTCTTCCTAGCATTAGACTTGATCATTCTCAATATCCACTAAAATAAAAACCTCGGAGGAAGTCTCACGAGAAATGAGAACTTGAATAAAACCCTAAGGCCTTATAGTGTCATTATTTAGGTTTCAAGGATCCCAGATCTATAAACCTAGAAATACCTCAACCCTCGTAACCAATTTGCATCAAGGATCAATGGTCCTCAAAACCCATCCTTTGTTAAGGTTTTTGGAATTACCAACCCACCAACACTACCCCTATAAATGATAACATTAGCATTTGAGGATTGAGGGAACCCTAATCCCTAAAAGGACCCCTAATCCCTAAAATCCCCAAATGCCTCACATACGATATAAAGGGTATTTTAAGATAAACCATGACTTTTCAGTGTTTGGGGGTATTAACACCCCTAAAGACCCAAAAGGTTTGTGAATGTTAATATCCCTAAACCACAAATATTATTTAGAGGGTCTCAATTAAGATATATTTAATGTATCTTTGGATTAATGGGTATTGATATCTTGTCTTGTTTTCTCTTTTGAGTGTAATGAATGCTATTAGAAAATTTTCTTTCCTATTATAACTTGCTTTTTTTTGGTTCATATAGTAGAATAGTTCAATAAAATTGAAATGGTTCTAATAGTCACATTTTTGTGCAAAAAGTATATGACCATGTTGACTTCAATGAATTATAAATTCATGGGCTATCACAATCCCTCTAAGCTAGGGAATAACCATCTTGAGATCACTTGTACAAATATCAATCACATGGACCTCAGAGAGTTCCTACAGTAGATGGATAATCCTAATGGTAGACTTGTAGATGATACCTCCCTTGTCTACTTGACACTAATCCAAGCATTAGCTTATACCATTTCAATGTTTTCCACTGACCTAATAATGACAAGCACAAAAATTTACAATCTAGTGGAAATGAGGGTATTGAAAAATTGGGAGAGGTCATCCTCGATATCCGACTAGACAACATTGAGGATGCTTTTAAATTTATCCTTCATAATGAATATGGGAAAGTATCCAAGGAATCTATAGATATGTTTGCAAGGATCAACTAGACATTGAGTTCTACATTAATGAAATCTACATCGAAAGGCTAAGGAAGAGAAGTCAACTTGATAAGATGAATTTACACATGGCTTACCTCAAGGAAGACATTAAGAATTAATGGACCCTATTGAGTAGAGTATTTTTTTTCCATAGGAAAAATAACTAGAACCTTGGATGGTTCTATATATCAAGACTATTCGAAGAAGATAGGCAAAAATTCACTAGAGGAAAGTCATCAGTGAGAAATTGTATGGAAAATTGGAGAGAGAAAAAATTGACCCCAAATTCCATATGACCTCATATGTTGTATACCTCTTAGTAGCATAGGCCACCTTCCCTAGGTTGAAGATAGGTGCTTCTTTGATGAATCCAAAAACATGTATCTATTCCTATTACCCACATTCAAACTACCAAGAAGAGGTGGAGAAGCCAAACTATGAATTATTAATGATGCATTCATTTTTGTGGTCATAAGGGCCATAAAAGGTGATTTTTCTAAGAGGATATCACTATAATTTGCTACCTAAATTAATATATTTGGGAATTATTATATTTTATTTAGAATATTCATATATATCAGGGTGGTAGGTTCCTCATTTCCACCCACCAAGATTCCAAGGTAGCCCTTCAATAAGCTAATTCTCATGGAGTTGTGTAGGTAGGTTGTAAATGCTCACCACCTGATTATAAAAAAACACAAGTCATTATTCTAATTTCCCATTAGGATAGTGGTACACAATGCACAAGACATGAATATTACAAAGGTAGTAGGTCCAAATTGGGGTGAGTTTCCTCTGTGAAAAATCAATCATAAGGTGACGATCCAATCCTATTGGAATGTTCAACCATGTCATAGGATCCCACTCGAAGTATGAGTTTCACATAGAGGACCATGAGTGAACTGCATAGATGACTATGAAGTCTAGGTGAGTGACTATTATAGAATGGATCTAGACTTGGACAAGGAAATTTAAGGTATAAATATTTCTAATGACCATCATGAGGAATATATGAGATACTATTTCCCATGTACAATGAGGATATAGTTTTAACTAGGGCCATTCATAATGGTTATGTCTTGGATGATGATAAAGAGGACATGAAATTCAAGGAAAGACACATGATCAAGTGCAACTAGTATTGGTTAAATAATCTATTCAAACTAGATCCAATGCTTATAGAGAAGGGGGTAGACAAAATCCTACAATCAAAGCCAAGTGATTCCCATGGGAAGAGAAATCTTATAATAAAAAAAGTACCAACCAATTCCCTATAAGGAGAAGCTTCAAGACACACAAGTTTGGTAACCAATAGGGTGCCAACATAAATTTAAGAGGTAGAAAAAGGACAAAGAAAAGAGATAGGTACATTGTTCCTCTTCCATGCCTACTACCATTGATGTTCCACCCTCACCAACTATTGACACACTAGAAACCTCATCTATTGTAACAATGGATGCCCCATCATCCTCTAGGCCTAGATTTTTTCCTTTTAAGGTTAAAAATTGTTGAAAAGGCTAAATAAATGAGGGGGGGTGAATTAGTTTTTCATAAAAATATTCTAAAACTTTTGCTAAATCAGTAAACTCATAAACCATTTAAAATAGATATAGATATATTAGCTTATGTCCTATCAGTAATGAATGACACTTGAAACAAATCTAATCACGAGAGCACAAAGCCACCAATACAATGAACACTAGAATTTACATGGAAACCCAAACTGGGAAAAACCACAGAGAAGAAAATTCTTATGAAATGAACACCAGTCAAGGTTATTTTTACAAGGGCTCACTATTGGTTGAGCTAACTACCTTGAAATATGAAAGTGGGTAGTTGCTGATACAAATATTTTTAGTGAAGAAATGTAAACTGATAGTTTTGCATCTGACCATGCATGAAATAGTTCCAATTGATAGCTCACAGATCATTGATAGTTAAGATCTAATACATACCCTCTGTAAGCATACAAAAATATTTTACAACATACTATATAAGGCCTTATTGTGTACCACTAAAATTATTTCACACCACTACATGATATACCAAAACAGACTTGCACTATATCACCTTCATTTCTCTATCTCCAGCTTGCACATATACTCACACATCCATTCCCTCTCTTTTTATCTTCTCACGTGTGAAAAATACAAAAAGGTTTTATTTTTTTATACAAGTATCTGATTATACACATGTTGGCCACACCAAAAGAGTGTGTCGACCATAATTCAAAAAGATATTACAATTATTTTTACTGCACTACCACCAATCCTAAATCTAGGTCACACTTAAGACTTCTTTACAACACATTACCACAAGAAATAAATGTAGGTCACACTTAAGATGTATAAAATGTATATTAAATTCACCAAAACATAGGTAAATTATGGAACCATAAAAATGCTACAACCAAGACCATGTCTTGATCGATAGAATATCTCAACCCAACGATAGATGAGACTAGATAAAGCTTGTCCAAAATGTCATACCAAAATCTATTTGATGAACTAAAATAAATTTTCGATTTGAAAATTTTTTGGAACAATAATGTAAGCATAAAAATCAAAGGTAACAATATAAAACACCATGCAAATCCACACACCAAAAGTATATAATTATACCAAGATATGTAATCCATAAGTAGAATCACATACACTTATCACTGAGCAACAAAATTGTATGTACTAAACTATTCTATATATAACCAAAACTAGTTAGACTTTATCATAGATAACATACCGATAACCACAACTGATACTACCAAAAACCAACAAATACTGCCAAGTAGTTAGTATGCAGGCTTTGACATCAATGACAAAAATGCTAGCAACATCTCAATATGTCTAACAATCTCCCCCTTTGGCATAGATAGCTAAACAACAAGAACACAAAGAATCCAAAACCATAAACTCCCCTTGAGTATACACCTCATTAATAGATGACTCATTAATATTTTTGTTTCTCTTTTTCTATCCCCCTTTTTGCAACAATGGCAAAGGGACAAAACAAAAATATAGAAACTTCAAATAAATACATTAGACTTAATGGAAAAAACTTTCTTATACCTTTCCTTCAAGATTGGAATCTCTTTCTTCCACTCAACAACAACAACACCCATCTGGGAACATAGACTATCATGTTCCACCAACATGTCAAAAGATAAAATATAGTCTAGAGACTAAATCCATTCTACATAACTCTCCACATAAGCAAGAATACTAGAAACATGTTCCAATCAGACCTCTACCATATATTTTACCAACCAAAAGGTCTTCACTAGATCTTCTTTCTACATTTGTAATTGAACATTTCTCCTTATAAATGTCCAACTCTTATCCTCTTTTTACCTTCCGTATCCTTGAAAAATTCACATGTCTTTCATAGTTCATTCAATTTTTTCTTAGTAACTTCAATTGTACCTCTACAGTTGTCTACAATAGCAGGCCACTGAAGACAATACTTGTATATATCCAAAATTTCCTTCATACATTCCTTGGTAGCACTGATTACTATGGAAAGTTTATTCTTTGCATCAACACACTTATTATCAATAGAATTCTTGAACCTTCTATAATCAGCTCCACTCTACAATAATTTGTTCTCAACACTTCTAACTAATTCAACTGGTAATACACTAGACGCGCTAGAAACAATGATCTTCTTACTGATTAAGTGATCAGCCAACAACTCTTTTATCTCAGTCCTACTCACTGACGAGAAACAAATCCATATATCACCAATTATTTCAAATTCACTATTATTCAACAAAGACTGAGCCATATAAAAATCCATAGAGTTAGATTCTAACACAAAAATTGCATTCTTTTCCTCTTCCTCTTCTTTCTTCTCCTCTACTTCTATCTTTTCCACAAACTTTTCTTCTTCATCCTCTGAGATGGTAACAATTTCCTTTCCTTTAACACTAGTTTTCCTTCTTTTAGGTTTCAAGGGGGGGGGGGGGAGACCATTAAAAAAAACATCTATTATTTCTTGACTAGAGGAGGGACTCTTCTCACCATGACACATTGCCACTGGACCAAAAAAACCAAACCGAAACAAACACTTTTTTGTAATGTCGTGAAATACAATTTACAAGCATCTTCACAATTCTCAAAAAACCCTAGGTATCTATAAATTTATTTACCAATAGGGATGACATTCTTCCACTCTAAATTCTTTTTACCAGGTAGTGATCTCATAAAATAAAAATCTAAAGATATGATCAATGAACCAAGTCTAAATGCATAACCTTCCTCTACATTCATCTTGACATTCTCAAGAAAATTATCTAACAACATCTTGCACATATCAAACTGGAAATTCTCCCTAACCATCTTATGAGAAACATAAACAACCACAACTAAAGTGACACATCATGATTCTAAAAATTAATTTTATAGGAAATGCCATAGGAAACATACATCACCACCAGATCAACAAGAGTATTTATCTAGAATGCATGCTGATCAGGATCAATTATTGTCAACTCCTTAACCTCTTTATAACTAGTTGATTTCTTTCCTGGTACATCTATAATGCTGTACAATCATATAATATCTACAATTATTTTCTTTTTCACCTAATAGGACTTATCCAACATTAGGTTTCCATCTTGAAATTGACTTGCAAAAACATAATGAACTCCTTATCATTGCACCAGGGAGTTCTCCCCATATATCCAAACTAAGGTTATGTATTCTTTGTAATTCTTCCGTAGACAAATTGATCTCCATCTGTTTGATTCTTCCATGATCAAATTCCTTAATCTTATCCTTCTTTAACATCCTTGATATGAACATATTGGTACCACAAACAACCAATCGAGATTCCATGATCACACTTCATAAATTCTTCTTCAACCTTTCTTTTAGGATTTGCTATTTTAAAAAAAATTTTACTCCTTACAATAGTGCCAAATAATTTGAAAAATTCACATTTATAACCGCGAACCTTCATAATTGATTTTCTTGCCAAAAATTGAATATCACTGACGCAACACAGTTGTACTGCACACATCAATCAATCAATCAATAATTGCAATTATTATCTGTCCATTCATCATACCAGAGACAAGCTAGTTGCAATAGGTATTGCCTTAGAGCAGGGGAAGTGACTAATATAGAATTTTAATAATTTTCTAGAGATAAAACATTTGTATCAATTATTGGAAGAGCTAGTACTGAGATCCAATACTACAAGGCTCACTTCACCAACAACATCCTTCTTCAATTTCATGTTAGCCTTATGAGATTAACTTGAAACTGTAAAATTATTACCATTTCTAGTATTTACTAGAGCACTACTAGATCTACATGTGTTAGCATAATGATCACTTTTTCCACATTTGAAATAATTAACATTCCTCTTACCAGATCTCACCGACTAAATTCTAGATCTGCATTAGTTAGCCTAGTGGCCGTACTTGTGACACACATAGAAATTCCCATGAAAGATATTATTCATTCCATTCTTCTTAATCACATTAGAAGATTCAATTCTACATTTAGTCTCTTTATGAACAATTTTATGACAACTAAAACATTAAACTTTCTCTTCCTTTCTCATCTTACAATAAACTACCTTATGGCCAAAATTATTGCAAATATAAAAAATAACCATTAAACGATAAGTACCTTTGAGCATTTAGTTGCCTTACTAGAGGCATTCTTGTAGACGTATTCTAATTTTTGACCTTTCTAGTTGCCTTAGACATCACCTCATCTTCAACTACCTTCTCTTTACCTTTGTCATTCAGATCTGAACATTCACTAGTAAACCCTAATCCTTCTTTATCTTTGCGACTCTTCTGCAAAGATAATAATTGATCCAAAATAGTATTGTTCTCACACAACTTTGGTTTAGATCTAAGATTCTACAATTCCTGATCTAGTTTCTCATTTTCTTCTGACTTCATCTTGATGGTATTCTTGAGATTCTCTTAAAAACTTTTCCATTCCTCTATTAAAATCTCCAGTTCTTCTTTGGTCATCCTAATTCCTTTCATGTTATTCTTTAATCCATATTTAATGAATTCTTTAGTATTTTTATTGTCATTCAAAATCTTCTCCAATTTCACCACCATTTCTTTTGATTCCTTCAATTCCCAACTGACTTCCTTATGCCTTGCTTTAAAATTTTGGATATGTGATACTCCTAAAAGAGTTATTTTATTGTCATTAGTTTTGTTAAAGTCATATTGATTGTCAAAGTCATTCAGTAAAGAAGGTTAGTCAATTCGGTAAAGGAAGAGACAATTTTGGTAAAGGGAATAAGGAAAAAGCACCGAGAAAGGCAAGGCAAGCACCAAGCACTGAACAGTTACCAAGTTACAATAGTTATTGAGCCATAAGCATACATGTTACCAAGAAGAAAAAAATTTACTACTAAGTAGCACAAGCCGACATACCAGATACATTGAATCTAGACACCAAGCATAAAACATTTTATAGATCTTGAGGAGATTGTTTGATAAAGCATTGAAGATTTAAACATGATGATTTTTCATGATTACAACGTAAGATCTGCTAATGAAAATTAAATGTAATATATGCATTGGAGATGTAATCATTGGTAGCATCGTTTAAGGAGAAGAATCTAGAACATTTCCACTGCTTCTAGATCGAGTATAAAAGGATGAGAGTATGTGAAGATCAAAGAGTAAGAGAGAGAGAGAGAGAAGGTGATGATTAGTCAAAGATAAGTGTGAAGGTGATGAGCAGAGAAGCTACCGAGTAATAGAGCAGTTAGATTAGAGTTATGAATGTGATTGAGAGTTGAAGCTACCGAGTATAGAAGTTAAATTATGAGTGAAATACAATATGATGTAAATTGTTATTGAGCATATTGAGTCTGATAAGCATGTGTTGATGCAATATTACAGACAATTTTTGCTACTGATTATAGTGTAATCATAATTGTAAAATCTCTTGACTGAGTAGGCCCTCATAGGTCTTAAATTGTAAATCCTTTAACAGGGTACATCTCTTAGATTAGAGTTGTAAATCCTTTAGCAAGGTAGACTGAATAAGTCTTTATACTCTTAGTAGGGTAAATACTCTTAACAGGGTAAGCTATCATAAATAGCTAATCTTGTAGCTCTAACTGAGCAAAAATTTTACTACAGTAGTGAAGTATTGTGGGTGTTATGAGTTGTGTTTCATGATTTTGATTTATATGTCTTATGTTGATATTTGCAAATTTTTCTACTCAATGAATGGTTAGAAAAGTTGATAAATTTTTTTGGAGTAATGAATCACCCCCCCTCTTAGTACTTATCTTTCCATAATTAATTCAATAATATAATCTCTCAACTAACTGATACATGCATTCGCTTCCTTTAGGGTTTCTTTCAAATCCCCATTTTCTAATTCAATACACTATGCATGAAATAGTTCTAATTGATAGCTCATGGGTCACTAAAAACAAAGATCCAATACATAACCTCTATCAGCATACACCAATCTTCTACAACACAATATATAAGGTCTTCTTATATACCAGTCAACTTCTTCCATACCTTGCATGATATACTAAAACAAGCCCATACTATATCACCTTCAATTACTTGTCTCTAGCTTGCACATATACTCACACATCCATTCATTGTCTTTTTCTCTTCTCATGTGTCACAGATACAAAAATGTTTTGTTTATTTATAAAATTATACAACCATACACATGTTGGCCATACCAAAATAGTGTCTTGACCACAATTCAAAAAGATATTACAATTTTTTTAATGCACTACCACCAATTCTAAATCTAGGTCACACTCAAGACATCTTTATAACACATTACCATAGGACCTAAATATAGGTCACACTTAATATGTATACAATTCATATTACATTCACTAAAACATAGGTAAATTATGGAGCCATTGGAATGCCACAACTAAGACCATGTCTTGATCAATAGAATTCTGAACCCACTAAAGATGAAACCATATAAAACCTGCCGAGAATGAGATACCAAAATATATTTGATGAACTTTAAGAAAGTCTAGATATAAAAAATACATGGAACAACACTATAAGCATATAAATCAATAGATACCAACAAAAAACACCATGAAAATATACACATTGAAAGTATATAAGTATACCAAGAGATGTAATACATAGGTAGAACCATGTAAAATTTTCACTAAGCACCAAAACTATACTTACTAAACCTATTTTGTATATAACAAAACTACTCAGACTTTACCGATAATATATTGATAACTACAATTGTCCAACTGATACTACCAACAACTAACTAATACCACCAAGTAGTTGGTATAAAGTTTTTGACATCAATGAAAATAATGGAAGTAACATATCAATGTGTCTAACAATTTTTTAAGAAGAGTAATCCCTCTGCTTCAAGGGAGAAGGTTTACAAAAGGATAAGAAATGTTTCCCCTTCAATGGAGCTCTTGATAAAGTTACTTGAGGAAACTAAAGAAGAAGAATATACGAGGCTGTTCTCAGCCATAAGAAGAAGATGCTGGACATGGTTTGCATCTACTGGTGCTTAAACCCTTGATTTGGGAGATCCCTCTTTGAAGGAATATTTTTTATAAATCACTCCCTAAGCTAAATACTAGCTAGAGAAATTTGTCAAGAAAAATGTTTTATCAGAAGAACAAGGCCAAAAAAGGAGAAGGAAGATCCCTTGAATTTGGATGAATTTGATTTGTTATATTTTTCTCAACTTGAAGGGATGAATGAAAAGGTTTAAGAGCCCCCCAAGGAGGATGTGCAGGAGGGTACTAAGATGTAGTCTATTCTTGATGAATAATAGTAAAATGGAGCTTTAACAATGCATCTATCATTCACCTACTATTCATTTGTAATGTTTTGAATTGGAATTGCATAAGTAATGTAAATCTGGAAATGCTTGAAATTAAATGAAATAAAATACATACCTCATAGTGGAACAGATCTAGAAATACCTATTTTCTGAAGCCTGTGTGCCATTTTGAAAGATTTTGCTACTAGATTCGGGACCAGAAAACTGAAACAGAGAAAACCCAGAAAACTTTTATCTTTCTAGCAGTAGGTAGTCTTTGACCTCGATAAAAGGTCAAAGACTACCTCAAGATTTTGAAGGTCGACTTTGATTTTGTTCGCGGATCTCGGAAGTTCACCGAAAAGGGTACTCAAATATGCACTTCAATTCTTGAAACGACTCTAGATATCTGAAAATGGTGTTTTGGGGTGGCTATATAGGGTTTTGCCTTAGTCAAACCCCTATTTTGGTGATCTTCACCTCCACAAATAGCCAATTGAAATAGAATGTGTGTGTGTATTGAAAGTGTAATGCCAAGATCTAATCCTCTAGATTAAAACCCTAGCATGAATATGTATGAGGAAACAATACATAGATTTGAATTAGATAAGAAAGCATACTAAGCCCCCAAGGCTAGAGTACTCCTACCAAACTCATAATCCGTAATTGCTACCTCATGATTGTATCTTTGAATGCTTGAATGTTGGCAATGGTGGATCAAGGAAGAAAGGATCTCTCTTGCTCCAAATAGGTGTTCACAATGGTGTGTTCACAAAAATGCTTGATATCAACAATGGCTTGATCTTCTATATCATCCTCTTGCAATCTTGCATCTTCACTCTACCATTTATTTCTTGCTCAATTGTGTTTTCTCCTCTTGATGGATACTTTCTCATGAAATTGCTTGGTGAAAATGAATGCAAATGAGAGTCTTTATATAAAGGTTTCAAGGTGAGGCTCCTAGAGTAATTTGAGGACCCATAATTCAAATTTCACCTTGAATTATGGTCCAATCACAATAACCAACTAAGGATGGAAAATAATTAAATTAATTTTGAATTAAAACCTTTTCGCACTTAGATTCGAAGGCCCAACATTGATTTTGGGGCCCGCTGGGACCATATTTGAAAAGGGGAACCAAATCCTGAAGGAGGTCAAAGATGACCTCATCTCTGACCTAGGTCAGGGATGAACTCGACCCTGACCTAGGTTAGGGATGACCTTCTCCTTGACCTAGGGGTCTAGGTCCTACTAGAATCAGAAATAGGAGATCTCGGGGATGCCTAGAGACCTAGAAATGATGTCAGAATAGGGTAGAGTGCCAGGGAGAGGCACAAAATCCTATGATGATCATGATGAAGGCTAGGAGGACCTATTTCTAAGTCCTACCTAGAAAATAGAGCCATGGAAGAGGGAAATTAAGGAGAATCCTCAGGATCCTAACCCTAATTTCACTTGGAATGAAGAAATCAAGTGTAGAATGCATCCTAAATGCAAGTCTATCATGATCAATGTAATAAAAGAGGGTGCTAAACCTATCAAGATGGAAGTGCTCCCATTTTAAGATGATACACTTGAAAACTTGGATGAGGAGAGAGAAGAGAATAAGGAAGATGAAACCCTTATAAGCACTAAAGAAGATACTAGGAGACCCACTAGAACACAAGAGCATATGATTGTGGAAGGAGAGAAGCTCTTTAGAGGAGAATAAATAAATAAAGAAGCAAGAGAAATAATTGAAGAAGAGGAAGAAGTACTAGAAGAAGAGGAACATGAATTCCCCTCCTTAATAATAAGAAGAATAAGAACAAGAGGCCTCCTCTCCTTTAGAACATGTCATTATGCCTCAGACCTTGCAAGTTTCATCTTCCCAACAAGAAGGGGAGGCAAGTGATAAGGAGAGCTTATTCATAATTGTGGCATACCAACATCTTTCCATAAAATCAAGCCCTATGTGGCTAACCAAGTCCATTCAACCATGGAAGATAACATAAAGGGAAGTAGAGGAGCATACATTCTCTACAATTGGAAGAGAATTCCAAAAGGAGAGCACAACCAAAGAAAAACACAATGGATATATTATGTGTCTACAAACAAGAAAGGATGCTGGAAAGCCCATGTTGTAACCCTAGAAATGGACAAGCCTACATAAGAATGAGCTCCAAAGGATTATCTAATAAAGGAGTTAGATTTGGGGGTCCCAACACAAGAAGGGGAGAAGGAATTGATGGGTCTAGCTATCACCTCTATTTTTTGGAGGTTATACAATGATAAATGCAAGAATGAGGAATGAGAGATAGAGAATGAATAATTGAGGCTTGTCATCACCCAATTGGTGGGTCCCATTGACTTGAATAACCCGATGACAAGATTATAAGTGATAATAGATGCTCGCAAATAGGTTCCCTAAGTGGACCCATTTTTGAAGGCCTCTAAATCATTGAGAGAAAATATAAAGAAAACATGAGAATCAGTAATTAGGGAAGATCTCCCATTTTATAAATAAATGGCAAGGGAGATGCAACTTTTGGAAAGTATTCTCTCCAATGAGCATGATAATAGAATTGAGCAAGTCACACTATTGTGGGAGGATTGTATCCTAATTTTGAAAATTCTAAAGAAGAATAGTATAGATAAGCTACTTGTAGCTGTAGTTTTGGGGCAATAAACTATCAAGTTGCTGATAGTATGGTCCTATGTTGGAACCTCCAAATTTTGAAGGTATTTGAAGTGATTTAATGCTAAATTTGATTGTGACAATTAGGCACACCCTTATAAAACCTTTTCCAAGTAACTTAGTTTGAAACTTAATAACTTGATTCCCAACAATTGTCATAAGAAATGTGCTTGTAATCATGTTGGTTGCATATCATTAAGTTTGTTTTACAAGCCACAACTTTCCTATCGAGTGTGTTGTAGAAAACATAAATTAGCCAACTTTGAGCATTTGAATCTCACAATCCTAAAGGTGTCATGAAAAAATACTTGGAATCTGTAGTCACATGTTAGAAGTTAGTATGAGTTTAAGATTTCATGGCTCTAGGGGTTCATTTGGACAGTTTTCAAGGCCACTTCTAGAGGCCACTTATTATATTTCAAGTCAAAGTGTAGAGATGTTTGAAGTTGGTTTTATGGGCAAACCACTTGGTATTTTTCATTACAAGCATATTCAGAGTTACATCTAGGCCAGTTTAAAGTGAAAGTGGTTCTAGTTTGAAAATTTTTAAACGATGCCTCCCAGGGACCCGACAGCCACCATGGAGTCACACATAGTTTTGATATGGTTATAGAGTGATGTTATTATTTTAAATCATCTCTGATTTAAATAATACTATATTACAAGTAAAAGTGAAAAGGAAAAAATTAAAAAGTTACTTAAATCATTTTTTCTAAAAAAATTATTTAATTTTTTTTTAAAAGGCATGAAGGCGAGAAGAGATAAACAAAGTGACGGGCTACAATTGGAAAGGTTACACCCAAGAAAAAATGAACAAGAAAATTTTAAGGTAAATTATTTGAATATGTGGTGAGGCAGTTATCTGTTAAATGTGTAATCACCTAAAATTAGTCTAGCTTAATCAAGTGCCCTAAAACCTAATCAAGTGATCAAACCCTAATCGTGAAAATCAAATCAAGTTAATTTTTTTTTTTTATCATAATTGTGTAATTGAATTAGATCAATTTAATTACATATTCCATCAATCATCAAGACATCAATGATCAATAACTAAGAAATATTGATTAATTAATGGTCCTAGCCTTTAATTAAATTAAGAGATGAAAATCACATGGCTAGAGATATTAATCAAGTGAATTGATTAATTATCCTATTATTCACAAAACTCACTAAAGGACAAAAAACTCAAATCAAACCAATGAGGTTTAAGTGCAAGGATCATTCAAGGTTCAATCTCAACCACTCATTATGGATCAATCCTATCCATTGAATTCAAATGCAAACCAATTCCCTCCAAGGAAAATCTATAAAATTAACATCAACTAAGCTCATTTCATAGCTAGGACATTTTGTAAGGAGATCATGCCAAATTGAGTCTAGATCATAGAGATATCATTTGTGAGAGTATTTTAAAGATAATTCATCATCTTAGATCAATTATTATATGATAATTTTATAGCTTAATCAATCATGTAGATTCTTAATTCAAGTCATTTTAGTTTTCATCTTGCTTAATTGCATCTATTCTAGGATCAATATCATACTTTCATCATCATTAATATTTCATTCATTTAGATGAATTTTACATTAATCTTCCATTTCATGAATGACATTCACTGGTTAAATACATAATTTTGAGAGAAATCTTAATTAGACTACAATATTCATGCCTAGGAAGAAATAATTCGGTCTCAATTATGTTGATTTGATGTATATTTTATTGACTAACCAATTTAATTAATGAGTTGTTGAGTGTTGTGTTTTTAGAAATACAAGTCACAATTTACACACACATTTTTTGGCAGCCACCGTGGGGCCCTAGCCCTGGATTCCTCATCAAATTCTCATTAATTTCATGTTTGCAGGTCTCTGTCAAGAAAAAACTCGTATGGAGGATGTTAATTTGTATGGATGCCTGTCTTAACTCATATAACACCCCATCTTAACTTTTATAGAGGATCTTAACTCATATAGATTCTTTTCTTATCTTGTATAAGGATCTTCCATCGTATGGTGACCTTTCTTAACTCGTATAGTTACCTGTCTTTAGTCATCTAAAGTAAGTCATATGGAAAATAAAGAGAAAAATTTGAAGGTGTTTTTGGAATTTGATTTGATACTAATGCTAACCTTTGATGTTGTCTCTTTTATCTTGAGGATTTAAATAGCCTAACATGTTCTTGCAAGGCATTTGACAAAGATCTAAAAGAAAAAAAAACTACTAACGGATTGTGTTTGATGTTGTTAAATTTGATTTGATTTAATAGGAACATAGATAAAATGGTCAGTACTTTAAGGAACTTTCATCTATGTTAGGGGATTATGCTCACTTATTTTGAGGTGATTAGAAACCTAGAAGCACATTTGACATCTTGGCTTGGGAACCTCCATAGGTACTCTTGATTTCATCCCAAAAGGTGAAATTGTAAGAGAAGAATGAATGTGTATTTGATATGTTTGGAATCTCAAATGTGATATGAGAGTATGTTCTCACTTCTTTGAGGTGATAAAAATAATTGACCCGTACTTAAGATTCAATTTCACATTCTTGTTACAACTTAGAGAGCCTATGGCGGTGGGGAAAAGTACTCACCCCGCGAGAATGACTCAAAGTGGACATAGGCTAAAGCCAAGCCATCCCATCTACTATAAATAAATGCTACCATGTCAAAATATTGGTTTATGAGTGATGTTGAGTGTTCTCTTCTAAGAGAGGCCTCAATGGTTAGAACTAGAACCCGATCTAAATCCTTAAGCTAGTATCCTCCTTTTTAGCCTTGGTGATTTTTTCATGGTGCGAAGAGGTTGTGTCTCCCCTAGAAGAATTTTATGCTCACCATTTTTATACTCTTGGATGTCACTACCTTGAACTTAGGAAAGACCCAAAAGGGATCCCCTAGCCATACACACCTTGAAGGATCTATAATGTGTTCTAATTTCTCGACATCTCCGCTCAAGATTACCTTTTTGATGATGGTGACAATTCACACTAGATCTAGGTATACTTAGAATGGGCCCATGAGATTATCATTACAACCACTCCAAAGGATAGTTTGTCTTCAATGTGCTTGACTTATGTTATACCTGCAAAAATAATTTTTGAAAACATTTTGTGCATAAAATTATTGTTTAAGGATATTATAAACAAGACAATTGTGATTTGTGTTTGGTGTGTGTGTTCCTGATCACTTAAATTGAGAAATTTATCTAAAAACACCCAGGAAAACAACAAATTTACCTCAACCTAAGTAGCTAAACACTTGGTCATTTAGAAGTTCATATGGTGTAAACCCTGACTCATATGATATCATGTATTTCATCTCATGAGAATCTTTTGTTGTACAAAACAATGTCTTTCATCATATGATAATCTTAAGTTGTACATATACCTATCTTATATCGTATGAGAATCTTGAATCATATAGAACACTGTGTTGAGTCATATGAAATATTGAATCACATCAAACCTTGTCTTTAGTTGTATCTGGTGTCTTGAATCATACCCTCTAAGTTCTTAAATTATATGATGCCCTTGAATTGTATGGTATAACATCCTAGATCATATAGAGTAAAACTAGAGAATTGTATACAAAATATCATATCTAGGGTAATGGACATTTTCATAGTTTGTCAGTCAAATCAAGTCATCAATTTAGATACTCTTTTTAGTCCTCTTTTAGGTCAAATCATCACAACTATTGTAATCATACCTTAACACCTTTCTATCATCTTCCTTGGTTCATTTGATCATTTATTTTATCAAACCTCATTTATGATTTTATGTTGTCTAAACAATCCTTTTATCTTGTTTTAGAGGTCATCATCAAGGAACATTTACCTCTCATCCATACCTTTGAAACTAAACATCAACAATCATCATCAATCCTTTCAAATTGGACAAATCTTTGCACAAATTCATCAACTTTAGAACATTAGCAATTGACAATCATCATCTCAAACTTTGGTCAGTTGATTTTCATGGTCCAAAATAAGTCTCATCATTTCCAACAAAAATCAAATCCTCAAAACATAAAAAATTATAATTTTTTTAAAAAAAGTTACCCCAACTTGGAGAGGCCATAACTTTTGACTTGGTGCTCGAAATTGTGAAGCATTTTCACCGTTAGAAAGGACTCAAGGAAATGGTATTTTAGCCCGTAAAATAACATGCCTTCAACAATCCAATTTTAGAGACCTATGACAACCTCAACTCCTAAAAATACTCTGGAGACCTCTGAAAATGTAAATTACTGAAACCTAGAAAAAACCCCAAAAAAGAGAAAATTTTGGATTTTTTTATTTTTCCTCCATGATCACATGCATGCACATGGCCTCCTTGGCACATCAAATTCACTATATCAAGAGACAAACCTCAACTACATCTTCACCTCAAAATAATCCAAACAATCATACCATGGCTGAAAATGAGTAGTTTATATACCAGAATCATGACAATAATGAAGAAGAGAATCCTATCACAATCCTCACAAAGAAGATTCAATCTTTACAATCCATAATCCAAGATATGAAGGAAAAAAGGATACACCATCCAAAGAGTATTCATTAAAACCAATTTTTCCTTTTCTATTTGATCATGATCTACACATGTCTACATTCCCTTCAAGCATAAAGACACCTAAGTATGATAATCCTATCTTTGATCAAGAGAATGAAGAAAAAGTTACACCAAATCCATTTGAGAGACTTCTCTATCAATCAAAGGAAAACACCAAAAATCAAGGAGAACCAATCAAATTACAAGAACAATCAACACTAGAAACTAGACTTCAATGTAAACATATCTCATGATTGCAAGAAGGCATTGAACTAGATCTTCATGATTATAAATCCAACATCTCTTTTGCAAACACAAGTGAATATAAATATCCATTGGATCTAGAGAGTTTATTCATTTAGGAAAATATTTTGAATCAACATTGGAAGAACTTATTAAACACAATCTCGCCACATTGCCTCAAGTGATCACATGTGGAATTACATTTGTGAGTACATATTGTGCATATCATTGACACAATGAACATAAAACTTTAGATTGCATGGAATTGAAACATAAAATACAAGATCTTATTGATGATGGAATAATTTAAGTGGAAAATCCTAATGATACATCTAATGAGGAATGAGATACTAATCTCAAGCAAGATCAAAATCATGAACCTATGTCTAGTAATGTACCACATGTCACCTTTCCTTCTTCCACCATTCATCCATCTCATAAATATTCACAACCACCCATAACAAATCCATCCAATAATGAACCTAATGATGATACTTTACATGTTGACTATGTCTACCCTCAAGGGATACCTTTGAAAGAAAGCCAAGCTAATTTAGATCTTTCTACATGTTTCTTTCATGCTTCCAAAATTATAGATCCTAAGCTATCATGTATTTTAATTCCTATCATGCCTATGCAAAATGATCCTCCATTATTCCACTAAGAATCCTCCATACATATCAAAACTCCTACCTTGTTCTTAGAAGTGGCTCCATGTCAAGAGGATAATCCAAAGTTTGAACAAACAAATCCTAAAATAGATCAAGATCAAGATCCCAACAATGACCAATCCCCTTAGACATTTGACCAAGATCCCATATCCCTAGAGTTTTATGATGATAGCCTTATACCCTTTCATTTATTCTAAGGTGCTACCCTTCCACCTCAAGAAAAAAGTGTCATTTCAAGCCTAATTGACCTTTCACCTCCTTAGCAAGATCAGGATATCCATTCCACCATTTCTAATGAGCCTATTGAAAATAGAGATCAAAGTACTCTTTTTGCACCATACAATGGTCCTATTCCTTTTCAAGATCAAAGTATCACTTTACCTTCATGTTCATTGAAACATCCCATCATCCCTCCATATCCTCCTCAAGATCCCTCCATCTCTTCATTCCTGTGTCCTAATCCCCCATCTCTGGATTCCTCAACTTCCATCCAATCATGTTCACTTCATGATCCTATAAGTCCTTCCATATCATGTGCACCTCAAAATAAACTCTGATATTATAGCAAGTATCCTATTCATCAAAATATATATTATCATCTCAAAAGGTTAAGCATATTCCAAGAGAAAGGTATACAAAAACCCTTCTATGTGAAAGAAAATTATAAAGCTCATGACCTCAGTTACAAAGGTCACTCTCAAGACATTGTTACCCCTTCCAAATCAAAATTCAAATGTATACCTTCCCCTTCACTTCTTCCATCCATTTTAGGTCCATATATTCCTCCATCCATTAGGTCAAATTCACTCACCCTTTCTCAAATGCAATTCAACAAAGGAAAACATCTTGGAGAACCATCCACCCATCCAAAATGCATTCATAAAATTCCCATCCATTGTAATGCCCCTCCAGTTGGACACATTCATTAGGTCTTATTTCATTTTGTTTTGAGAGGATTGATGGAAGATGATATTTTTTTTTTATGTTTTGACATTTGCTTGGTTGCTATAGCTATCTGCTAGTTACAGACATGTTCATTACCTTCCTAGTTATATCCAATACTTTTTATTATACTTGCATCAAGTTGTGATGAGATAATATGTGGTACCTATTTGATTTGATGATTTCCTACTCATACTGCATTTCATGATATAATGCATAACTATGATTTTGTATCTTAATGTTTACTTGGAAGTATAATGTGTTTATGGATAAATATATCTGTTGATTATATTCATTCTTGATATCATGACTATGGTACTAACACTACTAACATTTTTATCATGTTTATGTTATCATACTGTTTGGCGTGCTTGCAGGATGAGGGGAGGTAGTCATAGTTGGTTCTGCGGGAGATCTACATGATGTCGCATTCCCCCACCTTGTTTTCTACTATTTGCATATATGTACATGTATGTTTGTTTGTTTGTTTGACTTAGTGATGTAGCTGCAAGTACTAGGCATGTTCCCCTAAATTTCTAGGATCGAGCGTGTCTTCTCTCAATGGAAAATAGTTGATTCAGAGATGGCCTTCAGACCCACACTGCCACTATTGTTTTGGGTTGCATTTTATTTCTTTTCTTTGTGCTGCCATACTGAGTCTAGTCTAAAGTCTTGTAGTCTTTCTCGTGCTTTGACCTGCATTTAGAAATTAGAAAATTAGTATAATTAAATATTCTATAATGTTGTTTTTATAACAAACTTAATATTAAGGCAAATATTTGCTAGGAGCAAAATTTCTTTAAAATTATTAGAAGCCTATTTCTTTAAAAAAAAAAATATATAAAAGATTTATTTTAAAATTTGGATCATTTTTCAAAAGAACTAATAACAATAATATATATGTACAGATATAAATTAAAATAAAATCAGATAAAATAAATAAATAAGGGTAAGAAAATAAAAGGGTAATAAGAGCGATTAAATAGAATTTAATATAATATCACATTTTACTACAAGGTGGATTAAAATAAAAGAGATATTAAATAATGTCAGTTTCAAGACTGTTATCGGTTATGGAACGACATAAGAAATAAATGTAATCAAGGAAAGTAGTTTTGGAAAAAAAAAAGGCTGGAAGTGAATGGGGAATTAGCGATTCAAGAAATTTTCAACCTTGCCAGATTTTGCTGTGTGTGTGATTGTGAGGTAGGCTCTTTCTTTTATTTTCTGAAATCTGAAAGTTAATTTTGGAAATTAATTGTAGGGCTTTGCAATTGATTTTTGTGAGTTTGAAATTGTGTGTATGTTAAACAACTATAATAAATTTGTCTGTATATCATCAATCTCAAAGATAGCAATTCTTTTGATTTGATATAATTCTTGGTTGTGGAATTAAAATAAAATGCATCATCATTCATGATGGATTTGGAAAGCATATTTTTTTATTAGTTAGCCTGTAAGATAAAAGTGTTACCATTTCATTTACTTACAAAGTTTGCAGAAAATTTTATTAAGAGATAACTTTTCCAACTATTACGGTGTAAAAAAAAAAAAGATTTTAGGATGAAATTCAGTGGAATCTCTAAATTTACATCAGCTTTTGTCTTCTTTATTTTGGATTAAAATAAATTAAAATAGAGCCGCAAACTTCTTAGCTTTCCTAAAATCAACCATAAAACTGGTTCCTTGGCTGGCTTTGCAAATAGATAAGGTAGACTTTAAAATAAAATCTGCTCTTCACAACCGGCAATCTCCAACTTTCAACTGCAAGTTTGATTGGCTCAAATCTTTTAAATTGTCAAAGTTTTGCCAGTAATGCCAACAAATTATCACTTATCATTATTATTATTATCTCTATATTTATGTGACTGATTTTAAGATGTGTTTCAAACTTGGCGATTGTGATTTTTAAAACTACAACTAAATATCCAAACAAGAAAACAAAATTCTGCCCGGAATTATTATCAAGCTGTAAGAAAATTGTTGTTGTAGTGTCATTTTGCTACTCATATATTTAAATCTGAATTATAAAAGAAAAAAAAATATATTATAAAGTAATTTATAAATTTATTTCCTTCAAATCTTAATACAATTACCTTTTATATTAAAAGATAAAAAAACTAATTCAAAATATTAACTTTATATACGTAGAAGATTGTTTTAAGTTTCTTTTTAAAGAATAGGGAATATATTCTTTATTCCAGATTTATGTAACTTTCCCTTTTACATTTAAAGATAAGTTAGGCTTTATTAAGTTTTTAAAAAGAAGTTTTAAAAGATTATTAGTTAAATTATTAGTTTATATTAATAGAAATTAGGATGATTTTAAAAGGGAAAAATAAAATAAAATTTGTAGATTTAATTATGATTATTTTTTGGAGGAAGTTTAACTTAGAATATTTTAATGGTTAATTTTAATATTTAGATTTTTTAAATTAGTTTTGGAGGTTAGTTTAATAAGAAAAGTTTTTATTGATATAATGATTAAATGGTAAAGATTTTAAGAATTTAATTTTAATTTATTATTTGGAAGATTTTAGTGTTGATTTAAGCTATTAAAGTGTATGAATAATGTACTTTCTTGTTGTATTTGATTCTTAATATGTTTATGACTTTATGGTTTCTTTTACTAAGTGTTGAATTATTTTGATGCTCACTAGAGGCTTTGTTGTTAACCTTATTTGAAACTATGTAAGTTATGTTTTGTGTGTTTGATGGAACTTTGTGAAATGTTGCCACTTAGAATTTGTTAATTATTTTTTTGGGGCACTTGATATTATTGTGAGAACTTTGGTTATATTTTCATTGGATCCACTATGGTACTTTTATGTTGCCCACAAGATGGGTGCTTATTATGTGAAAGGTTTTGATTTAAGATTGGTGAAATAAAAATGTATTTTATAATCCTAATGCTTAGGAGGTGGATCCAGTTTGTGTCCAGTGTGAGTTTGGTGTGGGAGGGACTACTAGGTGCATAGTTGAAGGGTGGTTCGCATTGGGGGCTGGGGCCCAAAGTGGCTAGTCCTGGATAACCCAATGAAAGAGTTTTTTTTTAACAAGTGATAATATAATTAAAATTTATCAGGATTGGTTTTTTCACATTAATACAAGATAATAATACCTCACCCATGCCTAGAGTATGCATGCACTCTTTATGAGGGTGGGTAGAGAAGGCCTGGTCATCTGTGGAATGTTGATCTGGCATTATGACACCTCGGTACAGTGAGGTAGTTGTTTCCACATGGTGTCCACCTAGGCACCAAGCTTGGAGAGGCTATGAGGTGGCACTAGCATGGAACCATGTGATGAAACCCTGCAGTTTGTACACTAGGGTCACCTCATGTGGTAGCTTTGCCTCTGGTGTAGGATGTGGTTGTGGATTATGATAAATATTTTGATAGAACTTCTTTTGTTGTTTTGTTGTGATGTATCAGTGGTAAATTTAAATGTTGTATTTCAAGTCATCTTTTGTTCCTCGTATTTATGATTTTGGCATGTGTGGGCCTGAAGTCCATCTCCTAGCTCGAGGGAGTGGGCCATGAGGTTCACGTGGTTGGGTGGTTAATATTTTTCCACTGAGGCTCATGTTTTAGATCGAGGATTTCTGGATCTTTTCTACAGATATATTGCTTTCGTATTCCATGGAATTCACCTATAGAGGTTGCATTATTATTGTACTCTTAATGTAAAATTCTATTTAAACATTTATAGTTGAAAACTATGAAAAAATTTGTGAAGAGATGTAGTATGTAGTCCCTTGATCTATCGGGGCATGTAATGCCATCATGTAATTATCATACATGGACATGACAATTGGATTGATGTAAAGTGGCAATGGTGATTCAAGTTTATCTCTTCTTTATTTGTTTATTATATTAATGTTGTTGTGTCTCAACGTCAGGGAACCTTAGAGGGTGAATATCAAATATGTGTACTTTATTTTAATTATTTGGTTCCCTGGCGGGGGTGTTACATCCACCCATGAATCTCCTTCTTCTTCCCAATAATTTGGATGCCAAATATAAAGTCCATATATTAGGAAATCCACATACACTCAAGGATCAACATGTCCAGTCTAGTCGACATGTAAAAAGGAAGCAAAATCTGATCCAAAAATAAAAATAAATGTCCAAAAGGCCAAAAAGGACCATCAACAAAAAATAAAAGTTAAAATCAATATGGGTTCATAAATCTCTTGCACAAGAAATGTAGTATAAAGGCCCACAAAATAATGAAAAATCAAAAACCATGTGGATCACCAAGAAGCTTCTTAAAGCACAAAATCCCAAAGAAAACTCAAATTTAGCATCCAAGATTTCTATCCCTCCATATAAATGTCACCCACCTTTCAAATCCATTTTGGGTCCTTATGCCCCAAAATCCATATCCATTCCTACATACAAACCTCATGTTTAATCCATTTTTCTTCCATAATTCCATCACCCTTCAAGGTGTGTGTCAATGTTGATCTTGCCAACATTTCCACCTACCCCTACACAATCTTTTCAATATATCATCCATTATTCAACACCTACTTCCCATCCATTCATACCCCTTATCCAATCCTTAGCATAAATCCTTATCCACCATCTACCTTTATCCACCATATCCCCTTTACCATCACCCTACCAACGTATTTGAACATACTATCATAGTCATGGTCCATTATTGAATACCTTTCGAGAGAATTATCAAAATATTAAGGCACTTGAGTCCTTTGTCCATGTGAAGTCATGCATCCATCATCTTACTAAAATTTAAAAAATAAAAAATAAAAAAGAAGTGCCTTGGTGAAAACCTAGTAAACAAGCGCCTTTGTAGCAAAAAAAAGCAAAAAAAAAAAAAAAAGAGAAAAATACGTAAATAGAAATGAATCTATCCTATGGTTAAAACCACTTCTTTTGGCACCTTGGACAAGTACCTTGATGAAAGCCTAGCAAACATGCATCTTGTTTAATCCATCCTCTTGCACTCACACTTGAAGAAAAATTCCATCCACACTACTATATCCATCATGTCCTCCATCTTCTATTTCCTTCCATGTATCCTATTTGAGTCCATATTCCCTCTTTAATCTTTGGTCTTGACAAGGTTGAACATACCCATGAGCATCCTGTATCTTGATATTCATTATCCTATCCATATCCTATCCAAATTGACCCCTTGGTATTGATCAAAATGAAGAATGTAAAATGCAAAACATGTCTGCAAAAGCCTCTTGACATGTCCACTCTTTTGGACCACACCATACCTTTCATTGCATATGTCATTACCTTATATTCTATTTGAAAGTACCTCATTAGCATGCATTGTCATATCCTTTTGCCTTTAGCTTGGGCAATCTTAATGAGATAGTCTTGAGGGTCACATTACACATGCTTAATCCATCATTACATATCCTTTTCCAATCCATCATCTTACCAATCCACCCATAATGCCCTAAACCTTGCTAGAAATTAGGGCCAAACCAATGTGATCTTACTTGAGAACTAGAAATATCTAAAAATCCACAAAATAGTGAAAAATATTCTTGAAGAAATCCAAAAACATCTTAAAAGTTTTAAAAATAAAAAAATATCTAAAATCATTTATAAATCCAAAAAACTCTTAAAATCTTTAAAAATCCAAACAAATTAGAAAATCTTAAAATCTAAAAATCACAAAAATCTTAGGTTCATTCCTATAGATATCAACTGCATAGCATTTGCATTAGCCTTTATCCTCATTCTTTGTACATATCTTTCATAGATTCTGTATCCTTGTACATATCAGTCAATTTTGTATCCTATTTCCATGGCTTGGAGTCATTCCACATCTTGTCCTTAGGAAAATCATATCTAGCTAAGGGCAAGTTCCTTGTCATCATGCAGAGTCAGTTCCTGGTTAGCACCAACCATCTTCCTAAGTGGAGTCAGCCAAATTACCTATCAACTATTATGTGTTCTTCCACTAAACAATAATGTTTCTTCAACAACACCTAACATGCAAAGGTGTTTTACAACACTACACACACTCAAACAATGATGTTTCTTAGCACCACTAAAACAGATAAATATTTCCACAAAGAGTTATCATAAAATAATAACATACAAAAAAATTGATGCAGGAGCATCCTGGGTGTAAGAGCAATCTTGCATCACCCAAAAATATTTCTGTTTTATATTCAATAAGGGCTATTTTAGTGCAGAGCTGCTATTTATGGAAAGTTACTATTTTTGGTAATTTTTGCATGTGCTCAAAATGATCTGATTTCTTTCTTGGAGGTTCATTTTGGTCATGTAAGTCTGCCAGTAAAGTTTCATTGCCAGATCAAGTGTATATTGGAAGATATTGAAGATTTTCGGTATTGGTAGCAGGGTACAGAAACTTTGAACTCAGTTTTGAAGGCTTTAGAGGCCCCGGATGAGGTCGAAAATTTGGGTGACGAGCGCTTGCATTGGTCAAGCCTGTAGAGCGCTTCGTGGCATTTCTGAAATGGGGTTATAATAGCCGATCGGGTCAACTGGTGATGACTTATGGTCTTCGGAAGTTGGGCCACCTGAAATGGCGAAAAATAATTTTCTTCAAAATTTCTGTTCGGGTTTCAAAGGTTATCTTGAGCCGACTATGATGTAATAAAATGTCAAATAAAATAATTCTAAGTTTGGTCGACCTTATTGGCTAAAATTCTGGAACCTTCCCAGGCGGTGGATAATTGCCTATATAAGGAAGGCTGTATTATTGTCTTAGGCAGTTCAGAATAGTTCTGGGTAATAGTTCGAGGCTTTGTCCTACAGAATATTGTAAGGGAATGCCAATGTGGCTTTGCATATTGTAATTCTGAAAGTTTGTAATTCCACATTTGAGGAGATAATAAGAAGCCAATTTTTCTGTTCTTGCATATTATTGTTGTTGTTTCTCTTTTTCTGTTATGTGTTTGTGGTATTAAGGGGAGCACCCTTCATCAAGTGGTATCAGAGCAGGAGTTCTTGAGTGTGTAAATAGATCACCGACTGTGAGGCAGTTTGCACCAGGACCGTGGCTAGGGTTTCAGTGCGCATCGCGAAAATGCCTCCACGAAGGGAACGTGGCGGAAGAGCTGGTGTTGTAACACCTGAGGTTAGAGAGTTGTAGAGACAAGTGCGAGCATTGCAAGAAGAGATTCATAGAGGAATGAATCTTAATGTCAGAGATGAAAGCGAGGATGAAGCCGAAGAAGAATATCAAGAAGGAGAAGTCAAAATTGTGAACCAGGAGGAAGAAAGACTTTTTCGGGCCATTTCCAAGATTGGGAAAAGACCTAAGATTGAGGTTCCCACATTTTTTGGAAATCTTAACCCAGAGGAATTGATCGATTGGATCAATGAATGTGAGGAATATTTTGAGTATGAAGATGTTGAGGATCCTGATAGGGTCAAATTTGCGAAGGCCAGACTGAAAGGTCATGTGAAGATATGGTGGCAAGAGATTCAGTTGGAGCGAAATAGAAGGGGAAAGGAGAAAATCACGAGATGGGATCAGATGGTGGATAAATTGAAGCGACAGTTCATTCCTGTTGATTATGAGCTTGACCTACTAAAGAAAATGCAGAGTTTGAAGCAAGCAGGAAGATCTGTTTAGGAGTATACAGAGGAGTTCTATCGACTTCTCATCAGAACAGGCCATGTAGAAGCAGATAAGGAGAAAGTTGCCCGATACCTTAATGGGTTAAGGCCAAGCATTCAGGAGGAGCTGAATCTGGTTCGAATGAACAGTATTGAAGAGGCATACCAGTTTTCCCTAAAAGTAGAGGAAAAGCTGAACAAGAAGTTTGAGAGCAGACAAAACGGAAGAGGTCGCGGTGGACGATCTGGTGGACGGTCATATGGTGGCCGAAATGAGGATCCGAAAAAGAAGGATGAGGCCAGTAGTAGTCAGAATTAGCGAGAAAATAATTCCAATCACTTCCAGGATCAGAATAATAGAGATCAGAGAGGAAGAGGACAAGGATCTGGAAGAGGTGGCTTCCGTGGAACATGTTTTCACTGTGGAGAAGAAGGTCATAGGGCATTTGAATGTCCTTAGCACCAAGGCAGAACAGACAGGAGAAATGAAGGCCAGGCCAGAGTTGCACATGTAGATGAAGATGCCAGATCATCAAATTCTGAAGATGCTGAAAGAGGAGAAACGTTGATTAACAGAAGAGTCCTGTTGAGTGGTGAGAATGAACCTGAGCAAAGGAAGAGCCTGTTTCGCACCAGGTGCAAGTGTGAAGGTAAATTTTGTGATGTGATTATTGATAGTGGAAGCACTGACAATTTGGTGTCAGAAGAGATGGTGACAAAGTTGAAGCTCAAGAGACAGAAACACCCACATCCATATCGGATTGCCTAGGTACAGGATGACCACAAGGTCATGGTCAATGAACAATGCCTGGTGAAGTTCAAGATTGGCGGATACCAAGATGAGGTATTGTGTGATATCATATCTATGGATGCATGTCATATGTTGTTGGGTAGACCATGGCAGTTTGATAGATGTGCTGTACATGATGGTTGTGCGAATACCTATTCCCTGACAAAGGATGGAGTGTGACATAAGTTAAAACCATTGAAGGAGACTGAAGAAAAGGTATGTGGTAATGCAAGGATAACTTTTTTTGATGGAAAAAATTTCCTAGATGGTATGAGGCATGAGTATGTATGTTTTGCTTTAATTCCAAAAGCTGGTAAAGAGGAAGTAGAAGATGTTCCTGTAGAAGTTGCAAATTTGTTGAATGAGTTTCAGGATATTGTATCCGATAACGTGCCTGATGGATTACTACTAGTCAGGAAGATCAGTCATCAGATGGACTTGATCCCAGGAGTGAGTTTGCCGAATAAGGCAGCACACAGAATGACACCTGCAGAAAGTGAGGAGTTGAACAGAGAAGTACATGAACTATTACAGAAAGGATTGATCCGTGAGAGTCTGAGTCCCTGTGCTGTACCAGCAGTATTAGCACCAAAGAAGAATGGAGAATGGAGGATGTGTATAGATTCTAGGGCAATAAACAAGATCACAATCAAGTACAGGTTTCCATTGCCACGAATGGATGATATTATGGACTGTTTGAGTGGAGCTGTGTATTTCTCAAAGATAGATCTGAAAAGTGGATATCATCAGATTCGGATCAGAGAAGGAGATGAATGGAAGACTGCCTTCAAGACAAAGGAAGGACTGTATGAGTGGTTAGTCATGCCTTTTGGGCTAACCAATGCACCGAGCACTTTCATGCGGCTCATGAACGAGGTTCTGAAAGAATTTTTTAGTAAGTTTGTCATTGTTTACCTAGATGATATTTTGATCTTTAGTAAGACATTGGATGAGCATATGATGCATATTCGTATGGTATTTGAGAAGTTGAGAGAAGAGAAATTACTGATTAATTTGAAGAAGTGCAGTTTTGTGAAAAAAGAGTTGGTGTATTTGGGGTTTGTAGTTTCAGGAGAAGGTCTAAAAATGGACCCAGAGAAGGTACAGGCTATCCTTGAATGGCCTACTCCAAAGAGTGCTACTGAGGTAAGATCTTTTCATGGTCTAGCTAGCTTTTATAGAAAGTTTATCAAAAATTTTATTAGTATTTGTGGACCCTTGACTGAAACAATGAGAGGGGATAGAAAAGAGTTTAAGTGGACTAATGGGGCAGAAAAGAGTTTTCAATTGTTGAAACAAAAAGTTACAGAAGAACCTGTTTAGCACTTCCAGATTTTAATAAGGTGTTTCAAGTAGATTGTGATGCTAGTGGTACTGCAATAGGAGCTATTATGAGCCAAGAAGGTAAACCTGTTGCTTATTTTAGTGAGAAGTTAAATGATGCCAAGAGGAAATATTCTATTTATGATCAGGAATTTTATGCTATAGTTCAGGCATTAAAGAAGTGGAGACATTATCTACTTCCTAGGGAGTTTGTTTTGTATACTGATCATCAAGCTTTGCAATATTTGAACAGTCAAGGAAAGTTGAATCAGAGGCATTTGAAATGGGTTGATTTTTTGTAGAGTTATACATTTGTTTTGAAACACAGGAGTGGAAAGTCTAATAGGGTTGTAGATGCTCTTAGCAGAAGACAACTATTGCTGACAGAAATGCAGATTGAAGTGGCTAGGTTCAAGGAACTCAAGAATTTGTATCCAGAAGATCCTGATTTTGGTGAAGCTTGGAAAGCTTGTACAGAACCTGTTACTCTAGACAGGATGAAATGGTTGGATTTCATCATCCAGGATGATATGCTATTTAGAGGGAGTCAGTTGTGCATTCCACGAAGTTCTATGAGGGAGAATCTCATCAAGGAGAAGCATAGCGGAGGAATGGCTGGACATTTTGGTCGTGATAAAACCCTTGGTTTGGTTAGTGAGAATTATTATTGGCCACAGTTGCAGCAAGATGTGAAGAAGTTTGTACAGAGTTGCAGAGTATGTCAAATGACAAAAGGAGTGAAGCAGAATACAGGGTTGTACTAGCCATTGCCTATACCAGAGAAGCCTTGGGAGGATATCAGTATGGACTTTGTTCTTGGTTTACCGAGGACACAGCGGGGACATGGTTCAATTTTTATAGTAGTTGACAGATTTTCGAAGATGGCACATTTCATTCCCTACAAGAAGACTAATGATGTTGTTCATGTAGCAGAATTGTTTTTCAGAGAAGTAGTGAGACTTCATGGTTTGCCAAAGACCATAGTTTCAGATCGGGACACTAAGTTTGTTGGATATTTCTGGCAAACATTGTGGAAGAAGCTGAAGACAGATTTGAAGTTCAGTTCATCACATCACCCATAGACTGATGGACAGACAGAGGTGGTGAATAGGAGTTTGGGAAATCTGCTGAGATGTTTGGTTGGGGATAAGCCAACAGGATGGGATTTGATTTTACCATAGGCAGAATTTGCATACAATAATTCTGTCAACAGAAGCACTGGTAAATCACCATTCCAGATTATATATGGAAGTAGTCCAAGAAATGCATCTGAGTTGAGAAAGATAGAGAAAGGAGAAATAAGTAGTGCTGAGGCTGAGGATTCTGTAGAACATTTGAAGAACATCCATGGGGAGGTGAGAAAGCATATTACCAAGATGAACGCACAGTATAAGGATAAGGCAGATGAGAAAAGGAGGTATAAGGAATTTCAGGTTGGTGATGAAGTCATGGTTCATTTACGGAAGGAGTGGTTCCCAGTTGGTACATATAACAAGTTGAAAATGAAGAAGTTTGGACCATGTAAGATATTGAAGAAGCATGATTCAGGAAATGCATATGAGGTAGAATTGCCTAGTGAGCTGAATATTTCACCAGTGTTTAACATTTCAGATCTGACAGAGTATCATGAAGGAGGTGTTGAAGATGAGATCACAGCAGCACAGTGGAGTATTCCAGCAACTAGTTCAGACACTAAGGAGATCGAAGACATACTGGACAGTCGTGTTGGTAGAAGCACAAGGAATAGGACATATGAAGAGTATTTGGTCAAATGGAAAGGACGACCTGTAGAAGATTCATCATGGCTAACAAAGGAGGAGGTTAACCATCTTGGTTTTCCTCTGCACACCTAAGTCGTGACAGGGTCACTTCTCAAATTACCCTGGGTGTCTGATGCAGGAGCATCCTGGGTGTAAGAGCAATCTTGCATCACCCAAAAATATTTCTGTTTTATGTTCAATAAGGGCTATTTTAGTGCAGAGCTGCTATTTATGGAAAGTTACTATTTTTGGTAATTTTTGCATGTGCTCAGAATGATCTGATTTCTTTCTTGGAGGTTCATTTTGGTCATGTAAGTCTGCCAGTAAAGTTTCATTGCCAGATCAAGTGTATATTGGAAGATATTGAAGATTTTCGGTATTGGCAGCAGGGTACAAAAAATTTGAACTCAATTTTGAAGGCTTTAGAGGCCCCAGATGAGGTCAAAAATTTGGGTGACGGGCGCTTGTGTTGGTCAAGCCTGTAGAGCACTTCGTGGCATTTCTGAAATGGGGTTATAATAGCCGATCGGGTCAACTGGTGATGACTTATGGTCTTCGGAAGTTGGGCCACCTGAAATGGCGAAAAATAATTTTCTTAAAAATTTCTGTTCGGGTTTCAAAGGTTATCTTGAGCCGACTATGATGTAATAAAATGTCAAATAAAATAATTCTAAGTTTGGTCGACCTTATTGGCTAAAATTCTGGAACCTTCCCAGGCGGTGGATAATTGCCTATATAAGGAAGGCTGTATTATTGTCTTAGGCAGTTCAGAATAGTTCTGGGTAATAGTTCGAGGCTTTGTCCTATAGAATATTGTAAGGGAATGCCCATGTGGCTTTGCATATTGTAATTCTGAAAGTTTGTAATTCCACATTTGTGGAGATAATAAGAAGCCAATTTTTCTGTTCTTGCATATTATTGTTGTTGTTTCTCTTTTTCTGTTATGTGTTTGTGGTATTAAGGGGAGCACCCTTCGTCAAAAATTAGATTTGATTTTAATGATCATGAATTCTAAGTGACTCAAGGATGTCTCTAGACTAGAGAAACAAGGAAGGGAAAATGATAATTTCTTTTTTTGTTATCTATTGATATCAGTTATCATGTCTCCTGAGTGACTCAAGGATGTCTCAGGACTAATGGAACAATGACATGGGACATGGTATTTTTCTTTGGTTGCTACTTGTGGGATGTGTTCCAATGAAGTCTAATAGGTTAGATATTATAGGGTATCTGTGACAACTACCTCTATATATCTAATAAGCATAACAGTACGCAACATTGCGACATAAAAATGCTTGGATTATGGCACGCTGTGCAAACCTCGACTCCAAATATTTTCACTATAGATGGAGGTTGGAATTAATTCCTTGTCTTTTAAAACATCATTACTTTTTTATTTTCATACTTCCCAAGGAATTCAAGGATGTCTTTGTACTAGAAAATCAAAGAAGGAATATGCGGTTTTCTTTGTTTGTTGCGTTTGAGTTAATTCATAACAGTGTGCGAATTCGTCTTAGGACATGATCATAAAAGTATCATTAAGGAAAGTTTCATATGAAAACTATTAATTCTTGTTTGTTAATCCATGAAAGAAGTATTCATATCATCATGGTTTAATCATACCAGTGGTGGTTGTACTTGCTAGTGATCCACAAAACCTCAACGATGAAATATAGCATAACAAAATATCAACAAATCAAAAGAATGACAACTCATGGAATTTGTATATCCTTCTAGAATCATTTATATGTTTCATTCATTCAACATGATCAAGCATCATCATCAATGCATCAACAATATATCAATAGTATCATTCACAACTACATCACATATAAAATCTTGAGTGCCAAAAATCATTATCAGGAGCAAAATAAAAAACAATTCATCATCAAATCATCAACCTTCATCATCAATTGAAATAAAAAACATCAATTTTCAATCTTCTTCATAAAATTATTAATCTCCTTTCTAAATAAAAATTATCAATTTTCTATCTTCATCACCAAACCATCAATCTTAATCATCTTAATCATCAATCTCCTATATTATTCCTATATTATTCATTCAAATAATTAATATTCTTCACTGATCAAAGCATCAAATCATATCGAAAATCATCCAAAATCAATTCAATATCTTTCAACATCATTCACAATCTTCTCAATATCATCAAATTTAGAAATCAATCAAAATATTATTCAAAATAATTTAATATCATTTGAATGTCACTATCACATTTCAATTTCACTCTCAAGGGGGCATAATCAATACATTCTTGGGTAGATCATCGCAATTAGAACATCATCATCATAATCATAGAATCATCATCTTAATGAGATAAAATCAAAATTAAAATATCAACTTGAATCAAAACATAAAATTCCGTCAATCAAATTTTATAAAATCTTCTTCATCGATCCAATCATTAAATCCTTAATCAAATCATCAATCAAATTATTAATCCAATTAGATATCACATCAAATCAAACTAATCCACATCACTAGGGGCATGTCAACTTCATCAAAACTCATATCAAGTTGGTTGACTTTTATCAATCTCAATGAATGAGTAATTTCATCAAGATTCATATCAAATTGCTCGGTCTTATCAGCATCAGTATTTTCATTATTAATTAAATCTACAAGGGGCATATCAATTTCACTAGGAACCATATTAAATTGATAGTGTTCACATAAAAAAATCATTAGGTAATGGACTTCTTTAAGAACCATATCAATTTAATTATTTTGATCGTCAATGTTTTTATGATGGTAATTAGTTTCATCACATCACATCAAATTGGTTATTCATTATCATCAATATAAATATTATCAATATTTCATGCAGTTGATCAGTTTTATTAGAACCCATATCAAACTAATTATACTCGCTTCAAATCGGTTACATCGTCATGTTGAGAGAATTTTCATCAAGATCCATATCAAACTATTCACTTAATCAAGCATCAATCACACCAAGGTTTTCAATCACACCAAGGTTTTCAATCAATCAACTTAATACATCTATATCTCACATCGGTGATTTATCATCGTATTTGTTCTACAATCAGGAATGAAATTAGATGTTCTTTAAATCAATGCACTAATTGCACATTGATTCAAAGAGGGGAAAATGTAATCACCTAAAATTGGTCTATCTTAATCAAGTGCCCTAAGAACTACTCAAATGATCAAACCCTAATCATGACAACCAAATCAAGTCAATTTTTTTTTATCATAATTGTGTAATTGAATTAGATTGATTTAATTATATGGTTCATCAATCATCAAGACATCTATGATCAATAATCAAGGAATATTCATTAATTAATGAACCTAGTCTATTTAATTAAATCAAGTGACAAAAAACACATGGCTAGAGATGTTAATTAAGTGAATTAATTAATTGTCCTATTATCCACTCAACTTAGTAAGGGACAAAAAACTCAAATCAAACCAATGAGGCTGAAGTACAAGGATCATTTAAGGTTCAATCTCAACCACTCATTGTGGATCAATCCTAACCACTGAATTCAAATTCAACCAATTCCCTCCAAGGAAAACCTATAAAATTAACATCAACCAAGCTCATTTAATAGCTAGGACATACTGTAAGGAGATCATGCCAAATTGATTCTAGATTATAGAAATTGAATTTGTGAGAGTATTTTAGTGAGAATTCATAATCTTAGATAAGTTATCATAGCATTTGATAGCTTAATCAATCATGTAGATTCTTAATTCAAGTCATTTTAGCTTGCATCTTGCTTAATTGTATACATTCTAGGATAATCTCATAGTTTCATCATCATGATCATCAATATTGCATTCATTTAGATGAATTTTACATGGAATCATCCATTTCATGAATGACATTCACTAGTCTAATGCATAATTCTAAGAGCAATCTTAATTAGAATACAATTTTCATGTCTAGGAAGCAATAATTCAATCTTAATTATGTTGATTTAATGAATTTCTTATTGAATAACCAATTGAATTAATGAGTTATTGAGTGTTGTGTTTGGAGAAAAACAAGTCACAATTTACATAGACAAAATGAAGGATGAATGATTAAAAAACTAATGGTAACATGTCTTACGTATGTATCAACACAACCAAAAAGGAAAATACATAAACAAAGTTGCAATGTTGCAGTAGAAGGACAACATTAATTAAGTTTATATTATAAAGTTTCTTCACCATGTGGCAAGATACCATAACTCTAAAGGTAAAATGAGATTGTTTTAAAAAAGTTTGTGTTATCATGTTTTTCCCACGACTTATTCAGGTAGAGCCATATGTAGTCTCGACGAAAAAAGGTCATCTAAATCATCACACACCAGAAAGTATGCATGTGTTTCTAACTTTTTTGCTTCATGTGCTATTAAAGATGTCTATCTTGTAACATGTGGGGTAAAATGTGGCTCCCACAAGGGTAGATCCCAACATGCTATAGGAACCCAAAATGAAGCTATAGGGTGACACCAATATAATAAGAGATGCAAAAGTGACACAATTGGAAGGCAAAGGGTTATACTAATGGAGGTGTGGGTCATTAGTAGGAGTCCCCTCGGTGACGAAACTTAGGAAAAAATAAATGTGATTGAGATAACATACCTCAATTAAGGAGAGGAACACCAAGCCAAGGATCCATGTCAGTGTAGGTTATGCCAATAATATTTGATGAGAAAAAGAAAAGCAATGAATTGACATGACTTGTATCGATGGGCTTCATCGATGAAATATATGATGTCACCAAAGGGATTTTTCTATCTTGCTGATAGTCAATGAGGTTATTGGTGAGACTTACGCTGATAGATATCTAAATAATAGACAGTCTATCGGTAGAGGTTTGGTCGATGAGGGCCATCAAAATAGCCAGGGTAGTTGGAATACCATGTTTTGCATTTCCACAATGCTCGATGAGCCTATCAACATAGCTTATAATGATAGGGGGACTAAGGCTATTGTAGGAGGGAATTGGGAGGACTTACATTAGTGAAATCATAAATATAGCATGTTCCATTGTTGAAGCACTTTCTCAGGTACCCTAACACCTGATACATTTATCAGTTATACCAATGAGCTCCATCGATAGGACATACACTGGCAGAAAATGAATTAATCTATCTTGTTGATGGCCGATGACGCTATTGATAGGACTTACACAATTGGATGCCAAGGAGGGATTGTTTTATCAATGGGGGATTCACCGATGGATGCCATTAACATAACTAATACTATTGGGGTAAGTGATTTTAGGTTCCACCGACTCCTGATGGGTGCATTGACACAACCTATGAAAAAATAAGATATAGGAAGCTATTGTGAAGAGTGGTCGAGAAGACATATGTTGATCACATAAAATGAAGGCATCAAAGAGAGTAATGTCGATGGGCATATTAGTATAAAAATGCACAATGATGGAACAATTATTGAGACTTGTCGACCCCCGATGAGCCTATCGGTATTACCTATGCTGATGTAAACATAAAATAGAGATTTTGATGAGGGAGATATTATTTTCCGATGGTGCCAAAGAGGGAATCATTTTTTCTAGGGAAGCCTATGCCGATGGGAGGCTGCTGTCATGCTAGTTTTAGTTTCAACTAAGGGAAAGGATTTTTATTATGCTCTAATAGAAACTTCTCGAGTGGTAAAGAGAGTCTGTGATGCTACTTGTGAAAGTGATTTTGGGTATACAAGAGACATGGAGGCTTCTTTGGATTTACTTCATTGGACATGCATCCATGGAAGAGACACTTTTCTAATAGTGAAGAGATAGGGAAAAGTGAATATGTTTGACTTTAGGTAAAATGAAGTTGTTGAGGTCAGAGGAAGTTATTTCATTTTAGGGGACTTTTTGAGTTTCTTAGGGATGAGATCACATTGATGGAGGGTCTTTATGGTAACACTATTTGGCATGACCAAGTGGGGCACCTTTTTTTCCTCTTTACATCTATTTGAAGGGCTCAAAATGGGTTGATTGACTTTATCCAACCCATAAGTTATTGCTCATCTATGATACAGTTGGATTAAAAAATCATAAGTATGAGCTGAGGGATCATTTGGAAAAAGTCCTTCTTCCCTTTGGCTTTTTGTCTTGTAATTTTTCCCAAGTTCTTGAAAGGGACAAAGTGTTTTTGTAACCCATTTCAAAGAGATTATACAGATTTGTAACACCTTTTGGATATAATTTTTATTTTGTACCTTCTCTTTTTTATGTGTTTGTGTATCACATATTGATGCCTTTTACATAAGTATATAGTCTTTGTAGGTTGAAACTTTGTGTTGAATTAGTTCTAAACTATGAGGAAGTTTTCTCCTTTTAGGGACTGCTATTTTAGCCTTCTTACAAATTCCTGATGCAAGGATTATGTGTTATTGAGTTATGTAGGGAAGATTTTTTGTTACTGGTTCTATTGTGTGTTGGTTATCTATTAAGTCTCAAAGATACATTTTGGTGCATTACCCTTTAAGAGTTAGATTTCATTTATATGCATCCTTCTACCCCTTTCCTCTAGAAAATATTAGTTTAAGGTAGTTTCAGGTGAGGTACCAACAAGAACCATATTACTCAAGAGGCCAACTTCAAATATCTAAGCCCACAATTGAGGAAGCTTTCCCATGTTCACTGATAGGCTTGCGTTTACTCAATAGTGGTGTAATATTTAGGTGACAACAATTTTTGGCACACCCAGTGGGATAGTTGGGACTATTATAGCCCATAAATTTTCCTTATATTGTTGTTGTTTTGTGTACAACATTAGTTTCTTCCTTTGGAGGTATAAAAGAGATACATCTTGCAACTCTAGAGGAATATCTACTAGTTTTAAGCAGATACAACTGCTAGTATGTAAAAATAAAACTTGGTTTTTTCTAGTTTTTAATAATTTTGATAATTCTCCAACTTATATAGGTGTTGCATGTATTCTTTTTATGGGAACATGGCTTATCATACCCCATTTCATGGGGGTTTTGTATTTACAATTCCTCATCAACTATATCAAGAAATATACACTTCTATTTTTGCCCAAAAGAACCAAAATAATAATGTAGAAGCAAATATCGAGCAAGTTCCATATGTCTGCCACCCACCCACCCCTTCTCAAACTCCATGGAAACCTATGTATTCTTATAAACAACCTCAATAAATCCATTTTATTCCCAGTAAGTCTGGTTATTCACAAAATCATCTTTAGCATGTGGAAAACATAAGCATAAAATAAATGATGTCAAACTTTCAAGAGTGACTGAGGGAGGTTGAAAGAGAGGAGTTTATCTTACAGAATGATGAGTGGGCTTACCGAGCTTATCAAAACCAAAAAGAGATGAAGTTGCAAGGAAAGTGACATGAAGAATCTCTTGCAATGAAACTGGGTATAAAAGAGGAACAAATAAGATTGTTACTTTCTTGATCCCAAGAGCTAGAAGCTCAGATGACTCCTTGTGTTCCCAATTTCATATCACCATCTTTTGAGGTAATGAATCAGACTATGAAGGTGGAGGTTCCTATTCCAAAATTTCCAAGTTTTGAGAAAGATCAACCCATTTCATCCCTAAGTAAGGTTGCTAAATTTAAAATTCCAAGTTTCAAATGTCATCACCCTTTGCAAGATACTATACCTAAAGAAATTCAGTCGATTCGTCAAGAGAAGCTATCTCATGAAATCTTTGTATCCCAAGAGGCTCCTCAAGTTTCCCAAAACCCTCCACCAAGTAATCCTTCTTTTCCTACTACTATTTGCCTTTATATTGGAGGACCTATTATTTACCAGGAAGATTGGTGTAGTGAGAAAAGAAAGGGATTTGAGGAGATAAAGAAAGAAAAACTTATAGCTGATGAACTTTAATGTGATGAAGAAATTGAAAAATTAGAATTGCTACAACTGAGTAATAATTGTAACCAGTTGAGGTAGCATAATGTAGTGCAATAAAATGATGCTCAACCTGAACTATTGGTTGATTTATTCAACAAGCTACCATTTTCTATTGAAGACGAGGAAGACATGTCAATGTCTATGTCAGAAAGTAAATTGGGACAACAAGGTAACAATCAACTGGGAGGTAAAAATAAAATAAAATTTCACATTCTTTCTTGATCAAGTCCCTTGTTCTATTTCCAAAGAGGAAGAGAATATACCTTTTCTAGTGTCAATTCAAGTTCAAGGTTTTTTTCTTTCATGAAGATGTAAACCAGGTTGTTGGTTAAGAGGAGAAAGAAGATAAATCAAAAATTATTCTTCAAAGGGATGACCTTGGGCTACTCTCAAATCTTTAGGATGGTTGCTATGAGGATAAAAAATGTCTTCTAATGGAAAAGAGCAAGGAAGATCTTGAAGGAAATTTCCTTTAGATTTATTTAGAAGCTTTTTGTTCAAGTTTGGATGCCAAACAAACATCTCCAAAATCAGAATTTTGTGAACATGGTGAAGTAAAGAAAGAAACCTCATCTCAATTTGATTCACTTGCGCTAGCACTTCCTAATCAGAAAAGTGATTCCATATAAGTAGCACTATTTATTATAAATAAGACAACTGAAGAAGTTGTTTCTAATAAACATAATAATGTCAAACAAGAAGTAGCACATCAACCTAAAACCAAAAAAAATAGATCTAGGTTCATGCTCTGACAAGGATGCCCAACCAAGCATTTTTCTAGATTGAAGTACGAGCATGAGGAGGTTTCTCAAGATGGGAAAGTTGCAGCTCAAATGTGACAAGCTCCACTCACATACCCATTTCAGGAACATTGCATACATAATCATCTTATTGTGAGGTATGAGGCTTTGTTTTCATCTTTAAGGAGCTGTTGTGTTTGATTATAAAGCATCTCCTAATTCTCCATGTTTTCCTATCCATCTTCAAGTTTGTGGAACATCCTATGTTGGGAAGGAAAGGAAGATATTTTAGGGAGCCGGTCAATGGTTTCATTTAATCAAGTTTCATGCTTAGTTAGATAGGATAGGGTATTTAGTTTTCAGATTTCCTCTAAGTGCTCATTGCACATTTTTTCAATTTAGTTAGTTTTTTATTTTGAGAGAGTTCCTACTATTTTCATATCATATTTCAATTAGGGAGATACATATCATTAATTACAGTGAATCTTTTGATTCACTATAAATAACAAGGCATATCCTCTCCACCGGAATATGGTAGAAGTAACATGATGTTTAAGTTTTTAGAAATTAAAGGGGTTGGTTCCAATATATTTTTACCAAATGTAAGTGACTATGTAGCCTAGGAATTTGGTCTTAATGTTTAGTAGGAAAATACCATAGATGTCACCAAATATGAATTAATTTTTCCCATGGCTCATTCAGGTAGAGCCATATGTAGTCTCGAAGGAAAAAGGCCATTTGAATCATCAAACACTAGAAATTATGCATTTGTTTCTAACTTTTTTTCTTCATGTGCAGTTACAGATGTCTATCCTATAGCACATGGGGTAAAATGCAACTCTCACAAGGGTAGAGCCCAACATGCTATAGGAACCCAAAATGAAGCTATAGGGTGACACAAATGCAATCAAAGATGCAAAATTGACACAGTTGGAAGACAAAGGGTTATACCAATGGAGGTGTGGTTTATCAGTAGGAGTCTCCCCATTGACGATACTTAGGTACAAAGAGATGTGATTGAGATAACATAACCCGATTGAGGAGAAGAACACTAAGCCAAGGGTCTATGTCAGTTTGGGTTATACTGATAACATCCGATGAGAAAAATAAAATCAATGAATCGACATGACTTGCACCAATGGGCTTCATTTGTGAAACATATGTAGTCACCAAAGGGATTTTTTTGTCTTACTGATAGCTGATGAGGTTATTAGAGAGACTTACATTAATAGGTATCTAAAAAATAAGTACTCTATTGGCAGAGGTTTGGCCGATGAGGGCCATCAAAATAGCTAGGATAGTTGACATAGCATTTTTTGTGTTTCCCTGATGCCTGATGAGCATGTTGACATAGCTTACAATGATAGGGGGATTGAGGCCATTGTAGGAGGGCTTTAAGAGGAATTACATTGATGAAATCATTGAAATAGCATGTGCCATCATTGAAAGATTTTCTAAGCTACCTCAAGATTCAATAAGTTTATCGGTATGACCTATACCGATGAGCTCCATCAGTAGGACATACATTGGAGGAAAAGAAATTTATCTGTCTTACCAATGGCTGATGAGGCTATCTTTAAGACACACACTGAGAGATTCCAAGGAGGGATTGTTTTATCGATGAGAGCTTCACTGATGGTTGTCATAGGCATAACTAATACTATTAGGGTAAGTGATTTGTGGTTCCATCGACTATTGATGGGTGCATAGACACAACCTATGGTAACATAAGACACATGAGACTATTGTGAAGAGGGATCAAGAAGACATATGTCGATCACATAAAATGAAGGCATTGGAGGGAGTTATATCAAATGGGCATATTGGTATAATAGTGCACAATAATGGAGAAATTGTTGAGACTTGCTGACCCCTGATGAACCTATCGGTATTACCTATGTAGATGAAAACATAAAATGGAGATTTTGATGAGGGTCAGAGAGCATCTTACGATGTTTCCAAAGAGGGAATTTTTTTTGTCGGGGAAACCTATGCCGATGGGAGGCTGTTGTCGTGCCAGTTTGAATTTTGACTAAGGCCAAAGATTTCTATTATGGTTTGTAACTTCTCTAGTGGGAAAGAGTGACTACGACACTACCTGTGAATACCATTTCAGGTATATAAGAGACACATAGGCTTCTTTGGATTTACTTCATCAGACACATATCCATGGAGGCAACACTATTCCAATGGTGAAGAGAAAGGGAAAAGTGAATATGTTTGACTTTAAGTAAAATGCATTTGTTGCGGTTAGAGGAAGTTATTACATTTAAGGGGCCTTTTTGGCTTTCTTAGGGATGAGATCACATTGATGGAGGGTCTTTATGGTAACACTATTTTGGCATGACCAAGTGGGGCATGTTTTTTTGCCTCTTTACAACTGTTTGAAGGGCTCAAAATTACCTGATTAAATTTATACGACCTAGAAGTTATTGCTCATCTATGATAGAGTTCAATTAAAAAGCATAAGTATGAGTTGAGGGATCATTTGTAAAAATTTCTTCTCTTTGGCTTGCTATCTTATAATTTTTCCTAAGTTCTTGATAGAGGCAAAGTATTTTTGTAACTAATTTTAGAGATATTATACATATTTGTAACACCTTTTGGGTTTAATTTTTGCTTGCACCTTCTCTTTTTTGTGTGTGTTTGTGTATCACATATTGATGCCTTTTAAAAAAGTATATATTATTTGTAGGTTGAAACTTTGTGTTGAATCAATTCTAAACTATGAGGAAGTTTTCTCTTTTTAGGGACTACTATTTTAGCCTTCTTACAAATTGCTAATGCAAGGATTATGGGTTATTGAGTTGTGTAGGGAAGCTTTTTTTGTTACTGGTTCTATTGTGTGTTGGTTGTCTATTAAGTCTTAAAGATATAGTTTGGTGCATTACCCTTTAAGAGTTAGATTTTATTTATATGCATCCTTATACCCCTTTCCTCTGCAAAATCTTAGTTTAATGTAGTTTCAGGAGAGGTGGAAACATGAACCAGCTTACTCTGGAGGTTATCTTCCAATATATGATCCCACAATTGGAGAGGATTTCCCATGTTCATTGGTAGAGTTGAGTTTACACAACATGGGTGCACTATTTGGGTGACAATAGTTTTTGGCACACTCACACTGCTACATTTGGGGCCAAATTTCAATAGAAGTTTTCGACGGGTAACTTTTTATTATGAATTTAGTGTTTTTTTTTGTAATAGGCCCCGATGGTGTTAGTATTTTGATGGGTGTTTAATTGACGATCAGAATTCTGATAGATTCAGGGTATAGATAAAAAAAAAAGTGAAACGACCTCATCATTTTTATTTCTTCATCTTTATGTGATTTCTTCATCTTTCTCTCCACATTTCACATTAGGAGTATATGGTATAAAATACCAATGAAATCAACTATTGGTCAAATCTAATCAAAATTGCAATATAAAGATTAAAATAGATCTTGAAGAAATATGGGAACCATTTTTGACAGATATTGTACAAACGAAGAGAATACTTGCAAGAGGAAATGCTTCAATGTGGAACAATTGAAGGATAATATTTTACTTTTATATGCACATCTGTAATGTTTTTGATATATTTCTGAGATAACAAAACCATAGAAAGAATAGCATATAGAAGAAAGTAAAGAATAATGATCATATTTTGAGATATTGTGGAAACTTAAAGTAAAAAATGCTTGGTGGGGTTATCATGCAATCAGTGAGTGATCCTTCATTCCCCCCTCTTCTAGTGACCCTTCAAAACTGGGTTATCATGTAATCAGTGAGTGATCCTTCATTCTCCTGGTCTGTCGTGCATCCAAACATATTGGAAATACACAATACAATGATAACAAGCCTTACACAATCCCCCTTCCCTCAAGGAACACTATCAACATCCAGACCTTGACTGTCCCCTCAACCAGTGTCCCTTCAAAACTGGGTTAAAATGCAATCAGTGAGTGATCCTTCATTCTCCTAGTCTTCCCTGCATCCAAACATATTAGAAATACACAATACAATGATAACAAGTCTTTTAAAATTCCCCTTCCCTCAATGAATTACTATCAACATCCAGACCTTGACTGTCCCCTCAACTAGTGACCCTTCAAAACTAGGTTATCATGCAATTAGTGAGTGATCCTTCATTCTCCTGGTCTGCCCTGCATCCAAACATATTGGAAATACACAATACAATGATAACAAGTCTTTCACAATCCCCCTTCCCTCAAGGAACACTATCAATAAGTGATCCTTCTTCTTATCAGCCATATCCAATGTTTCATTGAAGTCACGACCAAGAATGAAGGTCACCTTACCCATACCATTCATGGATTTTGAAATGTCGTTCCAAAATCCTGAAATTTTTTCTATTGCTTCTTGTTGCTTCTTTAAATACTTCTTCTACCGTAATGTCCTCCTACCCCATCTTCTTGGTCTTCCTGGCTAAAGCGGATGAATCCACACACAATAACCCAAAATGAAGGGTTTTGTATCCTTTAATGAATCTTAGTCACTGGTAACACATGGATAGTCAAACCAGTAGTCTCCAAACCATTCAATAAGTGAATATGAATGTTTGAAAACTTTCCTCTCAACTTCCCCAACCACTCCTAATTGGTTAGAGGGATATTTCTAGAATCTCCACTATTCCTATCCTTACCAACAATTCTTAAACATACTTTATCTGATATGATAATAACATGCTAAATTGAACCAATGGCATGTTCTTCATGTGGTACAAGGAAGATTTGGCTATCAAATCTTCCTTCGTGCAAGCTGAGTGCGAGAGAAGGTATGTGATTTCTTCATCTTTGATTGGTATCTTTGACGGGCAACGTCTTTCGAGCCTCTGGCATCATATTCAACCACAAATTTCAAATGCATTGCATTTTATTTGATCACAAATGCTCACTGAAATGACCACATTCTACTGGTGTCATGCCCTAGCTCGTACTTTATCTCCATTATTTGATGTTATTGGTGCTTTTGCTCAAGGATATCGATTCACTATTTTCAAATGTTTGGATTCACATTTTTTGATATTACAATTCATCATATCAGATAGAGTATATTTAAGAAGTTTTAGTGTCTAAACACTCAACTAATCCCTCTAACCAATTAGGAGTGGTTGGGGAAGTTGAGAGGAAAGTTTTCAAACATTCATATTCACTTATTGAATGCTTTGGAGACTATTGGTTTAACTGTCCATGCGTTAATGTTTAGAAGAGATAAATAAAGTATTTGAAGACATTCTTACATGTTTCACTAGTAAATTTTACCTCAAATTTTGACAAAAATTGGTCGAATTTTTGACAATAATTGGTCGAATCTACGACCAAAAATTTCGTCATTCTTTTTTCATCAAATTTTCTACGCATTTATTATTGGTCACAATTTTGACCAAAATATAGGTCAAAATTTTGACTGTAGCTCTTGCTTGAAACTAAGAGGATCACCATCATTTTTTTTTTACCAATGGTCGAAATTGAGACCATTTAATGGTCAAAATTTCTACCAATGCACGGTCTCAATTTCGACCATAGTATGGATGGTCTTTTTATCCAATGGTCGAAATTGAGACCATGAATTGGTCTCAATTTTGACCATACCATTGGTGGAAGGTATGGCATTGTCGTCGATTTTTTTGCCCAATGGTCGAAATTGAGACCATGCATTGGTAGAAATTGACCATAGCATTGGTCAAAATTTTGACCAATGCTAATTTTTTTTTTATAAAAAATATCTATTAAAAAGTGGTATTGGTTTCTTATTTACAATAATTCAATGCTAAAGTCGACCATACTGATCTTGGTAAAGTCAATTTCTTGTTATCAGATTTCATTTGATATTTATTTATTTATAAATAAATTGTATATTAATTTTTGAATCAACATTTCAGATTAGATTTCTTTTGTTTCGCTAAATTTGAATTAAAAAAATTAAGAAATACACTTTTGCTCCCCAAAGTCATACAACTTTGATGTTTCAGACATTATAGTAGCTTGATAAAAGAGTATTTTGCAGCCATGTTACAGGTTTGAAATTTCTATTGAGTTTAAAGAGCAGATAAAATAATATCAAACAGTAAAACTAAAATAAAGAGAATAAAAAATAGACACATAACACAGTGAATCATGTGGTTCATCATTAAAGATTACATTCACCAGTAAGTAGGGCAATATCCTTACTTTTCCTCACACACCATACATAATCTGCACTCATTCTTTTAAAAAAAATTGTTTAACCCTTCAAATATAAAGAGACAGCAAAGGAAAAGAAAGGAAAGATTAGATGATCATTGAACTTCACATTCTTAACAATCTTATAAATTATGGTAACATGATAACATAATATCTTACCATAATATTAGAAGTTTTAAATCTTAGACTTAAAATAAATTGTTAGAAAAACTAATTTGATGCAAGCTTATTAGTTTGAAATCTCAAGACTTACAGTGGCTTCTATGGGCACAGTAGTGTCCACCTTGTGCTGATAATAAAGATCAATGTAGTCTATATCAAGCCTCTTAAGGCTTGCTTCACAGGCAGCCCTGACATATGCATGATCTCCCTTCACACCAAATTCTCCATTGGCCCAAGTCAATCCAAATTTAGTAGCAATCTGCACCTTATCTCTTATGCCTTTCAAAGCCTATTTAGGAACAATAGAGGCATAATGCATGAAGTTAGAACAATAAGAAAATACTTCAACTTCATATATGTAATAAATAAAGTATTACAAATAAGATAGCTTAGGAACTGAGAACAAGATATACTTGTGGAAGAGACTATGGACAACATTTTTTGATCAATGATTTTGGTTTATACAGTTTTTCCCAAATCAACTATTTGTAAAGCTTGTAGGTAGTTTTTTCAAAGCCATGGAAGTGTCAGATTTGGTAACATAACTGACCTTTCCTAGAAGAATTTCATTGGTTTCTGGTCCATAAACGTCTGAAGTATCAAGAAAAGTGACACCTCTGCCCACAACATAGTGAATGAGATCTATCATCTCTTGCTCAGGTTTGGGAGGGCCATACACAAAGGACATACCCATACATCCCAAACCCTATTCAGACACACAAAGTCCCTGCTTCCCCAAATTTTTCCTACCCACATTCTCCATGACACTATTTTCTTCTCTCCAGATATCAATGGAATTGAAAGTGTTATGTTACAATTGTTTCCCATGTTCATCATATCATCATTTTATAATTTATTATGCTTCTATTTCAGCCTATCGAAGTTGTCTTCAACTAAGCATTAGTCCAATAGATTTTGTCCACCCTATTTTTGCCTATTGGACTGATGCTATTGGACTAATCATATTTCTGCTTCAACCTATCGAAATTGTGTTAGAAAGATTATTTTTTTAAAAACTAAAACAAGATATTCATCAACTTTGTAAAGGTAAGACTTGTATATTCATATTATTTTTTAATTTAATTTGATGTTTCAATTTTAATGAGCAATGATATTATAATTTTTCCATATTTTAAAGAGAAAAATATATTATTCAAAAGACAACTGGGTGGTAAATTCAAATCTTTAAAATCTATGTAGGGTCAAGTTCAAGCAATATTAAAAAAATCAAAACAATGTTTATGGGGTATGTCCAAACAACAAGAACCAACAAAGTTACTAGACAATGAAAGCTACACAGTCAGGGAGGGATCATGATAATCTAGTTTAATTTCTCCATACATCAGCAATGAAAAAACCATCATGAATCAATTCCCAACTAGTAAGAGCACCCTCCTCTTCTTGATCTTCATCTGCAATTGGGTAGCAACCAATCGGAGAAATTTTCAATTGTAACAGAGAAAAGTTGTCATAATCTAGCTATCTAGATGCACCTTACTCAAGTGAAGAGGATGAAAATGGGCAAGGAGGTCGAGACCACACATAAGCAACATGATTCTTGGGTTGCCTCAAAGGCAATTGAAATTCACATGATTAGGAGCCATGATCTCTTTTGGTGGGCTCACTACATCCACATCTATACTATGGGTCTAGTGAGCCCACCACATCCGCATCTATGCTATTGGTCTAGTGCCCTTGGTGGGGAGATAGTAAGACATGACACTGTAAAAATTAAACAAGGGTAATCAATTCAATGGTCTAAAATAACTTAGAGATGATAAAATCACAATAACTACAATGGGGTTTGGGAGTGGAAATCCCAATGGGGTTGATAGGCAGCACCCTTCATGGGGGTTTGGGGCCAACATCCCCAATAGTGTATTTTGTTACTTTGCCCTTTGTCCAAATTGCAAAAAAATCTAATCCTTGCTCTGACTGGTTCAATGATAGATTCAAAGTTGGGTGCCCTTGTTGCTACTTTGTTTTACAAAGGAAATGTGAAGAAAATCCATGGATGAGGGCTCAAAAGATGCATTACATATTTGGAGAAGGTCCAAGAATAAAGGAGAGTCAAAAGGGGATAGGAAAGAAATCTACCAAGAGATCTAAGTATCTAAGTCTTGAGACTATTTTGTAATCCAAAAAAGAAGCTGAGAAGCCCAATAATCAAGTCAATACAAATATGATAAGCTGAAAATGTGACTCCCCAGTGAAAAATCTGAATATGATGTCAACTGCTAAACCTAAACACACAACATATGAGAATGTACATCAAGCAAGCATTAATTCTACAAGCATCCTTAACACTATCAATGCATAACTCACCTTGACAACCAATTTATCATCAATGCAAAACTCACCTTGACACAAAAGACAATCTCCCTAAAATGAGATACAGTCTGTATAACATACCTTCAACAACTCTATAGCAATAATAACAACTGATGTTGTGCCATCCCCAACTTCTCAATCCTGCAATTCTGCAAGTTCCGCCAAAACCTATAAATAGATGAAAACACCAACCTCGTTAACAATATATTTTGAGTGCATTGAAAAATTTTATGGAATGAAATTGATAAACATAATAAGTTTTTGAAGTACTAGTCAAATAATGAATATTTTTACATCCATTACCACTGATAATGTGTAATAGCATAAGATATTAAGATATACATATACCAACTAGACATAAAAGATTCAATGAATTGATTCAAAGTGAACAATAATTGATTTCATAAACAGGCTATGAAGAGATAACGTTAAGATTTAACAAAATCACCACTTTGCCAACATAAGACTATTGCCAAAATGACATCAATGAAATATCAACCTTCAATAAAAACTGATGCCAAGATCAAACCCACTCTCTGATATAATAACCGTGAGTTTGGGGTTTATCAAAATTGTAATACTAATTGATTAACTCTGAATTGAATTCAAGTAAAAGAAAACCAAATACGACAAAACAATGAGATACCAACAGATTTTCCACAACAAATTTTCCATTACAAATACAAGATCTGTTAATTTAGAGGCCAAAGATCATCCCATGGTTCATATGCAATTGTGGCAGTACCAAATCTTGTACAAGTAAGCCATATGTCAATTTTTCAGTGCATTATGTTAGTAGTTAGACTTCCCCATGGTTACATCTGCAATGAATCACCCATAAAAGAAAACATATATTTGTACAGTTGAACCTACTTAGCATAGAAATTTTATTTTGTGTCAAAGTTGCCCCATTATCTCTTTTTCTATCATTGCAATTGTCAAGAAAATAATTCACTTTATACCTACTAGTTCCCAGGCAGTATCTACATCTTTTATGCTCTTGTTGCTTGACATTGTTGATCTCAATGACCATTAGAGCCGATATTACACCTACTGCTCCTCCTGAAAAGGATGCTACTATGGGATCGACCTGACTGAACAACTAGTGTGCAACAGTTGAGAGATTGTATTCCAATAAGACATGACACTATGCAAATGATAATTTATAAATACATATAGCAGTGCAAATGCAATAAATACATAAGGCACAAGAATTATGTGGAATTATAAAAGAAAGGTAAAGATCATCATTTCACATGTCAGGATTGAACTATAAATTGTTGGTGGAGGTGTGGACTCAGTGATATGCATGTGTATAAAAAGAACTTCCCAAGATAATAGATTATATTAAACACTAATAGTTTTCATCTGATGTGTCATTACAAGGATTATGGCTAAACATATTAACTGGACATAAACCTGGATACATCCATAAAATCTTGAGCTTCACATATCAAAATAAGATTGAAAATTGAAACAAAAAACCAATGGCATCTAATGTTAGTTTTCAATAAGAAAACATCTTTATATTAATTAATGTCCATGAATCACAAAAGCAGGTCATTAGGACTGAAAAGTCTGGGGAGCTACAAGTTTGGACATACATGCAAGATAAGTGTTCATCATAAACCAACAACCACAAATCTTAAAGACCAAATGATTACACCAAAACTAGGCATAGAGAAAATTGATATACAACACACACTGCATAAAAGAGAAACAGTTATTCCCTACTTGAATACATATAGTTTCTTTAAGGTCACCATGCAAATCCACTTGAATACAAATACATCTCTAGGGTCAAGCATAATAGAATTATTCCACTCAATGTTGACAAGAGACAAAATGCCCTAATGTATTAATAAGTCAGACATTAGAAGCATAAAGTGCTAATGGAAAACCATAAAACTCAATCCACCCAAGGACTTGTGAGTTTGGCATTATCTTGAAGGCTACAAAAACCTCTTGTTCAAGGGAAAAACATAAGGAATCTATTCCCAATAATAACCCCCCCTGATTTTTGTTTTGAAATATGTGAAACAATATAGAACCTATAGTGAAATGACTGCTGATTGTTAGCTTCCAATACATGCAAATGCATAAACTAACAAATGCAATTTCTCACAATAGTAAACTATATGGAATCAGGGGTTTGAAGTTGTCGCCATTCAATTAGTAAAAATCATAGAGGGAAGAAAGATTGTTTGTTGTAAAAAATGAGAGAGGGTTGAGCCTTAACCTCTCTATCAATAGAAAACATAAATTGAAACTATTGAGTTAACTAGGGGTTTGACACCATCACCACTTAATTACAAGACAAGAGAGTACACTTGGTTGAAGAAGAAATCAAGGATCTTGATCCCGAGGAGGGAGAGTGCTTACTCTTGAGGAATGGAGAAACATTACATGCACCTACACAAATAGGTATATTCAAAACTAGATGTCTAGTACAAGGAAAGATATGCACTTTGATCATAGATTCAGGGGCACATAAGAATCTAGTTTCAATAGATATGGTCACTAAGTTGAGTTTACCAATAATTGATCATCCTGAACCCTACCTTGCTACTTTGGTCAGCCATGAGTTAAATATAAGGGTCACTAAGAGAGCCTTTGTAAATTTCTCAATAGGACCATACAAGGAATAGCTTTGGTGTGATGTGATACCTAGGAGTTGTGGGCACATAATCCTAGGTAGGCCATGGCAGCATGCTCGGAGAACTTTTCATGATGGGTATCATAATACCTACCTAGTGCATAAGGGCAAAGACAAGTTTAGATTTAATCCCTTGCACAACAAGGATAGGGACAAAATCATCATGTGTTTTGGAGAGAATATTCCTCAAAAGAAGCAAGGTAAAGGCATACAAGACACTGGATGGTATGAGAAAACTAGGGGGCAACAAGGTACAGAGGTACATAGGACTGGAAAATCAGAAGTTACAACGAGAAGTGTGATTGGTTTCAAGGGTGAAGAAAGCATTCTTATAGGCGATATGCTTTGTCCTATCAAGGGACATAACCATGATGGAAAAATGGTGATGGAGCAGCAGAAGAAAGGACTGAAATAGTACCTTCCAAATCAGGTAGAGGCAAAGGATGTTCAAGCAGCAATTAAAAACACTAGGACATCAAGTGTGAGTGCCCCAAGGGTAGAGTTTATAAGTTCTAACAAATGTCTGGATGCTTTTCCTATAGGTAATAGGAAGAAGAGATGTTTCACATTGGGAGATTTCATCTCTAAACACCATCAGCAGAGATATGAAGAAAAGAAGACCATTTTTGCTAGATATGGCTCTTGGGACAAGAAGACTTTTAAAGGTGGAGAGTATGGTGTAGGGGCACCACTTGCTTACCAGGGTCACTTGAAGGGTCCAAAGGCTACCAAGGGTCATGGAGCATCCTCTAGAGTGAATTGGGCCATCCTAGCACCCATCATGGCTCATGGAGACATCTAGTGCTATCATGTTGCATAATGTCCTGAAGGACTCATATGATGAAAAACTTGTAAATGAGTCATGAATTAGGATTTTAGTAATGCATACATTAGGAGAGGCATTTGATAGGTTTAGATAGGTCATCATAATCTTATCATGCCATTTGATAAGTTGGAGAACCCAAAAGGATCAGCAAATGCTTGTTTTAGTGTTTTGCAAATTCAAATTTTTAAATGCTAACGGATAGTCCCATTTTGGAGGGAAAGCCCATAATTTAAAAACTAAGCATGATTAGGAGTTCAAACCAATTGGAGGTGGTTGTGAAAGTTAGTTTCCACCCTCCCAACATTATAAATGATGGATGTACGACATGTACAGGAAATGGTACGGATTGTCTCAGTTTTGTGCATGTAAAAGCTTGGTTTACAATAGCAAATTGAAGGATTCTTTGGGTTTTTTCATTTCTTTGGAATTGGAATGTATTGTCCTATCTTCTTAGACATTTTTTGATGTTATCTACCAAGTTTTGATTTCAAAAGTGGTGAGTTGTTTGTCTAAATCATTGACTGTTGGCTATAGCAGGTTGTTTTTAAGGCATTTTGAAGGTTTTTTCCTATTAACATGTTCATTCCATGGAATTTCTGACTACTTCTTCATGGAATGAGACATATTTAACATGTATTATGAATACTAACATTGACATGAGCAGTTAACCTAAGGATTTGGTGGCCACCAAGTAATAAAGTGTGAAAACAAGGGGTAAAGTTGAGGGCACAGACCTATAGTAGGGTATCTACCTGAACAAGGGCATGGTTTGAGTTTTGAAACAAGTTTAGTATGTTAAAACATTGATTTTTTCACTTCCAATTGTTCCTAGAAGTTCTGGCACGTGGGAGATCTAGCAAGCCCTAGATAAAAGGGTTTCAAGAGGGCAAATTAGGGCTTTTGGGGTTAGAAAGCTCTTAGACTAAAATTGGTTGGGAAATCCTCTAATTGGGGACATTTTAAGACCCTACACAAAATTTGGAGTCTGGATCTTAAGCACTTTTATTGGTTCCTTAGTAAATGCACCTATTTCCCATGCTTGCCAACAGGGGTTTTGTGAAGGAACTATAAAACTTTCCAAAGGAGTCATATCATCTTTTCACATATGTTTTGTATCTTGATAAAGGGTATCTAAAACAGTAATTGGTTCAAGGGGTCTTTTGGAGAAATCAAGAGACAAACCTACATTTTTCTTGCTGCTGTAGCAGAGCAACAAAAGTTGCATGACAACATTTGAGCAACTTTTGCATTCTTGCTTGCAGAGTCCTGAAACTGAAGGGTAAGGGTTGGAACATGGTGAATATGTCCAAACAAACTCATTGAAGCCTTAAAACCTCCTGGAGTTGACCATTTTTAGGATTTGACCATCAGGACCTAGAAGGGTCACTTGGTACATTGTTACAAATTTGCTCATTTTGGGTGTTTTCAAGGTTCACCATCCCTTCCATCAAATTTGTTCAAGATCCTTGATTTCTTCTTAAACCAGGTGTACTCTCTTATCTTTGTTCTGACCAGTAATTTTTATATTTTTAATTGAATCCCTTGCAACAAGCCAAATGGAAGATTGGGATGCCTAATAAGGAAGCTTGTCTTTAAAGTTTGAGCTTCACTTGGTTTCGAGAATAGTTTAATATTCTCTACTAAACAAGGCCAACCACATGATGGTGGAAGCTCATTTGGCCCCTCTCCCCCCCCCCCCCCCCCCCCCTAACATCACTCTAAATTCCCCATTAACATTTAATAACATTCATTCATTCATCCATTTTTGAAATATAACATTCAATCATTATAATCACATGATAACATTCATTAACACATAAAATTCATTAACACATAATTCATTAACACACAACATTAATGAATAATTCATTAACACATATTAAGACACATCATTCATCAACATTACTAGTACAAAATTACATCCATTAAGACAATGTTCTTTCATTAGCAATAAATGTTAATTACAATCATTTCTTTTTGGGTTTCTTGCTATTTTTTTTAATCATGTAATTTCTAAGAGGAAGATCAATGTCCTCATCATTCCCCTCCTCTATTGATTCTAATCCCAACGTGTGTCTCCTCCTCATCTGTTCAGGAACATGAGGCCGCTGTGCTAAAGGGGGGTCCGTTGCAATAACTACTTCATGAGTTAAATTCACACTATTTTATATTATTGAATTACAAGTATTTATGTAAGTAAAAGAAATATAAATCAAAAAATTAATTTAAAAGAACAAAACATAGATTTTCTTTACCTGAATGTGCCACATGATCTACATGGTGATCAGTCTGAACATCCTCCGGCACTCGTTCAGCATGACCTGATTTTGTATCCTCTAAAATATACACAAAAATGTTACACCAAGTTCAATTTAAGATGTTAAATTGTATTAATAATTACATAATTAGATTTACATAGCAAATGAGCACCTCCTTGGATAGTACGATGCACATCAGGGGCTTCATGATGTGGTGTATGATCTGTTTCATGATTAAGAGGCTACATTGCAATGTAATGGACATTATTATCAAATTGATTGTTGCTCAAGTATTCAATTTCTAATATATTTTTTGGCATATTTACCTGTGCACATGATGTAGGAGACTCTTCGGTTGGGCTAGTGGAAGCTTGCCATAGGTGTTCAACCATGACTTGATAGCCTTCCTTGAAGGCAATTTTTTTGTGTTCTTCCGTGGCCTCTAAATTAAAATCAGAGCCCTGCATTTTTTGATTAAACAAAATTATTGGCATTTTATAAATAATTTTTCTTTGCAATTCATTTACTGCTACTTACAATTTGAGCTTTAATTTTTGAATATCCTCTAGCGCCAAGTCTGTGTTGCCCAATCTTTTGCAGCCTGGCCTTTGTTGCCATTGAAGTGTCCTGCAACCTATGAAAAGTTTGAAATATGTTAGATGATATAGATATAAAGATCTTTATGACTAATTGAAATTAAAAGACATTCCTACCACTCTCTTCTAAGATTTTGACATTCACAAAGGCATTTTCGCACCTTGCTTTCCTAACAGATATTTCAGAATCGCACCAGTTTATATGGAATAACAAATAAAACTTTAAAATGTTGAACACATTGCATTCAATGGTGAAAATGTCTAAAACATCATACCAAGATATTATATCAAAAAATGATGATTGCATTCAAAATTTAATTATCATCTCAAAAGTCCATGCCAAACACCTTATCACTTGAACTGCAAGACTGATTTGAGTTCAAGGTTCTCTAAACCAATATGAACCAACCTTATTTGTGCAACATCATCATCAACCTATGCTAACTATTTTTCTCTACATCCCATTATATTGTTGTGTGTTAATCCTTGTACATAAGCATGTTGTAATGAATTAGATGCAAGATGCTTTCTCTTCTTCTTCTTCTTATCGTTTCCAAAATTTCTTTATCATTTATGATGCCTTGTCTTATTTTGGCTGGAAAAAAGAGTCACTAGGATGTGGGAATCTGACATGGTCTGGATATGTCCGCATAGTGCAAGGAATCTTGCCTTTTGATGGCCTTGCTGAAAATATCAAATATGACTAAAAGGGAAATCACAAAATCTCAAGCAGTATCAAGATGTAGCTTAAAAATGAGGGAAAATGATGCCTTTATCTAGTTTGCAAGGAAAAAGGGCTAATGGGGAAAATTGTGGGATTTTGAGGGGTAATTGGATAATATCGATTGTTAGAGGAAAGTTTCGCAAGAAACATTAAGAGTAGGTGGTAAATTGATAGTTTGGGGCCACAAGGGCTTGTGCAAAATAAGGTCAACATGGATAATTTTGAAGTTTTGAGGGACAATAAGATATGTCCACTTCGCATAGAAAGTTCCATTGGAGTCACCAATGAGATGGAAATGTAGCCAATCAAGGGACAATGGAAACTATGGGAAACTGATGGGGTAAGGTACATATCAAGGCATAACATGAAATTCCACATGTCAAGGTGAGAAAAGGCTTTGGCAAGGACTTCATGACCATGACAAGTTAGCAAGATCCGGAGGCATCCAAGATGGGCCAAAAGATCCACAATATCCAAACATAGGCTAAATTTCAGCAACTTCATAACTCCCTCAAAATTAATCAAAACTTCATTAAACTTGAAATGTGATAAACCATTTGGCCAACTTTATGGTGACATCATTACATGGCCAAGAATCAACTTGTCACATCCCATTAAATTTACCTAGCTTAATCACTAGATTATTGTACTAACTAAAAATAATTAGGCCAATAACTTGATTGTGTTAACTTAAGTATTGATAAAGAATGATTATTCTAAGTTCTAACAACTAATTGCAAGTATGACATGCATTATTACATTATACTAGTAGTTAATACTATTGCATACCTTTTCGCATTTGTTGGTGAAACTCCTCTTTGAGCATCCGCTTTCTCCTTTGCATCCAAAATGAATTCATTCCAATCCCTCACTAAAATAAAGGGAGGATGCTCGTACTTTGGGTTCTGGACGAGACTCTTTCTATATGCGTCCCTCACAGTCTTAAGATGTTTGCAAGCTCTTTCTAAAATTTTCTTCTGATCAAAAATATTATTACCAAACTCATGCTCTAAATCTTTGACGAGCTGATCTTTTAAACTTTTTTCTTGCAAATTCAACCTTTTAAGAAAAAACACAAAATTGTTAGATATAGCTACTAAAAGAAAAGACCGGAATGAAAGGAAAAATACTGTACCAATTAATGATATGAAAAAAAAATAGTGGGATAAACTTAGTTCACTTATTATGTTCCACCTTGTACGTATGGTGGGCCCGAATATATGCAATGTGAGGTAAAAAAGCTTCTTATAAAATGTATCATTTCCTACAAAAAATGTCATGGGATAATCAATCCAAAACTTGTTATGAATAGGTAAATGCATATTACAATATAAAAAATAATTATTTAAAGTACGTGGAATCTGAGGACATTTTATAGGCATTGATTCATTATTGTCAATCAATAATGACGTCTACGTAGCTCCCGTGCTAGTAACATGGGTAGATCCAAGAAATGGTGGTGAATTATCACCAATACATGTAGATTGATTAGTATCTGGTGTACCAAATGGTGCCACCGATGTATCTCCTGCTCCAAAAAAATAATCCACTATGTGATGCACCCAAGATTAAAGTACAAATTATCAAATCATAATTAGCACAAAACCAAATATAGTAAAACAAGGATTTACCAGCTACCATACACCTTGAAGGCATTGATGTTTGGATGGCCCTTGTGGTCGACATTGCACTCGGCAATCTTCTATGGACAACCTGGCTAGGATGAGTCTCTTGCAATTGATGACCTGAACAATACATTGTTAGCAAAGACATTTTGAAATAATAAAAGTAAGAGTTAACTTGAGAAGTTTTTGAATGTTCCAAAGAAAAAATTCCTTGTAACTTGTCAACTAAAGGATTATTTTACCTGAGGCGGCCAGAGGTCTGCTAGTACCGGCCTCACCGCATTGTCCTTGACCAGGTACTAGAGATTCCATAAAATCCTGCAACAATAACACATATTACATATATTTTACTTCACAACATAAAAGAGTATAAAATATAAACCTTTATTGAAATTTTGTTATAACTAAAGATTCATTACTGCTTACTTGATACCGACGTGTGAGCAATTTCAATTCAGTTAGCCTCATTAGCATCTCCTCAGTTGGATTTGTTTCATACAAAATATTAATTATTTCTTTATTGATTTGTTTCATTTTTTTCTTCAACATAATTGTTACATTAGGCGAATCTGCATAATGATCATCATCCTCAGGGGTAGCTATTGCCTCTATTGTTGAGGGTGCTTTTCCCTTATCCTGAACATCAAATTGTGACATGAATATTAGTAAAACTATCATAAAAACTCCAAAACCATAAATAAAATAACATAATAATATAACATTTTTCAACTATCTAATTTGTACAATTTTAATAAGGTTTACCCTTGCTGAAGAATGGGTGGGAGGAGCATCCTCGTGGCCTCTATCATGTACGAGATCCATATCGTCCTATGACAAAGATTAAATATAAAAACTTTAGTGAACTAAAAGCAATAGACTTAGCAAAAAAAAACTTATTAATAAAATGGTATATAGTACTTACCACCCTCATGATAGTAACTTTGTTTGTATCTATGTGATTTAAATGATAATCTATTAGTAGTTCTTCCCCTGCACTTATTGATTTTATTGCACATACAAAAACTTCATTCCCCTCACGCGCCTCAAATATGCAATTGGGTTGCTTATTAGTTGACAAAGGTCACGTACTATTTATAAAACCCACAATATTACCTATTTCTTTTGGTCTCTCATCAATGTACATTGTAAATCTTTTACTTTGATCATTTTCTTTCCTTTGTATATAATTAGCTGATAGTGCATACCTACGCATACTTTTTTTATATTGAACAATTTGCATCCAATCATTGTAATTGTAACACGGACCGACATACTTGAATAATTCAACAACTCTGTTGTAATATACCTTTATCCCATCCATGGAAAATAGCCCCAAACCATGTAATGAGGATGGAGCAATGTGATATATCCTCTCATTAACAAAAAAATCAGTATTAATTGGAGGTAGCTCGTTGGGTACCCATTCTTTCTCAATTTGTGTGTACTGAAAGGGCACCTTGATGTCACCTTTGGTCTCATCATCATAAGAACATGACCCCCCATTAGCAAGGAAATATTGCATGCGTTTATCAAATTTTTTTCTAATCTTTTGACCTCTAGTTGATCTCCCTATTTTAGCCATACTACATGTAGAACTTTCATCTAGCATTCCCTCATTTCCCTCATTCGATGTAGATAGATCTAACAAGTACCTATTTGGTGGGTGCTGCAATCCATCAAATGAGATATTGTCACATCAATATATAGAATAATCAAGTCATGACTCATACGTACGGTTCTTCTTTATCTATATATACATTATATGATTATATAATATGTCTATTTATAACATACATGCTCAGTGATAAACAAGAAGAATATAAGAAAATTATGTCTATTTATTAACTTATACCTGCTGATCCATGTCACTGTGCACGATCCATGCCAAAGGGGTCAAATTTCCTGCATATGTTAATCATTTATCTTAAGTTAGCTAAAAATTACATGATACGTATGCTACAAATAAATTAGAAGATAACATGAACAATATGCAACATTGTAAACATGAACAAAGTTACCTTATATATGAAATGCAAGATCATCAACAGAAGGGGTGACGATGTCTATAGTCAATTGCCTGTTTGCAAAAAGGGTGATAATCAAACACAAATATACATGTATCAACAACAATTAATTGAGCATCATAAACAAAAAATTGTTAATTATAAATCACATATGTTGTAATCATTAGAATTCAACACAATAAATATGTAATCATTACAATTGAAAGCAATACATAAATATGTAATCATTAGAATTGAACACAATAAATATGTAATAATTACAATTTGAACACAATAAATATGCAATCATTTCAATTATGTCATTGATCATCATCATCATCATCATCATCATCATCACCATCATCATCTCCATCAACAGCATCACCATCATCATCATCATCGCCATGATCACCATCACCATTGTCATCACCATCATCATCATCATCATCATCATCATCATCATCACCATCACCATCATCATCATCATCATCATCATCATCATCATCAGCTTCTTCATCATCTTTAGTATCTTCTTCTTCCATAACATTATACTTTATCGGCCTTCCTCTTGGATCATGTCTAACAACAAATGACCAATCCTGTTTATGTGGAACCTCTGAGTAAAACATTTGCTCACACTGGCTTGGAAGAACATAGGGCTCATCTCCAACTGGCTCAAATGACCTTGTATTAATCATTGTATATCCATTATCATGTTGAATAACAGTTCTATCTGGATCATTTTGATTCAGTCGTAGCCTGCACCATTTGACAATGAATATAACTACTTTGAAGGAGTTAAAGTCGCACTCAATTATATCATCTAAGATGCCATAGTATTGATTTTGAGATTGTTGAGGATGTATGTCATTTGTAGATGATATATTGGTGACCTCAAAAACTGCACTTATCCCAGAATCACAAGTTTTCTTTGTGTCATCCAACTTTTTAATGCAAAACTTGTGGCCATGATAGTACATAGCTTTGTGGTGCTTGACCTGCAATTTTTTAAGTGTGTAAATTATTTGCATCATGAGTTGATATGAAACATATGAGTCATGATCATTAATAAATTTGTACGTACCTCTCCACCTCTTAAACCATGTGCTAGATCAATTACCATTGGAGTAACATTGGAATCTCCATTACGATGAGCTTCTCTAACCAATGAAGCAACACCTTCCCATGTTAATGAGAAACCATTTTGTTGACATCGTTCAATCCATACTATCATCCAATCAAGATTGTTTGCAATATACAAATATATTGCATCCCACTCTTGACCGGCTGTATAAAAAAAAATACACCAATTATAAATAACTTATATTGAAGATTTATCAGAATTAATTAACTACAATAACATCTTAGATTTACCTCCCAGTTTCCTCAATCTACCTTTTCCCATCAAGTACTCCCCTTTGAATTTGTTAATGGAGTTGGGATCCCAAATACGATCTACATGGATCTTTGCTGCAAACTTAGGAAGATATTCACTAATGTACACCATGGTCTGGTATACCATATATCCCTCCACCATAGAACCCTCAGGATGTGCTCTCTGTCGAACCAAGCCTTTCAAAAATTTCAAGTGCCTCTCAACCATCCACATTGACCTAGTTGGTACAGGTCCACACAATTCAATCTCCTCAACTTGATGTATGAGGTAATGTTCTTATGCATTGAAAAAAGTTGAAGGTAGACACTTTTGCATTTCACACATAAGAAGAGGAATTTTTCTCTTCCAATATTTTATATCTTCTTTATTGATTTCTTTAGATGACAACCACCTCATGTATTTTCCAAGATCATATATAATTTGTTTGACACCATTGGCAAAGTGGTGTGGGAGAGATAGAGGTAGAACATACTGCAATATTTGTAAAATGATCTTGTCAATATATTATAAAAGAATGAAATGAAAACCACATGCAATATACAAATATATAATGAATACAAAATAATATGAATTACCTTAATAAAGAAATGCCAATTGTGTGTTTTCATCCCTGGCCCAAATTCACTTTTCTTTGATATGAGATCGTTTATGTTCGTAGCAAATCCTGTGGGAAATCATATTTTTTAAATATTTTCTTTTATAGCATTGCTCTGTTGCTCTGACAATAACCATGGAAGGGCACTTGTATCAATCTGGTCTCCATTGTTATTTGATCGAATAAAATTTTTCATTGCATGGTTGGATTCTTCAATGTCACTACAAATTTTGATAATTTGGTCTTTATCATGCTTTCCATCCAATATTTTCCATAATGTCTCTATTACATTCTTTCCAATATGCATAGGATCAAACAAATGCACAATTGGGAGTTGCTCGTAGTACGAAAACCTAGTAAATTGCATAGGATAACTTTTTAATCCTTTTGGAAGTTGGTCATTGATGCCTTGACGACCTTCACAAGCATCAATTACATCATCAGTAAATAAAACACAATATCAAAATATAAATTTGAAACAAAAACCATCAAATGGAATGACATTACCTCGATGATTTATTTTATTATATGCCGACTTCCATAGGTGAGGTTTCATTCTCCGTGGCTTTGATGTAGTCTCTTCTTTCCCATTGAAAAAATGTTTTTCAATAATTCAGTACTTATGATTTCTGTGGAGAAAGTGTCTATTCTCATCAAACACCTGCTTTCTTAAACTTTTTGCATGACGAGATTTCATCTTTGGACCACAAACTGGACATGCAAATTTTCCCTTTGTCTAAAGACCTACAAGATCGTGTATAATTGGATTAAATGTGTTAACTTTGTGTTAGCACTATAACATACCAAAAAAGAGGTGTTAAGAAGAGAACATACCACAAAAATGTGTTAGCCCAGGGGCATCATGTATTGTCCATACAAGCATTGCATGGAATTAAAATTGTCTTTGTCCTATTGGTCTAGAGATGTCATACATAGTGACCCCATTCCATAACACTATCAACTCGTCGATAAGGGGCTCAATATATACATTGATATCTTTAACTTGGTACTTACCTAGTTGAATGAACAAAAACATTACATAATTATTATGACCATTTTGATGGATTATTAATAATAAATTAATTTAGATGACCATTAAATCAAAAAATACCTGGAACAATCAGTGCCAACATTATGTGCTTCCTCTTTATGGACAACCAAGGAGGAATGTTATTGTTGATAACAAAAACAGGCCACACCGAGTAAGTAGATCTCATCTCTCCAAATGGATTGACACCGTCCGCTGCCAATGAAAGCTTGAGATTATGAGGTTCTTCTTTAAAGTGTGGCCATTTTTCTTCTATTTCCTTAAATGCCGAACCATCCGTAGGAATTCACATAATGTCATCTTGACTTCTATTGTGTGCATGGTAATCCATAAATTGTGCCAAGCTATTGCACTTGAATAATCGTTGCAGACGTGGAATAATGGGAATATGTCGAAGAACCTTGCGAGGCACCTTTTTTGTTATTCGATCTGATTGATATCTACTAATATGACAAATAGGGCATTCTGTTGCAAATTCATGCTGTTTATGATATATAATATGATCGTTCGGACATGCATGTATTGTTTGATACTCCATTCCAATATCTTTCATAATGGAAGATAATTCTCGGTATGAGCGAGGTAGAATGTTTGATGGTGGTATTAAACACTCACCTATCAACCTATGACCAAAAATATAATTTGTTAATTTAAAGAATATTAATTGCTACACAATTCACCCAATATTAATTGTAAGGGAATTATGACTAAAATAATGAAAAAAGATGACATACCTTGACATATGTGTGATTGCTACGTTGGATAAACCATTCATAACCTTTAAGTTCACCAACAACAATACAGCAGCAAGAAGAGTTGTTTCAGAGCCTTCATATAGGGGCTCGTGTGCCTTCTCAAGTATAGGTACATTAAGCTCTACCTCAACATCATCATCATCATCATCTTGATCATCATGATCATCTTGATCTTCTTCATCATCGTGGTCTTCTTCCATGATATCATTACCTTCTACTTCTATATTCACAGCTCCATGTTCCCTCATTTGGAAATCCACATTCTCCAGATTGTCATGGTCCATAACATGAAACTCAGGGATGTTGACCTATATGAAAATGATGACCTTATATTAACCATGACCATGTTGTCATCATCAAATCATGTCTTATGTATTTTATAAAATATTAAAATACATACCAATGGACGAAATTCTTTTCCCCCTTCAATGTGACCATGTTGCCTACAATGTTCCTCAACTGTTTTGATTAGATATCTTCAAGTCTTTAAGCCCTTACAAAGTTTGCAAGGACAATAACATTTTCTATCACCCTTTCTTTTTATGTTAGACCACAGTCTAGCAATTGTCTCCCTATTTTTTTGTGCGCTGATATTGTCAGACATGGTCTTTCTTGAATGGAATGACTCGTTGGTGGAAGAAGGATGATTTGTTTGCAACTTGCAGATAAAAATCATTACTGAACAACCATTTTCTCAACCATTTTAATATTGAAAACATCATATGAAATATCTTTATCATTTAGATTTTAATGGTATATTTTAAATTTTAATTAGAATTATGTGTAATATAAGGACCCCTATTCAAAATTATGTCAATACCAATAGATTGCCTCAAACTATCCAAAACAACTAAAAGCCCTTACGTAGCTCCACAAACCTTAGTATGGGTCCCCTTTTCACTGGCCTATGGGAACCCGATGATAGGCCAATCCCTACTCAACTGCCTATTACCTAGGGAAGGGTCATTACAAAATAATAAATAAATACAATAAATGAATGCAAAATCAACGTTAGTTGAGGTTTGTTTAAGATCTTTGCAGATCATTTCTCTCAACTATTGTTCATGGGATTTAATTTCCTGAGTTGGCTGAAGGTATCTCTCTCAATATTTTAAGTGTATTTGGAGTGCTGGTTTGAAGGATTACAACTTTCTCCTACACACTTGTTAGTAGTGGGCTGCTCTTGCTCTGTAGCAAGCTACTTTGAATGATATTTAACCTGATTTAAAGTTCTAGGCATTTGAATTAATTGTGGTCACCTTCATTTGAAAATTGCATTAATGTTCAATTGCATGCCTCAAGTTACCACAGCCAAGCAAATATGGAACTGGAGGAAATACATCATCTAAAATTTTTGACTAACCTTGTCATTGTTGGAGATGCCAAATCATGATTATTGGAAGCAGCCACAACATGTTCATTCATATTTAATCATACATAGAAATAGTGCTTTCTATTAATTTTTAGCTAGATGAGTAGAAAATTACTTAGTTTCCAGCGGAAAGATTATAGCTGTGATATATAGTATACTGAATTACAAACTGTCACATTGATAATAAATTATAATTAGATTTCAATTTTAACTTAAAAGCACTTTGGGTGCTTACTAATGTTTAATGCTCTAATTATGAAGAACATCTGTCCATTGATTTTGAGTTATCTATGATATGTCATATTGAAATGAAAAAATATAGGTCAAATTTGAAATATTGTAATGCCAAATTTCAATTTATAGCAGTGGATTTTCTTGTAAGTTTTCGAATTTATTTGCTTCTGAAGGTAAATTGTTTAAGTAGAGGGTTTAGTTTGAAAGAATTGGACTTGTTACTAAGATAACAAGTGAATGGTCTTTGGTTAACATTGAATCCATTCATGACCCCACTATCTAGGGCAGACAATGCGATCATATAGCCACTTACATTGTAGTAACTTTCTTAAATCTAATAGTATCACCTTACAATTATATCAAAGAAAGTTAAATAAGGTGGATACTGAACAACCATATGAGAACTTTTTCTTGAATCAGTTTTCCTTAAAGAAGCAAGTGGAAAATTGAATGCCACCCTTGTCAATTGATGGCATTCGATCATTTCATGATTGGTGTATGGATGGAAGAGATCATATTTGTTATCTGTATCAATGTAAGGATGTTTAATGGTTTCTTTCTCTGCACAAGCCAAATGTTATGCTAGTGAAAACTTGAAATACAAAATTTTGTTTGTGCAAATGGTAACAACTTTGGATTTATGATTTTGATGGTTAGACTTAGAAGGTTAGTCCATTTTTCTTTGCATAAAATGTTGTTGTAATGAGCATGCTAGAGATCGTGGAAGACAAATTCCATGCTCTGGAGAATTATTGTCATGAAAACAAAGAACGTGACTAGCCACTATATTTCTAAAGATGACCTCACCACAAAAAACAATGATAAAAAGTAGTCAGGAAGCTGGGAAGCCAATATTAAACATTTGTTTTTGAACCCATCAGAATTTCCACAGTAAATTTCTACAGTGTTCGATTTACTTGAATTCACCAAATATGTTGAGAAGGTTAGTAAATAAAATGATCAAATAATTTCATGTTGATAGACTTCCAAACCCTAGAAATGGTTATGAGGTAATTCTGTAGCAAACTGAGATTGATTGAAACAAATAACTTTATCTCTTCACAAAATATTTGATAATTTAAAATCTTTGACTGATACCTTTTTTTCGAGTCTGTCAAAGTGCAACTCACTATTTGCTGATTGTTTTCAATCCAATTCCCTTGTTCAACACTGCCCCTGCTCAATGCAACAAACTGATTAATTTCAAAAGGAAATGACCATCTGTGATGACATGTTGAATATAAGCATCAGAACTTGAACATTACTAAACAATCATACACTTCCGAATTAGGTTGAACATGAATATATTCAAAATGGATTAAAGTAATCTTAAACCCCTTTAAGATATGGAGATGCTTTATCTCTAATTTTAATGCACAACAGACAGTCTTTAACAAGAACACAATATGAGTATATTCATCGCCCATAGGACTGTTACAAATTCAGATCTTTAAAATTGTTTGTGAATCACCGACTCAATAACCATTCATCCTTCAAAAACTGATACCATACGTTTAGACTGCAAACTTGATGCTTAGCAACATAGACAATATAAATTCAGGGACAATTATCATTTAGACTCGTTTCCAACCTTATAAATTTTATTCCAATGCACCCGATGCATATATAAATTATTCTTTCATAATAACAAAACTTCCACCATATAAACTCGACAGATGTGAAACTGTTCTATTCTTCCATATACAGCAACATGAACACATAAAAAAAATTGACTTCACTAACAAATTTGCATATGCTCTGTTTACGATATAAAATACATGTTAGTTAATGTCATCCCATGAATATTAGGCCTTCTATGTTCATGGGATGATCTTCATTGTTCCGAGGGCTCTGCTACAACAATTAAAACAATTCAATGAGTTCGTTGTTCTTACAAACTAGTGAAACAGTCAAATAATCAATATCCCTTTAAACTTCATTCAAATAGCAAATGGAATTGTTTTCGAATTCAATTCAACGCATGAGAATTCAAACTCGATAAGCAAAGAAATTGCAAAATGGAATTGATGTTACTTGCTGTTCAAAGTAACCATGTAACCATCATAACAGTCAATCAATCGAATGAAAACTCATCGAACAACAGTCCAAAAGATTGTACAAAAACTTCTCAATGCATAAAGAAGACAATACTGTTTAACCGAGCATTGATAGAATAGAAAATTGCCAAATCTTCACCGTTTCTTTTTTGCTATTATGAGCAAATATGCTTGAGCTTTTATAGTAGCTAGTCAAACAAGTAGTGATTGACAATCTTCTCACTTTGCTTTGAAAGTGATATAGATTGAAATAGAGTATATTTCAAACACATGAATAAGAGAGATGCTAAGGTAGTGTCCATCTTTGCTATTTCTATCTTGTGTGTGATGCGTAGAGTATGTCATCCATTTCATATGATATGCATTCTCTTTAACCTTTATTTATGTATGCAAGAATTGATGCGACTTATACTCAAAAGGGAATGATGATTTCCACAACCTTTATGGCTGTGAAGTGTGGGGAGGCAGCAAGTCAAACTACATTTGGAGACATTGAGAAAGAATCCTAAAACATTAATCATAAGCAATTTCAAAGTCAAAATTATGGTCTTATATAATTTTTTTTGGCTGAAGTAGGAATAACAACTAGTTGAGAAAGTGGGACATCAATTTGTATGAGTGTCTTAGCACCATTGATGAAATAAAAAAAATGACAATTTAGAATTGCCATGTCAGCAAAATAGATTTGAGTAAAAAACATATTATATTATAGAGTTTAACCCAACTGAGGATCATAGTTAAATAAAACATATTTAGGGGCAGTTATCAAAGGACAAGCGAGACTATTAGTTGCTCAATTGAGGATGAGATAGCCCATCCTTGTACAACCTTGCTAGATACTTATCAACAAAATATGGCATGCATAGTTGATAAAATGGACATGCTAATCCAATCGAGATGCACTTGCATACAAATGAAATTTTTGGGTGAAATTAAGAAAAAAAACACAATGGGTTAATATTGCAAGCAATTAAAGGGGTTTTTAGAGACACAATAGATGACAAACAGGGTGAACATAGACATTTCCTCCATGTTCTTGGTTATGTTGGGGAGCTGTTAGAGATGGTGAAGAAGCTTTGCAAAAGACTCATTCAAAAGTGATTTTGGGCAAAGATGACTCATTCAAAAGTCATTTTTGAGCAAGATGGAGGATTGTTTGGAAATGATAGAGGAGTGTAAAGGAATTCAGCTGCCACAAGAGTCTTTTGTTGATTCGATACTTAACCACAAGCTTTATTTACTACAGCAAATACACTTCCTTATGCATAGTCGAATGTAATAGAGTGTCGGCCTTTTGGAATGTCAAATATTATGATGGGTTGCATGAATTAAAGACTGTGTTCAATTCACGGTGCTAGGGCATTTTACATTCTTTGAATTCTTTTATATTGTTGACTATGTTAAAGTGTCGATTGACTGGTGTTAATGTGCTATGAATGACATACGATAGTAGAAGTTTTGGGTAATTTGTTACACAACAAATGAATGGTGCCAAATTGGCGTGAGTTATCGGGTCAAACCAAAACCCATATGACGTGCTAAGATTAACATCTATTATTTAGCACAGTCGACACCCATTGATTGAAAAAGGTGATAGCATTGTTGATGTTTAGCATTTTAAAGTTTTTTTCCTAAATTGTAGTCAAAATAAATAGAAAACAGTCACATAATGTCATTTTGTGTGTGGAAAATGTGTGTTAGGGCTCTGAATGCCCTCAAAAAGCCCACCACAAGCAATGCAGGAAGGGAAGAATGAATTGCAGGCTCGAATAGCAACATAAAAATGGAAATTCCAAGCAGTAATGGAAGAAATACCTTAAACAAATGGTTCAAGTTTGTTGTTTGCCCGCCCGCTCCCGCCCACGTAAAAAAGGATATGAGAAGTCGAAGTTGTGAAATGAAGATAAATTTTCTTTTTTTTACTTTTATGCACGTGTTGGTCAAAATTTTGACCAACACGGGCATAAAAGTAAAAAAAAAGAAAATTTATCCTTTATAATGCGACCAAGTAAAACCATTTTGCTAGTTGGTTGAAAAGTTTGGTCAAAATTTGGGGTCAAATCTATTAGTGTTTGGAGAGGTTTAAGAGGCACTTATCATGATTGTACCCTCACAAACAGCGGCATAGACTAGTTTTACAAAGTTTCCTTTCTCTATTTTGAGGTTTCCTTTCTCTGCCGCAGGGGTATAGTCAGAGGTTTCATTGACAAAATGATCCTTTGAATGGTTACTATAAATATGAATGATTTGATATAGCATATTTCTCATTTTACTTGAATGGAAGGAATAGTGTTGGTGTTAGGTTTCATTTATTATTGAATTCAATGGTTTCCAAGATGTGTTGAGGAGTTTGCTCCTTGTTTGATGTTAACTGTTCCTGCACAATCCACTCATACAATAGTGAAATGCTATGTGATTGACAATTTCATACAACTGGTCCTTTGGCATGTATTAAATACAATCCAGTCACTTATTGAATGCTTTGGAGACTATTGGTTTGACTGTCCATGCGTTACCAGTGACTGAGACTCATTAAAGGATACAAAACCCTTCATTTTGGGGTTATTGTGTGTGGATTCAAACGTAGGTTTGATTTGGTTAATTTTTAGAAGAGATCAATAAAGTATTTAAAGACAATCTTACATGTTTGGAGAGGTTTGAGAGGCACTTATCATGACTGTACCCTCACAAATAGCGGCATAGACTGGTTTTACTAAGTTTCCTTTCTCTATTTTGAGGTTTCCTTTCTCTTTCGCAGGGGTACAGTCAGAGGGTTCATTGACAAAATGATCCTTTGAATGGTTACTATAAATATGAATGATTTGATATAGCATATTTCTCATTTTACTTGAATGGAAGGAATAGTGTTGGTGTTAGGTTTCATTTATTATTGAATTCAATGGTTTCCAAGATGTGTTGAGGAGTTTGCTCCTTGTTTAATGTTAACTGTTCCTGCACAATCCACTCATACAACAGTGAAATGCTATGTGATTGACAATTTCATACAACTGGTCCTTTGGCGTGTATTAAACAAAATAGAATTTTCAGCATATTATTATCATTCTATTTCTTTGTTGTAAACATGCAATTGGTTCAGTTTTGTAAATTTCTTTTCGTGTACAATTTTTTTTTTCTATTTTTTCCATTTGATAACCACAGTCAACATTTCAAAACAGTGAATAACATCAAATAATTGAGATAAATCATGGGCTAGGGCACGACACCAGTAGATTAAAACTGAACCAATGACATGTTTACAACAAAGAAATAGAATGATAATAATATGTTGAAAATTCTATTCTGTTTAATACACGCCAAGGGACCAGTTGTATGAAATTGTCAATCACATCGCATTTCACTGTTGTATGAGTTGATTGTGCAAGAATAGTTAACATTAAACATTGTTAGAGTAGTCATATTATAGCTAATAATTAATTTATTTAATTATTAGTCTATTATTCTCTACACTTAAGTTAGACTTAGGCATCTTATTATTCTTTAGGGTTTCGGTATCCTTTTATAAGGATTCCCTCTTTGTATTTTTCAGCAACTCAATGCATTATTCATAATAGATTATTTTTTGATTGTGCATATGATGTCTCTGGCTTTTTGGCCTCCATAGATTTTTCTTGCCTTATGTGCTTTGCTTCTTCCATGTGACAGGGTTATGCATGCAGGTGTTCTTGGGAGATTAGTTTTTCACCTAATCTAACATGGTATCAGAGCCTTGCTACTGTAGCTTGTTCAAGTTTTTTTGGAGCTGTGGATCAAGCCCTTTCTTTCTGGGGTTTTCTGGTGTTTTTTATATTGGATTTAGGGGGTTGTAATTTTTTAGAGCACTTTGGGCAAAAATTGACCTCGCGATTGTGTCCAGAAGGCCCAAAAACCCCAGAATCCATATAAAATTTGTCCATTTTGGACAACTTGGCATCTGAGGCAAAAAATTTTTGCGTACCAGGGCCGTACGGCCTTGGCACGCACTCCGAGGTGTAGGTACGATTGTAAAAAAATAAAATTTTTTTAGTTTTTGGCACAACCACTGAGCGGCCACCTAGGCGCTACCCGGCGGCCACCCGGCGGCCACCGCCCACAGCGGCCACCGCCGCCACCACGGCCTCCGCAGTCCACCGGGAGTTCCCCGCGCTCCCGTGCCCACAGCCGGAGCCGCCACCGCTTGCACCGTGCCACCGTAGATCATGCCTCTCATGGCCCCTCCTCTGCCCTCCCACGGCCCCCACCACTACCCACCACTTTGCGCAGCCACCACCACCGCCAGCAGCGCTGCCGCCCCCCGCCGCCCGCAGGCCCTCCGTTGTGCTCCGCCCGAGCTCAACCCCCCCTTCCGCTAGGCTAAGATTCTATGGGGGACCAGCCCCTGGCCCCTAGCACCTAGCACCAGCCCCCTGGTCCCCCACATGACCAGGGGCTTACTGATTCAGCCCCCAGGCCCTCTGCTGATGTCAGCATGACATCAGCAGACATGCTTTTTAAATTTTTTTTTTTAAAAAAAACTTGCATATTTTTTTTAGGGCTCTATTTTTAGGGGTAACTGGGCCTTTTTTGCAATATCTTGAGCATACGGAGGTCTTTTTTGGACTTCTTTATATCGTCGAAAAGCTCTTTCCGAGATCTTTTTGATTATGGAGGTTAGAGTTCTTGGATCTACTATTTTGATAGTGTTTTTTGCTGTCAAAGGTGATGTTTATTTTTTACTTTTCGGGAGCCATATCTCACTCATCTGGACTCTTTTTTGGGCTCACCATATATTGTTGGAAAGCTGGTTCTGTGAGTTATTCAGTTACAGGGGTCTTTTATCCAGATTCTACTCCAGGTTTTCTTTCCTTTGAGTTTTGCACTTTCACACTCTAGCGGATTACTTGGGTTCTACAGGTCCTGGGATCTCTTCTTCTGTTCTTCTGGCTCACTCTTCTTTTTGACTTCTGAGCATTGTATGCTTCTTTTCTGTAGCATTTCTTTTTTGTAAACGCACTGAGATAAAGTGCCTACTTTTGCATATCTGGGATCTTGTACTCCTTGTGTTTGTTTGTACTCGCACTCAGTTATAAAGTGCCATGGGGGGTTATGATGTTTTTCCTTTTGTGCTCATCCACCTTTGTCAAGTGAGTGTACCTTCCACGACATTAGCCCATGTTATGTTTCTACAACACTACCCTTTATCCTGTGCTTGTACTTCTGTTGCACTATTGGTGTTCCTGATTCTTCTTCTTGCAGATGTTTCTGGCATTGCATTTCAGTGTTCCTATCACCCCTCTCCCTATTCAGCATTATGGGAGGGTTCACCTGTTGGTTCTATTGCTTCCTTGGTTCGATTGAGTGATCTACGTATACAGTTTTTGTTCCTATGTACTAGGTGGATGTAGTGGCTAGGCACCTATGCATTTCAGTGAGATGGATCATCTACTATATAGACACTCATTCATTCCTACTTTTGGAGGCCACCTCTTCGATTGATCAGCTCTTCAGACTTTGTCTTCTCTACCTGGTCATGCACTATTTCAGTGGGGGTTCTTGCAGTTTCTTCTGACAGTGTTTGCAGCTTCATGCTTTGGAGATGCTTCATGCTCTTTCTTGTTCCTTTCTTTGGGACATTCCCTAGATTGGAGGCTTTGTTTCCTTCATCTAGTTTATTTCTTGTACTTGGGTACCTGATCAGGCCTTGTTGCCGGGACCCATTGCTCTTTCATGCTTTTTTGTTTTCATGCATCTTTTAGTCCTTAGTTGTTTAGCTTCTCCCTAATTTACACTTAAGGGGGGGTGTTAGAGTAGTCATATTATAGCTAATAATTAATTTATTTAATTATTAGTCTATTATTCTCTACACTTAAGTTAGACTTAGGCATCTTATTATTCTTTAGGGTTTTCTCCTTTAGGGTTTTGGTATCCTTTTATAAGGATTCCCTCTTTGTATTTTTCAGCAACTCAATGCATTATTCATAATAGATTGTTTTTTGATTGTGCATATGATGTCTCTGGCTTTTTGGCATCCATAGATTTTTCTTGCCTTATGTGCTTTGCTTCTTCCATGTGACAGGGTTATGCATGCAGGTGTTCTTGGGAGATTAGTTTTTCACCTAATCTAACAAACATAGCTAGTGTTCTCTTTACTTTCTCAAATCTCTACAAGTCAAGAACATTAGATTTGTATAATACATTGTTAGTATCCTCTTTCCATGGGTCCTAGGTCTTTGGGTCCATGGAAAGGAAATAGATTACAAAATACACTTCAAAACAAAGGAAAAACTTAGCAAATTCAGTCTAAATCACTGTAGATGAAGAAACAATCATGCTAATAGTTACTCTAAGTCTTCCAAAATATTTATTGAACTCCCCTAAAGTCCTATTGGATCACCAAATTGCTTAATCCAATCAACTTACATTAGGATCATGAGAAACTTCGAAGGATTAAAAACATTACTTGGAACAGTCAAATCATTATGCTTTCAAATAAATTACCTATCGACATATCCCTTGCGAGGGAGAGAAGCCAAACACATAAAGAACATGCACATAAACATGGCAGCTGAAAAGCTTAAATGGAATACACCAAGAAGTACCAAATGATGAATGCTCAATTGTTGTAATGGAAAAGCATCAGAACCGTCCATTTCTAGAAATTGATTTTATAGTCTAAATGATTTTTCTATAGTCGTAATGATTTTTTTAGAACTTGATTTTCTAGTCTTAATGATTTTTCTATAGTCCTAATGAATTTTCTATAGTACTCTTAATGATTTTTCTAGAACTTGATTTTCTATTCTTAATGATTTTTCTATAGTCCTAATGATTTTTCTATACTCTTAATGATTTTTCTTTCGTCCTAATGTTTGTTGCTCTTGATAAATTAGGCCTTGAATTTGAATTTTTGTTCACTATTTTATTTCAGCTTGATATTTCATTCATTTTTCATATACACAGAGACTACACATGTTGATAAAAAAATGAGCTATTTGATTAAGGTTAACTATTCATGATTGTAAATAGTCAATATTTCTAATGGTACTCCTTGGTTTATTTCATTTTAAAATAATCATGTTTCTATGGCTATGATAAATGTCGCTTTGTGTTGAGAAAATTAGAGTTGAAAAAATGGTTGCAAACAAATCATCCTTCTTCCACCAACATTCTAGTCAATGTACAAGTAACGAGTCATTCCATTCAAGAAAGACCATGTTTGACAATATCAATGCAGAATAAAATAAGGAGTATGCAAAATTTAGTGATTGTATCTTCCATTAGAGCCACTTCATATGCATAGGTGATGAACATGCATATTTTCCTGAGCGCTATTGGGAGCTTACCCAGCAACACATGTACTATTGTGAAAATCACCACAAATCTATTTGCTGCTGGGTCTAGCTCCCAGTATTGCTTGGTCAAATATGCATGTTTTTCACCTGTGCATATACCTTCTATGACCAACTCTTATATGCATAGGTGATGAAGATTCAGATTTTCCTAAGCAGTACTTTGAGTAGTCCTCCAACACATGTACTATTGTGAAAATCATCACAAGTCCATTTGTTGGAGGAAATCTCATACTACACATATTTGGAGGCTAGGTCTGAAGGAAACAAGAGAATTTGAAGAGTCACGAGTCTTAAGATTGTACTTAATATAGCCAAGGTTCATTCAATGGTACATTCAAACATGAAACAAACCATTCTTAAACCAGATTAAACTAGTAAACCAAAGGACATACTGATTATAAGTAAACTAGTAAACCAAAGGACATGCTTTTACTACTAAGTCTCTATTTGTTGGGCATACTGATTATAAGTACTTTACATATATCACAAATGTTTCTAATTAAGGTTGGTGGGATGATTACGCCTATCCTGAAAAAAGATTGTCAAATCATTATGCTTTCAAATCAATTACCTATCAATGTATCCCTTGCGAGGGAGAGAAGCCAAACACATAAAGAACATGCACATAAATATGACAATTGAAAAACTTAAATGTAATACACCAAGAAGTACCAAATGATGAATGCTCAATTGTTGTAATGGAAAAGCAATATCAGAACCATCCATTTCTAGAACTTGATTTTTCTATAGTCCTAATGATTTTTCTTATTTCTTGTTTGTGCTTGGTGACATGATTTTGAACATTGTTGACATACTTAAATGGAATACACAATACCAAATGATGAATGCTTAATTGTTCTAATGGAAAAGCATCAGAACCATCCATTTCTAAAATTTGATTTTTTATAATTTTAATTATTTTTCTATAGTCCTAATGATTTTGAAAATTGTTGACAAAGAGTGTTTCTTTTTTTGATTCTAGTATAAATGATTTTTCTATAGTCGTAATGATTTTTCTTATTCCTTGTCTTTTGTCCCTTTTTGATTTCCTATGTCTATGCTTCGTGATAGGATTTTGTCACCTTATTTTGATGGTATATTTCATTCAGTTTATGTGGAATACTATTTTGTTCACTATTTTATTTTAGCTTCATATTTCTTTCATTTTTCATATACACAAAGACTACACATGCTACTAAAAAAATGAGCTATTTGATTTAGGTTTACTTTTCATTATTGTAAATGGTTAATATTTTTGATGGTACTCCTTGGTGTATTTCATATAAAAATAATCATATAAAAATAATAAATGTAGTAATGATGGTGCGGTGCATTATTGATATATAGGCTCGATGACTCTTGTCAATGTGCCGAACTGTCAATGTGGTGGTGGCCAGTGTGTGTTGAAGACTTCACAGACACCAAACAACCCTTGACGACAATTTTGGTGCTTCCCAAATAGAAAAAAGGTTGCTAATGTGTATATATTTAATGTTTCTAATGTAAATACTATTCATTATAATATAAGAACTAATGTAGACTGGGCATCACAGGGAAATAATGGCTATGGATACTTTAGCTGGGTCGATGAAAAATCATCTGCATCTATCCACCCATCTCCACTTATCCGCGATGAAGGATTTGAGTGCAAAACATGTCAGGCTAGGGAAAATTCTGAAATTATATTTCTACAATGCCTTCTCTGTATTGTAATCGCATATCTTTGTTGCGACCATATGCAGAGATGAAATCAAGAATTAGTTAGTTTAGTATTTTCATATTGTAACTAATATTTTAATATGGATATGATGTAACTTCTCTTTGCCTCAAGTGCGCATATATATGGTTTACATCTTTTGTTAGAATAATTCTTCATGTTTATGGCTCAGGTGAGCCCCAATCTGCTATCAATCACATGATTTAACGTATAGTGTTTTCTTGATTATTCCATTTGTTCCTTGACCTTGACTATGGATTGAATATCATTTTCAAGCTTGAGCAAGGCTTCGTACCACGCACCGTTCGTAGATTTGTATGCAATGCTGATTTATGAATGTAAATAACACATTGAACGCAATCTACGAATGTTGCGTGGTATGAAGTCTTGCAGAAGTTTGAGCATCCTCCTTTTATTCTAGTGAGGGATTGGAATGAGTTCATTTTGGATGCAAAGGAGAAAGGGGATACTCAAAGAGGAATTACACCAGCAAGTGAGAGAAGAAGGTATAAACATTTTAATAAATTTTTATTATTAAATAATGAAATTTGTATATACTAGTGTTCTAAGCCTCCTCATTACATGATTTAAGGTCTTAGTCTACTGAAAAATTAAATTAGACTTACTATCCAAAACACATAAAAAACATGCACATAAACACGACAACTGAGAAACGTAAATGTAGATTTCACAATAGATGAGAAACATAATTATAGGCATCGTAGTCGCAATATTTTGGAGACAACGTAATTGAGTTGTGTACCCAAGTGATGGAGAGAAACTTCTGCACCCCCAATTCCAAGTTGAATACATCTATTGGAGGACCTTGTATTCATGAGCAACAGATGTAGTCAACTTGGAATTAGAGGTGCAGGAGTTGCTCTCCATCATCTGGGTATACAACTCAATTACGTTGTCTCCAAAAAATTGTGACCACGATGCCTACAATTATATTTCTCAGATGTTGTGTCCTAGGACCCCTTATGACCCTTTACGACCATTTATGATCCCTAAGAATACATCTTAGAGGTCTTAAAATGTCGTAAAGGGTCATAAGAGGCTCCTAGGAGGGGTCAGATGAGCTTCCACCTTCATGTGGTTGGCCTTGTTAAGTAGAGAATGTTATATTCTTCTTGAAACAAAGAGAAGCTCAATAATTCAAGGTCTCAGTCCACAAACAAATTAAATTAGACTTACTATCCAAATTGGTACATTGATGAGAATCAATGATGGGCCGAAGTTTTTAGATTCTGAGTAGACGTATATGCAGTGGAAATCCATAGAGCAGATATAAAATACTGGAAGAGAAGAATTCCTCATCTAATGTGTGAAATGCAAAAGTGTCTACCTTCAACCTTTTTCAATGCACAAGAACACTACCTCATACACCAAGTTGAGGAGATTGAAGTGTGTGGACTCGTACACACTCGGTCAATGTGGATGGTTGAGAGGCACCTAAAATTTTTGATGGATCTATCGTGGTAAGTAAGCTAAATAGATGATATTTAAAATTTAATTATTTGCCAATTAGTTTATTTGATGTTAAGTTCCAACATAAAGTGAGTAAATTCATTTTAAGTAAGAAAACAATGATAACATGAATGCGTATGAAATTGAAATGCAGCCTATCGATTCTTGCCATACACAACCTATGCATGTTGATGACAATGAGGACGTGCATCGTAATAATACAAGTAAACATCTTAAATTGATTGGTGTAGTAATACAAATTTAATTGCAATTGGTGTTTGGATTAATGTAACAATTTGTATTGCAGCTGTAGAGAGTGTAGAGGCCATTGTTAATGAGTAGGTTGAGGTTGAGGCCGAGGTCAGACAAATTGACCTCGATGTTGATGATGTGACTAGATTAGGTAAATAGCTATACGATTATGGCCTGTAAAGTACTGAAATACTTTTAAATGTTTTTAATTATAATAAAATGTTTTTAATTTAACCCTTTTATATGTTATTGCAGATGACCCCCCTTTGCATCAATAGAGAACTAGGTGTGCATTGATATCTAATGAGAGGGTAGATGATCATCATGATGATATTGATACTCCTCTTAATGATTACTTCTTAAAAACTAGAAATCAAAAGAAAAAAAAGAAATGATTGTCATCTATGCACCTTAATTGATAATGACTGATTTTTATATGCCAATGAATTTAATTATGTTGTATTGAATGTTCATAAATTTTACAAGCCATATTTTAGATTTAATATTCATATTCATATTCATCTTCATCTTCATCATGATCATAGCCATCATGGTCAGCATTTGGTTCAACTTCATTTGAACCACACTCCATGTCGGGTACCATTATAAGGCATGGAGTGTGGTCATACCCATGTTACCATAATAATGAGTTAGCCTATAAAATTATGAATAAAATACTGCAAGTGCACCCAGGATTGGCCCAGACACTCAAGTTCCTACCAAAGGAACCCAAGTCGAACCCAGAGGAGAAAAAAAGTAGAACGGGATCCCAACCTCAAACAAAGAACCAGATAACTTGGCTTTTTTATAATTCAAGTTTATTTCTAAATTCTTCTCTAATTCCAACCTGATTATTTCATATTATGTTTTCCAATTTTCCTTCTTCCTCCAAATTATGTTATGTTGTTATTTCCTTTTACTAATTGTGCTATTTCAAGGATCACCACCCATGACTTGGTTAGGATGATGAATGCTATCAATGCCTTTATTACCAAGGAATCACCATCCGCCATTAATGAATATTAATGATCATTATTTCCTAAGGGTAATCGCTATTTGTGTATGCTGATCACCCAAGTCTTTGGCTGTGATTTGCATGCTGCGAGGTTTGTCAGAAGTGGGGGTATGACATGCTGGTTGGATTATAACATATTGACACTTACACCATGAAGAAGACAAATGATTAAATAGAAAGAGAGGATCAACTGAACCATCTTGTGGTCAATCTATATCACATTGAGAAACAACGTCAAGACTCAAGAATCAAAACAATCAAAAGTTTCTTCAAGACCATGAATGATCAACAACATTCCATCAGAAAACAAAACACTAATCTATGTTATCATTAAGCCATAAAATATGTCTTTAAAGTTTAGAAGCATCATGAAAACTTTCAAGAAACATAGTACTATCCAAAATATGTCTTTAAAGTTTATTTCTAATGATTATGATGATGTTGATGTTGATGTCTATAATTTATTTCACTTACTGATGCTTTCCTAGATTGAATTTTGAATTGCTAGGCTGGAGAATGCTTTCAAAGTTTAGGGTCTGATCTACATGATACTCTTAGTTATAGCTCAAATGCAACTCAATATATTTTTGATGCTGGACAACCCACTACAGAAACTCATTCGCAGGTGAAATTTAATGTTGTGAATCTTGGCATTGTTAATGTTATTACTTTTCCTCATGTTTCATATTTGTGAAAATGTTTCTTGGCACTATCTTCTTTTTCAATTCCTATATTTGCAGCTTTTTAGTTCATTAACTTAAGCATTACATGTGTTTGTTCAAAGTTTATTCTAACACTATATTATATCTTATTCTTATTACAATGTTCTTTGTTGTGGGACAGGAGGTCAATCTTCATTGTCTTCATTGTGGGGGACAGTGAAGAATTCTCTGACAAATAGTAGGTCTTCTTTAGTATCTTATAATAACATGCTAAACTAATAAAGATGTTATGAGAATTTAATCTACAATTACTAATAGATTAAGCATATTATTACTATTCTTAATGTTCCATTTAAATGCATTTAACACAAAAAACAAATTTACAAAACTGAACCAATGGCATGTTTACAACAAAGATGTGTTAAGGAGTTTACTCCTTGTTTAATGTTAATTGTTCCTGCACAATCCACTCATACAATAGTGAAATGCTATGTGGAAGGGATGGTTGATAGTGTTCCTTGAGGGAAGGGGGATTGTGAAAGACTTGTTATCATTGTATTGTGTATTTCCAATATGTTTGGATGCAGGGAAGATGAGGAGAATGAAGGATCACTCACTAATTGCATGATAACCCAGTTTTGAAGGGTCACTGGTTGAGGGGACAGTCAAGGTCTAGATGATTGGGCCATTGGATGACCCTATTTCTTTGTATTAATTTCTATTTAAATTGGATGCATGGATTTCTTGTGAATTATTGGCTGCTATGTATCCTGCAACTACATCTGTAAATCTGCATATACTTCTCTAGGGTTGTAAGCCACTTAGAGATCAAAATAGAGAAACTAAATCAAAATCATTCTTTGTCCTATTTCCTTTTAACAAAGTCTCAACTATCAATGATAAAATACATTTGATGCCCTAAGCTATCAATACAAATGATGCCTAGCTAGAAGCTCACGGGCTACCCATTTGATAACCACAGTCAACATTTCAAGAAAATGGATATCCTTGAGCACAAGCACCAATAACATCAAATAATGGATTTAAAGCATGGGCTAGGGCACGACACCAATAGAATGCAGTCATTTTAGTGACATCAATATACAATGGTGTCATTAAACGTGCCAGTAATATCAACAAATGTGAATCCAAACATTTGAAAATCAATGACATGTTTACAACAAAGGTCTAATAGAACTCCCAACAATTCTTAAACATAATTTATCTGATATGATGAATTCTTAAACAATTAAGGTTGGAGTAGACATAGTTATCACACATTTTTTTGTGTGGTACAAGGAAGATTTGGCTAGGTCAAATCTTCCTTCATGCTAGCAGTCTATAGAATTAGACCTTTATTAACAATTGATCATATCATATAACTAGTATGTTTAAGAATTATTGGGACCGGTCCTTTGGCATGTATTAAACAGAGTAGAATTTTCAGCATATTATTATCATTCTAATTCTTTGTTGTAAACATGCCATTGGTTCAGTTTTGTAACTTCACTGTTGTATGAGTTGATTGTGCAGGAACAGTTAACATTAAGCAAGGAGCAAACTCCTCAACACATCTTGGAAACCATTGAATTCAATAATAAATGAAACCTAACACCAACACTATTCCTTCCATTCACTTCTACCAAGAATAAAGAATTTAATCCATTCAACATTACATGTAATCATTAGATAGTTATGACTGTGTAGAGGAACAGTCACGACCAAAATGATCAAAACTACTTTTACCCTTGCACAAGGTATTCCAAAATTCAAGTAAAATGAGGAATATGCTATATCAAATCATTCATATTCATAGTAACCATTCAAAGGATTATTTTGTCAATGAACCCTCTGACTGTACCCCTGCGGCAGAGAAAGGAAACCTCAAAATAGAGAAAGGAAACTTAGTAAAACCAGTCTATGCCACTTTTTGTGAGGGTACAGTCATGATAAGTGCCTCTCAAACCTCTCCAAACATGTAAGATTGTCTTTAAATACTTTATTGATCTCTTCTAAACATTAACCAAATCAAACCTACATTTTAATCCACACACAATAACCCCAAAATGAAGGGTTTTGTATCCTTTAATAAATCTCAGTCATTGGTAATGCATGGAAAGTCACACCAGTAGTCTCCAAAGCATTCAATAAGTGACTGGATTGTATTTAATACACGCCAAAGGACCATTTGTATGAAATTTTCAATCACATAGCATTTCACTATTGTATGAGTGGATTGTGCAGGAACAGTTAACATTAAACAAGGAGCAAACTCCTCAACACATCTTGGAAACCATTGAATTCAATAATAAATGAAACCTAACACCAACACTATTCCTTCCATTCAATTTAATTAGCATGTTATTATCATATTAGATAAATGATGTTTAAAAATCATTGGGACTGGTCCTTTTGCGCATATTAAATATAATAGAATTTTTAGCATATTATTATCATTCTATTTCTTTGTTCTAAACATGCCGTTGGTTTAGTTTTATAGATTTGTTTTTTGTGTTAAATGCATTTTTCATGAGGAGGGATCTTCTTCTGAGGAGATTGATGAAGATTGTGCACCTCAAAAACCAATTCATAAGGTACCAATCATGTTTCCTATTCGCTTATATTTTTGGATTGGTAAATCTCCTTATAAGTTTCATGTCCTTTCTTTTGATTACTATGGATGAGATATATATCTTACATTTAACATTCAAATTCTTTACATTTTAGAACATGTAGTGTGTTTTTTGAGGATTTTACCAAATCAACTTTTAACATAAACCGAAAACACAAAACTAATATCTTGCCCTTTCAACTTGATAAAATATTTGCATTTGACCAATAATTGCAAGCAATTGAATGATAAATCCACATACCTATATCTTTGTAAAATACTTGGAACATCAAAAAGATGGCTAAGTGGCTACCGCGATGATTTTTATCTACTGAATATGGGAAAAAAAGCACCAAAAAGAATCGAATAGAAAACATGATTGGTCATTTCAGAGAGCATTCATGATCAAATAAAATGCAATGCCTTCTCTCGCGCTTGATCAAATTTCACCCGCTCATTTTCTCCCACTCCTTTTCTCTACAATCGAAATAAAAATGATTTGGCCGTTTCAAAATAGTGAATCGATATCCTTGAGCACAAGCACCAATAACATCAACTATTTTAATCTGTGGGTACCCTAATGTCTGCAAGAGTTCTTTTATTAATAAGATTACTCTGCAAGCTTGAAGAAGTGGTATATTTTGGCAAATGAAGAGTGGAAAGATGATGATATTCTTGAGATCATGGATGGACACAATGTTGCAGACATAATGGGAAGACATCTTTCTAGCCTAGCCCTAGATCCTTTGACAATTGGGGTAGGATCCAGACCTAGGCTAAAAAGATGTCTTTCTTTTTGTTGTGGAATAGAGGCTCTGCTGCTGCAACAATGATAGACTGCGATGTAGTGACGCAGGGGCAGGGTAGATACAAGCAGAATCATGCAGAATTGAGTCCACTTGAATCCACAACAAGCCCTTGCTCAAAGTTACACAATGAAATAAATATAATATCACATGAAATCAATGGAAACACAATGGATATGAGATAATCAACTGGCAACAACAACAGAGAATTATATTATTTCTTTCAACATGCCCGACTGTGAGGCCTTCTGGGTTTCGGCCTTATACAATGAGAATTATGAATTCAGAATTACAACTTGCATCCTATCTTTTTCTCCAATGATGTATCTTGATAATCCTTCCTATATCTCACCCATGATGCTCTACTACATCAATCTAGACCCCTTATATAGCCAGCTAAGCCACAGGTCGGCCAGTCAGGCATTTAATTACAATATAGGTCCAGTCTCAAGATTTAAACCAAAACTAATGCTAGAATGAATATAAATTGATGCACCTTTGGATTTAGGTCCTAAATTGACCCAAGAACATTCATTTAAGTGTGCAAGGTCCCATATGAGAACACAGAACATCGCAAGAAGAAACACCACACGTTTCACCCAAAAACTGGCAGGAAATAAGTCTTGAGGCAAAATAGGCATAACTTTTTACTCATAATGAATTGGAGTTTGCGCTCTTGGGAAATGATATTAATTTAGGTCCAATTTAAGTTCTTAAGTGTGAAAAATAAAATTCCTTATAGATCAAGGTCTCCAACATGAACAATCAGCACCAAAACTACAGTAACAGCTCAGACGTGAAAGTTGGCAGAAAATAGGTCCTGTGCCAAAAAGGCCATAACTTTTGACTCATAATGAATTGGAAGCTAAAATCTTGGGGAATGATATAAATTTAGGTCCCCTTGAATCCCTTAAGTGAAAAAAATAATATTCCTTATAGATCAAGAGAACCAACATGAACAATCAGCACCAAAACTACAGGAAAACACTGTTCCGATGGCAAGGAAAATAGTTGTAACTTTGAAACAGTCCATCCAAACTTGATGTGATCATAGGAGAAGGTTCCCAAATAGGTCCCCAAAATTATGTAAGATTAACACACCATGAAACTATAAAATGCAAATATTATAAAGAAAACTGCAACAAACAGGTACAGAAATCAGAAAATATTTTTGGTTGATGCAAGATTGCCAAAGACCCAAGATGCTCCTGCATCATGTAGATATCACAATAGATGAGAAAAATAAATGTAGGCATCATGGTAAATTTTTTTTGGAGACACAACATAATTGAGTGGTTTTCATAGACGATGCAAAGTAGTGGTTACTTTGCATCATCTAGGAAAACCACTCAATTATGTTGTGTCTCCAAAAAATTGTGACCATGATGCCTACATTTATGTTTCTCAGCTCTTGTGTCCCAGGACCGGGCTTATGACCCTTTATGACCCTTTATGATCCCTAAGAATACATCTTAGAGGTCTTAAAATATTGTAAAGGGTCATAAGAGGCTCCTAGGAGGGGCCAGGTGAGCTTCCACCTTCACGTGGTTGGCCCTGTTAAGTAGAGAATGTTAAACTATTCTTGAAACAAAGAGAAGCTCAATAATTTAAGGTCTCAGTCCACGGAGATGCTAAAAACATGACGGGAATCAATGATGGAGAGTTTTTAGATTCTGAGAAGACGTATATGAAGTGGAGGCCAGATTGAGTACCAGTGCAGAGATGATGATTTAGTAACCTACATCTATAAAATCTTCACAATTATCCCTTCTTTGGCCTCCACTCATTCCTCTTCTAAAAAATGGTTATCTAGAAACTTTGGATACTGTTTCTCATCCATGCACGAAATGTGCTAGTGATCGTATAAAATTACTTTAGGCATCTAGTATTGATGAGATGTACAAGTGTAAAATGTTTTTGTGAGACTAGGATCAATTTGTGCAGTGTACATAAATGCAAGGCGGTGATTATTCTCGACGATTAACAGGTATAAGTCTTCTAGGCCTTACCCAGTAGCTAGGACTAAAGATAACATAGCTCAAGAGACCATCATAGGTTATCTCTTTCTTTAGTCTATATTATTGACATAATGTTTTACCTTTCATTAGCTCATCAAATCTGGGGATTTGAAAGAATTTAATTGAATATTTTCATTACAACGTATATTATTTAAGTTGACATTGCATGAATTTATCTACTTTGCACACTTGTAGACTATGAGGATGGTGATAAAGAAGCATCTCCTTCCATGGCCATGCTTCTTTATCACCATCCTCATAGTCTACATGTGTGCGAAGTAGATAAATTTGTGCAACATAAACTTAAATAATATACGTTGTCATGAAAATATTCTATTAAATTCTTTCAAATCCCTGGATTTGATAAGCTAATGAAAGGTAAAACATTCTGTCAATATTATAGACTGAAGAAAGAGACAACCTATGATAGTCTCTTGAGCTGTGTTATCTTTAATGTGTATATCTGTCACTTTTTTGACACTTTATAATTCATTCTGATGGTAGTGCTATACATCCGACATCATTTCCCATCGGAATATAGGCCAACACGTCACCTATCTGACATATAAAATGTCAGAGAAAAATACTTTACGATAATTATTGTGACAATAATGCTATATGTCTAACAGGGCAACCTGTCAGAGATATACCGCCCTATTGTCACTCTTCCGATAGTTAACAGGTCGCAGATATGCAATTTTTGATAGACTCTTCTGACAGTAATGCTATGTCACTGATGGGTTTATCTGTCAGAAGTTGGTTGCAGATCTGTCACTATTCAAATAGTTCTAATGTCGGAAAGGATATCTTTTTGATAGTTAGTTCCGACAATGATTGTATATTTCTGATAGGTCTTTGTGTCGAAATTCTGATAGATGAACCGTAGGAAATGCCATAACAAAGCTGTTATCATGTGCAAGTTTTTGACATAATGGGGTGTCGGTAAATTGACAGATAGTTCTTTTGTCACAATTTCCAACAACAAAATGGCTACAGACACGTGTTAAAATTTTGACAAATAAGCATTGCAAATCCAACAAATGGCCGTTGAAATTTGACCTCAAATGTACTAGTGTCGGTGGGATAGTTAGGATTGTAGAAGTATTTTCATAGATGATATTAGTTTGATAAAGTTGTTTTCAAAGTAAATACTAATGAGGTGAGATTATAGAAAAGGGGAAAAGTGAAAAATTTTCACTTAAGGGAAAGGAGGCTATAGGAAGTAGAGTGCTTTTACAATGGGGGTGAATTCACTTTTACATGATCTATAAAAAATGGAGATAAGACACAAATTGTGAAAGGAGCAAAAAGTGAAAAGTTTTTCCCAAAAAATAAAAATTGGGTGAAATTTTTTTATGAGCATATAGCTACAATTAATTTTCACCATGTGAAATATTGTTCATGGAGTGCATTATGAAGGAATTTTTTTAATTTTTTTTGGCAAAAGTGGACAAGCCACTGAATATATATTATTTATAAAAAAGATTGGTTCAAAAGCTCAACCGGGAAAGAACCAACAAGAAAACTCAAAATCGTCGCTAATTACAAAAGTTTTGATTATCGATATTTTCAAATAGTAACCTCAAAGAGGATACAAAAATAATGTATATACAATCATACATCATTTTATGTTCAACTTCAAATTTTTTTGCAACAAATAAAACCATTCATCATCCTTCCTCCATCTTTGCATATTTAGTCTCAACTATGCAACCTTGTCCACCCTTTGACCAAGAATCATCTCTGCATCCACTACCAGGGTCTACTGAAGGTGATAACCTATCTGGCCTAAGCATCATGCTACCTGAGCACCAATTTGAAGTGTCAAATAGAAAGCACAAATTAATTGCAAGGAGAGATAGTGAACAATTAGGTATGATTTCTTTTTCCATCAAATAAGATTTGATTTTCACAAGGGAACAATGGATAAGAAGGAAAATGTTCCAGATGCATTAAGATGGAAAATCAAACTAGATATGTTAGTTTCAAGATTCTGAGAGTCAAAATGGAGAATATTTTTGATGGGAAAAGTGAAGATCAAAGGGATAGCAAATATTTTTCAGTTTAGGTAGACATTTTCTATGGAAAATCATATTATAGGATAAAGTGCAGAATATTTTCTAGTTTGAGGAAGGAAATGATTAAGAAGACCAAATTTGATGGAAGGGATAAGTGTCAATGATAGGATTGATAATATATCATTGTTTACTCCTATTAATTATTTTCTTCTTTCATATGTACGGGTTCTAAAAAATCTCTTCAGGCATGTAAACATGATTGTCTTAGTCTAGGTTTCAAGTAGAATATGTTATTCTGTAGTGGTTTGATTTTATGAACTGTTGAAAATTAGTTGGGTAATTATAATGTTGTTATCATGAAGTCATATCCAGATTTGTATATTTCTAGTCATGTGAATTGAACACATAAAAGATATTTCAATTCATCTCTACAGGTCTTCTATTGTATTATTGTTTATTCATTGATCTCTTTCAAGGAAAAAGTTAAATGTCTTTGTTCAGACAACTATAAACTCAAGTTTTGTATTCAGACCCATATAAGTTTGAAATATCAAAGATATTTAAATTTTTCATTACAGTCTTCACTGTTATTGTGATATTTGTTTGAGGGATTCTTTCAAGAAAAGAGTTAAATACTTTGAATAAATATTTGTGGTTATGGATACACAGATTGGATTTGTAAGAAGAGATTAATGATAAGGTGAATGGATTTATTAATGTAAAGCATTAAAATCTTGTAATTTATTGGTTTCATTTGTTTACAAGATATTTATTATGGCTTCGTGTTTGACTCTGTGGCCCATTACAAGGCAATGATTTATAAGGTTTTTGAAGTAGCTTTAGAAATAAATCAATTCAAAAATCATTTTAATTTCATGTTATTAGGTGTAGGTTTAGTATAGTATTTTTTAGTTGTATTGAAATTAAACGAGATTGGACTCTGAGTTAGGTGTAATATGAACACCCATTGTATCAAATCTGGGAACTATTGACTGTTAGGGGTTTGTATTTTTTATTAAAAGTGTGTTTAGATTGTATACAAATTTGAGGATAAGAACACCCTCCTATGTTTGGTGGAGCTCAAAATGAAGAAGGTTGTCCATCCTTGTTGTGTTACATTCTCTTGTCTTCATTCAGTGAACAAGGTTGGGTATGTTGTCAAAATCTTAAAATCTAGTGTCCAAGTCTTGTGAATTTCACTTAGGATAGAAGGTAGAAAGAAAAATAACTAATAAAATGGTCACTCCACTAGGGATATAGATAAAATATTATCAAATTCTATCCTAGAGTCTTTGGTATTCTGGAGGAAATTTTGTGTGATTCTGATGTTGGTAAATCAAAATGAAGATGTGTTTTGAATGGATTTTAGCTATTTGAAAATTTTTCATGTGTGAGGAGGTGGTGAATTTGAGTAAATAACTTGATAAGGAAAGAAAAAAGGTTTTAGATAGAAAAGTATTAGTCAAGAAGGAAGTGAAAAACTACTGCAAGTTACTCTAGGTATTCTTCATTTTTCTATGAACAAGCAATGTTCCCTATTAAGTGAAGGAAAGAACTAAGTTAGGGAAAGAATAATAATGTATTGTGTATGCATCTCATTTTTACTCATCAATGGTAACATGTTGAGGATATGTATTTATATTTCATGAAAAGAGATCTTACTTCTGATTAAGTAAAAGTAGGATTTGAAAGGTCCCGGAACCTTTTACAAAGAGATCAAAAGATAAACATTACTGATCATCCCAGAGAAAGAAAAAAAAACAACCATAAATAGGGGCACACAACCCTACTAAGGAACACAAAAAAGGATGAACAACAGTCCCGGACAACCAAAACACAATAGAAATTGATAACAGAAAAGACAACAAAAATGAAAGAGGGTAGAGGCTAATTAATGTCCATTAACTCTTTAGCTTGAATGACTAAGAGTTCCATGTTTCCCATTGAGACTTGTAGAACTTCCAGATCTATTTCTTTTTTCTTGGTGCTGGCCCAAGTCATTATACTAGTTCCTATACTTTCTTTAGTCTCCTTGATATCCTCTCCCCTCTAGCTTCTCCACAAGAATATTACTTTGGTCCACAAAAGCTTTGTTCATTGATATTCTTGAGGGTCATTTCTAGCTTTTGAACTTTATTCTTCAAGATAATGATCCTGTCTTCATACTTCTTGTTTTCCAAATCTTTGCTGATATTATTCAAATTTTTCTCTAGAGCAATCACCTTACCACCCAACTCCCCAAAGGCCTCCCCTTTACAGATGGCTTCCATCCAGTCTTCTAGGAAAGTAGTGAAAGGTTTGTCACCCTGGTAGCCTTTTTAATCATGTTGACAATTTTTCCTTGTTCTTGGAGGTCAGCCTTCATGACCTGATTACCCTAAGAAATGATAGCAAGAAAATGACCAAAAGAAAGGATATTCTCCTTTTGATCCTGTCCTATAGAGATGCCATCATTTTTGTTTGTCAGATTATTGTCAGGGCTATTTTCTCCAGGCACTTTTTTGGTAATGCTATCCTCCTTACCATGTTGCTCAACTTGACTATGGTCCCTAGCCTCCTCTTTTTTGGAAGTCTCCTTAGTGATAGTATTCTTGTTCTTACTTTTCCCTGAGATATCAATGAAAGTATCCTCCTCATCAAAAGAGACAAAAAGGACCTTTTTGATTTTTATAATGGTGCTCTTTTTGTTGTCCAAATTTTTCTCCTTGATAAGAGGAAATTTTCTCTTTTTCCTCTTAGGATTTGTGTCCTCCTCAGAATTGAGGTCTTTGAACTCTGAATCAGATATCTCAATCTTCTTCTTAAATTGGTTAGAAGTTCCCCCTCTCTTATTTCCTTTCCCTCTAGTACTATAATCCACAACCTTTGAATCATCCTCAGTATCTTCTTCAAATTTCTCTCTCTGAGTCCTCATCTTCGATTTCTGCATCACTAGTAGCCTTACCCTTGAAAAGGGGTCTTTCAATTTTTTTAATTTTCAACAAATTATAGATTAAAACCATTAAACCCTGATGGGATGCATGGTCACCTTTAGGGTCATCCTAGAGGTCCTTCATAGTATGGCTCATAGAGCTCATAAGATAATAAGGGATATTTATTAAATTATCATGCGTGAAATGGTTCAAAATTACAAAGTGGTTCCCGTAGGCCCTAGAGAACCTACCATTGAGAGTAAGGTAACTAATAGCCACATATAGAATGAAACGCCATGGGTGGCTTATGTTACTAGGGAAAAAAAAACCACCTACCTTTTTGACCAGTCTAGCTGCCTCTTCTTCACTTTTAGGAAAATGTTCATAGGCTCTGTCGGAATAGCTCCTATCTTGGTAGAATTTCATACCTTCTATGGGAAGCCCCATAGCCTCGGTCACCAAATATTTAGTTATTTCAACCCACTGATTATTGAAATAAATTTTGTCATTCTTCTAGTTCTTGATGAAGAACTAAGTGATCGCAGGTTTTTAGCCTTAAAGCTTCTCCATATAAATAGTAAAGTCACTTTTTTTCAGAATGTCCCAAATATTTTCCTTTTGTTTCCACTCAATGTAGCTTGCCAACTCAAACCATTTCTTACTGCCACCCATTCTCTCAGCTTGATTATTTCTCTGCCCAATTTTTTTGAATGATCGACACTCTTAATTATTAGTATAAATAGCCTTCTTCATAGACACCCATAATCCATGTGAAGTGGCATGATGATTCCAAGTGGTTGCAATGGATATGACCTTATAATTATTGATCCATACAAAACTCATTTTTTTCCCCATCATTTATCAATTATTTTTCATTCCTTTGAGTTCCATGAATTCTCTCCTTTATTATGATAGATTTGATATCATATAGAATAATTTCTTCATTCAACCAAGAGGTTATGTTGTCATTTCTATACATGTGGTTGGCTGCCTAGTCAGCAGCTCCATTTGCTTCTTGGTAGATGTGGGTGACAATACAATTATTCATGGTACTTATGATATCCTTAGCAGTTTTAATTATGTTGTTAATCAACCGAGAAGGAGTTGAAGCCTTAGTAAGGCACTTTATTATATTCATGGAGTCCCGCTCTAACCACATATTTTTACAATTAAACTCTTTGGATAAAATAATACCATGGTAAGAAGCCATGGCCTCGGCCACATGGTTACTCTAAATTCTAATTGGAATAGCTCTCATAGCTTTACATATACCTGTATCATCATGAATCACTATGCCACAACCAACAATACTAGGGTTCCCCTTAGAGGCACCATCAAATTTCACCTACATCCATCCAGTAGGGGGACATTCCCAATTAAAATCATCCCTAGGATTATTTTGATCTTCATTATTGGCTTGAATTCTCTAATTCTTTAAGATAGTAATATCCCCTTTCCCTCCAGAATTAAACCTAAGATCCATAATTCTATAATTTTCAATTATCAAGATTTTGGTTTTTTCAAATAAGACCCTAGAAGGAATAGAATTATCTCTGAAAATTTTGTCATTCCTCTCTTTCTAGATAGCCCAACAGACATGAGGCAACACCATTTGCCAAATTCTTTTTATTGCCTTATTCTTGACAATAATATTCCAAGAGTTGAAAATTCTCTGAATATCAGGAGGGAGGACCCAATGAATATTAAAATAAGCCATAATAAGGGACCAAATTTCATAGGTTAGAGAACATTGGATGAATAAGTGATTGACAAATTCTTCTTCTTTCTTGCACAAGAGGCGCATGTTAGGCAAACAAAACCCCATTATCTTGAGGTTTTCTAACATAAGTTATTTTTTGTAACATCATGCATAAGAATATATTAATTTTGGGAGTTAGGCCTTTTATCCATGCTTTGGCCCATAGGGGCTCCTCATAGTTAACATAGTTCAAGTTATAAGCCGATCCCACAGAGAAATTACCACTAGGAGTGAATTTCCATATCAGAGTATGAATAGTAGCATTAATGATAATACTCAAGGATTGAAGTATGTGATCAATAGTAGAAAGATCTATCCAATGGTTCTTAATGCAGTAGTTAGCAACTTTAGAACCTATTCTCAATTTACAATTTTTAGCATGATGCCCCCAATTGGGATTTTCCAGAAAAGGAAAATCACTAGCCCATATGTCTTCCCAAAAATAAATCTTATCTCCTTTACTAACTTTCCATTTAACCCCTCCCCGAATGATATTTTTAGCCTTAGTAACATTCTTCCATATGCAAGAACCAACAGTGTTATCTTCACTACCCAAAAAATTATGGAGAAAAGGAATGTACCTCTTATATTTATTCTTCCATATAGTACTCCATTCCCCCTTAGACCTATAACCTCTCCAGCCAAGCTTAGAAAGAAGAGAATCATTCAAGCTTCTTATCTTTTTGATTCTAAGACCACCTTTCATCTTAGGCATACAAACCTTATCCCAAGATATAAGGGCAAGTTTCTTATTTTTTTTTAACTCCCGACCAAAGAAATTTTCTTTGGATCTTTTCAATGGCTTCAACATATTTATTAGGAATCCTAAAAAGACTTAAAGCATAAATGGGAAAACTCTGAAGGGAAGATTTCAACAATTGAACTTTACTAGCCTAAGTGAGAAGAGACCCTTTTCATCCAGCAAGTTTTTTGTGGAATTTATCAACAAGGGTGCTCTAGAAAGCTTCAAGGGGATTAAGCCCGAGAGGAAGGCCCAAGTAGGTAGTAGGGAGCTAGCCAATTTGGCACTCCATAATTCTGCTAATTTTAATATGTCTGTACTCTGGAGTATTTATGAAGTAAATAGAGCTTTTGTTCTAGTTGATAGTTTGACTAGTTGCATTGCTGTATTTTTTGAGAACAGTTTTAAGATTCCTAGCTTCAGAAACAATAGCTTCTCCCAAGAAGATAGAATCATCCACAAACTATTGGTGGGAGAAAACATAGTTGGAAGATGAAGGTTTGAGCCTTTTAAGGTCACCATTCTGGACAAATTTGTCAATGATTATTCCCAAGCATTCTTCCATAATAACAAACAACACAAGAGATATGGGATCCCCTTGCCTCAGTACCCTTGAGGATTTAAAAAAGGGGGTCGGGGAACCATTAACTAAGATAGAGAAGGAAGTAGAAGTGACCATCCACATCAAAATCTTAGTGCAATTATTATTAAAGCCAAAATCAAGAAGAGTTTTATGTAAAAAACTCCAGTCAACTTTGTCATAGGCTTTAGAGAGATAAATTTTCAAGACAAACCCTTCTTTCTTAGCCATAGCCAAGGAATGAATATTTTCATGAACCGTGATGATTGAATCCAAAATCTATCTACCCGAGACAAAGCTAGTTTGTTGATTAGAGATAATCTTAGGGAGGAGAGTCAACATTCTAGAAGTGATCACTTTAGAAATAATCTTGTAGGTGGAGTTATAAAGACTGATAGGCCTAAAAAGATCCATAGCATCAACCCTCATCTTTTTAGGGATAAGAGTGATGAAGGTTCCATTGATTTCTTTAAGGATTATTTTAGATCCAAAAAATTGTTTGACAACATCAGTAACATCCTTACCAACAATAGACCAGTACATTTGAAAGAAAAACATAGGATATCCATCAGGTCCTAGAGATTCGCTACCTTCAAAGGAGAAGACAAACCTTCCTTATTTCTTCATTAGATGGAATAGCATTGAGAAACATATTATCTTGGTCAATAAGGATTTTAGGGATACTAGCCAAAATTTCTTGTTGACAATTCTGGTCCAGCATATTGTTTTGTGCTAGCAAGTTTGAAATGTAATCCATTTCTTCCTTAGAAAGATCTTCCTTCTCCACAATGCTATTATTAACTCTAAGTTTGGATATTCTGTTAGCTGCTTTATGCTTTATAGCTGAAATATGAAAAAATTTAGAGTTTGTATCCCCCTCTCTTAGCCAAGTGTTACAAGATCTTTGTTTCCAGAATATATCTTCCTTATGAACCATATCATGATACTTTCTTAAAACTTCACTCTCTTTCTCCTTGGGGATATTCAAATAACCATTTTTTTGAATTGAATCCTAAATGTCTTTAAGTTCAGACATAATATCAACCTTAGATGAGAAAATGTTCCCAAAAGTATCTTTGTTCCAAGCCTTAATATTATCCTTCACATGTCTTAACTTGTTAACCAATCTATACATCAGAGTGCCATCAATTTTGATCTGCCACCATTCCCTTAATTTATGAACCAACTCAGGATGGATAGTTCACATTTTCTCAAATCTGAAAGGAAAGTTCCTTTTCTAGAGATAGGATCAACAACAAAAGATAGAGGATAATGATCTTAGTTGTTGCTAGTATGTGTTATGTTTCATGAAATTGTGAAATCTCTAGTTGTAAAAGGAGTGTAGAAGCATATCAGGATTGAAAGGTAAAGAATCAAAGGAAATGAAAAAATAATCCAAGATAGCTAATAGAAGAGAAATATGTTATCATGAGAAATGCACAAACTTGAAGTAATCACCCAAAGATCCATGACAAGGAGACGAGAAGTTCTGAAAGGGGAAAAGAAAATAAAAACCCCTTGCGATATTATGAATGAGGCAAAGCAGAGAGAGAGAGAGATCATTTACAATAAAATCATTAAGTTGAAATGAGAGACGAGGATCTCTTAAATAGAGATGAGGAGAGGAGTTACTACGTAACTCACCAATCTATGAATTCCAACATTCATAATTGGTGTGTACAAAGTTTCAACATCCTCTAAAGGAAGATAAACTATTTTCCTTAATAAAGAAATACAAAGAAATGACATGTCCTCCCACTTGGACTAGAGGACAAAATACATGTAGGGATTCCAAAGGAAACTCCTAATTAAATAAATATAGGATACACTGGTTTATCCTAAATGAAATAAATACAACCAAGGAAAGATTAAATATTCTAACACCCCCCCCTTAATCTTTACTTGGCGAGTTTACATCAATGAGTATCAACCCCAAATTTTTACAATGATATTGAAACTTTTCTTTAAAAAGAGGCTTTGTCAAAATATTATTAACTTGATCTTCCCCCATGCAATATATGAGTGACACTTTCTTGTTTTTAACTTTTTCTCTAATGAAGTGATATTGGAGTGCAATATGATTTGTCCTTGCATGAAGAATAGGATTCCTTGCCTAGGCAATGACACTTTGGTTCTCACAATACAAAGGTGTAGGCTCTTATTGAGGTAGACCCAAATCTTCAAGCAATATTCTAACCCATAAAGCTTCTTTAGAGGCATTAGTGCATCCTTTATATTCAAATTCTATGGAACATAGAGAAATATAATGTTCTTTTTTACTTTTCCAAGAAATAGCACTTGAACCAATAAAGAAACAATAACCACAAGTAGATTTCCCATCATGGGGATCTCCACCTAGATTTGAATCAGTAAATCCTTTAATGAAAAATCAACATTTGAATCATAAAATAAACCTACATTAATAGTGCCTTTAATTTATCATAATATTATTTTATCAACTTTAAAGTGAGTTTGTTGAGGTTTTCACATGAACATGGAAACTAAACCAACAATAAAGTCTATATTAGGTCTAGTGAGAGTTTTATAATTCAAACTTCCTACTAGTTGTCTATAAATTGTAGCATCCATAAATGGAGTTTGCATATCTACCATCAACTTAGTTAATAACTCAAATAGAATTGAAACATGGATAGCATCATTCATCTTAAACTTTTCTAGAACATCTTTAGCATATTTACTTTGTGAGAGAAAAACACCCTTAGGGGTTTGCCAAATTTTCATTCTTAAGAAATAATGTAAAATTCCTAAATCAGTCATTTGAAATTTTTGATTAAGTTGAAACTTAATATCATAAATTAAAGGATTTGACCTTGAAGTAAGAATCAAATCACCTACATATAAAATTATAATAAAAATTCCATCTTCACATGTTTAATATAGAGACTAGGATCATTTTTACTTCTAATGAAACCTTGAGAAATAAAGAAATCATTGATTTTTGAATACCATTCCTAGGTGATTGTTTTAAACCATAGATAGATTTATTTAACTTGCAAAAAATATGTTAATTACCTTATTTAAGAAAACCAAGAGGTTGAGCCTTATAAATTTCCTCATCTAAGTCACTATTTAGAAAAGAAATTTTAACATCCATTTGGTGAATAGGCCAATTCATTTTAGAAGCTAAATCAAGAACATGTTTAATAGTAGGCATTTTTGCAAGAGGAGAAAATGTATCATTATAATCTAAACCTTCAATTTGAGAAAAGCCTCTAGCAGCTAGTCTAGCTTTAAAATTAATTATTTCATTATTGGCATTTAATTTTGTTTTTTTTAAACCATTTGCATGAAACCAAATTCTTACCATGAGGTAAAGGAAATAAATCCCAAGTGTTATTAGCAATCAAAAGTATCATAGTCTCCTTTCATAGATTTTTACCAATGAGGTTGTATGTTAGATTGTTAAAATATTTTAGGATCATTAGCATTCATAATGGAAGACATCACAACATAATTACAATAATTAATTCTCCCAAGTTTAAGTCCACCCATTCTAGCTATGTAATCATCACTTTCATAAGGTAAATCTTTAAACCATTTAGGATTTCTCCTAGAATTAACTGAATCATCAATATGATGAGTAGAGATATTATTATCATCATCATTATCACTAGAATGAATAGAAATAGGCACATTAGGAGTAGGGTTTAGAGAAGGAGGTTAGTCCTCCACAACCACAAATTTTCTTTCACTAAATTCAACATCTTTAACATTGGAGCAATCATGGACTCCATTTTTTGTAAGAAAAACATCTCTTGCAACTTGCACTTTGTTAGTAAGAGGATTATAAACTATATATCCTTTATTTTTTTCATCATACCCATCAAATATATAAGGAGAATATTTATCATCTAATTTGTGCCTTTTTTTTAGGTGTGTGAACATAAGCATTTGAACCAAAAATTCTTAAATTTTCCAAATTGGCTTCCTATCGGACCAAGCTTCTTCCAGAGTTTTATCCTTTAAAGCTTTAGTAGGAGTCCTATTAATAAGATAAGTATCACAAGCCATAGATTCTATTAGAATAACTGAGAGGGGGGCTGAATCAGTTATATCAGTTATCCTATAGTCCCAAATACAAAGATGTACCTTATAAAACAATTCCAACAAATTATGTAGCTCAGTAACATAAAATATCAATCTGTTTGTTCACTTTATCGATTACTAGTAAGTATCTAACTGTGATTACCAACCAAATCAATTATGTAGTATGTAAAGTATAATAGCAAAACAATCATCACAAATAACACATAACACAATGATTTAACATGGAAACCCTGTTAAGGGAAAAACCACCTGGGACCGGTAACCCAAAATAATTCACTCTTCTAAAGTGATCTCAGTGAAAAGCCAACCCTGTTAAAGGTTACAAACACACTATTAGGTGTGATTTGGTTAGAGGATTTATCACTAACAGTTAACTTTTGACCAACATTCACTATGGGGTCAACAAGATAACAATGTACATTCTCTGAATGACATAGGGCAGAATATAAGACTGTTGAGTCCACTCGGTTAAGAGATTTTCTAAATCAATGGTTAAACTAATACAATAATGATCTAATTCAAATACAACTCAATTGGAGATATTTAGATCTATACTAAGCCCATACAAATCCTCTGATCATTAATCAAATTCACTTCCTCAATATTCTTCAACTTACTTTCACTTGGTAAATGGTTCTCTGACACTCAGTTAACTCTGCAACTCCGTTCTTTCAATAACCAGTCTGATTAGGCATGCATGAAAGAGTCTTCATGCGAAATCTCTGCAATCTTCTTCTTCCGACATGTTTTAATAATGAAACTCATATCTCTTATATAGACAAGTAAATCATTTTCATATCAGCCATTAGATTTTGCCGCTTAATCTCCTGCATCCATTTTGCCTCTTAAACCTTCCTCGGTAGATGTGTCATTAACACATTTCAATCTCATGCTTTAGATCTTCTCCAAATTTTGTCAGCCATGGATCTCATAAAAAACTTCATCTTTAATCTCAAAATCATAACAATTTCCAGCTCATGAAATTCAGTCAGCTATTCTTTGCAATTAATGTTTTCATCCATACTTGGTTAATATAGAAATGCATCGGTGATAACTAGTTAAACTAGCTTGATTAATATTGTCAGTCGGTATACACTGCACTGGCTCAATGTATACACAAATCTTCAATTACCGACCACATTGACTTGTTCAATTTCATATCTCTTCTTCATAATAGATTAATGTAACATGCTCAAGTCAACAATATAAAGCCATGGACTCATCAATAAGTTACCCAATGTTTACCTTATCCTTGTCTATCATATCCATCTTTTTCTCATGTAGATATCTCAGTTCTTCATCTTTTCTTTCCTTCAACAGATGCTCAGATGTTTGTAACTAACATGATAAGTACTGTCAAGACTAGTTGACATCAATGACAACATATTGACTGATTTAATCATCTTACATATCATTTTAGTACTCGATTATCTCTAATCACCATTTCTTTAGTCCATCCAGATATTCAATCAATTGTAGTTCATCAGCTTCAACCCAAAACTTATAATCCATATTTTTAGCATGTAATAAACATCTAGCCATTTCAACAATAGTTCTTTGCTTCCTTTTCACCACACCATTTTGTTGTGGTGTATAAGGAATAGTAAGCTCATGTTTTATACCAAAAGATTTCAAATATGAATGAAAATCATTATTAACATATGCTTTCCCATTATCAGTTATAAGAATTTTAATATTAAAACCATATTTCCTTTGAAAAAATATACGAAATTCAAAAAAATATCTAGAACTTGATCTTTACTATGCAAAAAATAGATCAAAGTTCTTCTTGAAAAGTCATCAAAAAAAGTAAGAGCATACCTATAACCTTGGATGGAGTTATTCTCCACAGGTCCCAAAAGGTCACTATAGATAAGGTGCAACTTATGATGCTCCCTCCAAGATTGACCATGTGGAAGGGGTTCCCTATGCATCTTACCACTCATGCAACCATTGTATATAATTTTAGAAGGAACAATATTAGGCAATCCATCAACCATATTTTATTTTTGCGTCAAATATATATAATCATAATTCAAATGGGTAAGCCTTTCATTCCATATATTAAAGTTAACATTAGCATGCAATGAGTACCTAGAAGTTGAAAACTCATAACATTTAAATAAATTATCATGGTCCATTCTAGCAGTAGCGACAAGTTGGTTAGTTTTAGGATCAATAACATAGCACATGTACTTATGAAATTCAACCTTATAATCTTCGCATAACTTTTCAACTGAAAGAATATTGGATTTCAATTTAGGAACATAAAGAAAATCATGCAATTTACCATTAGGAACATAAACATCACCAAAACCCTCAACTTTGCAACTATTATTACTAGCTAATTGAATGGGAATATCTAAAGTATTTGGTTGTAATGAATCAAAAACTTCTCTATAAGATATAACATCTTGAGATTCACTACTATCAATAATCCACTCTAAATGGTTAGAAACATTATAACTAACTGTAAAAGCATGTCGAGATTCATTTCCATTAGTCTTCTTATAATGATTATTTTGATTATTTTGATTCATAGGCTATTTATCATTTTACTTTTTAAAATAATTGTTAGTCAAATGACCATCTTTCCCATAATAGGTGTAGTGGGCTTTTTTATTAGGACCATTCTTTTGATGATTATAACTATGATTATTATTGCAATTATTATTATGATTATTATTGGTGTAATAATGAGGCCTCTAATGAGATTTTATTATTTTTATTTATTATTTTTATTATTTTTATTTTTATTATTATTATTATTATCATCATCATCATCATCATCATCATCATCATCATCATCATCATCATCAGCATCATCATCATCATCATCATTTGATCTAAAGTTATGATTTTAATTTTTAGACATAAAATCATTTTTATTAGATTTAAGAGTACCAAATTTAATCAACTTTGCTTCCTCTTGACGCAATAAATTTTTTAAAATGCTATAAGTTAATTGAGTAGCTAAACTAGGAATAGCAAATTGAGAATGAACATTAGTGATAAATTGTTGAATTTTCCTAGGAAGACATTTCTTTAAAATAATATGAATTAAACAAATATCATCAATAGTAACTCTTAAACCATTTAACTGACTTTTTATGGAATCAAAATTTAACAAAAACTCATCCATAGTTTTGAAATCGGTATACCTGAGATCCTCCAATTGATTCCAGAGTTGAATCTTCCATGATTTGTTAGGATTACCATAGGTGTTTTTAAAAATATCCCATGTTGCATGTGCTATAGTGTAGTTAGCAATCAAAACATATAATTTGGGACTTAAGAAAATTACAATGAGGCCAAGTTCTTACTCATTTTTAGCATTCCAAGCATCTTTTTCATCTTGAGGAGCATTGGCGACTGGAACAAAACTAGCACTAGTAGCAACATTTAACAAATGTTTAAAACAAAAGATGAAATAAATGTGCATTTTCCAAGTATGATAATTAGTGTTGTTTAATTTAATCTTAGGAATAAGGGTAAACATTATTTATAATAATGTAAAAATAATAACGATAAACTTTATGATTAAACAATAATGTGTTAGAAATTTTTTTCATATTGTACATATATGAAAATGATCAAATGGAACTTCTACAATGGTCAAGAAGAGGGGAAATTTGAATTCATTAGGGTCTAAACTATGGTGAACGACATAATTGGAGATGTCCTTTCAATTGTAGAAGGCAAGGGAAATTTCAACCTTATACGGGGATGAGAAGCAACAATGGGAGATGGAATCAGAAAGGAGTTATTCTAGTGAAAGATGGCAGGGGCTGGAGGAAATCAAATCAGAATAGTGAAGCATATAAAGGGTTTCTTCCAATCGAGAAAGGATTTTAATTCTAGCAGATACCAAATAAGTTTTAGCACCCAAAATATCAAATGGTTAAGGAAAATAAAAAGAAAAGGGTGAGTGATAATGTGGTTTATGCTAGGGCTTCAATAGTGGTAGTTAATAATCCTCAATGGCTTGAATCTATTTATTTTCTTGAAGAAAAATCTTTTGTGAAAAAATGGTTAGGGACTTGGCCATCTTTGAGCAAAGTGAAAAGCTGGTGTGAAAAAAAATGGTGTAGTTTTTGTTCTTTTAAAACTTTGTCCAATAATTTTTATCTGATAATTTGTTCCTCCAAGGAAGAGAAATCATGGATTTTAAATAATGGCCCATATATGATGGATGGTAAAGGTTTTTATTTGAAGAACTGGAATGCTAATTTTAATCTTACAGAGGATCAAGTGAAGTAGATTACTACTTGGTTCAAACTAAAAAACCTACCTCAGGAGTATTGGGGGATGAGACATTGAGAATATTAAGGGAATCTTTGGAAAAGTTTATCATATATGAAGAGATGATTAATATAGATGGCTATGTGATTTGCCATAGGATTTTAGTCTGGAGAAAGCTGTGTTATGAACTACCCAACTACATTGTTTTATTATCAAAAAAAGGGGAATAGAGACAACCCCCTTATTGTAGAAAATGATGAAATTGATGGGGTAAGAAACAATTTACATGTGCATATGAGAGAGATGAAAGGTAAAAGTTTGGAGGTAGATAGGTTTAATGAGGTGATTGTCAAAATAGTAGATTCATATGAAAAATGACCTCTACTACCATTAAGGGAGGATGCCTTAATCTCAAACAAAATATCTGAATGGAAGGAATATAGGGAGGAGGACATATATCAAAATAAAATAACAGAATTGGTTTTCTCCCTAGAAGTAGATGGAAGTGTCAACAATGAGGAACAATGCTTCTCCACTCAAGTGGTTTGAGAAACCCCCTTTTCACAAAATCATTATGAAAAGGGATGAGAGGATGATAATCTAGATTTGGTTAGCGACATCAATGGTTTAGCATCTAAAATGACTCAAGTTAAACCTACCCAGTCTAGTACCAAGGAATGGGTTGAGTAGGATGGACAACTTAGGGAGGTTAGCTCGCAACAAAAATTAAGTTTGGAGGAGGTTCAAAGAAGATTAAGTGGAGAGGAGGACATGAGTGATAATCATGGTTTTAACCCTGATCAGGAAGAGGTTTCCAAATGGAAGATAAGAGAGGAACACAATAAATATCCTTCAAGAAGGTAAAAAAATAAGGAGGACAAGTCAGTTTTTAAGGATATTGAGATTTCCCCTATAAGAAACTTAAATAAATCTAATGTAGATGCGAGAGATAGTGGAGGTGTTCCTATAGAATTTGATTCAGATTATTGCTTTCAAGAGTAAGATGGAGAAGGGGATGAGATGAGATTATTTGAGACACCAAGCATTATGGAACGAAGAAGTGTGGAACAGACTCAATCAAACATATCTATACCTAAGATAGGGGAGAAAAAGAGAAGAGGGCCACAAATTAATAAGGAAAAGTTGGAAGTTTCTGGTTGTGCAACAGACCAAATAAAACTATTGAGATCAGGAAAAGGATATGCCTTTTCCTAGAAGCAATGAGACTCCTATCATGAAATGTTAGGGGATGCAATTCCCTTGAAAAGATTCACGTGATCAAGAGGGGTCTTGATCAGGCAATACCATATGTTATATTGTTATAGGAAACTTAGGTAAAACAAGAGGATGTGGATTCTTTTAAAAAAAAATTTGGGAGGTGGAAAGGTGTTTTTTCTGAGGCAACTGGTGCTTTAGGTGGGTTATGTGTGTTATGGGATGAAATATTGGTGGAAGTTAATCTAATTAATTAAACTAACAATTGGAAGTGGCTAGAAGTTGTTTCAAAACAAACTCCTTTCAAAGTTCTTTGTTATCATTATCTATGGCTCCAATAAGCCAGTTGAGAAAAAATCACATGGAAAGAGTTATCAGGTTTTTTGGACGGTAGGGAGGAGGAAATTTTTATTTTGTGGGGGGGGATTTTAATGTAATTCTTATCCCATCTGAGAAGAGAGGAGTCGGGTATGGGTAAGGAGTAGTTAGAAAGATTTTGTATATTTTATTGTGGAAAATGGTTTAGTGGAGGTAGAATTGAGGAATGGAGACTTTACTTGGACTAATAGGCAGAGTGGGTTAATAAAAATTACTAAAAAATTGGATATATTCTTTTGGTAGGCTATTGGGATAGAAGAGACTGGTTATGTAGTAGATAGATCCTCCCAATCTCAGGTTCTGATCATTACCTGATTTGTTGCATCATTCACGAGGAATCAACTCTAGAACACTCTCTTTTCAAGTTTGAGATAATGTGGTTTAGAGAAGATAATTTTATGGAGAAAGTGGCTCAGTGGTGGAAAGAAGCACCAACTCAGGAGGTTAATAGATATTTTATCTTTTTTAAGAAATTACAATATCTACAGGATCAATTGAAGATTTGGGATAGGGAAGAATTCAGGAACATTTTTGTTGAAAAATATAAACTTGAGAAAAATCTTGTAGATTTGAACTAAAAAATTATTGCAGAGGGTATGGATGAGGTGGATTATTCTTTAGATAAAGTGTTTTCTAAAGAAGAATTGTTTTGGGAACAAAAATCAAGGAAAACATGGTTGAAAGATGACGACAAGAATACTAAATTCTTCCATAAGTATGTAAAGTTAAAAGGTCCCAAAATAGGATTTTTTCAATCCAAGATGGTCATGGTAACTTACTCATAGATCCTTAAGATGTGAGTAGGGAAGTGATTATTTTTTTCTATAATATATTTTCTAGTGACTCTAATAATTTAGTTGGAACAAAGGATTTACTAGGCCGTATTTCGAGCTACATTTCTAGGGCTCAAACTAATGCTCTTATGAAACCTATTACCAAGGTTGAGGTTATAAATGCACTCTTTGGTTTGGGAGGTGAGAAGGCTCTAGAGCTAGATGGATTTCCTACCATCTTCTTTCAAAAAACTTGGGATGTTTTTGGGGATGAGCTTTGGGAAGTGGTGAAAGAATCTAGGGAAGGTGGTTTTATACTCAAGGACTTCAACAACACTTTTATTGCTCTGATTCCTAAGAAGGATGAAAAGGATACTTTTGGTGATTTTAGGTCCATTTATCTGTGTATCATGAGATATAAGATCATTGCTAAAGTGATGGCTAATAGACTCAAATCAGTGTTAGATTCTATCATATCTCCTAAACATAGTAGTTTTTCTCCTAATAGATCAATTTTTGAAGGTATCATTGTTTTGTTGGCAATTTGGCTAAGTAGGATATCATGATGTTGTCATTATGGAAACATATATTCAACATTAAGAAAAAATGATTCAAGGATTTATCTTTCAGCATAGAGGCTATTTTGATCAGGGAGGTTCATAGAAGTTTCCAACACAAGTGAACTTAAGTACAAATTGTATGAAGTATGTAGAAGCTACAACTAAGAGCGTGAGACTATACGATATGTACAGATAGATTTATTAATGTTTTATAGAAATAGTGTTGAGCCAACAGAACAAAGAAACACCAAGTAAATGAATATTTTGGGTTAAGGGATTTTTTTTTTATCAAAATAATGACTTAGCTAATTAGGGACAACATCCCATATGTTAACCCTAAGTCAGCAAGAAGTAATGTTATATTTTGGAAATGTGTAAGCTGGCTGGAAAGCTATGTTTGTGATAGCTTGTATAAAGGAAAGAAACTTATTATGAAAAGTAGAAGTAAGCTATGGTATTGATGTATAATGTTTTATTATGAAAAATATGATGTATGATCATAGCAGTGCGAGTTGATGACAATTTTTGTGAAGAGCTTAAAAGATAGATCAGAATATTGAAGATATTTAGCATCAGTAAAAGGTTTTGTATACTATCTTTTGTATTGAAGATTATTATTGTACATTGTATGTTTGGTTCGTGGGATCATCTTGCATACATTCATATTTTTTAATACCAACTCCTAATAGGGTTGAGGCTTCTAAAAAGGCCTAAGTCCTCTAACAAGATCCGAGACACTATACATATGTAATAGACTCCTAATAGGGTCAATATCTTTCACAAGATACTTTTGATTAGTGGATCATTTGTGGGTACCAACCCCATTGAGGTTTTCCCTTGGCCAAGGTTTCCTCAATAATAAATATGGTGTTATGAGTTCTATTGTTTTATGGTTTTGTTTTCTATTTAGTTTAGTTTCTTATGCAAGTTACAAGTTAATTAATAATATCCATACTTGGGCAAAAGCAAAAGTTTGTGAAATACTGATTCACCCCCCTCTCAGTATTTCCTATTTATAAAAATTGATATCAGAGCACATTTAATTGGAGAAGGCCTAACAACTTGAGTAAGATCTCTATGGATATGGATCAATTGAAAAAAAACCTAGAAGAAGCTCTTGAGCATATTGATATTCTTACTGAAGAAAGAAATACTCTGAAGAACAAATATGAAAGTGCAAAAGACTACATTGAGAAATTAAAAGACAAGATAGAAGATCAAAAATCAAAGAAAGAGCCTATAAATTAGATCAAGGAAAATGATGAAGTTTCTAGACTAAAGAAGGAGAATGAGATCCTAAAGCATGAATTAAAGATTGTAGATCTAAAGTTAAACTTGAAAGATGATAACAATAAAATTGAATCAGATCTGAAATCTAAAAATGTAGATCTAAGGTCTAATCTTACCAAAGTAACATCCGAGCTTGAGACTACAAAGTTGTAGTATGCTGAACTTGAGAAGTATAATACTATTGTGAAAGGAGAACTAACTCAAGCTAAACAACATCTTGAGAAACTGTATTCCAGTAGTGAAATGATTGACGAACACATTTATTTTTAGAGACCTTCTTATGATAAAACTAGTGTTGGATATCTTGAAGAAAAATTCTCAAAGAAGACTGAAGAATGTAAAGAACTAGATCTGGTAATCCAACAACTTGAGAACAAGGAAGAAGAAAATAAAAATAAAAATGAGTCTAATCAGTCTGAAGATGTACCTAAGAAACCTAAGCAAGTTGAATCACTTAAAGAAGTGTGAAATGAATTCAAAGGTAGATTTAATGTATGTAATTCATTTGGACATATGAAAAGGGATTGTACAGGTAAGAAATTTAAACCTATCACTAGTTACTATTATAATTGTGATGGTTTTGGTCATAGAGCTATTGATTGTAAAAAACCTAGATCTAGTAATAAAGATAATAGTAGAATGTTTAGAGGTGCTAACCCTGCAGATAAGAGACCTATTGAAGAAACCAATGCTATAAGAAATGGATTTATGTTGCAAAAACTTTGGACATATTGATAGAAATTACAAATCATAGATCAGTTAGTCAGGACCGAGATATGGAAACAATGTCATAGTTTTTCATATTTGTAACAACATGGGACACACAACAAGATATTGCAAAATGAACAATACGAGGAATCCTAATCCTAGAAGAAATATGAACTACGCCATAAGAAATATGGATAAAAATAATAGTCAAAAAGGAAATGGTAGTAACATGGAAGAAGTTATATTTGTCAAAGCTACAAATCCAACAAGTGCATTCATAGTATCAGGAAGTCAATTAGGTGAAGCATTTGAAAGTAAGTTGGAATCAGTTCTAAACCCAACTCAAACTGATGAAGCATCAAATTTCATCAATTAAGTGTCAAAATAAGCATCAGAGCAATATAGGATTTAGTAGAATTTGAAGAAAGCCTTGTGAAGTTAATATGTGATATTGAATGATGTAAATAAGCTATGGTTAAAAGTGCATAAGATTCTGAGCATGAATGAAAGTGCAAGAAGTGAAAGAAGTTCACTGATAGAAAGATATAACTTTTTGAAATGAACACACTTATGCAATTAATGTGATGATAATGTTTTGAAAGATTTAATGAGTAAAAGTGGATTATTGGATATCATTTGATCATTTATGAGATTACAAGAGTTTTAGAGAGAGATCCAAAGAAGATTGAAAGCAGTTTGAATCATTTGAAGACATATTTCATCAGATCATTGCAAGAAGCCCTAAATCATGACATTGAGGTATTTTCACTAAGAGCTTACTTTGAAGCTACTACTTTTAGTATAATTATGGATGTAACCCTAGTTCACAATATTAAGAATACCCATAGACCTAAGGTGAGAAGGGAGCCAGTCAAATCTACAGAGGATGACCCTAGTTTGGCTTTGTCATCTACACCAGACAAAGTTTTGTATTTGGAAGATATTAAAGGTTATTTAAAATGCAAGTTTGAGACTATAGGAGAAAATAATATAACTGAGGAGTATGATAAAATTTACAATTAGGATATGACTTACAAAGAAGGTTACAATAATTTAGGTCAATTATATATTGTGAAGTATATGTTTTATTATGAGTTTCAAAATGAAGAGTGGAACAAGATCATATTGAGAATAATTCATGATGAGAAATTTTGGTTAGATGATAGAGTGATAGAAATCACAACAGACCTTATTCATGAAGTAACAGGTTTTTCCAACCAAGGTGTAATCCCACTGAATGGTAAAAATGTGAAGAAAATAGTTATAGAAAACACAAAGTCTGTAGACAATGGAAGAGGAATTGTGATAAGTAAGATTGAATAGAATGATGTGAGATATGTTTGTAAGATAATGGCTACTAAACTATGTGCTAGTTCTAGAGAAGATGACATAGCAACAAGAATGGTACATGCAACCTACTTGATGTGCATTGAGAAAGTTCAAGTTGATATGTGTGAAATTTTGAGGATACAACTTATTGAAAACCTTGAAAAGATCAATAAAACAAGAAATTATCTATTCAGATTTTCATATTTGATAACCTACATGTTTTTCCATCTTTTGAGAAGATTTCCCTACACAATTGGAGTAGATTGGAATGATGAGAGATGCACTATGGAAAGAATCAATAAATTATATCTAAGAAATCCTATTGAAAAAGTTAATGAGAGTGTAACACTAGTTATTATGACATTGTAGAATGAAATTAGAAAAAGATCAAGAATTCCACCCTCTATGGTTGAGAAATACAAGGATGATTTATGTTTTCTAGTTGACATAGATTTTACTTATATAGAAGCAGTGGAACCTAGAGTTGAATTTATAGACCCACTTGATTATGAAGTATCACAAGAAGCTATTGAAGGTTGTGCAAGTAGAATTCTCAAATCTAGATTAGATTCCAAGAGCCCTAGATTTGGAACATCTGAAGAAATATCAAGCACAACATATTAGACCTAGTTACACAAGACAACAAAGAAAAGAGTGGACAAAGTAATAAAGAATATTCTAAAAGAAATAGGAATGACAGAAGGTGAATTTAAAATAGAAAAACAAACATCATCAACAATGAGAGATATTGGTCAAAAGGAAGTATTGACAGTATCACCATTGAAAAACAAAGCAACCTCTACACAAATTATTTAGAATGTTGATGAGGAAATTATAGAAATAAGTGAGATGAGCATATCATGTGCTAAACTACTAACAAAAGCTACAAGAAAGTCAACAAGATTTACTTCCACCACTACACCTACACCCAAACAGAAAGATAAGAGAGTCAAAGAAATGGATAGTGGACTGGGAAAGAGGTAGAAAACCATTTTCACTCTTGTGGAAAGGAAAAGAGTACAAGAAGATGAATCCACACCTACTAAGAGAATGAGAGGTCAAGTGCAAAGTCACACACAAGTAGAAGAAGAGGAAGGCAAAAACAAGAAGAAGCAATGGAAGCCCAAGATAGATAAATTTAACCCTTTGATTATCAATAATGGATATTTTAGTAAGTTGAACAAGTACTATCAGATGTACAATAACATTGAAAAGATCAACCTTGAGAATGCAGTTGTCAGACATATGATCCTTGTAGACAAGAAGTTTTAGAACATAAAAGATAAGATTCCAAATGAATTATATGATAGATTGATAAATAGAAACAAGAAAGAAATTGAAGAACTCTTGTGGAAAGGAAAAGAGTATAAGAAGATGAATCCACACCTACTAAGAGAATGAGAGGTCAAGTGCAAAGTCACACACAAGCAGAAGAAGAGGAAGGAAAAAACAAGAAGAAGCAATGGAAGCCCAAGATAGATAAATTTAACCCTTTGATTATCAATAATGGATATTTCAGTAAGTTGAACAAGTACTATCAGATGTACAATAACATTGAAAAGATCAACCTTGAGAATGCAGTTGTCAGACATATGATCCTTGTAGACAAGAAGTTTTAGAACATAAAAGATAAGATTCCAAATGAATTATATGATAGATTGATAAATAGAAACAAGAAAGAAATTGAAGAAGATAAGAATATTAGAGAAAGATTTGTGAGAAAGCTTTGTGAAGTCAAGAATGAGGAGCATTTCAAGGAAATTAAAAAGAGTCTTGGTATACATCTAAGGAAGGAAATAAGAACTATTCTGATTATGGGATGAAACTATGAGGAGATAAACAAGGAAACAAAGGAAGCAGTTATAAGAGTAATGACATCTACACCAACAGAAACACTGAGTGAGTCAGAACAAGACACCCAAGTCACAGTAACAACTACACAAACAAAGGAAGCATCACCAGTGGTAGAGACATTGTAGACTAAAGTTACTCCACCAACAATATCAATTAATGATGAAATTGTGGAAGTAGAAGGAAAAATCATCACCATTAATAAGGAAGAAGATCCTTTCAAGGACCAAGGAGAGGATGTTGGCAATTTGGAAGGTATGGTAAACTACTCTAGTTTTGATAACGAGGAAGAAGAAAAGAAAGATGAATCAAAATAATTGGAAAAGACATTAATGAAGATTGGTGTTGAGTTATAGAAGAAATGGAAGATAGTTGAACAAGAAGTTACTTTAACCTTGCCTAGGTTGAAGCATGTTGTAACTAAACAAGAAGCACCAATTGATAAAGGAGAAAAAGAGGTACCAAGAAAAGAGAAAGAAGTCAAGCCTAAAAAGATTGCACCACAACATATACATTTGGACACACCACATAAGGATACACTAGAAAGTACATCAAAATCACCTATTGAATTAGTTTTAGCAAATTTGGGAACTGAAGTTGATGATAATGATCAAATAGAACTAATCTCATCTTTGGATAAAATCATTGGGAAGAACCAGAAAGTAAAAAGTTTGGAGGGATCACTACTTGAGGTAACTAATAAGCTAAAGAATGTTATATCTATGTAGATTAGTGAAGTTGACCTGTAAGCTAAGGCTAAGGAAGTGATGAAAGATTTTGATAATGAGTTTACTATACTGTCAGATATTGCAATAGTTAAGGTACACACACTTCATGGTGCATAGTTATTTCAAATAGTTTGTCATAATATTAAGAATTATTTTGATAACCTTGATATTTGTATTAAGGAGTTGAGGAAATGTCAGGAAAGAGGAAAAAATTTGTATGGTTAGTGTACCCTTTCACACAATCAAATCTTAGACATCACAAAGAAGCTAAAGAACAAAGAGAGAATTACAAGACATGTTGAATAAATTGAAAAATACAAACATGAAGATCACATACATTGAGAAGAAGATAAGCAAGATTCGTGAAGAGATAATTCTATTGGAGAATGAAAAAGAAAGGAAATTGAAGAGATTTGCACTACTTAGAGAACATTTGACATTGAAAATTAGTAATGTGCAGAATCATCTGGAAGAATATCTTTCCTCGAAGACATCATATGGAAAATTCTCTTATCCTAACATACGTGAAGTTGAGATAGCATCTTATGGGCTATGTGCACTACTTAGTGTATCAGATTCAGTCAAGACTACATGGGATAAGGAGATTGAAAACCTGAAGGAAAACTTTACAGATTGCATTTCAAGCCTTCCAGCTCTACAAAATTGAAGACAAGTAGTATATCAAAAATATTTCCTTGTACATATTTTCACACCTTTATCATTGTTGTCAAAGGGGGAGTAATAGTATGAGAAAATTGCTAATATATATAAGGTATAGATATATGTGGAAAGGATAAAGTATAGTCGAAGGGGGAATATCCCTATGATGGAATGGTATAAGCAGATATGTATGATCCACATACTTTTTAAAATCTTGTAATGGCCATCTAACACAATGTTACAAAATGTTGCAAGTTTATTTTTGAAGTTTTTGAATTTTGAAGTTTTGGGACTTAGCTAATTTTCCCATATGTTTCCATCAATGAAAAAGTGGGAGATTGTTGGAAATTTGGCTAAGTAGGATATCATGATGTTGTCATTATGGCAACATATATTTAGCATTAAGACAACATGATTCAAGGATAAAGTTTTGGGATGATAACTTAAGAAAATTGTCTAAGTATAACAGTATTTATTTGTCAGGACAGAGGCTATTTTGATTAGCAAGGTTTAAATAAGTATTTCTAGCACAAGAGAACTTGAGTACAGATTGTATGAAGTATATAGAAGCTACAACTAATAGTGTGATACTGTACAATATGTACAAATAGAGTTATTAATGTTTTACAAAAATAATGTTGAGCCGACAGAATAGAGTAGCGACAAGCAAATGAATATTTTGGGTTCATGAATTTTTTTTTAATCAAAATAATGACTTAACTAATTAGGGATGACATCCTATATGTTAACCCTAAGTCAACAAAAAGTAATGTTATGTTTTATAAATGTGTAAGCCAATTGGAAAGCTACGTTTGTGATAGCTTGTATAAAGGAAAGAAACTTATTATGCCAAGTAGAAGTAAGTTATGGTATTGATGTATAATGTTGTATTATGCAAAATCTAATGTATGATCAGAGTAGTGTGAGTTGATGACAATTTTTGTGAAGATCTTAAAAGATAGATTAGAATATTGAAGATATTCAACAATAGTAAAATGTTTTTGTATACTATCTTTTGTATTGAAGATTATCATTGTACATTGCATGTTTGGGCAGTGGGCTCATCCTGCATACATTCATATTTTGTAATACCAACTCCTAACAGGGTTGAGGCTTCTAACAAGGCCTAAGTTCTCTGACAAGGACCGAGACACTATACAGATGTAATAGACTCCTAATAGGGTCAATATCTTTCACAAGATACTTTTGATTAGTGGATCATTTATGGGTACAATCCCCACCGGGGTCTACCCTTGGCGATGGTTTCCTTGATAAAAAAATATGGTGTTATGAGTTCTATTGTTTTATGGTTGTGTTTTCTATTCAGTTTATTTTCTTATGAAAGTTACAAGTTAATTAATAATATCCATACTTGGGCAAAATCAAAAGTTTGTGAAATACTGATTCACCTACCCCTCTTATTATTTCCTATTTCTAACATGTTTACCATGAATAAATACATTTTTTAAGGATGGCTAAGACTGAGAAAATGGTGATAAAGCTAGATATAAAGAAATCTTATGACAATGTCAACAAAGCTTTTTTGCTGCAAGTCTTGAGAAGGTTTAGTTTTTGTGAGAGTTGGATAAAATAGATTGGTATAAAAACCCCTAGAATGTCTATCTTAGTTAATGGTAGACCTCAATGAATTTTTGAAACTACCAAGGGAATAAGGCAAGGGGATCCTATATCCCCTTTTTTATTCATCATTTTGGCTGAGGTGCTAGGCAGATTGATCTAAAGAAAAAGGGAGGTATGGAAATGGAAATGCATTGGTGTTGCTCCCTTATCTCACCTTCTTTATTTGTTGATGATAACTACCTAATGGGTGAGGCTTCAGACCAAGAAGCTAGGGTTTTAAAGGAAATAATAGATAGATATGGTGAAGCTTCAGGCCAATGTGTGAATTGGAGAAAATATGAGGTGTATTTTTTTAACAATAGGATGGATTTGCAGAGACATTTATGTAGAATTTTAGATATAAAGGTTGGGATATTTCCTAGAAAGTATCTTCATGTCCCTCTATTTGAAGGTTCCTATATGATGCAGAGAATCCACCACTTAAACCCCTACAAGGATTTCCTGTACCAATTTTGACAGTAAGGTGTTCTCTCTTTATCAATTGATCAATATATTTCCTTTGCATAAGGTTTCTTGAACCCTTCCAAGACCCTAACTTAGTCAACACATACCCTCTGATCCATTGAGACACTCTTGAACAATCATTTCTTTAGACAATCCACACATATGCTCCTATGGTAATAATGCATCTATAGGCTTCTAGCCATACCAACTTGACTCTCTCTTCCCTGATCCAATCCACAACTTAATGAGAACTTTAAAAACCATTACAATCTATTGATTACATCCCAAGAACCTTGTAACACATTGCCTAATCAGATTATAAGGACTATCCTAATTTCAGTCCTCCCGAGATAGTTTTTGGAAATCAAAATGTACAAACTAATTTTTTTGGAAATAACAAAAGTTTTAGGTAACTTCAATACCTACTATCTCCAAAAATATTAGGGTCTTAAGCCTTCATTTGATCACTCAACCAATAATATTTTAGACTAGCAATTCTGAAAGCACTCATTGGGACAATCCTACTTCCTCTCAAAATAATCACCTAAAATGACCATTAATTGTGCCCTATTAGACTTTCAAACTCTTGGAAAATTAAATATTTATCCCCCTACACATTACCAAACCCAAAAATACTCTTTCAAACACCACTGTATGAATAAAACATGATCAAACCCTCATATTACTATCATGCCAGAGTCTGGGACAATTTTTACCATCTTCTTCCACCATTTGCATGTGCAACCTATTGCAAGGTCTTCTACAAGAAACATAGAATATAATACATGGTATTCCCACTCATTTCACCAAACATGGGTTTTTGATCAATATTAGATATTGGAGATCTACATCTTAGAAATATGACTGTTACTCTAACCAAGGGTTTACTAATTTCACAAAAACTTCAATAACTTTGTTAAAACACAATGAAATCGGGTGAGATCAAAGCTAAAAAAGTAAACATTAAAGTCTTTATAAGATCCAATAGATGAAATATAGAATAAATTTCATTCTCACTATGAAATAATGCTGAAATTAGACTATCATAATTTAACAACACTAGAGAAACATACAAAAAACTTGCTTTTATTTGATTCCAACTTCATACATCGACCCCATCTCCATATTTTCAACTTTTTAAAGTATATTTAAACCTTCCCTCACCCCATTAACCAACTCAAACTACCAAATACCTCCCATAACCATCTTTGGTCAGTTTATAGACCATTAAGCATCATTGTCAAATTGACAACTTTTAGTTGTCAAGTGGACAACTTTAATTCTATTACATTAGATATTTGATTACTTCCTTTACTACATTGAAATGGTCTTTCAAGATCTTATGGAACACATTTTTTTTTAACAAACTCCTACCCTATCTCCTCAAGCCCATATATAGCCTATTAGGCCTAGTTTGCCTATTATGGCAACTTTTGTCAATTTTTTTACAAATGACTCAACATGAACTCATATGGATTTTATATCCTTAATATCATCAAATAGTCATTTTGATCCCATAGAATCATTGCATTCATAGATTATTCAATAGGGCCTTGTAGTGACCCCTTGTGTTCCTTAGCTCTTAGGTGCTCCTACACCATACTCCTCACCTTTAAAATTATTCCAAGTCCCTTGGAAGTATCTGAAACAAAAGCATTAGAAAACAAAACAAAACTTCATTTTTACCCTTGGCTTGAATAGGTCCTCTTTTTGCCAACATATCCTTTCTTGAATCTTTCTTGAAATGATCTCCTTCATCTTCACCTTAGGATTTCCATTCCTTGGAAATGTGAACCCCTCATGCTTCTAATCACTATTTTCCATTGGTATCATCATGCTCTTAACTCTTACCACTGCTGCATATACCTACAAACTCATCCAATGTACCACCCAAATGTACCCTTCTTTTTTGTCACCAACCTACCATATCTCAATGCTGGGAGAATATACCAACTCTTGAGCCTCCTCATGACCCACCAACTCAACCTTATCCTCTTCCACTAAGACCAAATTAGTCTTATCAATCTGAACCACTTCCTCATTCCATTCTTCTTGGCATACCAAACTATCATCATCCTCCAAGGTTGCATCGTTAGCCTCCATACTCTCTGACATAGGGGTACCTTGTTGCATTACATCCTTTGCCACATCCAAAGGAAATTCCATTTTCCCAACTAAAATCACTTTTGCATACTCAAGACCTTCAAGAATTGAATCTCTGCCTCTCTACCATCTCTTTCTCATCATCAAGAACCTTTTCATCACAAGGTTCATCAGAAACTAGCTGCTTCTCACAATCTAAATCAACATCTATCTGTTGCTCTTGTCCTTCCAATAGAAAATTCTCCACTTCCTCTTCAATCAAGATCTCTATCCTATCATCTTGTACATATGCCTCTTCATGGGATACCTTCTCTAGGATTTATACAAGTTTCCTTATTTTGGCCTCATTCTCCTCTAAGGCTTTTTCCAATCTCCTTAACTCTTCTTCTTGTCTTCTCTCTTCTTCCTCTCATTTTTTCTAAACTCTTTCCAATCTTTCATTTCTTGTAGCATCTCCACCTATCTAGGATTCATTTCCCAGATCTTCTCGCTCTGATACCAATTTGATGTAGAGCATCCACCACTCAAACCCCTACAAGGACTTCCTGTCCTAATTTTGATAGTAAGGTGTTATCTCTTTATCAATTGATCAAAAAATTTATTTTTGATAAGGTTTATTTAACCCTTCCAAGACCATAACTTACTCAACACATACCCTATGATCCATCAAGACACTCTTTAACAATCATTGCTTCAGACAATCCACAAAAATGCTCCTATGTCAACAATGCATCTATAGGCTTCTAGCCATACCAAATTGACTCCCTTTTCCCTGATATAATCCACTACTTAATAATAAATTTAAACACCATTAAAATATATTTATTACATCCCAAGACCCTTGTAAAACATTGTGTAATTAGATTACAAGGACTATCCTAAATTCAGTCCTCCTGGGACAGTTTCTGGAAATAGATTTGGTTGATCCCTTAAATGTACAAAATAATTTTTATGGAAATAATTTTTTTTATAGGTAACTTCAATAACTACCATCTCCAAAAATATTTGGGTCTTACTCCTTCTTTTGATCCCTCAAACAATAATATTTCAAACTGGCAATTCTGAAAACACTCATTGGGAATGTCCTACTTCCTCTCCAAACAATCATCTAAAATGACCATTAATTATGACGTCTTAGAATTTAAAACTCTTGTAAACATCAATATTTATCCCCATACACATTACCAAACCCACAAATCCACTTTCAAATACTATTTTTGAACAAAACACAACCAAACCCTCATATTACTGTCATGCCATAGTTTGAGACAATTTTTAATGTCTTCTTCCACCATTTGCATGTGCAACTTGTTTGAAGGTCTTATACAAGAAAAAAAGAATATAATTCATGGTATTCCCCCTCATTGACCAAACATGGGGTTTTGATCAACATTATATATTGGAGACCTACATCTTAGAAATTTGACTGTCATAATTTAACAACACCAGAGAAACATACATACACCTTGGTTTTATTTGATTCCAACTTCATACATTGACCCCATCTCCACATTTTCAAAATTTTCAAGTATATTTAAACCTTCCCTCACCCCATTAACTGACTCAAACTACCAACTACCTCCCATAACCATCTTTGGTCGGTTTATAGACCATTAAGCATGGTTGTCAACTTGACAACTTTTAGTTGTCAAGTGGGCAATTTTAATTCTATTACATAAGATATTTTATTACTTCCCTTATTACATTGAAATGGAATTTCAAGACTAATGGAACACAAAAATAAATTAAAACAAAATCCCACCCTATCTCCTCAAGCCCATATATAGCCTATTAGCTCTAGTTTTCCTATTATGGAAACTTTTGGCAATTTGTGTATAAATGACTCAACATGAACTCATATGGCTTTTATAGCTGTAATATCATCAAATGGGCATTTTGACCCCAAAGAATCATTGCCTTCATAGATTCTTCAATAGGGCCTTGTAGTGACACCTTGTGTTCCTTGGCTCTTAGGTGATCCTGCACCACTATAAGTCACACTTATGGAAGGATCTTATGGATAGCTGTGTCAAAATGATGGAGGGATGGAAAAGGAAGTGGCTAACTTCTGTAGGTAGGATTAGATTATTGCACTCAGTTATTTCTTCCATTCCCATTTATTCTATGAGTTGTTTAAAAATTCCTAAAAAGATCATTAGTTTCATTGTGCAAAGAACGAGGAAATTATTTTGGAATGGGGCTAATAATGAAGACAAATGGCCATTGTTAGCATGGAACAAAATCTGCAAGAAAAATAAGTGTGGTGGTGCAGGGATTAGAAACTTACATAAAATAAATTTATCTCTTGGATCCAAATTGGCGTAGAATATGTATTCAACTCCAGATAGGATTTGGGTCAAAATTCTCAAGGAAAAAGATTTAGATTCTCAAAATAGTGTGAGAATATTCACTATTAGGAACCCCCCCAAAGGCTCTGCAATATAGAACTTTATTCTGGAATGCAGAAAGGTGATTACAGAGCACATTTCTTGGCATGAGGGAAAAGATAATTGTACATCCATTTGGAGGGATTCATGGAATGGAGAGGCAACCCTCAAAGATAATGTAGACTATGCAATGTTGATAGATTTCTTCACTGAGAGACGGGGTGTCAAAGTGTCAGATTATTTAGAGGTTAGTGACTCTTTAGTTGGTAAAAAATGGGGATGGAAAAGTGTGGATCATTTAGGCCTACCAGAGTAGAAAGTTAAAATGATGAAGGACTTACTCCTCTCTAGAGAGTTTGTTAGAACAGAGAGAGATGATATAATTATATGGTGTGCAACAAAAAGTGGATTTTATTCTGTTAAACTTGGATATATGACACTAGATACTGATGCAACTCTTTTGGATTGGCCCACCAAGTTATGCTAGGGTAAATAATGACTTTCTAAAGCAGGGTCCTTTGCCTGATTAGTAGTTCATGGAAGAATCCTTATAGGGGAAAGAAGAAAAATATTTAGTTTTTATGGCCCTACAAAATGTGTGATGTGCAATGTAGCTTCTGAAGATGTTGATCATTTATTGTTACAATGCCCTCTTGAAAAGGATTGTTGGTTTATAATTATTTCTAAACTGAACTAGAGTGGCCCCTTGTAGAACACATTGAAGAAGGTCTTTGAAAGTTGGCTGATATCCCAAAGGAGATCTGCTCTCTCTTCAATTTGGAAGGTTTTCCCTTCCATTATTATATTGGAGATATGGAAAGAATGAAATAGAAGGATATTTTAGGGAAAGATGGAGTCTTTGAAGAGAGTTAAAGCTAGAATTAACATTTCTATAGAAGATATTATGGGGGTGGCCTAATAAATTATATGCTTGGTTCACCCTATACATTAGAGGATAGAAAAATACAAGCTAGTTTTCTTGGGATGATAATTAGACGTGGGGGTGTAGTTGGGAAGCCACATGTGTCAGAGTGTGACATGAGGAAAATTGAATGGGTAAGGCCAAATTGATTGGATTAAGGTGAATTTTGATGGGGATGAAAAAGGAAATCTAGAGCTATTGGGGAAAGAGTTATTGTCTAAGATTGGATAGGATGCACTATGGCCTTTACAAGTCAAAAATTGATGGATGGAACTAATAATATGGTAGAGAAAAGGGTAGCTTTACTTGCACTTAAGATTGGAAAAAGAATGAATGTGTAGAAGATTCATGTAGAGGGGGACTCACAAATAATTGTGAATGCCATAAAGAAAATTTGTGCCCAATCATGACATCTACAGAATGTGATTGGGAAAACTAATTCCATACTAATGTATTTTCATGAATTCAAATTTATCCATATAAGAAGGGGTAATAATATGGAAGTGGACATGTTATCTAAGTGGGAAACTAAAATGGAAAATATTAATGACATATTTTGAGGATTTTTGCAACATTAGTTTAGACCCTTTATTAAATTAAGTGGGAAATAATTAGTTTGGTGGTGATGGTTTGAAGGTGGCAGTAGTTTTAATGATTTTATTGTAGTTGATAGGAGGGGATGTAGGGTGATAATGGTAGAGGCAAGTTTGATGTCATATAGTTAAATGATTGTGACCTTTGAAAAGGCTTTATATGGATGATGGCAGTGGCTTGATTTATAACGAGTATGTTATCACTTGAGCTAGTAGAAGGGTAGTCTTTTTTAGGGTGTTGCAAAGCAGGTTGTTTTTATTTACCAATTATATAGGTGAAAGCAATGGAGGTGAATTTTTTGGTTGACACCCATAAGCAACAAAAGGGATTCAAAGGCTCGGTAAGAAAAGAAAGGATCTCTGGCTTGCTCAAAATTAAAATGGAAGGTGTGGTGGAGAATACCTTGAATCTTTTGGGTAGTAAATTTCAAAAACAAAAGAAAAAATGACACTTGAATGTTGATGTCATTTCAATGGTGATTTCTTGGGGCTTGGAAATTGGGGTGGAAATTGATGAGGTGAGAAGAGTTGTTAAATTTTTGTTTGAGGAGGATATGTTGTTAGGGTTGGGGTCAATATTGGAGTGGGTTGTGCCATGGATAGGATCATATATCTCAGAGTGTTTTAAAGATGAGGAGTTTTTTAGTCCTAAGATTAGATTACCGAGAGGGGGGATGAATTAGTAATCTACCAATTGTAAAAAAATTTAACCTCTTAAACTTTACCACATCATTCACAATATTATCTTTAATAGTAGCAAATGAAAAATATAATCATAAGAATATTCACATAACAATGAAACACTTGAAAGAAAGATTTGTCTCATGGAAAACCAAATTGGGGATTAGTACCCACTAAATGGTGTAATATTTTGAAGTACACCCTGTAAGGAGCTTAACCCTATTAGGAGTTAACAAAAGCACTGATAGGTGCTTCCCGATTAAGTGATTTACCTCAGGCCTTTTAGGATGTTTACCGTATTAAGAGTAGGTTTGTTATAGGACTTCAAAAGATAATGTGCCACCTTTTTAAATAATTTATAATAGACCTGCTAGGATCCACCCGATTAATGGATTTTGGATTTTGACTGTTGTAAATTTTAGGGAACAACATAGAGAATGATATATAAAACATCACTACCTCTGCTTAATTAGATCCATTGAAGAACAAAATCTCTTCACAACACAATTAGCTATGTCATGGCTTTATTGTAACTCACACTTTACACTAAAATTGCCCAACACATGATCAACCACTAAATTTTTTTAACAAACATAAATACTATTCATCAAGCTCTAAAGTCTTCCACCACCTTAAGAAATCCCTAAAATTTAATTTCCAATATCTCACCCAAATTCAACACACCACAAAACAAAATTCAATGTACAAAGCACTTTTCCAATATTGCGTTGGCTAGTACAATGATTTACATAGAATTTTGTGTCATGGGGTTAAACACATTTTGACCAAATACTTTCTTCCTCAAGAATATTTTCCACACACAAAAATTGAACAATGTGATGCCAGATCATCACCTCTAATCTTTAAGACATGTCACTTGATAGACTGACTCAACCAAATTCACCACAACCTCTACGCCGATTACCGATCAAATATTCATCAACTGTTTCTCAAGAACACAAACACTTCAACCTGTAAGATCTTCATTTTTTCTTACCGGTCATTTATCCTTTACACACATCACTCAAATTAGTTGCGATTGTGATCACAACTTCTAAATATTATTGAACACCATATCCTATAACCACACCACAAGACACAACAAATATTTGACAAACCAATCAAATCACCTATCACCTATCAAATTTTTTTTTAGTAATTGCACTATTAACCTTCATCCGATCATAAATTTATTACTGGTCTACATCGATTGTAGCGGTCATGCATTTGACATTTAGAGACATACCCAAGTATCTCATAAGAATCACTACAACTAAAACTTACCACAACACCTTGATCATCATACTTATTCTTAACAACATACTAGGAACACTAGTTCAATACTTGACATCAATGACAACCCAATAACTGATCATCATGCAATCAAATCTATATCACTACAACTCTAGAAGTCCCTTACCATCATTGCATCAGTTATGCCAATAATATCCCCCTTTGGAATAGATGGAAACACTCTCTTCAACGTTTGATTCCTCTCTTCAACATCATAAATTATGCAAGTCTAGGAACAAAAAAATGTTCCCACTTCTATCTTTCACTCGTTTCTACAACTACTCCCCCTTTCACCTAACTTTTCTCATCTACATTCTATAGTTTCTTTACTTTCTTTCCTATTGTATTGCCTCTACCTAAATTCTCTTCCTTACTTACTCCCCCCTTTGAAAATAATTCCAAAGGTTTCAAAAACACCTAATATCTTCTTTTTTGTACTTGACTAATCATAACACATTACTTCATAGACTACTCCCCCTAAGTAGTAGCCCCACAACATCAATCCAAACATTAAGGTATTCACTAGATACACTTGGATTGATACAACTGCATCTTCTTTCAATTCAATTCAGATAGGGGAATGATCCTAACTTACCTCTTAGATACTCAAATGTATCCTTAGGTAATGGCTTAGTAAAAATATCAGCTACCCATCCCTTATTTGGAACATAATCCAACCTTACTTCCTTTTCCTGTACATGTTCTCTAATAAAATGATATTTGATAGCTATATGCTTGGTATTAGAGTGCATCATAAAGGTTTTAGATATAATAATGGCACTTGTATTGTCACAATAGATAACCACTAATTTAGTTACCTTCTCCTGAATTCCTTCTAGAATCTACTTAATCCATGCCACTTGTGTATAGTTAATTTCAATAGAAACATATTCAACTTTAGCTGTAGATTTAGATATATGGTTTTGATTCTTTCTTGTACAAGATACAAGCCTATCACTAAGAAATAATTCACCTCCACTTGTTCTCTTTTGATCATCAACATTTGCTACCCAATCAACATTAGTAAACACACTCAACGAGAAATCACCTTTATGTCCATATCAGAGACCATAGTCTTCATTCCCTTTAAGATATTTGAATATCCTCTTCATCACAATCAAATGTGATTCCTTAGATTTAAATAAAATATTTCCACTAATCCAACTGCATGTACAATTTCTAGTCTATTGTACACCACATACTATAGCTTACCGATCATGGACCTGTAAAGAGTTTTGTCCACCTCTTTAGAATCATATTCTTTTGATAGTTTTCAATCGGTTACTCTAGGGGTACCAACTGGTTTTGAGTCTTCTAAACCAAATGTCTTCAGTATTTTCCTTACATACTTGGCTTAGATAATGTAGATACCATCTTTCAATTGTTGAACCTACAATACAATAAAGAATTTAATCTCACCGATCGTAGATATCTCAGATTCTTTCCTCATTTCATCTGCAAATGATCTACTCATCTCTTCATTTCCACCAAAAATGATATCGTCTACAAATATCTACGCAATTAGTAATCTGCCATCTTTCTCAATCTTCAAATATACATTACCATTATCACTTGTCCTTATGAAACCAATCTAAATTAGATATGAGTGAAATCTCTCATACCATGCCCTAGGTGCTTGTTTCAACCTATATAAATATTTCTATAATTTAAACACCATTGTTTTACCTTCTAAATTAGAAAATCCTTCAAGTTGTTAAATGTATACCTCTTATTCAAATACACCATTAATAAAAATTGACTTAACATCCATTTGATATACCTTGAATGTTTGTAAGAAACATGTGCAGGTAATATCCTTACACCTTCAAGTTTGGCAACATGTGCAAATGTTTCACAATAGTCAAGGCCTTCCTCTTGTGCATATCCTTTGCACACCAATCTTGCCTTATTTCTTATCACTTCACCTTTATAATTCATCTTTTTCCTAGAAATCCACTTAGTACTGATTACATTCTTGTCCACCAGCCTGGGTACTAATGTCTAGGTTTTATTCTTCTCAATCTGCTCCAATTCTTCTTCCATAGCTTTCACCCAATCATCAAATTTCAATACATCTTTCATAGTTTTAGGTTTAAGTTCAATAGAAAATATGTAATTTCACTTTCCTTTCTTCTTGTTAGAACACTAACATTTCTATCACCAATAATTTGATTAGGGGAATGATTCAATTTCACATACCTTGGCAGTACTGGTTTAGTTCTAGGAGTACCTTCAACCGCTTATTTCAGTTCCTGTTCATTGACTTCTCTCTCTATCATTTTTTCTATAGTGTCTTGCTTTACCAATTGTACATATAAAAACCCATGATAGTCTTCAGGTTCCTTCTTGCTAGACTCATCATTCTTCTTAGAAAATTCATCTACTCTTACATTAGCACTTTCCACTATCTTATTTGTTCTCTTGTTCAAGCACTTTTAGGATTTTCTCTTTATGAAATATCCTAAGAATATTCCCGTATCATCGGAAAATGGAAGCACTTCCATTTAGGACTAGTTTAGCCCTTCGAGTAAGTGGTTTGGGGTCATGTTAAACACCTTGAATGGGTCTTTGACTTGAATCTGGCATTTTTCCCTTGTCCTGCCCTGTTTTCTACTTCTTTCCTACCTATTTTCTGGCATCTTGCTCTGAGATTTTGAGGTTCTTGATCTTAGGGTCAAGGTCAACCTTCTGGGTCAAGGTCAACCTCAACCCTAACCTAGGTTAGGGTAGACCTTGACCCTGACCCAGGGTCCAAATTTCAAAGGTTTTCGAATGTTGGGGTTCGGAAAGAATTCTTTTTCCTGCTTCCAGGTCGACTGTTTTAGGCTTTGAAGTGGTGAATCTCAAAAGATATTTAATTTTGGTCCACTCTTAGGGGTATAAGCCTAATGGGAATTTATTTCTCATATGTTGGCCTCTCTAGAAGTTTGTGCCTTAGACTGGTATATAAGGAAGCCTTCTCCTCTCATTTTGATATGAATGAACACAAGCAAGAGAGAAAGCAAGAAGGAGAAAGAAGTCATTCAAGCATATCAAGCATTCAAACATTCAAGTAATCAAGCATTCAAGATCCAATTCATCAAGGAGATCCATTAGTAGCCATTGAAGGATTCAAGCTCTATGGAGCCCTCTTGTTGAAGATTTCTCCATCCATATCCATTCAAGCTTATTCCTATTTCAAGATCCATTCAAGATTGGTGTTGATGATCTAAATGCAATTGATTTGAGACATCCTACATTCTAAATCCTATAATTCTACATCGATTTGGAGTATCCATACTTGTGGATTCAAGGATTTGAATCCTCCACAAGGGTTTCAACATAATCAAGGTGAATTGTTCCATTTACTTATATTATTACTGCAATTTCAATTATATTTCAAGGTTAATTCCAAAACTGGAGTTTGACCAAGACCAACCCCTCATCTAAACAAAAAACCATTTTTCTTGTAGGAGTAGGTGTAGAACAACAAATTACAGAGTAGATTTAGATACCATTTTTGGAAAACTTTCAGGATCTGTGAACATAATTTCCATTGGAGCAGTGTAGGTCAAGGTCAACCTGTATTGGGTCAAGGTCGACCTAGTTTAGAAAAGAAAAATATTTCTATGTTTTCTCTGTCTCTGTGTTTCTATTCTAGATCCAGTTGCAGAATTTACAAAAACTTAGTACAAACACCAGAAAACAATAATTTCCAGATCTGCTATACTTTGAGGTTAGTATTTGTCTTCAATTCATTTCAATACTCTCTTCCAAAACTGGAATGTAAGATTTTCCTCTTTCTTCATATTACTAATCGATTGATTCATTTATCATGCATTGACCATTCTCTTGTGGTTATTTAATTTGGGTCTTTCCTTTGGGAATTTGGGATTAAGAAGAGAATCTCACCTTCCCCAATTCTTTCTAAATGTAAAGAATAAATAACACATTCATTTATTTCCTTTACATTTTGGTGAACCCACTTACAAAAACTCTTTCTTTTGTGGTGTTAGATTTACATTTCATGTTAGATCTTGCATGTGTATTAGATTAGTCTTCTTTTATGTGCTTGCATTTACATTTCAAAAATAAAACAAAAAAATTATATAAAGAAAAAATACAAAACAAATTGTTTGTTCATGCCTTGTGTTTTCCTAATTTAGTTCATTTGCATTGCATTGGTATATGAGATTTACTATGGAGCATAACTCTTCTCACTCATCTCATCATGAGGATGATGCTTTAAGAGTTCCATTTGAACAAGCCCAAAAACTTTCAACTGAACTTAGTAAAATGGGAAATTGGCTTATTCAAGAAAATCATAATCAAGATTCTATTCAACCTATAGAGGCTCTTAAGAAAGTTCCTCAGGATAGTGATCAAGGTGTTAATCTCTTGCATGGTATCACTCATCTTGTGCATTTAAATATCAAACTTGTAGCTCAAGAAGCTCAAGATTTAGGATTCACTCCTCCTGTCACTAGTGTGGAACCTTCTTCCATTCCTTTACCTATCATTCCTACTTATACTCCTCCTTTAGTGACTACATCTATTCCATCTCTTCCTATGAGTGTTCCACTGGTTGTGTCTTCTATTCCTAATGCTACCTACACTTTCCCTAGTGTTTCTAATGTTTCTATGCCTCCTATTTCTTCTAATGATTCCAAAATCATTAGTCTGGCTTAAACTGTGTCCTCTTTACAACAACTTGTGTCCTTAACTCAATCCAAGTTTAGTATTCCTACATGTGACATGGGTAGTCCTTTATCCCTAGACATTGTTCGTGCTCTTGTTCCTTAGCAAGCTGATATGCCGCATCTTGAGAATTACAATGGTAAGGGAGACCCTGTCACTCATGTTTAAAAATTTCAAATCTTTGTGGTGACTATGCTCATGACCATAGGATTTTAGCCAAGTTGTTTGCTAGAACTTTTCGTGATAAGGCCTTGCAATGGTATTGTTCCTTGCCTCCTTATTCTATTGATTCTTTTCCAAAACTTGCTAATTCCTTTATCCAATAGTTCCAAAATAACATTGGTCTGCAAGTGTCCTTAACTGATTTGATGCATTGTATACAAAATATTAAAGAAACATTGACCGAATTTATTGGTATATTTAAGCATTTGTATGCTCAAATTTCTTATCTTGTTCCTGATATTGATATTTAATGTATGTTTATTTGAAATTTATAAAAGGATATTAGAGATAATATTCTGCTTACTGAATTTACCTCTTTTCAACAACTTTGTGCAATGCTTCATCATTATCAATTACAAGTGAGTCAATTTGAGAGCAACACTCCAATAGATCCTGTTCCAGTTGATAAAAGTGATGCTGCTCCTAATCCCAACAAGTTTCAAAAACCTAACAACTATGTCAAGATAAATAAGAAAGCAAATGTAGTTACTGATCAAGTTGTTGCATCCAACAATGTCACTTCTGCATCCACTACTTTTTATCTGAATCGTACATTTACTCCTCTTTCTGAATCTTTACATTCTATTATGAGTAAATTTTTGAATGCTAATATGATTACTTTGCCTCCTATTTGACCTCTTTTACCTACTACGATGACATCCAAATCCTTTGATCCCAAAGCCTTTTGTCAATACCATTGTTAGAATGGCCATGATACTGAGAAGTGTTATTCTCTAAAACGTAAGGTTCAAGAATTAATTGATTCTAATTCTTTATCCGTTGATAACATTGATGGTAGTGGGAAAAAATCTATCTCTCCTCCTAATCAAAACCTCCAAATCTATACGAATCCTTTGCCTACACATGATACTAATACCATTGTTCAACCATCTTTTTTGGATATTGTTTATGATTCAAAGATGGATGATCTCAATCATATAGTTAACCATGTGGAGCATGTTGTTTTATCTCAACCTGTATCTCCACCCCAGCCTCAATCTTAACCTCAACTTCAAATTCCACCTCAACCTAAACCTCAAAAACAACCTAAGAATAAAATACCTAGGGAACTCTTGATCAAATTTGATGATTCTGAGACTATTAAAGCTCCTAATGGTCCCCTCTACATTTATGATAGGATTTATAAGATACCTATGTGTGGTTGTCTTGTTGATCCTACATCCTTAGTCAATGTCATTACTGAAGAAAACCTTTTTATGAAGAACTTACAATGTGATTGTTATGATACATCTAATGTGTGGATCCAAACTTGTAATGGATTTGTCTATCCATCATTTGGTTTTATTAACTTGCCTTTTGAACTTTGTGGTAAAGTTGTGGACAATACCTTCATTGTTGTCCCTACTTCTAATTAGTTTCAAGTTAATTTTGGTTTTCCTTGGTTGAATGCCATGCATGTCATTTCTTCTCCTATCCATAAGTGTATTAAATTCATTCATGATGAAGAAGTGAAGATAATAAATCATAGTTTATATCAACCTTCTAGGCCTAGGGATTGTGCTACCCTTGACTTCTTTTGGCCTTCATTACCTAATTCATGTTCTTCTCAACCTGATAACCTTTTTTGCTCATATCAAGCCTATAAAAATACAAGATTGTTGAGTTAAGCATGCCTCAGATGGATCTTAACCATGGTATTTTTCCTACACCTTCTATACCTACTTTATCCATTACTTCTAGTTCTGTTAATCAAGCTCCTAGTGTTTCTTTTTAGTCTACTAAGAATCCTACTAATCCTCCTATAGAACTTGTGAAAGAACCGGTGGTTGTTCCTCCTAGTTCTCAACATATTTCAAACAAGATAAAACATAACTGATCTGCTAATGAATGTCGTAAGAAGCATCAAGCTCAAGATAAGGCCCATGTCTCTATTCTTCAAAGTTCTTTACCTTCTTTTAACCAACCTATGCCTGATGTGTTCGAAGAAGTTAATGTTAATAATGATGTTAAGATGGATGATTATGATGATTCTTTTCATATCTTAGATTCTATTTCAATTAATCTTGATGAAGAAAATACTCTTGATGATCCTAATGATGCTAATGATGAATATGAGACTATTGACATTGATACTAAATTACCTAATATGCTTTCAACACAATTGATAATTACACCTAGTATCGAACATCATGATTATTGAGAGGATCCTTGTTTGGAACTGGCTATTATTCCTACTATGTTGGATACAGTCCCTCTTGTGAGTTTCCCACCTTCCCTAAATGATATAGACCAAGATGGGGAGAGTAGGTGATGTGCCTGATTGACTTGTCTTCCATGGTAGCTTTTTGTGTGTTTTCCTTTTGTATTGTGTTTCTCCTGTAATGTGTTTGCTAAATGTTTGTTAGATTCTTTTATACGACCCTTGTTACTTTGTTGGTACAAGGTGATAAAGGAATCAAACCTATTGTACTATTCCTATATATGTATTTCTATTATTCTATATGTCATTTTCATGTTATGTTGTACTTGTGCTATTATTCATAAATGTTTTCCTTGTGCAGTCTGCTTGGATTTGCGACTTGGTAGAGCTGATTCTTTTTGGTCTCCATGTTGTGGTCCAAAAAGACTCTTCTTCGTAACTCTTGCATTTTCTTTCGTCCATTGTGATTGTAGTTCTACTTTCTTTGGGGAATGATGTCAATTCATTTTCAATAATATCCTATATATATATTATCTTATGATCATACTGTCCCCAAGTTAGGTAGATCCCTTCTGTGTTCTCTATATGTTTATGTGGTATTTCCCTTGATTTGTCTTCTCTTGGAGACATCTCATAGTAGAAACATAATTGGTGGAGTTTTTTTATGTTTCCGTTCAAGCCATTGCTCATGTTAAAGTGTTAGCAATGACTTTAACGTGGGGGCATATGCTTTTCTCATTTTTTGTACACACACACTTTCAAAATATTTTTCAAAACTTTTCTCCCTTTATGGATTAGAGACTAATCCTTAAATCATGGATTTTTACCTTATAGGATCTCTTGATCCCTCCAGTTTTAGTTTTCAAAGTTTTGATCCCTTAAGGTTGGAGGTGTCTTTAAGACTGGATCTCTCTTGTTTTGGCTTTTCTCTTTTGGATTAGAATATTCCTGAGGGTGAATCCTTGATGGGTTGACTAGTGAGTAGCCACATTCACTAGGCGGTTCAACTCCATCTTTCCAGTTGCGTTGTTTCCTTGTGTGATTCATAATGGGACATAAGTTCTCATTGGGTGAGGTAATCACACCCTCTTCTCTCTTTTTTCTAGTGATGTCTCTCTTATTGTAATCTTGTGGTTGACAAAGACTTGAGTCCCTGGGGGCTTGAGGATTGCTTTGTCCCTTTGATTTCAATAAGATTTTTATTTTTCTTTGTGATCTCCTTTACCAAGAGTTTGCATCGAGTCCATACTCTTGCTAAAGTGGGGGCTCAATGTATCATCAGAAAATGGAAGCACTTCCATTTAGGACTCATTTAGCCCTTTGAGTAAGTGGTTTGGGGTCATGTCCAATGCCTTGAATGGGTCTTTGACTTGGATCTGGCTTTTTTCCCTTGTCCTACCCTATTTTTTGCTTCTTTCCTACCTATTTATGGCATCTTGCTTTGAGATTTTGAGGTTCTTGATATTAGGGTCAAGGTCTACCTTCTGGGTCAAGGTCGACCTTGACCCTGACCCAGGGTCTAAATTTCAAAGGTTTCTGAATGTTAGGATTCGAAAATAATTATTTTTCCTGCTTTCAGATTGACTATTTTAGGCTTCGAAGTAGTGAATCTCAAAAGATATTTAATTTAGGCCCACTCCTAGGGGTATGAGCCTAATGGGAATTTATTTCTCATATGTTGGCCTCTCTAGAATTTTGTGCCCTAGACTAGTATATAAGGAATCCTTCTCCTCTCATTTTGATATGAATGAACAATAAGCAAGAGAACAAGGAAGAAGAAGAAAGAAATAATTCAAGCATATCAAGCATATCAAGCATTCAAAAATTCAAGTACTCAAGCATTCAAGATCCAATTCATCAAGGAGATCCATTAGTGGCTATTGAAGGATTCAAGCTCTATGGAGCCCTCTTGTTGAAGATTTCTCCATCCATATCCATTCAAGCTTCTTCCTATTTCAAGATCCATTCAAGATTGGTGTTGAAGATCTAAATGCAATTGATTTGAGACCTCCTACATTCTACATCCTATAATTCTACATCCATTTGGAGCATCCATACTTGTGGATTCAAGGATTCGAATCCTCCACAAGGGTTTCAACATAAGCAAGGTGAATTGTTCCATTTACTTATATTATTACTAAAATTTCAATTATAGTTCAAGGTTAATTGTAAAACCAGGGTTTGACCAAGGCAAAACCCTCATCCAAACAAAAAAACCATTTTTCTTGCAGGAGCAGGTGCCGAACAATGAATTACAGAGAAAATTCAGATATCCTTTTCGGAAAACTTTCAGGTTTCATGAATAGAATATCCATCAGAGCAGTGCAGGTCAAGGTCAACATAAAAGGGTCAAGGTTGACTTAATTTAGAAAAGAAAAAGATTTTTGGGTTTTCTTCGTCTGTTTGTTTCTGTTTTAGATCTGGTTGCAGAGTTTCTAGAAACTCAGTACAAACACCAGAAAATAGCAATTTATAGATCTTCTATACTTTGAGGTTAGTATTTGTCTTCAATTTATTTCAAGACTCTCTTCCAAAACCAGAATGTAAGATTTTCCTCTTTCTTCATATTACTAATTGATTGATTCATTTATGCATTGACCATTTTCTTGTGGTTAATCAACTTGGATCTTTCCTTTGAAAATTTGGGATTAAGAAGAGAATCTTACCTTCCCCAATTCTTTCTAAATGTAAAGAATAAATAACACATTCATTTATTTCCTTTACAATTCCCTCATCATTTCTTGGGTCAAACATTCCTAAATTTTCATCTCCTTTTATGTAACATCTACTTCCAAAAACTTTTAAATAACTTACACTAGGAGATCGACCATGCCACAACTCATAAGGAGTTTTGTTTGTACCTTTCTTCAAATAATTTTTTTTCAATGTATAAATAGAAGTGCTTACCGCTTCTCTCCAAAATGTCTATGTGTAACGCCCCGCCAAGGAACCCAAGAGAGATTAACCTATAACATGCTACTAAGTTGGTGAACATTTTTTTTTCTTCTAAAGTTAACATACAAGATAAACAACAGTGCGGAAGCAATTACCATTTACTCACATTGATACAACATCCAACACAAATTACAAGACTCAAGGGTTCCATGACATAGAATTACTTAGGATCATAACACAACTAAAGAATGATGACAAAAGATTCCATATCATAAATGTTACAATTACATGAAACAATAATAATTACTATCCTCATGGACATCCATGATAACTAAATATACTGACATCCACTGCACATGTCGCAGGGTATGTAATAATAAATCTAACATAGAAGTAGAATGACCATATTAGGTATCACATGCGATACACTAATACAGGTTAACAATAAAGAAGAAATGATAAGAAACCAACAATGAATAATCAATGAAGAATCATGAAGGCATCCAACTGCAAAAGTATCATCAGCACCGGCACTAGGATGTTGAATCTCAAATGGTAAAGAATCACTACCACCCGTCTGTGTAGAACCACAAAGGCCTACCCCACCGTGCTGAGGAGATAACAACAAACCCCAATCGGATGACCAAAACCAAACAAGGATAACCATTGAGAAAGGAATCCTGAAAGATCTCTACTCAAGGTGTACAAAATAAAGTGAAAGGTGAGACACACTAATCTAGAGGCATAAACAAAAACTCAGGAGATGACTTAGGCTACATGTTATGGGAGTGTCATCACATGTCTATCTACTTGAGTTACCCTGGACTGGTCACGGTGGACCCCAGACCCTGAAGCATTGAGTTACCCTGGACTAGACACTCTGGGCCCCAAACCCTCAATATGATCCATGTGGGATTATAATACTCTCTCTCAAATATGAGGAATTCTAATCATAACCATACTCTAAATCATCTTTTTAAATGAACTCTACAAGTTTTAATTACTAAGTTATCACTTGATTACATAACTTATGATAGGTTACGCAGGTACTGACTACTTTGGGTCTTGACCCCTATTGTAAGCCACTCCCCTAAGATGCACTTACTCAACCTCCCCTAGGCTCACAATCTCATAAATATAAAAGTAGGTATACTACCAGGTAATCCTAGATGTAGTTTCACACACAAGAAACTGACATGATTACAATGATACCAAAAACAAATAATAAAGCAAGAAGAGCCCATAAGGTCGTATCAGGAATGATAATTCAGAATAAGTATACACAATAAATAGGATACTGAAAAACAATCCAACTGATACATAACCCTACCTCTGGTTTCCCCCTAGGCCATCTAATGCCCAATATCACACTAAGCAAAAGAAGACACACAATAACGAAGAACACACAATTGCATCATAGAAAACTTGATATCTAACCCATAGGCATTTAAGAATTCAAATTGAGCATAATAGAAAATTCCACATGCAGAATCACATCTATAAGATAAGAGTTACCTATCATAGACATAAAAGAAATATTTGCGAAAATAAAAGAACTTCCTATGTAATCATCCTATAGGTTCAACAAAATGGAAATGCCTGCTTTCAGCATAAACATAGCTCCTTTAATAATACATGTTGACCACAGAAACAAATTTGAACCTATTTCATTATGATGATCTTATACTCAAATTTTAATAAACATACAAATAGTATTTAACGATAAATCTATATCTTGTAAGACAAAATTCACATTCCATAAAAACAATATAACATTAATGTGCAAATTTATATCTTAAAGTTGATATATATTTAATAGGGAAATACGGAGATTTAATTTCCAAATGAACCCATATACTAAAACCAACAATAAATTAAAAATTAAATACTTTCAAATATATATATATATATATATATATATATATATATATATATATATATATATATATATATATATATATATATATATATATATATATAATACAAACCAAATTAAAATTAATTTAATTTAATTCTATTATCTTATTTTCTTTATAACCTTTAACAATTACATAATACTTAATTCAAATAATTTTTAATTAATTAAAATAAATAAATATAAACTAACCAAAATTTATAATTAACAAAATGAAATTTGAATTAAGTTAATACATGAATTTAATAACACATATAAAAAAACATATCATAAAATAAAAATAAAGGTTACTTTATGGGGGGGACCTTGTAGGCCCCGCGCCCTGCGTGCCTCCCCTTTTCCCATTTGCCGAGGATCATGGGCCCCCATAGCAGTGTACTACTACGACAATACCACTGTCGTAGCAGTTAGGGACTGCCGTAGTAGTGCCTACTGCTACAATTGTCGTGCTGTGGGGGAGTGGGGGAAGGTGGTGGCCCCCGCCTCCCCCCTTAACATTACAAAATTTTTTATTAATTAATTTTTTTTAAAGTTTCCAAAAGAACTTTTATTATATTTTTAACATATAACAAATTTTGATAAAAACAAAGGAAATGCCTTTTTCTTAAAGGCTCAAGTTTATTTTTTTTTAACACAGAATTATATATGTATTTTTTATTTATTTTAATAAACCCCATTTCTGAAAATGAAAATGTAAAAGAGGCCTGTACTTTTGCTAGAACAGGTAACAGGTCATTTTCTTTTACAATACATATCACATAAGCATTTTTGTCTTATATTCCAACATGTAAATTCCTAATGTTATATCTTTTAAATCTAAACATAATTTTTGTCTTTTCCCCACTAACACATTTTGTTTTGTCTTTACCAGGCCATTATTTGATTGTATTTTTCAAAACAGAGACTAATAATTTTGCACCAGAATTATTATTTTTCATCCACTTTGATTTTTCTTTCAATGAGATATATTTTCTCTCCACTATATAGTTCAACTATAGTCTAGGGTTATTTTTTTCATTTTACAAGCAAACTGTAGACAATCTCTTGACAAAATTTTGCCAGCATAATGGTACAATGCCAAATTATCATGAAAATATAAAAGAACAAATCTAGGGTTTCTCTAACACCTAGAATCAAAGAAATCATATAGATCTAATGAGATAACTCCAAATCTACTCAAACACAAAATTTTACCAAATAAAATAACAGAAAACACACAACAAGAATTCTAGATCCTACCTTAGATCCAATGCTAGAAACTGTAATGAAACCCCTGTTGTAGATTTGAAAATGAGATTCCTTCCAAAACCAATCCTACCTGTAGATTTGAAAACTATGATGAACACATGAACCAGATCCAGATGCACAATGAAGCCAAATCAACAAGCAACCACAACAAACCAAGAATCCTCAAAAAATCAAGCACACAGGCTCTCCAAAATTCCCTTCCAAAAGAAACCTATCTAATCTCCAAATGAAAGCCTTTCCCCCTATTAGGGATTCAACTCTACCATTCATGCAAACCCTAGATAACTCACCATTTAACTCCTAATCAAACTCACCCTCTTAAGTTGAAAGAAATTTCTAATTAATAATTAAAAATATCTTTTAATTGTGCACAACTCAACTTAGACTCCTAAAGACAAGTTGACACCTTTTTGAAACAAATAACATTCAAACTCAATAAAGCACATGTTATTATTATAATCTATTGTTAAATAATTTAATATTCCAAACATCATTAAATCATGTAATTTATTAATTTAATACCTAATGGACAATATTATTCCTATTTTCACATAATTAATTAATTAAACCCAAGTATCCTAATATTTTGATTTTTAATTAATTAATAATCATGCAAAACATAGGAAATAATTTTAATATTATTTTTCCAAATATAATATTAATTTTCCATAACTATAGAAAAATCACATAATCAAACAACAATAAATCAAGATCATCAAATAAACATACAAAATCAAAATAGGGATCTGCGAACTTTGTCAACCTCACAAATTCAGATAGGGTAGTCAATAGATACTTATCCAACAATCAAGATAAATAGGCTTAGGATAGGATTTTGGGTCTGTGTATTATCTCCCTTCTTTACCATTGAGATGAATGTTTGTGGGAATGCTCACTCCTGCCAATTCAGGGAAGATGATGTCCTATACTTGCAAACCTGTCATCACAAGATGAAGTATGTACATGCAATATATATAATAGACAATGATAGGGTACGGTCGGACGTGTGGATCTCGACTATGCAAGTAACTATGCCTCCATCCTCTACCACACAAACATGTCAAACGGATACAAACACAAGATAATCATACACATGCAAGTATGGGGTAAGTACATCATAATCAATATTAAACATGTAATCTATCATCATGAAACATCATCATGTAATCTATACATACACATGATAAACATATGATAATCAATAATCCATAATCATCCTTTAATGAAACAATAATCGATCACATGAAAAGTGACCTAAAAGAATTTGGTCAAACATTTGAAACATAAAGAAAACTAAAATCAACCTACACGTGCGTACTACACTATGCAACACCTTTCTGAATCATTAATGTCCTGGCACAATCAATGATAGACCTTTTATTCTTCCAACAATACAATTCTAATGAGGTTTCCTATGAGCTAACATCTTCCCTTTGATTCCCTATTCCTCACAATATGAAACAAAATCATGTGAAGTAAAATCACTTCCTCTGTCAAATCTAAGACATTTCAGGGTCTTACCAGTCCCCTTCTCCACTTTGGCTTTGTAGATAATGAACATGTGAAAAGATTCTAATTTGTGTTTTAGAAACAAAACCCACATCATTCTAGAATAATCATTGACAAGAAACATGAAATATCTATCACCATAGTAACTCTGAGTTCTCATTGGACCAAATAGATTGGTATGAAGTAGATCTAAAATACTTTTAGAAGAGTAATTCTTATTGATAAAACTTGAACTAGTTAACTTCCCAAGCTGACATTCTTTACACATTACATTGTCTGGCTTTACTAGGGTAGGAAAAACCCTTACTATCTTCATCTTATTGACTTTGACCAAGTTATCAAAATTTACATGACAAAACCTTTTATTCCATAACCAATAATCTTCTACCTTAGCAACTAGACAACTCTTAATAGTAGAATTTAGATGGAACACGTTATCTTTAGTTTTTTCATAGGTAGCAATCAATTCTCCTAATTTCCCAATGATCCTACATATACCTTCATTGAACTCCAATCTATATCTTTTTTTTTTTACTGAGAAACACTTAACATATTGTATCTCAGACCATCAACCCATTAAACATCATCATAATTTGTTTTCTCATTTAAAGAAATAGATCCTTTATCTTTTACCATATAGGGAGAATCATTACCAAATATTATTGAACCACCATCACGTTCCTCCATCTTGATGAACTTGATTCTATTACTAGTCATGTGATGAGTGCACCCACTTTCAATAATCTCTTCACCATTGTGATTCATGTTAGAAACTAACACTTTCTCACCTTCTTTTGAGGGTTCTTCCTTTACTACAATAAACACAATTTCTTCTTCATCTCTTCCATCATATTCTTCATGAGCAACCCCTTGTTCAACTAGATAACATTCCTTCTTGCTCTTATCGTTGAATCTTCTTGTCTTCTCCTTCCTATCATTATTAGGACATCTAGATGCAATATGTCCAATCTTATTGCATGAAAATCACTTCAAAGGAAACTTACCCTTATATTTACCTTTCCCTCTAGACAACCTTTTAGAAAATAAAGCTTCCAATTCCTCATGTTCTCTTTCTTTAGACAAGAAAGATTCATAATGAGTAGAGTAAAATGTTCTTTAGAACTATTAGATATATAATTTCCTTTCCTAGATGGTGCAAGAGTAAATGATGACTTGAAAGTAGATTCAAATTTTGACATACTATTATCATAATTGCTTAACTCAAATGCAGTTGATCTCCCTATTAATGCATCAAGAGTAAAATTGATAGTTCCTAGAGATTTGAGCTCTTATATAGCTGAAACCCCTTTTATTACCACATCCTCCTTAGGAAGATTACCTCCAACACCATGGATAGAAACAACCTCTTTGATTCTCTGACTGTATTTCTCTATGTTCTCATTTTCTTGCATCCTCATTTCATCATACTTTCCTCTCAAATTTCTCCCACATCTCATGAGCAGCATCCAATTCTTTGACATCAATAAATTCTACATCTGAAAGAGAATTAGTAATAGCTTCCATAGTAGCAGTGTATTATTGCCTAATCTTCATATGGTCAATAGTTGAGATTCCTTAAGGGATACTATACTTAGTGACCACATGATCCCAATACTAATCGCCCACTCCTTTAAGATAGAGTTTCATCCGACCACACCATATTGATTAGTTATCTCTTGTGAATTTAGGACCTTCCTTTCTCATCATCTTTGGATCTTTGCCTCAAGTTGTTAAGATTCACCACAAAAGAGGACCAAATCTATAATACCAATTGCTAGTCCTAAGATCAAATTACTAAGAGGGGGCGTGAATCAGTAATCTACCAATTGTATAATTTTTTAACCTCTTAAACTTTATCACAACATTCACAAGATTATCTTTAATAGAAACAAATGAAAAACATAATCATAAGCACATTCACATAATAATGAAACACTTGACACAGATTTATCTCGTGGAAACCCAAATTGGGAAAAACCACGGTGGGGATTAGTACCCACTAAATGATGTGCTCTTCTGAAGTATGCCATGTGAGGAGCTTAATCTTGTTAGGAGTTTACAAATCACTATTAGGTACTACCCAGTTAAGGGATTTACCTTAGGCCTATTAGGAACTTTACCCTGTTAAGAGTAGCCTTTTTAGAAGACTTCAAACACAAGATAATGTGCCACCTTGTTAGAGGATTTACAATATGGACCTGCTAGGATGCACCTGATTAAGGGATTTTGAGTGTTATAACTATTAGGGAACAACAAAGAGAATGATCTATAAAATAGAATCACCTCTTCTTGATCAAATCCACTAAAGAAAAAAATCTCTTCACAACACAATTAACTCTATCCTGGCTTGATTGCAACTCACACTTTACACTGCACTTTCCCAACACACAATAAACCACTAAAAATGTTCAACTTCATCACATAAATATGGTTCATCAAGCCCTGAAGTCTTCCACCACCTTAAGAAATCTCTACAATTTAATTTCCAATATCCTGCTCAAATTCAACATGCCACAAAACAAAGTTCAATATACAAATTTTTTTTCCAAGACCACGTTGGCCAGTAAAATGATTCACATATAATTTTGTTTCATGAGGTCAAACACATTTTGACCAAACACTTTCTTCCTCAAGAATCTTTTCCACACGCTAACATTGAACAATGTGAAGCTAGATCATCACCTCCAATCTTTAAGAAATGTCACCAAATTGTGAATGTCTCAACCAAATTCACAACCTGTACACTGATTACTGATCAAAGATTCATCAACTGTCACTCAAGAACATAAACACTTCAACCTGTGACATCTTTGTCCTTGCTCACTGGTCATCTATCCTTTACACTGGTCACTCAAATTAGTTGCGATTGCAACCACAACTTCTACCAATTAAATTACCTATCAATTTTCACTAACTATTATAGTAATTTCACTGTCAACCTTCATTTGATCATAACTTCATTACCAATATACATGAATAATATAGGTCATGCATTTGACATTTAGAGACATCCACAAGTCTCTCGTAAGAATCCCTACAACTAAAACTTACCACAACGCCTTGATCATCATACTTATTCTTAGAAACATACTAGGAACACCAGGTCAATACTTGACATCAATGACAACCCAATAACTAATCATTACACAATCAAATCTATATCATTATAGCTCCAAAAGTCACTTACGTTCACTAAATTAGTCTCTATCAAGGATTTTTGGTTTGGCTCCCTTTGTGCGCTGGTGGGGAAAAGTGAAAAAAGTTTCTTATAAGGAGTAAGAAAAGGATTGGAAAAAGATGGAGGCTGCCATTGAAGCCCATGAAATGGAAATGGAAATGAAAAGAATGACTAGGGTGTTTGAAATCCCTATCCAAAAGAAGTAGCACTCAAAGAATAGATGTGGGAGATGAAACATGAGAACACTGTATGTTGGTGTTAAGGACATTTAATTTTCTATGATTGATGATGGGGAGCATTTATGTAAAAATCTCAAACAACTATATTTTGGTGTTATGTGTGGATGAATGGAGATTTTTGTCCTCAACAATGGAGGAATATAAGAGAAGATTTCATGAAGAATAGGGTTTTGGAGGAGTTATCTGGGGCTTAGGGCAAAAATTCCAAAGTGAATGAAGAATCGATTTAAGACCTTGACAAACATTTTGCAACAATATGTTTAGTGCCCTGGGTGTTTTGAGTTGCAAAATTTTTTACCATTCCAAGGAGCAAAGCTTATGATGTTTTTCATGGCAATGGAATGGATTTGCTAGTTTGATAATACAGGAATTCCAAGAATGGCGAGGCAAGATAAATGAACGGTTACGATGTTCAAGTGTGTAAGAAAACTATAAGTGGTGAGCTCAAGGATGGTAGATGGCGAAGTAATTATTATATGATCATATTTATGAAGTTATGCAAAGTTTTTATGTCAAATATGATGTATAAAGGGTAGTTGTTGATGATAGAGCTTAAGGCTCCTCTAGAAATAGATAAAGGTGGGTCCGGATATGGTAGCATATAGTCCTACCAATATGATGTAATACTTTCTTTTTATTAAATAAATATTACAGTTACAAATAAAAAAAAGTGTTAGAAACAATGACAAATTAATAACAAATAATGATAAAATGGAGTTTAACAAAATGTTAATAAATGTTTGAATTGTTTAAATAAACGTAACATTTTTTTAATTTTTTGTTAAAACTTGAAACACGATTGAATTTTTAACTATATTTTTAAAAAGTTACAAGTCTTATTATATAATTGAAATGTTATTATTGTCAAAAAATTTTTATTAAAAGTATAGAGAAATTATTTTAATATAAATATAGGAACAAATTTTTTTAAACTATTGAAAAAAACTTTTTATGTAAATTATTGAAAAATTTATTAAACTATTTTTAAAAAGTCAAAGTTATTAAAAAAAATGTTTAAACTAAAATGATAATGTGTAGGGGATGATTGCAGACATAGGTGTTATATATTTCAAAACTCACAAGCAATTTTTTTTTAAAACTAAGATTTAGATTCCAAACTCAGAGGCATTATAAGGAATGGTACTGGCAGTGAAAAAAAAAAGAGAATGTTACAAAGGTGATGGAATAAGTTTTGTCAGAGAAATATGTTCAAATTATGAAGAATATGTTGCGATGGAAGTAGAGATAGTGCAAAGAATAAGATTAAGATAGGTGCAAGAATCCACCATGAATGCAATGCTAAACATGATAAATAACAACTATACCTTGCTTAAGGACAACAAATAATTATGGCAACAAAGACATTAGCTGAAGAGGAACAATGATAGGACTAAGGCGTTAGTTGAATAAATATAGTGCTGAGATGTTATTCAAAGATGAACAATGACATGACTAAGACGTTAGTTGAATAAATGTAGTACTAAGACATTATATGTTATGAATGTTGATGACAAGGCAATGACGATAATAAATATATATATTTAGTGCTGCGAAATTGTGAAGCAAGTGTGGGTCAGGTGTCTAAGGAGAAAGATGGGAGTTGGTCTCTACTGCTAGACCTGTATGAACCACAAACTCTTACACACTGACAAATAATAAGGAGGGTACATAGACATAAAATTTTTTTAAATTTTTTATATTAAGATAAAAAAGATATTTAAACTAAAACAAAGAGACAAGATTTAACAGAGATATTAAAAAAATAGAGATATAATAGAGATATAAATAACATCTGATTAATATAAGCTTTCAAATCAGACACAATATTAACCCACATATGAAAATTTATTAAATATTAAGTAGTATAAATTGGAAAATAAACTGTGAGATATAAAGAATTTGTCAATACAAATGCACACAAATTGAAGAGAAACCTACAAATGAAATGTGAGACAAGAAAAAAACCTTTAACCTTGCGGTTTCCCAAACGAGGTTAAGTTATTTTTTAAAATTGAAAGAAATACAAATAACTCTTTGGTGTCAAGCCTTCCTACACTGTCTTAAACTAGATGCACTTCAATTTATGACCTTTAAGCTCCTCTTTAGTGTATTTGTATTGCACATTTGCACTTGGAGCACACACTTTCCTCTTTCTTTCTCTCTCTCCTAGGCAAAATTAAGGTCAAACCAAATAATTCCTCCTTGATTTCCCTTTCTCTCACTCATAGGATGAGGTACGATGTAATTTCTATGCATCCTCCTCTTTCTAGGCCCCATTTCTTGAATCTAGCCTCGATTTATTAGTCCTCGATACACATTACGCCTGAATCCTCTACAGTTCTGGAAGCCTGGGTTACAAACCCAAGACTCTAGCCTCCTGGAGAATAGGTTAGCCTAGTTTATCTATTCTAGAATAGGGTGACCAAGTCAACTTGTGCCTTGGTGGTTGGAAAATGTTGGGCCCAGTCTTATTTCAAAGTTCCATTATTTACCGCTCACTGCAGTCGGCTCCCGTGGGGGTAATTTCAAATATTCACTATAAAAGGACATCAAATGTCTCATTTGCCTCATGATGGATGATGATAGAAGTAAGGTAAAATTACACGTGGACACCCCAACCTGACATAGATAAATTGCAAGGTTGAAGCTAAGGGGTAAATCTAATTCTTTCATTGCAAAGTGAGGCCATCATTTACATTTCTTCAATTCAAGCATTCAAGTATTAGATGACATCATGGAAATGCAAGGTGATCATGAAGATGGTTAGATTACTTTATCCTTGGGGGATTGGTATGCTTTCTGTGCTATATTCAGATCCAATCTTTGTCTCTTCATATTTTGCACACATTTACATTTACAAGCACATTTACATGCTAGCTGGGTTTCACTCATAGAATATATTCTTAGCATTTTCTAGCTCTTTTACATTCTATATATACAATCTAGGATTCACGAGCACTACATACACACACAACATCTTTTCTAATGGCTATTTGTGGAGGTGGAAATCATCAAAATAGGGGGTTGACTAAGGCAAACCCCTTTATAGCCACCCACACACACCAATTTTGTAACAAACTTGCAGGTTATCAATTTGGAGACCATAGATCTTGTAATGCCCAAAATCCACTGGGCATTACATAGCTTAATTAACTCTTAATCATGTCCTAATGTCCAGTTTAATTCAGTAAAACAGATAATCTTTAAATGACAATTGAACATTAAAACTTTAATTTCTTTACAGAATTTACAAAGAATGAGATGTAATTTTATCATCATATGAAAATGCAGGGAATGTAATTTATGTAACATAATTATAGAATATGTAGGATTCTTGAATCAAATATCAAATTGAACATTTTCAAACTATAACAATTTCATGTACATAATGTAGGAAATTGAATTAAAATAGATTTATAGATATAGTAATTTAACTTTTAAGGAAGCATGAATTTTACTAAGAATAACTTTGAAATACAACTGGTAGTAAATCCTTCTTCCAAGAGGATAACATATAAGCCTTAATTATAGCCTTTTCACTTTTACAATTACAATATCTTAGAGTACATTATGAGTAGAACCAGGTTACTTAAAACTCAATACCATAGTAACATTTCTTTAAAATTCTTTCTTTCAAATTTATCTTGAAACCTCTAACTTGAACTTCATCTTCACACCATGCCTAAACCTGCAACACAAAGGCTTCTACCACATGACCATGGAGGCTCACCTCCCAGCCTAGGCCATTACATGGCCACCCCCAAGCTAGGGGAAATAAGAATTGGATGGGTTACAAAAAAAACATCACATACATAAACATTCAACCACAAATTGGAAATAAATCATGCACAAATGACTCCCTTTCGAAGCTTGCACACAGGATTCCAAAATTGGATCTATTGATGGGTGAACGTGGAAACTTCTCATATGGAGACACCTTTCTTATACCAAAACAAGAATTTCAATATTACTCACATGCCTTCACAAGGCCCTTCAAAATATACAACTCAAGTCCATGAGTATTAACACATCCCTTATGACCCCCAAACAAACATAAGAAGGCCCTCAAGGATGCCCATACATCCTAGTTCTCATACATAAAGAATTCCCAACTAGGCCCTTCACCCCAAGTCCTCCTCAAATCCTCCCAAGGATGAGGAGTAAACTTTCACACCCATAAATATGAAGCAAAACAAGATAAAAATTTGAAAGCTCTGCAACTTGGTGTACTTGACGCCTCTCTGATTTTTTCACTTGGACCCTCATACACTCCTCGACAGGGAAAACATTAATGGCTTTGATGTCACTAGGAGCCATTAATGTTGTCTCTTTAGCCAAGGGTTTTATTCCTGAGGAGAAAGATAGCTCTCTCATTACAAATGATGCCCTCACTGAAAACCCTAAGGCTATATATTCCTCAACCGTCTCCAGTGGCTTCTATCGATGCTGTAGGAGAGAAAACTCAAAAGAATGGAGAAGAGGCACCAACTGTTCCCAAGCCAAAGTCCTTCAAGTAGGCCATCTAGAATGAACGAGTCCTCTCGAAAGGAGAAACCTTCCTTGCGAGTGCCTCCCAAGGGATTCAGCCACCGAAGGAAATGGAGGTAAGGAACCTATTCCACCCAAGTTAGTTGTTAAACCGAACTCATAGAAGAGTGTTGTTATTGAATAGGAGAAAGCTAAGCTTAAAGATTGTGCTATTTTTTTTGTTGCAGTTGATATTACTAGGATTCCTTCTAGGAACTTGCTTAATGATTGGTTTCATAAAACATGGGGACAGAAGTTAGGTTTTCATTTTTCTTACTATAGCATGCTCCAAAAGGGTTTGTTTATTTTGTTTTTCTGTGACTCTAAAGCCCAAAAATCTTTTATTGAAAAATAGTTTTGGAGAGTTGGCCCCTGTGAATTTAGGGCAATTCCCTGGTCTCTCGAAGCCTCCCAAGATGAAGTCCTAGCTCTTTCTAGCCCAAGGTGGATTATTATTGGCAACCTCCCTCTATTTTTGTTAACGCTCATTCCTCTTGCACTTGGGTTGATAGGCAAAGTTCTTAGAATTGATCAATTGAATACTCTCATCCCAAACATAGATGTTCATGTCCTACTCTCTGTCAAACCCAGAGTTGACCTCCCTAAGACCCTACAATTTGATATTGACCCCACACCTGTATGTTGCCTGATAATTTTTTTGGGTGGATTAGGTGGCTGCTTCATTTGTAGAAAGGAAGGTCATAGAAAGAATGAATGCCCTATCATTCTGAAGAGAAATACACTGAAAAAAAAGTTAACCCTCCTAATCCCAAGAACAAGGCAGGCCCTGAGATTCCTTTGTCTTCCTCCAAGTCTATTTCCACTCCTAAACATCCCCCTATTGTGCAAATCTCCCCCCCACCTATTTGGAACCAAGACACAACCGCCCTTTCTACTACTTTGGACATCCTCAAAGGTAAATTTGACTCTTTCCCAGATAACCCTAAAACTAATCTGGCTTTATCTAAAACCCTTGAAGTGGTTACTATAGATGAAACACTTGACTTTGGTCTTAATGGAACTAATCTAAAGCAAACTCATAGAACTAAGAATGCTCAGAAATTGGCTATTGATAAGATCAAGGTTAGAGCCCCGAAGAATAAAACTGTGCCTTAGCCCAAGTGGAAAAATTATAATCTTCCTCATGATTAGAGACCTCTAAGTAACTCCTCTCCCCCCTCTACTCCCCCTTCAGGTAGGATGGACAGTTCTGGTGTTTCTCCTATTCAATCCTCATCTGTAGATTTATCCATTGCCCTCTTTCTAGGTGGTGGAGTGGGAGGGAATTCTCCCGCTCCTACCCAAGAAGATAGACTAAATGCTTTCTTATTTGTTGTTATTCCAACCCCCCTCCCCTTCCACCACCACCAGATAAATGGAATTATGTGTTTGCTGAGAAGAGGAGTGAGGGGAGTACACCCTCCCTGTAGGGGGAACATAGTTGGGATAGGTGTTGAGGCATGAAGGTGAGCTTGAAGAAGGAGAGATTGTCATCTCAGACTGTGCTAGTGTGAAAGGATGTCCAAGAAAGTCATTTTTTTTTGTTGCTGATCCCTCCAAAATTAGTAAAGGAGAGGATCAATGTCTATTCAAGAAGAAGAAAAGAGGAAGACCACCTTTAATTAGTGGGAACCCTTAGCCTACTAAGACCCCCAGAGTTGACATACCTAAATGCTTTGAAGGATTTAGGAAACCCATGGATACCGATTGATAAGTATTTTCTATGATGCTAAACTATGCTTCATGGAATGTTAGAGGGCTGGAAGCCTCTGACAAAAAATATGTTGTCAAAAGACTCCTTAACTTTCATAGAGAGTTAGACTTTTTATTGCTTCAAGAGGTTAAAGCAGTAGGATTTGAGCTGTATATTGCTCTTAAATGCATCTGGAGAGATGCAACTGCATTCTCAACTAAACACCCAAGAGGTAAGGGTGGAAATTCTATCCTGATTATCCCTTCTTGGAAGAATGTGATTCTTTTTTGGGGCATATCTCCCTGTAATAGAGCAGTTTGGGTTAGGTTGAAGGTCAAGAATTTTGAATTTGGTATATGTTCAATTTATGCCCCAAATGATCACAGTGGTAGGATTGAGTTGTGGAAGTGGCTTGCTAACCTAGAGCCCATCCCTTGGATTGTAGCAGGAGACTTCAACATGGTGGAGAGGGACCAAGATAAATTGGGAGGTCTTAGGTTTGAGTGGAAAGGCAATGAGCCCCTCTTCTGGTGCAGAATGGTCAACAAACTTAACCTATTTGACCCCTTAGCAGGGAAGAAGAATGATTCAAAAGGCATCAGGTACACATGGTCTAATTTTCAAAGAGGAGAGAGGAGAATTTATTCCAGATTGGATAGGTTCTACCTCAATAAGCTATGGTTTAGCCATCAACCCTATCCCAACAACAACTGTGTGAAAGTGATACCCTTCACCTTATCAGATCACCATCCCATTTTTTCTTCCATTCAGCTCATCAAGGAACAAAATTTTGATACCCCTCCTAAGCAAGGCTTTTCCATAAACACTTCCCTTCTAAAGGATGAGGATGTCCAGGCAGCGGTCAAGATCATTTCTTGGTACAATGAGAAGATTGCATAGCATGACTTTGATATTGATAAATGGAATCAAACCACTAAATCTTGGTAGGGTTTGCTCAAAACTATAGGTATTAAAAAGGCTAAGAATTCTAGAATGTTGGAATACAGACTGGTGGAGTCTTTGCAAGAGGCAAAATCTTAGATCCAAGACAATCCTTCCTCTGAAGCCCTCGTAGAGAATGTTATTTATTGTAGAGATTCTCTAAGAAGAATCCAATTGGTTAATTCTAGGGGAGCCAGAATCAATTGGATTAATCTAGGAGATAGAGGCTCCAAATTCTTTTTTCAAACTCTTAAGATGAAAGAAGCAAGAGATAAAATTTCTAGTATTAGAGTCCAAGACTTACCAGGAGATCCTCAGGGCCTTCTCCTCCTTCTACCAGGAACTCTTTACCTCTGCAGATTCTGACCCCTCCATGGAGGATGCTAGATAAAAGATTAGAACCCTCATCCTTAATAAGGTAAGTGAGGAGGAGGCTAAGCTATTGGATATGGATTTAATAGAGGAGGAAATCAAAGTACCCATCAATAAAATGGCTAATGATAAAGCTTCGAGACCAGATGGGCTACCGATTGAATTTTACAAATCCAACATAAATTGGATTGTACCAAAACTTCTGCATGTCTATGAGGAAGCTATTGAAGCAGGTACTCTGGGACCTAAGTTAAATGTTGGCCTCATTAAACTCATTCCTAAAGAGGGTGATAGACTACTAATAAAAAACTAGAGACCCATTACTTTATTAAATGTTGTCTACAAGATCTTAGCCAAGGTTCTTGCAGTAAGAATTGAGAAGCTTCTCCCCTCAGTGATTAATAGTACTCAAACAGGATTTGTTAAGGGGAGATATATCCTAGAGAATCTTATCACCTATTGGGAGGCCATGAACTGGGCCAAAGTTATAGGTCAAAACTGTGCCATGCTTCTTATAGATTATGAGAAGATGTATGATAGGATTGAGTGGAGGTTCATCATGATGATGTTGGAAGCCCTTGGTTTTCCCCCCCACTTTTGCAAAATGGTATCAACACTCCTATATGGTGCAATGGTTGTAGTTGAAATCAATGGTGTCAGGTTAGAATTCTTCAGTCTCTCTAGGTTTATTAGACAAGGCTGCCCTCTAGCTCCCTCCCTATTTGTTATTGCAGCAGACTCTTTACACTACCTCCTTAGAGACAATTCCATCTCCCCTAAAGTGAAAGGTATCCTTCTACCCAATAATCAAGAGGTCTCCAATCTATAGTTTTCTGATGAAACCTCCATCCTCCGCCTTGAAGAGTCTAATATGAGACTCTTGATGAACAAACTTGACATTTTTTGCCAAGCCTCTGCTAGTAAGATCTCTTTATCCAAGTCTGTTATGTTGGAGTGGGATCTGAATCCACCTGAATGGTGGGGTAATTTTTAATTTTCTTGGGGTGGTCCAGACCATATGGTCAGATACTTGGGCACCCCTTTCTCTATTTCTCCTAATCTCAATCAGATGTGGGAATGGATCTTTGAGAGGATTAACAAAAAGCTAACTAAGTGGGATAGTATCCTTCTATCCTTCCCTGGTAGATTTTAGGTATGCCAGAAGATCCTCTCTTCCTATCCTATCTACTTCTCTTCCATGTGGCTTTTTTATCAATTGTAGTTCAACTCTATCCAAAAGGTAATCAGATATTTTTTATGGTCGGATGGTAGAGGGAATAAAATATTTCATGTTGTTTCCTGGGAATGGTGCTCAAGGGGCAGATCTTGGGGAGGTTTAGGCCTAAAAGACCTCAAATCTCAAGGCATTACCTTGGCTATCAAGTGGATAGCTAAGGCAGGGGAGGGGGAAGAACCATGGAAGGTACTAATTAGAAACAATCTACAGATGGCACACTGTAGCAGGCCTAAAGGATGGTAGAACCTATGTTTTACTGATTCTCTCACTGTAGATACTGATATTGTTTTTCAAGGATCCAATGTTTTCAAGAGTATTTGGAAGGCTTTGAAGTATGTTACGGGATTCTTGATCAACAAGAGGCCAATTGAGAACACTGGGAATATTTGTAGGCTCAAATCTATTTGGTGGAACTTGAGTCATGGAGATAAAAAGCTTGCTCTTCTACAGGGCTGTTCAGCAAAGAAATGGGCAGGGCTTGGTATTGCAACATTTGGTGATATCCTCCAGCAAGGTAAGCTTCTATCTTGGGAGTGGTTGGAATCCCATTTCAACTTACCCCGGTTCCATTGGAGAACATACTCTGTCCTCAAAGAAGCCCTTAACTCCCTAGGTCCCATTAAGGGTTGTTGCACTGAGTCCTGCTATAATTTCCAATTATGATGGCCTGACAATTCCCCTCTCCACCTTGGAAAATCTAAATATTTTTACCAGTTGCTGACCAATAAGGGTGACATCTTTACTCATGTTAATCGTAAGTGGGGCCTGGAAATTTAGGACTCGAAATGGATGAAATACTTCAATATGTTGTGGGCCAGACCTGTTGAGCCAAAGATCTCTTGCTTTCTGTGGAAACTATTCCTCCACAAACTACCATTTAAGAAAGTGGGGGGAGAACCAAATATCTGCTCTGTGTGTAGACAACCTGAATCTGTCACCCATGTTTTCTTTGAGTGTTTGTTTTCTTTTAAAATTTGGAATATCTTTGGACTGTCATACAAGACCCATTTTAATGCATTGAATGTTGTCTCTAGTACTATCAACTGCAACAAATTTTGTAACTCATTTTGGTCTTTGCTTTCCTCTGTTATTTTATGGTTCATCTGGAAGGCTCAGAATAATGATGTACTTGCAGATAAGAATAGGAACCTTACTAAGTCTTGCAAGAGACTCATCTATTTTGATATTTCAATGCAGGTCACGGTGATCTTGAAGGTGAAGGAGAGCAAGTTCTTGTAGGTGCTAAGAGATGGGAAGGCTACCATAGAGAAATCAGAGGTAGCATATGGATATACTACAATGAAAGAGAAGGATGAATTTGAGTACACCCTTAAGGAGTTTATCCAACAGCTGAGGCATGAAAATCTACATAGAGAAATGAGGAACATAGGTGATAGAAATTACAAAGTCCTAGGATACAATTTTGTCTCCCTAGACACTAATGATGAAGAGGAAGAAGAGGGAGATAGTCCCTCTTGAACTAGTAGTTGTTTTTCTTTTTATAATCTACTTTATTAAGTCTCTAATGTAATCAAATGTTTTACTCAGTAGTATTGAGCATTTTTGTAATACTTTAAGTACTCTGATCCGTTAATTTTTGTACTAAACAATTTATAACTTATATGCAATAGAAAAAAAGTTATTAAAAAAAATGTTTAAACTAAAATGATAATGCGAAAGGGATGATTGCAGACATAGGTGTTATATATTTTCCAAACTCACAAGAGATTTTTTTTTAAAACTAAGATTTAGATTCCAAACTCAAAGGCATTATAAGGAATGGTACTGGCAGTGAAAAAAAAAAGAGAATGTTACAAAGGTGATGGAATAAGTTTTGTTAGAGAACTAAATTATGAAGAATATGTTGCGATGGAACTAGAGATAGCGCAAAGAATAAGATTAAGATAGGTGCAAGAATCCACCATGAATGCAATGCTAAACATGAAAAATAAAAACTATACCTTGCTTAAGGACAATAAATAATTATGGCAGCAAAGACATTAGCCAAAGAGGAACAATGATAGGACTAAGGCATTAGTTGAATAAATATAGTGCTGAGATGTTATTTAAAGATGAACAATGACATGACTAAGACGTTAGTTGAATAAATGCAGTACTAAGACATTATATGTTATGAATGATGATGACAAGGCAATGACGATAATAAATATATATATATTTAGTGCTACAAAATTGTGAAGCAAGCGTGGGTCAAGTGTCTAAGGAGAAAGATGGGAGTTGGTTTCTACTGCTAGACCTGTACGAACCACAAAATCTTACACACTGATAAATAATATGGAGGGTACATAGACATAAAATTTTGTTAAATTTTTTATATTTTAAGATAAAAAAGATTTTAAACTAAAACAAAGAGACAAGATTTAACAGAGATATTTAAAAAATAGAGATATAACAGAGATATAAATAACATCTGATTAATATAAGCTTACAAATCAAACACAATATTAACCCACAGATGAAAATTTATTAAATATTAAGTAATATAAATTGGAAAATAAACTATGAGATATAAAGAATTTGTCAATACAAATGCACACAAATGGAAGAGAAACCTACAAATGAAATGTGAGACAAGAAAAAAACCTTTAACCTTGCGGTTTTCTGACCGAGGATAAGTTGTTTTTAAAAATTGAAAGAAATACAAATAACTCTCTGGTGTCAAGTCTTCCTGCACTGTCTTAAACTAGATGCACTTCAATTTATGACCTTTAAGCTCTTCTTTAGTGTATTTGTATTGTGCATTTGCACTTGGAGCACACACTTTCCTCTTTCTTTCTCTCTCTCCTAGGCAAAATTAAGGACGGACCAAACAATTCCTCCTTGATTTCCCTTTCTCTCACTCATAGGATGAGGTACAGTGTAATTTCTATGCATCCTCCTCCTTCTAGACCCCATTTCTTGAATCTAGCCTCAATTTATTAGTCCCCGATACACATTACACCTGAATCCTCTACAGTTCTAGAAGCTTGGGTTACAAACCGAAGACTCTGGCCTCCTGGAGAATAGGTCAGCCTAGTTTAAGGCCTTGGTGGTTGGAAAATTTTAAGGCCTAGTCTTATTTCAAAGTTCCATTATTTACCGCTCACTGCAGTTGGCTCCCGTGGAGGTAATTTCAAAAATTCACTATAAAAGGACATCAAATATCTCATTTGCCTCATGATGGAAGATGATAGAAGTAAGGTAAAATCACACGTGGACACCCCAACCTGACATAGATAAATTGCAAGGTTGAAGATAAGGGGTAAATCTAATTCTTTCATTGCATAGTGAGGCCTTCATTGACATTTCTTCAATTCAAGCATTCAAGCATTAGATGACATCATGGAGATGCAAGGTGATCATGAAATGGTTAGAGTACTTTATCCTTGCGGGCTTGGTATGCTTTCTATGCTATATTCAAATCCGATCTTTGTCTCTTCATATTTTGCACACATTTACATTTACAAGCACATTTACATCCTAGCTGGGTTTCACTCATAGAATAGATTCTTAGCATTTGCTAGCTCTTTTACATTCTATATATACAATCTAAGATTCATGAGCACTACATACAAACACAACATCTTTTCTAATGGCTATTCGTGGAGGTGGAAATCATCAAAATGGGGGTTGACTAAGGCAAACCCCTTTATAGCCACCCACACACACCAATTTTGTAACAAAATTGTAGGTTATCAATTTGGAGACCATAGATCTTGTAATGCCCAAAATCCACTGGGCATTACACAACTTAATTAACTCTTAATCATGTCCTAATCTCTAGTTTAATTCAGTAAAATAGATAATCTTTAAATGATAATTGAACATTAAAACTTTAATTTCTTTACAGAATTTACATAGAATGAGATGTAATTTTATCATCATATGAATTTGCAGGGAATGTAATTTATGTAACAGAATTATAGAATATGTAGGATTCTTGAATCAAATATCAAATTGAACATTTTCAAACCATAACAATTTCATGTACATAATGTAGGAAACTGAATTAAAATTCATTTATAGATATAGTAATTTAACTTTTAAGGAAGCATTAATTTTACTAAGAATAACTTTGAAATACAACTGGTAGTAAATCCTTCTTCCAAGAGGATAACATATAAGCCTTAATTAAAACCTTTTCACTTTTACAATTACAATATCTTAGAGTACATTATGAGTAGAACCAGGATACTTAAAACTCAATATAGTAGTAACATTTCTTTAAAATTCTTTCTTTCAACTTTATCTTGAAACCTCTAACTTGAACTTCATCTTCACACCATGCCTAAACCTACAACATAAAGGCTTCTACCACATGACCATGGAGGCTCACCTCCCAGCCTAGGCCATTACATGGCCACCCTCGAGCTAGGGGAAACAAGAATTGGATGGGTTACAAACAAATATCACATACATAAACATTCAACCACAAATTAGAAACAAATCATGCACAAATGACTCCCTTCCCAAGCTTGCACAAAGGATTCCAAAATTAGATCCATTGATGGGTGAAGGTGAAAACTTCTCATCTGGAGACACTTTTCTTATACCAAAACAAGAATTTCAATATTACTCACATGCCTTCACAAGGCCCTTGCAAACATACAACTCAACTCCGTGAGTATCAACAAATCCCTTATGACCCCCAAACAAACATAAGAAGGCCCTCAAGGATGCCCATACATCCTAGTTCTCATACATAAAAGATTCTGAACTAGGCCCTTCACCCCAAGTCCTCCTCAAATCCTCCCAAGGATGAGGATTAAACTTGCACACCCATAAACATGAAGCAAAACAAGATGACAAAACAAGATTTAAAGTCATAAACTCACAATGAAACTACTCAATACAAGATTCACACACAAGATACTACAATTTACAAAATTCGCACAAGTTCATCTTTTGAATGCAACTACACAACAATTACATGATTGAGCCACCAACTTTTCTCCTAAGAAATGACAATGGAGGTTTGTAGTAGAGATTTTTCCTTGATTCCTAGCTTGCTTCCTTTCTCCAAAAACCACTAGCAAATCCCTCTAGTCCTCCCCTCACTCCACAAAACTAGCATAGACTAGATCAAGTTGTGTGTCAATTCTCGAGGCCTCTATCTCCTAAAGACACTCAAAAAATTCCTCTCTCATTCCCTCTTCCCAAAACAAATTAGGTTTCTAGATTCTAGATAATATGACACTTTCCCTTACTATGGAAATGGGATAAAATTCAACACATGGGAAAGTGAGGCAACCTAGAGAACATTACCATTTTCGTCATCACCAAAGATGGCCCATTTAGAGAGACAAAATGGAGGCCTAGGGAAGTGGAAATGGTAGAAATAGGCCCCCTAACCCATGTACTAGACTTGGGGCACTAAAAACCAACCTTAACTACACCTTGGGACTCCACACAACCCCTCAAAAACCCTAGTTAAGCTTGCATCCGAAAATGGAATAATGATAACATAAACCTTGGTTCCCTAAACCACCTACCTAGCCTAGGGATACATAAGACCAATCTAAGAAAAGGGTGGGGTCCATATTCCACTCAAGCATGTCATCTCATCACAGTAGTGTCAAGTGACACCTCACAGAGGTACACATCACATAACACACTTGGCATGCTTAGTGGACATATTACATTTACATTTTCACAAAATAAAATTTACTTCTAATAATGCATTTACAAACAATAACAACCACATAGACACTTGCATCACATTTACAAATAAAATCATGTTACAACGAGGTCGTTCTCTTCTTAGAGTCGACTTTGGTTTTAAACTAATTACACTTAGATCCATCCTTGTTTCCCCAAATTTACAACCATGGCCATATTCCTGCACACTCGATTCCGATGTCAGTACATCATAAACTCTTGCATTAATAATCATATCAAAAGTGAAATAATAATCATCTTAAGATGATAAATATAAATAAACTGCATTTCATGAATCATAACATAATCCACATTATACCGTAATTCTTCAAGCATCAAAATATCAATTCAATTTTCACATAAGCATGTAACCTTAAGTCAATCATTGAACCATTGCACTATCAACATTTACTATTCTATAAGATAACGTAACAAATGCAAAATTCAGAATGCATATATCATAAGGTAAGCATGAAACCATTACAAGCATATAAAGAGTATGACTAATATCATCAGCATATAAATCTGTTATAACCATCTCATATGGTCTAATGATAGAAAAATCATAATCCAAAATAGGTCTAGTGTCTCTAAAAAATGTATCATGAAGGTAAGCCAAAAGTCAAAACAACTGTCGAGCTAGGATGGGTCGGGATAGCACCTCACATCCTCCCCTCTAGGCATGAACTTCCTCCTGGAGTTCATTGAAAAAGATGGGGATACTAAGCTCTCGAACATGTCATGATATATACTAAAAGAGTTTGAAGATGAGAAAAGGTCTATACTCCTTAATTAGAATTTAATTTAAAGGGAACTCAAATGTTTATATCAATAATTCATTAATTTCCAAGGGTACTAAATATTTCAACATAATTTAGGTTAAGTTGTAATGCTATTTTTATGATGATCAGTATACTGACCACATATATTGGCCCCATAAAAATAACATTATCAAGTTTTTTTTTTTATAATTTAAATAATGATTTAGTTTGAACTACAAAATGAATTGGGTAGTAATACAAGGACAAACCACAAATTATTATTTTTTTGAAACAATACCTGACGACAACTAGGGTTACACATACTACTGGCTTGATATGAAACTAAAACAGAAAGCCTAGTCCCCTAATGTCACATAGGGAAATCACGACATGCACTGGCATGCCATTATCCCTAAAACAAATTGTTGACATATAGGCAAACTTAAAACTCCTAACTAGTCTTGGCATAAAAAGATCCAATAGGTATGCTCAAAGTTTGACTTTCCAATGAGAGTAACAGAAAGTCTCCTAACTCAAAACTAGGGAAAGAGTACAACATATTCGTTGAATAAGGATCTAGATTAAATTATGGGGTTCGTACCCCTAGAAAGAATGAGAATCATTCAATATAAAGATAGAATTAAAATTATAATATTATCATTTTCCCCTAAGGGATTTATAAATTATTATATGGCCTTCACTTATATCCCATGAGAGAGTGAACAAGGTCTTTAATCAAATCACAAATAATTATAAATTATTTCACAATCTAAAAATATAACATGATATAAGCTTTTTCTCTTTAAAACTTCAATTCATAATTTTAATACAATTAAATAAAGATAAATTAAAATATTATAAATGACACTAGCATACTATTTAGATCCAATAAAGTTCAATTCGAGAATCTTAAGAGAAATGAGATTAAATACTAAATCTAATTAAACATACTCTATTAATTTCCAAGTGGTATACAAAAGTCACTAAACTAAATTAATCATAGCTAAGAAAATAAATAAATAAGAAAAATTACAATAATATCTAAGGTAATAATAACATAAAGTGACACTAAACTTAAACCAATTTTAAATAATTTAAGGATCTACTAAGGAAAGCTTCCAAGTGGAAAACCTAACCAGGTTTTGACATAAATAAGTCCTTGGTTTAATCTAGGTTCAATATGAAAATAAAGTCTAAAAGATTTTAGAACCAAAATAACGTTACCTACAAGGGTTAAATGCATGGTCACATATGATACTAGATAGACTTAAAAAGATAATTATTAAAGAAGAGTAATCATATCACCCAGGCGATTTATTATAATTTCTATTATTACCCCTAAGGGTTTCTAAAGAATTAAATTAATCCCCTATAGGAAACCCAAATATAATAGGAGAAATATGGCCAAAATTTATTTAATAAATAATTAGGATATTTCACAGCTTAAGCATTATTCATTCTTAATCTCTTCGTTAATAAATTAATACAAAATACCAAAGGAATAATTTTAAAAGAAGTATTTCACTTTAGCCCCCTATTTAAAATACAATAATATTTCATGGAGAAAAATTTATTAAATACTGTATCATAATTTAAACGTTAATAATTTACTTTCCGAGAACCAATATACTCAAGTGAATATTTTCGAGATATTTAACCAACTTTAGCCACTAATTTAATTTTAATATAGTTCTAAATGATAATTTAATAAAACCAATCTCCCAATTTACCCATTATATAATTAAATAAAAGACTAAATGAAGATGTCATATTCGACATTATTTTCTTATTTAATCTCAATAACGTCTATTTACCAAACTTAGAGTGTACAATAAATTTAACGATTTTTTTTTTTGCTAAAAATGTTATCCCTAAAAATTTTAAGAGAATAAATTAAACCTCCCCTTTAACCCAACGTAAGAAGGAGATTATTAGGTCATTGAACATTAAAATTATACTTAATTAATACATTTATAAACTACAATCTTACAATTTTTTTTTCTTCTACATATTAAAATATTATTTCAATGACTCCTTCAAATTTACATTTACATAACCTTTTAAAAAACTAGCTTTATATTTTATTATCATTCAATTATCTAAGCTTAAATATTGACTTTATTCAAAACATTGTTAAAAATAAAATAAAACAGTCTTTAATAGATCTAATAATAAATCATATGGTGTTTTCAACCATGATTTTAATTTATAATAGTTGTAGTACAACAAAAGTTAATGACCAAATTTATACGATCATCCTTAACCCCCCCTAAAAGCAATGAAAATTTATACTATTGATTAGTTTAAAATAAATGACTATATCACAAGATCATAAAAGTATAACCTACAAACTTATCCTCCTCTTTTCATGACTAACCAAGAGAACATGGTAATTCCAATAATATTTTATATAAATAATTTAGTATTACTATTTTTTTTGAAAAATAACCCAATTTTTATTTCCCTAAAACTCCTCACAATAAGGTTTAAATTCAAACTATAAAATTTTGATTTCATATTTAAGTGGTGAACACACAGTCCTTAATTTAATTATTAAATTTAAATATGGATACTCACCGAAATAAAAGATACCACCAAAAACAAAGAATAAGGTAAGCTTTACTTTAGATTAAACAATATATTTAAAAATAAAATAATAAAGTAATGCATCACTAAAGTGGCTACCCAAACCCTAATTCGTAATTAGGGTTGGGTCCTCTATAATATCTCTCAAGAAACCCTAATCTCTTCCATTTGTTCTTTGCAGGTATTCTAAGAGGAAGAAGAAGATGGAAAGTTTGGAGATGGAGTTTGGATCCACAAGTGCACTTATGTGAGTAAGCACACCAGAGGTGTGCATACTCACATAATTTCATTTGTGTGTGTGCATATGAACTACACAAAGATGGGTTTCGTTGGTTGCAGTAGAAATTTTCTCCCTTTCAAAAAAATCAACAGAGTTTTTGCATACAGTTCTTTTATTATTATAAGATGATCATAAGCTAGGGTTTCAAAATTCCTTATATGCAATGTCTTGCCCTTTTTTTTACAACGAAACTAGGGTTTCGTCATAGATTTAGATATGACTGTCTTAATATTTTTTTTTCTTTATATGGTTCGCTTGTCTACTTGAATAAGCAAATAAATTTATTGTAAAACAAAATACCATGGCCGAACGGCCGTGACAATGATTTTTAAGCGTTGAATTTTTTGTTTTTTTTAAAAATAAGATAATAAATGGCCGAACGACCGGTCATCGCGCAAGCGCGGCCCGATCGCTGGCCATCGCAGGGTGGGAGCTGTGGCTTCCCCACCGCACACACAGTGTGTGTGTGTGGGCTTAAGCCCCTCCACACACACAGTGTGTGTGAGTGGGCTTAAGCCCCTCTGCACACAGTGTGTGTGTGGCTCGCGTCCACTATGTGCAAAGGGAAGAGGTGATGCTACCGAGCAGCGGTGGGGTAAGGGCTTCGGCCCTAATTCCCCATGAAATTGCTATTTCATTTTTATAAAAAAAAAAAAAGCGCATGCTAAATTTATTATTTATAATGTATATAATAATATATACATGTTAGTGTGTATATTATTATATGCATTATTAAATATAGTTTACTACCAAAATGATATTATTTTTTTAAATCTATACATATATAATAATATATACTTGGTATATATATTATTGTATACATGTTCTCATCAGATTATTTTATTACTATAAGTTTATATATCCATTGAATATTTTTTTTTGAATAAGATATATCATATATAATACACACACACAAATATATATATATATATATATATATATATATATATATATATATATATATATATATATATATATATATATATATATATATATATATATATAAAATGGTGTATATATATAATATATCTAGATTAGCATTGAGAAAATGATTTGAAGCATTATGTTCATTGTAGTGTAAATTTATGTTTATATATAATATTAAAATTATATATAAATAAATATATAGGTTATTTAACTTAAATATGAAATGAGCAAGTAATAAACAGAATGACATGGAAATATATTACATTTAATTTGTTGGTTATATGAACTTCAAGGTTGACATTAAATTTAACAAGTAAATCTAACATACCAATAAATATACATGTGTATGTTATTTTATTTATTGATGCATTACTGAGTACATAGAAGATAATTAAATTCATCAAGTTATGCTGCAAATATCTAACAAACAGAACTTTTCTGTTAGAACAAACTCAACACATAGAAAATTGCAGGATAAATATTACTACAGTAACTTTCTTACATTGTATTAACATTAGAATTAATACAGAATTTACACAGAGTTTGCAGGGCAATGAAATCAGGTAAAAATTTCCTTAATTTTAGCATCATATAAATTACAGGAAATGAAACACTTTTATCAATTTTACAGACATTGGTTTATTTACATATACACTTATTGTGCAGCCCTTTTTTTTTACAAAAAAATATATCTACTTCTCTGGAAAATACATAGGTATGAACTTAAGTCTTGATTTTTTTTTCTCAACTATTTGGATGAATAGAAAATTTTCTAGGAAACTTACTAAAATCATATTCAATATTTAGAATACAAAACATACTAAAAGAAAATACATGATTATTAACATGCCAAATTTTGTCAGACTAGAATTTTAAATCAGAATAAAATATGCAGGGAATTATAGCAGACAAGGTCCTAGAGCTGAAACCCTGCTCTGATACCAGAATGTAATGCCCAAAATCCATTGGGCATTACACAACTTAATTAACTCTTAATCATTTCCTAATGTCCAGTTTAATTCAGTAAAATAGATAATCTTTAAATGATAATTGAACATTAAAACTTTAATTTCTTTACAGAATTTACACAGAATGAGATGTAATTTTATCATCATATGCATTTGCAGAGAATGTAATTTATGTAACAGAATTATAGAATATGCAGGATTCTTGAATCAAATATCAAACTGAACATTTTCAAACCATAACAATTTCATGTACATAATGTAGGAAACTAAATTAAAATTCATTTATAGATATAGTAATTTAACTTTTAAGGAAGCATTAATTTTACTAAGAATAACTTTGAAATACAACTGATAGTAAATCCTTCTTCCAAGAGGATAACATACAAGCCTTAATTACAGCCTTTTCACTTTTACAATTACAATATCTTAGAGTACATTATGAGTAGAACCAGGTTACTTAAAATTCAATACAATAGTAACATTTCTTTAAAATTATTTCTTTCAACTTTATCTTGAAACCTCTAACTTGAACTTCATCTTCACACCATGCCTAAACCTACAACACAAAGGCTGTAAGGAAACTCAGGTGCGGAAACAGCTTCCTACGCTAATCTCTATAGGAGAGTATTGTGCAAATTCTTATAAATCCTTACAATTTCAGATTCGTTAACTACTTTAACAAAGATATTGCAACCACATACCATACATACAGAAAAATAGAGAATGACACAATGATATACCCTGGGGAAAACCTTTCGGTAAAAAAACCCCAGCACTCCAAAACCTGCACAATGTATTATCTTCAACACAAAGATTACAATACACTTGCAATGCAAGTTCTTTTAGGAGATGAGAGACAAATCCAACAAGACTTAAACTTTGTTATATCTCTCCCATAGGAGCAACATCATATATATAGACTCCTCTGGACCCAAAAATAGGCACAACCACCAAGACCCATGCACAAAGCCACATGTACACAGTTGTTACATGCAATCCCAAGAATAGGCATCCATCCCTAGAATAGACTATGACAGCTTGTCATAGAATCCGTCAAAAATAACGGTCACAAGAGAAGTGTAAGAGAATTTGTCATACCAACCTATTTTTGGCATATTCTCTTACACACACCAACCACTTCTTCTTGGGCACCCAAATAGGCCCAAGTCATAAGATGCTCTTACACCTGTCATAGCACATTCCTTAAATAGTTCTTACGCGTCATAGGAATTCATCATGACCATTTCAGTCATGATCTCCTTACGCACAAGATGCTGACACATCAAGTGGAGTGACACATCAACATGCCAACTAGACATGTACACTCACACTTAATTACATTATTTACAAAAAATACATTTACAAAACAAATAATAAGAATAGGAATTATCCAAGGTTGAGACACCTTATTCCTAACAAAGGCTTCTACCACATGATCATGGAGGCTCATCTCCCAGCCTAGGCCATTACATGGCCACCCCCGAGCTAGGGGAAACAAGAATTAGATGGGTTACAAACAAACATCACATACATAAACATTCAACCACAAATTGGAAACACATCATGCACAAATGACTCCCTTCCCAAGCTTGCACAAAGGATTCCAAAATTGGATCCATTGATGGGTGAAGGTGGAAACTTCTCATATGGAGACACCTTTCTTATACTAAAACAAGAATTTCAATATTACTCACATGCCTTCACAAGGCCCTTCCAAACATACAATCAATTTCATGAGTATCAACACATCCCTTATGACCCCCAAACAAACATAAGAAGGCCCTCAAGGATGCCCATACATCCTAGTTCTCATACATAAAGAATTCCCAACTAGGCCCTTCACCCCAAGTCCTCCTCAAATCCTCCCAAGGATGAGGAGTAAAATTGCACACCCATAAACATGAAGCAAAACAAGATGAAAAAACAAGATTTAAAGTCATAAACTCACAAAGAAACTACTGAATACAAGATTCACACACAAGATACTACAATTTACAAAATTCACACAAGTTCATCTTCTCAATGCAACTACACAACAACTACATGATAGAGCCACCAACCTTTCTCCTAAGAAATGACAATGGAGGTTTGTAGTAGAGATTTTTCCTTGATTCCTAGCTTGCTTCCTTTCTCCAAAAACCACTAGCAAATCCCTCTAGTCCTCCCCTCACTCCAAAAAACTAGCATAGACTAGATCAAGTTGTGTGTCAATTCCCCAAGCCTCTATCTCCTGAAGACACTCAAAACATTCCTCTCTCATTCCCTCTTCCCCCAAAAAATTAGGTTTCTAGATTCTAGATAATATGACACTTGCCCTTACTATGGAAATGGTATGAAATTCAACACATGGGAAAGTGAGGCAACCTAGAGAACATTACCATTTTCGTCATTACCAAAGATGGCCCATTTAGAGTGACAAAATGGAGGCCTAGGGAAGTGGAAATGGTAGAAATAGGCCCCCTAACCCATGTACTAGACTTGGGGCACTAAAAACCAACCTTAACTACACCTTGGGACTCCACATAACCCCTCAAAAACCCTAGTTAAGATTGCATTTAAAAATGGAATAATGATAACATAAACCTTGGTTCCCTAAACCACCTACCTAGCCTAGGGATACACAAGACCAATATAAGAAAATTTTGGGGTCCATATTCCACTGAAGCATGCTATCTCATCACAGTAGTGTCAAGTGACACCTCACAGAAGTACACATCGCATAACACACTTGGCATGCTTACTGGACATATTACATTTATATTTTCACAAAATGAAATTTACTTCTAATAATGCATTTAAAAACAATAACAACCACATAGACACTTGCATCACATTTACAAATAAAATCATGTTACAACAAGGTCGTTCTCTTCTTAGAGCCGACCTTGGTTTTAAACTGATTTTACTTATATCCATCCTTATTTCCCCAAATTTACAACCATGACCATATTCATGCACACTCGATTCCGATGTCAGTACCTCATAAACTCTTGCATTAATAATCATATTGAAAGTGAAATAATAATCATCTTAACATGATAAATATAAATAAACTGCATTTCATGAATCATAACATAATCCACATTATACCCTAATTCTTCAAGCATCGAAATATCAATTTAATTTTCACATAAGCATGTAACCCTAAGTTAATCATTGAACCATTGCACTATCAACATTTACTATTCTATAAGATAATGTAACAAATGTAAAATTCAAAATGCATATATCATAAGGTAAGCATGAAACCATTACAAGCATATAAAGAGTACGAATAATATCATCGGCATATAAATCTGTTATAACCATCTCATATGGTCTAATGATAGAAAAATCATAATCCAAAATAGGTCTAGTGTCTCTAAACAATGTATCAACAAGGTAATCCAAAAGTCAAAACAACTGTCAAGCTAGGATGGGTCGGGATAGGACCTCACAGATCTAGAATCTACTCCCCAGGACCTTTCTAAAGAAGTTAGGTCAATTTTTCTACAATGTTCCAGGAACATGATGACTTTGTGGAAAAGTGTCCAGAACATGTTGTACTAGGTCAACCTATTCTTGGAGGTCTAAGAAAATCAACATTTTCTAGGTTTTCTATTGTGATCATAAATCTGTAGTTGAAAGTCCTGCCACAGTCTTAGATCTACAATTTTCAGAGAAAAAATCCATATTCCATTGCGTATTCAAGGTGAGTACTCTATCATTCATTTCACTTCTTAGTCTTGATCTATTTTCATATCTTAATTGGGTTGATTGCTTACATTTATTATCTAGATCTATCTTACTTTTCTCATTAAATCAATTGGTTATATTTCACATTTGCATTTACACATCTTTAGTAAAATCCTATATTACCTAAAAGAGGACTTTCTTGCATACTTCCTTGATATAATTTGGCTTTAGCAATGGAATCCCTTCATCTTCTTGGGTTTTTCTATTGTAACTTGGGTTGTATTGAGAGTTATGTTTGGACGCTTGTCTTTCTCTTGCATTTTAAGTGTTAGTGTTGGAATGGTTAATTAATGAGATCATCTCACATAGTTTACATTGTTAGATTCATTAGTATCTATTTCACCCTTGAACATTTTGGTGAACCCGACATGAACCCTCCTTGTTTGATCTTGGTAGTTAGATTTTTCTTTTACATGCATTGCATTTATAAACATAAAAAATACAAAAAAATAATCTTTCTTTGGTAGGATTTTCATTTCATTTCATTGTGAGTAGCTTGTTTTATTTTCAAGATGTATGATTTATTTTATGAGTAGTTTGATGATACATTTATTAGTGAACCTCATGAGGTGTCTAGTAGTGAAGTAGTGGATGTAACGAATGAGATCTTGATTGAATCCATTTCTCCATCATCTTCCTCTACATCTCTCCAACCTAACCTTTATGATAGGTTTTTCTCATGGATATTTTTGAGTGAGATTGTTTGCAGTGTTGAGACTGTTAAAACATTTCTATTTTCTAAGCCATTTATAACTCTCAAAGGATGTCCTCCTCAACAACTACTCATTACTCTTAAGAGTTGTCCTAAAAAAATGAGCCTCTTATAGTTCTTAAAGGAAAGTATGATTATACTTCAGTTGTGCATGCCTACTATCAGACACAAAATAATCCCCAACCCAATAATCTTGTTGTTCCTTCTTCTCTTCCACCTCCTAAACTAGTGCTTCCCCAAGCACCTCATTTTGTTTTTTCCTTAGGAAGGGAGTATGATCTTGTTGAGAAGTTACATGATACTCTTGCTAAGATCTCCCTGTGGGAACTTCTTCAAACTTCTCCCACTTATCACAAGGCTTTACAAAAGGCTTTGTCTACTCTTCTAGTCCTTCCACCTAATCAAGACAGTATCAATTCTCTTTTGGAGTGTATCCATTCTGTATCCACTCCTCCTCAAATTATTTTTAGTCAAGAATATTTTCCTCCAAAGGAAGTCCAAAACCAATATGATTCTCTTATGGTTATTGCTCTCATTAATGATAATCTCATTCGTAGAACTTTGATTGATAACAAACTGGGTTTAAATGTGTGTATTTTAGACATGTTAAAGGATATTAAGGAGGATATGTCCACTGTTAAACCTGATAACATTCCTATTCATGGCTTTGATAATATTTCTAAGAAGTCTTTGGGAATCATAACTTTACCTATCAAAGTTGGTTCGATCATCCTAGATACCCTAATTCATGTGATGCTTGGACCCCTTGATTACAACCTTCTTCTAGGAAGATCATGGTTGCACAAAATGCATGTTATTCCCTCCATGATTCATCACAAAGTTAAACTCATTTTTAAAAATGTGATGTACACTCTTTATGCAGATGATAAACCTAATAGTTGTTTAAACACTGAATTAGCTAAAGACTCAGAACCTAATGAGGAAAAACAAGAAAATAAATCTGAAGATGAAACTCAATCGAATGAAGGACCCTCATCTTCTACTTTTACTAAGGATGATTGGGGTAATTCATATTTTACTCCTACCTTCATTGGAGAGCATCAGGTTTCCAATCTTTCTTTCATGACATGTCAAGAAAAACCTAAAAATGAAAAAGTTGTTTCCACTCCTCTTTTGGGAGAGTTGAGTAATAACTTTTTTGCTAGATTAGCTAATGAGACCATTGAAACTATTAAACATGATTTTTATGACATGGTGACCTAGAAGGATCCCTTATCTCTTTCAGATATGGCTTCTCATTATGGTCCTCATTATCATTTTCTCGCTAAACATGGTTTTAATGGTCAAGGATGAGGAAAGTTTGAACAAGGAATACATGTTACCCTAACAAATGATGGTTGTGAATACACCTATGGGTTATGATTTAATCCTTCTAAGAAGCCTTCTTTCTTTCTGAATGTTAATCACATTTATAGTGGTCCTCATAAATTAACCAACCCACATCTTCTCACATTTCATTAGAAGCCATCTTTAGACTTATTTTCCTATGATGATGCTATCACATAATTCTTAGGAGCATATGAGGATTTACCTTCTTTTCATCATAATAAAAGAAAACCATACTGCTTAAACACTAACAAATATTTTGGGGAAGAGAGTGAATTTGAACAATATCTTGATCCTCTCCCACCTATCGAATATAATAAGAAAATAAATCTCTCAATCACTGATACAATGGATGTGCAAATTGATTCTAATGATCCCGAGAAGGTTATCAAGATTGTAAAATGTCTAGATAAGAGTGAACACAAACAACTTACTGATATTCTCTCTGAATTCTTAGATATTTTTTCTTGGGTGTATTCAGACATGCCTGACATTGATCCTAAGATCGTCACTCATAATATTGTTCTTTCACCTAACACTAAGCCAATGAAGCAAACTATTTGCAAAATGAATCCTAGTATTTCTCTTGTTGTTAAGGCTGAAATAGAAAAACTCTTGGATGTCGGTTTCATACGTCTTATAAATTATTCCCCTTGGATTTTGAATATCGTGGCTGTCTCTAAGGGTTAAAATGAGATAAGGATGTACACTGATTTTTGAGATTTAAATAATGATTCTTTGAAATATGATTTCCCCCTTCCTAACATTGATATGATCATAGATTCTATAGTGGGCCATGCATTATTATCTTTCATGGATGGATTTTCATGACATAATCAGATTTTTATTCCTCCTTATGATCAATGTAAGACTTCCTTCATTACTCCTTGGGGAACCTTTTGTTGAGTTGTCATGCATTTTGGGTTAAGGAATACCGGTGCTACTTATCAACATGCTATGAAATTGATCTTTCATAAATAAATTCATAAGATACTTGAAGATTATGCAGATAGCAATCTAGCTAAATTTGTGCAAAGAGATGAACATGTTCGTACACTTAGACAAATATTTGAAAGGATACCTAAATAAAAAATGCATTTGAATCCATGAAAGTGTGCCTTTGGGGTTGATATTGGAAAGATCCACATATTCATTATCTCTAGTAGAGGCATCAACGTCGATACTGGAAAGATTGATGCTATTGTTAACATGCCTCCTCCTCAAAATTTTCCACAACTTTGTAGCTTATAAGGGAAGATACAGGCTATTCGTAGATTTGTTTCTCATTTAGCAGATCATACTATCCCTTTTACTTCCTTTCTTAAGAAGGATACCACCTTCTCTTGGAATGAGGACTGTAAGATTTTGTTTGAACAATTCAATACTTATCTCACTAATCCTCCTATTTTACAACCGACTCAACTAAATAATATGTTCTTTCTTTACACCTTGACTTCTTCAAAGGCATTGAGTGTCATCTTGGTTCAGCATGATAAAGATGATAAGGAATGTCCTATGTATTATATAAGTCATACCTAGATTGATTATGAGACACGATACACCACAATTGAAAAACAATGTCTTTCTTTAGGTTTTTCTTGTCAAAAACTCATACATTATCTCCTTAATGTGGAGGTTAATGTTTATGTGAAATTTGATCCTTTGAAACATCTCTTTTCAAGAACCAAATTATCAAGACATCTTGCTAAATGGGTCATGCTCCTAACAAAATTTGATTTAAAATTTATCTCTCACAAATATATTAAAGGGAAAGCCTTAACTGACCACCTAGATGAGGCTCTTTCACCCCTTTCTACATCAGAACTGATAGAATTCCTTGATGAGTCTGTCTTACCTATTAAAGTAGATGATACTTGGGAATTATAATTTGATGGATCTAGATGTCAAATTGGGTTTGGCGCAAGTGTTATACTAATACCGCTGTCTAAGAAACCTATCCCTTTATCCTATAAGCTCATTTTTTCTTGTACTAATAACATACCTGAGTATGAAACCTTAATCATAGGATTAAGGGTGACTTTGTCTCTACAAATTAAAAATATTAAAAACTTGGGTGATTCACAATTAATTATAAAACAAATTAATGGTATATATCAAGAAAATAATGATAAATTAACCAAGTATCACGATCTTTCTATAGGATTTATTGGAAATTTTTCTTCTTCATCCATTTAGACATTACCTCAAAAATATAATAGGCACATAGATGTTATGGCTAGTGCAGAGCCTTTAATCTCTCTAGATGATGGAGTAGAAAATTTCCAATTTACTATCCAAAATCTATCTAGTTCCGCTATCTATGAGGATCCTTTGTTAGATACAATTTGTCTCAATATGCATCTTGATGAATGGTATTCACATATCTATCATTACTTAAAAGATGGTTCAATGCACGTGTTGAAAACTAGGAATTATAGAAATAGAATTTGATAGCTTGCAGCCCATTATATCATTCTTGTAGATGTTCTCTATAAGCATTCCTACGATGGCCTTTTTCTTAGATGCCTTGGTAAAAGTGAAATCCTTGTGGCTTTACAAGAATATCAAGATAGATAATGTGGAGAAAATTTTAGTGGAAAGTCATTAGTTAAAAATTTCCTTTGCATGGGGTACTATTGGAAAACTATGAAACAAGACTCATTTTCTTTTTTCAAAAAGTCCCCTCAGTGTCAACATCATAAAAATCTGAATCATGTTCCTTCTTACACATTACGTTCACAAGTGCCTCCATGGCCCTTTAGTGTTTGGGCCTAGATCTCATTGGAAATATCTCTCCCCCTTCTTATCAAGGACACACATATATTGTTACAACCATCGACTATTTTAATAAGTGGGTTGAAGCTATCCCTCTTCGTTCAACTACTGTGGAAGCTATTTGTGGTTTTATTCTTCAAAATATCATCACTCAAATTTGGTATTCCCATGGAAATAATCTCTGGTAATAGAACTCAATTTAAGAGAAAAGAATTAAAATCTTTCTTGGAGAAATACCTCATCTATCAACGCTTCTCTACTCCTTATTTTCCCCAATCCAATGGTCAAGTTGAAGCTTCTAATAAGGTCATTGAAAAAATCATTCAGAAGATTGTTGATAAGCACGCTAAGGATTGGCATACATAATTAACTTATGCTTTATGGGCTTATAGAACAAGTGTATGTATTACGACTGGAAGATCACTTTATAATATGGCATATGGAATTTGCACAATTATGCCTTTAGAGCTAGAGATTCCTTCTTTAAGAGTTTTGTTCAAGGGAATAATTGATAAGGATACTTTTAGAGAGAAAGGATTACAAGAGCTTGAGATGTTAGATGAGAAACATATTAATTGTTTAGAACATATCATGGCCTATCACAAATTTGCCAACAAAATATACAATTTCAAAGTGACTGAACCCTCCTTCTCAGTTAGTGACTTGGTTCTCTATGAAAATCAAAGAAATTTGACAGCCCTACCAGGTGAAAAAGGAAAGTTTAGTCCTAATGGGCTAGGTCCTTACATTGTCACAAAAGTGTATGGTTGTGGTTCATATAGAATTGATAATATGAATGGTGTACCTCTTAAGGAGCCTATTAATATTATGCATTTGTGTTGTTATTATACTTGATCATTCATCCTTACTTTATGTGCTTACTTTTTTCTCTTGAGTATTATTTATGATGTGATGTATAATATTAAAAGGTTATACTTTAAAATGAAACTGCATATCTTTTGTCATCAATTCATGTTTCTACCTTTAAATTTCTTATGTTATTAATCATAGATTGATCACATAAATAATAAAAAGAGATAGATGAATGTTGTCTCATGAGGGTTGTTTTATTGTATTTCTTGCATGCAAAAGGTCTCTCATGTTTAGTGACAGATCCTTGGGACAAGATTTGATATTTTTTCAAGGATAAATCCAAAATTAGTTTACAAAGATTTCATAGTTGCATTCTCACAAAGCTTCACCAGGGTCATTTTTTATCATTCATACCTTGCACCTAGATTGGTATAAGGCTAAACCCTTTTTTAAACATTCTCATTGTACTTGAATGAATCAACATGCCAAGTGGTGGATTCTCAAGGTTACATTTGATATTTTTTTAGATTAAGTTGTTGGAAAGGTTTGCATATGAGTGGAAATGTCTAGTTGCAAAAAACATAAAGTAGCCAACTTTGAGCATTTAAATCTCAAAATCCTGAAGTTGTCATGCAAATCCTCTTGGCATATTTACTCACATGTCAGAAGTTAGTATGTGTTTTAGATTTCATGGCTCCAGGGGGTCATTTAATTAGTTTTCAAGGCTAATTTTATGGGCAACCCACTTGGTATTTTTCATTCAAGCATATTTAAAGTTCCATGTAGACCAGTTTAAAGTGAAATTGGTTCTAGTTTGAAAGTTTTTAAGCCATGTCTGCTAGGGACCCAACATCCATCATGGAGTCACAAAGAGTTTTGATATGGTTGTAAAGTGATGTTATTATTAGTACTTGCCGGTAGGCTAAGTACTATTGTATCATTTTTTGAATTGTTCATCTTAACTAGTGATTAAATAAAACACTTTAAACCAATTACAATATTTTGTATTTTTTATTTTGTTATAAATTTTATGTTTTCTAAATTCTACATGCAATTTTTTTAACTTTATAATTTCTAAAAATCATTTTTCTATCATTTGATTGGTTAAATTAGTTTCAGTCTTATACACGAAATTCTTGGATTTTATAACATCTCAATTTTATTAGCACTTTATAGCCACAATGTATTATTTTCGCCACTTATTTCTATAAAAATATTATTTTATTATTTTTGAACTTCTTAATAAAAATGCTTTTGTGAATCTTGCCAACAAAATAAAATCATGATTTTCATCCCCTTCAAAGTATAATTATTAACTCTATGTCATATTCTTCTTGCATATTCAAAATCTTCATAAGAGTTGAGGAGCCACATGTTAAACAACAAATCAGCCCTCTATAGTGCTATGACATTTTTAAAATATATTTATTTCCCCTCATCTCAATATGGTACTATTCTTCAATCCAATGCCGATATTGATGATTTTATTTATTCTAAAATATGACTGTATAATGAGATGAGTCATCTTAACATGTTTCATATTTAAAAATTATTTAAAAATTTTCTAATTATTGACCTATTTTTAAATAAAAAAATACTTTATATATAAATTAAAATGAAAATTAATTATAAAACTATTAGCAAGAACTGGCCACTATGTGGCACTTGTTTTAAATCATCCCCGATTTAAACAAGTGCCACATAGTGGCTAAGTACTTGCCTTTAATTATAGTAGAAACTATAATAGTATATTAGTTTTTTAATTACTATGTTTTATATAGTAATAGTAAAAATAATAAATTTTTATAAATTTTTAAGTTATACTAGAAATAATAGTATATTAATTTTTTAAATATTATGTTTTATATAGTTACAATAGAAGTAATAAATTTTTATTAAAACTATTATAAATAAATAAATTTAAATAAATTGATCTTTTAAACTAAATTTTAATAAGTTTTTCAAAATAAAACTATTATAATAATATTAAATATTAATTTAATATAGTTTAATTTAAATATTAATATTTTGTAAAGAAAAAATAAAAATTATAAGCAAATAAAATCACATAATTTTTTTACATAAATACTTGTTAATGTATAATTAGTATATAATAAAAATTAAAAGTAAAAAACTTTTAAAATATGAATAAAAATAAATATATATTATAATATCATAGGTTGTTATTAGTACTTGCCGGTAGGCTAAGTACTATTGTATCACTTTTTGAGTTTTTAATGTTAACTAGTGATTAAATGAAATGTTCTACAAATTAATTTTTATCATCTCATTGGATGAATGCATTTGAAGTCTTATTAGACTTACATGAGTTTATTTTAGTATATAACTCACTTTTTTTAATGTAAATAAAAATATTGTTGTAAATATATGATATAATATAATATAATATATAAAATTTTGATAAAAATTTTGATTTTTTTTATTAATTGAAAAATAAAATAAAATTCCTCTAACAAGTATATAATAAATTTTTTAAAACTAAATGACACTAAAATGCTAATTTTATTATAAATTATTTGATATATTACATATTACACTTATTAATAATATTATTATATAAATATAACTATTATAAAATCTTAATATTGTACATCATATATATTTCTTATTAAATATTCAACATATAAAAATAAATTATTATTATTATTTTATTTTCAATTTTTTTAATGATAAATTATAATTATAATTAATTACAAAATTAAAGGCAAGTACTTGGGCACTTGTTTAAATTATAATATATTGTAAAAATTAATAGTCTATTATAATAATATTAAATATTAATTTAATATAGTTTAATTTAAATATTAATATTTTGTAAAGAAAAAATAAAAATTATAAGTAAATAAAATTACATACATTTTTTACATAAATAGTTGTTAATGTATAATTAATATATAATAAAATTAAAAATTAAAAAAGTTTAAAAATATAAATAAAAATAAATATATTATAATATCACAGGTTTTATTTAAATTATAGTATTTTGTAAAAATTGATAGTATAAACTAAAATAAATTCAAATAACATAATTTTTAATTTAAAAATATATTAATAAAAAATTAAAAAAACTTCATGAGAACTTAACAAAATAATTAAAAAAAATAAATCTTAAAAAAATTCTTATAAATTTTAAAAACTTCTATAAAATCTATTCATGTCTATAAGAAAAAAAATATTTTTTACAATTTATAAACTTGAAAAATTTACATATATATTATAGAAAATATTTTATTTTTAACAAAATAAAATTAAACCAAATTATAATTGATAGAAAAAATCTAGATAAAAATCTCATAGGTGTTATAACATAAAGAGAGTAAATGTTGGCAAATGAATGATGCAGCATATGAGAGAACTTAGAAAAGAGAATATTAAAAGGGGATTAATGTAAATTTCCAAGTCAAATGAAATGATGATAACCTGAAGATGAGTTGTTAAGGTTTGAGTGGAATGCAATGAGAATATATTGGGCCGAGGTGAATGGTGAAAGTGTTAACAAAGTAAAATTCTTACCAATAGAATAGTTTGGATCAAAAGCATAAGTGTTTCCATAGAAGCTATTAGTTTGATAAAGATGTTTTCAAAGGAAATACTAATGGGGTGAAATTACAAAAAACGGGCAAAGTGAAAAAATTTCACCAGGCTATAGGAAATAGAGTGCTTTTACAGTGGGGTGAACTCACTTTTACATGAACAATAAAAAATGGAGATAAGGCACAAATTGTGAAAGGAGCAAAAGGTCAAAAAAATTTCACAAAAATTACAAGTTGGGTGAAATGTTTTTATGAACATAGTACAATTGTTAAATTCACCATGTGAAATATCATTCACGGGGTGCATAACAAAATAAAAGTATATATAGATTTTAATAGGTAAACTTTATTAATAGTTTTAAAATATTTATTCTTTAATGATTTCTTCAAAATAATTTTAATTCATTGCAAATCTTCCATTAATATACCAAAAATCATATTTTAATTAACCTAATAAAGTGTGAATTAATATATTCTCTTACCAAGGGTTTAGCTATTTAAACTTGGATTACTTTAAATCCTATTAATAAACTCATTTAAGTTAATCGATTGATTAAATAATAATTTAATTCTTAGAATCTTTCCCATTAAATTTTAATTATATTAATGGTGGGTTTTATGTTCCAAGAAAATTTACCATTATTTAAATTATAATTACATCTAGCAATTTTCAAACTATTAATAATCTCATTAATTCCTTGTGTTAGAAATAATATAGTTACTTATTAGACATTTGATTGATTTGACTATAATTGATCAATAATTTGTAAATTCCACTAATTAAATGTAAAGTTACCTAAATAAATTTAATTAACAATATTCAAAAGTAAATCTTAACCTACAACCCCCATGTCATGATTAAATATTTCTCAATAAAAAGATGTGGAAAATTTGATTCCCACTAAAAGTCTCCCCATTTTGAATTCAAACCCATTAATAATTTAATAATTTCTAATTCTAACCTTAATAAATTTTTCACAGCAAAGAAGGGAGAAAAGAAATGGATTTTTTTATTGACTCATTTCTCTTTACCCTTCTCGCTTCCTCAACCCCAACCCTAATCCAAAATTAGGGTTTGGGGAAGATTTTGGTATCTCCATGTCTTCTCCCATTCTCCCTCTCACCTCTTTTGTATACTTTTTGTTTTTGTTTTTGTTTATCTATATATATATATATATATATATATATATATATATATATATATATATATATATTTATTTATTTATTTATTTATTTTTATTTTTAAAGATTGTACATGGGGGAAGGGATGCCATTCCCCTTTCGGTCGTGCTCCTACCGTGTGACTGTGCTAGCACAACCACATAGTCGACTATGAGTCATAGCCACACAGGCTGTGGGACACAACCTCGGGGCTGTTCCTGCACCTTGTGGGGTTGTACAAGCACAACCTCATGGGCTATGCAACACAGTCCGCGGACTATGCTTTGCACAACTATTGGGCTGTTGAATTAGTGCATACTGTTATCATTTCCTTGGTTGTGATTGCTACTCATCTTCATGGCATGATGATGCGACTCAGGTATTATTTCTTTGCAATGCTTTGGAAGCCTAATTTATGTTGATCTTAACACTAGTCACTAGGAGATCTGATATGATAGGATTTTCTCACAAGAAAAACTACAAAGTTACATACATTAGATTCAATTTACTAATAAAGGCTTATCAAATGATTGGGGAACAAGTAATGCCAATTAGAGAAAATAGCTACTACTAGAAATAAGTCGATGCCTATAATAATCAAAACCTAGCTATGGGTAAAGCGTCAATTCTTATTTGGTAAGATCACTATTAAACCTATTGGTTTTTTTGTAGGTTTTGGAAAGCATGTGAGGCTATCAAGCATCTTATTGTGGAACATGTGATTTCTCTAGATTGAAAAGGACATGATGGGTATTGAAGACAACTTAAACTTTTAAACATTAATCACACTACAAAATTCACAGGACCATCCACCTTAAAATATTCTTAAAAAAACTCAACAATACCCACTAAATTTTTTTAGAAAGACCCCACCTTGAGACCCTACCCTTAGCAAATTGGTCTATTATCAACAATGTGCCTTAGTCTTGTAGCTTGTTGGAACTAGGGAAAAAAGTTTCAAATCATGGGCGTATCTATTTTAAGGAGTTGATATTGTGTATCAAGTTCAAATTTAAAGGTTGTCATTATTTCTGTTCTCCACTAAAATTGTTAGACATGTCCCTCAATCATCCAACAATAACTTCTATGTTGATTACATTTTCTATTTAAGAGCCCCTAAGTGATTTGAATATTTCATGGTCTAGTGAGAATGATTCGTGTGTGTATTTGTAAATCTTGTATAATCTTATAATATTTTTTTTTATTATATACAAGATACTACAAATGCTTGTATGTTTACATTTTGTATATTCATAACCCGAATAATTGTCTGTGAAGAAAGTCCACACTTGGCAATATGAACCCAGAACAAAATAATGAGATAATTGCTAGATTGTGGTCTCAGTTCCAAAGAAAAGTTGATAAATGTAATTGTCCTTGCAAAAAGTGTAAGGGCTTAAAGAATCAAAGAATTCTAATCACAATAGCCAAGAGTCATTGCAGGCAACATGGTCACATTGAAGGGGGGCACGATTTTCGTCGATTGGTGAATGTGGATTTCCAATTGGAGGAACATGGAGGTGTGAATATCCAAGCTGAGGATAATGCTCCCATGGAATAAGATTATCCTGTGGTAGAGAACACAATTGAAGAAGATGGTATTAGCGTAGCTGATAATGTGCCAGAGGACATGATTGAAAAAGACGGTATTGGCATAGCTGATCAAGATGATCATGATGATGGTACTAGTGCATCTGATAATGATGATGAAGATGGTCTTGATATACCTATACTTGAGAAGGCATACGTGCCCCTATACCAAGGCTCCCACACATCTCTTCTCTCTGCTATAGTGTTGTTGGTGAACTTGAAGGTTATGAATGGTTTATCCAATGTAGCAATGTCACGTATGCTAAGGTATGCCATTTTTATCATCTTCAATGTTAGCATACCATTACGATTCATTATATTAACAATTCATATTTATTGTTGTAGGTTGATAGGTGAGTTTTTGTTACCACCATCAAATATTATGCCTCATTCGTACCGAGAATTATCTACCATTATGAATAAAAATTGGAATGAAGTATCAGACAATACATGCATGTCCCAATGATCACATTCTATTTCATAAACAACATGAATTTGCAACAGAATGCCCTGATTGTCATATTAGTAGATATTGGTTAGATCAAATAACAAAAAAGGTGCCTCACAAGGTTCTTCAGTACATTCCCATTATTCCACATCTTCAATGATTATTCAGGTGCACTAGCTTGGCATAATTTATAAATTACCATGCACACAATAGAAGTCAAGATGACATTATGTGAATTCCTGCAGATGGTTCTGCATTTAAAGACATAGAAACAACATGGCCATACTTTAAAGAAGAACCGTGTAATCTCAAGCTTTCATTGGCAGTAGATGGTATCAATCCATTTGGAGATATGAGATCTGTTTACTCAGTGTAGCCTATTTTTTTATTAACAATAACATTCCTCCTTGGATGTCCATAAAGAGGGAGCACATAATGTTGTCAATGATTGTACCAGGTATTTTTTCATTTAATAGTTATGTAAATTAATTTATAAACACCGCATCAAGATGGTCATAATAATTATGTAATATTTTTGTTCATTCAACTAGGTAAGTACCAAGTTAAAGATATGAATGTGTATATTGAGCTCCTTATTGATGAGTTGTTGAAGTTATGGAATGGGGTCACTATGTATGACATCTCTAGATCAAGAGGACAAAGACAATTTCAATTCCATGCAATGCTTGTATGGACAATACATGATACCCCTGGGCTAACTCATTTTTGTGGTATGTTATATTATTAAGGTCACGTATTTTTGGTATGTTATAGTACTTACACATTATTGTTGTATGTTTAAGTTGTGCATGATAATTTTACATGATCCAATTGTACGGTATCTTTTAGGTCTTCAGAAAAAGGGTAAATTTTCATGTGCAATTTGTGGTCCGAAGATGAAATCTCATCATTCAAGAAGTTTAGGAAAGCAGGTGTTCGATGCTATGCATATTGGAAAGAATGTAACAAAGACACTATGGAAAATATTGGATGGAAGGCATGACAAAGAAAAAATTGCCAAAATTTTTAATGACATTCATGAATCCAATCATGCACTAAAAATTTCATTGAATCAAATAGCAATGGAGACCGCATAAATATGAGTGCCCTTCCTTGGTTATTAACTGAGCAACAAAGTCATAAAAAAATAAAATTTCCAACAAGATTTGCTGCAAATATAAGCAGTCTTGTATTAAAGAAAGGTGATTTTGGGTCAGGGTTGAAAACACATGATTGGCATACCTTCGTCAAGGTAAGTCATGTTCTCTATTTATAGTATATTTGTAAAATTGCATGTACTTTTAATTGTATTATTTTACAATATATTGAAAAGATCATTTTTTAATCATTGCAGTACATCCTACCTCTATCCCTCCCACACCAGTTTGACAACAGTGTTAAAAAAATTATATACGATCTTGGAGAATACATGAGGTTAGAAGTGTTATTTCTTAGACTTGTACAGATACTATATTTATGACTTGGTTTACTTTTTATGTAATTTATTGTATTTTTTTTCTAAAATCTTTTGTATATGTTCTTGCGAGTTGAATCTCTTTTAGGTGGTTATCATCTAAAGAAATTGATAAAAAAGATATAAAATATTGGAAGAGAAAAATTCCCCAGCTTATGTGTGAAATTCAAAAGTGTCTACCTCCAACTTTTTTAAATGCTCAAGAACACTACCTCATACATCAAGTTGAGGAGATTGAATTGTGTGGACCTGTACAAACTAGGTCAATGTGGATGGTTGAGAGGCACTTAAAATTTATGAAGGGCTTGGTTTGACAAAGAGCACATCCTGAGGGTTCTATGGTGGTAGGATATATGGTATACAGACTATGGTGTACATTAGTGAATATCTTCCCAAGTTTGCAGAAAATATCCATGTAGATCGCATTTGGGATCCCAACTCTATTAACAAATTCAAAAGGGAGTACTTGATGGGGAAAGGTAGATTGAGGAAAGTGAGAGGTAATTATATGATGTTATTATAGTTTATTAATTCTTATAGATCTTCAATATAAGTTGTTTCTAAGAGGTCTATTTTTTTTCTTTACAGTTGGTCGTGAGTGGGATGCACTGCATTTGTATATTGCAAAAAATCTTCATTGGATAACGGTATGGATTCAACAATCTCAAGAAAATGGTCAGTCATTAACATGGGATGGTGTTGCATCATTGGTTAAAGAAGCTCATCATAATGGAGATCCCAATGTTACGCCAATGGTAATTGATCTAGCATATGGTTTAAGAGGTAGAAAGGTACGTATACGTTTACTAACCATGACCCATAAGTTTAATATCAACTCACAGATTGATGCAAATAATCTTGACATGTTTGAATAATTGTAGATCAAACAACACAAAGCTATGTACTACCATGGCCGTAAATTTTGCATAAAAAATTTAGACGACACGAAGAAAACTTGTGAATCTGGGATAAGTGTAGTCTTCGAGGTCACTAATATTTCATCTAGAAATGACATACATCCTCAACAATCTGAAAATTGATACTATGGAATTTTGGATGATATACTTGAGTGCGACTTTAATTCATTCAAATTAGTTCTATTTGTTGTCAAATGGTACAGGCTACGGCTGAATCAAAATGATCCTAATAGGACTGTTATTGAACATGATAGTGGATTTACAATGATTAATACAAGGTCATTTGAGCCAGTTGGAGGTGAGCCCTATGTTCTTCCAAGCCAATGTGAGTTAGTGTTTTACTTTTTCATTCCACATAAACCAGATTGATCATTTGTTGTTAGACATGATCCAAGAGGAAGGCCAGTAAAGTATAATGTGATGGAAGAAGAAGATACTGAAGAATCAGAAGATGAAGTAGATGATGATCACGGACAACTATTACACAATGAAGGAGAAGAAGAAGAAGACAAAATGATGATGATTCTGGTGATGTTGATGATGATGGTGATGATGGTGACGATCATGATCATGGTGATGAAGATGGTGTTGATCAAGGTGATGATGGTCTTGATGATGATGGTGATGGTGATGGTGATGGTGATGGTGATGGTGATGGTGATGGTGATGGTGATGATGATGATGATGATGATGATGATGATAGTCATGATGATGACATGGATGAGGAGGATGATCAATAACATGATCAATAAAATGTATGTCAAGGTATGATCAATGTCACGTATGAGGTATTGATTTATTCATAGAAATTTGTTTGACTTGTATGTTTGTATAATTAAGTTATTATATGTTGAACTCTAATGTTATGGAGTATATTTTGCATCATGTAAATTTAATCTTCTATGCAATTTGTAGCTTACATATCATGTAATTTTTGGCTAACTTAAGATAAATGATTTACATATGCAGGAAATTTAACACCTTTGACATGGATTGACAGGTATAATTTATTATTTGGTTTCCTTCTCTTTAGTCAGAAAATATATAGATCCTACTATGTCTCTCATTTGATGGATTACGGGTATCACCAAATAGGTATTTGTCTGATATGTCTTCCTCAAGTGAGGAAAATGCGAGAATAGAAGACAAAAGTGAGACATCTAGTAGGTCTAAAATAGGGAGATCAACTAGAGGTCAAAAGATTAGAAGAAAATTCAATAAATAAATGAAATTTTTCCTTGCTGAGGGGGGGTCATGTTCTTATGATAATGAGACCAAAGACAACAAGAAGGTTCCCTTAAGGTACACACATCTTCAAAAAGAATGGGTACCCAAGGAACTACCTCCAGTTAACACTAATTTTTCTATTAACAAAAGGATATATTGCATAGCTCCATCTTCATTACATGGTTTGGGCTTATTTAACATGGATGGCATAAAGGTTAGTTATAATCAAGTTGTTAAATTGATAGAGTATGTAGAACCTTGTTACAATTACAATAATTGGATGCGGATTGTGCAATATAAAAAAAGTATGTGTAAGTATGCATTGTTAGCAAATTATATACAATGCAAAGTAAATGATCAAACTAAAAGGCTTGCTATGTATATTGATGGAAGGCAAAAAGCAATAGGGAATATTGTAGGTTTTATAAATAGTTCTCAACCTGTGTCATCTAATAAGCGGCCAAATTGTATATTTGAGGCACGCGAGAGAAATCGTGTATTTGTATGTGCGATAAAATCAATAAGTGTAGGGGAAGAGCTTCTGATAGATTACAATTTGAATCGTGTAGATACAAAAAAATTCCCTATCATGGGACTAGTAAGTATAACATTTAAACCAATTGCCTCTAATTAATATTGACTCCAATGTACAATCTACTGTTCTATTAATATTTTTTTTTGGTAAGTTTATTACTCTCATTTTGCTGCTGATTGCTAAGAATTACTAATCTTTGTCACAGGGTGACATGGATCCACCTCAAGATACAGGCGGGGATGTCCCTCACAGTACAACTTCTTCATCAAAGGTAAACCTTAATTAGTGTAATTCTACAAATTATATAGAAACAAATGTCATATTATTATGTTCTTTTCTTTATGGCTTTGGAGTTATTTTGATAGAATTTTACTAATATTGATGTCACAACTTGATACTTATTGATAGGGAAAATAAAAAATGACAGAAGATCAATTGTGATCTAAAATTGAGGTGGCATTTATAGATGACATTGCATCTAGCTCTAACCCTGTATTCATGGCTACTCAAATAAAAAATAAATATATTAAAGAAATTCTTAACCTTGTAATGGAACCAAACAAAACTGAGGAGACAGAGGAACTCAAAGAAGAATTGATATGTAGAGTCAATTGTATGAATGTAAGCAGTAATTAATCTTAAGTAATAATTAAAGTTCAATAGATGTTTATATTTTATACTATCTTATGGATCATGATCTAAAATATGATGTGTTCTTCTTATAGGATTTTTTGACACCTGTGAAACATGGTCAATATGGTGAAGGTTGTAGTGCCACATAGCCTTCATGTAAATAATCCTTAAACCTTTAACCATTCATTTAACCTTTGTATGCATTATTGACTCAACTTATGTTTGGGATGCTTCTAGTACCCCATTTAATCTTTATCCATTACAAATGTCTTTGCTAACAATGTATTCTTCAGCTCATGATGAAGTGCAGATGCTTCCTTTGATCAACATTCCGCTATCGATGGCTGCATTGTCCGCAACAAGGTGCTTGCAGACATCTTCCTTTGTACCAGCTACAACTGGTAAAACCTTATTTTTCTATATTTTGTTATGTGCTAATCATGCATTGATTATTTTTCTTGTGTGAATTTTATACACTACATGGACCTATTTTGTGCACTAATAGACACTAGTACATTTGACATCATTTTTCTACGAAAATTATCGACCATTAATGAAAATGGTTTAGGTTGGTCGAGGTATAGAAGGAAAAATTCATTTTTTTAAAAAACCATGCCCGTGTTGGGAGAATTTCCACCAATACCATGTCGGTTGAGATTTTGACCAACATGGGCATATTACTTTTAAAAAACATTTCAATTCTCATTTTCATTTTTACAGTTGCAGCGCATGAATTAGGATTTCAATTTTCATTTTCATTTTTATGGTTGGAGTGCGCGAATTAGGATTTTCATTTCTAAGCTAAGGAGTGGAGCTTATTCTAGGTTGTGAAGAGCCTTGCACCTGAGGTTAATAGCACATTTCATCATTTATCTTTCATGGAGTTTGAGGTATCTTTCATGTTTTCTATATTTCATTACATACGGGATTGTCATTTTCTTGTCATCTTTGTTAGTAATATGCTGGTAGGCTAATGAGTATTCTTAGTGGTGACTACAGTTTGACTAGGGTTTGTAAATGCTATGACTGAGAATTATGAAGGTTGTGACTAGGGTTTAGGATGCAACATGACATTGTACATCTGGTATAACCAATGCATTTGTAGATTTAAGGCATTTGTAGATTTAAGGGACGTACGTAAGATAATTTTTGGCATGCTTAAACACAAACGCACATATCATTGTTTAGGATGCAGCATGACATTGTACATCTGGTATAACCAATGCATTTGTATATTTAAGGCATTTTCATATTTAAGGGATGCATGTAAGAGAATTTTTGGTATGCTTAAACACAAAGGCACATATTATGTTTCACCTGCTAGGTCACAAGAGCATATACAAGATTCTTGATAAAATAGACAGCCAATGCATCCTATTGAAGGGAGAGAAAATAAAAAATAATAAAATAGAAATCAACAACAACACGGGAACCATAACAATGATCAAGTTCCATAAAACTATTGCCAGTAGCAGTTCAGTACTCAGTAGTGAAATCAATGGTTTGGCAATGTGCCAAACCCTAGACATCAAGTTTGAATACAAGCTCAAAGGTTTGTTTCTTTCAAAGTTCAAACACCCTGTAGGAGCAAAAATATATAGACATGAATTGGATTTCTTTGAAATTTCTAATTACCCAAACACAATCCCCGATGAGATAAAAGGAATGATTCATATGTTTCAAGGTAATAATGTAGTAATTGGGGAAGAACATATAAGTTATTTCATCAATACTACACATGAATATGAGACAAACAATGAGGATGCCATGATAAAATTGTTTGTGAATTCCTTAAAAGAAAGTGCCAAAGAATGGTACAAAAATATCCTAGACAGTAGTACTATTTCTTCATATTCGTATTTCTTCATATTTCTTATAAATAGTGTGATGGCTGTCCCAACTAGAGAATCACAACTTTATATTATAGGTTCTTCATGGCACCTTTCAACTTGTCCAATTATGGAAACTAGCTTGCCTGGGGCAGCTGTATCTAGTTGTGAGATTTTCATATCATATTTCTCTCAGTAAGAATAGTTGTGGCATAGGATCCTTCAATTGTTTGTGGACCCTTGTGGACCAACATGAGCTAGGCATTCTCCAATATTAGACCAGCTCTTCTTTGTCCCCTTGATGGAAGTCGAGTCAATCTTCTTTGTCACAAATGAGCATTCCTCTAATACTAACATTCCTTTCACTTCTCACTTCTCCCAACTCTAAGTGAAATCTGAATGTTTTATTGGCAATATTAAAGTCAAATAATTTCCCATTCTTTTTTAATTTCTTAGGTTCTTGTATAATATACTAACACATTGTTTCCTGGAGTGGCCTTTTGGCTTTTTGTTATCTAGGATACCAAAGTTCTTGCTACCATATTTTAGGAACATCATTGAAAGTGCTCTTTCTTTTCCATTGTATTCTTTATTTAAAGTGCTCAATATGTTTGACTAAGTTCCATATGTCATGTTACAGCTGTATTGGGACAATCATCACACTATTCCCCTAAGTACACTATGGCTTTGCCTTCTCATCCACAAGAAACTCTAACGTCATTCTAAACTCTTCTATACTCTACCCATATCCATTCCAATCCATTGATCCAATCCATTCATACTTCTACACAAACAAATTAACTCACCAAAATGTTATCATTCTGGGATAGTCATACCATGTCCATAAAGTTGTACCAATAGTTGAAATAAAAGGAATGATTCATATGTTTCAAGGTAATAATGCAGTAATTGGGGAAGAACATCTAAGTTATTTCATCAATACTACACATGAATATGAGACAGACAATGAGGATGCCATGATAAAATTGTTTGTGAATTCCTTAAAAGAAAGTGCCAAAGAATGGTACAAAAATATCCTAGACAGTAGTACTATTTCTTCATATTTCTTCTAAATAGTGTGATGACTGTCCCAACTAGAGAATCAAAACTTTATATTGTAGGTTCTTCATGGCAACTTTCAACTTGTCCAATTATGCAAACTGGCTTGCCTAGGGCAGCTGTATCTAGTTGTGAGATTTTCATATCTGATCTCTTAACATATTTACTAGAAGCCGTCATATTTCTCTCATTAAGAATAGTTGTGGCATAGGATACTTCAACTATTTATGGACCCTTTGTCTATCTAGGAGGTTTTTGTACCTTGAAACATATGAATAATTCCTGTTTGTGCATCCTCATTGTTTGTCTCATATTCATGTGTAGTTGATTTAAACAATGGATTCATCACTACAATGAGAAAGTTACCACCACACACCAAACATAAGGTGCATTTGATTGAAAGATTGGTCATTTTTTACAAGACAAAGGGTCCACAAATAGTTGAAGGATCCTATGCCACAACTATTCAGCTTACTGAGAAAAATATGAGGGATTCTCTAGTTGGGATAGTCATCACACTATGGCTTTGCCTTATCATCCACAAGAATCTCTAACATCATTCTAAACTCTTCTATACTCTGCCCATATCCATTCCAATCCATTGATCCAATCCATTCATACTTCTACACAAACAAATTAACTCACCAAAATGCTATCATTCTGAGACAGTCATACCATGTCCATAAAAATGTACCAATAGTTGAAATAAAAGGAATGATTCATAAGTTTCAAGGAAATAATGTAGTAATTGGGGAAGAACATCTAAGTTATTTCATCAATACTACATATGAATATGAGACAGACAATGAGGATGCCATGATAAAATTGTTTGTGAATTCCTTAAAAGAAAGTGCCAAAGAATGGTACAAAAATATCCTAGACAGTAGTACTATTTCTTCATATTTCTTCTAAATAGTGTGATGACTGTCCCAACTAGAGAATCACAACTTTATATTATAGGTTTGTCATGGCACCTTTCAACTTGTCCAATTATGCAAACTAGCTTGCCTAGGGCAACTGTATCTAGTTGTGAGATTTTCATATCCGATCTCTTAACATATTTACTAGAAGCCCTCATATTTCTCTCAGTAAGAATAGTTGTGGCATAGGATACTTCAACTGTTTGTGGACCCTTTGTCTATCTAAATTTTTGTACCTTGAAACATGTGAATCATTTATGTTTGTGCATCCTCATTGTCTGTCTCATATTCATGTGTAGTTGATTTAAACAATAGATTCATCACCACAATGAGAAAGTTACCACCACACGTCAAACATAAGGTGCATTTGATTGAAATATTGGTCATTGTTTACAAGACAAAGGGTCCACAAACAGTTGAAGGATCCTATGCCACAACTATTCAGCTTACATAGAGAAATATGAGGGATTCTCTAGTTGGGACAGTCATCACACTATTCCCCTAAGTACACTATGGCTTTGCCTTCTCATCCACAAGAAACTCTAACATCATTCTAAACTCTTCTATACTCTGCCCATATCCATTCCAATCCATTCATACTTCTACACAAACAAATTAACTCACCAAAATGTTGTCATTCTGGGACAGTCATACCATGTCCATAAAATTGTACCAATAGTTGAAATAAAAGGAATGATTCATATGTTTCAAGGTAATAATGCAGTAATTGGGGAAGAACATCTAAGTTATTTCATCAATACTACACATGAATATGAGACAGACAATGAGGATGCCATGATAAAATTGTTTGTGAATTCCTTAAAAGAAAGTGCCAAAGAATGGTACAAAAATATCCTAGGCAGTAGTACTATTTCTTGGGAGGAGTTTATGAGTGTTTTTAGATTACAATATGTGGATCCGATCGATATCAAGTTTTCTATACATGAACTTACCACTATAAAAAAGGGCATCTATGAGACAATAGTTGATTTAAACAATAGATTCATCACTACAACGAGAAAGTTACCACAACATGTCAAACATAAGGTGCATTTGATTGAAAGATTGGTCATTGTTTACAAGAAAAAGGGTTCACAAATAGTTGAAGGATCCTATGCCACAACTATTCTTACTGAGAGAAATATGAGGGCTTCTAACAAATATGTTAAGAGATCAGATATGAAAATCTCACAACTAGATAGATTACTAATATTGGAAGTACTATGGACTTGTAGAGGCAATTTAATAGTTTAGGAAACTAAGAAATGAGTTGTCATTATGGTAAGCCACAAGAATGGTCTTGGGAGTATTATTGGAGGTGCTTAACTTTGGAAAGTTACCATGTTAATGTCATTAAAAAAATACAAAAAATTAAGGCCTACAAGATTTTATGATAATGTTCTATTTGAAATAGGGTGCTCAAGTTAACAATGAAATAAAAAAATCCATTCTTGTATTCATATGATTAGGAGAGGTTTCTTTGTGTTTTCATTACTTAAGAGCAGCCTATATATGGAGGTAAGGAGTCCTACAATGTTATTCAGTTTCCCTAGTTATTTACCTGATTTTATTTATTTAAATTTACTCTTTACAACTATTTTTCTATCTATACACCCTCTATTGCTATTGTAATGGAAAAGCATCAGAACCATCCATTTCTAAACTTTGCTTTGGTATGATAAATGTCCCTTTGCGTTGAGAAAATTATACTTGAAAAAATGGTTCTTCAGTAACGATTTGTATCTGCAGGTTGCAAACAAGTCATCCTTCTTCCACCAACGAGTCATTCCATTCAAGAAAGACCATGTCTGATGATATCAACGCACAAAAAATTAGGGAGACAATTGCTAGACTATGGTCTAACTTAAAAAGAAAAGGTGATGGAAAATGTTATTGTCCTTGCAAAATTTGTAAGGGCTTAAAGACTCGAAGATATCTAATCAAAACAGCTGAGGAACATTGCAGGCAACATGGTCACATTGAAGGGGGAAATGAATTTCATCCATTGGTATGTATTTTAATAATTTATAAAATACATAAGACATGATTTGATGATGAAATCATGGTCATGGTTAATATAAGGTCATCATTTTCATATATGTCAATGTCCTTGAGTTTCATGTTATATTAGAAGTGAAATGTTGATGCTAAGACAATTACTTTGTGACCATAATAATCCTACATATGTTTTTTTGCACAATAGATAAAGTCTACTATTCAATTCCAAGAGAAACTCACAATTTCAATTGTGACCACACTAGCCTGATTGCAAAAAACTTGTTAGAAACATGAAAAGAAAACATGTTAGCAATTCCATCATTTGTTTGTTGTTTGGGACAGTCACCATAGAATTATTTGGACTGTCTCTCCTCTTGCCTTGCAAGGTTAAAATGACCTTTTTTTTTTCATCCCTCCTTGAATAGACCCTTACCGTCTTGCACTTGTGCAATGATAGGACACCAATGTTGCTAATTAAGGTTGGTGGGATGATTACACCTATCCTGAAAAAAGACTATCAAATCATTATGCTTTCAAATCAATTACCTATCGACGTATCCCTTGCAAGGGAGAGAAGCCAAACACATAAAGAACATGCACATAAACACGGCAACTGAAAAACCTAAATGGAATATGTACCAAATGATGAATGCTTAATTGTTGTAATGGCCAAGCAATATTAGAACCATCCATTTATAGTCCTAATGATTTTGGAAATTGTTGACAAAGAGTGTTACTTTTTTTTATTATAGTATAAATGATTTTTCTATAGTCGTAATGATTTTTCTTATTTCTTGTCTTTTGTCCCTTTTTTATTTCCTATGTCTGTGCTTCGTGATAAGATTTTGTCACCTTCTTTTGATGGTATATTTCATTCACTCTATGTGGAATACTATTTTGTTCACTATTTTATTTCAGCTTCATATTTCTTTCATTTTTCATATACACACAGACTACACATGCTGATAAAAAAATGAGCTATTTGATTTAGGTTTACTTTTCATTATTGTAAATGGTTAATATTTCTGATGGTACTCCTTGGTGTATTTGGACTATAAAAATAATCATATAAAAATAATAAATGTAGTAATGATGGTACGGTGCATTATTGATATAGGTTCGATGACTCTTGTCAATGTGCCAAACTATCAATGTGGTGGTGGGAAGTGTGTTGAAGACTTCACAGACATTGAACAACCCTAGACAAAAATTTTGGTGCTGCCCTAATCGAAAAAAGGTTGCTAATGTGTATATATTTAAAGTTTCTAATGTAAATACTATTCATTATAATATAAGAACTAATGTAGACTGGGTATCACAGGGAAATAATGGCTACGGATACTTTAGTTGGGTCGATGACAACTCATCTGCATCTATCTGCCCATCTCCACTTATCTGCAATGAAGGATTTGAGTGCAAAACATGTCAGGCTAGGGAAAATTCTGAAATTATATTTTTATGATGCCTTCTCTATATTGTAATCGCATATCTAATTTGTTGCGACCATATGCAGAGATGAACTCAGGAATTAGTTAGTTTAGTATTTTCATATTGTAACTAATATTTTAATATTGATATGACATAACTTCTCTTTTCCTCAAGTGCGCATATATATGGTTTACATCTTTTTTTAGAATAATTCTTCATGTTTATGGCTCAGGTGAGCCCCAATCTGCTATCAATCACATGATTTAACACTGATTTAGGCTGGAGGTAAACTACATGTGTCATGTAAACAACATGGTTGAATGCAATCTCTTTTGCATCTTTTCAAGAGTCTTCCCACCAATACAAGTGTAAATAATGCATTGAACGTAATCTACGGACGTTGCGTGGTATGAAGTCTCGCTGAAGAAGAGTATTGTAGAGAGAAGGCCTACTGTACCAAGGAAGTTTGACAAGAATAAGGAATATGGCTTAAATAGAATGGGAAGACGTCTTTCTAGCCTGGGCTTGGATCCTTCAATAATTAGCTTGATAATAAATGAAGCAAATGAGAGCTGAGCAATTAGCTTCCCAAGAAAAATCTTGTAAATGAACTGCGTGTACCCCAATTCTTGTGCCTTCTGCACATACCTAAATGATATATTTGAAACAACAAGGGTAAATTTAGCCTTACCCTTGTTGTTTCAAATATATCATTTGGGTACGCACAGAGGGCACATTAATTGGGGTACATATAGTTCATTTATGGGATTTTTCTTGGATAGCTAATTGCTCATCTGTCATCTACATTATTTATAAGCTAATTGCCGAAGGACCTAGGCTAAGGCTAGAAAGATGTCTTCCCAAACACATAAAAAACATACACATAAACAAGACAACTGAGAAACATAAATGTAGATTTCACAATAGTTGAGAAACATAATTGTAGGCATCATGGTCACAATTTTTTGGAGACAACATAATTGAGTTGTATACCCAAACGATGGAGAGCAACTTTTGCTCCTTTGATTCCAAGTTGACACTGCGGGATCCAAAGACCATAGATAAGGAATAAATTGAGAGAGCAGAGGAGGGCCATAATGACCAAAATAATACAAGACAAACCTCAAGTTAAATGAGGCAACTGCAAACATTTTAATAGAATTCTATTAAAATGTTTGCAATTGCCTCATTTAACTTGAGGTTTGTCCTATATTATTTTGGTCATTATGGCCCTCCTCCGCTCTCTCAATTTATTCCTTATCTATGGTCTTGGGATCCTGCATTGTTAACTTGGAACTGGAGGAGTAGAAGTTGATCTTCATCATCTGGGTATACCACTCAATTATGTTGTCTCCAAAAAAAGGTGATCATGATGCCTACAATTATGTTTCTCAGCTATTGTGTCCCAGGACCCCTTATGACCCTTTACGACCATTTATGACCTCTAAGAATACATCTTAGAGGTCTTAAAATGTTGTAAAGGGTCATAAGAGGCTCCTAGGAGGGGCCAGATGAGCTTCCACCTTCACGTGGTTGGCCCTGTTAAGTAGAGAATGTTAATTAAACTATTCTTGAAACATAATTGTAGGCATCGTGGTCACATCGGGGATGAAACTATTCCAAGTTGACATTGTAGGATGGAGAACAACTTGGAACCAGAGGTGCAGAAGTTTCTCTCCATTGTCTGGGTATACCACTCAATTACATTGTCTCCAAAAAAATGTGACCATGATGCCTATAATTATGTTTCTTAGAGAATGTTAAACTATTCTTGAAACAAAGAGAAGCTCAAAGAGAAGCTGACAACAACCAACAAAACAAGTGTGGACACCTAAAGATAAATATCAAATAGGGGAAAAGCACCTACAACAATAGAGGCAATAGCTGTAGATATAGATGAGGATATCGTAGAAATCCCTAATTTAGTGTTTCAGAGAACAAATGATGGACTGCGAATTAGGCAATTCTACGATATCGTCATCTAAATCTTTTATTTACATTGGAATGATGCCTATGGATATTGATACTGCACCGGCCGAGCACGATGGAGGCATCGATTCTAATGTGAATTGTAGTACTCAAGGTATACATTTTCTATTCAAATTTTGATTAATGAATATTTAATACAAGCAAACATATTCAATTGTTTAAGGTGGATTAGTTGTGATGATGAGACGTGCCATTTAGATGTTAACTGTGACAATCTCTTGGTTTCAGGCAATGCAAAAGGAGAAGCCTAGTTCAATATGCAATCTCGCAGAATATGCACAGATATCAAGTGGAGTTGAAAAACACAACAGGGTTGCATTTTTGATAGAGGTCTTTAATTGCATATTTTAAGTTATAGACCATCATGAAAATGTAAACGTGTTGTGTTTTTTCAACTCCACCTGTTGTCCATGCATATTCTTCTTGTGTTGCATGCGCATTCTCGATTCAGAGTGGGAAAAATCTTATTTTTGATGCGAGGGAGAGAAGCCAAACACAAAGAACATGCAAATAAACATGACAGCTACAAAACATAAATGTAGGTATCACAACAGCTGAGAAACATAAATGTAGGCATCATGGTCCCAATTGTTTGGAGACACAACATAATTGAATGCTATACCCAGAAAATGCAACACAACCACTACTCCTACAGTTCTAAGTTGACACTGTGGATCCAAAAACCATATATAGATTCCTTATCTTTGGTTCTTGGATCCCGCAATGTCAACTTAGAACTACGGGAATAGTGGTTGTGTTGCATCGTCTAGGTATACCACTCAATTATGTTGTATTTCCAAAACATTGTGACCATGATGCCTACATTTATGTTTCTCAATTGTTGTGTCCTAGGACCCCTTATGACCCTTTACGACCATTTATGACCTCTAGGAATACATCTTAGAGGTCTTAAAATTTTGTAAAGGGTCATAAGAGGCTCCTAGGAGGGGCTAGATGAGCTTCCACCTTCACGTGGTTGGCCCTGTTAAGTAGAGAATGTTAAACTATTATCGAAACAAAGAGAAGATCAATAATTTATATTTGAATACCAATTTTGTTCTTATCAAACTGTCAAAACATTTAAATAGTCTTTTAAACTGCTATTAAAAATAAAATATTTAATCAACATTTACTTACAAATTTGTGTGCTTGTCTGAGTTTGATACACAGATTTGCGTATCAAACTCAGACAAGCACACAAATATGTAGGTAAATGAAGCTTTCTTAGTCAGTTTGATTTTTCTTGAGGCTGTGAATATATAGTACAATGAAAATGCTTTGTTCAATCTAATTGTGCTAAATAGAAGAAAATAGCTAAATCAAAGCTTCATAGATTCATATATGCATACTAATTATAGACAAGCAATATATTCAACTAAAAGTAGGAATATATTGAAAATGGTGTCACATTTTTTTTTAAACAAAAGTTAGTATTGGTCAAAATTTCATCCTTTACACAGTACTAAATTCGACCAAGACACTATATGTTTGATGATCCATTCGATGAATTTTCATGGATAATTCGACGACTAAATGGACTAATTTCGACCAGGATGCTATACATTCAACGAATTGGGGTGGATAATTTGATGAAAAAATGGTCTCAATTTCGACTGTCACACCAATTGATCAACGTCTTATTCTTCCAGTTCCAAGGGACTGTTGCAGTCAAAAATTCGACCAGTTGTGGGGTCAAAATTTTGACTATTATTTACCATGTAGAAAATTTGATGAAAAAAGATCGATGTCAGTTTTAGTCACCTATTCGACCAATTGTTGTAGAAAATTTGACTAATTCTCATCGAAATTTAAGGTAAAATTTACTAGTGAGATACACCTACACTTGGTACAAGAATAGATCAGACCAGTACTAGTGAAGATCAACCATTTCCTAGATCAGCCCGTGTTACTAGTACTGGTTTATTTGCGGGGACATTGTTGTTGAAAAAGAAAAATATGTTTCCGTTAAAAGTTCCAAAGCTTCCAAGTGCTTTAAAATTGTTATTATTTACAGTGTAATTGTAGTCTACTTATACATAACTCATTTTGGACTAATAATCCCATGATATTTTTGTAGGAAATGATGTTTTTTATGATCATCTTTTTGAAATGACATTGAAGCTATTTGGGCCCACCATACATAAAAGGTATGTAGCTTCATAATATTGGTACAATATTTTTCTTATCTTCCATTTATTGTACTATATTAAAGTTATGATATCTAACAATTTTGTTTTTCCAAAAAAGGTGGAATGAATAGGATGCTGACTTAAAAAATCAGCTCATTAAATCTTTAGAGGACCTCTTTGGAAATAAAACTTTTGACAGTGTCATGATTCTTAAAAGAGCATCTAAACATATAAAGACTATGAGGGACCAATATAGAAGGGCTCTAAAGGATAACCCAAAGTACGAGCGTCCTATGATTCCACCAATGGAGTGGAATGAAATAATGGAAGATGCAACAGAGAAAAGGCTAAAGGGTAGTGGAATTCGACTAGAAGACGACAAAAGAAGGTATGTCATGATAGTATTAAGTAGAATGTAATCATGCACTAATTAGTGATCTTTGTAAATATATAATCTAATATGTTTCAAACTTTTCATAGACTACAAGACACATCAAAAGCTACACAAGCGAGATTAAAAAAGGTTGGCCAACACAAACTTGGCTCTGGTGGCTATATGAAACTTCACTCTTGACTTGTAAGTAGCCGCATTGGACTTTCATATCAAATATATATATAAGGTTGCAAACAATTCTGTTTAATCAAATCATACATGTAAAAGTAATGATATTAAAAAAAAAATATAGGGCATAGAATTCAATGTAGAGCCCACGGATGAAGACAAAAGAATAGCCTTGAAGGAAGGCTATAAATTCATGGCTGCACGCCTACGCCAAGAATCTGAAAGCCATAACAAAGAATCTATTGCACCATATGAGACACAGGTAAATTGGTCAAATGAAAAGTAAATCAAATTGAATAGTTAATTTTGAACATAAATTGACTATTTCATGATAACAATGTGCATGACATTTCACTATAGCCTTCAAATCCTATCACAGAACCTGGGCGTGATGAAGGTCATGATGTGCATCATAGTGGTGGAGGTATTAATTTTCTATTGGAAATACATTATGTAATTATTAATAGAATTTAACATGTTTAATTGCAATTGGTTGTGTAACCTTTTTTTGAATATTTTAGACCATGTTGAGCATGTTGAGGTGGCGGCAGATCAAAATTTTATTGTACATGATGATGTGGCATTGTCAGGTAAAGAAAAATGCATGTTATCTTTTACTGGTTAATGAAATACATGTAACAGTAAAAAAAAGTATGTGAATTTAACCCATTTACTTGTTATTGCAGCAGACCCCCCTTTAGTGCAGCAGCCTCGTGCTCCTCGAGACATGAGGAAGCATCATAATTTGAGATCACAACCACAAGAGGAGGAAGATGTTGATGCTCCTCTCAACCTTTACCTTAAGAAATCTAAGAAAAGCCCAAAAAAGAAATGATTTCTTAAAAATGCTCTTTGATAAAACTTGTTTGATTAACTTTGTTGGATAATGAAAGAACGTTGTTTTAAGTAATTATCTATGAATGTTGTGTATTAATATTGAATTATATGTCTGTAATACCCCAAAATTGGCACCTATTTAATTTCATCAATTTTGGTGCATTATCTCGATTTTACATCACCAAAGTCCTAGTTCCCTAGGCAATTTTCTCTCTCATATCTGACTTAATTTGACTTGATGTCAATTGCAAAGACCATAAATTGCAATAATCAAATGCTAAAATAATTCCTAAGTCCTAGACTTTATTTGGCTAAATAATCTCTATGATAAGTTAATTTAATTATGAAGTCCTAAGTACTTTTAATTAAATTAAACTCCACCCCCTTTAGCTAAATACCCTTGAAAGGAATTAATAAATATTTAGTTAATTGAATGGACACCTCTTTATTTGAATTTAATAATTCAAATTACTCGAAAGGTCACCTCCCACATGTGGCAAATTCCATTCTTTTAATTAAATAATTCATTGTCTTTTTGTCTCAATTAGGAATGAAGAGTCCACCGTTTCGAATCAAGAAACTCTTCATTCCTCTTCTGGCTTGGTCTATTTAATGAACCTCTTTTTCTCATTCAAGAGAGAGCAATTTTTGAGAGCATCCTTACTATAGCATTTTTTAGTCTCATATCTCATTATTTTCAAAGCTCTTTTATTGCATTATCTAGTTTAATTTCTCATATTAGTGTAATTGCATTTCACATTTAGATTAAATTTGCTTACTTGTTCTTAGTCTAATATCATCTTTATTTCAAAATCAAATAAAAATCTGCATTTCATATTTCTTTCAAAGTTTTCTAGATTAATTGCATTCATTCTTAGCTTAGTTTCATTTTGCTCATCTTTATTTGCTTTCAAATCCTCCATTGTTGAATTGGTCTCCCGGCTGTTGGCTCTCGTTCTGAGAGTATTCAAACACCCCATTCACATAGGAGGCAACAGGTCACCTCACCATGGAATTTGGATTGAGTTCTTCATACTCTCTCCCAAATTCTATCAAGTGAATAATGACCATGTTGTGTTGTGCCTGATTTAGAGGTCACATTCAATCACATACAATGTCATGTTAATGAATATTTTTATGTGTTAATGAATTCTTGATTAGTGTGGCGTATTAATGAATGTTATATCATATTAATGAATGTTATGTGATTGTATTGATTGAATGTTATAGTTCATAAATGGATGAATGAAGTGTGTAATTAGATGTTAATGGGGAATTTAGATTGATGTTAGGGGGAGGGGGGTGAGGCTAGATGAGCTTCCACCTTCACGTGGTTGGCCTTGTTAAGTAGAGAATATTAAAGTATTCTTGAAACCAAGTGAAGCTCAAACTAACATACCTTCATTATTTAATCAATTTCATCTATTCTAGGTCTTTGCTCATAAGTTCATTTTGAATGTATCATTGTCAGGCAACTATCAAATAAAAAACTAGAAGGGCCAATAGTCAACTTCTCATTGTCATTTTCTGGCATGATTCAGCTTCATTTTGTGTAAATATTCTCTTAGTGAATGCGTCAACCTCTCTTGGCCTAATCTAGATTATTTCATTGGTTTGTATTTTTTAGTAGGGACCACATTTTGGAGTTTTTATCCTTTTAGGTACCATATATTTGTCCTTATGTTCTCTATTTACCACATTCTTGCAAAGAGTTTTTAGAGCTACGAATATTCAGGTACATGATTTGTTTTGGTTTCCATTACTTTAGAAACAACTGATGCGATAGGTTTCATAATTTTTTGGTGTAGAATCTTGCTGCAAGTTGTCCGTTGATTTTGCTTATTGTATTGAATAGATTGAAACAACAGTTGTAATGAGATTGTTTTTGGCTCGTCTCATTCAAAAAAACAAAATGCTACAATTTTTACAGACCCTTGAGGTAAGTCACCTCTCATGGTTTCAGTGAATTTTTTTATTTTTTTATTTTTATGTTGTTCTCTTCTATCTTTGAGATTTTCAGATCTTAATTGAATGTTATTTTAGAGTTTGAAAATTATAAGGCTTGAAATCGTATGGTTTGAGATGCTATTGTTTGAAATTCTATGATCTAATTTTTGTAATTTTTAAATGCTTTGGGTGTTCAAAACTTGGGCACATCCAAAGGACCAAGTCCCAACAATTCTTAAACATACTTTATCCAATATGATAAATTGATCTTAAACAATTAAGGTTGGAGTAGACATAGTCAATAAAGTATTAAATTAGATTAAACATACTTTATCTGAAGTAACTAAACCTACTTTATATGCTTTAAGAGAAGACTATTGAATTAGACAATTGGGTATTAATTGTAAATTCTATTCTTTATCTGAACATACTTTATCTTAAAAGTGAACCTACTTTGTTTGTCAGCCAATATGTTGTAATTCTAATCTATAAGAATTGTTTAAATAGATTAAGAATTTTCAGCATATTATTATAAGATACTAAAGAATACCTACTATTTATCAGACAAATCTTCATTGTCCCCCACGATGAAGACAATGAAGATTGACCTATTACTAGCTTAATGCTTAAGAATTGATGATTTTATAACATTAAATGCATGAAAATACCAGGGATGTATCAATAACCTGATACCTCAAGTACTTATAATCAGTATGCCCGATAAACAAAGACTTAGTAGTAAAAGCATAAGGTTGCACATCCACATCCGCCCTACTAATCTTATTAATAAAAGAACTCTTGCCAACACTAGGGTACCCACAGATCAAAATAGTTCTAGTATTTGGGTCAATAGATGACAACCTTTCCATATGCTACCTCACTTGTTTGAGGTAAGCCAAACTCGGTCCGATTCTCTTAACAATGGTACATATCCGTCCAAGTGCAGCAACCTTCAAAGATTTGTAGTAGTAAAGAGAATCCCCATATTTTATCAGCCTAACATAGTCTTTGGCCACTTTGGCAATGAGATTGCGAGCAATATTGATATGGCCAAGGGCCAACTTGTAGTGATCTTTATCATATAAAACATTTAGCAAATCTCCATAAAATGAATGCACATCATCTTGGCAGGGGAAATCATCTACTACAGCGAAAAGTTTGTCATGAAAATTTTGTTGAGTGAATTTTACCTTGCGCATGTAAAACTCACGGTGGCAGGAGATTGCATAGCCCTTGTGCACCACCATTGGTGTCTGCCACTATGTTCTTGATAAGATTATGTCCACAAAATATTTCCCCGAGGGAACCACCATAATCTTCTTGAAATTATACTGCACCATTTTTTCTCTGTTTCTCTTTTCCTGCGTTGATTCTTCCCCAAGGCAGTAAAAGCATAAGGTTGCACATCCACATCTTCCCTAGTAATCTTATTAATAAAAGAACTCTTGCCAACATTAGGGTACCCATAGATCAAAATAGTCCTAGTATTTGGGTCAATAGATGACAACCTTGCCATATGCGTGTTACCTCACCTGTTCGAGGTAAGCCAAACTCGGTCCAATTCTCTTAACAATGGTACAAATCCGTCCAAGTGTAGTAATCTTAAAAGATTTGCAAATCAATATTATTACAAACTACAATAAGAGGTTTATTGGAAAATAGAGGCTTTATGTTGTGAAATAGAGCTACTTGTTACACAATAATATAACCACAAAACAATGAAACATCAAGGAAAAACAAAAAAGCCACCTTCAAATGAGCCAAGGCAATAATACTGAGCATCTCGATGGTGTTCCTATCCTCCAAGGGGTGGCCCAAAATACCAGGGACGTATCAATAACTTGATACCTCAAGTACTTATAATCAAGATGCCCGACAAATAGAGACTTAGTAGTAAAAGCATAAGGTTGCACATCAACATCTGCCCTAGTAATCTTATTAATTAAAGAAATCTTGCCAACATTAGGGTACCCATAGATCAAAATAGTCCTGGTGTTTGGGTCAATAGATGAAAACCTTGCCATATGATGCCTCATATAAAACATTTAGCAGATCTCCATAAAATGGATGCACATCATCTTGGCGCATGTAAAACTGGCAGAGGTGGGAGATTGCATAGCCCTTGTGCACCATCATTGGTGTATAATGTTGTGTTCTTGATAAGATTATGTCCACAAAATATTTCCTTGAGGGCACCACCGTAATCTTCTTGAAATTATATTGCACCATTTTTTCTCTCTTTCTCTTTTCCTGCATTGATTCTTCCCTAATGCAGTAAAAGCATAAGGTTGCACATCCACATCTGCCCTAGTAATCTTATTAATAAAATAACTCTTGCCAACATTAGGGTACCTACAGATCAAAAGAGTCCTAGTATTTGGGTCAATAGATGGCAACCTTTCCATATGCACATTGCCTCACCTATTTGAGGTAAGCCAAACTCAGTCCAATTCTCTTAACAATGGTACACATTTGTCCAAGTGCAGTAATCTTAAAAGATTTGAAAATCAATCTTATTACAAACTAAAATAAGAGGTTTATTGGCAAACAAAGGTTTTATGCTATGAAATAGAGCTTCTTGTTGCACAATACTATAACCACAGAACCACGAAACATCAAGGAAAAACAAAATAGCCACCTTCAAATGAGCCAAGGCAGTAATACTAAGCATCTCAATGGTGTTCCTATCCTCCAAGGGGTGGCCCAAAATACCAAGGACATATCAATAACCTAATACCTCAAGTACTTATAATCAGTATGCCCGACAAACAGAGACTTAGTAGTAAAATCATAAGGTTGCACATCCACATCCACCCTAGTAATCTTATTAATAAAAGAACTCTTGCCAACATTAGGGTACCCACAAATCAAAATATTCCTAGTATTTCACTCAATAGGTGACAACCTTGCCATATGCTACCTCACTTGTTTGAGGTAAGCCAAACTCGGTCTAATTCTCTTAACAATGGTACATATCCATCCAAGTGCAGTAACCTTCAAAGATTTGCAACGGTAAAGAGAATCCCCATATTTTATCAGCTTAACATAGTCTTTGGCCACTTTGGCAATGAGATTGCGAGAAATATTGATATGGCCAAGGGCCAACTTGTAGTGATCTTTTTCATATAAAACATTTAGCAGATCTCCATAAAATGGATGCACATCATCTTGGCACATGTAAAACTGGCAGAGGTAGGAGATTGCATAGCCCTTGTGCACCATTGTTGGTGTCTTCTGCTATGTTCTTGATAAGATTATGTCCACAAAATCTTTCCCCGAGGGCACTAGCATAATTTTCTTGAAATTATACTACACCATGTTTTCTCTCTTTCTCTTTTCCTGCATTGATTCTTCCCCAAATTTGATCACCCAGTTAGAAAATAGAATGAGCAGGGACCCACTGGCAACAAGCAGTAGAACGAGTGTGGACAACTGAAGATAAATATCTAGACTAATCACCGATTAGGATGTCGTTGGTGATTACTCTGGATATTTATCTTCATTTGTGTTTTTTAATAGTCCATATTTGGTTGAAATTTTGACTAACCGTAGTTGAAACTTTGGCCAAGTCTAGTCTAGATATCGACCACTCTGTGTCAAAATGTGGCGTTGTGGGTTTGGCATCCTGATTGGAGGGGCCAAATATTCTGACCAACATTTGTCAAAATTTCTACTAATTTTGGTCAGAATCTACCATCGTGGTTTTGGCATCCTGGTCAGAGGGGCCAAACATTTTGACCAACATTGGTCTAAATTGCAATGAAATTTTCTCAAAATTTAGCGTCGTGGTTTTAGCATCTTGGTCAGACAGGCCTAAAATTTTGACCAATGATGGTCGAATGTTTGACAAATATATCCACCAATTGCTAATGTTGGTTTCGACCAAGATTGGCATAGAACATTCTACAGTTACACTGATATGTCAAACATTTGACTAGAAAAATAGCGACAAACTCATTTGTCGAGCACTCAACCAAGTTTGGTAGAAAATGCGAACAACTAATCGTCAAAAATAGGTGCCAATTGTACTAGTGTATATATACATATACATACATACATATATATACATATATGTACACATATATATGTGTACACACACACACATATGTATATAAGAATATATACTTATATAGGGTTGAATGACCAGTAAAAAGAACAACTTTAAATTCTTTTTTTTTTTGCATTTAAATTAATGTTGAAAATAAAATGAGATAAAATATTTATAGCTAAAATAAGACATCAACACTAACTTGAATGAGCTTTCAAAATAAACTTTATCATTATTATTATTTTTTCATCTACTAAGAACACACTAACTCTACCATAAACACTAAAAGAAAACATACAACTTTAATAGACCATTTATCCAAAACTTGCAATGTACACTTTCTTTCATTTACATGCAAACAACCACTTTCATAGAATTTCATTTCCTCACCCAAAATCAAATGTGGAAATAAACAACAAAAGACTAACATTTTATAAATCCTTCTTAAACATACTCCAATACATATTTATTTTTTGTATATACATCTTTCATAGGATTTCTTTAACAAGAGAACAATACTTGATTTTTGAATAGATTTTATACCACATAGTCTTCAAATACAAATTTTATCCTTCCTTTCAAATGAGCTACACTTTAAAAAAAGAGCTTTATAATGAGAAAATTTTATATTCAATCCATTTATTCTCAACTATCTTTACTTTCCTTCATCCAAGCATATACCTGCAATACAAAGAGCTTTACAAATTAACCATGAGAGCTCACCTATCAACCTAGGCCTCTAAGAGACCACTCCCTAGCTTGGGGAACCAAGGAAAGACAATTCACAAACACACACATAAAACTACATTTTCATACAACACAAAAGAACACAAGACTCCCAACCAAGGCTTGTGTAATGGGTCTCCAAAAACCCATGGATAGGGTGAAGGTGGACCAAGTACCCAAGAGGATATTTTCAGAAATAATATACATACAATGTCTTCACAAGGCTCATAATCAATAGATCTTACTTCTCCTTCCATACAATAAAACTCTCCTTATGGCCCCCAAAACAAGTAGCATAAAATGACAACATGGAGACCATACTCCATGCCTTATCCCTCTCCTCCATGAAGAGAGACTCTACACTACATGGGCTGTCCCAAATAACCTTCACTGACAAGATTACTCTTCTCTCCCAAGGGTGAGTTTGGCCTTGAACATTGTTAACAATCATGTACATAAAATATCAAGAAAATACAAAAACCTGAAAGGAAATGCTTCACAATATCACATAACATAAACATGAAAATTAAAACTTCCACAATGCACACAAAAATGAAGCTTCTTCTATGGAAAAAGTGCAACCAACCTTGATCCAAGCTAAAGACAATGAAATTTGATAAAGATCTATCCCTTTTGTCCAAGTCATTTCTTCTTCCAAACCCTAACTAATTCTAGAAGTCTCTAAAGTAGAGAGTGGTTGATCAAGCCAAACTTTCTCCAAATTTCCTACTAAAAGGGGTCTTCTACCAAACTCCCAACTAACCATCATAAAGAGGCATGGCTCGAGGATACTTTTTCTCCATTCTTGTCTCCCCTCATAAATGAGATGGAGACCAAAAATGGGGAAAGGGGAATGAACTTGTCCTCTTTTCCTAAACCCCAATTTTCGTCACTTGACTAAAGGGGTACTTTTGATGGGTCATAAATGAGTTATGGGCTCTAATTTGACTAAAAACTAACCCCCAAAGCATAGTATACCAAGTGGGGTAGCTAAAATAGGTTTAAACTACACCCTAGGGGCTCATTTAAACCTCCAAAAACCCACTTGAAGTTTGCATATGGGTCCAACAAGATGTGATCAAGATTAATGATTTCCCAACCAAGGGGTCAACATGGGAACTCTACCAGGTAACCCATGGTAAGTGTCACACTCCAACCTAACCACATGGTCTTGTCATGCCAACACATCACATAATACAAGTGTCAAGTGACACAACAAAATTTACACATCACATGTATACATGGCAAGACCATTATTTTGAATCACATTTATAAATTACAATTATTACAGTCATGCAACATTACAATTACAAATAAAATACGTAACAATGAGGTTTTGTCTCTTCATTAGATGCAACCTTGGCTTTCACAAGTTTCACAAAGGTCTAACCTTGATCCCCAATTTATTTCCATTGTCAATTTTTCTGCACACTAAATTCAAATATCCTTAGTCCAAGAGGACATAAGTAGAATAATGTAAATAATTGACCAAATTAAAACATATATAATTCACCATTTCATTCACATAATTCACCATTAATCCAAAACAAAATCCACAATCCAATTTCTTCCTAAACACATTTACTCACAAAACATATGCAAAATCCAATCATCATAAAGTTTTACATGTTGATAAAGGTTAATCATAAAATCTATAATTAAATCTCATCATAACAATTATCTAAATCAATCCATCAAAATGAAATATCATAGTGTAACGTAAAAATCTCTATCATAAGATTCATACATGTAGAATCAATTCTTAAAACCAAGTTCATCAAATTCATTGATGTAAAATACATGCCAAAGAGATCTAAATATCTTCTAAGCAAGAATGCAGAAACATAACATAAGCTAAAATATATCATAATCAATAATAACCCAGTCCCTGTCATGTAGAGTGATAATAAAAAGTGCATCAAAACATAGTATAAATACTATGTCCAATATGAAAATAAAAGAACTACTATGATGGTTCGGGTTAGGGCCTCACATTAATTGCAAGGGGAGATAGTGAACAGTTAAGCATGATTTCTTTTTTCATCTAAAAAGATTTTATGTTCACAAGGGAAAAATAGATAACAAGGAAATTTTTTGAGATGCATTAAGATGGAAAATTTGAACAAATTTGTTAGTTTCAAGGGAATAGACAAAGGGAAGTGTTGGAATTTTATCAAGATTCCAAGTGTCAAAAGGGAGAATATTTTTGATTGACAAAGTGTAGATAAAAGAGATCTCAAATAATTTTCAATTTAAGAAAAAATTTCAGTGGAAAATTAGGTCAAAGGATAAAGTATAGAATATTTTCCAATCTGAGGAAGGAAATGACTAAGCATATCATATTTGATGGAAGGGACAGGTGTTAGCTACATGATTATGAATAGATCTTTCTCTCCTATTAATTCTCATCTTTCATATGTACATGTTTTAAAAAATTCTTTATGCATGTAAACATGATTGTCTTAGTCTAGGTTACAAGTAGAATATGTTATTATGTAGTAGTTTGATTTGATCAACAATTTTAAATCAGTATGTGTAAGTACAATGTTGTTATCATGAAGTTCTCTCCAGAATTGTACACTTTTTCTCATCTGAATTGAACACATCAAATATATTTCAATTCATCTTTGTAGGTCTTCTATTATAGTGTTGTTTATTCATTGATCTCTTTTAAGGAAAGAGTTAAATTTATCTGTTTAGACAACTTTGATATTGAGTTTTGTATTCAAAACCATAAAATTTTGAAATATCAAAGATATTTAAACTTTTCTTTGCAATCTTCGTTGATTTTGTGACATTTGTTCAAGGGCCTCTTTCAAGGAAAGAGTTAAATACTTTGAATAAATATTTTTCTTGTTTTGGATGGACATATTGGATTTGTAAGAAGAACTTACTAATGATTTGTTAATGTTAAACATTAACATCTTTGAATTTACTAGTTTCAATTTATTTTCAAGATCTCTATTTTGGCTTCTTGTTTGACTCTGTGGCCCATGACAAGACATGAATCTATAAGGGCCTTTGTGATGTCCCCTCTCTAAAAGAAGATCTAATAAAGAAATAATAATATTAAAATATAAATGAACAATAATAATAATAAAATATTAAAATAAATAAATAAATAATAATTAAATATAATACGATTACAAGATGCATGATTAAATAAGTTTAAATTAAAGATTTAAACTTATTTAATACAAACATTCACTATTTATTAACAAATATAATACTAATAAAATTAAATTAAAATATTAAATAAACAAATAAATAATTAAATTAATTAAATTATACAAGGACTCTTTATTACATAGAGGATGTCAAATGATGTCTCCCTACTCTTCACATCATGGCATCCACTCATCTTAAGAATTAAATGTTATTAATTCATGCTAATCGATGAAATGAAATATCATAATTTTAACTTCATAATGATATATTAATATTCTCTTTGAGTTGAACCACACTCGGGAAGGCTATCTCTGTCACCCAAAATAAGTATATTGATCCTTGGTTAATGTCATGAATTTTGGTGTGTCTTTTTGAGTTCCACATAAGAATACCCAATATCCATCTACACTCGATGGTATAAGGAATTTGGAGATTTGCTTCATAGGCCTCCATTAGCTTTTCACATTTGAGCTTAATCTCATCCATGATCTATTTATCTTTCAATGTAGCACGGCCTTGGAAAAACTTGTAGCCTGTATTTTTATATCCGTAGCCTCCACTGCTGAGGTCTCACTCACCCTCCTAACCATCAAGCCACCAACCAGATCAGTGCTTGTCTCCTCATTTCTCTTTGTTATACTTTGTTTCTGCAGTGACCACATAACCAAAGCAACATGGCCATCACTAAAAACCACCCCTTTTGATGTTTCCATAGCCTCCTCCTCTGTCTTGTAAGCAACGTCAATTATTTTCATGACTGTATCAAATACAACATCATCTGCTATATCCCACTTCGGTAATATCAAAACACCAGCATCCATAATCATCTTTCTTCCCTCTTCAGGGGTAATTTTTCCAAAATTGTCAAGCATATCTTTCTTAATTTCATCTATAATACTAGAGTCCTCTTTGTCAGGTTGTTTTGCTTTTATTTTCTCCCATTTTCTCTCAAAATTTGTAATATTCATCCTCTAGGAAAATTTTACAAAAGCTCTAGATTTTACAAAATTTTCATCTGACAAAAATCTTCTACGTGATTCCTTAATCATAGGATCTAGTTCCTTACCTTTGAACTCTGCTACTGTCAAATCCATAGGAAGGACAGTTGGTTCCTCTGGCATTCCCTCTTGCAACTCAGCCTCTGTTATTACAACATCACCCACACTACCTAGTTGAACTAGTTGTTCAACTACATCTTCTTCATTTACAAACTACAGTGGGGACTGAGAGGGTGGATAGGTGTCTTCACTTGATTAGGTTGTATCTTTAGTTCTTGGTCTTTTGGGGGAAGGGTCATATGGAGATTCTATTGTAGGTATTTTGTATATACTGCGCTCCTTGGGTGGTGAGGGCCTTTCTTCTAATTTCTTGCCTTTGTCATCCACCTCCTACCTTGACCTCACCACACTATACCCTCCTCTTTGTTGTAGAGTGTAAGCTCCTGGGGTTATATTTGGGATAGGTGCAATCCTCTTCATCATAGTACTGGCCTTTTCAAGATTGGCCTCAACCACCCTAGACTTCTTCTCATTTAAGACACCCATTATCTCTTCAAAATGTGTCATTAGCTTGTTAATTTTATCACCAAAAGGCCTTATATCCCCTAGAGGATTATACTTACTATCAAAATGGTTTAAAAATTCTAAATTATTTTGTACACTAGCCACTTCTCCTTTTTTATCTCCTTCTCTTGCATAGAAAAATCACTTATGTTGATGTCTTCAAGGAAGTGGAACTGATGGGCCATGTCCCCAACCTTTACCCTTAATCTGAACAACTAATAAAACCCCTCTAGGTCTACAAATCTTTCTACTGATTTCCTCATCCCAAAAGGCTTCAAAATATATCCTAGGTGCACCCAACCACCTTTTGCAGCAACAAAATGGTTGGCCATAGTGAAGGCTGGGAAAATAGTTCCTCTCCCCCTTCCTGTCAATTTATTTTCTTGCAGACATCCAATCTACCAAAAAAATTCAGTGAGGCCAACCCTAAGGGGAACCTGGTATGGAAATATATGTGGTGCACTCCTACAACCATATACTCTAAAGACCAACAAGACTAGGTATAGAATGATGTCACCCCAATTATGTACAATTTTTATCTCAGGAGAAAACTCCTTGGGTTTGATAAAATCTAACAAGGCCTTTGGGATCCTAGGGTTTTCATGTGCAAGAAGTGACCTCAAAACTGAAGTAAACACCTTGTCAAATCTCATGAAGCTATCCTCAACCCTATCCCAAGATAAATCCATGCTCCACAACTGTACTGGAAGCTCCTCACCATCCTTCTATTTTACTAAGTTCATTTCTTTCTCAAAGAAGGATTCTCCTTTAAACAAGAACATATGCATTAATAAAGAATACCATCCAAAAGGCTAATCTACCTTTCCTTTTCTATGCCAACTAACCCATTATGAATACATTCGGCCAAAAAGGGTGCGAAATTAAAATTTCCTCCTACAATAGGATGCAAGATTTGGACCATCATGAATATAAAGTGGATGGGCATGGGGTCAGTCTCATCCTCACCAAAAATTTTGCACAAGAACATGTACACACCTATGGCATGAGAATTGAAGTACTTCTTCAGAAAAGGCTCTGGGCTTTTTGGTCTTGCAAGCATTAGTCCTCTAATTACTGCAAAGTGTCCCCTCAATGGACCACTCCTGATAAAAACCCTTTTAGCCTCATAAGTCTCCTTTAGCTTGTTGAAATCAATCGGCTCATGAAAATCTATAGGAGCGCTCAATTTGAAAATTGACCTAATCTCATCTGCAGTGATTGAAACAAGAGGAGTCCCAACCTTACTTCTGATAACCCTAGCCACTGGGTCGTGAGATTTTTCTATCAACAACAACAAGTCTACATCCATAAACACTCTTGGGACAACCAAGTTTCCCATGTCCAACTCCCATGCATTACAATGTAGAGCATATGAGTTTCTCTGGCTAAACCAAAATTTGAAGATGTTCAAGCCACTTACAGTTGTTTGGGCATCTCTCAACCAATTACTTTTGTCGTACAACCGCTCATCAACCTTAAACCGAGGTGCAGTTGGAATCAATTTCTTCCTGACAGCCATATCACTTGTGGAATGGTCTAACTGTACCAATAAATCATCATATACCACCTTGTCCTTGTATTCTATTTTACTCGTAAAATCCCTTTGTGGTGTCATGATTTCTACGACTAGCGTTTATGTTCTTAATTATATCTCATACAGTCTACACAAAACCCTGACGAAAACATGATCGCAAAGAGAAACTTACTTATTTTTTGCACTGTATCCATAATTTTGTAACCCTTGAAGCTCCATCTCACTACAAATTCTTGGCTTTAACTGCACTCAGGAAAATAATTTCGCTCTTTGATTAATGAAACCTTTGTGAAAAGAAGATCCCATCAAACAACTATTTACCCAACATCCACAATTCTTGCACACTTCACCATAAGTTTCTCATAAATTGAATTGAATGCATCCTAAAAAATTCATGCAAATGATTCCAATGACTCAAATTAAATATTTTAAAGACCGGGTCAACTTAAAAAATCAAGTTGGAAAGTCGACCAATGAGAAAGCACGACATGGTATCCAGTTGGCATAAATTTGTCAATGCCCTTTTTAATTTTCTGCCTTGACCATGTGTCGCTCAGTTGCAAAGCTGCGATGACTAAAGATCTTGCAACTTCCCATCGTGGAGTTGTGAAAACCATCAAATCTCCCTTGATCTAACCATTCTTTAAATACCCTGAGGACTAAGCAAGATGATATCATCAATGACACATGTCATACCATCATGAAGCCACAATGCGTAAAAACCTTTTAATTTTTTATCACGGTTTCATGACAACCGTCAAATCTCTCATGATTTGACCATCCTTAACTCTTCCATCTTCAAACATGCGGCACTTTGTCGTGAAGCTGCAATGATAAAAGGTCATGCATTTTTTGATCACGATCTTGCAACAACCGTTGTATTGCCTTTGATCTAACCATTCAATTAACTTTATTCATAGCTGGGATGTGATGTCACTAGGGAAACATGTCATAAGGTTACAATTTCATGAAGGATAAAGTTCACACATTTTTCACAGTGGCAAAATGACAGTTGTTAGATCAACCTTGATCTAACTGATGCTTATCTTTGACTTGAGCTCCACCTTAGGTCCACCATTCGCCAGGTGTCACACTGTCGTGATGTCACAAAGGATAATGTTTTTTAATCTTCTTTAAGTAGGATCACAACAACCGTTAGATCAATCTGAGATTGGACATAGTTTAACACAGGCTAAGACTTGGGGAAATATATTATTTCGAGAAACTATAGTCTTAGGAAAAATTAAAAAGGGGACCCGCTAGGCATAAAAAATCTAAAAGAAACTGGCCTCACCTGACAACTTAACACACATGACTTAAGTGGCTTAAGTTAGTACAAAAAGGTAATGCAAAAATAGAATAAGGTAGGGTTTTTCTAATTAAAATGAAAAAATTTAGAACCCTTGGAAAATTAATAAACCTTATTTCCAAACTAGGTCATTTTCACAAAATATTACATTGAAACATGATAAATGACCAACATGTTGTAGGAAAGAGGCAAAGCTCTCACCATTCTTTTTCCTGGTGGAGAAAAGCTCCATCAATTTTACTTCCATGATAATGTTGTGTAAATAGTGTGATATGAACTTTTCTACAAGTTCATTCCACATCCTTATTCCATGAGGGAGTCTGGAAAACCAATCCATGGATGTACCACTAAGACTACGTGGAAAAAGTCTCATAAGATATGTGTCATTGTGAGCAGCTTCCATGCAAGATATAAAAAAATCCCTTATGTGATCATGGGGATCACCCTTTTCCTTGTACCTATCGATCTTATGTGTGACAAAATTAGTTGGAAAATGTGGCATATGTAGTGTCCTATCAAAGGGCTAAGGATTGAGGTTTGTTGTGGTGTAAGACCTTTTAGAAGTGCATGTTTGTAGATTCATGAACTATTGTTGAAGGGTTTGTAACTATCAAGCAAGTAGATTAGTGGTTGTTGGTGTAGCAGGTGGTGTGTTAGGGTCACCAAAAGGGGCTTCACTATTTTGGGATGTTGTAGGTATATATGGTGGCGGAACATGGTGAGATGTTGATGTATTGACATAATGAGATGTACAGAGATGTTCAATTATGTCGAGGTATTGGAATTTACTGGGATGTTGGAGTATGTTGCGATACCAAATTATGTTGGGGTGCTAGATTTTGTTGAGGTATTGGTATGTACCAAGATGATGGATTTTTTTGTAGTATGGGATTCTATTGGGATGCTAGATTTGGAACGTACTGAGATGTTGGGTTTTGATAAGGTACTGGTGTATAATGGGGTGATGGATTATGCTGAGGTACTATTATATGTTGGGGTGCCAAATTATGATGAGGTATTGGTATATGTTGGGGTGTCAGATTATGCTAAGTTACTATTGTAAGATGGAAAGTGTTAGGCCCACTTGCCATCATTTTTTGGATAAAAATAGAAAACATTGTTGAGTAATCTAGATTAGTTGGAGGTGCCCCTTTACTAATTTGGGGATGTCCTAAATTGGAAGAGACGCCTAGAGGGGAACCACTAGGAGGCTTTGGTTGAGGTTCTCTTAGTAGGGGTAGCCCCTTCTTTGGTTGGAGAATTGTGTTGGAGGAACTTGTTGCCATCGTTTGTGAAATACTCATAAGATGAGTCAAGGACAATATAGATGGTGCTACTATGGTAGCAAGTGTACCAGATGGAAAACTAGAAAATAAGGGATTGGTGTACTAGATCCCTAAGGTATTGGAAGATGTGGTGACTTGGGAAGCATTTTGCGTGGAACTGGTGGATGGGAGGACTATATTGTGTGGTAGGGAGGAATTAACAATGTGGATTGAATAGTCAGGAGAGGGAATTGTGGAGTGAAGAGTTGTGATTGAAAAACTAACTCAAAGTGAGTGTGAGTTAGGATTTAGGAGGATAATTATGATTTAAATAAATAAAATATTATTTATTTGCACATGTGAAGATTTTTTATAAATAAATAATTACTTGTTTATTTATGAGAGAAATTGTTAGTTGTAATTAAAAAATATAATTTATTTAATCATGAGAGGGGAATAATTAGTTTAATTAAATAAATATCATTTATTTAATCATTAGATAGATTTTGATTTAATTAAATTACTGAAATGCAATAATTAGGAGGGAACAATAATTAAATTTGGTTATTTAATTAATTATTATAAGATAGGGTATAATTAAATAATGTTATTTATTTAATTATATTATAGATTAATAGATGATGAATTAATTGTTTAGACATTCAATAATTAAAGTAATTAATTAAAATCACTTCATTATGGAATTAGGAAGAAATGATAGTAATGTCATTGCGTTTAGAGCAATATGCCATTTTTACATGTCTATAGGGAGTGCATAGGTTACTTTCTGGATACTGGAACATGGTGACTCCAATGCAATTAAGTTAAACTACAAACCATCTATACATATTGCCATGAGTAGTCTTTTGCAAGACCAAGTTGGAATTGATAATGTTTCATTAGTATGTTTCTTATACTTGAAATTTGTAACTTAATTTCTCTTGCTCGTTAAATGGAAGAATCCAATTCTAAAACTATTATATGCAAACATAATTGCTACTTAGAATTAGCACTGTATAAATAATTAGGACAATATAAATATTGCATTGTTCATTTACTTGTAATGTGAAGATATGAATCCTCATATGAGTATTAAATCATGGTTGACTTGAACTAAACAATATGTTGAATATCAACTTGTCTAAAGATAAAAGAAGGGGGATAATATCTCATAGCCCTTGAAAGGTGTTTTGGATGTGTTGAATATTTCAACTGTGAGCTAGAAGCATTCAATCAATGGGTTCTAAGGTCAGTGACCAAGAAACAAGGCTAAAAAATCCTTTTGCACTTCAAGCTCTACTTGACTTAGACGTGTTAACCTTAGAACATTCATAAATCTTGACACAATTAACAAAAAATATTGCACTATAAGTGGATGTTCTTGATGAACTTTGACCAAATTATTCATTATTCTACCTCAAGACTGATTGCATATTTCATAATTTAATAATGAATTATAGTTCACAACTCAAGACTACACTAATCCTAATCATACAATAAAAAATTTTAAGAGATTTTGAATAAATTTTGATTCTAAAAACTGGGCATAGACTCCCTAGACCAATGCATCCTTAGGGTTACAGAGTCAACCTACAACAGGAAAATATTCTATGTAAATAGGTTAACCCTAAATATGTGAGTTCACAATACCAATGCATTACATTGATATCCTCTATTATGGGTCTACTATAGCTATTGCTTTCAATACTTCACATAAAAACCAGCATTTCATTGACTTGTTAAAAGAAATTTAATCTCTTCCTTGAAGAGAAGTAGAAAAAAAGGAAAACAATACAAAAATATTTGCAGAGATGACACAAAGATCCTTGATCATTTATTCCGTAAACTGATGTTCATACATGTAGGAGACAATTATTTAAGCATAACATTTACAAAGTAAAGTTTCATCCTACTGCTCTAAATCTAAACTTGTATATGGAAACAAACTTGCAAAAGATTACATCAGAATCATTTGCAATAAGGGAGAAAAGAAAAGATATAGAAAAGAAAAAAAACTCTAGATTTGATCTATTGATGACATATGTTCTCCTTCCAAAATCTGATTTTCACTTAGAAAATTATCCTCTCATTTTTCTCTCTCTTTGATATGAAATATCTACCCATTCCTTAATATGATTTGCAAAACTAAAATCTAGAATATTCCATTTGTAACCAAAAAATCATTACTTTGTATGCTTTGTTGTATCTGAGAAGGTTTTTTTCATTTTCTATTTTGCTTTGCATCCATGTGAAGAATATTTTTCATAATGAAATATGATTGTAACCTTTGCTCCACAGGGATGTGTCACCTATGAAATTCCACCCATACTCGTCTCGGGGATGGTACAGGGACTAAAATTTTCCATCCCCAAAGGCATCCCATTTTTGCCAAATTGGGTACCATCCCTAAAATGCCACTTTGAGAGCAACATGGTACAAGGGGATGGCTATAAATCCCCATGACAGCTTGGGAATGGCTAGAAGTCCCCTACCCATCCTGGGGACTTCTGGTCGTCCCTTATGGCTCAATCCATTTTTGGACTACCAGTGTTAAAAAATAAGGCATTTTTAAATTTGAAAAATAGGTTGATTGTCCTACAAGGACACCCAAACCACATTTGACAATACCAAAACCTAATCTAAACATAAAATAACCAAAAAGAAGAAAAATAAATTCATTTTCACATTCACATTTAGGAGAAGAGCAACAAGAGAAGGAGCAACTGGTCAAAGAGTGAACAATAGTTGAAAGAGGAGGTTATGGCATCAAATCTACTAGATTTAGACTCTTAGACCTACCATCTATTGATTATGGATAGTTATATATTATTCCAAGCTTTAATGTTTATTATTTATTATTTTAGTTATAGTATTTACATTTTAATATTATTATGGACAACTGATTATGGAGTTGGACTTCTATGTTATTGTTTACTATTTAGTATTTTAGGTATAGACTTATAATAGTATGTCTATTGTTTACATTTCAATATTTTATGTCATTTCATGCATGAAACTCGGACCGTTTGGGCATTTTTGCTATATGTACGCGATATTTTTACAATGAAAGTATTTGAATTTTGTTAATTTGCTATGTATTGAGCTTCTAAAATGTCTATAATGAATGATTTATCAATGTTATGATATGCATATTTGAAATCTCTCTTTATATAAAAATTCCCTTATTTTTTTAATAGTTGTCCATGTGGTCTCCTAAAAATTGACCCTGAACCATACCCGTCACAGAAATACATCTCCATAGAGCATAGATTATAACTGCACGCTAACATTTTCTTCAATGTGCATGTGAAATCATTTTCACCTTATTTAAAATAATCATTTTAGTGCTATATTGATTTGTCCCCCTTTACTATTCTATCGTATAGTTTTCATTTAAATTTCCCCCAAGTAGAAACTCACCACTTGTACTACTCACAGTTCACTCATACACTGGTGAAAAATAAGACCACCTTTTTGTCCATATTTAGTGAAAATATTTCACCCCTAGGCAAAACTACTTTACTGCTATACATTGTATTTATTGATGAAATAATTCTTCATGAGTAACAACCTACTTGATGGTGATATAAAACATTTGGACATTATTTAATACAATATTCTACACCTTTTTTTATCCTCATACATCCTCTGAATTTGTATTGAGTAGCAATGTCTCCAATTTGTGATCAAAGTTAAAACACATAACAAATATCCATCACTTGCAAGAGCACTACACTATGACCCTCCACCCAAATAAAGTGAGATTTTAAGTATTCCAAATGTTCTCATCTGTTAATTCAACACAATCTGAACAACTTCATTAGATCGTCACAGAAATAATCCTTGAGAAGCTCCTTGGAATCAACTTGATAAATTTGATGGAATCTGCGTATTATAGAGTGGGCACTACCAACAAAACCCCATAATCTATATTGTCCTCCCTTTCACCCATCGATCTCACTAAGGTTTCTGTAACATTTTTGCAAAATATGAAATGTAACGGTTCTGCAGAGACAACTGTGAAGCCCAATCACCGTTGTTTGTAACCGCTCTTTCTCTATTTTTTCATAGATGCTTGACCATGCATTGTATATGCTATGAGCTACGAAATGATATTGTATTGTATTCATATTTTATTATCAATAGAGATATTGGCCCTGCTTGAAAAGTGGATGTAATCCAGAATAGCTAGATGAACCACTATAAATTTGGTGTCTCTGTGTCTGTATTTATTTTCTTGATCTTTTATTGTTCTGTTCTATTTTAGTTGATTATTATTTTTTGGGTCTGCAAATTTACTTTCAACAATTGGTATCAGAGTTGGTTAAGCTCGTTCAATTTTTTGGGAAATCGGTGAGGTTTTTGCAAGTGCCATGGATGAAGCAGATAAATGGAAGATTGAGAAGTTTTCAGGGCAGAATTTTGGATTGTGGAAAGTACAAATTGAATCTCTTCTTATCAAGTAGGATTTGCAAGCCGCATTATTTGGAAAAACAAAAGGACAGGGTTCGATGTTGGATGAAGATTGGGAAAAGATTGATCAGAAAGCAAAGGCAACCATTTTCCTATCTTTATCTAGCAATGTTCTCTTCAATGTTTCGACAAAGAAGACCATGAAAGAACTGTGGGATAGGCTTTCCTCATTATATGAGAGAGCTTCAGCATCGAATAAAGTGTTCATCATCAAGAAATTGTATAATCTGAAAATGAAAGGAGGAGTGATAGCAAATCACCTCAATGAGTTCAACATTTTAGTTACTCAGTTGATTTCAGTTGGCATCACATTAGATGATGAGATAAAGGCAATATTATTATTATGCTCACTTCCGAACAGCTGGGAAGGAGTTGTAATGGCTATAAGCACTTCAGTTCTAGCCAAGAGCAAGTTGAACTTTGATGACATTACCGCTACATTACTTAGTGAAGACATGCGCCAGAAGCAACAAGAACCCTCTTTTGGTGATGCTCTAACAGCGGTGAGAACAAACAATAGAGGGAGAAGTCACGAGAGAAGAAACAACAATAATAACAATGGAAGAGGAAGATCGAGTCATCACTCCAAATCAAGAGGGAGAAATGGTGCATGTTGGTTTTGTGGAAAATCTAGGCACACAAAGAAGCAATGTTGGAACTATAAGAGGGCTCAAAATAACGTCATTAATAATGGTGCCAATGCTACAACCGATGGAGCTTTCATACTTGCAGCTAGTAACACAAATTCAAATTCATGGGTTCTCGATTCCAGTGCCTCATTTCATGCAACTCCATGCCGGAGTGCTTTCATGAATTACGAAGAAGGTATGTTTGGCAAAGTTTTTCTTGGGGATAATAAAGAATGTGACATAGTGGGAAAAGGGGATATTTTATTGTCATTGAAAAATGGAAGCAAATGGATTTTAAAAGATGTTAGGCATGTTCCTACACTCAAGCATAATTTGATTTCTGTTAGTCAATTATATACACAAGGCTGTAATGTTAGTTTTGATTTAGCTTCATGGAAAGTGTCAAAAGGTCAATTAATTTTAGAAAAAGGGTAGAAAATTGGAAGTTTGTATACATTAGAGTGTCATGGTGAAGTGGGAGTAGCCATGGCAGTTGCGGATAGCAATGCCAAACTTTGGCATAAGAGGCTCAGTCATATGAGCAAAATAGGTCTTGAAGTTATACTTCGAAGAGACCAACTTCCGGGTCTCAAAAAGGTTGATTTGACATTGTGTGAACATTTCCTTTATGGCAAACAAAATCGCACCAGCTTCGTAAGGATGGGTCATGAGAAGAAAACATCTCCATTGGAGCTCATTCATTCTGACGTTTTCGGTCCTACAGAGGTAACTTCCATTGGTGGTGCTAATTATTTTGTAACATTTCTTGATGACTACACTTGAAAAGTTTGGATTTATATGCTGCATAGAAAATCAGAAGTTTTTTCAAAATTTAAAGGTTTTAAGGCTATGGTGGAAAATCAAATTGGAAGACAAATAAAATGTTTATTAACGGACAATGGTGGTGAGTTTTTCTCTATGGAGTTTGACCAATTTTGTGTAGATCATGGTATTTGAAGGATTAAAACAGTCCCTTATACACCTTAGGAAAATGGTGCAGCTGAGAGGTTGAATCGCACTATCTTGGAGAGGGCTCGGTGTATGTTGTCTAATGCTGGTTTGGGGAAAGAATTTTGGGCAGAGGCATGTAATACAGTAGTTTATTTACTCAACAGAGCTCCTTCATCATGTCTGGATTTTGATATTCTGGAAGAGCGTTGGACTAGTAAGTGAATTTCTTATTCACATTTGTGAGTTTTTGGATGTGATGCATATGCTCATGTTAATAAAGAGCAGAGATCGAAATTGGATTTTAAATCTAAAAAGTGCATATTTTTGGGGTATGGTGAGGATGAATTTGGTTATCGGTTATGGGATGCAATCAATCAGAAAGTAGTACGGAGCAGGGATGTTGTGTTTAATGAGAAAGTATTCTCTGGTTTGCAAAATCAGAAGTCTAATTCTGGTGATTTTATTAATTTTGATATGGGAGATAATGGCACTTGTATGCAGAAGACCACCTGAGTTACATTCCACCCCTCTACATTAATCCCCTCAAGCATTGTGCAACACACTTCTTCTACAAATACTATGCCCTGTCATATAATGTAGCCACCACTTATGACTCCCACACCCTCACTAGTTCACACACATCCATTGTTTCAATATTACCCTACGTCTACTGCTGATTTACAAACTAATCCCATGACAATACAATCACAACAGTTTTCTTTTGAGGATAGAGCTCCCCAAATATCATCAAATTCCCTATCACAAGCATTATTCCCACAAACCATGCCTTTTTCGTTGACTACTTCTGTCCACACTAACTCCACAGCTGCTCATGTTGATGAAACAGAGCCATCGCACTTGCTCCTGCGTTAAGAAATAGAGCCCGTGTCAATGTTACAAGACAGGGCCTTCGCTCATAGTTTTGAGCTCGTGCCAACTGTCTACCCTCTACTATGGACCTCTCCTCACCTGCGGGTAGAGTCATCTTCGCAATCACAGTCACGTGCGGACTCCATCTTGTAGCAAATGTAGAATAGGGATAATTTTCAACTCGGTGGACCCAAGCCTTTGGCTCAATTTCAAATACAGGGGGCAAACCAGTGTCCTCCACGTGAGGCAACACAAAATTTTGGTAAAGCATCGGTCATACCTCATACAAAGGTTGCCAACATAGAGGCTTCTAACATTGATAAAAATCCAAATATCCCACTGAGAAGATCAACCAGAGAGAAGAAACATCCAAGGAAATTTGATGATTATGATTTGTTATTTTCTTTATGTTCTGATCAGGCAGAGCCACAAAATTTTAAACAAGCTTGTTCTGATATTAATTCAGTGTTTTGGATGGATGCAATGTGGGATGAAATGGAGTCTTTAAATTCAAATCATACTTGGGATCTAGTTCCACTTCCTGCAAATCGTAAAGCATTGAAAAATAAGTGGCTCTATCACATCAAAGAGGAAGACGGTGAACGAAAAAGATACAGGGCTAGATTGGTTGTGAAGGGATTTTCTCAGAAACAGGGTGTAGATTTTAATGAAATTTTTTCTCGAGTGGTGAAGATGTAGACAATTCGTTTGGTACTTGGCATGGCAGTAGCATGGGATCTTGAGCTTGAACAACTTGATGTCAAAACAACATTTCTACATGGGGACATTGATGAAGAATTATATTGGAACAGCCGGAAGGCTTTATTAAACAGGGGTAGGAACATTTAGTTTGCAAATTAAACAGGAGTCTTTATGGGTTGAAACAAGCTCCTCATCAATGGTACTTAAAGTTTGATAATTTCATGACTCAGCATAGCTTTACACACTACGAATCAGACCCATGTGTATACCTTAAAAGGCTTCTGAATGGTGATTTTGTGATCTTATTATTGTATGTTGATGATATGTTGACTGCTGGTAACAGTATGAGAGTCATTCATGAGTTGAAGACACATTTGTCTCTCCACTTTGCCATGAAAGATTTAGGGGCAGCGAAGGGGATTCTTGGGATGGATATAATCCATAATAGGCATAGAAAAGAAATCAAGTTATCTCAGGAAAAATATATTCTTAAAGTTTTAGAGAAGTTTAATATGACAAGTGCAAAATCAGTTGCCACTCCATTGGCTGAACATTTCAAATTGTCTTCAAAAATGTGTCCTTCTACTCTGGAAGAAAAACAAGAGATGGATGGTATTCCTTATTCTTTAGCAGTTGGTAGTTTGATGTATGCCATGGTTAGCACACATCTAGATATTGCCCAAGCAGTGGGAGTTGAGAGTGGTTTTATGAGTAATCATGGTAAAACTCATTGGTAGGTAGTTCAATGGACACTTCATTATTTGAGAGGCACTTCTTCTCATGTTTTGTGTTTTAATAGTCAAGCACCTTATATTTGTCGATATGTTGATTCTGATATGGCTGGAGATTTAGATACAAGGAGGTCAACAACAGGCTATGTGTTTACTTTTTCCGGAGCAGCGATTAGCTGGACTTCTTGGAAGCAACAAGTGGTTGCTCTTTCCTCTACCGAGGTTGAATACATTGCTCTAACTGAGGGAGCTAAAGAGCTAATGTGGTTACAGTGATTGTTTGGAGAGTTGGGATTTAAACAATCCAAATTCACATTATTTTTAGATAGTAACAGCGCCATTCAATTGGCCAAAAATTCAACTTTCCATAGTCGCACAAAGCACATTGAGACCAGATTTCATTTCATACATCATGCTCTTGAAGAGGGAAGACTACAATTAGAGAAGATTGATACAAAGGTTAATCCAGCTGATATGTTCACCAAGATAGTACCTTGAGAGAAGTTTGAATTTTGTAGATCTTCTCTTAACATCGTGATGACATAGCCATAAGCACCAAGTGGGGGATATCTCTGAGCAGCTCATCTCGTAGCATTGATTGGACTTCAAGTGGGTGATTGTAATGGTTCTACAGAATATGAAATGTAACAGTTCTATAGAGACAACTGTGAAGCCCAATCACCGTTGTTTGTAACTGCTCTTTCTCTATTTTTTTGTAGATGCTTGACCATGCATTGTATATGCTATGAGCTGCGAACTGCTATTGTATTGTATTCAGATTTTATTATCAATAGAGATATTGGCCCTGCTTGAAAAGTGGATGTAATCCAGAATAGCTGGATGAACCACTATAAATTCGGTGTCTTTGTGTCTTTGTTTATTTTCTTGATCTTTTATTGTTCTGTTCTGTTTTAGTTGATTATTAGTTTTTGGGTCTGCAAATTTACTTTCAACAATTTCCACACATGCCCAACATAACACTGATGTGATGAGTCCCTTGCTTCTACTCGTCCAAAGATATTTGAACTTTAATGCCTCAAATAATTCCCAAGGGAGAAACAATAACTGCTACAATGCAACCATACTCGTACAATTTCCACAAACATTGACAATAGATAGAGAAAAAAATGTTCCAAATTTAATGTGTAGATAATCAATAGAGGAAAAAGCATTCCAAGTAGAAAATAGTGATAAGCTCCTTGCTACAACCAAAATTGGGCACCGAGCATTCATAAAGGCTAGATTAACTGAAAATGTATTCTAGTCACCATTTCTCTACAACAAAAACACTCACACAATGATTAAGGATACAAATGGGAAGAGTATGTAAAGGCTAGAAGGAAAAAGTTAATTTTCCTTAGAACACGTGATCTTAAAAAGTTTTGGAAAGGGTTGCAACAAGAAAGAAAAAAAATTGAGAACACTATTATGAATGCTTAATGGATTTGTATGTAAAGTTACTCTATGAACATCTACATAAGGACTCCTCCCATAGTAAATATATGGGAGGAAGTCTTCATGGTTGTTAACATCAAGATAGTGATAAAGAAATTGGCAAGTGGTAAAGCTAGTGATATTGATGGGCTGCAAGCTAAATTTTTAAAATGGGGAGCAAAAATCCTTGCACCTCACATAAAAGGGATTTTCAACCATGTCATATGTGATGGTTTTTTAGTGGATTGCACAACTAGTGCGGTTATTCCCCTCTTTAAGAGAGGTGACATCAACAATCCATATAACTACCGCACTATTTGATGAACTACAACTGATTGAGAGCCTAATTGAAGATCAGTGATTAGAGGTCACCGAGCACTGATATGTTATGTAAGATAATTAAATCAATTTTATGTTGTCATTGATGTCAACTAGCTTCGATAGTACTTATCATGGAGTTGCAAACATTTAACACATCTGTAGAAGAGAAGAGAAAGATGAAGAACTAGGATATCTACATGGAGAAAGATGGTTATGATAGATGAGGATAAGGAATACTCTTGGTAACTTATTGATGAGTCTATGACTTCATATTGTTGACTTGACTATGTTGCATTAATCTTTTATGAAGTTGGGAGCAAAATGTTACAAAGTAGTGTTGTTGGTTGATGAAGCATTCCAATAAACACCGAGCAGTGTAGTGTATACCGAGCACAGTATAAATTGAGCTTGTGTTCATCGATGCATTTCTTTGTTAACCGAGAATGAACAAAAGAACTAAATGATTTGTTTAGCTGACAGAAGTTGATGAGATGGAAAGTATCTAATGATCAGAGTGAAAAGATAAATTTTGTTATGAGATCAATGGCTAGCAAAATTCAAGGAAGATCTAAAGGAAAGATTTGAAATGTGTTATTGATACATTAGCCAAGGAAGGTTTAAGCGGCAAAACCAATGAAGGAGGTTAAGTGGCAAAATCTGATGGATGAAAAGAAAATGGTTTACTTGTCTATTTAAGAGACTAGGGTTTCATATGAAACTTATGCCGAAGGAAGGAGAATGCAGAGATATCGTGTGAACAATCTTCATGCATGCCTGATCAAGGAGAACCAAACTGTAGAGATTACCGAGTGTCAGAAAGCTATAACTGAGGAACAGTAAGTTACTGAATATTGTTGAACCGAAATTGATATATTGATTAGAGATTGAATGAGCATAATATAGATTTGTACATCTACAAATCAAGTTGTATTGTAATCAGATCAACTACGGTTACAGTTTAACCATTGTAATCAGATAAATCTCTTAACCGAGTAGACTTGAAAATCGTGTAATGTCATTCATAGAATGCACATTTGTTATCTTATCAACCCCATAGTGAATTTTGGTTGGATGATAATGGTTAGTGTTAAATCCTCTAACAAGGTCACACCTTACAGTGTGTTTTGTAACCTTTAACAGGGTTGGGTCTTCACCGACCTCACTTCAAAAGAGTGAACAAGTTTTGGGTTGCTAGCCCCAAGTGGTTTTTCCCTTAACAGGGTTTCCACGTTAAATCTCTTGTGTTATGTGTTGATTGTGGTGATTGTTTGATTGTCATACTTTACATGTTGCATATTGGATTTGATTGGTAGTTACTTTATGTTATTGACTGTTAATCGGTAAAAGCACATATAGTTTACTATTATATGTTACTGAGCTGCAAAAATTTGTTTAGGTTGTTTTTGGACATACATTTTGTATTTGGGATAGTGGATAACTGATTCACCCCCCTCTCAGTTATTCTAACACTATTATGGTTAACCCCCTTTTTGGAAAACTTTTTGGGACCATGATAGAATGCAAAATCAACAGTTGGGCAAAAGGTGAAGGGAAAAGGGCAAGAGGGCAAGCGGGTTTAAGACCTAGGCATTCCACCATTGCATCACTATTCAACATTTAATAGAGAAAGTATGGGACAATCAGGGAGAAGGGTTATTGTTATTTTTTAAACTTCAAAAAAGACTTTAATATAGTACCTAGAGACAAGCTATGGAACAGAATAGAAGAATTGGGTATCCCTGACAAGTATAGAGTGACAGTGCATAGATTATATGACAAAGTTTGAGCCAAATCACAAACTAATGGATGAATGTCTGAATGATTTGGTAGTGACATTGGTGTTAAGAAGGGATGCCCTTTATCCCCAACCTTGTTTGGGTTATGCATTGATAAATTAGAAACTTGGTTAAACAAAATAGATGGGGAAGGTGTCCATTTGGTAGGGTCTATGGTGAAGCTTCTTTTGTATGTTGATGATCTTATTTTAATATAAAACAATAGCTCAAGGGTGAAAAGATCATTTAGGGGCCTTAGAGGACTTTTGCCAAGAGCTTGGGATGTAGGTGAACATTACCAACACCAAAATCATGATTTTCTCTTTAAGGAGAAAAGAAAAGCACATTACGTTCCTTTTTGTAGGAAGACCACTAGAAAGTGTGAAAGAATACAAGTATCCTAGGATTAACTTTCATTATAAATTTAGTTGGGAGACATGTAGAGAGAAAATGATACATGGGGATAAAAAGCCTTGTATTTACTCAAAAATAGATGCAGAATGGCTGAACTCTTGGATTGGAAAACCAAGAAGACTCTTTTCAATTGGTTGGTCACATCAGTGGTTCTCTATGGCTGTGAGGTTTGGGGTGGGAGCATGTCAAACTGTGGTTGGAGACAACTAGAGAGAATGTAGGAGCACCTAATCACAAGCAATCTCAAAGTTAAGACCTATGTGCCTTATGATATTCTTTTAGTGGAAGCTGAGACTTTTCTGTTGGAAGCTTCAGCGATAACTCAGTTACTTAAAGAAGGTTGAAAACATGCATGACCAACGCTGGCCAAAAATTGTAAGGAAGAGGATCTTAACCATAGAAAGAAAATATGAATGAAGAAAAATAAAAAAGTGGTTGAATAAATGGAACATTAAGCTACATGAGTGTCCTAATACAAATGTGGACATTAAAAAAAATTTCATAAAGAAGTTTCAGAGTGCCATGTGGACTAATAACATTGGTCTAAAAAAAGCTTACTGTATTCAAAAGTTCAACCCAATAGAGGAGCATGGGGAGAAAGCATGTTTAGGGACTACTATTAAAGGGAAAGAAAGATTTTTAATGACACAATTGAGAATGGGATTACATCATCTCAGGTGTGAGACAGGGCAATGAAAGAGGCCCAAAGAGGCTTGGGAGGAGAGGACTTGCATGTTTTCTAGGATAGCCGTAATTGAAACCGAATGATACTTTCTCACTGAATGCACAACTTATGATGATATTCGATCTCAATATAAAATAATATTGAAATTTGAGAACATGCACAATTTATTTGAAGAAGATAAGATCAACCAAACTACTAGTTTGCTGGTTAAAATTCATAAAAGAAGATTGAAGATCGAAATGAATATGAAAATTGTTTAAGGCTGTGAGCTTTTCGTTTGGTCAATTAGATTGTTTGGTCTTGTGGACATCATTAAAATCATTTATTCAACCCTCACTATTGGATCCACTGTTCTTATGCAATAACATTTATTGTTTATCCGCACATCGGCCAAATGTCCTCAACACCTTCTTTTCAAATTTGCGGAGAAGCTGATGATAAACATGTGGCATGGGACCCACAAAGCACTACAAAAATTTAATGTTTATTAAAACCAAAGTCTTTATCTGCACCTCTATGGATTCTCCTTGTAGTATTCCTTTACCCCAATAGAGAAGTGGATACATTACGCATGGCAAGTGGGGTTTACATTGCAAACATTTTCAAATTTTATCATTTATGCAAGCCTCCTTCATGAAATCACGGGGCTGACCAAATTTATTTGCTCAGAAATGTAGGATTGAGAAATGAGAGGTTCCTCATAGGCACATATATTTTGATGATCTTATAATAATTCAACAAGAAGAAAGAAGCAAAGAATGGGCAGAAGTAAAGGTGGCAAGAGATAATGGAATTTGGGCTTGGTTAAAAAATGGTAAGGTCTAAATAAATAATAGAATGACATAAAAGAAATAGGAACTTGGGGCCCCAGGAGTACATAAATATGGTTAGCTGGAATTGTAGAGGTTATCCGTGGAGAGTAGGACCTGGATTAGGGCCCATAGCTAGAGGTAAAGATATTATATTTCTTACATGGACAAATGAGCACGATGGGTGTAAAGTCTTAGAGTTTCAGGATTACAAAAAAGCCTCAGTTTGGAATGAAAGAACCGATAGTGGAAAAGGACATGGAGGAATTGGCATCTTAATTAAACAAAGTTGGGGTAGATCCATAAGTATAGAGAAAGAAGACTCAAACAAGAAACACATATGGATGAAAATAATAGAAAACCAAGTTCGATAAAGGGGGTAGTGTGTTTCTTTTCTCCAAAATGATCAAAAGCATATAAGAATAGGAATTTAGATCAAGAAGACCCCTATGCATCGCTAAAAAAAGACATTTCTATTTTTAATACTTTGGTCGAGGTCTTAATAATATGGAACTTTAATGCTAGGACAAAAAATAACCAAGCCCTCAATTTGAAAAGAAGTTACATAGAAATAAGTGACCCACTATGGCTAGAAGAAGAGAAAGACCAATACTAGAAAAGGTCTTCAGAGGATAGCAAGGGAAAAGTTAATCATTATGGAGAAGAATGATTGGGCTTTTGTAGCTTGTACAACATGGTCATATGCAATGGTACGAAGGAATGGCCAAATTTAGAGAACATCACTTGTAAAACTTACAAAGGTCAGAGTGTGGTGACTATGTTATTTGTTCTCAAGATCACACCTTTAGTGTGGTGGAGATAGAGATAGGAGAATGTCCTATAGGGTTAAAATTATATCAAAATCTAATCTTTCTAAAATTGGCCATTCATTTAAAGGGGAAGCAAAAAGATCAAACTCAAACAAAAGAGAACATCACCACATGGTAGGATCCTAATGAATTGGGAAAATTAAAAAATCTTGAGAGATGTCGTTAACAAATCACTACAACTTTTGAGCATAGTTCACAACACATGACGCAACTATTAGCATGAATGCTGAATATGTCCTATGGGGGAGTATTCTAGAAGTTTTGTAGTAGTTTCATGTTGCATTCATGATTGTGCTTGTCATTGATGTCAACGCACTAATTATACTAGAGATTAGCAAAGAAGCAGACAAAGCTTGAATTAGCACACATGGATAATTTCAGATAAAGTTATGTGAAGTTGAGGACATGTTCCTTATGGTGTCCTGATATCATGGTTAAGAGCGCATATGAAAATTCAATTATTTGTGTTAGTTATGAGTAATCTAGTGGAAACTATAGTCTATCAGTGTTCTTGAGAAGCGGTTTGTAATAATTGGATTATATCTCCTAACAGGGATAGAATCTAGACATGCAAAGTTATACAGAGGTTGAAGACATTTCTAAGGTAACCTGGATGAGTAAGCATAGTCAAAGGTTGCACGTGTGAAGATTTATTAAGTTTTTGATCTGACAGTTTTATGTGATTATGGAAATATTATGTAATGTATAATGTTTTATATTTTGTAATTGGTTATGCCTAATTGGCTGACTCAATTATGAAATATTGTGCATGGTATAAAGAAAGGATTATTTTCCTTAATTGGATATGTGTGATATGAGAAGTATATGATGAAAAGATGAAACAGTGATTGATGTATGATGCGAAGTGAGAAGATCTGGTAGTGAGATCTGGTGAAGCATTTGGTGTGGTTTTGGCATAGTGAAAGGAGATAAGAGAAGTTGTTGAGATCAGTAATTATTGGTATTATTCTATTCAGATAATGTAAAGATCAGTTGGACAGTGTGTTCAGTAATCTTGCCCTTGAAGTTGTTTGGATAGTGGGTCCTTCTGCCTTCCTTAACTCCTAACAGGGTTAGAATCTTCTCACAGGGATTCAAAGTCTCCTAATAAGGACTGATATGTATTGAATGTATTTCATAAGACTCCTTACAAAGTCCATCCTCTCACAAAAAATTTTCATATTAGTACATCTTTTGTGGGTACCATCCCCACCGGGGTTTACTCTCTGATCAAGAGGATCCCTAGTTAACATATCTGGTGTCATTATGTATGATTATCTTTCTGTGGTTGTTATTTATTGTGATTACATGTTTCAGATTTAATAAGGTTAATAAAAGTTTTTTTAATCAGATAACTAATTCACGCACCACCCCCCCCCCCCCCACATTTATCTTGGTGGACTTTACTTTCTAATAATTGGTATCAGAGCAAGAGGTCCTTGAAGGAAAATTTTAACAGCTTAAGGAAATCTATGGCGGGTCATTTTAGAAAAAAAAGTCATAAGTTTGATGGAGTTAACTATGACAGTTGGAAAGAAAAGATGAAGACACATTTTCTATGTTTAGGAATAGGATATTGGTTGATTAAAAAGAATGATGCAGGACCTTCCGTAGGTCATAAACTAATACAGAAACTTCCGAAGGTCATAACTTTTGACTCAGGTCTGGGTTTTTGCTAAAAAATTTTGGATGCGTGCCTCAGGAGGTGCTATTTGTTTTTCCAATAATCTCAAATTGATTGGGGTCCATTTTAGCACATTTTTGGGAGCTGAAAGTTTCATCTAGGGCTCTGAAATAAGCTTTTAGTGTTTTTTCTCTAGTTTTTTATAAAGTTATGCTTTGTAATAAATCTGAATTTATGTTTCTAATCTCATATATTAGTTGGAAATTCATTCTAACTTAGTCGAGGGAATGTTTAGGGAAAAAATCATCTTTTTAGGTGTTGTTTCAAAAATTACCAAAAATGACAAAAAACAACTATGGAAAAAATTGCCAAAAAGGGTAATTTTTAGATTTCTTGATTTTCTAGGTTTTTTGGTTACTTAAGAGTTTGCAACGAATTGTAGAGGCATTCAGTGATTAATGAAAAAATATTGAAGGTTTCAAATCTGTGTTATTTGTCTTGTGATTGAATTTATTGTTAACAGAGAGTGTTGTGCTACATTATTTGGTATCAAAGTAGGAAGATGGCTAGGAGAGGAAGAGGAAGAGGAAGAGGAGGTGTCATGTCGATGTAAAGATTGATGATGGATATGTAGAGGCAGATTGAATGACTCAGTGAGCGGATAGATAATCAAGGAATACAAGGAGGGAATGAATTTGATGAAGAGGGAAACCAAAGAGGTGTTGACCAAAATGAAGAAAATATAGAAGAGAGGCTAGAAGAAATGAGCTATGAAGATAGAGTTCTCAAGGCTTTGGAAGGAAGGAGTGAAGCAATCAAGATTGATGTTTCAGACTACGTTGGTAGTCTTAAGCCAGAAGAATTAATAGACTAGCTAAACGAGATGGGGAAATTTTTTGAATGGAAGCCTATGACAGAAGAAAAGAAGATGTTGTTTGCATGCACAAAACTAAAAGGACATGCAATGATATGGTGGGATCATCTCCAAAAAGAATGAACTAGAAAGGGAAAAGAAAAGATTAAGACATGGAGCAAGATGGAGAAAAAGTTCAAAGAAAAATTCTTACCCATGGATTATTCACAAACCCTCTTTCGTAGGTTCCAGAATTTGAAGCAGAACTTGTATTCAGTGCAGGACTATACAAATGAATTCTACAAGCTATCCATGTGCATAGAGCATCAAGAAAATAATGAGCAGATGGTTGCTAGATATATGAATAGCCTAAAATTCTCCATCCAAGATGAGTTGAGCATGCATCGTGTCAACAGTATGGAAGAAGCCTACCAATTAGCCCTAAAGGCTGAAGAAAAGCAGAATAGGCAATATATCCAAAGAAATAGAGGTGGTTGAAGGGGTACCTCAACTCCATTTCGGGGAGGTTCTAATAATGGTCGGGGAGATTCCTTTCAAGGATTTGAAAAAAATAGACACCAGGCAAGATCCTCCAAATCAAGAAAGAGGAAGGGGGTTTCAAAGAGGACGAGGCTATGGAAACAAAAGAGGCTAGGAAAATCATAGAAGGCCTTTCACTTGTTTTAGGTGTGGAGAAGAAGGACACAAAGCCTTTGAATGTTCAAATTATAATTCACCTGAAAGAAATCAAGGAGGACAACCTAGAGTGAACTTGGTTCAACTAGAATTCATAGAAGCAGGAACGGAACAAGAAGTCCTACCAGATGTGGGAGAAACTCTCATGATGAGGAGATCAATGATCATTCCAGAGAAGGAAGAAGTCCCTGCAAATAACTTTGATGACTCATGGCTTCAAACCAACATCTTCAGAACTAGATGCACTTCAGGTGGAAAGGTATGCCAAGTTATTACTAATGGGGGTAGTTGTGAGAATATGGTAGCTAAGGAAATGGTAGAGAAATTAAATCTGCAATGTGAGAAACATCCTCATCCTTACTGTATTGAATGGTTTAAGAAAGGAAATGAGGTTACTGTTGATAAAAGATGTTTGGTTAGGTTTACTATAGGAAAAATCTATAAGGATGAGATATGGTGTGATGTTATTCCTATGGATGCTTGTCATATTTTGTTGGGAAGGCCATGGCAGTATGATAGGAAGATCATGCACGATGGAGAAAAAAATACATATACCTTTTGGAAGGATGGATCTAAAGTGACTCTCTTACCACTTAAGGATGAAAAGAAGAATGAGACCATGTTGTCCGCAAAGGATATTGTCAAAGAAATGAAGGTGTCAGGTTGCTGCTATGCATTGGTAGTAAAAAGAGGATAAGAACTAGAAGACATAATACCCCATGATGTAGTAAAGATACTAGAAGAATTTTTTGATGTTATTCCAAATGAGCTACCTGACGACCTCCCACCAAAAAGGGATATACAACACCATATTGATCTGATTCCTAGAGCAACTCTTCCTAATCAAGCGGCTTATCGACTGAACCCAACATAACATGCAGAGCTCAACAAACAAGTAACAGAACTAGTTGACAAAGGCCTGGTTAGAGAAAGCATGAGCCCATGTGTTGTGCCTCCATTATTGACCCCGAAGAAGGATGGAACATGGAGGATGTGCACTGATAGTAGAGAAATTAATAAGATTACTATCAAGTATCAGTTTCTTATTCCTCGTATAGAGGATATGATGGATGAATTAGCAGGGGCCAAATACTTCAGCAAGATTGATCTACGAAGTGGATACCACCAGATTTGAATTAGTGAAGGAGATAAGTGGAAGACAACTTTTAAGACTAGGGATGGCTTGTATGAATGGATGGTTATGCCATTTGGGCTTTCTAAGGCACCAAGTACATTCATGAGATTGATGAATATTGTCTTACGACCCTACATTGGTAAGTTTTTGTAGTTTATTTTGATGATATCCTAATTTATAGAAAAAATAAAGGAGAACACCTAAAACACTTGAGGATCGTCTTGAGTGTACTGAGGAAAGAGAAGCTCTGTGCAAATTTAAAGAAGTGTAGATTCATGCAAAACAGTTTGACTTTTCTAGGCTTCGTCATTTTTGAAGATGGTGTTCAGATGGACCCAAAAAAGGTCAAGGCAATCCTAGAATGGCCTAGTCCATTCAGCATAATTGGGGTAAGGAGTTTTCATGGATTGGAAACCTTCTATAGAAAGGTCATTCGGAATTTTAGCAGTATTGTAGCACCCATAACAGATTGTACAAAAGGAAGGGAATTCACATGGACAACAGATGCTAAACAAAGTTTCCAATTCTTGAAGAAAAAGGTAACTGAAGCTCCTATATTGGCACTTCCAAATTTTGATAAAGTATTTGAAGTAGAGTGTGATGCTTCCCATGTTGGCATAGGTGTTTTTCTTAGCCAGATAGGTAAACCAATAGCCTTTTTCAATGAAAAGTTAAATGATGTGAGGAAGAACTATTCTACCTATGATTTAGAATTTTATGCTATTGTTCAAGCTTTAAGGCATTGGAGGCATTATCTGGTCCCACAAGAATTTGTACTATTTATGAATCATTTGGCCTTGAAATATGTGAACACACAAAAGAAATTGAATAGTAGGCATGCTAAATGGGTGTCTTTCTTGCAAGGGTATAATTTTGTTTTGAAGCATAAGTCTGGAAAGCAGAATCAGGTTGATGATGCCCTAAGTCAGCGTGTTACACTCATAACTACAATGGAAACATAGGTCATTCGTTTTGATGCGATTAAAGTTTTGTATGAGGCTGATGATGATTTTTGGGAAATTATAGAGAAGATTAAAGAACCAGGAACTAATCTTTTAGATCACATGAGAGGAGAATACTTTATGCAGGATGGTTACCTCTTTAGAGGAAAACAACTTTGTATACCGGCTGGTTCCATGAGGTAAAATATTATCCAAGAATTTCATAGTGGTGGTTTGGCTAGTCACTTTGGGAAGGACAAGATAATAGCCTTGGTTGAAGACAAATACTACTGGCCAAAATTGAAAAGGGACATTACTAAGTATGTGGAAAGGTGCAGAATCTATCAAGTGACTAAGGGTCACTCGCAAAACATAGGATTGTATACCTCTACCTGTACCCATCGAGCCATGGATAGATGTGAGTATGGATTTTGTATTAGGGCTTCTCCACACCTAGCGAGGTATAGATTCTATCTTTGTAGTTGTTGATAGATTCTCTAAGATGGCTCATTTTATTGCTTGTAAAAAAAAATAATGATGCCACGAGGATAGCCAACTTATTTTTCTCAAAAATTGCTAGACTCCATGGCATTCCAAAGACTATCACATCTGATAGGGATACTAAGTTTTTAAGTCATTTATGGAGGACCTTATGGAAGAAGATGGGAACACAGTTGCAGTTTAGCAGTACCTATCATCCCCAAACTGATGGGAAAACTGAGGTAGTCAATCAGAGTTTGGGAAACCTATTATGGTGTATTGTTGGTGAAAAGCCCAAGCAGTGGGACTTGGCATTGCCTCAAGCAAAGTTTTCTTACAACAATTTTGTTAACAAATCAACTAGAAAATCTCCTTTTCAAATCATATATGGTAAGAATCCTCAGGGTGTTTTGCACCTTGTCCAATTCCCTGTGCAAGATAGAATTAGCGATGATGGGGAAGCATTTGCTAAACACCTTCAACAACTTCAATAAGATGTGAGGAATAAATTGCAAGATAGTAATGAGTGATATAAGGTTGTTGTAGATGTCAGTAGGAGGCAAATATTTAATGCGGGTGATTTGGTGATGGTGTACTTGAGGTGTGAGAGATTTCCCATTGGCACATAGCATAAGTTGAAATACAAAAAGATAGGTCCTTGCCAAATTTTGAAGAAGATCAATGATAATGCTTATGAGGTTTGTCTACCAGATGATCTGGATATTTCTCATGTCTTTCATGTTTCTGATTTATGTGCATTTCATGGAGAACTATCTAGGCTAGACAGTAAAGATGAGGTGGATTGGCATCACCACCTTCCAAGTAAAAATAAGGAAAAGATTTCCCACATTCTGGACAAGCAGTCTATAGTCACCCGGAATGGTCATTACAATAGGTACTTGATTCAGTGGGAGGGATTACCAGCAACAGATAGCACCAGGATCTTAGAATGGGAAGTGATGAAGTTGGACCCCACAAAGTTGCAGCAGTTCACAGACAACCACTTGCAGGAGTTGTGTTCCTTTAAAGAAGGGGAGAATGATGCAGGACCTTCCGTAGGTCATAAACTAATACAAAAACTTCTGGAGGTCATAACTTTTGACTCAAGTCTGGGTTTTTGCTGAAATTTTTCGGGTGTGTGCCTCAGGAGGTGCCATTTGTTTTTCCAATGATCTTAGATCAATTGGGGTCCATTTTAGCACATTTTTGAGAGCTGAAAGTTTCATCGAGGGCTCCAAAATCAACTTTTAGTGTTTTTTCTCTAGTTTTTTAGAAAGTTATGTTTTGTAATAAATCTGAATTTATGTTTCTAATCTTGGATATTAGTTGGAAATTCATTCTAACTTAGTCGAGGGCATGTTTAGGGAAAAACTCAACTTTTTAGGTGTTGTTTCAAAAATTACCAAAAATGGCAAAAAAACAACTATGGAAAAAAATTGCCAAAAAGGGCAATTTTCAGATTTCTTATTTTCTAGGTTTTTTGGTTACTTAAGAGTTTGCAGCGAATTGTAGAGGCAGTCAATGATGAATGGAAAAATATTGAAGGTTTCAAATCTATGTTATTTGTCTTGTGATTGAATTTATTGTTAATAGAGAGTGTTGTGCTACATCAAAGAATAACAAGACTATCGTTGAAGAAGACAAAATTGAAGACTGCACTGAGAAAGAAAGAGATCTATTTATGTGTAACATACTTTCCAGAGAAACACTTTTGTCAGCTCTTCCTGAGAATGAATACAGTCAAGTAAAAACTCTAAAGACATCTCATGAAATTTGGTTAGCTTTGGAATCTACTTTTGAAGGTGATAAACTTGCTAAGAGAATCAGATTATAAAATTGGATATGTTTATTCCAAGAAGCAAAGATGATGGAAGATGAATGTGTTAGAAGTTATATTGGTAGAATATCAAAGATTATTATAGGTATCAAAGCTTGTGAAGGAAATAAGACTAAAGATGAAATCATATGGAAGATCTTGAAAACTCTAACCCCATTGTTTAAGAAGACAACATAAATGATTGATCAAGTCATACCTTGTACTAATAAATTCACCAGTGAGATTCTTCTTGGAAGATTAGAAGCAACAGAGATAGTTTGAGACAATTTGGAGATTTGCCCAAAATCGAAATTGCATTCAGCGCACTTAGTGTTTTCCCTACTTTGTCAAGAAGGGAAAGTGTCAGTGGAGATTATGCCACTAGTAGAAGGTCTAAGACTGAAGAAGACAAAAATATTGAAGAAGGAATTGCCTTGCTTGTAAAAAGAAAACTAGAAGGTTAGAAAATCTTTAAATGTTGGACATGTCAAGAATATGATCATTTGCATCTAAGTGTCGTAAGAGAGTGAAGAAATATAAGTGAAAGTGTCTTAAGAGAGTGAATGAAGAATTTGAAGCTAGCATTGAGAAATTCTTAAGTGAAAGTAATAATGAAAGTGATGACATAGGATTTGTTGCAATAAAAGAAGAAAACTCTGAAACTAAAGTTAAAGAAGAAAAAGCTTTAGTATCTCAAGTTAAAAAGAAAATTGATTGGATCATAGATAGTGGTTGTTCACATCATATGATTGGCAATATGAATAAGTTTATAAAGTTTAGTAATTATGATGGAGGAATTGTTAGAGTTGGAAACAATGCACCTTGCCAAATAAAAGGAATGGGATCTATTACTCTTGATGGAAAGACTAACACCGATGATGTTTACTTTGTGGATGGATTGAAACATAATCTTTTAAGTGTTGGAAAGTTAGTTAACAAGGGATATCAAGTTTGGTTTACTGAGAAGACTTGTGTGATCAAGGATAAGAATGATAAGATGATTGGAACATGAAAAAGAACCAGAGGTAATGTATTTCAGTTGAATACTACTAAGATGACATGTTTGACTGCTAAAATTGATGACAATTGGTTATGGCACAAAAGGCTTTGTCACATAAACTTTGATAACTTATGAAATCAAGTACCACATTTGCAGTAAGATATTTGCCTAAAATTTTGAAACCTACTAACATGGTATGCAAGGAATGTGGTGTGGCAAAGCAGAAAAGAAGTTCTTTTCCTAGTAAGAAATTCACCACAACAATGAAATTGGAGATTGTTCATACATATCTGAGTGGTCCCACAAGAACAAGAGGATTCTATAGTTCAAAAGGTATTTTATTATTCTTGTTGATGATTTTACTAGAATGATGTGGGTAGCATTTCTTAAAAAAATCAAAAGCATTTGATAAATTTAGATTTCTTAAGAACAAAGTTGAGAATGAATCAGGAATGAAGATTAAATGTTTAAGATCTGATAGAGGTGAAGAATTTACTTCAAAATAACTTAATACTTTTTGTGAAGTGAATGGCATTAAGAGATAGCTTTCATCCCCTAAAACACCTGAGCAAAATGGTATTGCTGAAAGAAGAAATAGATTAGTAACCGAGGCAACAAGAGCTATGTTGTTTGGGAATGATGTAGCAAAGACATTCTAGAGAGAAGCAGTGAATACAACACTGTATACAATAAATAGAGTGTAGATCAAAGCAGATACAGACAAGACTCGTTATGAATTATGGTTTGGACATGCACCATCAGTAAAATATTTCAAAATTTTTGGAAGTAAGTGTTATATTAAGAGAGATGATGACATTGGTAAGTTTGATCCGAGAAGTGATAAAGAAAATCTTATAGATGTTTTAATAAGAGAACTAAGACTATTGTTGAGAGTGCAAATGTTAAAGTGGATGAAAAGTTCAGAATTCAGGAAAGAATACTTTATTATGATTCAAATGAAGAAGTCTATCATAAAATTGATCAAGAAAATGTTGAATTATTTTATGAAACTGACAATGATATGCAAAATGAGATTGATTTTGAGGAATCAAGAGAAGAACCGAGATCAGAACCTAGAGTTGAAGCAAGAATTGAGACAGTAACACATAATAAGAATATGATAAGGAATGATCTTGTTGATCAAATTATTGGGAGCAAAGAAAAAGGAGTTATGACAAGAAATAAGGTACAAGAAGAATTATGTTTGATTTCTCAAATTGAACCTAAGACTACTGATGAAGCTTGTAAAGATAACAATTGGATTCAAGCAATGAAGGAAGAATTAGATTAGATTGAAAAGAATAATACTTGGGAATTGGTCCCTAGACCTAAGCACAAAAATGTTATAGGAACTAAATGGGTTTTCAGAAACAAGATGAATGAACAAGGTGAAGTTGTAAGAAACAAAGCAAAATTGTTATGTAAAGGATACTCACAACAAGAAGGTATTGATTATGAAGAAACATTTGCACCTGTTGCAAGAATTGAAACAATAAGAATTTTTTTAGCCTATGCAGCTTATAAGAAATTTAAATTGTATCAGATAGATGTAAAGTCAGTATTTATGAATGGAGAATTAGAAGAAGAAGTCTACATTGAGCATCCAGACGGTTTTCCTTTGACTCAAGAAGGAGACATGGTATGTAAATTGAAAAAAGCCGTATATGGACTAAAACAAGCACCTATAACCTGGTATGCAAGACTGGACAAATATTTGGTAAAATTGGGATTTGCTAAAGGAACCGTAGATAGTAATTTGTATTTGAAAGAAATAGAGAATGGTCTATTAATTGTAGTTATTTTTTTTGATGATATAATCTTTGGAGGTGAAGATGAAGCGAGTGATAAATTTGTTGATGAAATGAAGACATAATTTAAGATGAGCATGATTGGAGAAATGAATTTTTTCCTAGGATTACAAATTATGCAGAACAGCGATGGTATTTTCTTATCTTGGACTAAGTATTTGAAATTCTTATTGCAGAGATTTGGTTTGGAAAATTGTAAGCCTATTGGTACACCTATGGTAACTGGCCATAAGCTATCTAGCAAAGATGAGACTCTTGCAGTTGAACAAGGAAGTACAGATCTATGATTAGAGGTTTGCAATATTTAACTCATACAAGACCATATATATCACATGCAGTTGATATTGTTGTGAGATTTCAAGCTAATCCTAAGGAATCACATTATGTAGCAGTAAAAAGAATATTCAGATATTTGAAAGGTACAACTGATTATGGGTTGTAGTATGATAAGTCAAATGCTTTTACCCTATGAGCATATATAGATGCGGATTGGGGAGGTAGTGTGGATGACAAAAAGAGTACAAGTGGTGGAGCATTTTTTCTTGGAGGAAGATTGGTTTATTAGCTAAGTAAGAAACATAATTGTATTTCACAAAGCATAGTAGAAGCAAAATATGTAGCAACAACAAATAATTATAATCAGATAATATGGATGAAACAAATGTTGAAGGATATTGGAATCAAGTTCAATGAGCCTATTATCATACACTGTGATAACACAAGTATAGTAAGTATGTCTAAGAATCCTATGTTACATTCTAAAACAAAACATATAGAGATCAAGTATGATCATGTTGTAAGAGAGAAAGTTGCAAAGAAAGAAGTCAGACTTGAGTATATCAGTACAGAGGAGCAGATTGTAGATATATTTACAAAGCCCTTACCTAAAGATACATTTGAGTATTTGAGAGGTATGCTTAAGGTTATGCCCCAACCTACTTTTGAGTAGTGATGTAGAAAGTTGCATCAGTACAGTGGTATAGAGAACTATCTTTCTGGACTGTATGTTGATACTTCCTCTATGTGGGAGTATCTATGTTTTTTAGCGAAGTTGTGAAGGACTCTTTGGTAAAAGGTATCTTCAAACATTATCTTTAGACATTCAAGCTTGTATTGGATTGACATAGTGATGTTTACATTGTCATTTATGTCAATGGGGGAGAAGGATACATGAAAAACATTTGATGATTGATTTTATGATTGATGAAGAGGAGGATTTGAAAAGTGAATTATTGGGGACAAGGATACATTTGATGATTGATGAAGAGGATTTGAAAAGATAATGCAAAACAACAAAGTTGCACTTTGTTATTCAAGGAACTTGGATGTTTTTCATCTATGTTGTCATCAATGCCAATGGGGGAGATTGTTAGCATGAATGTTGAATATGTCCTATTGGGGAGTATTCTAGTAGTTCTGTAGTAGTTGCATGTTGCATTCATGACTGTGTTTTTCATTGATGTCAACACACTGATTATGTTGGAGATTAGCAGAGAAGTAGACATAGTTTGAATTAGCACACATGGTGAATTTCAGATAAAGTTATGCGGAGTTGAGGACATGTTCCTTATGGTGTCCTGATATCATGGTTAAGAGAGCATATGAAAATTCAATTATTTGTGTCAGTTATGAGTAATCTAGTGGAAATTGTATTCTGTCAGTGTACGTGAGAAGCGATTTGTAATAATCAAATTATATCTCCTAACAGGGATAGAATCTAGACATGCGAAGTTATACAGAGGTTGAAGATATTTTGGAGTAACCTGGATGATTCAGCATAGTCAGAGGTTACACATGTGAAGATTTATTAAGTTTGTGAGCCGACAGTTTTATGTGATTATGGAAATATTATGTAACATATAATGTTTTATATTTTGAAATTGGTTAAGCCTAATTGGTCGACTCAATTATGAAATATTGTGCACGGTATAAAGGAAGGATTATTTTCCTTAATTGGATATGTGTAATATGAGAAGTATATGGTGCGAAGGTGAAACAGTGATTGATGTATGATGCGAAGTGAGCAGATCTAGTAGTGAGATCTAGTGAAGCATTTGGTGCGGTTTTGGCACAGGTAGAGGAGAGAAGAGAAGTTGTTGAGATCAATAATTATTGGTATTATTTTGTTTGGATAATACAGAGATAAGTTAGACAGTGTGTTCAATGATCTTGCCCTTGAATCTGTTTGGACAGTGGGTCCTTTTGCCTTCCTTAACTCCTAACAGGGTTAGAATCTTCTCACAGGGATTCAAATTCTCCTAACAGGGATTGATATGTACTGAATGTATTTCGTAAGACTCCTTACAGAGTCCATCCTCTCATAGGGAATTTTCATTTTAGTACATCTTTTGTGGATACCATCCCCACTGGGTTTACTCTCTGATCAAGAGGTTCCCTATTTAATATATTTGGTGTCATTGTGTATGATTATCTTTTTGTGGACGTTTTTGTTTATGTTGATTACATGTTTCATATTTAATAAGGTTAATAAAATTTATTTTTATCAGATAACTGATTCACCCCCCTCCCCTCTCAGTTATCTTGGTGAACTTTACTTTCTAACGGCTTCACCTTGTAGTAAAGATACTTTAGTTCCTTTAATTCACGAGGCATTAGAAAAGTGTAAGAGAATGGGATCCAAAAAAGAGGCAAAAATGCTTTCCCAAGAAACTTGTGGTTTGACGATGATTGCAAGAAAGAAAAAAGAAATTTGAGAGAGCCAGGAACGAGTAAAGAAAAAAAGAAAGAGTATGAAAAGTTGCTAAGAGGGAAAAAAGAAAAATATGTGAACATAAGAAGGTTGGAGTTGATTACTCTTGCAAAACAAAATCCCAAAGAATCCTGGAAAGAGCTACAACAAAAGAGGAAGCAAATAGAGAATAATATAGTAGGGTTACAATGGCTTGAATATGCAAAGATGTTATATGAGTGTGGGCAACATAAGCATAAACCTTCGATAATCAAGAGCACGATTGAACTTTTTACAATAGAAAATACTATGAAGGGCATAAAGAGGTTGGCATGGGGAAGAAAGCCCAGACATTGATAGGTTGCAACTTGAACATTTGAAATGGGGCATTGATGCCCTTGTGCCTCATATCAACTGTATTTTCAACAATGTCAATGAAGTGGGTTTTCCTGAAAATTGGACAACGGGCATTGTGATTCCCCTCCACAAAAGTGGTAACATAAATAATCCATCAAATTACTACACTATTATGGTCAACTCTCTCCTAGGGAAACTCTTTGGTAGCATGGTAGAACACAAAATCAGCATATGGGCAAAAAAAGAAGGTAAAAGGGGGTAGGCTGGTTTTAGACCAAAATATTCCACTATTGATCATGGGGTTACCCTTAGATTTTTGGTTGGAAAAATATGGAATATTCAAGGAGATGAGGCATTTCGTTGTTTTGTAGACTTTAAAAAAGCTTTTGACACAATACCACGTGACGAACTTTGGGATAGAATGGAAGAACTAGAAATTCCTAATGAGCTTAGGGTTGCGGTACATAGACTTTATGAGCAAGGCAAAGCTAAAATTAGAATGGTGGATGGGATGTCAAAATTTTTTGGCAAAGATATTGGTGTCAAACAAGGGTGCCCGCTCTCTCCAACTCTTTTTGGGTTGTATATTGATAAGGTAGAGGGATGACTAAACAAGACTAATGGAGGAGTTCAGCGAGCTAAATATGTATTAAAATTACTTTTATATGCAGATGACCTCATCCTAATTGCTAAAATAGCAGATGGATTACATGAACACTTGAAGGCACTTGAAACCTTTTGCCATGAGGTTGGGATGCAAGTGAATAAGAGCAAAATCAAAGTGATGATATTCTCTTTGAAGAGAAACAAGAAGACCCAAAACACTTTCCTTTTTGGAGGCAATTTGTTAGAGATAGTTATTGAGTACAAATATTTGGGGATTGATTTTCACAACAAACTCAATTGGTAAGCATGCAGAGCAAAAAGAATTCAAGGATGTTGGAAAGTGATATATTCCTTACAAAATAGATGTAGGAATGTAGAGTTATGGGATTGGAAAACCAAGAAAATACTTTTTGGTTTGTTGGTCACCCCGCTGATACTTTACGGATGTGAGATTTGGGGTAGCATGTCAAATCATAAAATGGAGGTAGGTAGAAAGAATTCAAAAACATCTAATCATCATCAAACTCAAAATTAAAATTGTTGTTCCTTATGATAACTTATTGGTAGAAACATGTATTTTCTCATTAGAAGCCTCGACAATGGTCTAATTGTTAAGCTAATTAAAGAAAACACAAAGTATGGAACACCACCACTGGCCTAAATTTATTATGGAGGAAAATCTAGATAAAAGAAATAACACGTGGATGAAGCAAAATGACAAATGGATGAAAAAATGGGAGGTTAACATACAAGAATGTATGGAAACTAATGAAGAAATAAAAAATTTCATGGGGGAAAAATTCAAGAATATCATATGATCAAAGCAACATGGATGCAAAACAACCTACTATATCAAAGAATTTAACCCCATGGGAGACTATGAGGAAAAAGCATACATACAAGCAAATATCAACTGAAGAGAAAAAATGATCATAGCCCAACTTACTACTAGTTCTCATCATTTGATGTTTGAAATAGATAGATGGTTGATACCTAAGGAAGAATGGGAAGAAAGGATATGCCTATTTTGCAACAGGGGTGTGGTAGAGATAGAGCGACATTTTATCATGGAGTACCCACCATATAATGACATTTGTTCCAACTATGTGGATATCTTAGAAGCAGACAATTTATGTAACCTATTTGAAGAAGCAAAACTAGACAGAACAACAAACTTTGTGATCAAAATACATTGTCGAAGAAGAGGTCTAAAGAAGAGGTTACAAAGTGCTTAACACCTGGGCATCCTAGTCTTAGGGTGTGTGCTACTTAGGGGGTGCCATTGGTTGCTTTGGCCTCATGGACGCTATTAAAATCATTCATTCATTTAGTTTAAGTTTTTTCACTTAAATATCTTTCTTTGATCCATGCATCCATAAACCCTCCTAAGAATATTCTCATATGTTAGGTGGAGGAGTGAACACCCTCCATGCGGAGAAAATAATGGGCCCAGAAACATTAACCTTTACACTTTATGTCAACACAAAACCCTTTTAAATTAGTTAATGTTTTTTTAGATCATTTAAAAGAATCCTTTTGATAACATATTTAAATTAAAAATTGATTTAAATATTTTTTCCTTTTATCACCATTATTCACTTTTCACCAATCATCATTAATTAAGTTATTAAAATGGCTTAAATAGAAAATATGTTTTAGAATTAAATAAATTAATCCTTATGACCCGATGATGAATGCCAAGTCCATTTATGGACTCGACCTAAAATTATTTTTGTTCACAAAAAAAATTGCCATGAAATAACTTGAAAATAATTTTGAATGCATTGAGAGTAAAATATACGAAGTGGGCCATAACTAAAATCTTATTTCAAATAGTTCTACATTCTCTTCAAAACAAATTGTGTTGCCTCCAAAATTGCCTTTGAAGAATTGATCAAACATCTTTCAGAGCCATGAAAATGTACAAGCATGTTGATTGACAACATGGAAATTAGATTTCCAAATGGATTTGCATGATGCAATCTAAGTTGTGCAGTTTTAATCATCAAAGTATATAGGTCACTTGGTTGTTTCTATAAATGGGCATGTCAGAACCATTCTACAACTTACTAACCACTTGCCTTGAAAAAATATTGAATCTCGTCCTAGGACTAAGTGCAATGATGAAGTGTGCAAAGGGGGTTTGCATGACTCCACTTCTACAAAATATTAATGTTCAAAGTTGACTCTTCTAAAACTATCACGAGCAAGCAGTCAACAAAACTCTGCAAACATCATTTGGTGATATTGCTACCGGGATTCAATTGTGTAGTCTTTGAGTCAAACTCATTGACCCATGTTTCATTAATAATGGTTCACAAGAACCCATCTCTCATGAGAATAAATGGAACACTTAGCACTCATTACATCTAAGTGATGCTCACATAGGTGAAGCATAGGGACTTCCCAAGAGGCCACCCATCCCAGTACTACTCCAGCTCAAGTGCACTTAACCACATAGTTTCCTCTAATGATAAACTCACTTTGCTTGCAACCCCTCAAGTGCACTTAACCACAAAGTTTCCTCCAAGGTTAACCCCACTTTGCTTGAAAATGAGGTTGCAAGCAAAGTGAGCTTATCATTGGAAGAAACTTTGTGGTTAAGCACGCTTGAGCTAGAGTAGTATTGGGATGGGTGACCTCCTGGGAAGTTTTGGTTCTTTACCTTTGTGAGCATCACCTAGATACAATGAATGCTAAGTGTTCCATTCATTCTCATGAGAGATGGGTTCTAGTGAACCAGTACTCATGAAACATGGGTCAATGAGTTTGACTCAAAAACTACATAGTTGAATCCTAATAGCAATATGATAATTTGACTTGTGGAAAATATCTCTTACATAAAAAACTTCATTTGCTTTTGGCTTTGAAAAAAATGCCAAACTGAATCATGAAGTTTTGCAACTAGGTGAGGGAGTCTATAAACATCGAAGGAATTACGAGAACCAATCTACTTATCATGATGATCACTCTATTTTAAAATATCAAATCTCAAAAGTAGGCTCTCTAATAGACCTAGAACTGTCCATTTAGTAAATTATAATAAATCCCATTTGCTTTGGACTTGGGAAGAATACCAAATGGGGAGCTAAGGCTTTGAGAATAGACAAGGGAGCACAAGATCATGTTGAAGAATCAAGTGGTAGATGGTTGGCTAATTGATGTATTTCCCTTTTTTAATTTTTCCTATAGATATATTAACAATATATCATGTTATGTGAGAATGTTAATTTAAGATAACATCAACTTTTTAAATCTTATAACATTTAATTTTCCTAATAATGTTTGTAAATCATTTATAATTGATTAAGGTTTAACCAACAATGGTAATTATTTTATATCTTTAAATTTTTACTTGTACAATTATCTTTATTGGAGATTAATAATTGATTTTTGGATCAACAATGAGTTACTATTTACAAGCTAAGCATATTGAAGGATACATTGGCTTCAAATGCCCAACTCCTCATGAGATTGTTTTGAACACTTGTAACGATGTTTTCGATGGTTATAACATCTTCACATGAAAATGAAAACCACCTTGTAAGATAAGTGTATATAAGGACAAATTAATTGTTTGTGTATGAGGTATATTATGAAGTTACAATGATAGCATTGAGATATGATAACCACCTCAAATACCCCACTTAATGGGTGTAAACACTATTTAAGATGTGCTTAAATAAGTGGAGAAATTTAATAAGCAAGAAATTTATGTTTGTATAATATACCTAAGGGAATGTATGTGATGTGAGTAAAATCTTTGTACATAGGTGTTGTTGGGTTTAAGATAGTGAGAGAAATAAATGTATTGCAATCTTGTTGTTGAATTGAAAAGAATGTTTGCTTCTCATCTTCATCAAAAAAAAATTTTAAAAGAATTTATCAATAAAAATCTTGTGTGAGATGATCCTCTAGAGCTTTTTAAATTCCTATGTTGTTGTTTGTGCCTCTTTGTTGTTACTAGCTTATAGTGATGTTATCTTCCTTTTATTGTTGTTTAGGTTTATCTGAAATGAATGTATTAAGCATGTTAAATGGTTGATTTAAGCATCTTAAAGAAGTTGAATTTTCACATGATAACTTAATTTCAGATTTGCATATATTTTTTTATTTTCATATTATAATAGTTTAAGCAATGTATTTGACCAATTGGTATCACAACGTCAATAGAGCTTTGGTAATTAGTAATTAGATTATACATTGTTTTTTAATCAAACAATAATGTATAAATATTTGTAAAAGCCTAACATTTTGTCAAATAAAAAAAAATTGTGATCTACTATATAAAGACAGTGAGAGAAATAAATGTATTGCAATCTTGCTGTTGAATTGATAAGAATGTTTGCTTCTCATCTTCATCAAAAAAAAATTAAAAGAATTTATCAATAAAAATCTTGTGTGAGATGATCCTCTAGAACTTTTTAAATTCCTATGTTGTTGTTTGTGCCTCTTTGTTGTTACTAGCTTATAGTGATGTTATCTTCCTTTTATTGTTGTTTAGGTTTATCTGAAATGATTGTATTAAGCATGTTAAATGGTTGATTTAAGCATCTTAAAGAAGTTGAATTTTCACATGATAACTTAATTTCAAATTTGCATATATTTTTTTATTTTCAAAATATAATAGTTTAAGCAATATATCTGACCAATTGGTATCACAGCATCAATAGAGCTTTGGTAATTAGTAATTTGATTATACATTGTTTTTTAATCAAACAATAATGTATACATGTTTGTAAAAGCCTAAAATTTTGTCAAATATAAAAGAAAATTATAATCTACTATATAAAGACAGGTGCTTGACATCTATGTAATACGGTTGTTTCCAACCAAAAATAATTGTGTATTTTTATTATGGGAAAGGCCATTAATTATAGGCGAGACGGATACGAGAGGAATGGCAGTGGAAGAAGAGTAATGGAGAGAATGAGAGAGGTAATATCAAAAGCGATGCACAATTTTTTATTTTTTATTCATACAATGATATTTTGTGCATGATCACACTCGTTTCCCCCTCTTTCCTTGCCTGCCCACTTACCCCTCTAATCTCTCTCGCCCTTCCCTTTTCTCTTGTCCAACTATTGATCAGCATCTACAAAAAGCGTATCTACTAATCCACTTCCTTAACAGAAGTGTATCTTGGAATAAGAAACTTGCGGCAAAATGTTGACTTCGAAAAAGTTATACACAAACAAAACGTCAGTTGGGATCGTGCATGGATCCTTGCAAAAAATGATGTCCATATTGTATGTAAGAGAATGAATCTGCTTAACTAACTTTTGGAGCCCATGTTACATTAATTCTTCTCCTCTTAATCCTTGGTTTACAAAAACTCCTATTATAAAATAGGCTTAAAAATCTGGCCATTACACTCTTCTGCAGACACTACTTGATAAACTTCAAGGTAAGAAGTTTGATGAGATTCCCAAACGTGTCATCTGAAATTATCGTATGTTCCACAATTAAAATTAATTGAACTGGTGTCCATATATTAGGTAACAAAAAATTACAGCATATATACCAATTCATGATAAAAATTTACAATTATATGTGACACAATGAAATATTAATTGATTTCATACAACTGTGAAATATGGACTGGCCATATAACATGCCTGCCTATGCATGTTAACACACTATATATGTGTTACCTGGGTTGTAACATTTAGCCACAACCATGAGCAGAAGCTTATCAACTCTGCTGAGAACCATCGAGCACATAATTATGGACTGTTCAAAAGGAATACATTTTAAAAAAGCTACAATTTCCTACATTTTGGAAGAGTGCTGACGGTCCTTTCCATTGTATTCATTTGTCCGAGGCCCTAAACTGGCAGTCCTGAGAAGTCTTTGGAATTCGAACAAACTTATTTTCCCATCCCTGTCAATATCTGCCTCGTCTAAAAGAGGCTCAATGGATCCTTTCAATCCTGTGTGCTATAGTCCAAGAAACAAATATCAAGGATTAAACTTACACAACAGGAAAGCTAATATTAGCATACAACAGAAGCCCATCGGACAAAAGAAAATAACAAGGAAAAAAATAAAAACGTGCCAAAAAAGCAGCAGTATATGACATTTTTACCATCCTAAGCTCTTCAGGAGTGATATATCCATCCCTGTCAAAATCAAATTTTTCAAAAGCAGATCTAGAACGCTGCTGCCATTTTTCAGAATCATGCTCCTCCAGTTGATGCACATGCAGTGTAGCAGCCACGAATTCATCAAAATCTACAAGTCCATCTCTGTTGCTGTCCATCTATCCAAACAAAAATAAGAGTTGCAGTTTTAGTTTCACATGCGAACCCTAAAACTAAGTCCAATACACTGTATCTTTATTCAGCTGTCCACCTATTGAAACAAAAAATAGAAGTTGCAGTTTTATTTTCATATATGGGCCCTAAAACTAAGTCCAATACACTGCATCTTTATTGAGGAAGATAACCACTCACAACTGAACTAAACACGGAGTAGAATGGTAAAGATTTAACACCTACTTTGATTTTATAAATTATTAGAAGGTATGTACAAGTGAAAAAATGTTAAAAGTAAATCTAAACATCGTTGCTTATTAAAATAAAGTCAATGTGACCAATATCTTATAAAGGAACCTATTATAATGTAAGTCTATGAGATACACCGTATTAAAGCTCTGATCCAATATAGGTCGGTTAAATAAATTAGGAATGAATCCTTTTATGTGCAGAATAGCAGACAAGTAGCTCCAGTTCGATAAATAAGTGTGTTAATGGTTAGATTTGAACAAAAAAGTAAAATTTACTATTGTTGTTGGCAAATCTAGTAAATTTATGTATATTTCATATGAAAATTGAACACATCTTTTTGAAAAAACTGGTGACTGAAGAATATTCTTTTTGGAAATTTCATTAAGTCTTAGCTATATAGCACACAGAATATAAACCCTGATTTATGTGAGAAGATACTTGTGATGATGTCTGAGAGACCACACACTGAAAAATTGAGCAAGATTTTACACCAAATGCTTTGATATTAAAGAACTACATAGATATCACCCAGTGTGCACTACAAAACGAAATGATTAGAGAGTATAACTTATGGAAATTTCATGAAAACTTGGTCACATAGCATGCATAAATAAAGTCCTGACTTACATTGATGAGATCTGAAAGTTAAACCATATTTGAGAAGCTTCAACTGGCTCTGTTGAGCTCATTTGTATTTTGCATAGCAGATTGAAAACTGTAGAGTGTTAAAGGAAGCCAGTAACTGCATTAAAAAATTACAATAATAAAAACTGTTCAAAAGAGGGGTGATGTGGGAAACCACCTAGGCCCCACCCTACGCAAAGACATCCCTAATATTGAAGAAAGCAGACAAGGTGGGAATGTTTTATTTCGATTCCCAAGAATGGAGTAAAAACCCTAGAGACACATCATTGGGGGACGTTAGAAAAAAACAAGATTCCCTATCTCACTACACAGCCTTGCAGGATACTTCAGATCATAGTACACATACTCAGCAAGTTGGTGAGTATTCATGAGTAAAAGTTAGAAATGACTATCCCTAGCAGAAGCTTGCCATGAGTACTTGTACATGCGCAGTCAAATAGACACAAAAACGTGTTTTTTTTTGCCTTTTTATGCCCGCGTGCCCATGCCATTTCCTCAGACAGCATTCCGAGCTCTGCTCAAGTGAATTTGATCAAGTTTGAAGCAAATTTGTCCAGTTCTGGATTTGAAGTTAAATATTTATTTTTTGCCAAGCATTGCAAGACTTAATTTCTTTCCAAAATGTTAGAATGAGGTTTCTAAGCATGATTTGAATGAATTCAATTCAATTTGCATAAATTTTAATACCGATTTAAGCTATTTTGATAAACAAAATCGTCATTTTGTTCTACACAGGGTTTAGAAATAAACACTGGTATTTTGCTTAAATTATTTAATGTTATTGCTATTCAATTATGTTCAAAATGTATTTTATATTTATTTTTTTGTGTTCAAATCACTAGTTTTTTAGTTTTAAACTCAGTTTATTTGCACTAAAACAAGCTACACTATAAATTATGTTTTGAATTTTTTGAATGTCCAGTTAGCATACTATGGCGTCAAGATAAGGAAGTGGAAGCCAACCCTTGGACACCACTTAGAAACATAACACACCTAGACCAATCTTGCAGAGCATTATTGTAACTTTTGTGGGAAGAAGATTCATGGAAGCATCAATTGTCTTAAGTGGCATACATTCTTTGACACAATGTCAAAGTATGTCATAATGCCACGGAAAAGGCACAATAAGAGATGCAAGTAGGCCTTACATTCCTGGATTCAAAGAAACTAGAGAAAGCAAGAGAAAACACAACTGTAGCAGGCATTAATCCCAACTTGGCAGCTGAAACATGGTGAATATGACACCAATTGTGCACTCTTGTCATAGTCTACACATGCACAACATATCCATCTTGTTTAAGCTCAAACAGAGCCTAGTCATAAGGAGTTTTGTACCTCATAACACACTTAGAACACAAATTCATTTCAAGGTAATGGATAGAACAAGGGGGCACACGATAAAACAAATAAAGCTTGTGTCATTTTTTAGATTTGCCAATATTTATTTTAATGATGAAGATCCCGTATTAGGAGTAATTGGTCACAGTGTTGATAGTTGCAAAAAAAACATAAAGGCGCCCTCTCCACATAGCTTAAATGCGCAATTGCTCCCACATGTTGTCATACATGCAAAATCAAATTTTGAAGAACAAAAGAAGCGGTGTTGAAAGCGTTGGATGCACCATACATTCAAAGGGATGGACAAATAAAAGGAATCACACACTCATGGTGTTTTTGAAATCAAGTGATGCATCTAATAAAGTAAGGAATGTAGAAATTGAGTCTAATGTTGAAGAACATTGTTAGTAAGCATCAAAAATATGGTGCAAGTTGCAATTAATAATGTAGCAGCATATATGATAGCAAGGAGAGTGTTTCTAGAGATCATCCATCAATTTTTTGGACTCCTTCAGTTGCCCATTGTCTTGAACTTGTTTTGGAGGACATACATAAAATTGATTGGTTAAGAATGAATGTGGAAGATGCTAAGAACATCACAAAATACATTTATAATCACCCTTGGGTTCTCAACATTTTGAAAGAACACACTAAGAGAATGCCACAAGGTTTGTACTAACCTCCTAACATTGACAAGCATTTTTAGTTTGTTGACACCTTGAGAATAAATGCTTGCGAGCCAAGTGTGGCCAATTTCGGCATATTCAAAGAAGGTTGACGGAGAAAGGGCTGGATAGAATTTTTTATGACTTTGTGAAAAGAGGTGCAAAAATCATCAAAATAACTATATGGTCATGGACAAGGCCAAAGAGGTCATCAAAAGCTACAATAGGGGAGATAGAGAGAAATTTGATCCAATTTGGGAAATCATTAATCAAAGGTGGAACAATCAACTCCGCCAACCCATACATATAGAGCAATAATGCCACAACTCCAAGTTTTTCTTCTCCAATGACTTAACAAAATTACAAGCAAGGTAGGAGAAGATTCTTTTTCCTTGCTATTAGCTATGAGGGAACACTAGTGGAAATATCTGATTTGTAGGTTCTTGGTGGGAAGACTTGTGAGATATTCACACCATCATCCCATGAAACATGGGGACCCCCTCTTTTTTCATGCCTTTTAGCAGGTTTAGTTTTCTATAGGTGTTAGCATTTTAGGTAGGTTGGTGAAATTTTCACAGCTTGAGTGAGAGCACAATGAGGAGTCAATCTTGAAGAGTGAATAGGTCGAGCAACTTTCCAGGCATTGATAAAACCAGACTTGGTGAAATCGAGTAGTGGACTACAATCAGACTTGGTAGTACTTTGATCATGTGGATTTGCTATTTAAGGAAATATAAAAATTGTTGGCGATTAACGAATGGATATAAAACGCTTTTGTGAGGAAGCTATGTTGGCTTGAAAGGGACTTCGCCTAAGTTGATATGGATTTCCACCTTATGCTTCATATTTGCCTAAGTACATGGTGATTTCCACTCCACATCACATGCACTTGCCTAAGTCCATGTCGATTTCCACTTCAAGTTGCATGCACTTGCCTAAGTCCATGGTGATTTCCATTGCTCACTAGATGCACTTGCTAAGTCAAGCCTAATTTCCACTTTGCATTTTCAAGCTTGCTTAAGTCACCCTTGATTTCCACTGCACATTGGTTGCACCTTGCCAGACTCACCCTTGATTTCCACCAAGCAATTGTGTAATTTTGCCTAAGTCATGAGTGGTTTCCACTTCATGCATAGAGGTTTCCCCTCAGTAGGTAATGGTTTTCACTTGTTGACTGGCGGTTTCACCTAACTTGGTGGTGGTTTCCACTCCATTCACAGTGGTTTTGCCTAAGTATAAGGTGGTTTCCACTTTAGGATTAATGAATGACTTCAACCAAGTCCTCATCAAGTTTACCGAAATGCCTATAAAGTTCGATCCCATGAGGGGAAATCAATTAAATGATGAAGCTCCAAAGCCGATGACTTGGCAAACAACCAGCAATTAATAAAATGGCTCGATTTTGATGAAAATGGAGACAATGTTAAAACTTGGCAGTTTTTTAAAAAAAACCATTAAGGAGGTGTGAATTAAATGGATAGGCTGCAACTCATAAGGTGAGGGGACCCAAAGTTTATTGATGAAAGAATGGCTGTGAATTCAATCTTATCTGCAAAAATCATTTAATGCTCAATTGTATCCACTGAGGGAGATTGAGCTTGTAAACAAAAGAAAGGATTAACATGAAGCTCGATTTCCAATGGAGTGCAATTTTCTTAAATGGGGTGATGCAATTCATAATAAATATGATTGTGTAATGTCCCCTGTCCAGCTAGTTTGGAATATCAGGACAATGTCATCAGAAGTTGAATTGCAAGCTGGATAAATTGGCACTTGATGATTGTCTATTCGGTGTTCTTTTTATATATGCTGATGAGTGTCTTAAATAGTGATGAACCAATGTTGGTGGATCTGAAAAAAATGCTCACTATTTCAGATATAATACTTATTGCTTCTGTAATGATTATCTTCTTCTCATATCATACTCCTCTCTCACCTTATATTCGTCTAAATCTGCCTGTTCTATTTCCCTCTGAATTGAGATTGAGATTCCACTTAATATTCTTCAAAGGGCACGTCTCGTGCCTTTCATTAAACATCTCTCTTCCCCAATTCACCTCAATTCATGTTTATCTCTGATTGCTGGCTTAATATTAAAATAATGCCTTTCGAAATATCAATTGGTCCTCATACCGACCCTAGTCTTGTAATCTATATGCTCTGCAAATATTTATTTCTGGCTTAATATGAATCACCTCATCTGGTCTAACAAACAGACCACACCCCTTGCATGGTATTCTACATTGAAGTCGTGCACTTTTCTAAACATAATTGTTAACTTAATACACTGATTTTGTATTCACAGAGATACCTTACGCATGAGTCTTAGATCGATGTAAAGTATTCCACATATAATCATAAATCCATTTCCCTTTCAATTCTGCTCTATAAATGTATACATCTGTTCCTGATTAATACCTTTAATATAATCTGATTGCCTTAAAAACCACTGCTAATGTGGATGAAATAAGAGAAGGAAAATATTCGATGATGTATGTTTGTTGATCGATATTCAATGACCAAATCTGCTGTTTTATATTTCCATCACTTGACCTGTAAAATATATCTTTTACTGTAATGTCACCTATCTTAACGTCATGTTCTTACACAGTTTATGAGTTGTGACTCTTCCATAACGAGGGTATCTTTGGGGTATTTGCTTATAACAAATCACTCTCTTTCATGAATACACTCTTTGACCGTTAATAATCCATATTGATTCTATAATCAAATTGCACTTCTCTTTATCACTAAAGAGAGACACTCTAATATTAATTTGATATTCTTCAGATTCGTTAATGTATAGACTCGATGGGCTTTGGTATGCTTTGGAACTGGGCTGTGACGTTAGTGTGAGAATGATACATGTTGTGGCATATCAAGGTCTCTACTGTGATGTTCCCAAGATATCATGCCTTGACTCATCTGCGAGTTTTCTTGCTGTCACATGACATTGACTAATAGAATAGTTCGTATGTATCTCCGCAGATTTATCTGCTCTCCCAAGTGTTAAGATATAGCTTCATTCGTATTATTATTATTATCATATATATATATATATATATATATATATATATATATATATTATAGTATATCATGATTATATCTTAAGAATTGTGATTGTATTATTATTATCTTATTATCATTTTATATTGATGAAATATAATAATGATAATAACATAACAATATATGTTAATATCATATTGAAGTAAATCGAACTATGTTCGATGTTCACATTAATATAAATATCGACTAACAAGTCGATGTCATTCATAATAGTAATGACACGGTATTTGATTAACTGCGGTCGGTTGTGTATCGGCTAACAAACCGGTCGCTTATGTATTAACATAAGCGACTGTTGTTAACAGTCACTTATGTTAATACATCAGCAACCAACAGTCATGTCCATTCAAGTATGAAAAAGGCGCGTCTAATAAAGGTGACTGTTACAAGCATACTTATATGCTATGATTGCAGATTTGTAGAGCAATCAATTACTACGGCATAGCTTCTACAATCTGCGATCACAGCATAATAAGTATTTCAATATCATTTGCAGTCATAATATATATACAATCAGACATTGCATATTACAACAGAAAATATATTCCCAGATCTGATTTTCCTAACATGGTATCAAAGCAGAGTTAAAGAGAATTAATTCTGAATTATTATTTGATAGGAATACAAAACAAAAATATTATTTAAAGGAGAAGAGTCATCACAAATTATCAAAATGACCACCGGAATCAGGATGGAGGACAGATTGGAAGGAGCATCAAATTTTCTATCATGGAAAATTAGAATCACCACACTTTTACAAGAACTGGAATTAGAATCTTTCATAGAAACAAAAAAAGAAATGCCTACAGACAAAGCAGAGAAAACGACTTGGAAAAGGAGGAACAATAAAGCCAAGAAATTAATTGTTGATTCAGTTAAAGATTCTATTCTCCCAAGTATAGCAAGATTAACAACAACATATGAGGTTTTCAAGAAAATTCAGGAAACGTATGAGATAAACAATACAAGTCGAATATTAACCTTGAAGGAACAACTATTGACCATAAAGATGAATAAAGGTGAAACAGTTACATCTTATTTCCTAAGAATTGCTGAAATACGAGATCATCTATTCTCAATTGGTAACACTATAGAAGGCATGGAATTATCTTTAATAGCACTAAGGGGATTACCAACATCCTGAGAGAATTTTATTCAATGCATAAGCACACGTCCACCTCTACCAAAATTTGATCAACTTAAGAATGACTGTACTCAGGAAGAATCAAGACTTATTACCAGAGGAATAGGTCTAAAGAAAGAGGGAGAAACACAAGCACTCAACACAAAGTCCCACAACAAAAAAAGAAAATCCTTTAAAAGAAAGAGGGGATTCAAAAGAGATTTTTCTAAAATCCAATGTTACAAATGCGATAAATATGGGCACACTCATCGACATTGTCCTGAAAAGCAAAAGACTCAAGCCACTGTAGCTGAAGCAAAAGAAATTCCACTCTTATTTACAGCTCTCTCAAGTGAACTAAATTCCAATAATAGAACTTGGATAATTGATAGTGGTGCATCAAGACATATAACCGGATTCAAAAATCAGTTTGAGACACTTGAAAATTATTCAACCGAAGAAGTGACTATTGGGGATAACTCCACCTACCCAATGAAAGGAATAGGGACTTGTACCATAAAGATAAAGAATGGAGTATCTCTACAACTAAAAGACGTTCTATTTGTACCTGGAATCAAAAAAAACTTAGTTTCTATATCAGGACTAGCAGACCAAGGATTTCGTGTCACCTTTAATGAAGACAAAGTTCTATTATGGCCTAAGAATTCAAATATGAAGAATGCTACAATCATAGGGACAAGAGATTGTAGTCTTTATAAAATATGTAATGATCAGAAATCTGCACTAACTCATGAAATCACAAATCACAATGAATTATGGCATAAGAGGTTGGGACATCTAAGCTATAATGCTCTACCTTTAATAAACAAGATTACGATGGGTCTTCCACACTTTAAAAATAATCATCCTGGCATTTGCAAAGGTTGTGCACTAGGAAAGAATATGAAAGGGTCTTTCCCTACAAGTGAGCACAAATCTAAAGTAATCTTAGAATTAATTCATACTGATTTATGTGGACCCATGTCAACACCTTCATTAACAAGATCACTATACCATATTATTTTTGTTGATGACTATTCTCGGAAAACTTGGATATACTTTCTTAAGGTTAAAGAATCAAGTGAGGTACTATCTAAATTCAAAGAATTTAAAGCATTAGTAGAAAATCAAACAGATAAAAGAATAAAAGTATTAAGATCAGATAATGGAGGTGAATACAAATCTGACATATTTAAAGAATTTTGTAATTCTGTTGGGATTAAGGAGTATACTGTGCCATATAATCCTCAACAGAACGGAGTAGTAGAAAAGAAGAATAGATCCATAATTGAAGCAGCAAAAGCCATGATGCTCGATCAAAACCTTCATACTTCTTTTTGGGCAGAAGCTTCAAATACAACAGTATATATTCAAAATCGGTGTCCACACTCCATATTAGAAAACATAACACCAGAAGAAGCATTTACAGGGATCAAACCAGACCTAAGTCATCTTAGGATATTTGGATGTCCCGTATACATTCATGTACCTAAAGAGAAGAGGACTAAACTAGAACCATCGGGTAAGAGAGGCATACTTGTTGGTTATAGTGAAAACACAAAAGGGTATCGAATCTATATTCCAGGACAAAAATCTGTTGAGATGAGTAGAGATGTAAAATTTGATGAAAATAACACATTTAAAAACTTTGAAGAAGATAACATCCTGGAGATAGAAGAAGATCTCACTGCTGAAATTGAGAGGGAGGAGATAGAAGAACCTGAATCTCCTGTCATTGAAAATGGGAATACTAATGTAATCAATGGTAAGAAAAGGCCATTATGGGCAAGGCAAATAATTAAAGAAAATAATGTAGAACCAAATGAAATATCTCATGAGAGTAAAAGGACAAGAACTCAGAAATGTTATGCAGCTCTTATAACAAAAATCAATAAATCAGAACCATCAAATCCTAAGGAGGCATTATCTAATCAAGCATGGAGAGAGGCAATGATTGAAGAATATCAATCTATAATAAAGAATGATGTCTGGGACATAGTACCTAGACCTAAAAACAAAACCGTTGTCTCTTCTAGATGGCTATTCAAAACTAAATATGCTCCTGATGGAAGTATTGAGAAACATAAAGCTCGGTTTGTTGCTAGAGGATTCTCACAGAAAGCAGGTATTGATTATGAAAAAACATTTGCTCCTGTAGCTCGGTATACGTCAGTCCGAACCATTATTGCTATAGCAGCATCTAAAGGGTGGAAGATACACCAGATGGATGTAAAAACAGCATTCCCAAATGGCACTATTGAAGAAGTATACTTAGAGCAGCCAGAAGGGTTCATTATACATGATGCATCAAAATATGTTTGCAAACTCAAGAAAGCACTATATGGGTTGAAACAAGCTCCCAGAGCTTGGTATGAAAGGATAAACAGCTATCTTTCAAAATTAGGATACTCTAAAAATGATGCAGATCCTAACATTTACTTTAAGATAACAAATGGCAACATGGTTATTTTAGTTCTTTATGTAGATGATCTTTTAATAACAGGAGAAGATCATCTTATTGCAAAATGTAAGCAAGAACTCACTGCTGAATTTGACATGAAAGATTTAGGACTCTTACATTATTTCTTAGGGTTGGAAGTGTTTCAAAAGGAAGGCTATATTTTGCTAAATCAACAACAATACACTATTGATATTCTAACCAGGTTTGGAATGATGGAATGTAAGCCTTTATCCACACCTATGGAAACAAATTTGCACAAACTCAAAGTTGAAGCAAAAGAGTCTGAACCCTCTGATCCTACATTGTATAGAGAAATTGTTGGCTCTCTTATGCACTTGGTGAACACTAGACCTGACATCTGTTATGCAACCAATGTTGTGAGTCACTTTATGTGTGAGCCCAAGGAAATACACTTAATGGCAGCTAAGCATATCTTGAGATATCTACGAGGCTCTATTGGATTTGGGCTAAAGTATGAAAAGGTAGAAATCAATCTTCAAGGGTATTCTGATTTTGATTGGGCTAGAAGTACTACTGATCGAAAAAGCACTACAGGGTGTTGTTTCAGTCTTGGTTCGGCTATGATCTTTTGGTTCAGTCGAAAACAGTCAGCAGTAGCATTAAACTCCACTGAAGCTGAATATATGGCAGCATCCATGGGAGCACGTGAAGCAGTATGGTTAAAAAAGCTATTATTTGGATTGTTTGGAAAACCTCTAGATCCAACTGTGATTCATTGTGACAATCAAAGTTGTATCAAGTTATCTGTTAATCCAATTTTCCATAACAGGTCCAAACATATTGAGATTCCATATCATTACATAAGAGATATGGTAGAGAGAAATATCATAAGGCTAGAGTACATTAGTACTGAAGAACAGAGTGCTGATATTTTCACTAAGCCACTGGCGAAGCTGAAGATAGAATACTTCAGAAACAAACTTGGCATGATCAAGGTGTGATGTATGGTTTAAACCCCTCTTATTTATAAGCTTTTTATTCATGAATAAATGTAAAAAAATGTGCATATTGCAATATTGTGTAAATGATCATTTGTGTATGGGTTAACATTTTAAGGTGACGATCTTGTAAATGGTTAACCAAAGTGTCAAGATAGACTACTTAATTGTGTGTCCCAATTGTGTGGAGATCTTGACTCTTGTTATTACTAGATGTGTAATAATGAAACCATATCATGATAGACTACTTCATTGTGTGTCCCGAATGTGCGGAGATCATGATATTCAAGTCTATTTTCATGACGAGACTACATTAACTTGTGCGTTCCGAATTGATGGATGTCATGATAGACTTTTGATATTTAATACTCACTCGCTAAGAGGGAGTGTTAAGATATAGCTTCATTCGCATATATATATATATATATATATATATATATATATATATATATATATATATTATAGTATATCATGATTATATCTTAAGAATTGTGATTGTATTATTATTATCTTATTATCATTTTATATTGATGAAATATAATAATGATAATAACATAACAATATATGCTAATAACATATTGAAGTAAATCGAACTATGTTCGATGTTCACATTAATAGAAATATCGACTAACAAGTCGATGTCATTCATAATAGTAATGACACGGTATTTGATTAACTGCGGTCGGTTGTGTATCGGCTAACAAACCGGTCGCTTATGTATTAACATAAGCGACTGTTGTTAACAGTCACTTATGTTAATACATCAGCGACCAACAGTCGTGTCCATTCAAGTATGAAAAAGGCGCGTCTAATAAAGGTGACTGTTACAAGCATACTTATATGCTATGATCGCAGATTTGTAGAGCAATCAATTACTACGGCATAGCTTCTACAATCTGCGATCACAGCATAATAAGTATTTCAATATCATTTGCAGTCATAATATATATACAATCAGACATTGCATATTACAGCAGAAAATATTTTCCCAGATCTGATTTTCCTAACACCAAGTAAGTGCTGATTGGGATGGAACTAGTCATGTATTCCTAGCCACGTAAATGCTGCTGATGGAATGATCTTCTATCGTTCCTTTATCAATATGAAGTCCTTTAATTTGTATACTACTCTCTCATTGCTTTAGTCACGTAGGCGCTGCTGCTCTATCACAGTCAGCGCTGATTATTAAGACCTTATTATGTCCCTCTTTGCTCGGAACAATAAAAGTTATCTCAGCCATGTACCTTCCTCATATTATAGTTGATGTTTATTGCAATCTTCCTTCATCTTCTACGTTTTTTCCTTCCCCACTTTCTCCTACCGCATATCTTCTCTAATTATATGCATATTGCTTGTTCGATGTTAGGAACTGTTCATATGGTTGTCTTTCCATAGCATCGATTCCACTAAGGTAATTATATATTATTTAAAGTCATTTATTATTTAGTTATTATTTAATTAATTTAATATTATTTTTATTATTATTCCCTTATTATAATATTATTATTCATTTATTTATTTTATGTTTGAATACTATTAAATATTATTATTAATCGTTATTAAATCTCTTTTAAGTTTGAGATATATATATCAACCATTATATATTAATTTCTATAATTTAATTTTATCAACATAATTATAATTATATATATATATATATATATAATTATAATTATGTTGATAAAATTAAATTATAGAAATTAATATATAATGGTTGATATATATATCTCAAACTTAAAAGAGATTTAGTAACGATATTTATTTAATCTTATATTTTAACATTATTATCATTAAATTCCATCTCGGAGAAGGGGACATTACAGATTGAATGATTGTTTTCTCAAATGTGAGGCTGCGACTTATGTACTGAACAGACCTGGTCCAATCATGGAAGATAAAAGATAAATATAAATTGATTAATGGCTAACGGATGACCAAATTAAAGGACCATGTGAAGACATCAACCAAATAGTGGTGGGATGCATTTAACCAACCAGTGATTTTGAATACCAATGGTGGCAAATCCAAAATCAATAATGGGGAGTGACAGCGTCACAGGAGTGTGAGACAGCGTCTCCTCCTTGTGAACCAGTGTTAACTTTTGTATCTTTTTACTCTCTATGTCTAATATAAAAATAATGGGGAGTGACTTTTATTGAGAATGGGCAGTGATTTTATTTAAATAAGGAGAGGCCATCAATTCTATTCAAATGGCTATAAGTGGCCCGATCTGATGGGAGGAATTCAAATACAAATGGAGAGGCACCCCAAATCCCCATGGACAGCGGTCCAAGCTTAATGCAAAGAACGTGATTAAATGAAGAAATGGTGCGATTTTCATTAATGAGAAACATTTTTTTACATCAATGGACAGCGACTAAACTCATGATAGAGAGGTGCTTTTTTTAAATAATGTGGAGGTAAAAATTATCTTGAGTCCCGTGAAGTAATTCCGGCAATAAAAGAGAAAGGCCCACTCCTTTGATATGAGGCTTGAATTTAATAACTAAGGCCAAGACCCAGCTTATAAAAGGCCACAAATTTAATGGCATTGGCCATAAATTTAACCTTGATGAGGTTCGGTTTCAATTTGAATGACCATTAATTTAATTTTAATGGAATTCAGGTTCAATATAAAAGGCCATGTCCTCCATATAAAGGGCCACGTTTTGGGTGTAAAGAAAATGTCTCGAGTCAAATAAGGTTCGAATTTAATGGCAAAAGCCATAAGATTTAATAAAAATGAAAATCAAATCCAACATGGGATGGTAACGAATTTGATATTGATGAAATCTGTAACCAATTTTAAATGCCATCAATCCAATCTTATGGAGTTCGAACTCATTCTAAAGGCCACTGATTTAATCTTAACCAAATCTGAAATCATAATAAGGTGCCATCTATTTAATCCCAATGACTGTTTACCCGCTGGGGTAAACTTAGTATTGCACAGACATAGTATAGGAAATATAATAAACACAGAATATATCATAGAATAATAAATAATTTCATTAACCATTCCATACTGGCAAGTACATTCACATTATATTGATCATACAATCATATCCCCGTGTCCAACCTCCGAGAGAGTATATAAAGTACCCGAAGGGCCACGACCGAAACGTCGTGACATAACTGTCTAACCTCTCGGTCACTAACGACCGAGAGTAACATAATACTTTACTAACATAATAACCCGTACATACAATTATCCCGACAACATCATCCCCCCCAAAAAACAAGTCGTCTCCGACGACTTACAACAATAGGGAGATGAAATACACTATATAGAATAAGAAAATCACTGAAGAGAAGGGGCGGAGGGCATCCCTGAAAAAGCTTAAGTGCCGCCCTCCCCATCAACGTTGCGACGTTGTTCTCTTTCCGTCCTATCACATTACTCTCGTGCCAGTACCAAACTTGTCTCCAAAACATACTTTTCAGCTGTAGCCTCCGCTAACACAATACTGTCTCCCTAGCCAATCCGACTTCAATAGCCACCTAGGTTGCCTTCTCTGCTTCCAACTCCTGGGTACGCTGAGCCAAGTGTCGCTCTACTGCCTCCAACTGGGTGGTCAGCTCCTCCCGAGCTCTCTGTGCATCCACCAAGACAGTCTCCCGTCTAGCCAACACCTACTCCAAGTGCCTCAAAGCATAGTACCCCTCTCCAAAGGCTTTCTCCAGTGCTCTCTCCACTTTTCATATATAGACGCCCCCTACCTACAGCAGCTCTGGGTCTCTTCAACTGGTCACACTCTCTGAGGACTGATAACTGAACCGACTGGGGGTCTAGGGGGCAACGCCCCCAGCGGGGTCGAGGGGCTTATGGAACACACCATTTTGTGATTTTCTTCTGATCCCATACTCTTTTCTGTAAAGCGCTTATGTTTTCCTTACTACCTCATTATGCCCTTCCCTTTGGTACCATAAGTTACTCATTTTGAACTGTTTTGATTTGTCGTCATTTTTTTTTTTTAAAACCTCTCCTTGCTCTGCTGCCAGTCTTTCCTTGTTATTTGTTTTCAATGCTTAGGCCGAAATGCAGTCATACATCCCTTGGGCGGTACTCCTTGTATGCATCACAAGTTCGTACGGTTGATAGCACTTCCCTTGCCTACATGCGACCATACAGTGACTTTTCAGTAATCTCTCTGGACCGTACGGTCAATGTTAAGAATTCCTCTTCGTACGGTGTCAATGATACCGATTCGCCTATCGTACGGCTCCGTACGATCTCCTGTCTATACAAAACAATCCACTAATCGCTCGATGCATATACTCGTACGGCATGTATTATGTCAATTCCTCCTATAGCGGTACGGCACCTCGAAGATAATTTGTATGTTCCATACGGTATTGTCCATTGCTGACGTGCGGTATGGATGCTGTACGGTGCTCTTCCTTATGCCTTTTCCTTGCCGTACGGCATCTAGCTTTGTATTGTTCTTTACCGTACGGTATGCACTATTTTATAGTCTTTGTGGTCGTACGGTATTTTGCCGCTCACGTGCTGATGGCTGTACGGTGTTTAGTATGTTCACTTCCATTTTCCGTACGGACTTTTAAACTAAACCGTTATCGTACGGCAACTAGCACTTGCCCCTGCCGTACGGTGTCGTACGGTCTCCTTATAGCGTTTGTTTTTTCTTTTTTTCTTTTTTTTACTCTTTTCATGCCGTATGGTGCCGTACAGTTTTGGTTTTTATGGTGCCGTACATACATTGCTCTTTCTTTTTTTTTTTTCAACTTTTTCAATTTTTTTTTCATTTTTGTTTTTCAACTTTTTTTTTTTTTCTTTTTTTTTTCCACCGTACGGTCATGCATAGCCGTACGGGTATTTTTCAATTTCCTGTCCAAAGGCTTCTTTGGTCGCCCGTACGGACGGCTCTGGAGTTGCATCCCTGACCACTCGAGTCATTTGCCATCCTCTCGATTGCTCTGTCCCTCCTCTCGGGTCCATCTTCTCCGAGTAAAGTTTCAATTTAGTCCCATTGCTACCGTCATGTATCCGTTCATCGAGAGTCCACCGAGTGTGCAATGGTTCCCTCTCCTTGTCGCCGAGTCCGTTTTCAATGGCGATCCAAAAGCTTGGGACCATAAATGCTACAAGGACCACAGCCTCTTGCCCGTACATAAGAAGAAAAAGGAGAATCAAGATTTTGAAGACTGCGGTCCTCCACACAGGATTCCAGTTGTCTCCCATAACGATGGGTTTCAGATTTCTCTCATCCCCAAGATTTATTTTTTCCAACTTTGCTTCTTTGTGCCAAATGGATTCCTCCTTCCGAAACTCCTGGGCAGGGCTTTCTTTCCTTTCGACTTCCCCTTCTCGGTATGTTGTATATTTCGAAGGGAACTCACTCTCGGCTTCCTCAATCTTCAATATGTTGCAGGATAGCGGAAATAATTCATAATCACCCATTTGCCAGTGGAATAGACCGTCCATCGAATCTGTATCATCCTCCACTTTCAGTATCCCTTCGGCATTAGGTTCCATGTTTCCTTCCTCTCCGCCCATCCCGTCGTCTGACTCTGAATCGGATGCCATTTCCTCCCCAACCATCTGCGTGTTGAGGTCCACTACAAACTTCCTTCCCCCCTTTTCAAATGCGAGGGTGTTTTTCTTCCAATTATGATCGGCTCGGGCCGTCACCAACCACCCTCTACCCAGGATGGCATCATACCCCTTCTGCTTAAGAGGGATTACAACAAAATCTAAGGTGAAAGGCTGGGTTCCAATAGTCACCTGCTACGCCATCAATGTACCGAGAGGTTTAATACCGTGCTGGTCAGCCCCCAATAAATTGAAAGTCAGTGGCCACAGCGTCGGTTTCCCCAAGCTTTTCCAAGTTTCTTCCGGGAGGACATTGACGCCCGACCCACCATCGACAATTGTGTTCGTGAGGATGGTACCCAAAATACCCATCTCCACCACTGCGGGATTCCGCCCATTATTTATCGATAGCGTCATGGGGTCGGCTGCAGAGCCACTCGTGATCTCCGTTCGTTCAACCGTGCTTGCTGGAATGTTTTGCCCAAGGAATAGAGCCGTTTTGAGATGCGGCATCGTTTCCAATAGGTCCTTGACCTTTACTGGTACCTCCAATTGCATTATCTGCCTTAAAATATTTTGTTCGGCCATTGCTCGAGTAGAAATGCCGACATCTGTGGAGTCCCTTCGGTCCTCCATACCCTTTGCGATGTCAGCCTTCGCCTCGAGCATCCTTTGTTTCTCTGTCGGAGGGTGAGGATATGTGGCCTTCTTCATTTGCCCGCGTGTGATTGCGAGGACCTTCTCCGTGCCCCCTCGTTCCATGTCTAGGATGTTGCAACCGGGCTTCGAACAATTAGCATCCTCATGGTTCCCCGGTCTGCACCACCGACACAGTTTTAGTGGAGCGGTAGCCTCATTCTGACAGTCACGGGTATAATGTCCCCATTGGTTACAACTCCTGCACTGTATCATGGGCCTTCCCTTCACGTCATATTGGACCCACAGCTTGTTCTCATCATTGCCTCGGCCTCCCCGTCGGTTGTTTCCATACCCGCCGGATGATGGAGCATTTTGTTGTCCGCCAGTACCAAACGTGGAAGGTTGCTCCTGTGCATAGAGCACTTGTTGATTTCTCGCCCTCAGGTTGTAGGGACATTCTTTAGTGGAATGTCCTGCGATTTGGCAGATATCGCAAAAAGCCTTCTTCGGACAAGAACCTTTTGTGTGGCCTGCTTCCTTGCAGTCCGTGCACCACACCATATCTTCTCCTGTCTTACTGGTACTTCCCTTGGCGGCCTTGAGTTCTTTCATCATTCTTTCAAGGTCTTTTTGCAACGCGAGCACTTTCTTGCTCGACCCATCCTCGCTGCTTTCAGTCTCCGAGTCATCGTCAGAAGATGACCTCATCTTCTTGGAGGTCTTACACTCACTCTCTAAATCCATTGCTCGGTTGTATGCATTACTGTACGAAGTAGGTGGAACTATCTTCATTTTCTTTCGTAGGGAGGTTTTGAGTCCCTCTATGAACCACCTCTTCTTCAGTTCGTCCGCTGGGGCCGACTCCATCTTCCCGATGAGTTCTTTGAGTCGCCGTCCGTACGCACGGACGGACTCATTCTTCGCTTGCTTAGTGTTGTAGATTTCCGCTAATATCTCATTATCATCTTGTAACAATTGAAACTCTGTCTGGAAGGCCTTTTTGACCTGGTCCCATGTCGTCGGGCTTGTCTTGTCAACATCCGAGTACCAATCAATGGCACCTTCCCTCAGTGTTGCGGGGAACTGGCGGATCCATTCATTCTTGTCAGTTACCCCGTGCGCAGTCCATATAGTTTCGCACGTTCGGCAGTGCCGAACTGGATCTTCCTTCGATTGTCCCGTGAACTTTGGTAACTTCTGCTTGTTCACCGCCATGGTTGGCCGCGGTGGAGGCGGCGCGCTGATGCCACTCGTACGCGCACCTCCTTGAGTACTATGTGTATTGTTCACCGATGGCACTTGCCCTTGCGGTAGTTGTGTGACTGGTGGGACCGTACTGTGCGGGGTTCTCGGTTCCAACGGAGGGTCTGCTGGTGTGCTCGTGCCACCCTCTACAGTATCACCCTCTCCGCCGGTTTGGTTCTCTGCACCTGGTGTACGGAGACCCACCTCAAACCGTACTCTCTCCTCTTGGAGAAAGGCTCTTCTCGCCCGTGTCTCCTCAAGTAACTCTTCCCGACTCTGCACTCTCCGTTCCGAAGAAGTGAACTCCTCTTCGGCTTCTGCACCCTCCGTACCACTTCCGAGGTCCCCTTCGGGCAACCCTCCGGCAAGCTGGTCTTTGGCAAGTTGCCTTAGCCTATAGCGACGTTCACACTGCTGTGCAGAGATTAGAGCTGCATGTGCGGCCTCTTCGTCATCATTTCTCACTTTTCTATTTCTATCTTTATTTAAAACATTGGGCATAAATCCTTTCCTCACTTCTCTTCCCGAGTACGTCTAGGCAGCGGCGCCAGATGTTTACCCGCTGGGGTAAACTTAGTATTGCACAGACATAGTATAGGAAATATAATAAACACAGAATATATCATAGAATAATAAATACTTTCATTAATCATTCCATACTGGCAAGTACATTCACATTATATTGATCATACAATCATATCCCCGTGTCCAACCTCCGAGAGAGTATATAAAGTACCCGAAGGGCCACGACCGAAACATCGTGACATAACTGTCTAACCTCTCGGTCACTAACGACCGAGAGTAACATAATAACCCGTACATACAATTATCCTGACAACAATGGCCACGAAAGAAATTGGAGAACATGAATTTAATGCTAAAAGCCAGGTCGGAAAAATGAAATCCCTCAGCACACATTATTTCAAATTATTTCATTGCAGAGAAGATCGACCACCTATATGCAGGCTGAAAATCAGAATTAAGGGTTCAAAAAATTATATGCTCGTTAGCAGTTGAAGTGGGGACAAATTGTTTTACCAGGCTGAGTGATTTCTCTTGACCATCAACGAATATCAAATGAAAAGAATCTCCAATATGAGACTTGGTAAAAATCAGAAGTAAATTATCAGTGGACACCTTGCCAACTTGTCTTCACCATTGGATTCACAATTTTGATAACGATCAGCCTGGGAGTTGAAAATCAGACCCTTTTTACTTAAACAAGTCACTTCCAGATTTGAGTTGGATTCAGATTTTGATCAAACATAATCAGGTAGGTGTAATGTTTTCTTTGCTTTAGTGATGGGAAATTCAGATGAAAATCAAGTGATGTCTAAAGTCGATATCTGAATTCTTCATCCCTTCTGAACATAATCGGATTTCCCAAGCTAAAATTCAATAAAATGTCAGATTTGGGAGTTAGTTTCAAATTCATGTAGTTGTAGGTAGGTGTAATGTTTTCTTTGCTTTAGTGATGGGAAATTCAGATGAAAATCAAGTGATGTCTAAAGTCGATATCTGAATTCTTCATCCCTTCTGAACATAATCTGATTTCCCAAGTTAAAATTCAATAAAATGTCAGATTTGGGAGTTAGTTTCAAATTCATGTAGTTGAAGTGCGATTTAGTTTGTAGTGGGAGTAGACTCGATTTTGGCACTTTGAATTCAAGGCATTTTCAAGAGTTTTTTCACTAAAATTGTGTTGAGGTTTTAATTTGAAATATGCAATAATCTAATGTAAAGTGTTGTGTGGCAGGTTGTAAAATGGCGGGAGCTAATAGAGGAGAAGGTTCGAAGCAAAAGGCCAAAACACCCAAGGATGGAATGACCTCAAGACAACGGAAAGCGGTGCAGTCTAAATATGATCTACAAGATATGCTTCCAGAATCAAATTTCACAACCAAATGGAAGAAGGTCAATGACACCAATCTTGGCCCGTACAACATGAACTCAATAAGAGAGAATGTTCCAACATAATCCATCACCGTGAACAAAGAAGATAGTGAAATGCGGCATAGTTCAAGCAGATGTGTTTCCTCTTGCCAACCAGTGGCCCAAACTGATCATTGAGTGCACCGGGAGATATGATATTGATACAAGACAAGTACTTATTCCTAAAGGAATGCCTGTGGTTGCATTCATACCGGATGACATGAGGGACACATTCAATATCCCATATTACAAAGATGACATAATCAGAACACAAGAGTTTGCTATAAAAGATTTTGATAAAAGGAAAAATGATTATGCCACCTTGGTCAACACTGAATGGTTAGAATCGAGGAGAGACAATGCCACGTTACCAAAGTTAATCAAGGTAGAGTTTAAAGAAGAGATAGGTGATCTTATAATCATGCTTAATCAAGTGATGGGGTGTCGACAAGGAGCATTGTTTGAGCCATGGATGTGCTACTTTATCGAGAGCATCATCAACTCAAATGAAAAATTTGATTGGTCGACAATAATTAGTGACAACTTGGATATGCAACTAAGAACTATGGCAAAGTCTAAAGCATTCTACATGAGCTCATACATGATCTACATGATGCTATGGGTGCACAAGTACAAAGGATTGGAATACTTGGGGGTAGTTGGAACAGATTAAGGACAATATATGATGTACGAATATTATCTGCAAGTGCAACTTCAAAACAAGGATGGGTTCAAGATTGCAAACAATGCTTTCGCCATGCGTACAATAAGAGTACTAAAAGGCACTCCTGGCAGGAGATTGTCAAAAGAGGCAGAGGATTTTGTGAAGAAGTATGGGTCATGGTATGCTTAGTTTCGAAAGTTCACCTATGTCCGTGTGTTGGGGAGTACGGTATGCCCAATCAAACTTCCAAGGTTTCCATCGAACAAGCTAGTGTGCATGGAAGTTGCAAGCCAGTTGGTGACATATGACAAGATTCTAAAGCACAAGCATAGACCAAGAATCACATTTCCACTGAATCTAGGTACAAAATCTTGTCCATCCCTAATAGTAGCAGAAGCAACGAAGAGAGAATTTGAGTGTTATTCTTTGGGGCTATACAGAGAAAGAACCCATTTTGACCCATATCATCAAATCAAAAGAGCCTACGGAGCAAGATATAAGCACGTAGTGCATATTGAAGATCATTGGGCAAATGCATCTGATGATCATGAAATTAAGAGACCTTTTTTTCAGATGTCAGTGGTACTGCTTCGTGCAACCAAGTGCTTCCAAATGCTTGATCAGATTGAAGATGATGGGAATTATCTTCAAGCAGACTATGAGATAGCCAGAAAGGGTGGCATACCCCCTATCGATCGGCTAGATAAAGATGGGGGAAGCTTTGATGCAATCATGATGACAGTTAAGACATTTACTGAAGCTTAGTTGAATAAGCTTCAAGCAAGAGGATTGCCTTTGACATATGTATTGAAGAAAGATGTAGAAGAGCCTAAGGAAGAAACAAGTGGGCAACCATAAGAAATGAGTGCTAGGATGGAAAGCCAAAATAGTAAGAGGTAGTGACAAAGCCTCACAAACCAAAGGGAAGAAAAAAAAGAGGACATAGGCACGGAGCCACCTTCAAAGAAACATAAGTCTCGGGTAGTGGGTACATCCTCAAGACAAGCAAACACAACTTCCACACCAGAAAATGAGGTGAAAGCCCAAGCTACAATTGATTCAGAAGCAAGAAAGAGTTCCAACAATGTTCCTTTCGATCCAAATGAGCAAGAGGTAAGTTCACCCCCTCAAGGGAGTGAAGAGCATTAGGGTGAACAAAATGAGATTATTGACATAGAGGCCCTTTCAGATGAAGGTGAAATTCAACCTCAAGAGGTGAACGTAAATGAAGTCAGCAAGGAAGTATAGAACCAAAAACAAGAAGGGGAAAATGAGGAAGATGAATTGGGAGAGCTTACCGCACCCTCATGGTTGATAGAAAGGATAAAGAGACAAATGACAATTGCACAACCAATTGAGAGTGTACAGGAAATTGTGAAGAGAAATGACAATGAAAAGGACAAGATGCCAGCCCAAAGGTTCTACAAGGTCATAAAAGATAATATAGGTGCACGAGCTATGCAAGTTGCGGTTCGAAAGTGGATAAGGCTAGAGGGGATATGCTTCTGTAGGATTTTGACATCGAGGAACATGAGTTAGGACATGCTACTAAGAGATAGGAGGTAGAAGAGGTGCATGGATCTATTCAAGCTTTAGAGGAAAGGAAAAACAAGGAAGTTGGAAAGAAAAGGAAATACAAAGAGGAGAACGAGTGGTTAAAGGAATATATTAGACAATTGATGAATCCACACCAACAAGTTGATCAGACATTTGTTCCTCCAATTGCATTTTCTAGTGAGTTGATGGATGGATTGGAAGGGATACGATTGACGGGACAAGAGGCAAGGAGGTCGGTGACAACAATATTCGACGAAGCAAACAAATTCATTGTGAAGTTTGTCAAAACCTATGATACCATGCTCTCTCTTCAAGAACGAGTACATGCCATATTGTAGGAATGTGAAGATTTTCTACCGGGTCACGAAAAGACTCTTTCGAGGTTACAGACAATCATGGAGATACAACAACATACACTAGTAAAGAGTCAAGTGTTAAAGAAAGGATAGGATGTCAATTTCCCAACATGGTATTGAGCATTAGCTCACAAGGGCAATGTACTCAAATAGGTGGATTCTGATTGTTTGGCTACAAAGGATGCTATTTTGGAGGTCAAGGATGATACACTCGATTATGTGAGAACTATATTTCACTTGGAGGTGGAGGATGATCAAAAGTTAAGTGTTGAACAACTGCAAGAAAAGGTGAAGAGTACTTATTTCATAGAGGCCACCCCACTTATGTTTGAGCATTTGGAAACAACTTCAAAATTCTAAAACTCCATGGCTATTTGTAATACAGTTGATTGGAAAAAGACAAGTGCCACTTGTACAAGCAATATGGAATCTCATGAGTATAGGCTCAAATTGGCGCCAAGTGTCCCCATGGAGGAGTTCAATGAGATAGTGTCCAGGTTCATTGAATATGCAAAGAAAGCAAAGGATAAAGGGAATGAATTCCTAGATGATGACTTGTGGTAGGCCCATGTGGCTTTGAATTTTCTCATTGGATAATAAAACGTGTTTCATTCTGATTGGCCCATTTGGTGCCAAGTTGTGAAGGGTTATACCTAACCCTCTTTCTATTGGCTCTTGGAGGCAATATAATTTTTCTACTGGTCCATTAGTTGGTGACTTCTTCTACAAGCTTCTACCTAATCTCTCTTCTCATTGGCCCATTTATTGCTGCATCTTACCTAATGGTTATGCCTATTCTATTTCCTCATTGGTCCTTGAAAATCAATGTAATTTTTCTATTGGCCCACAAGGTGGTGCTTAATTGTAGTTGGGTGGGCATTTAATATTTGTTAGCAAGGGATATGGAAATCCTAATTAGGGCTCTAGTGGATTAATCTAGGCCATTAATTCTGATTTAATCTTGGTCATTCATTGTAATTGAGCTCCTTATATAAAGGCTTTCTCTTATCATTTGTAAAAATGCTATGTTGGAGAATTGTTGCCAAAGTACTACTAGAATTGCTCTTTATTCATTGTTGTGTTTGTATGGTGGATATCTATGATCATTTTGGAGCGTTGAATGGTTCTTTACATCTCTCAATTAGATTAGGATTTTCTTTCAAGCACTTAGTTAGAATTTGCCTCAATTAGTTTAGATTGCATAAAAGTTATTATGGAATCATCTTTGGTGCACTCATTAAGACCAAACCACTAGCTTCTTGCTGCTTGTAAGTAAGTCTTGCATGGTCAAATGGCATAAAATCAAAAGCTTAACTTCAATTAGTGTTTGCTCATTGGTTTGCATTCATAGATGGAATCAAAGAAATGGCAATAATTTGAACATCTTTCAAGTATACCTTAGAACTAGGATGTCCAGTTCGCCTGTTTGGGCCCCGGACCAGCCACGGTACGAACTGGTCTGTGGGTCTGGACATGGTCCGGTTCACAGGAGGCTGGTTCGAACCAGTCCACGGCCAGTTCGGACTTGGGCGGACCAGGTGGAAAAAGTGCAAATTTAATTACTTATACATGTTTGATTAAGTTTGCATGAAGGATAATAACTTATTATTAATAAATTTAAAAATGAAATTCTGCCTGAAAGTGTCATCATCCCAAGTGAAGACATAGATATTTCAGAATGTTGTTCAAGATTGGAGCTCAGTCATCTTGCTGGTAATTGAAACTATATGTTGCTAGTGCATTCTTTGGTGTTTTGAGGTGAAGCCTGTTGCTGGGAAATAACAATCAATAGGGAAGGCATTGTATAGTCAACTGCTGTTTCTTTTCATTTCAGATTGTGGCATGAGAAGAGGGACTGTTGGTCATTCAGACTTATACATCTAATTAATGGGTTAGTTGACAGAAAATCATTTGCTGAAGCTTCATTTCAGGTTAGGAAATTAATGCAATATCTTTGTACTCTTGAAGTAGAAATTGAGTAAAGGAAAATTAGTTCATTATTCATTATCTTGTAATTTGAACTGTACCTGCAGTTAGTGAAAATCTACCCTTTCTATATCAGTTCTATCTCTGTTATAGCAGCTGTATAGTGGAATTGATTATTTTAATTAATTAAATCAACGCATTCTTGTTTCCATGAATGAATACCAATGAATGTTGTGAGAAAGCTTTGCTAGTGGATGTACATGAAACCATTACAATCTGAAAACAATATCTCTGCAAGCTTTGCCAGTGGCTGATAATATATATAATTTTTACATGTTTTTGTACTAACGAACCCAAACCCCTTTTCAAAATTTTGCCGTACTAGCGAACCGGTCCTTTGAACCCGAACTTGAACCAGCATCCCAGCCTTAGAAGATTGCACTAGGTGGGTGGAGTTGATGACAAGACTACACCTACCAGAGTTGTGAAGATATTCACAAGCCCTTGCATCCTAGGATAGAGGTAGAAAGTAGTCTAGACTCGTAAGTTTAAGTTCATAGCAAGTTGGAAGTAATTATATTTTCATCGCACATTGTGAAGCCATATCATTCGAAGTCAAGTTGATAAACCTTAGTGAACAGCATAAGTCCCCTTGTGATACCAGCATATCACATCATTACTACTCAATGAGTATCCATCATTTGAAGGAACCTTGGAGTCACCTTAATGATCTTTCTTTGCAATCTTTAGCATATAAGGTGTCTTTGTTCAAGAGAGAGTTGAAAATTTGGTATTCCATTTGGAATATTATTCAATTCTGCATGTTGTAGTGGAATAAAACTCACATCAACAAAACTTGTCAAATATCAATTACAAAATAATCCCAATGAATATGCCTTACATTTTTGTAATAGATGTTGGCTATAAATAACCTCAACCTATAATGAATTCCATGAAACAAACTTGCGGAGAAAACAAACTATTCAAATAACATGGAAATACACAATAACAAAAATAATAAACAACCCACAAGGTGTCAATGATGGAATAATTCAACATTTCCCCCTTATTACATCATTGTTTTTTAGTGTTGATAAGAGAATCCTAAAAAGTATCACACTTCACATGTCCAAAGGCTTGGTGAAGATGCCAACATGTTGTTCTTGAGGGGAGAGGTAATGGAGCTGAATGTTGTTTAGTTGAACATGTTCTCGTATGATGTGGCAATCCACTTCAATATGCGTAGTTCATTCATGAAACACTAGATTGCAAACAAGCTTAAGAACACTTTGGTTGTCACAATAGAGGATTATGGGTTGATTTTGAGGCACTCCCAATCCTTCTAATATGGGATATAGCCAGATTGCTTCACAAAATTGTTGCACAATATTTTGCTTTTGTTGAAGAATAAGCACTTGTGCAATGCCTCTTGCATCCCACAGAAAATAGGACTTGATCCTAAGAAGAAACAAATCTAGATGTGGATTTCCTATCATCAACATAATCAATTGATCATTCTTTTAACATTCCAAACCGTGATTCAATGTACCATGGGTATACCTTAGTACCCATTTTGATGTTTTCCCATGACACGTCTTTGGTTCTTGCATGAACTGTGAAAGTTAATTAATAGCAAAATTGATATTTGATCTAGTGTAAGTCAAGTAAATCAAAGTTCCAATCATCGATTGAGAGTGAGTTGCATTTACCTAAGGAGATGAATAAAAACCAAATAATTGCAATCCTGATTCCATGGGTGTAGGCATGGGTCTGGAATTAGTCATTGTAAATCTCCCGAGCAATGTCTTGGCATATGTTCTTTGAGATACAAAGATATGGTGATTACTTTTCCATACCTCTTGTATAATATGAAATGTTGAGCAATGAACAATGCTAGAATGGAGAGCACTCACTAAATTGTGGGGAACTATTATACATTGTAATCAAGAATCCTTGCCTACAAGATGGATCCGGAAAGCACAACCTAGTGAGTTAGGGTGCCAACTCGGGATCTATGCTTTATAGGATTAGATTTGATTGATTTCAATAGAGATTGTAAATGATATGTAAATCTGATCTATGAAAGTAAATGCAAGGAAATAGAGATAAGAATGTGTGCACCTGAAAAAGGAAGTGGAAGATTGCACTTTAAACCTGAATTTTCCGAGTGTCGGAATCCCGGATTTTGCTGAATTCCAGATCTGACAACCTGGAATCTGTCTGACTATTCTGAGATTTTTTGATCTGGAAAAGGACAAGGCTGACCTGAACAGCCTTGTCCTGGACATGGCTGACCTTGCCGACCTAGTCCTGAGGGCTTTTGGACAGAAATGCAGAAAGACACAGTGTGGACCTTCAGATCTAGTTCCCGGATCTGCAAGTGGATTTGTACTTTTGTAACCTGCAAATCTGAAAAAGTGTGTGTGTGTGGCTATAATAGGGGTTTTCCTTAGTCAACCCCCATTTTGGTGATTACCATCTCGATGGATAGTCGTTAGAATATGTAATGTGTATGCCGTGCTCATGAATCTAGAGTATGTCTAGAATGCTAATGAGATAAAATGCATAAGCAAATGCTTAGATGTAACCCTATGTGTGACAGAGTCAAACCCTAGCATGTAAATGCAAACAATTTTTTATTGAATGCATGTAAATGTAAGCATGAGAGTATGAAGTACCAATGCATAAATCTGAAAATAACAAGGAAATCATACCAATCCCTAGAGGGAAAAAGTACTCCTAGACATCCTCACAATTTGTTTGAAACTCCATGATAATGTAGAAATTGATGTCTTGAATGATTGATTGAAAATGTTGATGCTTGATGTGAATTCTTGAGAGAAGTCTTCAATGGCAAACCCTTGCCTCAATGGATGTCATCAAACTAGGGCTTCCACCTTGCAATTGCTTGTTGTAATCAAATTGGGGTTTTCACCTTGCACTTGATTTCATACTTCCAAAATGAAGCAATTAGGTTGCTTTTATAGTGATTTTGGGAGTCAGAATTAAGCAGCCGACAATGGATCTAGGGGACTCAAGCCCCTAGGACAAGGCTGACCTAGACGACCTAGTCCTAGGGACTTTGGTGAATCCCGAGTGCTGGGTCACTGTCAATCCGATGGTGTGAAATCCAAAACTGTAGTTGATTCTAGTTACGGGATTGAATTCTAAGGCTAAAAGAAGTGAAATAAGGCCTAGGAGATAGAATGAATTTTGTGATTGGAGGAAAATAGAGGAGGATGTCTAGAAATTAGATCCAACCTCAATTTTGCACAACTTAGAAGGATAAGAGGACTCAAATTTGAATTAGGGATGCATTAAGTGCCATTATGAAGTCCTAGAATGCAAACATATAATCTAAATACAATAAGGTAGGTTCTAAACAATCGTTAAATTGTAGAGCACATAAGTGCTTACAATTTAGGATGGTACACCTCTAAGCCAACACAATAGCGTAGTAGCCCGAGATTTGTCATATCAAATGCTTTCTTTAGATCATTCTTGGTTATCTCAACCAATATTTCTGAGCTACCTATGATAGCCAGGTCATCAACATATACATTTATAATGATAATATTCACCCTTGTTCCTTGAGGTAGATATTTAGATTGTATTGATGCCTACTAAATACATGTAGAAAATGTTCATCAATTTTGATACAAAAAGCTCTAGGAGCCTTTTTGAGACCTTAGAGAGACTTAACAAGTTTGCAAACCTTTTTTTCTTTACCAAGTGCAATGTATCCCTTTGGTTAGGTCATTGGGTCATACAAACCTCCTCTTTAAGGTCTCCATTAAGAAATGCACTCTCTACATCCATTTGATACAACTTCAATCCAAATTGTAGAGCTAAATCAAAAATCATTCTGAGGTTTTGATCTTTGTTGTGGGAGAAAATGTTTCCTGATAGTCAATTCCTTTTTTCTAGGCATATCCTTTAGCCACAAGTTTGGCCTTATAATTATCTATATTGCCATCTGATTTATACTTGATCTTGAAGATTCGTTTACATCCAATAGCTTTCTTACCCGGTTGTAGATCGACAAGCTCCCAAGTCTTGTTTTTCATTGAGGATTGATACTCTACATCCATAGCCTCCTTCCAAGGCTTTGACTCTAGTGCTTCTTGAACATTAGATGATTCAAAATTATCAACTATACTCATTGCAAGCCATGTTGTAAGTCCTTGGTCAAAAAGTCGAAGTGTCTAGAACTCCATTTAGTTTTGCATTGTGAATGGTACTAGTATACCACTTGGGCATAGGTTGTGTGACATTTGTGGGTGCTGAGTCAAAATGATTATCAACATCCCCCTTACTCTTTTCAATCAAGTTAAAAATAGGAGCAATATGTAGAGAAAATGTGGGTGAACTTAATTCACTTTTCTCACCAAAAATGATATCTCTACTAATGTCTTTGTGGTAGGATCCATGAGTTCATAGGCCTTTGACTCACAACTATAACCCAAAAGAATACATTTCATGGACTTCTCATAAGTTTCTTTCTCATTTTCTTAGGAATGTGCATATATGTTGTGCAACCAAATGCATGAAAATGAGATGGATAGCTTTACCCTCATCTAGGGTTCTTCTTGTGTGATGCCATCAAGTGATTTAGTTGGTGCAGTATGAAAAACTTAAACCCAATATGCATGTACCAAATGAGAATGTTTCAACATGGTACATATCATCTCCATGATGATATGGTTACATCATTCAACAAGTCCATTTTGCTAGGTGTGTAAGCTATATCCAGTTGAGGCCAAATTCCATTTTCCTTAAGGCAAGTGGGGAACTCTATGCTGGTGTATTCCCCCTCTTCAGTCTAAGAAAAGGATAAATTCAATGATTTGTATCTTTCTCAAGAGTGTGAAACTCTTTTAAAGCAAGAAAATGCTTCATATTTAGTTTGCAAGCAATATAACCACATTTTTCTTGTGCAGTCATCAACAAAAATCTGAAAGTACTTGAAACCATTGTGACTATGTACCATGGGGCCACACAAGTCAGTATGTACTAGCTGCAAAAGATTGGCTTGCAGCATGCTCATTGGGATGGAAGAGTGCTCATTGGGATGGAAGATTGCTCAAAGTTGTTTTCTAGCAAGACAATTGGAACAAATAGCTCTTGACTTCTCAAGTGAGGGAAGCCCTTTGACCATGCCTTTCTTGCTAAGAGTTAGCAGATAACTAGCATGACCAAATCAAAGATGTCACAACATAGCAAGATCACAATTATTAGTCACTTATGCTTGATTATCATCAATTGTATTGTAATGTCCCCTTTTTTCGGGCACATTATTTGGTGCTGTGTTGTTAGCCTTTTCATTATGGTCCGGTGGGCTAACCGAGGCTTTGTAGGGATCAATGGGGTATTTGGCCTAGGTAATTCCAGTTTCAGGCCAATCAGAGCAATTTCCATAGGGTTTCTAGGGTACTTACTATTTATAGTAAGTCAGCAAAGTTCAGTTTTCTTGGCATTTCAGTATTGGACTTGGAGCGTCTCACCGAGAGCTTTCCAGCAAGCTATCACACGTCATCTTCTGAGTTCGTTTGGTCCTCCGTTTTAATGCCAAAAGATTCCGTACTTTATTATTATGTCACTTTATGACTTAACAGTTATATTCATTTAAAAGTGGCTTAAAGTGGGAATATGAAGAGACAGAGAAGGGAAAGTGAAGAGTCACAACTGCAGCTTTAAAAGAAGGATTAGAGTCTCCTTTGAATATGCTTAGTTTTACGAATTTATTTCTCTTGGAGAATCCAGGAAGCTTCATCTTTCGATTCTAAAACCTGAGGACGAAAACCTTCAGGCTTTCTCGGTGGATTGGACGGAAACCCAGTTCATCTCTGGGGTGGATTCACAGCAAAGTTCACCATTGTATTTACAGATTCTTGATCATCCAATCTTGCTGTTGCATTCTGTATTTCAGATTGGAATATTTTGTAGTTCATTGTTATTGTATTGTTGTTGTATAATACAATAACATTTTCTGAGAGATTTATTGGAATGTATTGTTGGTTATTTCTCTTAAATCAATATTATTGCATGCAAGTGTATGTTTACATTTCTGAGATTTATTTGAGGAGTATTCGGAAAAATATCCGTCTAGGATATTATAGTCGTATTAGAGCTAAAAATCTTGCTAGCCTGTGAGGGTTTTCAGAAAAATTTGCAAAGATATTGTGATAAGAAGAAGCTTTCTAGCTGCAGCATTCCTTTCAGAAAGAAGTTAGTTTTGGTGAGATTCAGTTTGCAAAAGTAAGTTGTTACAGTGTGAGTAGATTTACAAGTTAGATTAAAAAGGACATGGTTGAGGGGTTAGCATGAGCCCTGTGTGTGATACCAGTGAGCTAGAACTGGTCCTTGAATTGAATATATACATTCAACAGCGTGAATAACGAAAGAGTATTGATCAGTTTTTCTGCTGCTGTTGAACTACATGCTGGAGACCATGCACAACCTCTATATTGGGCACCCCAGCAACAAAAACTGTGTTGGCATCCAGGCACGCGATACACTACCTGATATTGGCGGAAGTGGTCAGTGATCGTACTATGGCTGTGGGTAACCAGGAGCATCCATCTTTCCCTCACAGCCCGTGCGTAGGAACTGTAAGACACAGGAGTCCAGTTTAAGACTGGCAGTGCCTTCTCACGCAACGGTGGATTATATACACACTGCATCTTAGTACCGACATTGATAAGGAAGAGAGAACGTGACTGAAGAGTCACAGTAGCTAACGCACAGTGTTGAAGACTCCTACAGGCAACGCATGCGAGTAGATAAGCTTGTGCCCAAGGCACTGAGTTGGTGAGGACCTCCCTGCAAGGATATTCCGGAAGGCGGGCAGACTGTTAATCCCCGGCCAGCTAATACAAACTCCCACGCACATGCAGCAGAGCCGTGTTGTGGACATGACTGGGCTGTGACAGAGCGGAAGCGAGCATTGATACCAGACGCTTCTTGTGCTATGACGAGACCCCGGTCCTCAATACCCCAAAGCTAACAGACAACTGTATGTTACTTTTGTGTTGGAGTTCTTGGAATGCAAATAGAGGAGCCGTTTGGTGAAATAGTCAAATACATATCATTGCAGGATAATATCATTAGTAGTGGAGCTGCGTATATAGTTTGGAGTGAGTTGAAGACAACGATGTGGTGTGATTAAGAAGTCTGTGATATTAGCAATGATGTGGCATCATTAAGCGATTGAGGAGTATATGCATTACCAGTTGGGTAGCGTCAGTATTTCTGGGCAGAGTTGTTGAAATAATGGATCGTATGTTTTGCAGTAAGGTTATGAGTTGTTTTCTTGAAGATTGATTTTATTGTCTATCATTGGATTGATTTTTTTTGCACGGTGTTGCATTACTGTTCTTTGCTGGATAAGCTTGAAGGTAGTTTTGACAGTGTTGGGCATGATTCTCTGCTATTTGGTTTCATTTTAGAGGGGAGTAGCAATGTGTTCAGGAGCGTTGAGGAGACACACAACCAGTTAAGCGCAGTAGACGGTCGAGCTGGCTGCTGCTTGGTCTATTCAAACCGTGACTGGCAGTATGTTAATGCTAGGTGCTCCCAGCTGTATGTAAGAGGTGCCTTAAGACCCGCACGGAATTCTTGAGGTCTTGGGTAGCAGTCACAGCTTTTGGAACCTTGTGACACGTGCAGGCATTCAGCGTGCTAAGACTATACATAGCAACCATTGCCATCAGCTGTTGTTACCAATACATCAGGTGCACATTATTAGTCAAGCTTATGTAATTAACAACATTCTTGATATTATCATTTCTAAACCAGATGTTGAAGCTATAGTGTGGTTTTTGGCTGAGAATGTATTGTGATTAAATATCATTTGAGCTCAATTTCTGTGAGACAAAACTCTGCAGCATTATTGTATAACAAATTATCGGCTTCCAACTCTAAGTTTTTATGTGACTCTTTAATTATGAGAGCTTGATTTCATATATGTTGAAAAATCTAGGAAGACTAAACACAAGTTAATACGTGCTTATTTTGAAATTAAGCAAGCAACATCAGAATATATATATATATATATAAAACACAACAGATAGTGATAGTCGTGGAATGAAATTTTATGAGAGACTAAGCACGGAACCTACACATATTTTGAGAAAAGAAATTACAGTGCTCAGAGAGTTTGGGTAAATCAGAATTATTATTGTGGTGACAACATTTCACAGTTACAGGAGTGATTCAGTCCATTACGTAAAACTTGGAGAAAATTGAATAATGGAGACTTTGGAAAGCCCAATTTTCTCAAAGGAATTCAATGACACATTTTACGGTGAGCAGCTAAGGGGACATTCGAAAGGAAATTGAAATCGGAAATGAGTTATGTTGCTTTGGATGGCAATTGGAAGATCAGAAACTTATGGGAGGTATGCTGGCCAAATTAGATGAGATAAATTCATATCTATCTAGGATAGATCAATCTGATTGCCGACTCTTCAATTGGGCTATGCACACCTCGATGGTTGCTTTGGTCCAACGCAGGTTAATGAATCATCCACATAAAGACATTAGGCTTGCAGTCGCCTCATGTCTCAGTGAGATCACTCAGATTACAGCCCCTATTACTCCTTATACCAATCACATTTGGAGGCAGGTATTACACCTAATTGTGGACAGTTTAGGTGGACTGAAAAATGATAGAGATCCTACCCTTGGTAAGCAAGTAAAAATCTTGAAATTAATGGCCAGTACTAGAATTTTCAGTCACATGTTGAATTTCGGTTGTGATAAGATGGTTCAACAATTATTTCAATGCCTCCTAAGTAATTTCAGGAAGTGTCATCCAGATGAGGTGAAGACGTGCATAAAGACTATCATGTCCTTGATTTTAGATGAGGATATCGACATATGTAAACAATTGCAATCAGATGTGTTGGCAATCTAGAGAGAACTAAAGTCCTCAACCGTGGCATGTGAGCTCTCAGCTGAATTGATTAAGCTTCAAGCTGAAAGATTCAAGAATTTATTAACTGAGAATGAACAAATATCATTAGGCTTACAGATTGCAAGATCTTTGGTAATGGACAAGGACCAAGTGAGAACAGGGTAGATTTGTTTTATATGCCAAGAGGGCTAGTCACAGGAACATGTTTACGGTATTAATCAGGAAAAGAGTTTACAATCAGCCAAGATGATTAATATGGAGGAAGGATCAACCATCTCAGGTGAAGAGTGCTCACAGCTCTACCTTGGTGACTTAGTGGCTGAGTTTGACAAAATTATGGTTAAAGGCTGCAGTAATCAGTTGGAAGCCTTTACGGATTCATGTAATGAGGAATCGTGTGATTTCTTTAGCAGCACCTCACTTATGCATAATGCTGATATGGATGACCCTTTTGGTAGTACATCCCAGAATAACAATGATGAAAAGCATGCCTTGAACAGTCAACTGAAAGTCAATGACGATGTCATTATTGCAGCTCTTGTACACCATGATAGCACTCACCAGGTTATTGATGATCTATACAAGAAAGCTCAGAGGGATAAAGGACAAGATGGTATAAGGATTGGATCTTATGTTGCAGATTTACAGGGGGTCAAAACAGCATTTGAGGATTGGAAATCAGAATATTTGTGTTTACTTCCAGATCGTGACTACCTGTTACAGGTTGCTGGAAAATATGCTGAGCAGTTGAGGGAAAAGGAGGGTGAGATTAATAAACTCAATAGAGAGCTCAGTGCTACTTAGGGTACTTTGGAACACACATGTATTGCTCTTCAGGAAGCAAGAAATCAAATTGTTGCCTCTAGCCAGTACAGGGAACAGGACGACAAGGAAAGGTCTGAATTCTTTCAGGAAGTGATTCAGGAGCTTGATAGCATACAACAAACTTATGACTTGGATAGTTGTCCCAAAAGATCTTTGGGTCACCCAGAGTTTCTTTATGAGTTAGACCACTTCCAGGCGGTTGACAATTCCTTGTTTGAGATAGGTGCTGATTTGACATTTGATAATCCCCTTTTCGAGCTAGATGAGGAAGATAATTCCTACTTCCATGATGAGGATGAGATTGGTTGCAAGATTTGGGACCCAGGTTCAGTTACTAGAGATGAGTCTTGGCCACCAGGTTGGATTAGCGAGGTGAGTTCAGTTATTGAGCAGTTTGTTTTCTACATCAGCAGTTCAGGATGGGTAGTTATATCTTATTGCATGATGGATGATATGCCTTTCCTTGCGCTATCTCTCGCTGATGGAGAGATGTCTAGTGTTCGTGAGTATCCCTTGATTCATTTCACTCTTCACACAGCTGGGACTCCACTACATTACCATATCGGTTCATCCAATGACTATGGTAACTCTATCACCACAGGTTTTGGGCATGATGATGACGATTGGGTAGAGTTTTTTCAGTACGGGATTGTTGAGCTTGGTTTGATGATTGTGCTTGATTGTGTGAATTTTTCACACCATGATGGGCATTGTATGACTCCGGGTATAGAGAGACAGTTATGGAATCCTAATGCCGATTCAGGATTTCCAATGGAGTTGGTTAGTGCATCACATTATGGCCACATTGTATGGGATGCACTTTGTTTTCCATTCAGCCCACCTACAGAGGACTTTCTTTTCTGATTATTCCATAGGTGTGGGATGAGTGACTAGTTTGGTACGCTTCCCTTCGGGAAGAAGGAAGCCATGTCCTGCAGTCGTGATAGTTTGCCTCTTTAGTACAATTTCCGGTTCGAGTTACAGATTAGAGGGGTAGTGTTATGGCAATTGGACACTTTGGACAATTCACTCAATATGGGCATGGAACGACAAGATATTTCAGTCAACTGGGGAGATGGATGGCCCTTTAGTTTGTGGGATCCAAGAGGGACATTCTCGAGGTTGGTAATTATTCAAGGAGTTGATTGGTATGGTGTTAGGTTCTCCCCTTCATTTGACCTTAGATATGCTTGTGATTTCAGTTGGAGTGAGGTTCTCAGTTGGATTGAGGTTTTTCTCACAGATTATGGCAGCTCGAGGCAGATTGATTCGGCTAATCAAGCACATGGGGTGATTTGGGATCCCGACATTAGAATGATTAATGCATTGTTGCTGTGTGAATGGCTTCACAAGTCGGGGCATATTGTTTGTTTCAGTTTTTCACGACAGGTTGGTGGAGCAGCTTCCTTGAGATTGGTATGGGATCTAGGTATTTTGGTCACAGCATGCAAATACTAATTGGTTGAGGGCAAGCAATCTTTGGGAAGGGATGATTTGTAATGTCCCCTTTTTTTGGGCACATTATTTGGTGCTGCATCGTTAGCCTTTTCATCATGGTCTAGTGGGCTAACCAAGGCTTTGCAGGGATCAGTGGGGTATTTGGCCTAGGTAATTCTAGTTTCAAGCCAATCAGAGCAGTTTCCATAGGGTTTCCAGGGTACTTACTATTTATAGTAAGTCGGCAGAGTTCAGTTTTATTGGCATTTCAGTATTGGACATGGAGGTCTCGCCAAAAGCTTTCCGGAAAGCTATCACATGTCATCTTCCGAGTTCGTTTGATCCTCCATTTTAATGCTAGAAGATTTTGCACTTTATTATTATGTCACTTTATGACTTAACGGTTATATTTATTTAAAAGTGACTTAAAGTATGAATATGAAGAGACAGCGAAGGGAAACTGAAGAGTCACAGCTACAGCTTTAAAAGAAGGATTGGAGTCTCCTTTGAATATGCTTAGTTTTATGAATTTATTTCTCTTGGAGAATCCAGGAGGCTTCAGCTTTCGATTCTAAAACCTGAGGACGGAAACCTTCAGGCTTTCTCGGTGGATTGGACGGAAACCCAGTTCATCTCCGGGGTGGATTCACAGCAGAGTTCACCATTGTATTTACAAGTTCTTGATCATCCAATCTTGTTGTTGCATTTTGTATTTCAGAGTGGAATATTTTGTAGTTCATTGTTATTGTATTGCAATTGTATAATACGATGACATTTTCTGAGAGATTTATTGGAATGTATTGTTGGTTATTTCTGTTAAATCAATATTATTGCATGCAGGTGTATGTTTACATTTCTGAGATTTATTTGAGGAGTATTCAGAAAAATATCCATTTGGGATATTACATGTATCAAGCCTAAACATTTTACTAGTTTCACATGCACTTGCAACAATACTTGAACTTTAGATTTGTCATGAGGCATACCTTTGTATCATGATTTCCATCAAGCCAATCCTTAAGTTGTGGTGCACAAACCGATTGACAAAAGGAATATTTGTGGTGATTCGTGACACATATAAGACTTTAGTGAGCCTAGAATGATGAATGTCAAAATGCAAGGAACTTTCATCAATACCTTGGATGTTGTAGGTTGTGTCATCTCCAAGAGAAACTTTATCGTGATGAGGTTTCAAAGTGAGAAACCACTCTTGTCTAGTCACGTTCTTTTAAGCACCCGAATCCACATACCAAATAGAATTTCATTGTGAAGTGTATTTTGATGTGTAGGCTAAAAACACATATTGCTCTTCTAGAGAGTCTTCTTCAACAATATTGCCATGATTTTGTTTGTTCTTTTGATCCCATCATGCTTTGCCACTTTGAAATGGCTTCTTTTGATGTGATTTGTTGGATGATCCTTTGGGCAAGGAATTGTACCAACAATTTTTCATATCATGTCTAGTCCTTTCAAATATTGGACACTTCTTTCAAGATTGAGATGAATAACCAGATTTGCGGCGTCCATCAAATGGTTTTTCTAGCTTCTTGCCTTTGTGGCGCGTGGTCATTACATGATCCTCCTCACCATGTTCCTAACTTAGAGACTCTTCTTTCTAAAGTAGCTTCACAAGCTTCTCAAAACTTGGTGTATGTTTTATGACATTCAATGTTGTCACAAACACTTTTTATTGTGAAAGTAGTGTTGGGAAAACAATAGGCCCTAAGACATCTACAACCATTTCACCCAATGCTTGTAGTGAATCTCTCACCTCAACAATCCTTTTGAGAGAGGATTCCAACTATTCTCCATTCTTAATCTTTAGGCTGTGTGGCTGCCTGCAAATTCAGGATCTAATTTTGAATCTTCGCATCATTACACTATCCAAAGCTTGTCCCATGTGCCTTTGGTTGTATAAGAGTCTCAAATAAAGGGCCAACCTTCAAACACGCTAAAAACAATAATCAATTTATCCTCTCTATCGGCTTGATCAAATTTTTGTTGCTCATCAACTTATTTTCTAGGTGTGTAGTAGTACCATTCACCACACGCCAGACTTCCTCAAACTCAAGTTTTGAGTTTCAAACTCAATTTTTGAGTTTTGTCTTCCATATGAAATAATTATTTCCACATAGCAACTAGGAATCTAGAAGAAGAAACTTTGAGAGCTACTTGGCATTGCGTCACTCTGATATAAATGTTATTTTATTCTATTTCTCATCACTCGGATCAGCAATTTGCCATAAATGAGAGGATAATACAGAAATAAATATAACTAAGTTGAATAGTAAGAAGACATTGGAAGTCCAATTAGAGCAAGTAAAACAACATTGGAAGCAATTGAAAAGAAATTCTGGTGAGATTTTTGTCACCAACTTTTAATGACCCTTTGATCTTCAAGCAAACTAGAGTGGCACAATTCAGGATCCTCAACCTTTTGAATTTGAGAAAACAAGACAAATATCAACATGATAAAAAAGAACAACCATAACTAGCCATTAATCACTATCGCTTCTCAGATGTTGTATTCCGCCAAGTTGCTTATACTTGGATAGGTTGGATGCTTTACCAATTGCCGAGTGGAGGTAAAAGATTTGAACAACGTTTTGCAGATATACAAGCTAGAAACTAAACAAAATATATTGGAGTTGGAGTCCAGGCCTGATAAGTGGTACCAAGATAACAACAAGTAGTCCTGTGGTATCCAACTATCCTTGCCTCAAGGCACAGGTTCCAATCTTGTTCAACAAAGAAAACCAGTCGCCACAAACATTCTTCAGCAACGGTAGCAAAACCTTTTACAACAGGCACATTTGAAAGCCTTTGTTGAGATTGCACACTCCCACAAGGAAGTCGTAGCCTGCAATATTGCGTGCACATATGTAAAACACTACTATTTTTTACAAGTTCTCCAATGTTGCCTTTCTCTCAATCAGTTCTTTCAACATGTATGAACATCTTTTACCAGTTCAAGAGGTAAAAGATTCTCACCCAAAACTATTTCACGAGTATTTCTCCATGAGACCCTATATCACTTTATCCTCCTTGAAGCTCAATGGATCTTTTATCCACTATTTCTTTAATGCTGGTGCACACAAGCCAAACACATCTCTTCCTCACAAATCACACTTTGGAAATACCTCAAATCTCCAAAAGTTGGCCCTCCACATTTTGTGTCAAACTTCTTGTGCTTCACTTGATGACACCTAAATGACCTGGTTTTTATGCAATATAGCCTTCATCTTCTCACAATAAAGGTGGATGTAGATGCACACAAGCCTGTAGACTGAATAAGATTAATCCCTACAAAGACTAGACTGCACAAGATGAAGACAGCCCCTTGTTTACAAAAAATGAGATTGCTGATTATGAGAAGCAAGTATGGAGGTGTAATAGCAATAGAAGCAAGAGACATTGGATTGGCTAACACCGTTGCAAATAATGTCAAACAATAGTCAAAGGATTCATTTCCATCTAGTTTTAGGGTCATGCTGCAACCTTCTAAGTTGAAAGGAGCCAGAATTGAGTACAAGAACTAGGCCCTCTCCCAAATTTTCACTAGAATAGGGAAGAACAAACTATAAAATATTGTAATTTACACTTGCACAGTTGTGCAATTCTTTTAAGTTGCTACCCTTTGCCAAGTTAAGATTTTGAGTTTGTGCAGCTTTTGCCAAGTTGAAGTTTGTGAACTATGCTTCAAATAAACTACTTGCACATAATAAATTGAAATTCAATCAGACCAATTTCCTCTTATAGGTTAAGGCAAAAACATATGTATTACTACAAATTAGAAAGAATGTAAGTTGTCATGTTGAGGCTCAAAATTGACAAAAACTTGGCAAGCTGTTTTTTAAACTGCATGCTGTTTCTGGATTTGATTGTGTGAGTGTTTTTGCATCAACATTTCTGGATTTTCTCTTTTGCTCTCTATCATCCTGATGATGGATCATGGAGTGTGATCCGAAACGTTGATGCAAAAATACTCACACAATCAAATCCAGAAGTAGCACACAGTTTATCTTATGGACTGTGGAAATCTACTCACTCTTAAGCTGTTTTTTAATTCATACTTGGATTCAGTTATAAAACTTGCAAAAACTCAGCAACTAAAAATAACATAATATATGAAAAAATATTTTAAATTGCAATTTTCCTAAATTTCAACACAATCTTCAGAAATTTTCAGACTTGCCAAGCTTGTCAGTTAAAGCTGCAAACTCACTGAGCTTGACTCAAACTCAGATTAGTGAGTCCTTGCCAAGGGTTGCCAAATATCCACACACAAGTTGAAACCCATCTTATTGAGTTTATTGACTTGCCTTGGATTTGATGTCAACAATGTATCCTATAGAAGGTTGACTCGCCTTGCATCATCTTAGAAATAGCATATATTTACGGGGTCATTCAGTCACTTGTATCCATCATATCAAAGTTATTCTTGTTGATTTTTCTGTGTTAAGAATATTTTGTTTGAGTGTCCTAAAAGGCACTCTCCATATGATCGTGTTCATCTAGTGGCATAGCTTGTGATGTGTTATCTTTTCTGTGGACCATGTGACTATGCACCTAATTCTCACATGTTACAAGATCCTAAATTCCCCCAAGTTGTGTTCTTTCTCAATTACTTGATGATAACATAAAGGATGCTTGGTCACATTTTGTATTCCACAGGGATTCTTATTCTACAGATTAACAAGGCAAAGAACATTTTCATGTGGTCGATTTGGAAATCTTCCAAATTTTCTAAGGTGGGCAGCACTTGTTTTTGAGATCTGATCACACATATGAATTACTTGCGAAAACGTGTCAGGGGTCATCTTTCTGTAATTTCCTACTTTCCGTCGTTCAATGCCCAAACAATATATTCTAATTTGAATATATTTTACCACCACTGGACAGATTTAAAATGAATATTTTGGAGGCTATAACATTGTCATATGGCCTCTATTTGACCTCTTGTTTGAAGTGTTGGAGAAGTTTTGGTCTTTATGTAGTGGTATTGAGATTTTATTGAAATATAAAATTGCTCATCTGCCCTTGCTCAAGCCGGAGTATGGAACAAATTCTTGTTCTGTATTTTGATTGCTAATGCAATTATCTTTGAAGGGCATAAAGTATTTGACTCTGATCATGGAATATTTCTTCATTGCATTTTATGGATGAGTGCTCTTGTGAAAATGGGCTATATTGTGGGATCCACTTTATATCGTGGATTTTGAATTAACTTCCTAAAGTTGGTTTGGTAGACTGGTGGAGATAATGCATCGAAAGAGGACAAACTCCATTGTTTATTTGTGATCAGTGTGGTGGTTCGAGGTCACTAATGACCTTGCAAATCAGAAATAAGTTATGGCTTGTGTGCTTCATAATATTTTAGGGTTGTAAGGCCCATACCTATTTCTAGAGATTTTGTAGCAGATCTTATGGATGGCTAGCACTCGGTTTCAGGTTTTGACACATCATTGGAATATATAGGTTCTTTATTTTCAACTCGAGAACATATCATTAGATCATGCAGGTTTGTGATCCCATGCATGTGGCTAGGAACATTTGCCATCACAATATGGCCAACTAATAATGAGCTTCAATAGTTGGTCATCATTGTTATTCTCTTCCAAACTTGTTCAAAACAGCACTCTGAGTACTGTAAGCCTGAGCACCAGTTGGTGGAATGGTTCAAACCACTGTTCCATAGCAGACGTCTCCCAACAAACAGTTGTTATCTCTAGTGACAAGAATGTTTCAAAACACAGAGATAGCAAGGAAACACCCCTCTCTCATGCTACCATCACCACTACCAATTAGGAGACAGCTTACTCAGATACGGAACGTTTTTAGGTTACTGCTCTAATGGGGACATTGAAGGGACGTTGAGATGTCCCCGAGACCCTCAAGAAACTCAACCACATCCCTTGAACATCCTTGGAACTTGTTCCCCACCTCTGACATTCAAAAAATACTTCTTTTTTTCTCAGTGAGCACTATTTTTTAAATTTGGCCACTAATCCTAATCGCAAAAATCTAATGGACCCCACCCACACCCTAAACACTTAAAAAAGATATTAAAAAGTATTATATAGCCCTCACAGTATAGACCAATCAAATTCTAATAGTGAAGATTTGACTAGAAATATTGAAATAATGAGAACTTAGTGTTAGAGAAAACATAGAGATACACCAAGGTCTGTAGGATGCCAAAGGCCTTAATTTGGTCTTGGCAGCATGGGATTCATCCCTTGCCCCACTATGTACAATCATAGGGAAAGCACCCAAGGTGCTATCCCTGTATCACAAGAGGGACACTGCCTCTCAACTTCGCTAGGGATTCCATGGCACAAAGTCCCACTCACCACCATCCCCAAATCAAGGTCCTTGGTCCCCCCATTATGATTCTCTGTGAAACACAGGTTCAAACTTCAAGTAGCTCCTACAGAAACAAACATTCGGTGATTGATTTGTGTTGCATTCCCAACTGACTTTCTTTGGACCATCTAATATGGCAGATTAAGAATATATGTATAAATAAAGGACTGTGCTCTCACCTATCTCCATCTGAACACATCACATCATTGTGATATTGCTATCAGGATTCAACTGTGTAGTTTTTGAGTCAAACTCATTGACCCATGTTTACATATTGAGTATATTGTGTTTGGGTCCTCTACAAGACTCCCTATTATTGACTTCTTGTGTAGATTTGTCTGTGTGGAGTATTTGTGTCTATCAATCGGGAGGCTTTGCACCTTAATTTTCAAATTAAGCTAATGTTAAAACTTAAAAGCAAAGTGGTGTCTTAAGTTAGCCCAGTTTCACTCCATTAATCACAGTAAGTTGTTAAATATCTAAATACAAACACCAATCTTAAAAACAAACTTATCATTCTTGTTCTATCTCCCAAAGATGAGATTACATTCTTTGAAATCACCAAAGTCTACAGAAGTGAAAAAAAATAGCACAAGAGAACTAAAACACATAAAATAGCACATATCTTAGATGACAATAGATAAAACTGGATATTACTTTGAAATAGAAAAGCATGAAAAACTTGACCTACCGCTTGAAGAATCTCTAGGACACGTGACTCTTTCACAGTCCAAGGCTGATCTTTTGCAAGTGCCTGGAATAAGATAAAAATAAATTAGTCAATAATGATTGAAATTATAGTGAACAAATGATCTCAGTTGTCACTAAAACATTTCTTGATGTAACATCAAAATAAGAAAATGTGCCTAACTTAGCAGCTTATCTCCAAGAAAAAAAAAGTCCTAACAGGTTTTAAAGCAGCAGTAGATGACTGAGATGACGTATTTGCAGATAAACTTGTACTTATGAATCTACTTTTTAAATGCCTGTAGGTTAATTCATTGATATTTTTATTAGATTTTAGCTAACATGGCAACTTGTCTTTAAAGAGTAAACTGAAATGATAATCGATTGATATTCAATGTTTACAAAGGAGACGAAAGCTGCTTAAATAAAGATTACAAGAAAAGTTTCTAAAATAGAAACAAAAGATTGAAAAGAAACCATCTAAATAAGTATTAAGAACTAACTACAACACAGAAAGATCCTAACTGAATGACCATTATAGAAACATCACATAATTATTTTAACACCCTCCCTTGATGGTTATACTACTAACTACACTATAGAAGATTGAGATAATCTGCAGATCATTTGGCCATGAATACATAGAAGGCTGTCCCCTTCTTTTTAGACCACTCTATCGCATGAGTCTTCTGCTGAGATCTTCCTCGGTGCTGCAGAACTTCTGGATATGACCAGGTTTACCATAATCCTTCAAACATGATGTCAGGTAACAAAGCTATCCCTCCCTTTATCTAGAGATGCCGAGATCAGCTTCAAAACACTTCATGACTCTAAAAACGCAGACAAAACAAATTGTCAAAAAAGCGGATCGAAGTAAAAAATGGCACCTTCAAAAACCTAAAACAGTGCATTACAAATGGAGCTTCCCTCAAAAGCCCCTATGTGGATTCGTCTACCTAGACTCCTACTCGAATTCTGAAGGAATGATATTCTTCATTCGATTGCTCTCCTTCTAGGCAAGCCTGTGGGCTCTGCTACTCAAACTCACGTTAAAAAGGTAATTTCCTATTCTCGCATTTGTGTTGAGATTGATTTAAATAACCATTTACCAAAATCTGTGGACATTTGTCTTGGATCCTCCTCTTGGATTCAATAGCTTGATTATAAGATGCTTTCATTTAGATGTTGTATTTGTCATGAATATGGCCATTTACAAAGGAAATGTCCTCGGTTCAATTCGGTTGTGGCTGCCACTAGTGCTCCTTTAGGTTCTGTCCCTAAGGATGACAAAGGGAAGGCTCCTATGGTTGAAGGGGATATAGAAAAAGAAGGTCCCATTCCTATTAGACCACGGAAAAAGGGGAGAGGGCAAAAGAGAACATTGAAGGATAGGCAATATGATGAGAACTTTAATCGGTTTGATTCTTTGGAAGATTTGGTACATGACGAGGGAATTCCTGTTGAGAAGTCCTCTGCTGTTGGACCTTTGGGAATGGCTTTGATAGAAGATGGTGAGAATAGTAATAAGAATTTGGTTTTGACAAAGTTGTAGGAGGGGTAGATAGATACAAACATACCCTTTCAAACTTTCGATGTTTCCGTTCCAAGTGAGTCCCTTGTCAAGTAGGATGTTAGTGTTGTCCAGGTTCCTCTCTTGTTCCTTGTGAAAGAGGGCTTGGACCTGGGTAAGGGTAGTGGAATTTCTTAGGCATTCGGCTTACATCATAAACTCTTCAAGAAGGGTTCTTTGGAGAAGATCTCGAAAGCAAGTTGCAAGCCAAACCAAGTGAAAGTTAAGTTAATTGGTGAGACTTTGGTAGAATCTGGATCAATAAAGACTATTGACTCCCATTTCTCCCATTCCCGTAAATGATTGTCATATCATGGAATGTGAGGGGTATGTACTATGAATAGCATCCCTAGACAAAAGGCTATTCATGAGTTAATTAACTCTCATTCTCCAAATATTGTTTTTATTTAGGAAACTAAGTTAACAGTGGATGGCCTGCTCAACAAAGCTCCTAGAGTTTGGTCCCATGGTTTGTGCCAGTGTATCAGGGCTCAAGGCAATGCAGGGGGTATTGCATGTTTTTGGGATCCAAAGAAGATTGTTCCTCTATGGTGGATCTCAAGCCGCTCTTCTATTTCTTTGGTTGCTTCTAATTTGGATTTTGGAGAAACTTTTCTTTTCACTAATGTATATGCCCCTACTAATTTCTTGGGTAAGGTGCATCTTTGGACTCACATCAAATACATTCATTCCTTGATGCCTCTACTTTCATGGGTCGTGGCTGGTGACTTTAATGTAGTTTCTTGTTTGGAGGAGAAAAGAGGAGTAGCCTGATTGGATCTGTCTACTAGTCTCCTCCAAGATAACATTACTTTCTTGAACTTAATTGATGTGAAATCAAATAATGGCATCTTTATCTCGAACAACAGGAGAAGTGGAGAGGAGCCTATTCCTAAGAGGTTTGATAGATTTCTTGTCTCAAGCTATTGGATGGGGGATAGGTGGACTACTAGCTCTGAAATCTTGGATTGGAGAGGTTCTGATCACTGGCCAATCAAACTCTTAGTTGTTTCCTTCAGGGTCTCAAAAAATCCCTCTTTAAAATTCTAGCTTATGTGGTTGCAAGATTTCTCTCTCCATAACTTGGTGGCTGATTGATGGCAGGAAAGGAAACCTGCTTATGGCAAGGCTATGTATTCCTTTGTTAAAAGAATGCAGTATGTGAAGTATAAGCTCAAAAGGTGGAACAAACTATAATACCCCCTCCAAGATCACTTAGGATTTAGGACTGATTTCTTGAAATTTAACTGCAAAAGACTTCTTTCTGTTAAACCTACACTCAAGATCAATTGGGAGTGTGACAAAAACAGTATCAATTATCTTGGTAATCAATATATCGATCATATGTCTACTCACAGTATATCCAAATGATAACTCTAATATGGGTGCTATATTCTGATTTGTAATGCTACATGTATGTGTCTGAGCCTGAAGTGCTCCTGCTCAAACTTGGCCAATCCAAATATGGATGAGTGCAATAAGAAATGATGGTCCTCGTATGATCAATACATTTCATTAATTCATTATTTGATCTTTCAGATATATGTATTTGTAAATCTAAATTTCTTTTGATTGCTTGTCATCAAAACATATGATTCAATGTTTCTCCTTGTGAAGAATCTCCTTCCATATTTCTTCCTTATAAAAAAAAAGGTATTTTATATTCTTTGATTCTTTCCTTCAAATATAAATAGAGATTCACTTATCATTCCCTTGATTATCAAAATTAATTCTATATTTGTCCTTTGGTGAATCCATCCCAAAATGTATATGATAAGATCTTATTTCTTGTTTCGTCCTCCCCTGGGAAAGAAATCCATTCTCAAAATATCTAGCTTACAAGCCCTACAGTGACACCCTTTGATCAAAGAAACATGTCCCTCCCTAATCTCTTCTCTTCAAAACTTACACAAATTGTCTCTATTACTTGAACCCTACCCTTTCAACATTGATTTGTTATTTTATTGTATATGTATGCAAGTGCTGGTGTATTCATTTGCCTTTATCGGTTTATAAGCAATTAATTGACATGGGTGATGTTTTAAATAATATTATACTCCATGTCTTCATCGATATACCTGAATGCCATTATAGAGTTCTCATAACTCTTTTGCTTTGTGCCACAAACAATTAGTGGAGTCTCTAATAACACATGATACTCAGTGATCTCTATCCATGATTAAGACCGGCGTAACTACTATGGAATGTTAGCATACTTCATTATGATATTTTATTGTCGTCTTTTTCTATTCATGCTATAATCGTATCCCTTAGTTTTTCATATTAATTATTAATGTGATCATTGCTCACCTTTAATTCCTTGGGAGCCAATGCTAGCATCAACGGGAGTCCATGAATTTACTCCAGATGATGTCATCAATATTCCAAGGGTTGGTATTTCTTTATACCAGGATCAGGCTCTATTAATGACACGATAGGCTATGAATTTATTGGCTCACAATTATCATTGATATCTTAGTCTCTAAGAATTGTCAATAAGATATCTGACTTATACACTTTGTAATTGTCTACTAGAGACTTTAATATAATTTTTAATTATTTTTTTATTTTAATATTTTATTATTAGTACTAATTATTTTTTAATAATTGTTATTTTATTATTATATTAATTACATATATTATTTGTTTATTATATATTTTATATTATTTATTTATTATTTAATTTTATTGTTATTTATTAGTAATACTTGTATCAAAAAAGGGACATTACTGTTTGCCCGCTGGGGTAAACTTAGTATTGCACAGACATAGTACAGGAAATATAATAAACACAGAATTTATCATAGAATAATAAATACTTTCATTAATCATTCCATACTGGCAAGTACATTTACATCGTAATGATCATACAATCATATCCCATGTCCAACCTTCGAGAGAGTATATAAAGTACCCGAAGGGTCACGACCGAAACGTCGTGACGTAACTGTCTAACCTCTCGGTCACTAACGACCGAGACTAACATAATACTTTATTAATATAATAACCGGTACATTCAAATATCCCGACAACATCATCCCCCCCCCCCAAAAAAACAAGTCGTCTCCGATGACTTACAACAACAGGGAGATGAAATACACCACATAGAAGAAGAAAATCACTGAGAAGGGGCAGAGGGGCGTCCCTGAAAAGATGAAGTGCCACCCTCCCCATCAATGCTGCATCCAGTAGGTTTTTTCCGTCACATCCCATTCCTCCCGTGCCTACACCAAACTTGTCTCTAAAACATACTGTTCAGCTATAGCCTCCGCTAACACCATACTGTCTCCCTAGCCAATCTGACCTTGATAGCCGCCCGTGCCAACTTCTCTGCTTCCAACTCCTGGGTACGCTGAGCCAAGTGTTGCTCTACTGCCTCCAACTGGGTGGTCAGCTCCTCCCGAGCTCTCTATGCATCCACCAAGACAGTCTCACGTCCAGCCAACACCTACTCCAAGTGCCTCAAAGCGTAGTACCCCTCGTGAAAAACTTGCTCCAGTGCTCTCTTCACCTCCGGCATGTAGACACTCCATGCCTGTAGCAGCTCCGATCTCATCAACAGGTCACACTCTCCAAGGGCTAATAACTGAACCGACTGGGGGTCTAGGGGGCAACGCCCCCAGCGGGGTCGAGGGCTATAATTTACATCTTCGTTTAATACTTTTATGTCTTCGCACCTTATGTCTTCATTCAGCATGTTATGTCTTCGTTCACCATGTCTTCACTCAATATGTCTTCATTCACTATGTCTTCACTCAATATGTCTTCGTTCATTATGTCTTCGCTCAATATGTCTTCGTTCATTATGTCTTCACTCAATATGTCTTCATTCATTATGTCTTCACTCAATATGTCTTCGTTCATTATGTCTTCGCTCAATATGTTATGTCTTCGTCTTCGGACTTTATGTCTTCGGATTTTATGTCTTCGTCTTCGGACTTTGTCTTCGGACTTTATGTCTTCGTCTTCGGACTTTGTCTTCGGATTTTATGTCTTCGTCTTCGGATTTTATGTCTTCGTCTTCGGTCTTTATGTCTTCGGATTTTATGTCTTCGTCTTCGGACTTTGTCTTCGGATTTTATGTCTTCGTCTTCGGACTTTATGTCTTCGGATTTTATGTCTTCGTCTTTGGACTTTATGTCTTCGGATTTTATGTCTTCGTCTTCGGACTTTGTCTTCGGATTTTATGTCTTCGTCTTCGGATTTTATGTCTTCGTCTTCGGATTTTATGTCTTCGTCTTCGGATTTTATGTCTTCGTCTTCGAACTTTATGTCTTCAGATTTTATGTCTTCGTCTTCGGACTTTATGTCTTCGGATTTTATGTCTTCGTCTTTGTTCTTTATGTCTTCGTCTTCGGAGTTTGTCTTCGGACTTTATGTCTTCGTCTGTTGTTTTTTATGTGCTTGCTTGCCTTCGCTCCCAAGTTGGCGTACTACCGTACAGCCGTACAGCCTTTATTGCTTCGTTTCAATTTTCTTTTATTAATTTTTTTTTTTTTTCATTTTTCCAAATTTTTTTTTCCCTCCACCGTACGGTCATGCATAGCTGTACGGGTGTTTTTCAATTTCCTGTCTGGAGGCTTCTCTGGTCGCCCGTACGGATGGCTCTCGGGTCCCCTGCATGACCACTTGAGTCATTTTCCATCCTCTCGATTGCTCTGTCCCTCCTCTCTGGTCCATCCTCTCCAGGGAAGGTTTCAATTTGGTCCCGTTGATGGCATCATGTATCCATTCGTCGAAAGTCCACAGAGTGTGCAGCCGTTCCCTCTCCCTGTCGCCGAGTCTGTTTCCAATGGCAATCCAAAGGCTTGGAACCATAAATTCTACCAGGACCATGGTCTCTTGCCCATACATCAGAAGAAGGAGAATCAAGATTTTGAAGGCTATAATCTTCCACACAGGATTCCAGTCGTCTCTCATGACGATGGTTTTCGGATTTCTCTCATCCCCGAGGTTTATTTCTTTCAACTTTGCTTCTTTGTACAAGATGGGTTCCTCCTTGTTTTTAGACTGGTGTGCGGGTACGGTGTCCATTGTAGCTTCTCCTTCCTTATACTCCCCGTACTTTGGAGGATATTTATCTAGCTCCTCTTCGTCGACGCTTAATGCATTACAGGAGGGTGAGAACATCTCATAGTCCTCCTGCTGCCAATGGAACAATCCATTTAGTGAATCCGTGTCATCCTCCGAACGGCATCCTCCGAGTTTTAGTATGCCTTCGGCATCCGAATCCATCCCCTCTCTGCCTTCGTCTCGTGGGTTATTCTCCCCTTCAGATTCAGATCTGGAGGAAGAGGCAAGTTCCTCGCTCACCAACTGGGTCCGGAGATCAATAGTAAACTTCTTGCCTCCGCTCTCCATCGAGAGTGTATTCCGTTTCCAGTTGTGGTTTGCCTTCGCTGTCACCAGCCATCCTCTTCCGAGTATGGCATCATACCCTTTCTGTTTTAACGGGATGACCATAAAGTCGAGCACAAATGGTTGTGTACCCACGGTGACTTGTTGTGCCATCAACGTGCCGAGGGGTTTAATCCCGTGTTGGTCAGCACTTAGCAGATTAAACGTAGGTGGCCACAGAGTGGGCTTCCCTAGCTTTTTCTATGTGTCCTCCAAAAGGACGTTTACCCCAGATCCGCCGTCTACTATAGTATCTATTAGGACGGTGCCTAGGATGCCCATCTCCACCACGGCTGGATGTCTGCCATTGTTGACGGTAAGCACAACTGGATTTGTTGCCGAGTTTCCCAGTACGGAAGCGTCCGTGTGTCTCGATTTGGGTTTATCAACCTTTGTACCCAACAACACTGTCCCCAATTGAGGCATGGTGTATAGGAGGTCCTCCAACTTGACAGGCACCTCCAGTTGAAGCATCTGCCGTACAATGTTCCTCTCCGCGTCTGTGCAGTAGGGTTCGGATGATTCGTGTGTCTCTCCCCGTTGGGCTTTCATCGCCCTTTCTATTTCCTCCCTTGCCTCCGCCATTCTTTGCTTCTCCGTTCGAAGATGGGGGTAGTGGGCTTCCTTCGCTTGCCCTCGGGTAAGAGCAAGTATAGCTTCTTTAATCCGTGTGTTGCCTTCGATATCAATCAGATTGGCCCCTACGCCAGACTTCAGACAATTAGCATCTTCATGGTCCCCAGGGCCGCACCACCGACACAGCTGCTGAGGGGCGTCATTATTGTTACACTCACTTGCGTAATGACCCCATTGGTTGCATGCCCTACATTGGATCATTGGGCATCCCTTCGCGTCATACTGGACCCTGCTTCGGGTGGAATTATTATTATTCCCTCTTCCGCCTCCTCGGTTTCCCCGACAGCCTCCGGAAGATGCGTTATTGTTTGAATCTGATGTGGAAGGTTGCTCCTGTGTATAGAGCACTTGTTGGTTACGCGCCTTCAAATTGTATGGGCATTCTTTTGTAGAATGTCCCATAATCTGGCAGATGTCACAGAATGCCTTCTTGGGACAGGCACCCTTCGTGTGGCCGCTCTCCTTACAATCCGTGCACCACAGTTCATCATCCTTGCTTGTTGTCCCCTTCATTGTCTTAAACTCTTTTAACATCCGTTCCATATCCTTCTGAAGGGCCGTGACTTTCTTCTTCGGCTTCTCGTCACTGCTACTCTCCTCTTCGGACGTATCGTTTTCGGATGACAAAGATCTATTCTTCTTTTTGGCCGTCTTATCTTCGCTTTCTAGGTCCATGGCCCGGTTGTATGCATCATTGTAGGATGTCGGAGGCACAATTTTCATCTTCCGTCGTAGCTTAGGATTCAGGCCCTCGACAAACCACCTCTTCTTTAGGCCGTCAGCCGGTTGGCTTTCCATCTTTTCGACTAATTCCTTTAGCCCGCGGCCATACGCTCGTACGGTCTCCCTCTTCCCTTGCTTCGTTCCATAAATCTCTGAGACTATCTCATTATCGTCTCGTAGTAGCCGGAATTCCTTCTCGAATCCCTCCTTCAGGTCATCCCATGTGGTTATGTTCATTCTATCCAGATCCGCGTACCAGTCAATAGCCACGCCTCTCAGTGTGGCGGGAAACTGCCTCATCCATTCGTTCTGGTCAGTCACCCCGTTGGCTGCCCAGATGGTTTCACACATACGGCAATGCCGTACTAGATCGTCCTTTCCATCATCATGGAACTTGAGCAACTTTTCTTTGTGAGTCGCCATAGGTGGTTGGGTCGTTTGTTGTCTGGCACCACCGCCTGTGGTACCCGCACCCACCCCTACTGTATTACTTCTTGTAGTATTTACTAATGGCACTTGTTGAGCCTCTGTAACCGGTGGAGCTGTGTTGTGTGGAGTCGTGGGCTCCAATGGAGGGTTTACGTGCGCCTCCCGAGTGTCTTCGGTCGCACTATCTTTGGTACCTCCGGCTGATCCGTCACTGTCACCCTCACCCTCAACTGTACGGTTCCCTTCGTGATCACGGTCTTCCGCACGTGTACGGACCCAGTCTTCGAACCGGTTTCATTCTTCCTGGAGGAAGGTCTTCAACGCTCGCGTTTTCTCAATTAATTCTTCACTACTTCGCACCCTTTGATGTTCCGGCGAAATGAACTGTTCCAATTCGGCTTCTGCACCTTCCGTGCCACTTCCGAGGTCCCCTTCGGGCAACCCTCCGGCAAGCTGGTCCTTGGCAAGTTGCCTGAGCCTACACCGACATTCACGCTGTTGCGCGGAGATCAAAGCCTTCTGTGCGGCTTCCCCTTCGTCATCTCGTGCTTTTTTATTTCTATTTTTATTTAAGACATTGGGCATAAATCCTTCCCTCAACTCTCTTCCCGAGTACGTCTAGGCAACGGCGCCAGATGTTTGCCCGCTGGGGTAAACTTAGTATTGCACAGACATAGTACAGGAAATATAATAAACACAGAATGTATCATAGAATAATAAATACTTTCATTAATCATTCCATACTGGCAAGTACATTTACATCGTAATGATCATACAATCATATCCCATGTCCAACCTCCGAGAGAGTATATAAAGTACCCGAAGGGTCACGACCGAAACGTCGTGACGTAACTGTCTAACCTCTCGGTCACTAACAACTGAGACTAACATAATACTTTATTAATATAATAACCGGTACATTCAAATATCCCGACAACAATTACACTAACAATGTTTTGGAAATCTTCATTATAACAAGATAGCAACTCAATCTAGGTTGGATGCTATTATTCAGTTTATCTGAGACAAAGGAATGACCCTGGATTTGAGTAGAGAAGAGTCCATAGATGTTAAGGAGTTGGAGGAATGGGAACTATGAGAGGAGATTTTTTGGAAACAAAAAAGGGGTATAGGAACACTGCCTTTTTCAAAATTTTGTCAAGGCTAGAAGGAATGGTAATCTTATTTCCTCTTGTATGTCTTCAAAAGGTGTCCAATTGTCTTCATTGGGAGAAATTTCTAGGGAGGCCTCTCAGTATTTCTCTGCTTTGTTTAGTGAAGATTCCCCCCTAGCGAGAGAAGAAGAAAGGTTCATTTTGGATTGCATTCCTTCATTAGTTTCTAATGAGATGAACAAAGCTCTCATTCGGCCCATCTCGATGCAGGAATTGGAGGAAGTAGTGTTTCACATGAAAAAAGGTAAAGCCCCAAGCCCTAACAGCTTTCCTATTGAAATTTATCAAGAATTTTGGGAGATTATTAAATTTGATCTTCTAGAAGTGGTTCAAGAATCTCACAAAATTGTTCAAATCCTTGAATTCCACTTTTTTGGCTCTTATCCCTAAGAAAGAAGATGCAAAGAGTCTAGAGCAATTTAGACCTATTGCTTTGTGTATTGTGGCATACAAAAGTATCACTAAATTAATTGCAAAAAGACTCAAGGTGTGCCTCAAGGCTCTAATTTCCAAAGAACATGGAGGTTTTTGGGGGTAAGCGAATTCTTGACGAGATGACGGGATTGTGATTGCTACAGAGGCTATTCATTCGATGGTGAATTCTAAGGAGAAGGCAATATTCATGAAATTGGGCATGGACAAAGCTTATGACAAGGTCAAGTGGGTTTTTTTGCAAAAAGTTCTAGCTTTTGGTTTTGGGCGTGATTGGGTTAACTAGATCTTGAGTTGTGTTACCTCATCATCCTTTTTAGTTCTTATTAATGGGTGATCACCAAAGTTGTTTATTGCCTCTCATGGTCTTCTACAAAGGGTCCCTCTTTCTCCCTATCTGTTTATTTATTAATGCCTCCTCATTCTCATTTTTAGTTTGTTAACGATACTGCCTTGATGGGTAAGGCTAGGATTAATGAAGCTATGAATTTTTTAAAAGCTTTGGGCACTTGTCTGGTTGTTTCGGGACAAAAAATTAATGAAGATAAGTCATCTATCTTTTCCTTTAATACCCCTCAGCTTATCCAGAAAAGTATTGCTCAAATTCTTAGATTTCACATAGGAACTCTTTCCCTTCGTGCATCTTGGGACTCATCTTTAGTTTGTTAACGATACTGCCTTGATGGTAAGGCTAGGATTAATGAAGCTATGAATTTTTGAAAAGCTTTGGGCACTTGTCTGGTTGCTTCGGGGCAAAAAATTAATGAAGATAAGTCACCTATCTTTTCCTTTAATACCCCTCAACTTATCCAGAGAAAGATTCTCAAATTCTTAGATCTCAAATAGGAACTCTTCCCTTCGTGCATCTTGGGACTCCCATTGCTATTGGATCTCAGAAAAGGAGTTTTGGCAAGGGATTATAGACAAGTTTCGCAGAAAAGTCAGCCATTGGACTTGTAGATGGCTTTCGTCTGCAGGGAGAGTGACTCTTCTAAAGTTTGTGGTTCAGGCTTTGCCTGTTTACAAATTTTTTGTGTAGGTTGCTGTTTGCCTGCTGGGGTAAACTTAGTATTGCACAGACATAGTACAGGAAATATAATAAACACAGAATGTATCATAGAATAATAAATACTTTCATTAATCATTCTAGACTGGCAAGTACATTTACATCGTGATGATCATACAATCATATCTCCCATGTCCAACCTCCGAGAGAGTATATAAAGTACCCGAAACGTCGTGACGTAACTGTCTAACCTCTCAGTCGCTAACGACCGAGAGTAACATAATACTTTACTAACATAATAACCCGTACATACAATTATCCCGACAACAGTTGCCCCCACTAGCTTTGTCAAAGAGTTTGATGCCCTTTCTCACCAATTTTTATGGTCTAGTAATTTTCTTCCTTGAAGTGGAGCCTACTAAAGTGGGATTCTATTTGTAGGCTGAAGCGGGGTGGTCTTGGTCTCCGACTGACTAGTATGATTGGTCAGGCATTAGCTACTAAGTTGTAGTGGCGATGGTGTGTGTGTCAAGATCAAGATTGGGCTACAATACTGACTCACAAGTATCTTTGTGGGGCAGCTCACTTGGATGTGCCTAGATATGGCCTAGCCCAAAAGGGTTCTATGATTTCGTATGCACTCAAGCAAGGAGCAAAGCTTATCAAGGAAGGTCTATTTTGGACTTGTAATAAGGGTTTTGATGCTCCTTTTTGGTTGGAATCCTGGGATAGTCATCCCCCTATCATGTACGAGTTTCCTCATCTTCTGCCTCTTTGTAATATTTTTTCTAATGCTAGCTAAACAAAGGTTGAGCATTTTAAGACTATTTATATTATGGGTCAATTGAAGGTGGCTTACTGGAAGGACCCTCAGAAGTGGCCAAGTGGGGTAATGTGGAAGATCGGTAGGAACTTGCTAAGACCCTACTAGTAGGTTATGCAGTTCTCTTAAAGGGGGAGATACTCTAGCCTAGGGTCTTGATCCTAAAGGAAAGTTCTTTGTTGCCTTGGGCTATTTGGAGTTGGATACGCCTTGGTGGAAGCAAGTTTCGAATAAACTCTCCTAGCCAAAATGTAATATTTTATTATGGTTATTAGCTCAAGAGAAGTGTCTCACCTGGATGAATTTGTGTAAGAGGGGCTTCCATGGTCCTTCCATCTATGTTCTTTGTGATAAAAATGAGGAGTGTACTCATCTTTTCTTTCAATAGTAGTATTCTAGAGTGATTTGGCATTGGTGGTGGGAGCATGGCATCACACTTGTGTTCATGCTATCTCTTTGGTTGAATTTTGGGAGTCTGGGAAGACCTCCTACTAAACCTCTTTTCTCCAAGTTGCCTAGATGATTGGTCCCACTCTCATTCTTTGAAGCCTTTAGTTGTAAAGGCATCACAGAATATTTCAGGACAACAAGTCGGGAGAGGCTCAGGTGTGGAGAAAAATGGTTAGTAGTAGTGTTACCCGAAAACAAGTTTCCACCCTAAATGCCCAAGTATCAGAAACAAAAACGGTTTCAGGGACTTGGGGAGAGCCGGAAACATTTCCAAGCCATCCCCGATCATGCAAAAAATTGAAAACCATTCGAAAACTCAAAAGTGGTCAACTCTTGTTCCAAAAACCGTTGATCGTACCTTGGAAGGCTAGGTTCATGCTATCTTTTGAATCATTGTGTTCACCTTCATTTTTTATTGTGATTGCAATAATCACTGTTATAGCTTTCAGAAAATAAGAGGCTATTGGAACTACTGATCATTTTTTATCTTGTTCGTGTGATGACCCTCCAAACTATTTTAAGGTATCTTTATAGACATTGCCCAATGCAAATGTCATCGTAAACAGTGTTACCAAACTTTTCAGTTATCCGACAAGTCTCCTAAGTCCCAAGTTGGGCATCCCTAAAGATGCCTTAGTGGTCATTTCATAAAGCCAACAAGTCTAGCTGAATCTGGCTGAGTCTAAGCTAATTTTCTCAAAGACATTTTTTATTTAAGGTACTTTTATATCATGCTTTTCTAGAAGTGTCACTGTCAAGTCTAGTTCCAAGCTAAAATCAGCATTTCAACTCAGTTTCAAATAAGAGTTTGAGCAAAAATCAGCTTGTCAAATCCATGCCAAGTATGACTCTAATAACTATGACCTTAACCCATGTCAGAAGGTTCATGTTTGTGTTCAAGTTCGACAAGGATGAAATATGAATTAAGTTCAACAATGATAATGTTCAGGAAAAAAGTAGTGATTAAATTCACCTAATATAAATTAGTAGGAAGGCTGTGTGCAAAAGGGAAGCAAAGGCAAGTTGAGAAAGGGAGGAAAATAAATCTTCAAAGAAAGATAATGCTACAGGGCCACAGGCCATGCAGATTAAAGGTGTGTGCCTTTGAAGGAGAAAGAAAAAGTCAAGGCCATGTCATGCTTGCTTGACCAGGCCTTGAGCACTAAAAAGGCTTCCCATTCCTCTAAAGGTTTTGTGCGAGGTGTTCAGCAATATGCCAAAACTAATAGAAATACTTTAATACAGAAAGACGGTTGATATCACGGTGGACTCGAAGAGAGAAAAACTGAATATGAAGGAAGTATGTATTAGAGAAACAGCTAATACAATTGCTAATGGTAGCCAGAGTACTTTGAAACTGAGCTCTAGACCTACAGCTAAAATTATTGACAGTGTGTTTGGGAGAGGATCTCTACTTCTGCTTTGTGTCCTCTGTTTGCTTTCAGCATTGTTGCAGCCTTGTTTCCTGTCTTACCTAGTTAGTTTCTAAGCTATTGTCTATTTGATTTATGACTATATCTGTTGTTTTAAAGATGTTAAAGGATTTGGGCCCTTTCAGAAACCCATCTTTCCCATCAATAAAAAAAAAGGCTACTGCTTATTAGCAATTATTACAAATTTCAAACCTGTCTGATCTCTTCTAAAGTTATTGATCCACTCTTATCAATGTCAATTGCATCGAACTGATCTCGAAGGTCAGCAAGCTCTTCTGGACCAAGTGTAGATGCTAAAGCCTGTCAAATCCCATCCAAACAAGATTTACATTCCCAATTCATATTTGTTTGCCAAAAACATGTAAGACAGGATGCCAGGAAAAACGTCCTAAAACAAGCTTAAGTATATCTAACAATACATAAGCATTGAATCATAGGGACTCACAGACCCTGAGTGCAAACTGCTTTAGGCGGCTGTATTTAACAAATTCACGCATGTGACATAACACTGATATATCCAGAGGGATTTCTGAAGCATCTCCCCCTTCTCTTGCCCATGGATGTGCTGCAACAAAAATATAAAACAAGATTCCATTACTGCAAACTAGATGCATGATATCACAAAAAAAATGAAATGTCAATCAACCACTAGTTCCCACCCTACAACATGAATAGGCTGTATAAAGCAACATAAAAATCATTTGATTGAGAACTCCAACAAGGCTGTTGTATACAAATAAGCATAGAAAAAATCATTTCAATAGGAACTTCAAAAAAGTGTGTCAACAAGCCTGCTTACATAGCATTACCAAGATTAGGTCAAATGAGCAAATGTATCCACTGATAGATCTTACTGGTTACTGTAAACTTTTGTATTTCCAACACTAGACATCTATATTCATGCATACTCGATTGAATAGTTTTAATCGTCAGACGAAAAATTAAATATTGGACATGCATAAGCACACACACCTAGTTCAAGTTTTAGTAAGTTTTTAAAAATATGAAACATTCAATTTACAGTGAAATACAAATTTGAACCGACACTTGCCCCAAGCATTGCCTTCTGCAAATGGAGACCAGAAATAAATGCAGAAAGCAAAAATTCTATATACCTCCAATTCAAGAAATGTGAATTGAAATCACAGAAAAATTATTAAAACCATAATTAATGCCCAGATGACTTGCTCCAAAGAAAATGAGATCAAAATTGCTTCAAGGAGCTCCAATTACCAGAAAAAGTAATTTGCACTAGAACCAAGAAACGATCAAACCAAAAGAAAGGAGTGAGCAGTACCAAGTGATTAGCAATTTAGCCCAATGGATAATAAGCCAATATATATTCCCATAACTGGAAAAAAACCACGTGAAAGTAAGTCCTTAATAGGTAACTTTCAATAGCAACACCAAGGTGTAAGAATGAATATGTGAGAATCAGTTGGTAATAGAAATCTTTTGACATGAATGAAAGAAATAGGAACTCCCATGTATAGGAGTTCTTGATCAACCCTAAAGTAGCCCAAGGATCACTTGCAACCAAAACAATATTCTACACAAGAGAGAAGCAATGGAAATGCTATGAAGCCAAAGAATTCATTAAACGAAAAAATGAAACGGATACAATGAAACCCTTGTTATAAAGACAAAGATGAAACCCCGATACATACTAAGGTCATGACGAGTGTCTTAATCCTACAATATAAGACACAAAAAGTAAACGACCTAACTTAGTTTAAGTGTGAAGAGGAGCTATATGAAACTAGTTAGGTAAAATACAAAGTTCACACCAGTAGCTGCCTTTATGCAACTTAAGAGTGAAAAAAATGAAAATATGCAAGAATAAGTCTTGAACAGAAAGCCATATTAGGTATCCATGTACAGACAAATCTCTTTTACAGGCATTTGTCAGTTTGTAGTTTTGCTAAATTGAATCATTGAACTACATGTTGGAAAAAAATGTTGGGGAGTTTGTTAAATGTGATCCTGAGGGGGACGGCTCTATAGCAGCTTCAGCAATGCTTGTGTGTAAGTTGACTTTTTGAAATCTTCCTCTATTTGAATTTCACCATCTTATGGTTAATGGATTGAATACATGGATTTCTAAGGTCTTTCATTTAGATGTTTTCAACACAATCATATCTGTCATCAAAACTTTGAATGCTCTTCTTCTAAGAGATTCGACCAGAAAACAGTTCATCTGCAACTATGGGCATTGAAAGAAGGCAAGTCTGACAAGGATTTTGTTTGTAGGAATCATGGATGTTTCATGGTCTCTCAAAAGGCTAGTTCTCTTACAAGTGTCAAGAGGTTCATATTGATAACGCAGACATGCACCCTGTCATGAGTAGGGTTCTTTTCTTAGAAGCTTTCGAGGCTCAGCAATATGAGGTTGCATCTAAGGAGGAAGTATGCTTGGTATAGGAGGAGGAGTTCACTACCCATAAGGATATTTTGGATTTCTTGGCGGCCATAACCTCTTCAAAAGGTTGTTACCAAGAAAAACAACTGAAGAAATGAAGGGGATGTAAAGAGGTAGGGCTCTAATTGGAAGCCAAGGCAGCAATCCATTAAAGCTCTCAATGGACAATAGAAGGCCTCTTCTCTAGTTAGGGAAGCGGGATTATTTTACTGGCTCCTAAAGGAGATTCTTTGGTGTGAGTTTTGGCGATTAGTAGCTCTTTTGTTATTCTCAAGGTTGGCTAATTGGATAGGATTTGAGATTATTATCCTTTGTTCTCAGATAGCTTGGCTTTCTATAGCTGATTGATTTTCTCGTAGCTACAGTTTTGGATTATTCTGAAAAGAAATAAAAGAAAGAAAGAAATTACATTATCCTCAAATGACCAAAAGTAGGCCATTGGGACTTGGGTGTTTTACGTTCCATTCATATTTTATAGCTCTCTGATAATTTTGATCTTCTCTCTTTGGTTTAAAGCCCCATGAGAACCTCCATTTAATTATATGGAAAAGCACAAATATAGAATTACTACTAAAGGAAAATAGTTTGATCAATTGAATGATAATTGAAATGGGTGGTCTAGGAAGTGTGCTTGGATTAGGAGTTCCCTTCCCATAAAGATATTTTGTATTTCTTGTGGGCCATAAATTCAGAAAGGTTATTACCAGAGCAAAAATAACTAAAAAATCAAGGAAGTGTAAAATGAAGGTAGGACTCTAATTGGAAACTTCTTCAGAAAGGTTATTACAGAGAAGAAAACCTAAGTGAAGGTTATATAAAATGGAGGAAGGAATCTAATTGGAAGCCAAGGTGCTGATTGATAAAGGTTCTTAATGGACTATCAAAGGCCTCTTCTCTAGTTAGGGGGGAAGGATTATTTTTCCTGAATCCTAAAGGAAATTCTTTGGTGGGAGTTTTGGCAATTAGTAGATCTTTTGTTATTATCAAGGTTGACTTGTTGGATAGGATTTGAGTTTATAGTCATTTGTTCTCAGATAGCTCAGCATTCTGTAGCTGGTTGATTTTCTCGTAGCTACAGTTTTGGGTGATTCTAAAAAAAAATAAAGAAAGAAAGAAATTACAATGTCATCAAATGAAGAGGTCAATGGGACTTGAGTGGTTTGAGTTCCATTAATGTTTCTTAACTATCTAATAATTCTAATGTTCTCTCTTTGGGTTAGGGCCCCAAGAGAACCTTCATTTATTTATAAGAAAAAGTACAAATATAGCATAACTGAAGGAAAACAATTTAATCAACTGAATGATAATTGAAATGGGTGTTCAAGGATGTGTGCTTGATGTAGGAGGAGGTGTTCCCTTCCCACAAGGATATTTTGATTTTCTTGTGGGCCATTACTTCTTCAGAAAGGTTGTTACCACACGAACAAACCTAAGAAGTGAAGGGGATGTAAAATGGAAGTAGGACTCTAATTGAAAGAAAAGGCAGCAATTAATAAAGGTAGGACCAGTATTGTGAATGTTATCACTGAGATAACCACACAAACAGGCGTCTTCAAATGGCTGCGATTCCACAATCTGCTGTATCAAAACAAACATGAGTTTGCTGCTGTAGGATGTGATCACTGAATCAATACATGTGCTGAGTTTGCATCCATACAAGTTCTGCTACAGGGGTTGCGTCCTGTACAGAGATATGATGGGCAGAGAGAAAAACATAATCAAGTTGCATAGAATAATTCCTTTCCTCCTGCAATTTCTAGATAAAGACTTCATCGACTCAAAAAGCCGATTTCTGCTTTCTCTCCCACCATAAAATCACTTCAATGGCAATTACTAATTTTACTCCTATCCGCCTTCTCAAGAAAGTGACTGAGTTGGCTGAGAAAAATCAAGCAGATAAAGTCGACCACCATTCAAATAAGGCCCCACGTCCATGACTGAAAAGTAGGGACTTAAGTGAAGAAAAGCAACTCGTCCCCATTTATTAATTAAATACCTTAGCCTTTGGGAACTTTACAAAGAAGGCCAAGCAATTTATTAAATGCTAATAAAGACGCCTAAATTATGGGGGACATTGCAGCCAAGAACCAAAAATGTTGGACCAACAAAAACCCAAACCAAATGAGCCAGGGGCGGGATAGAGGGGATAGATAAGGTCTGAAAATATAAACACCCAGAGCCCCCCACAAAGCCTCGGCACACCAAGATTGAGCTGAGATCTCGGAGCCCAGAAGCATGGCAGCAGCACACACCAAAAGCCTCTCTCATCATCATCTCCGTCCCCCTCTGAATCTCCCTCAGCCTCATCACTTGCACCCGAAACCCTAGGTGTGTTCCCTCGCCTGCCTCTTCCACCACTCTCTAATTTCTATTACATTTGGCTATAGTTATTATTAAACACAATTTTTAATTTCTTTTAATTTTTTAATGGGAAGCAAATTTTTGTACCAACAAGACTTGAGTGATAGAGGACCGTGAGACACATGCCTATGACATTTCAGCTTGAGTTTCGTGGCAAGGCCAGTTGTAGTGCATATTTGGGGAACAGTAATCACTTTGTTAGTAGCAAGAATGAACATAATGCATACCTAGAGTGTCATGTTAGTGGCAGCGGTGACTTAGATGCATGCTTGAACCTTCGATGACAATATTTAAGTGGCAAATGTGTCTGAAGTGCACATCTAAATGAGACAAGCCATGCTTTAAGTGACAAAAACCTTTCAAATGTGTGCTTGGCTCTGTCTATGCTTGTGTTGAGTGACATGGACAGAAGAAATCAGCATGTGGGAACACTTTAGTGGCATAAATGATTAAACATGTACCTAAGATGATACGAGGCATCTTTCAAGTGACAAAACATAAGAAAAGGGTGCCTAAAACAAAAGTTGGCTAGGAATCACTTCATGAACCAGCATAAGGACAAGGTTAAAAATCGTCTGGAAGGGCGGGACAGGAGGCCTAGAGGGCAAGCTAGACAAGGCTTCCAGCCAGTGGAGTACAAGGATGCCTTGAACAAAATTACAATTCCAACTTTCAATGGAACCGAAGAAATATCAGCTAGATCATGGGTTCATAAGTTGGACACATTTTTGGCACTCAAGACCATGGAAGAAGAAAAGGCGATTCAGTTTGCTACCTTGCACTTGGAAGGAGTAGCATACGATTGGTGGCACCACAGACTTGTTTTCCAAGATCATGCCATGGTTCATCTTATGAAGAGTTTGTCAAAAGGCTAATTACTCGCTTTGACCAGAAAGACATAGAAGTCTATTACAGAGAGTTGGCACAGCTTAAGTAGGTAGGACCTCTGGAGTCTTACATAAATGAGTTCCAAACAATTTCTATAATGGTTCCTGATATGCCTCAGAGAAGAGTGACCATGCTCTTTGTTGAAGGTTTAAGTAACAAATTAAAAGGTTTGGTTAAGGCTCACCAACCTAGTTCATTAGATGATGCTATTGGGTTAGCCATGGAGTTAGAAGTCACACCTTCCTACTAACCTCCAAGGAAATATTTCAGTCCTTGGAAATCTAATAAGAGAAGTTCAAATCAGAAGAAGAACACAAGTTTCAATCAGCAAAGAAACATACCTTCCAAAACTGTGCAAGAGACACGAAATGAATTAAGGAGGAGAAGATTATGTTTCACTTGCAAAGAACTGTGGGAACCTGGTCACCGCTGTCTTGGAAAAGGCAAGGTACATTTGATAGAAGTCCATTCGAATGATGAGGAACAAAATGAGTAGGAAAGAGGTTCAGCCTCAACAGATTGAGTTGGAAGATACTGCGGACAAAGAGACTCCTCACATTGCCACATTATCTGGAGTACCTCACAGCCATCCTTTCCAACTGAAAGGGGTTCTTAATGGACAAAGAATGGTATGTTTAATGGACAGTGGAGCTACACACAATATTATAGACAAAGGATTGGTGAGCAAGCGTGGACTACAAGCTGAGGAATTCCCTGGATTCAACGTTATTGTTGCAGATGGTTTTCCATTAAGTTGCAACCGAGTTGTGCCATAGCAGAACATACAGATGGGAGAGTACACATTGATAGCTGATTTCTATGTGCACGGGTAGAGTAATGTGGACGTTATCTTAGGAGTACAGTGGCTGGAGTCACTTGAACATTATGTTCGGGACTTCAAGAAGATGTAGTTGGAATTCATGGTTAATGGAAAGAAAACCATCCTAATGGCTATGGTTGATGGTGGGCCACAAGTGGCTTCTGCAAAGAGAATGGAGGTTCTTTTTAGACATGATAATGTGGAATGGGCAGCTCAATGTTTGGTTTCCAACAAAACTTCCACTTGTAGTGAGTCATCTTATCATACTGATATTTAGACTGTGTTAGATGAGCATAGTCCAATATTTGGAGATATTCCTCTTGGTCATCCACCTGATAGGGGGGTATGAGCATGTGATAGAGATGGAAGATGGATCAAAACCCATTATCACAACACCTTCCAGGCATCCCTGCCATTTTAAAGAAGAAATTGAAAAAACAATCAAAGAGCTACTGAAAATGGATCATATTCATCCTAGTTCCAGCCCTTTTGCTTCTTCCGTTGTGCTAGTCAAGAAGGATGGAACATTACACATGTGCATAGACTATAGGGCACTGAACAAGAGAACCATTAAGAAGACATACCCCATCCCCAGGATTGATGAGCTTCTGGATGAGTTCCACAGGGTGTATTCTTCTCTAAAGTTGATTTGCATTTCGGCTATCACCAGATTAGTGTACGGGAAGAAGGTAAACGAAAGACTGCTTTTCATGGTCACTATGAGCATTTTGAGTTCCTAGTTGTGCCCTTTGGACTCACAAATGCTCTAGGAACATTTCAATCCTTCATGAATCACACTTTTCGAAAGCAATTGTGTAAATTTGTTTTAGAATTTTTTGACGACATTTTGATATACAACAAGACAAGGAATGAACATTTGCAGCATTTGGATGAAGTGTTGGGTATCATGGAAGCACAATAATTACTTGCAAAGGCTTCCAAATGTGAATTTGGGATGACAGAGATTCTCTACTTAGGACATGTGATTGGAGTTGATGGTGTAAAAGTGCACCAAGAGAAAATTCAGGCAATTCAAGATTGGCCACCATCGAAAAACACATCTGAATTGAGAGGATTCTTGGGGTTGTGTTGCTACTACAGGAGATTTGTGTGGAGGTTCTCACAGTTGGCATTCCGCAAGGAAGAGGAAGTGGAGGGCTCAATTAGAGGACAAGATGAACCAGGAAAAGAAAGTGAAGGTTTTGCCCTCCGGAGTCCAGGTAGCAGGAAAAATGGGGAGAGGCAAAGTTGTCCAGAAGGAGCAAGCTACCCACAAAGCAGTGGCATTTGAAGGCCTCAATAGGTTAGAGTGCAGGAGATGTTGGCAAGAAACACCAGACACGGACGAGGTGAAGAAGGTGTTGTGGCATGCTAGTGTGCATTGGGCAATTCAGATGCCCCTATTTCCTATAAAAAATTTCGAGCCTACGCTACGAATAATGGCAAGTAAATATGATCGGCACACAAGGAAAAGCACATTCCAATACAAGAAACAGGTGCTCATAGTTTCATTTACCCCAGCAGACTTCACACCCATATTTGGCATCCCTGGGAAGAATGGGCAGAAAATTGAAATGAAAAAGCACAAGATGACAGCAGAGCAGAAAGAGTTCTGGATAAAAAGAATTTCCCACACCCTCACCCCAGCCAAGTTGGACTCCATAGTATAGGCGACCAAGAGCCGAGGCATCAAAAAGGAGTTTGTCGCCAAAGGTCCCTGGTGGTCCATACTAGACGTAATGAAAAGCAAACTTACGGGGGCGAGTAGGGCATCGGACATTGCATTGCCACAGAGTGTACACATGAACGGTCTGACGAATGGAGTGGTGTATGACTGGGCAACCTTGTTATCCGACAGGATGTATGAGTTCATGACCTTGCAGCACCGTACATTCTATATGCCGCATCACGCCATTGGGTTATTCTTCGAGGCTACATTATGGATGCCCTTAGATAGGTTGGAACTGGTGCCTCAGGGAAAGCTTGCAGCAAGCGAGCCTCCAGTTTTCTACTAGCAATACTTGGACACAGGAGGAACGACAATGGGACAAAAAAGGCCACGACAGGTTGCAGAATTTGATCCTGACGATGCGGATAGTGATCGGGAGACTAGCATAGAGGGTTCTAAGAGTGACTCGGAGGCCGCGGATAGTTATTCGGCGAAGGAGATAGTAGTCCAGTTTGCCACACCTCTCCTACCACCCTCGACATCTTTGATACAGATAGAAGTGGGTGTACCTTCGAAGGTACCAGCTGTGGACATTGGACCTTCGGCAGTACTTGCTGTGGAGGTAGTTGCGGAGTCCAAGGTTGTTGTTGGCACGACCATGGATGCAGAACCGCAGCGCCAGAGTATTGCGTCGGGTTAGGTTCGGTTGGAGGTAGCCAAAGTTGATGTCGTAGTCACTGTAGACAGCACTCTCCTTGAGGATCCATCACCTCCCACAGGTGCCTCAAAGAAAACTATGAGTTCTTGGTTGGAGAAGAAGTTTGCTATGACAGTCCCAAAGGCAACAAGGGTGGTAATCCTATCCCCTCGCAGGGAGGAGCCTCAGGTGGCGAAGGACTTGGAGACGGTAAACCCATAGGGTAGGGATACCACTTGAGACCTGGAGCATGTACCTATGGAGGAGGGCAATGCAGGAGAGCCGGCTATGTTTGTGCATGACACCGATGAGATTCTAGAGGAGAATAAAGCGGTGCATTTGGCAGACACGGGGATGCAGTCAAAAGAAGAGGATGTTGAGGCCTCATTGGCTGACTTGGTAGCACAAGGCCATCGGATGGTAGCCATAGTAGAGGCTCAGGCCCTTAAGGGAGTGAATTCAGAGTTGCGGCGACTTCTGAATTTTGTACAGCAGGAGTGCCCAACTGCTTTTGTAGAGTGTTTTGGACAAGGGTTGAGGCCTGCGGAGGCGACGCCTGAGATGTTGGAGGCATGGTCTCTTCTTGTGCCAGTGACAAAAAGTGAGGTACAGGCCCTCCTTCGCCAGATAAAGCACGCCTTCCGGGAGAGCTATTATGTCTCAGCTGGACGAGAGACTGCAGTGGTGGATTCGGAGAGAGATCGGGAGTTGGCCACTAGGTTGGCAGTAGTAGAGCGAGACTTAGCTGAGATGGCACAGGCGATGGAAGCCAAGAAGGCATCACGAGTGGCCTTGGAGGATAAACTGGCAAGGGAGACAGAGTCATTTGAGCAGCGGTTAGCAACAGCTATCCATGGGAGACAGACTTTGGAGGCTAGTATGGTCTGAGCCCAGCAGGAGGCAAAGGAGCAGCAAAAGGAACTTCAGGAAGCTGCAGTGATGGTGAAGTCCGCACTTGAACTTCAGTTGGTCACTGAACAAAAGTTGGCAGTAAGGACAGCACAGGTGTATGAGTTGTGCTCTAGATTGGGATCTTCTCTAGTGCAGTCAGCCTCTTCAAGGACACTCCCTAAGCCCCCTACTTCTTCTGCTTAGTCGTCTATTTTGTATTTACTATCATTCCCTTAGTGTTGTTATCGTTCCAGACATTTTGTATGTTGTCGTTCGGAGACGACTTTCTTTTTGGGGGGATGATGTCGGGAAAATGGGTAGTTAGACGATTAATCCGTTCAAGGGAGTTACACGGATGCGACGGTTCGCCTCGCATCCCCTTGGACATTATATGTATGCATTCCTCTCTTTGACAAAGACACGACAATGGTGATGTAAAAATACACTTGTACTTGATGATTATTCTATGAATACAATGCTATTATGTTCTCTTTACATTTCCTGTTGAATACTTTACTTTCTGTATGCAATTAGTCTATGTTACCCCACGAGGGTAAACACGCCCCTGATTAATCTCACTAAGAAGGGGGCATTCCAATGGTCTTGGGAGGCAAAAGTTACATTTGACAAACTCAAGCAAGTTATGAGCACATGCCCGCTATCAACATTACTTGACTTCACTTAGTCATTTGTTGTTGAGTGTGATGCATCGGGATAGGGGATTGGTGCAGTACTATTACTAATGCAAAATAGGCATCCTATTGCATTCAAGAGCAGGCAACTCAGAGATCCAGAGAGATTGTACTCCACATATGATAAAGAGATGCTAGAGATTATGCATTTGCTGGCTAAGTTCAGACAATACCTGGTAGGATCCAAATTTGTAGTTTGAACAGCTCACGACAGTCTCAAGTACTTTTTGGAGCAGAAAGATATAAATGAGAAGCAACAAAAGTGGGTAAGCAAGATTCAGGCTTACGACTTCGATGTTGAGTATATAAAGTGTTAGAAATATGTGGTTGTTGATGCTTTGTGTAGGAAACCAGCACTCTGCTCTCTCATTGAGATTTCAGCCGACTGGAAATCTCAACTCTTGACCGAATATGCTAAGGGTACATTTGCTTCTGATTTGATTGATGATGAGGTACAAGATGATATGTATGATGTAATGGATGGTATTATTTGTTATAAGGACATAATTTATCTTGTACCAAATTCCAAGTTGAAGGCCAAGATTTTGAGGGCATTACACAATGCACTTTTAGCGGGACACCCAGGTTTGTTCAAAACCTATCGCTAGATTTGTGAGAGCTTTACCTGGAAGGGATTGAAAGATGATGTATTACAGCATGTTAGAGAGTGCCTAACTTGCCAACAAAATAAGTCAAAACTCACATTCCCTGCAGGCCTACTACAACCACTTTCGATACTTGAACAAAAGTGGGAATGGATATCAATGGATTTTATGATTTATCATAGGTCTACCCTGAGTGCAAGGGAAAGGTTGTATCTTCGTAGTTGTGGACACGTTAATGAAATTTTCTCATTTCTTTGCCATTGCTACCGACTTTTCAGCATCCCAAGTTGCAGAATTATTTTTCAGGGAGGTTTTCAAGTTGCATGGTCTACCTAAGACCATTGTGAGTGATTGGGACAGTAGATTCATCCGTATGTTTTGGCAGGAGTTGTTCCAATTGGTAGGTACAGAATTAACTCCAAGCACCAGTTACCTTCCTCACACGGATGTACAGACAAAAATTGTAAACAAATGGGTAGAGGGTTACCTTAGAAACTGTGTTTCAGGGCAGCAGCGTGCTTGGGTAAGATGGCTTTATTTAGGTGAGTATTGCTACAATACCACCTATCATATGTCAATTGGCATGTCTCCTTTCAAGAGCTTGTACGGATATGACATTTTATCATTCATACACCTAGCATTTGATGATGGTAAGGTTCCTCGTGCAAAGGAGACAATTCAGACTTATCAGGATATTCTAAAGGCACTGAAAGATAACATCCAGCAGGCCCAAAATCAACAGAAAATGTATGCATACATGCATAGAGTGGAGAGAACATTTCAAGTTGGGGACTTGGTTTTCTTGCGTCTACAACCATATAGGCAGTCTTCATTGAAGAGTGGTGGTGCGGAAAATTGAAGCCACGATTTTATGGGCCTTACAAAATCCATAAGAAGATTGGAGAGGATGCATATGAGTTGGAACTGCCGAAGGGAAGTAGGATCCATAACGTTTTCCATGTGTCTTGTCTGAAGAAAGTGTTGGGCCAGCATACAGTAGGCTCTCCTAATCTGCCACCTTTGGATGAACAAAGGAAGTTGGTATTAGTGTCGAAGGGTATCACTGATAGGAGAGAACAGAAGTTGAGGACTAAGATGTTCTGAGAATATCTAATAAAATGGAAGGAGTTACCTATTGAGGATGCTATCCGAGAAGGCAAAGAGATTTTGCCGCATCCTAATTTACAATTGCTAGTGCCAACAATCTAGGGAAGGGAGGATTGTAATGTCCCCTATAATTTAGGCATCTTTATTAGCATTTAATAAATTGCTTGGCTTTCTTTGTAAAGTTCCCAAAGGCTAAGGAATTTAATTAATAAAGAGGGGCAAATTGCTTTTCTTCACTTATGTCCCTACTTTTCAGTCATGGACGTGGGGGCCTTATTTGAATGGTGGTCGACTTTATCTAATTGATTTTTCGAAGCCAACTCAGCCACTTTCTTGACAAGGTGGATAGGAATAAAATTAATAATTGCCATTGAACTGATTTTATGGTGGGAAAGAAAGCATAAATCAGCTTTTTGAGTCAATGAAGTCTTTATCTAGAAATCGTGGGAGAAAAGGAATCATTTTAAGCAACTTGATTATGTTTTTTTGTTTTTTTTCCTGTTGGTCATACCTTTGTATAGGATGCAACCCCTATAGCAGAACCTGTACGGATGCAAACCCAGTACAGGTATTAATTCAGTGATCACATCCTACAACAGAAAATTCATGTTTGTTTTGATACAGCAGATTGTGGAATCGCAGCCATTTGAAGACGCCAGTTTGTGTGATATCTCAGCGACAACGGTCACAATACTACCAAGGGTTACCAAGGGTACGTTCTATACCAAATTCAGTCAGTAACATATACAATTTATGTACTCAGGTCCCTAAATTTCATAGTGTTTTCTGGGTTGTCTACTCGCCCCTATCTGATTGTTTATGTATCCGAAATTTGCAATTTCTATCTCTATTGATATAAACAATTTCTCTCAAATAAGATATTAGATTTTGTCTAATTTATAAAAGAACCGTGAAAGGGGTACTTCATTGGCATCTGTTTTGTGGGTGTGTTTAGAGTGTGGTCTAGTGTGAAGAGGCATTGGGTTCTCTGTGGCGGATCTCCCTTTGTCTGCTTGGCTTTTGGGAGATGTCTGGAGGTTCCTCTCTTCTCTTGACAGCCTTGACGTGCTTTTTTTTGTGCATGGCTTTCTATGCCCCGTTCTTCCTCTGTACTGGGTTTGCCTTTGTCTAAATAGGGGTGGTTTGTTGCAGACTTTGCTTCAGCTTAGCCTTTTGGAAAGGCCTTTGGATGCGATGTTTTTGGGGTTTGTCTACTATTTCACCATGTCCTCTGGTTTTCTGAAGGTTGATGGCTTTGTTGTGGAGAATGGAGTCTCTAGCAAGAGAAATGGACTTGTGAAGATTGGAGTTCTGTTTGGAGCTACCTTTCTGCTCCGCCTAGGGGCTTTTTGTGTTGAGGGGGAGGTGGACTTTTCTGTGTCTTATCTTGGAGGTTTCTTCCCTGCTGCGGAAGCTCTTCTTGGCTTTCTTTTTGTGAAGGTCTTGGATGGTGCTTATCGGGTGGCTATGTTTCTTCTCCTAGCCTTGCACTTTGTGTATTATGCAAGGAAACTTGTCTCTCTCTGCTGGAGCCTCAAGATCTCCATGACGACGGTGTGTTGGGGTATGATTCTTTGGTCTATCAACATACCCATTTTGGTTTTAGTTTCTCTTTCTTGTCTAAATCTCATTGCCTTGTCCTAGAGTAGGTCAGATTTAGTTGTGTGTTTTTGGTTAAGGACTTCTTCTAGCGATCCAAAAGAAAAGTTTTGGTGACTTTTTTTTATGAGGGCCTTTGTTCTTTCCCTGGATCATCTCTTTGTTTGGCCCTATTATTTCCATTCTCTAGTCTATTTTCTCTTGTCTCCTTTAGAGGTGGAGACGTCTCCTATGGAGGTGGAGGCCTATGACTTGAAAATGATCAGAGATGTTTTTATAAACCAAATGGTTCACCCTTTGGTTTTCCCATCGAGGTGGATGCTTCTCATTTTGAGGTGGAGAATGTTGAGGTGGGAAATATAGTGTATTTCTTTGAAAGGAAGGTTCTGGGTGTTAGTATTTTTCAGATTCTACCTAGGAATGATTCAATCTATAGAGATCTAACAAAACTAAGCACAGGATGATGAAAAGTAAACTTCAATTATTGTTAGATCATACCCGGTTACAATGTCCAGATCTACTCTTGATTTAGCCCACCTAGGGCTAGACTTCTAGCAGTTCAAATGCCCTGAAATCAGTCTGAATTCGCTCTGAGATTGATATCCAATCTGCACTACCAGTGCCAAACAAGTGCTGAAGAAACTCACATAATCAGCCCTAAAGATCGCAGGTATATATATGTATCGCAGCTCCTTTTAGTTCGCTGCTCACCATGCTTCAGACTGAGGTTGCTTTAGCTGGCAGATTAATTCACTGTATTGATGTTCCTATTCGCTCCTTAATATATAGCCGAACTGCTATATAAAACGCTGAGGAAATTCGTCACTTTGTAGGGCATCATTCTGCCCTAGTTTGCCATCCCTAGGTCTCTGCACTTTGGACTGAGAATTCGCTGCCTCCTTATGAATTCGCTGCTGCCTTTGTATTTTCGCTTCTGCCCTAGATAAGTTCGCAGTTGCCCTGCTGCCTTGGATGATCCTTGGGAGGGAAGCACGTTATGTTTTTGGTGCTTCTCTCCCTTTGATCGAACACCTTATATATGCTGTGAAATCACCAATAAGAGGGCCAACTTGGTCCATAAAACCAATTAAATATAAAAACCAAGAGGTCAACCTTGAGCCCACAATTTCATTCAACATATATATCGACTTTGATAAACAATGAATAATAAATATAACCAATATTTATTATTATTATTTATCATATCGAATCAAGCAAGAGGATGTTTGCCATAAAGGCCATAAAACTTAACACTGGGAACCTTATTAAAACCCATGTTTCAGGTTAAGGGATCCTTGAAAAAACCTGGATTCTTGGTTAAGGTTAAGGGAGCCTTCAAATACCATTTGTAATATTGTAAGGGGCTTTTTGCCTTTTTGTTGGTGCAGATTGAATGTAGATGTGTTAGTTTGTTAGGCTGCTATTGGTTTGTTGTAGTTAGGGCTACTGTTTAGTGATGTTTTTTCTTGTTGCAATTGTTTCTCTATGATTTCCAGATCCCTCCAAAATATGTCTGTATGGAGTTTTGGGGACCCTTCAAAACCTATTGTTCCTTAATCAAAAACTATAGTCAAATGTCGAGCCATTCTTGTCAAATCAACATCAACTATGCTATCTTTCTTCTTAAAGTGGTCATGTCCCTTGGTGTTGGTCTATCTTGGTCTAATAACAATGTATGCAAGCTGCTCATTATGAAGATTATCAAGCTATAAATCGAAAGAAAGGGTTAATTTCAAAGAAAGACTATGATGGGCAATACCAAGCACAAACAAGAAGGATCGTGGCTAAGGCAAATTTTCTCCAACAAATTATGGCAAAATCATTTATGAGGATTGTCTTTCAAGCATAAATTTGTCACTTCAAAGAGTCCAATATTCAAGGCGGGCATTTTGACAGAAGTTCAAAGATCAAACTTTCTATTTTTTTAAAAAAGCTATTTTTTCTTTTTTCTTTTAGTTGTGTCCCAAATTGAAGAGACAAGCAAGAAAATCACAACTTTTTTATTTTTTAGAGAGAAATTAAGCTTGTTTGGCAAAAAGTGGTAGATGTCAATGGTAAAAGATCAACAGTAAAATTCAACCTTTGTCAAACAAATATGGAATTCAAAGAGATGAAAGGCAATGAGAAATAAAAATTTAAATTTTTTATTAGATTTAGGTTAAAAAACGAATAAATTTATAAGAATTTCAAAGTTGTTAGTTAATCATTCGAAAACTAACAATAATGAGCCAAAACTTCCACCAAAAAGAAAATGGGCACCTAAATTTAATCAAGCACCAAAACAGCATGTTATTTCTTTCCAAAACAAAGTGGGAAGCAAAGCAAAAATTGTGTCCAAGTTAACCTATGGGCCCATGTGAAGATTTGAAGGAAAAATAAATTGAAACAAAAGAGAAAACTGAATGAGTTTGAGCCCTTTATTCAAAGTGACACCCAAACCAAGCTCAAGGGTCAATTAAAAATAATTAAAAACAAAATCAAAAGATTGAAAATTTGAAACCCTTGATCGAGTTGGACACTTGAGATGAGAAGTAGAAATCAAAAGAGAGTAATATCTTATATTATTTCCACGGATGGGGATAGAATTACTTTTAAGGCAATCAATTTTATTATTAATTTTTGAGCTCCAAGAAGCCACAACTAGAAGGTTATAAATGCGGTATTTACACATGCAATGAAATGAGAGTTGATGCAAGGCTTATTATTCAAGTTTAATATCAGTTAAACGATTAAGTTTCTTTGTGTAAAGAATGAAAAGCTGAAGTTTGCTTATGCTACTGAATCTTCAATCTAGTTAAAAGTTAGTGTTGTAATTGTACAAGTTGAAAACCAAGTCATAAAGAAAGTTCCTATTACCTTTGAGTAGCATTAATTTTCAATTGCTCAAAATGGATTTGAATGCTTCATAGTTATTATTTGTTTTCATCTCTTTTTTGTTCATGCACTCATGAGTGTGATGTTTTCTTCTTCAATCAAAATAAATTGTCAATGTCTAATTGATAATCTCTTTTTGATCATCAATTAACTTTGTTGGTCAATGCATGTTATAGTTTAGTTGTTCAAACAAAAAACCTCTATGGTCAGTCAAAGAGTTCAAGTCTCGTGCCCTAACCACTGAGATCAAAGATAAGCAAATTTTAAAAGTATAAAATCAAGGACCTTCCCTTGTGAATTTGAATAGAGGACTTCCTCAACTCTTGCAATGTTTTATGTTGTCAAAAAAGTGACAAATTAAAACCACCAAACTACGTTACTGGGTTCTCCACAAGAATCCCTAAGTCTTGGTCCAATCCAAATTGGGCACGGGTCCGGGCTCAATTCCCTATGGTTCGAACAAGGTCCAGCCCACGAACTCGAGGAAAATTTGTGGGTTTGCCAGCAGAACCCAGACCCATTTTTGCTCTTTTTTTAACTTTTTTAAAGCTTTTTTTGCCTAAAAAGGTCAAATCGACCCCCATAACACTGATTTTGACCACTAAAAACATTGAAAAGGTGAACCTATTTACTTCATACAAATTGTGAGCGAAAAACAAAATTATTTGTCTCCATTGATAAACTGTTTTTTTACTTGCCATTGCTCAGAGAATTGGAGACTAATTGTTGCATTCTCTAAGCTGGTTCGTGTGCTATTCCTACGTGGTTGCAAGTATTAAATTGTTCTAAAAGACGTTGAAGAGGAAGATTTCAACAAAAGAGGTACATTTCTGTTGTTTTTTAATTTTCTATTTTATTTTTCCTTGCATTTATTTTACAAATTGAAATGAACTCTCTAGTTTTGTTTTATTTTTTCATTTTGGTTCGTGACTTTGTGTCATCCATGTTATTTATAGAATGGCAAGTGCTTTTAGCTCTAGGAGCCAGCCCCGGTTTAAAACAGACCCACACTCTTCCCTATGGAAATGTGTGGAAATGGTACAAAAAATACTAGGTGGAGGAGGTTTCATTTGGATCTGTAGTCATTGCAAAGAAAAATATAACAGCTCATATAGTCGAGTAAAAGCATAGCAGTTAAAATCATTCAGGGGAAAATTGCGTTTTCAGAAAAAAAAAAATCATAGAGAAAGAGACAAACTATTTTTAAAAAACTCAAGGGCATTTCCATAGCATAGAGGTATAGAGAGCAACTAAAATAGAGTTTAACCCGTGAATTTTAGAAAATAGATTTTTGTTGTTTATATTCAATTGATTGCATAGGCAAATATTCAATTAACATCTTAAGACCAGTCACCATATAGTTGTAAGTTTAAGATCAAATATTAGCAAAGTCTATGAAATAACTAAGATCAAAGTTTATCAGAAAGCGATCTAGCTACTGTTAGGAACTTAGCAAAAGCAGAAGCCATTTCAAAGTGATTCAGACTTCATTGAGATTGAGGTTAGGGGTTTTGTAGGGGCAGTTCAATATTTGACAAAGCTTATCAAATCATATTCCACAATTGCAATGCTTCAGATTCCATAATGGCAATTGGTAAGGTCCATAATATGGGTAGAATTCAACAAAAGGCATTTGTTTAGTTGAAATAAAAGATTAGCAAGCCACTGGTTTTGGCAATACCTAGAGTGCAACTATTATTTTAGGTGGAGACAAATGTTAAAAATAAAATTAAATATTAAAATCATACATATATATAATTGAATATATTGATTATATATTAAAAGTTAAATATATACATTATAAATTTTACATTATTTTTAATTTATAATACTATTAATATTTTAATAGTCAATAATAATTTAAATTTTAAAACTACTCTATAATTAATTATAAACTATAGGGGTTCACTCCTTCCCTGTCATGGTGGCATCTACAATAGTGCATAATAGTTATAATTTTAAAATTAGTGTATAATATTAATTATATACTTTTTTTTAATGCTTTCCTACTTCTTTGCTATTGGATCTGGCATTGTGGCCAAGTTGGGCTTTGGTTGCTTGCTCTTGGTGAAGGTGTGAGGTTCTATTTGATATGATTCAGTTGCACTTTGGTCTGTAAGGTCTGTGTTGGGTGAAGACTGAAGGGATGATGCAGATGCTTCATTGTCAAAAACCCCATCAGAGAGGTTCTTGTTCAAAAGATGGTGCCTGCGGTGTTGTCAGCAGAGCACAGACTGTGGATGATGCAGATTCTTCGTCTGAACACTTTGCCGATTGTGGGTCGGCTTTAGAAGAGCCTAAGGTGGATGAAGATAAAATTTCAGGTCCTTCCCTAAAGGAAAATATACAGGATGTGATCTGGCTAGGAAGGAGACTTTCATGGTGTATAGGGAGCTCTGAAGGTGAAGAATTACTGCTCAGACTTAAGCAGAGTGGTGAACAGCCTGATGAGAATGCACTCACAGGGGCATTTGTAGGTTTCAAGCACCCTTCATTATACCAACCTTTGGTTCAGATTCACTATCAAGGGCTAGGAAGAAGGCAAAGGTGTTTCGTGGGATCAAGTTTCCTACCTTGGATGCACTTGGGCAGGTGGAAGAACAGAATGGGGTGGCAGTGAAAGACATGGCCAACTGGGACACTCCCCCTGAGTTTGTTTATGGTGGTTGGGGACACTCTCAGTAATTAACACTGGCTGACATGTTTTAGGGTAATGTTGGCTTCTTGTTTTGGTATCTCATTTTTTGGTAATCATTTTTGTTTTCTTTAAATACAGGCTCCAATAGATCCCTCACTAATTAATCAATAAAATATAAAGTTGCTAGTTCTCAGAATAGAATGCACCATATCATGACCACACCAAATGTATTCTGCGAAAACCTTTTTCCTCTGTACATGTGTCAAACCAAAAATTCATTTCGACTTATATCCAATCAAGTGCTACAAATGCAAACTTCATTTTTATCCCTTGGACTCTTATTTAGTTAACCATATCATTTCGACACCAACCAATAACGAAAATTTTGTTAACAAATATAACGATTCACAAAATTTGATTAGCTTCCCACCAAAGGGGAAAGAAATTATACATAGTGCTTGAGCTGCAGTAAGTCTAGCACGGGGATCCTTTACTAACAATTTCTTGACAAAATCCTTTGCACTTGAGCTAACGCTTGCCCATGGCTTTTCACGGAAATCAGGTTTCTTCCTTAGAACCTGCCAACAAAAAATAAAGAAACTTTGCATTAGAAAAGAAAACACAATAAATTACAAAATAATGCAATATGCTGTTGGCAATAAATCTCGATGATAAAATTCATATGAATAATAAATAAAAACTCATATAGTTTAAACCAGAAGCATTTCAATCATTTTCATGGACTGCGAACACCTCATGTTTAAAATAACAATTATTAAAATGCAAAATAATATAATATGCCATTGGCAATAAATCTCCATTATCTGGGCCAAACAATATATCAAAAGCCTGTATGAATTGTTCTGAAAAAAACAGCTATGTTCCATGGCATTTCGAGGCCAGGGACGGGGGGACAGCAGGGGATGCATTTCCGGGATGTTTCCTAGAGGGCCATTTTTAGGGGATGGCGGGGGACGGTTGTATACGAATTTCAATAACTGATAACAACAATTTCAGTATGTAAATAAATCATGAGAGTGGTAGTATAACAGCATAATAAATTTCAATAAAGTTGCTACTCTTCTCCCACATAGAAGAGAATCTAGGTAATGGACTGAAGGTAGTTAATGACTATTGTTACTTATGTCGACCATTTGACCTGCATTTAGGCATTGGAAAATAACTTTTCTTGCTTTGACTCCTTCAAAATCCAGCAAAACTCTCCAACATAGGTGAATGAATTGGTTGACTCCTCCAACTGAAAGGTTGCGGATGCTCTTCATAGTGTTCAACAACTGTCTTTTTTTTTTTAATCAATGGATGATAGTTGTATTCTAGTAGATTTTTTACAGCTGTCTTTGCTGATAATCATTATTTCCTGACTGCTTCTGCATAAGCATAGGGCATGTTTCTTATCTATTTGCAACTTCTTTGACTCTTTGAAACACTAGCCTACATTGGTGATGTGTTTTTGTTATGCATGACTCTATCACCGTGGATATAATTTATTCCATTAAAGGGGAATTTTTCTTTTGGAAAATAATGCAATCTTTACATTTTTTGTCGCCTTTGATGTCTTACATTAAGTGGTTGGAAGTCAAAGTTCAGTGGGCTATTCTAATGAGCAAACATTTGAGATATTACACATGTTTTGTGAAGCTTGAAAATCTCCCTCACATATACTCTGTCCAGCAAGACAATCTCCTTTGAATCATAAATATATTGAAGCAAAGAAAAATTAGAAAAAAAATAAAAATTAATGGCTTGGGGCATTCCAGCCACGGAGAATTGCTAGCCATCCTCGAGACATCCGAGGGACGTTTCTCATGTCGCCTGGCTGTCCCGGGGGAGATCCCCTCACTGTCTCGCCGTCCCCGAAATGTCTTCGGGATGAGGACTTTTAGGGCAAGGAATGCATCCCCGTGCTTCACCAAAATACAGTTTTCATATGCTTATTTTCCTACATGGACCCTCTCTAGTGAATGATTCGATAGTTGTAGTTTAGACAACATCTCTACAATATTAACTACATTTCACCTATTCAAACTTAACACAAATGTAAAAAGTCACTTTTAACTACAAAACATTAAAAAAATAAACCAAATAGCAACCTAAAAACCTAATGGACATCCCTAATTTACAATCACATCTCCATTTCATACAATCTCATTCTTGCTAAGCCATTTTTGCATTTTGCAACGTAGCTAGTTTCTATCAAAGGAGAACAATCACATTTTGCACAAAGGAGATATATTCATCTAAGTATTTAAACCAAATTTTTTAGTCTTCAATGATTTTTTTCAAGTTTTTAATGAATTTTTCAAGTTTAAAAAAGTCAAGAAATTTTATTAGTTTATACATATTGTAGGATTGCAATTTTTATTTTTATCTCACCAATGCTGTGGGAAAGATAGCCCAGATACAATTTAAAATTTTATAATTCTCATAACAGCCAATTGCAATCTATTTGGAATGGCCACTAATTCAAGTTCAGTGGGCATTCAGACAAACAAACAATTTAAACATAATCAAACATCTCCTTTGTGGAAATATGTTTTGATGCTCGATCAACTTCTGGGAGGTGGGACTTTTATTTGCAATTGTAATGAGTGCTATGAATGGGCATGTAATTAGAATATGTAGAGGACCAAATAAGAAGGGATTACCAAAAGAAATAAAATTATGGCATTAGTTAAAGAATAGGAAGATGTTGATGATATTAGTGAGAGAGCAACACTTTTGTCCTTTGGCAAAGAAAACATCATTGAAGGTACCTATAGATTCAATTATAACCTTCCAACAACCTTTCTTGGAGATGCCCTCTATCAATAAAGATCCTTCTCCTTTTTGCTACAAAAGAGCCACATTCTTTAAAGCATTTCAAAATGAAACAAAAGACATTACAGAGGAAAAAATTGTGCATTGCATTTATGCCAGTGGTATTCCTTTCAACTTGGTGAGATCACCATATTGCCATGAAATGATGATCGCAATCAACAATGCACCTCCTGATTTCATAGATCTTGGGTATGAAAAGGTGTGCACCACCTCATTGGTAAAAGATGAAAAAAAAATTGTAGAGACACCACTCAAACAAATTAGAGATTCTCATGTCAAAACAAGAGTATATTAGTTTTGATGGATGGAAAAGACTGCAAAAACCAACCTTTACTAAATATTATTGCAGTGTCCCCAAAGAGCCAATGTTTTTGAAGGTGGTTGATTGCGAGGGGCAAATTAAAGATGCAAATTCATTTCTAAATTTCTTGTGGAGTCCATAGACATGATGGGTCCTGAAAATGTTGTCCAAGTCATTACAAACAATGCAAAAGATTGCAATCCAGCAAGTACCTTGGTTGAGGAAAGGATGAATACATTTTTTGGACACCATGTACCATACTCCCTTTACTTGGTGATGCAAACAATTCGCACTTATTGAGTAGGTGAAAGCCATATACAACGAGAGTGAGAAGATCCAAATGTTTGTGACAAACCATCATCACAAGGCATTTTCAAGACTTTCACAAATTTGGTATTGTTAGACGTATATTAAATTATTTTATTTCTAATTTTAACTTATGTCATGTATACTCATATTTAATGTGTTCTTCACTTATTTTTTACACAACATTGGGTTGCTTAAGACTCGATTAACATCAAACACAATTGTCTTGAGACGACTTGTGAAGGTGCAAGAGGCATTGGGTGCCATGGTCATTAGCCACCAACAAAATGTCTTGAGTTTCATCAAGCCTATCATCATTATGATCAGGTTTGCTGATACAAATCAACCATGTTTGGGGGAATCCTATGATGACACTGACTCCATTATAGAAAAAATAAAGGTCATAATATCACAAAAAAAGAATGACCCCAAAGAAACATTTTTTTGAGGTTTGAGAAAATCATTCATCATTGTTAGAACAAGATGAACACACCCTTACTTCTTGCATATGCATTATCCCCCAAATATTATACCATAGAGATACTTTCTTTGTCAAGGAGAACTACACCATATAGAGAGAGTGGAGTTGCTAATGAGCACAAGTTAGCATTCCCAAGAATCTTCTTAGATCTGCAAGTGACAAATAATGTTAGGAAAGAGTTTGGCAAGTTCATCTAAGGAAAAAATCATAGTATTTGTGCTATTTGAGACCAATACAAGGAAGATGTTCATACATGGTGATATCTCCGTAGGCAGGATTATTTGTTCCTCCAACCTCTTGCAATCAAGCTTATATCACAAGTAAGCATTTTTTCTTTTTCATTTTTTAACATTTGTAGACTTTAGTTACCGTTCTTTAATGTCTTTTGCATTTTTTATTTTAAAGTTGTGTTAGTATTCTCTCCAATTTCAATAGGTTGTAAGTTCTTCGATTGAAGAAATCGGAGTACATAATCTTTTATCCACTCAATGAAGCATAACTGGTTGACCGCAAAAATTAAAAGACTTGGTTTATATCCATTCCAACCCATGTCTCCTATCACGTAAGCAAGATGACTAAACGGAAGGCAAAAGGAAGAATTGGGATATAGATCCTAAGTGTACCAACTTAGATGCATCTATTGTAGAGCGTGATAGAGTCAATAAAGACAATGACAACAAAGCTCTTACACATGATCTACCTAGTGGGAGCAACACTCCATTTTCTTGTAGTTCAAATGATGTTGAATCAAATGATGACCTTGATCTAGATACTTTTGATGAAGATTGAAGACCAATATCTGGTTTTTTAATTATTTTTATTTCAGTTTCTGTAATGTTAGTAAATAGATTCGTCTTTCAACAAAACCCCTTCAAAATGACTCTTGATTGCCCAAACACGAAGACACAATCTGTAACTAACAGTTGAGTCACTTGCAATTGAAATGTGCAAGCGCTCTCTAAATTTTGGTATGAAGGTACAGCTCCCTCTGTTTGATATGCAAAGAATAAAATCACTGGTATGCCTTTAACCGGAAGGCACGGAAGGCAAACAACCATCTACCCATAAGCATGAGGTAGATGTGGAAATTACCAAGCAAATAAGTGCAAACTAAGAACTCAAAGATTCTTAACTCCACATTTACGATCAACAAACTAAGGGGAAGATTAAAGATTTATTTCAAGTAAACGTGATGCGTGAAACTCAGATTTCTTGGCACACACGAAGACAAATTTAGTGGATGAGGATTTATCAAAAATAAATGCCATGACACAAAGATCAATCACAATCAAAACGAATACATTCAAAACTCAAAGATTCAAAACATATCACGTCTTTCTTCTGATAAAGAATAATAACCAAAAGATTATTATTTACATCCACACAGAAACTATATTTGAAAATAATACCAACTGTTCTTTCCCCTCTACAATCAGAAAATAAAGAATCCCTCTTTCTCTATAGCACCAAGACTTCTTGGAAAGAAAAACAGAGCCCCTTCCTCTTCTTCATTTCTGCTATAAATAGTTCCATGGGATCATTTTTCAGTTGTGGTAACTTCTCTTTTTTAGTTATCCATAACTGATTCTTGGAATTCTTTTAATCCTCATTTCCTTCCCGATGTCTTTCTCTTTTATAATTTGATATCTTTATAAACTATTGATTTTAACGTTTATAAGGATATGGCTTAACATATTTAAATGTTATTCGGACAAGTGGCATAGAAATGTGTTAACCCAAAATGAAAATACTCTTTTTGATGGGCGGACAAAATATTTCGTACAGTTAAATTGGGTCTCAGTACGGGGGGCATAACTTTTTATCCCACTGTTGGATTTCCTCCATTTTCAGATATTTTGGTACAATCCTAATTGCACAAAACTTCACTGGAGCGATTGGGCAAATTTTGTCCGAGTAAAAAGTTACGAGGCTCTTTGTATAGGTATAGAAAACTTGAATTTGGTTCACTAGTTCAATATGGATTTCAAACTTATTGGCTGTGTTTAATTGCACGTGGAGTCCACAAATTGTCAATGCCTTTAATGCTTCTTTGCATTTAGAGAACTAAGATATTGTTGAGCTCTGAATCCTTTGAGTTTGAACTTGTACTTTCAAGTCTGCAATTTGAACTGGCTGAATTATTGAACCTAGGCATTCTAGAGTTTTGAACTTGAACCTCTAAATTTTCAACCATGAACATTTGAACCTTGAACCTCATTGAATTTGTTGAACCAGTTTGAACCATTTGAACCACTATGAACCCAGATGTACCTGCACAAACCTGACTGAACCATTTTGAACCCTTTGAATCTTTCCGAATCTGATTGAACCAGTCTGAACCCGTTGAACCAATTTGAACTAGTTCAAGGGGGTTCAAAGCCTATTCTCATTTTCTAGAATTTAACATTCAGATTTAGAGATAAAAAGTTTGTTAAAGTGGGACAAGCTTGTGGGGGAGTTCAATTTTCAAAATTTTAAATGGGGTCCATAAGTGGGCCAACATGTAATTGTAGAGATTTTCATTTGATTCATCCTAGACATATATGACTTATGACATAATATTGAAATTTCAAATTATCAATTGACATTTATCTTTATCATGACCATTGATCAATGATGAAGTATCATACTATCAATTGTATTTTACAATTTTGTATATTTGTAAGAAATATTGCTATATATGTATGTGTGTGTGTATGTGTGTGTGTATTGTAATGTCCCCATTTTTTGTGAGCATCATAGTTTGTGGGATTAGTCTATTATTTAACCCTCGTAGGCTAATCAGATGGATAGAGGGTCCTTGTTGGCAGTGCTAGAGGCTATTTCCCCACTCCAAAGATCGGGGATGTTCAAGGATTGCACTTCGTTTGAGTCTGATTGGCACATTTACTATTTATAGTAAGTGTCTATTCTAGGGAACTCGGGATTTCTATCTTTGGCAAGGCACCTGGACCGTCCTCAATTGCAGTGATGACCTTTGGCACCTTTGTTGATTAGGTATTCAAGGATTTACTAATTATAGTAAATCAAGGGTCGATAGAGATGAACCCTTACTATTTTTAGTAAGGCACCCTGGTTAGCAGTGAATGCAGTGGGCTACCTCCTGGTTTTGACAAAATCGAGAAATAATGAGTATCTTTGGAGTTGTGACATTTTAATTATTAATAAAGTAGTACTTTATTAATAATTAATTAAAAGTGCACATCATCAAATGTTATTTGACTTTATTATTAAAAGGGGTTATTTAATGATCATAAAGTCAAATTATAAAGTGCATATGAGGGATAATGTAAAGTGTCAATTTAAAGGGAGAGAAGTGATTATTAAAATATATTTTATGTTATTTTGTTGTGAACAAAATGGAGGGGAATATAATTAAATATTATATTTCAAATACATTAAAAGCAAGTGCAACAAAAGCTAAATATTGTATAAGTCATGAAAAGAGTATTCAAGAAGCTATTGGCTGTGGGATTGAAAGTTATAAATGCATTCATTGCAAGGTGAAAATCATTCATGACTTGAACATTTTGGTTTTGTGAATTTGATTGAGATTTGGAGACTAGGCTTTGAGTCTCAGGCTTGAAGAATTGTAAATACTTCCAAGTTTAACAGCACATTGAATTGGTGAAATACCCGACTAATTGTGTCAGGCGTTGGTCTTAATCAAAGACCAAGATTGCATTAATTTGGTTGAAGAACCGGTGCCTAGCGGTTTCAGATATTTCCAGCATTACTTGTAGATGTAAGTCTTCTTATAGCGCAGATCACAGCACATAAAGAGACCTGCGATTGAAGAAATAAGGCAGCCACAGGGTTTCTAGGTGCCATGTTAGTCCAAGAAGAGGTGACGATTTGGCGGCAGGGGCACATTTGGAACATTCCAATGCTTCTCCCTTGCAGATATAACCTTGGCAATCAAGAGAAATCATTTTTAGGACAGCTGCATCCAATCTGGAAGGATATATTGAGCTGCGATCAGTCCCAGGTTTTATTATTTAGCAAATAATAATTGTTTCAATGCTTATTTGATGATCCTGGTAAATAATTGCAAATATATGGAATAAAATGAGATTTTTGTGCATAGCTAGCAAGGTAATTTGAATTTTCATGCATTTGTATATGTTTGGAATTGCAAAATCATTTAAATACAAACAAAGCAAACCATATACACGCAGAAATCAGAACTTAGACATTGCATGCCAATTGTTTGATGAAAAGTCAAAAGGTCAAATTGAGTTTTCAGAAGTTAGAACCAGTAGGGGGTTTTATATATATATATACCTACCCAGGAAAAGCAAAGCCTTACCGGCATACCAAATGCCTGTATCCATACCTGACTCCATACTAGAACTAGCACCTTAGTTTTAAAAAAATTTGGTTTGTTTACTTCTGCCTCCTGGTTGACCAATCCATTTAACAGCATTAAACGCCCTTATATAGTTAAAAGGTCCAATCAGCAACATATCATCCATGATAAAATGCATTTAACACATAAAATTATCTATTGTGTCATATAAGACAGATTATGCTTTTGTTGACTAAAAGAGAAGCTGTGAAATAAAGAGGCTAGGATGCAGTCTGTAGTGCTGACACCAACACAGCCCTTGATGACATCAAAACAGCCAATAATAATATGTCCCATGCTTTTGACTGGATTGACTCCTTCTAGCCAGGATATGCTGTTGTGGTAATAAGATTATGATTTTTTTTACCACATACTCCATAATTTGGCAACTGTTCCACTGCAGGTACAGATTGTATCTGTTTAGAACCATGATTTATTTTTGCACATGTTTTAGACTAAGAATTAATTGTGTTCTGAATTGCATAACTGATCTGATCAACAGATAACGTAGTTTGACAGTCTCAACCATTGTGCTGGGATGAAATTCATGGAGTTACAACTGATTTCCATAAATGCAGAATACTTAGCAACTATGTTACTAAATTCACTAGATATGAATACCAGTTGATGGAAATGTGTAGGTTGCCCTATTGGTATATTAGTTATTTGATGCTAGTCATGATACCTACTTAATCCAGTGGAGATAATGACTAGTTTATAATATATATCCTAATCCAGGTTTATACAGGCATTCCTATGGGGATATTAGACGGGATGCTAAAGTCATCTCAAGAAGATAAATGCTTGGCTATTATCCTAGATAGGATATATCTAGGTTGTCTAATGCAAATATTACCTGGCTTATTCTATTCAAAACCTACGCCATCATATGGGGATATCAATCTAAGTTACCAGGGTTCACCCTGGACCCCTCCGAACTGGCCCAAGTTCGAACTGGTGGTCCGGAAGTTCGAACCCGGGCGGACCATGATGAAAAATGGCGAACCCCGTACGAACTTGGGCGAACTTTGCCTCCCGGACGTCACTTAAGTGACGAAATTTGCAGAATTTTAACTTTTTTTGGTGTCCAAAACTCTAAAAGTTCGTTATGAAGAACTAATTTGTGCTTCTCATTATCATTTGTTGTGTGCAAGTAGGCTATTTGACTTCAGCAAGAGCAAAAGAGCAAGTTCTTGATTGTGCAAGGAGGAGTTGGAAGATTCTTCAAGATTGGTTTGTGAGCTTTTTTCAAGAGTTTGTGCCTCATACGTACACCTTTGCAAGCTTACAATGAGTAGAGGTAAGTTATTGTTTCATTTGTTTTTTGTTTTTGTTTAAGATTTTTAGTTTTTTCATTTATCTTTCATTCTCTATAAGCTATTTCATATTAGCCATTTTTTCGATAATTTTTCATTCTCTTGCTTTTAAACTTCAAAGTTTTAAGTTTTATATTGAATAATGAATATGTATACAATTTGAAATTTCTTCCCATAGGAAAAGGAACTACAATGGCATCTACCTCATCCTCGATAGGCAATACTGAACAAAGAATAGAACCCAACTCTGATTCTCCTTTGTGGAAACATGTTGATATTATAAGAGCCCTTCCTGGAGGTGGTGCATTCCGTTGGAAATGTAGAGGTTGTGATGTAGAAAGAAATAGCTCATATTTTCGTGTAGTAGGCCATTTGTGTGGATACTCTGGTAGAGGAGTCAAGAAATGCCTTGGAAAAAGAGGTGTATCTATACCCAATGAAACTGTACTAAAGTATATTCAAAAGCATGAGGCAGCAAAAGAGAGAGAAGAACGTAGGCAAATTTCAAATGATGGCATTTGCAATAAAGGTAAAAGTAAAAAAAAAGCAAGGGTAACACAACCCCCCACAGATGTTGTGATAGAAGACCACCCCTTTTTTACTACCACGGCTACCCGTGAGCCTGAAAAAGAACCCCTTGGCCTTGCACACAAAAGAAAGGGACCACTAGAAACTGCATTTCAAAATCAAAGTCGGGAAATTGCCGACATTGATGTGAGAAGATGCTTGTTTGCAAATGGGTTGTCTTTTAATGTTGCTCGCTCTCCATATTGGAGACAAATGTTGAGAAGTGCCAATGAAGCTCCAAGAGGGTATCAGGGCCCCGGTTTTGAGAAAATACGAACCACCTTGTTGGATAATGAGGTCAAGTGGATTGATGATCAATTGAAGCCCATAAAGGATTCATGGATCGAGACAGGGGTAACAATTGTTTCAGATGGGTGGAAAGATGCTAGAAACCGTCCCTTGATCAATGTCCTAGCGGTGTCCCCTAAAGGGGCAATGTTTTTGAAGCGGTGGATTGTGAGGGACAAGTAAAAGATGGACAATTTATTGCTAATATTCTCATCTCTGCCATTGAACAAGTGTGTGCTAGTAATGTTGTCCAAGTCATAACAAACAACGCAAAGAATTGTAGAGCTGTTGGTTTGTTGGTTGAAGAGCGACATCAGCATATTTTTTGGACACCTTGTGTAGTCCATTCACTCAATCTTATGCTACAAAAGATTGGGAACACAATTGGGTGGATCAAAGAGGTGTATGCAAAGGCTGAGGACATCCAGATGTTCATCACAAACCATCACATGACTCAAGGAATATTCAGAATGTTCTCACGTTTGGAGTTACTGAAGGTAAGTGAATTTTTTTTTTAAATTAGTATCTTACAATTTCTGATTTTTATTTTTTTTATTGTGTAATGCGTATTCTTTTATAAAGCATGTATCTAATAGTTGTATTTTTTTGCTCTAATTTATGTTACAGGTTGCTGAAATTCATTTTGCATCAAATTTAATCGTCTTGAGACGACTTGTGCAAGTGAAAGAGGCACTTTGCAATATGGTAAATCAGCAACAATTGGGCTATATGGAAGCAAAGCAACAGTGAGAGGGCAGCCAGAATAAAGAGCAGGGTATTGGATGACTTATGGCGAGAACGTGTGGAATATATCATTAAGTTCACCGAGCCCATTATGAGCATGCTTAGGTACGCTGACATGGATAGGCCTTGCCTTGGAGAGATCTATGATGGCATAGACTCAATGCTTGAGAAGATCAAGCAAATTGTAAATGAAAAAGAGCAAGATCCCGAAGAGACCCTCTTCAAACAATTGCAAACAATTATTGTAGAACGGTGGAACAAAATGACCACACCTCTACATTTGCTTGCCTATGCATTGACACCCAAATATTATAGCAACCAATATCTTGATCTACCAGGAAGGCTACCACCCTATAGAGATTTAGAAGTGTCTGATGGATACAAGGCAGCATTTGAAAGACTCTTTCCTGATGATGATATGAGAGATATGATTACGGATGAGTTCATAGAGTTTGTAAATGCAAGAGGTCTAAGTAATGATGCTCTTCGTCATCGGTTTAGGAAGGATGCTCATAGTTGGTGGTACCTCCATGGCCAAAGATTCCAAACATTGTAGCCCCTTGCAATAAAAATCATATCACAAGTTTTATTTTTAATTTACTTGATCTTCATGACTAGCAAGTAATTTTTATAATTTTATTTTAATTGCTTACCTTGTCTTGTCTTCATAGATTGCTAGTTAATCTGCATCAAAAAGAAATTGGAGCACATATTCTTTCATCCACTCAGTGAAGCGCAATAGATTGCAATCAAAAAGAGCAGAGAACTTGGTATTTGTGCATTACAACTTGCGTCTTCTCTCACACAAGACTAAAGAATACAAAGAAGGGGACATGAAAAGGTGGGATGTAAAGGCAGAGGTTGCGGACTTGGATGCTTCCACTTCTCGGCTTTCACTAGATGATTTTGCAGATTTTGACGCCAATACTATTGTTGCTGCTGCTCATCCCATTGGCCTTAGTTCTATTGCTGAGTCAACTAATGTTGAAGATGAAGATGAAGATGAAGATGAAGAGGAAGAGGAAGAGGAAGATTAATACTGATTTTTAATTCATTAGTTGAACTTGAAAGTTTGAAACAATGATAATTGAACAGTTGAACTTGATGTTATGATAATTTTAGTTTTAATGTTTTGAATATTTGATGTTGAACTTGAAGTATATGACGGCATGATCACGATTCATGATGCTATGATTATAAGTTTATGGTGTTTTTGTTGTTTAAATGTTGTTTTTATGATACTATGTGACATTCTAATTTTAACTCATGCTTCTAGGCTTCATAAATATGTATATATATATTTTTTTTAAATCTTACATATTTTTTCAAACCCGAACCCGAACCCGAACCCCTTTTCAAAATTTTGTCGAACTTGCGAACCGGTTCTTCGAACCCAAACTTCGAACCGAACTCGAACTGGTAACTTAGATATCAATGACAATATAGAGGGCTCATAAAGGATGTGGTGTCCCTTATTTCAATGAGCATTATGAATCATCCTATGGAGATACTTAAACAGTTAATTTATACACACCCTTAAGTCACCAATAACAGATAATGCATGATTGTAGCACATAATGGCTCCAAATGCTGTGATACCAACGAAAAGAACCCAATCTAAAAACAAAAGTTTGCAAAACATTGTGAATTTTCAAACCAAAACTTGATTTAAAATAAATTTCCCACAAGAAAACAACAATAACAATCTGTTAATGTATTTTAATCTTCCATTGTCCATAAATTAAAAGAACTTTTGAAGAAGCGCGATTTTGAATCACTATGAGAGCCACCATCAAGATGAGTAACATCATTGATATACGGAGCATTCATAGCTTAGCCAAAGCTCTCAGTTAAGCCACCTCCAAATACAAAGATAACCAATCTTCCATGTTTAAATTTTTTATTCTACTAGATCACACAATTTTCATTAAGAATCATCATTATTAAAATAATTCTTGGCATGCTTATGGAAAAGGAAGCCACTCCAAAAGATTACCCAATCTTTACTTTATATTCCTAAAGCAATTCTTTGGTATTATTCTTCTAAGGCAATCTATACTTCCTTTACTCAAGTTTCCTATGGTGTCATTATGCTTTGTTCTCTGTATATTTTTCCTAGAATAGCTTTCTGTTTTATTTGTATCCTATTTCCTAGAGTAAGCTAACTACCATCTTATTTCCGTATCCAAAATTGGGCTCATTACAATTAGCTTCATAGTTGTATTATCATATTATGAATTATTGTTACCATATAATCTTTTTATGGGATAGCCAAGTATATAAGGTTGGTAGGTGTTCAAACTAGCGTTGCCTTCATAACCCCACGAATGTGGTGAAGGTGTTCATTTTTCAGGCATCTATTCAACTTTTGTTGACTAATGTAATCCAATTTGTGTGAGTGCCATCATAGTCAAACACCATTGTCTTATAATTCACCCTTGAGTGAAGGTATCAGGATAAAACAATCTTTAAATGGAAGCAGGCAACAGTCCTTGTTGGTGACCTTATTCTAGGCCCTGTAATCAATACACATCCTTCATATTCCACTGTTAGTTGGCACAATGATGATGGGTGATCCAACTTGAAATGAACTATGAATGAAAACACCTTGCTCCAACAACCTTTGGGGTTGCTTATTCACTTCATTTGACTCCAACAAAGACTTCCTCTGCAAGCCAATTATACGAATTTGAGATTCTGCAAATACTTCCTTCAAGAACTGTAGCAACTTGCTCATTTGTTGTTATTCTTAATTAGCATGCATCAGATTTTTAGAAGCCTCAATCTGAAACCTATCATCTTTGTTTCACAACATAAGAAATAAAATTTGTCACTAGGAATGAAGGTTTTCTTCGCTCAGTTGGCTGGAATGAGAAATAGTTTGGCCTAGCCTTGGTAAGAGGTAAAAATATAACATTCTCCTCCTTTGATGGGCATGTATCCATTTGCTTTTTTCATCTAGATATCAAGTGATTTTTCCATCTCATTCATGTAGGTGGCAAATACTGCATCACTAGCGTTGTGATGTTCCCTTTCCGAAATAGGATTTAATAATAATAAAAAAAGTAAATGAAATTAAAATATGAAATAAATGAATGAATAATAATAATATAAAAATAATAATAAATATAATAATCATATAAATCAAATATAATTTAAATATATATATATATATATGCTGTGTAAAGTTGCTTCTACAGAAAATATATAATAATAAATTCCATAACATTTATCTATGTGAACAATATATTACAACATGATATCCAACTGCTACAGACTGGTATCAATAGATATAGGAGACAATGTCTGACACAATTTCTGACATAAGCTTGTTTGTCCGTCTGATTTTTCCTCTAAAGTACCGTACATAACATGGGAGGACTTAAGACATTACTAACAGCAGTAAAAGAATATCATCAATGATTATAAGACATTTCAAGGACATTCATCACCATAACCAAGAAGATGCAAATTAAAGGAGGCCAATCGAGATTAATGTCGATGGTTTAGATTAGTCAAGCTGTGACTAATGTCCAACGCCAATAAACAACAGCGACTTGTATATGGAATGATGATTAACATCCCTTAATTATATCAAGCATATCTAATCGATAACTAGTATCAACATAGGCAGCGATCATAATTATCGAATGGAGTTGCATTAAGTATAATTGAGTTCTGAAACAGCACGATGACAGCGATTTAAAAAAGGGACGGCATCAGCAATAAGATGCCAATTGTTTAAGTAAAAGAATGTTTATGAAGAGATTGGTTATGAAAGTCAAGAGATGACTCTTCAATGAAGTGATACACCAAGAGGTGTGACCTCTATGATAATTAGGATATAGGAGGGAGACCAAACACATTCATTCATCATGGAAGAATCAGAGATCACTAGTGCTTATCGATTTAGAAGATAATTGGTGATCATCAAAAGGAAATAAATTAAATTGCTAGCAAGCAATCACAGAATATTTTAATTGAAACTTCTTAGCATAAAGAACCAGTATATGATCGAACATTTCTTATTTAATATATATCATATCTGCTATTCTATGGAAGAATATCAGATTATAAATACAATTATTACTCATCATAAAGAAAGCAAAACAGGGATGACAGTCAGTGAAAGATAAAAGCATTCAACAAGGAATTCAATTTCGGTATGACATTAAATATGAATAAAATTCTTATTTGATATATATATATATATATAAACATTTCTATTTTCATATATATATATATGTACGAACATTTCTATTTTCAATTATATGGATTATATATATATATATATATATAATGTGAATTCTTAATTAATGCATTCTTGAGTAACTCTAGATTTCTTTTATAGTCAAAAACTATAATTTTATAATCAACATTAATGTATGTACATTTATATGTTCACTAATATTTTAAGGGAGACCAAACACATTCATTCATCATGGAAGAATCAGAGATCACTAGTGCTTATCGATTTAGAAGATAATTGGTGATCATCAAAAGGAAATAAATTAAATTGCTAGCAAGCAATCACAGAATATTTTAATTGAAACTTCTTGGCATAAAGAACCAGTATACGATCGAACATTTCTTATTTAATATATATCATATCTGCTATTCTATGGAAGAATATCAGATTATAAATACAATTATTACTCATCATAAAGAAAGGAAAACAGGGATGACAGTCGGTAAAAGATAAAAGCATTCAACAAGGAATTCAATTTCGGTATGACATTAAATATGAATAAAATTCTTATTTGATATATATATATATATATATATAAACATTTCTATTTTCATTTATATATATATATATATATATATATATATATATATATATATATATATATGTACAAACTTCTATTTTCAATTATATGGATATTAATATATATATATATATTAAGATATATATATATATATATAATGTGAATTCTTAATTAATGCATTCTTGAGTAACTCTAGATTTCTTTTATTGTCAAAAACTATAATTTTATAATCAACATTAATGTATGTACATTTATAATGTGAATTCTTAATTAATGCATTCTTGAGTAACTCTAGATTTCTTTTATAGTCAAAAACTATAATTTTATAATCAACATTAATGTATGTACATTTACATGTTCACTAAAGATGATGATACGAATACCATATAGAATGAATCTTATATTCATTAGAGATGGTTTCCTATATCTGGAGGGGGCTAGAGGAAATTGTTATAGTTTCCCTAGTCTCGAGATTGTATAATCTCATGTAGGCAGTATATATACTGATACCAGTCATATGCATATGCGTAGACTTGGAGAGAATTTATTGCTTCCAAGAGATTCTTATGGGTAGTGCTCTATGGGAAGACGTGTCAATAGCCTGATTGCTTAGAGTGGATCTTATATCCCTCAAGCCGAGAATCGGGAATTCTGTGAAGCCTGACCTAGAGGCAGTCCCTAAGAATCAAATTCCCCTTACTAACTTTGAATAGAATAAGAGTCCTGTGAATATTGTGTAATATTCTCTACTAACGTCGGTTTTGCAAGAAAATACACAAGGAGAATAAGAAGGGACATTACAAACGTCAAGAGGAACAATGTCTAGAAAAGTTTCATAAATGAAATGTTCATTTTCCCCACCAAACCTCTCTTAGCAATGTTTGGAGACATAAATCTCTGCTTTTGATTGATCCATTGAAATGAATATAGATGGGGGAAATCACATAACTCTAATCCAGTCTTCTCAACCAACTCTTTGGAAACATATTTTCCCAAGAACAAGAATAAAAAAGCATGTCTAACTTTGTCCTTTTCTTTCTTTGATTTTCAAAGGAGCTTGGTCATTTCATTCTTGCCTCAATGCATTCTATTTAAACATGCTTCCTCCTTAATAAAGAGCAAGCTATGATTCCATCCACATTTAAACTGATATTGACCTGTCTGCCCTCTACCATGGCTGTCAAAGCCTTCTAGGATTGTCCTTTCTTGCAATTCTAAGAATGCAATTTCAAGCATTGTGCATCCAAATGTGTATCGACATCACAACAATTGCAGTGTTGCTATTTTTGTAAATAGTTATGGCAGTTTTTCTTACCTTTTTCCATTATTCTTCCCCTCACTTGAGACTGCACAATGCTTATTTGCATATTCCCAAGTTCCCCTTCCTATTTATCTCAATGTAATGAGTTGGGTGCATGCTTCATCAATGGTCTATGTATGCTTCTTAAAAGGCCTCTAATATACTTCATAACAACAACTCACACAAGTATCCATCCCCAACTAGATTGAATGCCTCTTGAATTCAGCAATATACTCTTGCACACTATTAGAATCCTATCTCCATAATATCTTGTTTATTATTATTTTAATGGTCAACGTTGTAAATCTTGTAAATATTAGAATGTTTCTAATAACAATGATCGTTTCGTATTAGAAACATCATCTTTGTAAACTATAAATGACCGTCTTGCTCATTCTTTAATTCATCCAAATATTTTACCAATTACTTGTGTAATATGGTATCAATGTAATGTACCCGGGTTCTATATGGCAACCGACCCTTTCCCCTCACCGCCCAAGTTGGTATCGATGGCAAGAAATTTACATTGTATGGTGGCAATGTTGATGTCCATACAGTGTATGGTAAAGCTAGGAGCATGTACAGTGATCAAGATACAAACAGTGTATGTATGGTTGTACGGTATTGGTACAAGTTGTACAGTGCTAAGAGAGGGCAGGTTTCCATACGATGAGAGTGGAGTCCGTAATGTGTAGGGGTAGTGTTGACGCCAAAGCCTATGTTGACCATACGGTGATGATATATGGTGTCGAGTCCGCACAGAGTCTCAGGCAGACCGTACGGTAGGGAGTGTGATCTGTACAGTGGTTTGAGCTTGCCTTCGGATGGTTTGGGGGCCTACGTTGTTTGTCTATAGAGTTCTCCAATACCAAGACCAATGAATTTGCATGCACAAACAAAGATAGAGCTCCATATCGCACAATTACCTGAAAGATGAATGCTAGATACTAATGATGCCAGAAGTAAGTCTCGATTCAAACAATGATAGTGCTTCAAATTTGCCAAATCCGAAACAAAGCAAAACAAAACACAATAGGGTGAGGGATGAATCCCACTAAAACTGCGTTAGCCAAATATGGAAGATCTTTCGCTTCCAAAATGATGAAATAGAGCAAAACTCCAACAGGAATTCGCAGTACAATAAAATAATTCAGGTCACATAAGAAATACATCCTACACGCCGGTCATAAATACCCGTTGGATAAACTTCTAGGGGTGCACAAATAGAGCTAACACGACAACATCTACACCTACGGTAAAAATAAAAGATGGGCCCGAGATATACATAAATTAATTGGGACCCCAAATACAGATTGTTACAAGTAGTGGTTGTCGTTGCACCAAAAGATCGACCTGTTAATGCCTAATACAACCACTAGACTTATAGAAGACACAGGAGGCGGTTAAGCCATGTCGCGAACCCTGCGAGGGACGCTGGCCCACTACCAACAATCCCCCTCCCAGCATCACTTGTCGTGGCTTGCATGGGTTCGAGCCTGACCAAGCTCTGATACCACTTGTTACAAGTAGTGGTTGTCGTTGCACCAAAAGATCGACATGTTAATGCCTGATACAACCACTAGACTTATAGAAGACACAGGAGGCGGTTACGCCATGTCGCGAACCCTGCGAGGGATGCTGGCCCACTGCCAACACAAATATTATTATATTATTTTATTTAATAACGGGGACATCACAATCCTCCTAGCCCGAAAATTGCTTGTACTCAAGCAATTGCAAACTGGGGTGCTCCAAAATCTGTTTGCCTTCCCAAGTAGCGTCTTCTATCGGTAGATTCTTCTAATGCACAAGAAACTCCTTGACGATGTGTGTCCTCAACTTCTTCTCCCGGGTGTCCATGATCTCAGCTGGCTCCAGAGCTAATTTTCCTTCTTCGTCGATGGGCGGCAGATCCTTGATACTGTGACGTGTTGTCCCACGGCCTTCTTCAGGCAAGACACATGGAACACGTTGTGGATTTGGCTCCCTTCAAGCAACTCCAATTCATAGGCAACTTTGCCTACCCTCTGAACCACACAATACAGCCCGTAAAAATGCGACCTCAACTTCTCTTTGCCACACTCCTTCAAAGAAGATTGTCTGTAGGGCTAAAGCCGGAGGTATACCAAGTCACCAAAATCAAAACTTCTCTCGATTCGGTGCCTGTCAGCATACATCTTTTGCTGGTTTTGGGCCCTTTGAAGATTTTCTTTGAGAGATCTCAGAATACCCAAACCCTCTTGTAGCCAATCTTTGGCCTTTGGCGCACGATTGTTGCCCAACACCATATCCGTGATTGATGGGGACTCATAACCGTATAATGCTTTGAATGGCGCCATCCCAATTGACATGTGGTACGTGGTATTGTAACAGTGCTCACCCAAATGCAACCACTTAACCCATGCCTTTTGTTGTGTTGAAACATAGTTCTAAAGGTAGCCTTCTAGCCACTTATTCACAATCTGTCTGTCCATTTGTTTGTGGGTGATAACTCGTACTTGGCGACAGTGTTGTTCCTACAAGCCGAAACAGTTATGTCCAAAAAGTGTTGAGGAAGCGGCTATCCCTGTCGCTTACTATGTTTCGGGGAAGACCGTGCAAACGGAATACTTCACGGAAGAATAACTTTGCCACTTGTGCCGCCTGATACCCAATGGAAATAGCAAAGAAGTGAGCATATTTGGTAAGTCAGTCAACCACGACAAAGATACAGTCCTTCCCTTGCACCTTAGGAAGCCTGGAAATGAAGTCCATCGAGATGCTATCCCACTTCTGTTCAGGCATTGGCAACGGTTGAAGTAGTCCTCCAAGTAGGGTGTGCTCAGATTTGTTCTACTAGCAGGTGGCACATTCCCAAACGTACTATAGGACATCATTCTTGAGACCTTTCCACAAAAACCTTTCCTTGATTTGTCTGTAGGTCTTCAAGTTCCCAGATGCCTGGCCAAGGGTGAGTTGTACATCTCTTTTAAAATTCTCTCCATCTTGGACTCGGGTACCGAATAAATTTTGTCCTTGTAGTAAATGATGTTGTCAACCACCCGATACATGTCATCCTGCACTTCACCATCCATCAGTTGGCACGCGAATGTGTTCTTGGAGTATTCAACCAACAAGTGTACCTTCCAATCTGTTGAGATCTAAGACAGAGACCATATGGCAAGCCTTCTTCACAGCGTATCAGCCACGACATTATTTTTACCCTTCACGTATTCAATATCAAAGTCAAATGCTTCGATTTTGCTCACACACTTTTGTTGTCGTTCGTTCAATTCCCTCTACTCCAGGAAATACCTCAGGTTGTTGTGGTCTGTACAAACAACGAACTTGGCCCCAACAAGGTACTGTCAAAACTTCGTCAGAGTGTGCATGATGGTGAGCATTTCTTTGTCGTGGATGGAATACAACTACTTGGCTCCCGAGAGCTTCCGACTCTCAAATGCAATGGGGTGACGGTCCTGCATTAGTACGGCCCCAATGCCTTCATCGGATGCATCGCACTCTAGGATGAAAGGTCGAGTGAAATTTGGCAGTGGGAGAACTGGACAGGAACTCATGGCTTCCTTCAGCTTGTCGAAAGTGCACTGTGCCTTCTCATTCCATTGGAAAGATTCTTTCTTCGTCAGATCCATCAGTGGTGCGTTGAGCGGTGAAAACCCTTTCACAAACCTTCTATAGTAACTGCACAACCCAAAGAATCCGCGCAGCTCTGAGAGGGTTTGGCGGGGGTGGCCAATCCAAAATGGCTTGAATCTTCTCTTGATGCACTTGAACCCCTCAGCAACTGACGATATCTCCTAGATATAATATTTCTGTCATTCCAAATTCACATTTGGACCTTTTGGCGAACAACTACTTTGACTCCATAATCCCTAGCACTTCTTCCAAATGCCTCAAATGATCCTCCCATGTCTTACTGTAAATAAGTATGTCATCGAATATAAACTTGCGCAGTTGCTTGTTGAAGATGTGGTTCATGCAAGACCGAAACGTGGCCAGAGTGTTGGTCAAACCAAATGACATGACCAGGAACTCGTAATGTCCATAATGGCAGGGAAAGTTGTTTTCTCCACATCTTGCTCCCTCATGTGGATTTGGTGATGCTTGGAATGGAGATCTATTTTGGAGAAGTAGACTGCGTCATGTAACTCATCCAGCAACTCTTCAATCCTAGGAATATGATACCTGTTCTTGATGGTCTTCTTATTCAACACACGGTAGTCCACACACATTCAGAGGGTACCATCCTTCTTTACTAATACTACCGATGATGCAAAAGGACTAGACTTGGGCCTGATCCATCCCTTGTCGAGAAGCTCTTGGATTTTCTTTTCAATCTCATCCTTAAACTTTTTAGGATGGTAGTATGGTGTGGTGATGACAGGCTTGGCACCTTCCTCCAATTCAATAGTATGCTCAAATTTGTGATGTGGGGGTGTGCCAGGTGGAATGTCGGCAAAGACCATGTGGTGCTTATCCAAAACCACCTGAAGCTCTTCATCCTGGCAGTGAGTCGGCTGTCCCTGTATAGGTTTTGCTGAGATGAAGCAATGTGCGACCTAGATAACATCGTCATGTCTAAAGATTGCCTCCACTCATCGTGTTAAGATCACCCTCAGACCGTCGTTCTACATTCCCTGCAAAACTACCTTTTTGCCATCCACTTCAAAGGAGAATTCCATCCTTTTTAAGCTTTGTGCGTACTCGTCGAGAGTCTCCATCCACTGAATACCCAATATCACTTCATGTCATCCAAATCCACCACGAAGAAGTTGTCTACCACTGTGTGATTTCCCATGGTGATGCTCAGTTGCAAAACCAAATGGGTGCATGACAAAAGGTTTCCTCCTGCCACCTTGACCTGGAATCCTTTGTGTGCCTCTGTATGCAAACCCCTATGGTTCACGAGTGATGAATTGATGAAGTTGAGCGTGGCGCCACTGTCGAGCATGACTACCACCCATTGCCCTTGAAGTGTACCCGGAATACCGTACACTTCGGAGTGCCAGCAAGTGCCGCAATGGCACCTCCCCATTGTACCAATGTAGCAATCCTCTCCACGCAATGCAGGCTGTCACCTCCAAGCTCAGTGTCTTCATGTTCATCTTCGTCATCAGACATAACCTCAATGTAGTGTATCTTTCCCTTTCCTAGGCAACTGTGTCTAAGTTCCCACAGCTCTTTGCAAGTATAACAGAGCTTCCTCCTCCTGAGATCCTGTCTTGTAGCTTCATCCAGCAACAGATTCTTTGGAGGAAATTTGTGGTCTTTCTCTTTTGAAACTGAGGGTGGTTTGGCGTGTGAATAACCCCGCGATGATGATGTCACCATGTCTCGTGCCTTCTTGATTGAACCCTTTCACCCATCCCTTCAACGGCTCCATCAACCCATCCATGAACAACACAATCCGCCGCCTCTCCGAGATGTCCATTACCAACACAAATAGCCTCTGGAACTCGGTAATGTAACTGTCAACCGATCCGGTAGGCTCAGTTGCACCAAATCTTTGAAATTAAGTTCTGGATTGTTTTCATCGAAACAGTCGATAAGCTTCTCCATAAATTTGGCATAAGAGGTTACTTGATCCTGACCGAGAGTAACCAAGCCGAGATGCCACCATGCATGTGCAACTCCTTCCAAGTGGAGTGCAGCAAATTTGATTGCTTCTTCTTCGGGCATCGGATTGAGCTAGAAATATGGGTCCACCTTCAACATCCAACCTAAATACCTGTCACTTGAGTCTTCAAGATAGATTTTGGTCAACCTAGAGGGGGGCTAAATGTGGTTATGGCCAAGATTATGGGAACATGGTTGCTTAAAGACAATGAGTCCAAGGGGTTGTGGGAAATTAAATTAAGAAGTCTTATCGACTCTTAATGAGTCTGGTGGTGGCATTGACAACATGAAGAAATGTGCTTGTACCTTAAAACCTTGACCAAGGTAGGACTATGCTACAGGCAGTAACTGTTAGTCAGTAGAACCAATTGGACAATGTCTAGCTAGGAAGCTCACTCTGATAGGCGAAGCTGTCTATAAGTTGGCTAGCTAAGACAATTGTGGGTTCTACACCAAGTCTCAAATGGCAAAGAAAATTGAAGCCGTGTTCACATGCCCTTGGGAAGGGCCAGGCCACTTCTGTGTGAAAGTTGTGCGAGTGACCAATAAATAGGTCACAATCGTAAGATCAAAGGTTGAGTGGTGAAAACTTCTGATAATACTCTTTCACCCTATGGAGGTCAGAAGCTAAAAGAAGTACAACAGAGATTGAACCATTAAGTTACAGGTTCTACGAATAATACTTTGGTAGTTAATTCAGTTATTTACATTTCATAGCAATTTAAGAAAAAAGTATTGTTAGACTCTTTTCATGTGAAAGTTAAATGTTACATTTCTTATTTAATCTTCCTTTGATGTTAAGTAACAGAATAAGTTAGTTGATCAAATTTCTTGTGAAGTTAGTTGGAAATTCCTTTTTAGTTAGTTAACAAAATTCTTATTCGTGTTCATAGGAATTGGATAGCAGTTATTTCTGTTATGTCTGTAAAAGCATATTTCCTTTCCACATAAGAGAAAATTTATTTCCCAGTTTTTTATGGGCAGTTATAGTTGGTATGTTACATTCTTACTCTTAAAATGTTTGTACTAATATGTCCTTTCTTAGTTTCTCTGGGACTCTGAGCTAGGGTGTTAAAAACATAAAGAGAATGTTTCCTCTATCTTTCAATTATGGGTGAGAGCCCCAATAGATTCCCTCACTTAAATAATCAAAAAAAAAAAAATGAACAGCTACGGTCAGAAAATGCCACCAATGCAAAGATATAAAACAGAGTCATGAAATTCTTCTGTAGCAAAGCATGTCTAAGCAAATTTCAAACCTCTTTAAATATGCCATCCTCTGTCTTGTCCCAAAAGGGGCGCCTTCCACATAGTAAAATATATGTTATGACACCAATACTCCAGGCATCAGATTCAGGCCCAGATTTGCGTTTCAAAACTTCTGGTGCAACATAATATGCACTACCTACTATGTCCTGGAACTTCTTGCCTGCAAAAAATGGGATTTGTACAAAATCCTTAATGTGGAAAACAATCATGAAAGAAGATAATATATACCCCACTGTATTCACAAGCAAGTTGTGTAATCAATCATTCACCATAACATTACCTGGCTTAATAAAATCCGACAGTCCAAAATCTGTTGCCTTCAGAGGTGAATCTTTATCTATAGACTTGAAAAGAAAGTTCTGAATAAAATGCAATAAGTTAAAAGTCCACCGATTAATCAATCAGATGATTCAAAAATGCACTTTGTTCCTCAGTATTGAAGTGGTAACAAAACATATTGCATTCTTATTTACCTCAGGTTTCAAATCCCGATGCACAACACCATGTAAATGACAACGAGCAGCAACTTTTAGCATCTGTCTTACTATTTTAGCTGCATCCTTTTCACTATACCGGCTATCCTTCCTAAAGGTCAAAATTCCAATTTCATGCTCATATGAGTGAAACAGAAGTCAAGAAGCCAATAGTGTGTGTCTACAAGCTTGTATTAACAGCACACTAAATTAAGTGTAATACCTATGGTGACAAGAAGCATTGATACCCAGATAGAATTGCACAAAGATTACTTCAGAGTAGAAGCAAAACAGAAGACATGAACTGACTTGGACATCAATGTAAAACAGAAATGCCTATATTGGTGATCAAGATTCAAAACCAGCAACCTTGAACAGTTAATGAAACCATTTAACAAAAAACAAATACACTGGAATTTATAAATGATGTAAAAATGGAAAGGAAAAAAACGCTAAACCTACACACTCTTACTTTGCCAGAATTCGATCAAGGAGTTCTCCTCCTTCGCATAACCTGCAAAAAATTTAAACTCCGTTAAAGGAATTAAAGTCGTTTAGAGGGCCAAACACTGGCAAGTATGAACCAGACAAACCATTGTAACTAGTTTCAAGGAAAATCAGAAAAACTACTGATGCTTAACTATAGAATAATTTGGCAAGGACATGAGCTAGGACATTTCAAGCAAAGCCAAGAAACTTTTCTTGACATTATTAAACTCAAAGATACATTACATATGTTAGAAGAGGCGAATAATCCTGACTTTAAATTACAGAAAAGACGCCAGACTATTGGCATAGTTTAATGGCTATTACAGATTTGCTTCAGCATACTTCTTTATAATAAACATCTAAAGAAATATAGCAGTGCTACAAATGAATGAGTTGCTTCAGAAGCTTCCTTAGATGAGTTGCTTTCAAAACTTCCTTAGAATGAGTTGCTTCAGCAGGATAACCATAAACTACAAGATTACAAGCTCAATTGGGAGTGCTAGAAAACAATGATTCAAGTTTTCAACTACTTGAAAAGTTAAAAACATAATGTTTTGCAAGTTGAAGTGGATCATGATTGCCAAAAAATGGGTTCTTCAAACTTTACAGAAGAAGCATCTGTTAACAACCAATAAGTTATTAGAGCTATAAGAAAGTGTTATAGCACAAATTTCATATTTGCACCACAAGAAATATTTTATGAAATTGACCCACAAGCAACCCAACCAAGGACCCTTCAAAGTATTGTGTCCAGCTGATATTGATGCTCAATGTACAATTGGTAATCATGCATTATGCATTTATTGGTTGAGTTATGACCATGGTTTTGTTGAGTATTTTGTCATTGATGTCAAGGGTTGATGATCAAGGTCGTATAGATTTTGGAGGATTACTCAAAGTAAGAGGGAATTATGGCACAAAAGACGAATGAAATGCTTATCAAGCTGCTGATTATTCATCAGTTCTTCATCAGCTATTTGGCTACTAGAGTTGGTTGCTTACTTGTTTGAGCTACCTGGTTGTCTGATTGAGCTACTTGGTTGCGTGATTGAGCTGTTTGGTTCTCTAGTTGATCTACCTGGTTGCTTGCTTGAGCTACTTGGTTGTGTGCTTGAGCTGGTTGCTTGTCCAGTTCACCTGCTTGCTTATTTACTTCTTTTTGCCAAGTTATATTATTTGCCATGTCACCGTTTGATTTTTCAAAAGATAAGATTTTCATTTCAGATTATGCAGAGCAGCCTTCGCAATATCAAAAGGCAGAAATTCATTAAGAGCCAAAATCAGTATAAGGAAGGTTTGACTACGATTGGGCTGACCTTGATTTTAAATATGGTGGCTACAAATGTATGATGACAAATTTATGTACGGTTTTATCGCATATACTCCACATACTCATTTATGCCTATCGTTTTTTTTTCTTGGAATAAAGTCTTTAATGTTTTCAACCTATGCTTAGTGTGAAGACCTCAGACTTTTGCCGTATGTGAGGGGCGGCTTTAAGTAACATTTTTTTTTGCGCATTAAAGAGTCATTTTTAAAGTAAAATAAAAAGGATTCTTATGTGGTGCCTTTACCGATGCAGTCATTTTTCCTAAATGAGTCTATGCATTTTTTTTAGTGGAACAATGTTATTGAATTGTGGGGTTATGAGTCGCATGAGAGTTTTTCTTATTAAAATTGGGTGTTTTTGTGAGTTATGATTCTTTGCTCATTGCTAGCTGTGTGAAGGAAAATTCAAGATTGTGTGATTACTGAGACTAACAATGTTTTAAGAAAATGATGTTAAGGAGTCGATGAAATGGGAGTCGAGCATGGTGGAGCCACTTTTTCTAGAAAAGAGTTGACGTATGGTATTTTAGAGTTGAGCAATAAGCATTCTTTCAATCATCAGGCAGTGAATAATTTTCATCCTATGTGAAATGTTTTTGAATGCTAAGGTATGAAGGCATTAGAGGAAAGGTCGACTCCTCCTTTGGTCACTCAATAGTCTTCATTCATTGTTTAATGTGGTCTTTGCGGGAAATATCAACAGCATAGTTCCCAAACTCGGACTCGGCGCGAACTCGGCAAGGCTAACTCGACTCGGGACTCGGCGAAAACTAGGTTTTTGGGGAGTTTTGCCTAGGTTGAAAATTTGGAGAGTCACGGGTCACTGGGACTCAGCCAAGGTGACTCAACTCAGAACTTTCCAAGACTCAGAGAATCTTGGAGATCCTGGGAACTATGATTTACAGTCCTTGGTGAGGAGTTTTGATAAGGTTGGTTTGATTATCGGATATGTGTGGGAAGTCTTGTGAACGATGGATATGGTCTTTGAAGGATGCTTGAACTTATGAAGTAGATGTATATTACACCTCTGAAATGGTTGTGAGAGGATTTTAGAAGACTGACAAGAATTCATATGCTTCAAGACTGTTATTATTTATTTTTTTAGTGCTGATATTTCATCTGTCAAATGTCATTTATGAGTATCTAAAGAATCGCTTCAGAACAACTCTTGCACCAAGGGGTGTTGTGTAATTCTTGCATAATGTTTGAAGTGTTGTGTGTGTTCTGAAAAGTTTTATTGAGTTTTGCATTTGAGTTGGTGCTTTAGTTGAACGGAGTTGGTGCTTCGAGGAGGGTTGGTGCTCTTAGTGAGTTGGTGCTCACTTATGAAATTTGGATTGGTGCCCAATGAATTAATGAAAGCTATTGTTGTTTGTGGTTTCTTACCCAAAAGGGTTTTCCACATCAAATTTTGTGTTTCCTTTGTTGATGTTTGCTCTCTCTATTCTATTTCTCCTTTTATGTGGTTTCATGTGTTTGAAAGTTTAGAATATTAATTCACCCCCCCCCCCTCTCAGTATTTTGTGTGCTCTTCAATTGGTATCAGAGCGGGGTTCCTTTGGAAAAAGAGTTTAAATGCTTGGAGAATGATCCTGCTTGCACACATGGGTTCTCATGAAAGTTTGCTATGAATAGAGCACCCTTATTTGATGGATCCAACTATGCATTCTGGAGTGTTCCAATGCCTACTTATCTAATGTCTCTTGGTTTTGATGTTTGGAACAGTGTTAGGACTAGTTACACAATTCCTCCAACTCCTCCAATGGATGCTAATGGGAAGAAGGCTTTTGAAAATAATGCAAAAGTTGTGAATGCAATCTTATGTGGTTTGTGTGATACAAAATTTGTGAAAGTCATTCATTGCGATATAGCTCAGAAGATTTGGGAGAAACTTCAGAAAACATATGAAGATGACAAGGTTAAGAAGGAGAAGCTTCAAACTCATAGAAGACATTTTGAAATTCCCAAGATGCAGGAAGAGGAAATCATTGCTGCTTATTTTCTACGAATAAGATGAAGTTGTTAACACTATTAAGAGTTTAGTAGATAAGGTTGAGGAGTCCACTATAGTTCATAAAATTTTAAGGTCTCTTCCATAGCATTTTGATGCAAAGGTTCCAACAATTGAAGAGATGGAGGAATTTGATAAGTTGATTGTTGATGAGCTTCATGGCATTCTAATAGCCTATGAGATGAGGACAAACTCCAATTCTTCACCCAAAAGGGAGGTAGCCTTCAAAGCCTCGAAGAAAGGAAAATACAAGGAGTATGTATCTAGTGAAAGTTCTGGTGAAGAATCTGATTTTGAAGAGGCAAATCTCATGAGGAAGTTGAAGAAAGGTTCTGGTAAATATAAGGCAAACAGCTTTTCAAGTGCTTCAACTGAGATAAGGTAAGACATTTTGCAGCTAGTCCATATGCAAAATGTGAGGACAGCAACTATGAAAAGAGGCCTAAGTCCAACAAGAAGTAGTATAAGGGAAAAGAAAAGTTAAAGAAATTCAAAAAGAGTCTCTATTCAAAATAAGAAAGTAGTTCATCTTATGTTAGTAATAGTCTTTAATTGAAGAAATATTGTTCATGGCCATAGAAGTACATGCTGAAAATCAAGAACATGATTAATGAAGAATATGGAGGAATGATTTTGAAGAAGAGCTAATAAGTGCTCTAAGTGAAATCAAGAAACTTAGAAAGAAAATTCAAAACTTAAAGTTGCTGCTACCAGAAGAGAATGAGATGAAAACCTAGGCATCTCAAGCACTTGGAGAAACAGAAAAATTGATAGTTGATTTGAAGGTTTAGGTTGAAGAAGCAAAAAAAAAAAAAGACAAGATCATAAATCAGCTTAAGCTCAAGGAAGAAAACTGTGAAAGACTTGAAGCTGAAATTGTTTCACTTAGATAGACATCTGAATCATGAGAAGATAAATCAGAAAAACCTTATGTCCCTAGACAAGGTCATTGTCTCACAAAGATCGTCTACTAATAAAGGTGGAGTTGGTCTTGAAAAAGATCAAAGTTCTAAGTCTACAAAAGAAGAACAAAAGACCAACATTGATAGCACAAAGGATTCAACATTAATAATCAGAAATAATGCTTTCAAAAGATTTCATATCTCAAGACATGCACTTATGACCAAGCTTAATAATTCTTTCTTTTATGGTTATTATTTCTCTTGCAATTATTTTGGACACAAGGCAATCAACTATAGAGTGTTTGCAAGATATGATTTCAGAATTATGAGTAGGAACTCTTTTAGATCCTCCAAGGACCTACAATGTTATATGCTATAAATGTAATAACTTTGATCACATTGCAAAAGTTTGTAAAAGTGGAATGGTAGATTTCTCTAAGAAAAACAAGGCCAAGAAAGAGGGCAAAGCAAAGGAGGTTACTAAGGTTCGGAAGAAGGAGAAAGAAGTTTTAGAGAAATTTTTGATTGTGCAAACCATAGTTGGAAAACTCGGACTTGGCAAAAACTCGACCAGTTTTTGAAAAAACTCTGCAAAAAACTCGGGAACTTAAAAAACAGCTCAATTTTAATTAGAAATGCATTTTTGTTTTGCAAAATTCAATGAGAAGATGCATCCAATGAGTTACTTAATGAGAACACAAAAGAAACAAGCTAAGTTTTCATATATATAAACGCAAAGTGGGTACAAAACCGCATTCTCATGCGGAATGTTGATGGTTGGAAGCAAAATAGTAAATAGTTTCTATAAAACTAGAAGTAAATACATAATTACAATTACATCTTCCTCTTCCCAGCTCTACTAGCAAATAAGGGAGAGGAACTAGAGGGTCTAGTCCTAGAAGTAGAATCCTGCACTGGGCGTGACTGTGCCTCCTCACTCGGTATCTCTATTGATGTGTGTGGCTCGCTCTCCATCTTGGAATCCGCCTTGAATCTGCCTCCAATAGCAAAGCAATCACCTAGCAAGGGCTTAGAAGCCCACTTTCCTCCTCCACTCTTCACTCAAGTCGCTACAAACAAGAAATGAAAGATGACTGTGCCGTTTTTTTTTCTTTTTAATGCAGGTATTCTGGCACGCGCGAGATTTTGGTAAAAACTTGTCGAGTAATTGGTAAAAACACGAGTTTTGAGCAAAAACTCTGCGAGTTTTTCATAGAAAAACTCGCCGTGTCAAAAAACTCAGCGATTAATCGGCGAGTATGCCATCTAAGGTGCAAACGGCCTTTCTTGCACATAATTAAAAATTTTATACTGACAGTGGTTGTTCTAGACATATGACTAGAGACAAGAGCAAGTTTATCACTCTCAAAAGCACTAATGGAGGTAAGGTAAGATTCGGTGGCAATATATTTGCAAAAATCAAAGGTAAAGGTACACTTGTTTTGCATGATGGTGAGACCAAAGTTGAGAATGTTTTATATGTGGAAGTCCTAAAACACAATCTATCAAGTATGAGTCAATTATGTGATCAAGGACATAGTTTAGTTTTTAATTTAGATTGTTGTAATCTATACATTCTTGATAATATCAAAAGTGAAAAGTGTTGTTTAAGTCAATGGATGAAAAATGGCTATGGCATAGGAGGATTGGACAAATGAACTTTGATAGTCTTGTTCATATCAGCAGAAAGGAGGTTGTTAGAGACATGCCAAAGCTCACAAAACCTTCAGACAGTGTTTGCAACTTTGCAAAGAATATCAATTAGGAAAGCAAACAAGGAAGAGTTTCAAATCAAAAGAGTGTTCTAGCACAAAGCCTCTTGAGTTGATTCATATTGAACTAGGAGCATGCAAGGTGAGAAGTATTTTATGCTTTTAATTGATGGTTTTTCAAGAATGACTTGGGTTGCATTTTTGAAAGAAAAGTCAGAAGCACTTGAGAAGTTTAAGGCCTTCAAAGCCTTAGTGGAGAATGAGAAAGGTCTAAAAATCAAATGCTTACGTTCAGACAATCAAAGAGAGTTTACATTGAATGAGTGTGAATTTCTGTGAAAAACATGGTATAAAAAGACAATACTCAGCTGCAAGAACACCACAACAAAATGGTGTTGTTGAAAGAAAGAACATATTAGTCCAAGAAATGGATCATAGTATGTCGAATGAGTCTAAGGTAAATGATTCCTTTTGGAGAGAGGTTGTCCATACTACTGTTTACATTTAGAATAGGGAGTTGATTAGAGAAAAGCACAAGAAGAATCTGTATGAACTTTTGAAAGGTAAGATTGCTTCAATTAAATATTTCAGAATTTTTGGTAGTCCTTGTTATATTAATAAGGATGAAGACAATCTTGGGAAGTTTGATCCTAGGGCTGATGAAGGGATTATCTTAAGATATTGTTCCAAAAGTAAAGTTTATAGATGTTTTAACAAAAGATTACACAAGACTGTTGAAAGTGCTAATGTGAAGATTCATGAAGATACTAACATTCATGACAAGATGCAAGATAATGATGGTAGTTGTCAAGTAGATGAATAAGAAAGTGTTGTTCAACAAACACCTCCAAATGTACAACATGAGACAGCAAATCTGAATTCTGGAAAACCTTCAAGTGTTCAACATGGGACAGAAGATGTAACTACAGAAAACACACCTACAAATGACCAAGGTAAGAACACATTTAGAGCCTTTTTGAAGACTTCATCAAAGTTTGTTCAAAGAAATCATCCTATTGATCAGATTTTGCAAGAGGATAGTCCAAGAGCCACTAGAAGAAGTGTTTACTATAGATGAAGATATCTCCTTGCTGTCCATGATTGAGCCTAAAAGTTTTGAGGCAACAAAAGATAAACATTGGGTGGCAGCCATGAAAGAAGAGCTTGATCAAATTCTGAAAAGTGAAACTAGGGAACTTGTCCCAAGGCCTAAAAACAAGAACATGATTAAGGCAAAGTGGGTGTATAGAAATAAGTTGAATAAAGATGGTCAAGTAGTGAGGAACAAGGCAAGACTTGTATGCAAAGGTTATGCACAAGTTGAATGTATTGACTTTGAAGAAACTTTTGCTCCTGTTGCACGTTTAGAAGCTATTAGAATGTTCTTAACCTTTGCTTCTTTCAAAAGTTTTAAATTTTTTCAAATGGATGTCAAATATGCTTTTTTGAATGAAGAAATTTATATAGAGCAGCCTGATGGGTTTGTAATATCAGAAAATCAAAACAATGTACACAAGTTGAAAAAGGCACTCAATGGTCTTAAACAAGCCCCACGAGTTTGGTTTGATAGACTAGACAATAATTTGCAACAACAAGAATTCTGAAGAAAGATAGTGGACAACATATAGAATGTCAAAGGAAGAGGTAATCATATGCTGATTGTTGTAGTTTATGTTGATGATCTAATTTCTAGTAGTGATTGTGAAGAGAAGTGTCAAACTTTTGCTACTAATATGGAGGAGTTTGAAATGTCCATGCTGGGTGAGTTGTCGTCTTTCTTGGTTTGCAAATTCATCAATCAGATAGAGGCATTTGTTTCTCAAACAAAGTATATAAGAGAGATGTTGAAATGGTGACAGAATGCAATTTAAGTCAAAATGATTAGTCTCCGGATGCTAATCAAACTTTGTACAAGTCTACGATAGGAAATTGAATATATGTTATAGCTACTTGACCTAACATTATGCAAGTTGTTGGTTATTTTGCTAGATTTCAAGCTACTCCTAAGGATACTCATGCTCATGCAATTAAGAGGATCTTCAAGTATCTTAAGGGTACTATGGATTAGGGGTTATGGTATCCTAAAGGTAATGATTTTACACTCACAACTTATACAAATGCAAATTGGGGTGGTTCGGTTGATGATAGAAAGATCACAAGTGGAGGTGCATTCTTTCTAGGTGGTTGTCTTGTATCTTGGTTGAGCAAAAAGCAAGCTTCTACTTCATTATATACAGCTGAAGCAGAGTACATTGCAGCAATGTTTTGTTGTCCACAAATTCTTTGGATGAAGCAAACGTTGAAGGACATTAAGGTGAAGTATGATCGTCCTATATCTATCTTTTGTGACAACACAAGTGCTATTAGTTTCTCTAAGAATCCAATTATGCACTCTAGGACTAAACATATTCTTATTAAGTATCATTTTCTAAGAGAACAAGTTAGCAATCAGGAAGTTAAGTTCGAAAATGTTTCTACTAAAGAGCAGATTGCAGATTTGTTTACTAAGCCTCTACCAAAGAAAATGTTTGAATTCTTGAGGGAGAAATTGGGAGTGATTTCACTTCATCCTTAATTTGTTGTTTCGACTCTTGGGGAGTTTTCATTGTCATACTCTTTCAGCCCCATTTCAGTTATGTAGGTTAGTATCAATCATTAATGTCAAAGGGGGAGTTGTAAGTTAGGAGTGGTATTATTTCAGAGCAATTTTAGTTTCAATTTGTCATCAATGACAATGGGGGAGATTGTTGAATATTTTGTCATTGATGGAAAAGGTTGATGATCAAGGTCAAATAAATTTTGGAGGATTACTCAAAGTAATAGGAAACTATGGCACAAAAGAGGAATGAAATGCTTATCAAGCCGCTAATTATTCATCAACTACTTGGCTACTTTCTCGAGTTGGTTGCTTACTTGTTGAGCCACTTGGTTGCATACTTGAGCTACTTGGTTGTCTGGTTGAGCTACTTGGTTACTTAAGCTACTTGGTCCACTTCACCTGCTTGCTTGTCTACATCTTTGTGCCAAGTCAAATTATCTATCATGTCACAGTTTATTTTTTCAAAAGGTCAGATTGTCATTTCAGATTATGCAGAGCAACCTTTGAAATATCAAAGGCAAAAAGTTGTTAAGAGCAACGATCAGCTTAAGGAAGGTTTGACTACGATTGGACCAACCTTGATTTTAAATACAGCCAGTGCAGGTGTATGATATCAAATTTATGAATGGTTTCATCACATATACTTCACGTACTCATTTATTCTTGGCGGTTTTTTTTCTTGGAACAAAGTCTTTAATGTTTTCCACCTATGCTTAGTGTGAGGGCCTCAGATTTCTATCGTACATGAGCGGGGCAGCTTTACGTAACATTTTTTTGTGCATTAAAGAGTCATTTCTAAAGTAAAATAAAAAGGATTCTTCTGTCGTGTGTTTACAAATGGAGTCATTTCTACTAAATGAGCCGATGAATTTTTTTTTTTAGTGGAACAATGTTATTGAACTGTGGGGTTATGAGTCACATGAGAGTTATTCTTAAAAAAGTTGGGCACCTTGGTGAGTTATAATTCTTTGGTCATTGCTAGTCGTCGGAAGGAAAATTCATGACTGTGTGATTACTGAGACTAACAGCATTTTGAGAAAATGATGTTAAGGAGTCGATGAAATGGGAGTCAAGAATGGTGGAGCTGTTTTCTCTAGAAAAGAGTTGACGTATGGCATTTTGGAGTTGAGCGATAATCATTCTTTCAATCATCAGGCAGCGAATAATTTTCAATCTGTGTGAAATGTTTTTGAACGCTAAAGTATGAAGGTGTTAGAGGAAAAGTCAACTCCACCTTTGGTCACCCAATAGTCTTCATTCATTTTTGAATGTGGTCTTTGTAGAAGATATTTGCAGTCCTTAGTGAGGATCTTTGATAAGATTGGTTTGATTATCGGATATGTGTGGGAAGTCTTGTGAAGGATGGATGTGGTCTTTGAAGGATACTTGAGCTTATGAAGTGGACGTATATTACACCTCTAAGATGGTTGTGGGAGGATTTTAGAAAACTGAGAAGAACTCATATGCTTTGGGGCTGCTGTTATTTATTTTCTGACTGCTGCTATTTCATCTGTCAAATGTAATTTCTGAGCATCTCAAGAATCACCTTCAGAACAACTCTTGATTCAAGGGGTGTTGTGTAATTCTTGCATAATGTTTGAACTTTGAAGTGTTGTGTGTGTTCTGAAAAGTTTTATTGAGTTTTTTGCATTTGAGTTGGTGCTTTGAGGTTGGTGCTTCAGCTGAACGGAGTTGGTGCCTTGAGGAGAGTTGGTACTCTCAGTGAGCTGGTGCTCACTTATGTAATCTGGATTGGCGCCCATCTCGTTAATGAAAGCTATTGATGTGCCATGGTTTTTTACCCGAAAGGGTTTTCCACATGAAATTTGGTATTCTCTTTGTTGATGTTGACTCTCTCTATTCTATTTCTCCTTTTTTGTGGTTTCATGTGTTTAAAAGTTTAAAATACTATTTTCTGTGTGCTCTTCAGGTTTTTTGGTAACATGCAGTCTGTATATCAATAATCTGTGCTACGTTGTGATTAAATTTAGAGATGGTTTGTGGAAGAGTTAGTGACAGTCAAACTGTTTCAACAATCATTTTAATCAATTTGAAAATGGTGAAGTGACGAGTCATTAATTGACTGTTTTGGGCCTCAGCAATCAGAAATAATTAAGAAAACAAGTTCTGGAAACACTGCAGCAAGACTTATATAAACAATTAATATTTCAGGTCCATCTAATAGACCCATTGCCACATCAAAATTTTAATTCAAAGTCTAAAAGCACAGGCTACATACTCAGTGAGTCTCAAAAAATCATGCTTTTTCAAAAATTAGCTGTCTTTTACAGGGCTGAATTTTGCCAAGTTTTCCCAAGTACTCTCTGAGTTGAAATTGTTTGGCTTGCTAAGTACTCCCTAGTCCAAGTTTGCAAACTATAACTAAAAGGATTACTAAACATAAATACATCTTATAAGCTTGAAGATCAAACATTTGGCTTTCTCATTCTTCACCTTCTACTAAGATTATTTTATATCCTTCTATATAATTTTTCATTGTCCATTAAAAATTACACGTCTCTTTCAATTTTTGCTTGTCAGTTTGGTCAACTATAGCAAGTAACCTAACATTATCCACAAAAATGCAATGCTCAAGTTTTAAAAAACATTCTTCTGATGCAGAATTCCCAACTGGAGTGATATGCACAATGCTCCTTATCATTTATTCAACTCAGAAAATCTCCATTTGCACAACATTCTTCAAGACGTGAGTATCATATTTGTGTAGGAGGTAAGAATTTACTTGCTACAGTTGACTATATTGATAAACAAGAAATTTGAACAGCACTCAAGATATGGAAATCTCAAAATTATTTAAATAGTGATAACGAGCTCACTTTCACATAATTTTTAATAGAAAAAGAAAAAAAAATTAAAAAAAAGATAATAAAAAAATTAATTTAGGTGTAGCCAGGACAGCCAAATATGTGATCTTCAAGCTTATGAGATGCAAAATTTTAATAGAAAATTAAAAAATTTATAAAAAAAGAAAATATAAAAATTAATAGAGGTGTAGCCAGGACAGAGCCAAATATGTGATCTTCAAGCTTGTGAGATGCATTTAGATGATGTAATCCTTTTTCTCTATGTTAAAAACTAGTGTTTCTGCTCCTTTTGCTGCAGTATTTTCAAAATGTTTTCCTCAGGTCAATAATTGTCAAAGTAAACACGAGAACAAAAACAACCAACATAGATTGACCACCGATGATATCTATGGTCACTCGACATGGCTTCACTGTCGTCTCTTGAAAATGGTTCAGAGATACTAGTCATATTTTTAAGGTTGCATTACTAAATTCTAAGAGAGAGAAAGTAGCTGAGAGAAAGAGATGCTGGGTCGGTGAAAATTCCATGGAGATATCTTGAAGCAACTGTGAAGAAGTGGCAGGTTCCCATTGTGGAGATCCAAGTTCAAATTCCCAAAGGGGCATCTCATGTGGAATTATAAGACGTGGCTCTTGGTCTATCAATGCTGAATTCTAATCTGGTTGTGATATCTAAAGGTGGATTTCTAGGTTGTGACACTTGGTATTCCATTGTACGTTTCAAGTGTAATTACTTCAAAGGTGTTATTATTGGTCTCATGATAGTGCTTCCAAAGATCTTGTATGGATTTCATGTTGGTGCTTGTATGAGCAAAATATTTGTAACTGAACTGTATTATTTTGTTATGTATTTGAAAATTTCAAACAGTAGTTCAAAAGAAACAGCAATCCTTACATGCAATTGAGTTAAGATGAGAGACAGAGGCCATTTTACTCTAATTCATCAAACAGCAGATCACCAGTGTAACTTACATACGATAAACAATCCATATGAGATAGGTTTTCTAATACTGTCTAATAAACAGAAACACATTAAAGAATAGCATTAGGAAGTATAAAATCGAACTACAGTATAAGAGAGTTGATTGAAAATGCTGCCACCAAGGAAAAAATTCAGGCAAGTTGGATATAAGAAGTGTTAGAGCACTGTCTATCATGAGGCAACATAAAATATTTCATCCACATACCTTAGTAATGGCCAAAACCCAATGGTTTACAAGTGTTGAATTGAAGAGGTTGAAATAAATGCAAACCTCATCAATTAAATCTTACTATAATTTAGACGACTAAAGAAACAATTGTTTCAAATACAAAAAAGTAGAATCATTCATTAATACAATAACTTGGTGCAGACAGTCTATGGTGGATTGTGAACCTTGCCCCACTAGCATTAAGACAAATTCATCAATGTACATGGATAATCTTTTAAACTTTTCTTGTAGAAACCTGTTGATTCTCACAGCTTTTCAATTAACATGTGCTAGAATTAATGATATTATAGACCCATGATGAAGTCTAACTCTGGATCAAACAGAATCCCTAGTGTCTGCTTTTGCAGTGATATCAAAATATGCTCTTCACTCATGAAGAAACTGTAACTTTCGAACCTAACACCACTGCATTGAACCTCCAGACACATTGACAACAAGGACTTCAGTGTTCAAATTTTTAAAGGAATGAAATAGTAAATAACTAAATTGTAAATGAATGCATAGGAAACCTCATGGCATGTTACAGGTAGAGACAATAGTAGCCAGGGGGAAAGCTGGTTGCATTGTTAGAGTCACTTATAAGTGTCTTTGGTCTTGCTTGAAAAGGCTAAAGGGCAGCAAAGCAATCATTGCACATGATGTTCATTAACATAAATATATTCTTTCTATAATTTTATTTAAATGTAACATCAAATCAACATTCTTATACTTTTCTATTCAGAACAAAACAAGATGATGAAGTATGCACCTTTAACACATCTAAAATTCAAGGATGGCAAATCAAACAAATGTATGAATGTTTCAACACTCCAATATGAATAGCATTTCTACCTGAACTAGAATATTTGCATATTAGATGAAATTTTATTGTCAATGTACACATATTACTAAGCATATGTGATAATTCATGATGCATGTAAAAATATGTCAGTATATCACATATGAGCATTCAAACTGATTATATTATTTTTGAAATGAAACATTTGCACCAGCTTTGTCAGCTTTAATGTAGCTCTACCATTTAACGGTTAACCATCTAAAAATATTTGAACAAAATAAAAATTGAACTCTTTATAATTTGTGATTAATCACTCACTTCATGAAAAAATCATTGCATTTGGAAAGAGCGGATACTTACTCCATTACAATGTAAACAAAATCATCATCTTCAAATGCATTGTAAAATTGAACCACATTTTCATGCCCATTCAGAGCTTGCAGTATCTTCACCTCTCTCTTGACATCTTCAACAGCAATTGGCAGAACCATCTGTAATGTCATCAAGGAAAAATCAGTCATTTTACCTGAACAAGAGACTAATGTTCCTTTTCAGAGATGAACACCTAAGTTTAATACTTGTAAGAAAAAACTACAATCAGCCACAGATGATAAACCCAGAAATTAGAACCATTATAGAAATGACAAAAAGGGGCTCTCATCTACTTCTGTGCAGCTGCTCTCAAGGTACTTGGATGGTGGACCCAAGATGTACATGAAAGCCCTACTTGAACAGTGGTACTTTATTTTGTTTCAGAAGTATAATTGACTTTTGTGCATCTCAAACTAGAGTTCTAATTTTATTTTAGCCAGGAGTCCACAACATCATGATGACCTACTAATAATTACATTTAACAGTAGATGATAACCTCATATTAATAGGTTTATAAAATCCTTCAAAAAGTGTAGTGGATTTCACATGGATTATGATGTATTTCTTAGACTCGGTGCCCATTTTAACTTGCAGAAAAATGAGATTGCGATACTTCACAGAACTTTGTACAAGTAGCAGCTATTGTAACATGGAATGCAACTATCTTAAGGCAAGATGTGAGAGAACCATGATTCATCACAAATGAAAAGGGAATTCAATTATGTAGGGCAAGCAATACAAACTATAGCTAATCATTGGATTAACCAAATTATAATTCATTAGAAGATGAATTATAGGAAATGGGAAAAGATTTTTCTAGTGCCTTACAAAAGTATTGCAATGTCAAACAAGATTTCCCAATAGCCTAAATCCTGAGTCTAGTGTTGTGAGCCACCTGTGAAAGAAAATGAACCACAATTTGATCTCAACTAGAAAAAGACCAAGGTAACAGAAAGAAGCTTTGTAGGTATCTAGCTATAACTGTTTTAACCCTCCAAAATCTGGGACTGATTCGTATGGGAAACTTAATTTCTGTATAGAAAAAAAAGTCCAGCTGATGAAAATTTGGAAACAAAGCTTCTTTTTATTTTGGAATATAAACTACAGGAAAACAATGAAATATGAATGCTGTGAAATCATATATTTGAAAACTTAAAATCTCTTGAAAACCAGAATTTCTGAAATTGATATAAATCAAAACAAAATATTAAAACTGCTATGACTGGAAATCTGAACTTTCCCAAAAACTGGAAACCAGAAATGAAATAAACCTAATTAATGTTTCATTCATTCATTTTTCAGAAAATCGGAAAGCCGGATCACATTAACAACATGGCTGGAAAGCTAATCAGACATACACAAAAATTGATTAACTTTCCTAGGAGATGTTGGCATCAACTTCACACCACCATGTCTCAGACACCCAATTTTCTCTTGCAGGCCACAGTCACATTTTGTTGGGCCCAAAAGGCGAATTTGACTGCATCAAGCATTTGTAAACAGCTAGGACTCAAAAACCAAAAATTGATATTAGTTTAGGTGCTGTACAATCTACTTCCATGCAAAATTTCAGGTTTCTCAGGCAAAATTTGAATAAATGGCTAGCTTCCCAGTGAAAACCCTGATTTGCAATTAAAAGTGCCAGAATAATGTGTTGAAAGAGAAAAGACAATTTTCTTACTTTCTAAGTCCATTTCATGAGGTATTTCGAGAGATGCTACAAGGTCTATGCAATAAATATGTCTAGTGGCTTAAGATTTGCAACCAATCCAGAAAAAATTTTAAGACATGGAGAGCTAAGTAGGGAAAATAATGTATTTAATTGATTGTCTTCTAATCTAGCAGCCCATTTTATTAGTTTTTGAGGGGGCAGATATTCGTTTGTGCATTTTAAAAAGTTTATTTTACCTTTGTCTGCCGCTGTATAATAAGTGGTGCCCCCACTCTGTATGTTTATTATTTTTGGGCAATTCAAAATAGTTTGTATGCATCCACATGACAAGGGATAAAACAATTTGATGTGAATAACATTTTATTTCCTATTCCCAGACAAGCATTTTCCTCACTTCACATCGAGAGGGTTGTACCAGTAATCTTCCACTCTCCACTGGCTTGAGAACTATAGATGAATTTTTAAATTGTATTCCCTCCTTTTATGTTTATGTGAATGTAGGCACATGTCAACAGTGTATATGTTTTAATATCTTTGGGAAAAGTTCAAACTGGTTCTCATTTATCACGTTGGAAGCAAAGAATATAAAGAATGATGAATGCAAATAAAACATGATGAGCAGCAACAGTCAAAGGAAAATACGTCACTATATACCTGTTAACAGTGCCAGTTAAGCATGTATGAAGGGAAGTAGAACCATATTGCATATATAGAGCAGGCAATTCAAAGTGAGATTGGTGCAGTGAAAGGGGATAGCAAAATAGAAATGGACAGGAAATAATTACTTCCAGATCAGCATTTTACAACTTTCAGCTTAGAAAATAGAAAAAGGGGCAGCATTACAAAATGAAAATGCATACCATATGTTAAAGAATACCTGACCAATGTAATCTGCCAACAAAGAAATAGAATATACAATACAACAGTTTTCTGAATTGGGGCACCAATTTCAGGCTGGAAAAGTGATATCAGGAATCTTTTAGGATTCAAATTTCAGAATGTTAAAATATTATAATGTTTCTTTAATGTTCATCTTAGTTAGTTTAGGTAGGCTCTATTTTTGTCTTCTGTTTACATTTGTTTATTTTAGAAACATTGTAATGTAATTGCCTATATATTGTAAACTCTATTTTCATTATTAAATATACAATTACCATCACATGGTATCAGAGCGGGTCGATGGGGTCTTGTGTAATTTGGCGAATTTTTTAAACAAAAACTCATAGCCTCTTCTTATCTGGAATCATTTTCCAAAAAATTGTTTTCAGTTTTTATGAAACGACTTTGGAGGTTTTTTGTTGAAATTGCTGAAGCATTTTTGTGGAAGATTTTGTCTGATTGGGGGTATCTACATCATGTTTTTCATGTCACTATGCCTGTGCATTGAGGGTTTCAGTTCAAAGATTTTGTTGTGCATTCACAACATCCTTCAATCCCAACGGCAAGTTTTCTGTCTCGCACGACCTCCATTCTACATTATTTGCCATCGTGTGCTCATTGGCAGCTCTTGAAATCACGTGATCTTCAGTCGGTGTTTTTTGACCAGTGTTCTGGCGCTTTTGAGACCTGCGTGACAGTTTGGAGTTTGGCACGATTTCTCTCATGTTTTCTGTGTTTCATGGACATTTATTCTTCAAGCGTTGTTTCCTATATGTGATTTTTGTGTACTTGTGTGTCGTTTGTTGTGCATCTGCAGTTCACAGGGGTTTTGCGTTCAACAAAAGGGCTTCCTGTGCGGCACTTCAACTGCCCGTGTTTTGTTTAAGCAGGGCCACGACCTCCATGGTCCCGTTTTTTGTGGCCGTGACTTCCATGGTCCCTTTTTTGTTTTCCTGAGCTAACATTTTCAAAATCCATGAAAACCTTTGCTTGAGCAGTTCTGCAATTTGTGACCATTTTATGATATTTTGCCAGGAAAAAATCATGGGAGCGTTTTTCTAATTTTTGTCCATAAAAAAATTAGTGGTGGGTTTTTATAATTTTTCTTCTAAATAAATTCTAGACGGGTTTTATAATATTTTTTTCCTCAATAAAAATTTTGGTTAGGTTTTATAATTTTTCCCTCAAAAAATTATTGTGGGTTTTGTACAATTTTTCCACAAAAATTGTTTTGTACAATGGTTTTACCGTTTTTTCTCAAAAACAAAGTTTTGTATGCTGATCTGTGTCTCGGATTTTGTGCCAGCTACTCGTGATGTTTCAGTGTCTGGATTTTGATCGATTTTTTCTCCTCAAAAATCGTGTGATTTTTTTTAATTTTCTTCTCAAAAATTGCTTCTGCGTTTCCATTTTCATTATTAAATATACAATTACCATTACACAGAATTATAGTGTAAGCAGCTAAAGACATATTGCTGGTTTGGGTGATTCAAAAGGTAGAGCAGTTGTATCTAATGTAAAACATGGTGCAGCTTGTTAGAAAACAGCGCCAAGCATTACTTGTTGATACTAAACAAAACATGGACAGGAAACTAACTATTTTTCAGCAAAAAAAAGGCAGTTCAAATGACATCTTAGCCGTCATGTTGGAGAAATAGAGCCAGGATGGGCATTCATTTAGTTTAAAATCTACAATTGTGTTGATGCACAGCACATCCCCCCTGTGAATTCATCAATTTATAACAGTAGGCGATATAAAATCAACTCTAAGTGAGCAAGAAGAAAAGGATTAAATTCAGATTTTGGCATTTAGAAAGTTTGCACAGAAAAGGATAAAAATAAATTTATAGCAGATATAGTGACTGTCTGGGAACGGCAATGTGGGAAGAGATTAATGCTTGAGAGAGTAAAAATCAGGAGCCATAAAATTACGATGCAAGATGATATATCTGATATATTAAAAATAATGGAGATCCTATAGCAGCTAATTTGAATGAAAGCAATCATTTGAAGTCAAAATAACTTGAATTTGAAAAGAACTTAAAATCTAGCATGTCAGCTATCAAAGGTCATCAGAATATGTCACCCATTGGAAAAGGTAGTTTTGAGATGACTGTCAAATGGAATCCAGGTTCTCAGCCCAAGATCAAATAAAAGTGACTCAGAGTAAACGTGTTCAACAGGATGAGTAATCCAGAATTAAAAGTCGTGTAAATAGCTTTTGCTTCAAATTGGTTTTGACAAAAACAAGATTCATGCATATTCTAGAAAAGGATTTTGAGTTTTATTCATTCTTTGAGAAAAATAAACTAAATGAGGCAAATTGGGTGTAGCTGAAAGGTTGTTAGGAAATTTTGTTATTGTCTGCACCTATGGAAATTCTTGTGGTGTAAACAAAACTGTGGTAGTGCATTCCATATGGAAACCGATATACATTTTCATGCAGCCTGTAGTGATCATGAGATTTTGGCTTCATTAGAGGAATGTAATACGATGCTGGTTTACTTTCCACAGGTTACTCAAATTTAAGATGAGTAGTAAACAATGAGGAGTGCCAGAGTGGAGCAGATGTAAGGAATGCAGACCCATTAAAAATGAAGCTGAATTGGAGTAACAGTACACATAATTTTGTATTACCAGCACCAAGGGCCCTTTACAGCAGCAAGTTTCATCTCTCCCAGCTTATTCACTCACTGCTGCATCTATTTGTCATCCGATTGTGTTGCCCATGGCAGTGAGATCCCAACCGTTTAAATTTTCTTGTGAGGCTTTAAATTTTTGGGCACAATGGCTATCAATAATGTCCCATGATATTTTATTCTTTACTATACTCCATATTAGTGTTTAAGTTCTTTCAATAATATGCTCTGGCATAAGCGTAAGGTTTTTTTAAAGTAAATTTCTTTTTAAGAGGAAGCAACTATGCTTATATGAAATATCTACTCATTACAACAGCCCCCACCATTTATTCTAGCCCATAGACTTTGTAAAATATGTTCTGGCTGTTTCAAAAAAATTGCCAAGTTCTTAGGTATACATTTGTTAAATATGTGTTAAGATCTAGTTAGCTGGACATTTTAAGGGACGTGTAATTCTTTCAAAATTAGAATGCGGTGCAACTTGATAGGGCATGGATCAGTAAGTATTGAGTTGTAGCTTTAGCTAGAAGCACATTTAAGGATCCAAACTCTACAGGACAGAAGAAAATCTATCTAAAACTGTGAATTCTGTACTGATTGCAATAGTTAACTTGAGTTTTGACTCTACTGTTTATGGATTAGGCACTGGCATTTGTTAAATATTGCTATACAAAATTCTATACTCAAATAGAGGTGGATTGTATCATCTGTACGTTGATCACATAGTTGTCCATCAAATCATAATAAAAAAAAATCCAACACCCATGGACCAGGTCTGATGATCTGCCAGATGAGTTACATAGAATTTAGAATTTTCAAAGACTAATGTCTTCATCAGGGTGGTACCAAATAATAATTTGATTGTAGGACCAAGAGAAGAGAACCTAACTCATCAAGGACACTATAAGTTCAGGATGATGTCACTTGATTCATTCAATGCTTCAGCAACTTTTGAGGCCTTGATGAATCAAGTATTTAATAGGTTTTTTCACAATTTTATCCTTATTCCCTTTCCCAATATACCAGTTTACAACAAATCGACAACTAAATATTTGGGTCTCTGGAAATTTGAGCAATGAAAGGTTTTATGCAAAGGAATCCAATTGTAAATTTCCCGAGCAATCCCTAGAAAAATTTAGCCAAATCATTTCTTTAAAAGGTGTCTACACAAATCCTTCAAAAATAAAGGCTACATTTGATTGGCTTGCACCAAGACTCTTAAGAGACCTCATTATTTCCCAGGGTTAGCAAGATTTACAGAAGAATGTATAAAGTTTCTCTACAATAGCTCACCCTCTGACCAATCAGCCAATAAGTTGTTTTTAATTTTTGTATGGTTGATTGGTAAACTCTCAAATTCAAATGTAGAGTTCACTAGAATGAACTATAGTTGCCCTACGTGCATAAAATTAAATGACCGCACTTTAGAGGAGTAAATGTTGCTCAAAACAGAGAAATACTGGAAATGGATGGATTCACCATGGAAAATAAGAGACTTTCCTACAAACGCCCAAAGGAGAAAAACCACCTTAATAGCAGAAATTGCTTGACTACATCAATATTCTACAAATGCCCAAAGGAGAACAACCAGCTTAGTAGCAGCAATTGCTTGACTAATCAGTGTTATAAATGCTCACAAACACATACATAAAGTTAATGAAACTCAGATCACCTGTATCCTTGCTATCAATCTACAAAACTCAACATAAAAGGATGAATTCTCCTAGTTGATATATGCAACACCACTTCTTGCCTCCAATGATGCAAACATTCCCTCCAAACCTACTTATAGATTGTCATGTCCTGTTGAAAACCCTAATGATAATGTCTCCTTTTACAAATAATATTTAATATCGAATAATAATAAAATTAAAATAAATAAAAGATAAATAATATTTAAATATATAAATTTAAATATTGTAGTCAATTCCTAATATTAATAATATAATATTATAATAATCAATAATATTATGAAATTTTAATATTATATCAATTCTTTATAATAAATTAATTCTTAATATTATAAGACTGCAAAGAAATATACGATCATATTAACTATGGCTGAAATCAAATTAACATTTAAACAATCCTAAATTAATAATAATAAAAAAACAGTGATCAGCATACACGCGTCTCTAAAGGAAAGTGTGATTATCTTAGGAAGACCAATGGTCTATGTTTGCAATGGTTTATATTAATCTCTAAAACCCTGAGGTTGTATGTTGCCTATAACCATATAACCAACATCTGTTATTAGAAGAATATCAACAACAATGATAAATAGAAATTGAGTTTCTAAACAGCCGATTAATATTTCAAGTTGATACACCGACATATGGCAGAGACACTTATGTAACTTGTATTATCCATTGATTATTTATTGACGCTAACAGCATGACTATTAAAAATGTAACAAACATAACATTTCCTAATTATATGGTCAAACCATAATATCGATCTAAGTAACTGTTGGTTAGTAATAGCAAAACCATAATCCATATTATAGTTAATATTAGATTACGATGAAATTATGAAGAGACACGGTGATGATAAATGTCTGTGATTACAAGAATGAATAAAAAGGAAAGAGTGGAATATAAATCTGGGTTGTGCAGTGATTGGTCTTCATAATGAAGAGGTGTGATTATGGATGGGCATGGGATGTGTCTATTGGCTAAGTGGCTTTCATCCCAAACATTAGATATAAGAAGACATCCACATCAATCATGGGAGGCATCGAATAGGAATTAAGTCGTGGCAGGAAGAGATGTAATGAAAAGATTAAATAATATTGTATAAATTGGATATCTTCAAAGGATAGTAGAATATGCACTATATCAAAGAGGGAATACAAAGAAAAGAACCGCACAACATTATATAATGATAAAATGCATAAATGAGTAAATATATATATATGCAGTGATAATAATACAATCAGAATTATATATATATAGATAGATAGATAGATAACAAGGAAATCAGGAATATATATATATATGAACTGACATATATCTAACATTTATATATAGATTAATAATAATAAATCAGAAGTATATATTTAGACTAATATATATATACTACATTTATATATATGCTAATAATAATGAATCAGAAATATATATAGATCAAGTTATATACTGTTATATATATAAATAATAATCAGAAATATATGGGCTAATATATAGAACATTTATATATGTTAATCAGAATATATATATATATATATATATATATATATAGATTTGTAAGATTTTAATAAATAAATATATATGGAATGAATCATATTACTGGAAAAATAAGGAAGAGATATTCACATTAAAAGAAGAGGAACAGTGTATAAAAGAAGAACAGTAAAAGACAATACAAAAAGAATATTAATATTCAGTGCCTTAGAAAATTCTGCAGACATTTACGGAAGCCCTGCAGTCACTTACGGTAAGTAATTAAAATTCATTTGTTATTATTTACAATATATATATATATATATACTCTCAAAATATTGTATTCTTATACATATATAGATGGTTATAATATAGTTGGCTTCTATTAAAGACATGCAATTAAGATCTAACAAATTATGCTATGGACATTACATGTTTATGATTTCCTTATAAATCTGAATATACAATTATGTTAATTACATTAAGTTTTTGTACATATATGTGGATGATATGAGACCATAGAGAGAATGAACATTATGTTCATTAAGAGATGGATCCCATATCTGGAGGGGACTAGAAGAAATTATTATAATTTCCTAGTCTCGAGATTGTTATCTCACCAAAAGGATGATATGGATGGATCCCCGTATTTGGAGGGGACTAGAGGAAATTGTTGTAATTTCCCTAGTCTCGAGATTATTATCTCACGTAGGCAGTATATATACTGATTGCCAGTCATATGCATATGCGTAGGCTTGGAATGCATTTAATTGCTTCCAAGAGATTCTTATGGGCAGTGCTCTATGGGATGATGTGTCGATAGCCCAGTTGCTTAGAGTGGATCTTATATCCCTCAAGCCGAGAATTGGAAATTCTGTGAAGCCCGACCTAGAGGCAGCCTTAAGGATCAAATCCCCCCCCCCTACTAACTTAGTGTAGAGTATGAGTCCTGCAAATATTGTGTAATATTTTGTACTAACGTCGGGTTTGCAGGAAATTACATAAGGAGAATAAGAAGGGACATTACATAACCAATATTATTCATCAAGGTTATATATTAACTAGTTGTTTAAAATATTAAAGATAAATGATAATCAATATATAATATATCATTAAATAATAATATCTTATAAATTAAATACGATATATCAAGATATAAATTAACAAGAAAATTAATTATAAATAAACAAATCTAGTATTGATGAAATATAAATATTTCATCTATGATTAAGAAAAGAGATACAGAAAATTAGTTCGCAAAAAAGCTTAAATGAAAAATTTATGTAAGGTCCCAACAAGGGACATTACATAGATATTGGAGCATCCCTTGTGTGCTAAAAGGATTCTCAAATGGAATTGGAAATGAGAGAGTCAATTGTTTGTTTCAAATCTTCCCTTTTTCCAGTTGTGACGAAACTACCTATTATCCTTAGGCGGCAATTTCAGAAACACCAAAGCAGTTTCACCCTATAGCCAATACCATTATACTGATCATTCTTAATCTTTTTTAGATCCTTACAGATCATAACTCACTTCTTAAAAGGATTTTGGTCCTACAAAAGCTTAATGAGACAATAAGTTAAGGAAATTTCCCCCACCTTCTCCTTGGAGGAAAACTTTGCTTGTTTTACCTTTGCCTGAGTCCCACTTTTAAAGACTGTTGAACTATGCTACTGTTCTCCCTTATATTTCATTTTTGCACTATGTTTTCTAAAAGTATGGCTTCATTATCAATACCCAAGTCCTCCAATTAAGGTAGCACTTGTTCTTCATCATCCAACATTGAAGGCTCATAAAGATGCGAGTTTTCATAATTTACCATTAAATATAACTCCATAAAAGGGCGTATTCAAGCCCAAAATTGTTCTCAATAATAGCCTCCAAGATGGCAAATGGAGCATATCTAATAGGTTTGATCATCTTGGCTTTTCTAGGGACAGCCACACCTTGTCTCCCACCTTGCTTTGTGATCTCTCCAATGCCAATCATGTCTTTCTTTCTACATGCTTTGTGTCTTTTCTACTAGTTCTATCACTTTAAAATGGACTTATCTAGTCCTCTCAAAAACATTTGATGTCTTGGCCACCTACAAAGCTTATCCCTTTTTTTTCCTTCTTGTTCAAGTGTAACATCAAGTGGACTTGAGGGCAAACAGCCCAAACATGCTTCCATAGGTGACTGGTTCATTTAAAAATGAATTGTCCCATTGAAAGAATGTAGAATGTAGGGAAGAGATACATCCCAAATCTTGGGACACTGCTGTTATATCCCCTTATGAGCAGCACCAAAACTCTATTGGCCAGCTCCATTTGTGGATGGAAAATTATACTCTTCATGTACTTTGTATCCATCAAATTCTACTAAGTGGACCAAAATCTACCAACAAACCTTATGTCTATGTCTGAAACAACGGGATTAGAGAGCCTAAAGTGAACCCATACATTAGCAATAACATTAGTGTTGCTTATTTCCTTGTAATAGTCTTCTTATATGGAGTTAGCATGCACATCTTTCTAAATCTATCCACTGTAACAAACAAATAGTCATTTCCATGCCTCCTACAAAATCCATAGATATGCTTTTCCATGTCCTTGAGTGGGTGGGTAACAACAAATACATTCCTTTTTTTATTGTCTTAGATTTACTTGTACAACACAATTTTCATCCTCTAACAAATGTTACTTTGTGCTACATTTTGGACAAAATATTCCTGCAAATGAGCCTTTGTTTTTCCGAGACCAAAATGACCCATGAATGAACCATGAGTTTCCTTTGTGCTTTTGGCAAACAATTTTCCCGATTTCTTTGAGATAGAAGCCCTCCACACTCTTAGTGATTCCTCGGCAAAATTGAGTGAGGGTTGATCTGGATACAAGTCCCCATTCATTTGTATTGAGGCATTGACAATAGTAGGGGTAGAGGCAGCTCAAAGATGCATTAGCAAAACTACTCCATCCGGAACCTGTACCCTTTGGAGTAAAGGATAAGAACAGTATGGCAGCACAAGCAAGGCCCATTCTCAAGACCGTTGGATCATCTGAATAGCTCTCTACTTCTAATTATTATCAACAATAGTAGTAGGCGAGTCTATGAGTTTTCACTTCTAAGTAGGTGAGTTCGTTCTCAACATTACATACTCCAAAACAAGAAGAACTAATAATGCGTAAAGACCTTAATTTGTTTTGAAAGTGGTCTTCCAAGTGTCCTTCATGTGAACTTGGTGATAATTGAATTTGAAATTCAACTCGAGGTACTTTGATGTTGCAGTTGGTCAAATTAATCATCTATCCTTCAAACAGGATATCTATTCTAAATGGTAATCTAATTCAAGGCCCTACAGTCAATGCAAATTCTTCAAGAACAATCTTTTGTATACCATCACCATAGATAAACCACATGGTGAAATACTTAGGTGAATACCCATTGCTCCAATAGCTCTTCAACTTTTCTTCACTTAATTGATCTCTAAAAGTGATTATAAGTTGATGTTTGGTTCAAGAGATTTAGGTAGAATTTGAATCTCATGTTCCACCTTCATTAGTTGCAACCCCTTGGATTCATGGAACCCTTCTTGAAATACTCCATCTTCTTGCTTATGTTTCAGCAACAATAAACAAAATTACTTGGTTTCCTGAATTAATTCCATAGCTTGACTGGAACGCACCATTGCAACTTTTGTTTTGCTTTGGACCCTTTTATGATGTATTAAATTCCATCTTTGACCAATCTATACTTGTCAACTCTTCTCATGAAAATTGCATCTCTAACACATAAATAAGGAGTACCAGGCACTATATCAAAAGAATCAAGAGAAATTGTGTCCACCTCTGCTTCATCCATACATTGTTCATTTACTCCAACAAGACATTTGCACTTCTTTGCTACTTGTATTTCCGCACCTCTTTCACTCAACCCAATGGGTATGGCTAAGGATTATATGTTTCTAGAACAAACTTCTTTAAAAAGTCAATAGAAATTATATTGCATTGTAAAGATTTATTGGTGCATTGACCCGTGTTTTCTTTAGTTGTAAATTTAGTAAAAAAAGTTTATTCATGTTATCAAGCTGTTCATTCATATTCCTTGTGTTGATAGCTATGCATCCAACTTACCATCTACATCAAAACTATTCTCTATTTCTACTTCTTGTAGTGTTACCACAGACTTTTCTGAGTCATTTTTCATTTTAGTCTTGGGATGTGATTCCTGATATAGTTTTCAACAATTTACATCTACATGTCCACCGCATTGATCAACAATAATACTCCTCTTTTTACCCTTCATTTCTTTTTTCTCCTCTTTGACACAGTAAGCTTCAAAACAAGTTTCATCAAGTCCTTTGGACTTGTAGAAGCTTACCCTCTATTAGATGTGGATGTGGAGACCCCCAAGATATTTTCTGAACATGTCATCCTCCTCCAAGTCCATGCCATTCAACATGGCTTGACTTGGAAATTCCATGGTATAGTCCTTCACACTTTGTCCACCACCTTGTAAAAAATACATTCATTTTATCTTTTGATTAGTTTTATGCCAAATGCAATAGAGATTTCTACAAATCAAGTTCTTAAATTATTCCCACTTAGACACAACAGGCTTTTTCCTTCTTTTGCAATTAACAATCGAGCTTTTCCAACATGCTAGTACATGATCCAACATTTTGAGACATGTAAAAGAAATCTTTTGTGCCCTATTCATATTATGTACACTAAAATAAACCTCCATTTGCTTCATCCAAGAATCCAAAAATTCAGGATTACCTTATCCATAGAAAGATTTAATCTCCATTTAAGCCTCAAACTAAATTGGTGTTTACTCTTCTACCTCATTTACTTCATATGGCTCATCCATCAAGAACATATCAGTATCAATCTCATCTTCATTGTCTCCGATGCCAAATTTCTCAGCTAGAGCTCTCACCAAATCACCAAAAAAGACTGCTCTTGAGCCATTTGGCTTCTCATGTGCTCTTGTTGTGGCCTATCCATTTTTTCCATCACACCTTCCATGTGACCCTACCCTCCATTATAACCTCTTTATTCCGCTTGAGGGTGTTAATCTCTAGAATTTCAGACAGAAGCTCCTCCTTTGAAAATTAGTAACTACCATATAACAAACTCACCCAATGATCATAAATATGCTCTGATAACAAAATGATCCTTACACTCACAAAATCCAATGTAGAATTCACTAAAATATGCACTACTGATGTTCTATTTGCATAAAAACAAATGACAAGGAGTAAATATTGCCTGAAAAGCATAGTTCCATAGAGTTTCCTAACAAGAGGATGAGGGAGCAAGTTTTGATAACGAGGGGACCAAGGGGTATAAATTTGAGAATAGTGGGGGCACGGCCAAGGGACAGCAATGCAAAGGCAGTGGAGCACCAGGTTGGTGGCACAAATAGATATAAAACTTGAAAAATAAGTATTAAAAAGATGTGTAAGGAATAAGCATGAGAACTAGAAAAGGAACTTTGGCATACTAAGTAAAGTTTAAACTACTAAACATTAAACACATGGCAATCATTGCACTGAACATTAGCAATGGTGGGTGAAGGTTTGGGAACAAATCCCCAAGTAGGGTCGAAGGGCAGCTGGGGGTAAAGGCCTAGTTGAGTCAATGGGCAACGCCCCTCACAAGGTCAAAGAACAGCACCAACCACAAATTAAGGCCTTCCACACAAACCTTAATGGTGCATGTCATTTTCAAAATTTTATCATTAGCTTTTGCAGCACCAAGTCCTTGCTAATTCTGAAACTTAAGAGTTATTTGACTAAAGGCTTGTAAGTTAGATGTCTATTTATAAGTTTTTTGTGAGCGCTTAGGGTTTGGCTGGAGTGAATAGACCACTAGGGTTAGAATTTGTGACATGCAAATCAAAAACACTTTTTTTTAATTTTTACAAAATATTTCATTTTCTATTTTACTACCTTGTGGTAAAGCTAGAAGTCCTTGGAAGGGATGGGAAACTCCTTGGAATCCCCTAGACGTCTCGAGGACGTCGCCATGTCCCCAAACCATCCACAAACCAACATGTGTCCCAAAAACATCCCGGAGACTTGAGCAGCAGTGGCAAGACAACAAGGGGACATCCCCTCCAATTCATTACATCTCGTGGATGTCCCCATCCTAGAAACATGTGTGCGTGTGTCATAAAATCATTGGTTCACGGTCGAGCTTTGGAGGTTAGGAGTAGATCAGGTTTTAGGCAATAAGAAGGGCAGATGCATGAAGGAAGATTTGGCTAGTAGTGAGAACGTGCCTTCTTTCACCACAAGAGCCAACAGGATCTCATTGGGTCAAAGGCCAAGCAAGACACAACCGTTGAAGGAGGGGAAGATTTTTCTAAATAAAGGGAATACTTGGCTGGACAAAAACCCTAGGAAAAGGAAGATGTGGATTAAGTTTTAAGTTCCTTTTGGAAGGTTAAGGAGATAGAGAACATTGAAAGGTATGTAATTACCAAAATAGAATTGGCAACAATCTCTTCTACAATCTACTTTTCTTGCACATTGAAAATATTCATGATTGGATTTAGTAATGATGAACTTGTAGCATTTCATTTCCCTTGTGATTCCACTACACTCACCTCAAATGATGGAAATGGAACTGGTCTAACTGTTGTTGCAGTAATGTCCCCTTGAACTAATTTAATCATCTTGGCCCTCTCCTCAAGTGTGAGTTTTAGACAAGGTCCAACCTCTTGACTAGGGTTATGTAAGAGGTATGCATTAACCCTTGTAATACTGCATTTCAAGCCCATTCCCACCATCCGGAAAATTTAGGAAACAAATTTCTGTTCCCAAAAATCCATCCTCCCATTCCAAAAACATGGAGAAACAATGCAATATGCATTAACGTCTTCCATGTCTCCAGCTTAAAAGAGGTAATACCACAGCAAGAATGAGATCTAATGGTCTCCTCATCTACCATCACCAATCTAAATACAATCTTAGGCCTTCTAGACATCGACAAGCAAGAACATTGTTATGCCCTTAACACCAATTACTAAGTCTCACACTTCCCTCTCTATTCTATTACAGCTTACAATCACAATTGCTCACTTTGACTGAAAATTCAACCCGTACATCTCTTGAATGCTTCCTCTATATGGTTATTTTGCATTTACAATGGTTATCTATACATATACAAGCTCAACCAGAAGTTGAAAAGATGTAAGGAAGGGGAAATTTACAAAATCTGGAACATCACATGTAGTTTCTCTGATGTGAGACAAAACTGCCACTTTCAGCAGATTAGTGATTTCATAATCACCCTGGCAATTGAGAAACTGCCCCTTCATTGCCCCTTTTGTCCATCTTCCAGAACCCCCTTTGCATATGGGCTCAAATGAGACGCCATTTTCATTAAAGGGCGTAACTTTTCAAAAGCATCTAAACATTGAAGAATACTCAACTTTAGGTGCCACCAAAGTACAGTTTTTGATCTTTCATTGATGGAGTTGTCATGAAACAAACTCATGCTTTGACTTGTTTAAAGACCCAAGAATTGTAAGGAGTTGGGCTCTTGCAAAAGATTTATTTTCTTTCTTAAAGAACAATTAGACAATATCCGAAGGATAAAGATAGAAATTGGTTTTCAGTTAGTTGCATTGTTAAGAACATTTAGTTTAATTTGGGGCTTTAAATTAAAGAAACCCTGAAAAGGCTATCAATAAATATATTATAGAAATTGATTGGGCAGAGAATATTTATTTCAGATTGTTTTGGGTTAAAGCAAAGATCTGTTATTTTTAGATTGCTTCAGGGTGAAACAAAGATTGGTTATTTTTTAAGCAGGTTTTCTTGCTTGTAAATATGAAAAGACAGATTGCAAAGGGGATTATTATTGAAAATGAAATTATGGCAAATTTACACTTACAGAGATTGGCTATCCTAAAATTGGGAGTAGCTCTAATCTATATGAATCTTAACAGTCAAAATCTCCACAAATTACTTGGTTTTGTTGACGGGACAAAACAACCACTGTATGATAGGAGGTGGAAACAAAACTGTCACCTGATGAAAACCAGTAGTTCTGTCACAACACAGGTAACACAGAATTTGAAATAAACCAACTCTATTCGGCACTCCCACTCCAAATTGAAGTCTTCCAATGCACAAGAAAAGTTTCAAAAATCTATAAGATGGAGAGTATTGTATGTGTTGATACAAGAAGAATTTGGCTGAAAGTGACTGAATACAGTTGGCGATGAGCAATTGGAGCAACAATTGGATGTATCCCCAACATGTGCATATGTTGTTGAAATAATATAAATGGGTAATCAGGCATTTACCACCACCAGCTGGTATTGTATTTCCCACTTGGGGGGAAGGGTTTCCAACATAAAAGTTCTGTGTAATGTGTGGGTTATTGCAAATTTCTAATATTTCTCTGTTTCTGGCATCACATTCTGGCTTATTGACTGTCATTTGTAATTGAACAAGTAGGACAGCATTTAGTTTAGTGATTCCATATTTTCTATGACGTATTTGACAAAATCACAGATTGAGCTCCCCCGCCAGCTTGGAATGTTTTCATGCTTGGTTGTTCAGAGTTCTATTGCATATTTCTATAAAATAATTCTCTAAATCCTTTTTCCTTTCATGTATCAAGAATTTATGTTTCAGAATTTTACTGGCAGATTACTTTTCCAGAATTATACAATTTCAGTTCAAATTTCCATAACAGCAAGTTTTTGAATTAGCAAAGCTTATAACAGTGTTCATTTGTGTATTTCTAAGTCAGAATTATTGACCACTAATTAGGCTATATAATGTCAGACTAACAAAGTGAGACTTGTAATTTTAATATAATGTTTAGTGAAAACATAATGGAGAGTCACCCTGCATAAGAATATATGTTAATGTGTTAACGAGGCGGACCCATAATTTTTATTGCTTGTTATTATGACTATGACACTATAGCACTCTGAATTATGCAGATGAGGGGACAAGTAGCCTAATAAAAAACACTGATAAATAGAAATGAACGGAGTTAATACAGAAGAAATTTGAACAAGATACAAGATTAGTGGCTCAGTCTAAACCAGACTAACTAATCCCAAAATGTAAGGGGTTTGGGCAAAACAGGAATTTTTATAATCAATGTAGCATAGATGTGACTATGGAGGCAAGTCAATCCACACTTCATACAAAATACAAAAAATATAACAGTTGGGAATGAGTTATTATCCAAAGAACATATATGGCATGAGAGAAAACAAATGTCAAAAGAAAAATAACCATCCACTTCCTCTAGTGCCTCAAAGGAGATTGAACTGCACAAAAAACTAGCAGAAAGAATAACGGATTCTATCATAGCTACAACTGTTTAGTAGCATTATTAAGAATAACAATTTGTACACAGATGCAGAGAAGCATAGTAAGAAGATATTGGCGTTAAAGATGTGTCCTATTCGGATACAATCAATTCAGCTATGCCCAAAATTGCTTGCTGAAGCTGCATACTCTAAGTCCTGGGAGAGAAAAACATCAATTTATTTGGCTAATTGGCTCAAGAAAGAGATTAGGCTCATGGCCAGGGATGTCCTACACTTACACATAAAAATTATCATGTTTGTTTGAACTTTGAAATGCTGAAAATTGTTTGCTAATTGGGTCAAGTAGATTAGGTGCATGGCCAGGGATGTCCTACACATCAAAAATGCCGTGTTTGTTCTAATGCATGTTTTTTTTTGCTAAATTAGTAAATAGGTCAAGTAATGTATTGGGATCATGGCCATGAATGTCCTGACTCCTATGCATCAAAGATATCTTGTATATTTGAAATGCTGTGTGGCTAAGCAATATATGCTGTACACTCTAGCACAATGTCCTGCACAGAGATCATGTTAATGTATTAATGAGGCAAATCCAAACATTTTATTGATTATGATTCTGACTATGGCACTATAGCACTCTGAATTATGCAGATGAGAGCAAGAAGTCTAACCAAAAACACTGATAAATAAAAATAAACAAAGTTAACACAGAAGGAATTTGAAGAAGATAAAAGAGTGGTGATCCAACCTAAACAAGACCAGCTAATCCCAAACTTTAAGGTTTTTTGAGCAAAACTGGAAGTTTTTCTAGTCAATGTAGCATGGATGTGACTATTGAGGCAAGTCAGTCCACACTTTAATAGTTGGAAAATAATTATGATCCACAGCATCATACATAGTATGGGAGAAAAACGAATATCAAAAGAAAAGTCGCCATTTATTTCCTCTAGAGCCTAAGAGGATATTAAACTGCAGAAAATATCTAGCATAAAGAATAACAGATTCTATCATAGCTGCAACTGTGGAGTAGCACTATTAAGAATCGTCATTTGTGTACAGATGCTGAAAAGCATACTAAGGAGGTATTGGTGGTAAAGTTGTGTTCTATTGAATACAATCAATTCAGCTATGCACAAAATTGCATGCTGAAGCTGAATCCTCTACGACCTGGGAGAGGAAAAAAAAATTATTTGGCTTATTGGGTCAAGAGAGAGAGATTGGACTCGTGGCCAGGAATGTCCTAGACAACAAAGATATCATATTTGTTTGAAATGCTATTTTTTTGTTTTTGCTAATTAGGTCAAATAAGAGATTGTGTGCACGGCCAGGGATGTCCTACACATCAAATATACGGTGTTTGTTTAAAATGCTGAATCTTTTCGGCTAATTAGATCAAGTAAAGGACCTTAGTGGCCATTAATGACCTAGACATTAAAGATATCATGTATATTTAGAATGCTGTGTGGCTAAGCATTCTATGCTGCATACTCTAGCACAATGTCCTGCACAGAGATCTATTATATATATAACGTATCCACACCTTATTAGATTCAAAACAGGAATTTCAACTCCTGAGTGTGGTTACAATGCAAGTGACGCGTATTACAAGTTACAATAATACAACATTCATCTTTTTCAACCCGTATCATAATAAAAGATTGAAGCATGTCCACACGTTAATTATCGTAACGAATTTATGCGATTAATGACTCCCAAATAATATTAATAGATCGGAATAATGAATAATCCCATGGATGCGTAAGAAAAGTGAAACTAGATAGAAAGTAATTTCCCTCAAAATTGATTGCAAAATATTGGCTTTCGCAAAGGTGTACCTTTTTCTTTTCGATACGTTTGACTGCAACTCTCTCGGCAGTGTGTTTGTGAGTGGCGACATAAGTGTAGCCAAACTGGCCGTGGCCCAGCAATTTCCCAATCGTATATTTGTGATCAAAGTCTCTATCGTAACCAAAATTCCAGCGCTTCCCATGCGCCGCCGCTGCCACGAGGCTACTGCTCTTTTTGGTGGTGGTGATGGTGGTGTGTGACTTACCCTTTTCCTTCTCCTTCTCCTTCTCCTTCTCCCTCTGGCTACTCGACCCACTAACTTTCCTCTTACTTGAGGATATACAGAGACCCATTATAATAGAAGAAATGAATTATCATACGAGTCTTCCTCTTCCTCCTCCTCTTGCTGATCTTAATCAACTTTCATGTATATTTCCCTCACAGATTGTGACGGCGTTGACGGCGAGAGAGAGAAAAGAATGCACGAGGAAGGTTACCTTCCCCCTCGTGAAAGGGGTGAATAGTTAAAACGTGTGCCCACGTAAGCAAGTGAATTGATACGCACTATACAGGAATGCCCCTGCTCCAGTAATCTACCATAAGTAGAAACAGACCAGTGCTAACTTGTAAGCTACATTAAAATCTTAGTAATCGACCATAAGTAGAAACAGACCAGTGCTAACCTGTACGCTACATTAAAATCTTTCTTATTCTAAATTTTGCCTCATTAAAATCTTTCTTATGGTTATTGTTTAATTTTTATCTGATTAATTTGTTTCCTTCATTTTTCTAAATTTGATGTCATTCAAATCTTTTTTCGAGAAGAATTCAAAATTTTATATCATTCAAAATTTTTTTCAAGAAGAATTCAAAATTTTATGTCATTAAAATCTTTTTTTCACTTATTGGTCATTATTCTAAATTTTAAGTCATTCATTCATTCATTCATCATTGTTCTAAATTTTATGTCATTAAAATCTCTCTCATTCATTGTTATTGTTCTAAATTTTAGATCATTAAAATCTATGTTTCATTCATTTGTTGGTGGTCCTTATTAGTACTTGCCAATAGGCTAGCAAGTACTATTGCATCACTTTTTGCATTTCTTCCATTAAGTAGCTATTAAAATCAATTCTTTGCCCCAATTATAATTTAGTATTTTCTTATTTTGTTAAAAATAACACATATTCTATAGTTTAAATGTTAATTTTTTAAGTTTATAATTTGTAAAAATTATTTTTTGATGATATGATTGGCTAATACATTTGAGCTCTTATTACTGGAGTGAACCAATTAAAATGTACCACGTTTGTTATTTATTGTGCATTCAAATAGTATAATCTAATTTATATATCATCTTATTTTATTTGGTTTATGGTTTATTTCTATTTTTGTTGTATTATAAAATATTAAATTTTTTAGATTTATTTTAATATATATTATATAAATTTAGATTTAATAGAATAACATTATAATATTGTTGAAAATGAGTTATTTGGATTAAATAATTAATATTAAAATTAATTATAAGTAGAACTATTTTACAATTTAAATTAATTATAAATGATATTTTATAATTATTTATAAAATTTGGTTTATGGTTTACAACTTTTTAGATACTTATTTTTATATATATTATATAAATTTAGATTTAATAGAATAACATTATAATATTGTTGAAAAAGAGTTATTTGGACTAAATAATTAATATTAAAATTAATTATAAGTGGAACTATTTTACAATTTAAATTAATTATAAATGATATTTTATAATTATTTATAAAATTAAAAATATTATTAGAACTATAATTATAGAATTTTATAATTTTTTATAATTAAATAATTACTTTACATATAAATTATAATTAAAATTAAACTTAGTTATAAATTATTATAATTAAAAATTCACTTTACATATAAATCAAAATTAAAATAAAATTTATTTATAAAACTAAAGGAAGTACTTGGCCACTACGTGGCACTTGTTAGTACTTGCCCATCTATTTTATTATTTGATTATTATAAATAGTGAAATATTAATTAAAAGCTACAATAAGATTGATTAATATATTTATAATTATTTTAAATTTTTAAATAATAATTAATCACTTAACATTATATTTTAGATATAAATAATTTTATTATTAATAATTATATTATGACCTTAATTTTAATTAATTATTTCTAAGCATAATATTTTTAACTATATAATTATTATTTAAGATTATTATAATTAAAATAATTAACTATATCTTAATTTAATATAATTATTAATAATTATTATGATTATTTTATATTATAATTTTGATTAAATTAAAATGAACGTTAGATAATACTTATATTATAACTATTTAATAATTAATAATTAAGCAAGTATTAGCCACTATGTGGCACTTGTTCTAATTTCATGTCATTAAAATCTATCTTTCATTTATTCATTTTTCTAAATTCAAGGCCATTAAAATCTTTTTTTCATGCACTCATCATTATTCTAAATTTCACTTTGTCAAAATTTACTTGAATAAATATCTAGGTAGTAGAGAAAAATGATGAGATTTGAGTACCCTGTCATTTTCATTTTAAGTAGTTGAGCTCATATTTCTACTTTTTAGATATTTTTATATTTTTATTCTTTTCATATAAGTAAGTTTTATATTTATATATTTATTATTTTAAATTAATCCCTATTTATTTAGATTTTATTATTATTAAGCCGATAAGCTTTATGTGGGAGCAAAGCTCTCGGAAATGACTTTTTCCTCCCAGAAAGTTGTCAGCCTCTTCTCGAAAGATTTTTCTTTTCTGGCAATGGAAACATTTAGATTTTTATAGCAACTTTCCTTTTGTTTTTTCTTAAAATTCTCTAGCCTTTTTTAAATTAGTTGGAAATTATCATGATTTATTAAGAGATTCTTTAAATGATTAACTGTACTTTCTATTTTATTTTTTATTTATAACTGTTATTTTTTTCTTGTAACTTGGATTTGAATAGAATTGTAAATAGTTATGAAAATTTATTATAATCACTGACATGATATGATTAAAAGACATTTTATATTTAAATATTGTTATAAGATATTTCTTATTAACTATAGTTACCATATTCAATTATAAGAAACATCTATAATGTTTTTAGTAACTTTCTATACCATAACTTTCTATGCCATTAGAGTTCCAATAGATTTACAACAGATATATTTTTTATGAGCTTTGCATGAATGCTGGAGGTGATGCAAATCAAATAATGCTTTGTACGGTGATAAGAATATTACAGAAAGTGGTGAATGGCAACCCAGCATCAATTTAAGTAGCTTTTCCCCATCTCTGAATGGGGACTCTTCTACGCACAAAAGTATAAAATAGGGCGTGTGCATTTTGCATTTTTTGTCAGATTCTTTATCAGTGAGTAGTGGGGAAAGCTTTTAGCTTCACAAATTTAAAATGGTTGCAGTATTACAAAATTCTAATGGTGATAAATGAAAAATATTTGGAGGAGGTCTTTGATTGTTTTATTAATTGTTCTCTTTAACATATAAATTTAGAATAAGTTTAGATCGTTTAGTTGTATTTGCTGGCAGGATATTAAATTGGTTTTGTGAAGTTCATTTTTAATAATCAGATGTATGATTGTGTACAACAGGGGAAGTTTTAGCTTCCAAAAACTTATGGCTCGTGTACTTATTATAATTGATACATAATAGTATTTGTGATAAATAAATATTTGCATAATAAGACAATTATTTTATTTTTTATCGTCTCTAACAAATAAATTTTGAAGGAAAAGGTTTATAGATTCAGAAAAATTAAAATGGATGACTACCAAATGAATGGATGACTACAAAATATTAATGGTCATAAATCGAACGTATTTGTAGAACATCTTAGAAATTTTCTTTTAGTTTTCTTTAATCGATAAATTTAGAAAGATGTTAGATGTATTTTAATCTCAGAAATATTTCAAAAATAACCCTTCATAGCTCTCATTTATTGTGTGTTCTTATTCTTTGAATTTCCCTTTAATAGTTTTCTCTTTTGCAATACAATTTCTAACACAATTTCCAACACATACGATATTCTAAAAACTTTTAAGAGTTATCCTTTACATGTACAACCAAGTTAAAATAACGCATCTCATGGCCTAAATGCACCTGATTATTTATTAATTAACTTAAAAATTACAGTACAATGTTTTTAAAAATTTTAATTTATTTTAAAAATACAAACAAATTGTCTAATCAGATGCATTTTGGTTGCTACATAGCCAAAACCCAAATATTTGGCTATCTGTAAAATCAACACTCCTATCGGCTAACCATTGCATGCACAAAAGCATGTGACTGCTAGTTTATCTAGTTAGGATCAAGTTTTTATTTTTAGAATATTTAATACAATCATTTATATATTTATTCTAATTTAATTATTATCTATTTAGATTTTTATTTTTTTTCATAAAATGTCATTTATAAGACCTTATAGTCGATATTGTAGTTATGGACTTCATCGAGGTTGTCATTTCAAAATGCAAAATATAATATATATATATATATATATATATATATATATATATATATATATATATATATATATATATATATATATATATATATATATATATATATATATATATATATATATATATATATATATATATATATATATATATATATATATATATATATATATATATATATATATTATAGGTAAGTTCTACTGGTTATGGGGGTAGAGCCCTCTATTACTTTGAAAAAAGAAAGTTACAGCTAAATCCAATAGACTCAAACCACATGGAACAAAAACTGACATTGAAACACCCTACCAAATTCAACCAACTCCTAAACCTTACAAGCTAGAGTCTAAAGAAACTAGACACATTCAAAAACCTAACAAAACTCATCCACCCTCCCCTGAATAGAAATAATCAACCACAATCTATTGTGACCACTACAAAAAATAACAATCAAGAGAAATTTCTACAGAAATACCCAAACCCTCTACTGAGATTCATCTAAGTGAAAGCGTCCTTATGGAATAACCTATTTCTTGTCTCCTCTCTTGCCTTATCCTAGAATTCTAACATGTCGATAATCTTCTTATAGTAGCTCGTGGATTTCCAACTTCAGTCCAAAGCGGTTAACAATTCTTCTCTCTGAGATGTGAACAATGGCTATGCCTATCGTTCTCTATCGATCCATTATTTCTTGCTGCTTGCAGCGCCATCACCTGGCTTGATCTAACATACAGGAGACCTAAGATGAAACATTTCTAAGAGATATGTTGGATGATTCAAAGCAACTTTGTGCAAACTCTAGGCTCATATGCACCTTATATTCAGTCATATCTACTTAGGTGACATATGTACTTTAATCTACAACCTTTGTTATCCCATCAAGGTCTATTAAAATAATGAGCTTACATCCCTCAGAATGGGATATACAGACCCCCTTGAGACCTACTATCATCCTATCCTCACCTTGACTATTGCCTCTAAACTACTCTAATATGTCACCATTATCTCCCCTACTACTACCGGTAACTCTTTTGCCCCAGCTATGACCTCCCCAATATGAGCATCAACTCCTCTATTAGCTAACAAGTCCACCACTTTATTTGCACTTCAGTTTACATGAGAGATAGAATAATCCTCTAATTGGACAAGCCAATGTTTGATTTTTGGAACCCACCTCTTGAGTTTCCAATTCGAGTTTTGACCCTTTGCTATCACATTAATGATGAACAGTGAATCACCTTTTATAGAAACTCTTTGAAACCCTTTTGAAACACATAATCTCATCCCTTTGGTCAATGCTTCTAGCTTTTCCTCGCTATTAGATGACATTCCCAAGAAACCATGAAGGACCCATAAACACGAACCATCGCTATCCCTTATGATGCATCCAATGCGTGCTTCCTCTAGATTTCCTCTTGTAACCCCATCCACGTTAAGCTTAGCCCATCCTATTGATTTCTTGAGGTTATTATGTATGCTTAAAGTTGTTGGCACTTTGAGAAACCCCCAAATACCTTGGATGTACTTGTCCCACTTGTTGAAATGTGTGACTCTTTTTTTGTGAATTTTTGCCATCACCACTTCACAGATACCTAGTTGAATGTCTTGCATGATCTGATCCCAAGATTTGGATTTATTGAAAGAAATCCTAGCATTCCTCTCTTTCCATATTTTCCAAACCAGCATGGAAGGGCCAACCAACCATATGTTACCCCATAGAGAGCCTCTTTCTTGAGTTGGCCAACTCCTCAAAAAATCCACCAAATTACCTTGCCTTATAGTGCTCCATTGGATGACACTCATGAACCAGTCCTAGCACATAGCTAAGAATGGGAATTGTAATAAGAGGTGATTCATATTTTCTTCATTTTGCTTGCATAAAGGAAAAATGCTCAAATCATCTATGCCAATAGTTTTTAACCTTTCCCCTGTCAATATTTTACCATAAAGAGCAATCGAAAGAAAAGCTCCAGCCCTTTAGCAACACTCTTATGCCAACAAAGAATAGTTGTCCACAATTGATCTTCTCTCCTCCCTCTTTGGATCTCATAACCTACCTTAACACTATAGTCTCCTTATTTGGAAGTGCACCATACTATCTCATCCTCCTCTTGCACAAGAGTGATCTTCCTCCTCTCCAATTCAACCTTCAATCTTCCTAAATTTTCATTTGGAGGCAAAAAAATATTCCACCAGAAGTCACCTAAACACCATGTGATCTACATCTTCACATACTACATAATCAACAACCACCTCCCCAAAGTATCTCTATGTTAGAGTAAAGTATTAATTTAATTATGTTAATTAAATTTACTTTACTCCTTTCTTAAAATGTCACTTTATGCTTTTGCACTAGTTGTTTATATTTAAAACACTCTTGCATTAGTCACTTTATATTTAAAACACTCATGCATTAGTCATCTTAAATATAAACCTGCATGCATTAGTCATGTAATAATTAAATTAATTATTACATTCACTTTTTCTTCTTAGAGTTTACCCTTCTAGGTTTTCAATCTCCTTTAGAAGGATTGATCCATTGTATATTTTATATATTTTTTCTTCATATTTTTTGAGTCAAAACCTTGCCCTCTTCTTGTCTCTACCTCCTTATAACAAGTTTTTGTATGTAGGTGATCTTCAGGTTTTTTGGATTTGTATTTCTCAAATCCTACATGGTATCAGAGCCTAATCTGCTACAACTTGTTCGTGTTTGAAGGAATCAGAGATAAGAGGATCAGTTGGTTCAGATCAGGGCATTTTTAGTTATTTTTATTGAAATTAGGGGGTCACTATTTTTTGGTGCACTTTGAGCTCAAATGGACCTCACTATTGAGCTCGCAGTGCCCACAAACCCCTATTTCGATATAAAATACATCCAATTTGGACAAAGTTGCAGGGAGAGGCAAAATAATTGACACATGGGTGTACGATTGTGTACGTACCCCGAGGCAATTTTACGCATGATTTTCAAGGTGATTTAAAAAAAAAGGTGCCTCCCACGCTCCACTTCCAGTGGCGAAGCCCTCCACATGTGACCAACCGCTAAGGCTTAAGGGCTAGCAGCTAGCCCCCAACCATTTTTTTTTTTTTTTGGGGGGGGGGAGATTTTTTTTCGCGAGGCCCTTGCATTAAAATTGGCGTACCGAGAGCTCCAAGTATCATTTTTTGACAAATAAGATATCACCGAAAAGCTGGTTCCAAGCCTGATGCTCTTATGTGATTTAATCTGGCTTTTTCCTCCATATAGTCTGTAGTTTATGCTATCAAATCCATATTATCATTTCTACATTCTAGGGGGGCTAATTTGCTCAAATTAGCTCCATTTTTTATCTGGAAGAAGCGTCAAAAAGCTCTTCTCGAGCACAATCTAGATCTCTGTCTAGTTTCATCATAATTTTTTCAAGGTACACATGATTCAAATCTAAAGCCTTTCTTCTTTTTTCTTGTTAAAGCAAATCATTCTAACCTTGGGGGTTCAATTTATTGGATTTTGGGGGGTGTTTTTTTTGTTTATGTCACTTACTTCTATAAACCATATATTCATCAAAATAAAACCCCTTCTAAAAAATATGGTTGAGACTTCTTGTCTATAACTTTTGACCCCACATAATTATCACACATGTAAAAACCCTGATGACACGACTTCTCCATTCAAAAAGGGTTATGGTCTTGTTTAGATGCAATTAGCCAATATTCACCAGGCCCTTTGAGGTCATGTAGCACAAAAACAAGATGGATGAGGCTATGGGGTTGATTGCTTTGAAAGTGTTAGATAACTTGTAGTTTCATCTTGATGGGTGCAATACCCCTCAAGAGATGTGGGCTAAATTTGAGACCTTATTTGGCACCATCAATGAGTTCAGAGCACTTCAGATTGAGGCAGAGCTTACCTCCCTTGTACTTTATTCTTTTCCCTCTATTGAGGACTTTTTGATGAAGTTCAAATAGTAGATATCTTTGTTACATAGATGTGGAAAGAAAAAAACTGATAAAGAGTGCATTTATTTGATTCTATCTAAGCTTCGGGGAAACTTTCAGATTTTCTCTTCTACCTTCCACTCTACCATGGATGCTTTGGGACCTAGATTCGCCATGCCCACTTTTGAGGTGTTATGTGATCGTTTGACTAGAGAGCAGGCCAAACTTACTCAGTTGGACTTTCTAACATGATCAAAGAACCAGGTATTGGTTGTCCAGCCATCCAAGGGAAAGAAGAAGCCCAAGCCCAAGCCCAAAACATATTCAACTGGTAGTGAGCTTTCCTCCAAGCCACCTCCAAAATTAGATCCCAAGAAATATACTTTGAAATTAAAAACTTTTGAGTCTTGTGAGTCTTCCTCCAGGACTACGAAGTATACAGGTGATCCTTATAGTTTTTGTGGCGAGGGAGGGCATCCAATTTCCAGGTGTTGGAAATGACTTGAGGCTCTTGAAGAAACCATACAAAAGCATAGTATTGCTTCTCTAAAGCTCCACCTTCTCTTGCAGGGAAAGTTCATGCTCTTTTTGCTCGAGCTTTGACTTACACTACCTCATGGATCATTGATTCAAGTTCTTCACACCATATTTCACACTCACCTGAATTGGTTACCTCACTTGCTCAGAGTGTTACTACACAGATTGTAGTTGGTGACTTAGCACTACTTTCAGTTACAAGTTTTGGAACTGTTTCATTAGATGGTGGTTCTCTATAGGATGATCTTTTGGTTCTAGCCATTTCTACAAACCATCCTGTATGTTTGTCAAATTTTTCATGCTGGCTTTGGTAAAACAATTAAGTTCTCACCACATGATGTGGTTATTCGAGACCTCCATGATCCTAATTTGGTTGTTGCTACTGGGAGTGTTGATTCAGAGACACACTTATACAGGTTTGATGGCTTTGAGAGCTTCGATTCTACTAGTGTTTCTCTTGTTTCTCATGAAGACACAGTGAGCAAGCTTTGACATGATCATTTTGGCCATGTCAACTATAGATATCTATAATAGATTAGTAAATAGGAGCTAGTGATTGGGCTACCTCAGATCTCTTGTACTGATGGTGTTTTTCGAGGTTGTGTGCTTGGAAAACATCACAGAGATCCCTTTTCGACAAGTAGATCCTCACATGCTCTAGCACCTTTGGAGTTGATACACAATGATCTTATGTCATTTTCCACTCCTTTTTCTTGTGCTCTATATTTACTCACCTTCATATATGATTTCTCTAGACACACATGGGTGTACTTCTTGAAGTACAAGTCTGATGTCTTTGATTCATTTCAAATCTTTAAGACATTTGTAGAGAAGCAATCTTTTCTTTCTATCAAGCGTATATGCATTGATAATGGGAGGGAATATGTGAATCAATCTTTCAGATATTTTTGCAATGAGCATGGTTTACAACATCAGTTCACAGTTCCTCATACCCCTCAGTAGAATGGGACTGCAAAGAGAAAGAACTGAACATTACAAGAGATGGCCAATTGTATGCTATAGTCTCAAGCTATGAGTGCTTCCTTTTGGGCTGAGGCTATCAATTGTGCCAACTATATTCAGAATTAGATGCCTCATAAGGCATTACAACATTTGACTCTTGAGGAGGCTTGGACTCATGTCAAGCCTGATGTTTCTACATTCAGAGTCTTTGGTAGTGAGGCTTGGGCATTTATTCCAGATTCTCAAAGGAAATCCATGGAGAGAAAAAGCTGACCACTCATATTTGTTGGCTATTGTGAGGATGTGAAGGTGTACATGTTGCTTGATCTTGATTCCAAAGAAGTCTTGTTTCAATGAGATGTTCACTTTGATGAGCGCTATCCTCAGATGGATCCTCCATTATTAGCTTCTTCTTCACTACCTAGTTCTTTATCTTCTCCTCTACAAGATTCTATCTCCTCTGAGGATGATTCAGATGATGCTCCACCTTCCCCACCTCCACCAGATGTTCCACATGTTCCCAAGTGGGCTCGTGATACTATTAATGTAGCTGGACCTTTGGCAAGTGATCCTTTAGATACTCATTGCACTCGTGCTCAGATATCTAGTACTGGTTTATTGATTCATGCTATTTCAGATGATCCACAAATATTTTCAGAGGTGACAGGTCAACCTGAGTGGGATAGGGCTATGGATGAGTATTCTTCTTTGATGAAGAATCACACTTGGGATCTTTGTCCTCTTTCAAAAGGAAGGAATTTGGTTCAGTGCAAGTGGGTATAGTGTACCAATTTTGTTGCAGATGTTTCTATTGATAGATATAAGGCACGTCTTGTGGTGAAAGGATTTTCATAGGTGGAGGGTATTGATCACTTTGAGACCTTTGCTCATGTTGCCAAGATGAATTCTATACACCTTGTACTATCTCTTGCAACTTCTCAGGGATGGATAGTATATCAGATGGATGTAAAGAGTGTCTTTTTGCATGGAGACCTACAGGAGGAAATCTACATGGAGAAGCCTCAAGGTTTTGTACAGGACTCTTTTATGGTGTGCAAAATTCAGAGGTCTCTATATGGTCTCAAAAAATCCCCTAGGGCTTGGTATGAGAAGATGGATTCTTTTTTTCTTGCCTCACACTTCACACATTGTCATTCTGATCCTATAGTGTACATTCAACGTCATGGGGATGATCTATTAATACTTGTGCTATATGTTGATGATATCATCATTACATGTAGCTCATCCTCTATGATTTAGAGTGTTCAGTGCACATTGGGAGAGCAATTTGAGATTACTAATCTTGAACTTCTACACTATTTGTTGGGCCTTCAAGTTATTCAGTCTTCGGATGGGATTTCCATACTCAGTAGAAGTATGCTCTTAATATGCCTCAGAGGTTCAACATGCTTGATTGCAAACCTGTACCCACACCTTTTCAGTTCAATGTTGTTTTATCTACCACTTGCTCTACTTCTATCATGGATTCCACATTATACAAATAGCTAGTGGGTATTTTATTGTACTTGACACACACTCATCCTTATATTTCCTTTGTGGTTGGCCTTGTCTCTAGATTCTCACACAATCCTCATGAGAGTCATTGGCAAGCGGCCAAATGTATCTTGAGGTACATTCAGGGTATTAATTTTTATGGCATTCACTATACATTAGGGGATCCTCACATTATTGGTTACACAGACTCAGATTGGGCTGGTGATACTCCTGATTGGTGGTCTACTTTTGGCTTTATCTACTATCTTGGTTCCGGTCCTATCATATGGTCTTGCAAGAAGCAGACAACTCATGCATTATCATCTACAGTGGTAGAGTACCGAGCAACTATGCTAGCTAGTCAAGAGGTTTTATGGCTTTGGCAGTTGACACTACTACATTTGGGGCCAAATTTTGACAAAAACTTCCGACGGATAATTTTTTTTTATGAATTTGGTGTTTTTTTTGTAATAGGTCCCGATGGTGTCAGTATTCCGATGGGTTTTAAATATACCATCAAAATTCTGACAGTTTTGGGGTATAGATGAAGCAAAAAGTGAAATGACCAAATCATTTTTATTTTGATTGCATAGAAAAGGAGAGGGAGAAAATGAGAGGGTGAAAGTTGAGTGCGAGAGAAGATATGTGATTTCTTCATCTTTGATTGGTGTCTTTGACGGGCAACGTCTTTTGAGCCTCTGACATCATATTCAACCGCAAATTTCAAATGCATTGCATTTTATTTGATCATGAATGCTCTCTGAAATGACCACATTCTACTGATGTCATGCCCTAGCCCATGCTTTATCTCTATTATTTGATGTTATTGGTGCTTGTGCTCAAGGATATCGATTCACTATTTTGAAATGTTTGGATTCACATTTGTTGATATTACTAGCATGTTTAATGATGACATTGTATATTGCTGAGATGCTCACTGAAATGACCACATTCTATTGGTGGCATTCCCTATCTTGTGCTTTAACTCCATTATTTGATGTTATTGGTGCTTGTGCTCAAGGATGTCGATTTTTTTAAAATATTGACTATGGTTATCAAATGGACAGCCAGTGAGCTTCTAGCTAAGCATCATTTGTATTGATAGCTTAGGGCATCAAATGTATTGTATCATTGATAGTTGAGACTTTTTAAAAAGGAAATAGGACAAAGAATGATTTTGATTTATTTTTTCTATTTTGATCCCTAAGTGGCTTACAACCCTAGAGAAGTATATGCAAATTTACGGATGCAGTTGCAGGATACATAGAAGTCGATAATTCATAAGAAATCCATGCATCCAATTTGAATATCAATTAATACAAAGAAATAGGGTCCTCTAATGGCCCAATCATCCAGACCTTGACTGTCCCCTCAACCAGTGACCCTTCAAAACCAAGTTATCATGCAATCAGTGAGTGATCCTTCATTCTTTTGGTCTGCCCTGCATCCAAACATATTGGAAATACATAATAAAATGATAACAAGTCTTTCACAATCCCCCTTCCCTCAAGGAACACTATCAACCATCCCTTCCACATAGCATTTCACTATTGTATGAGTGGATTGTGTAGGAATAGTTAACATTAAACAAGGAGCAAACTCCTCAACACATCTTGGAAACTATTGAATTCAATAATAAATGAAACCTAACACCAACACTATTCCTTCCATTCACTACTACCAAGAATAAATCATTTAATCCATTCAACATTACATATAATCATTAGACAGTTACATTTCCTGACTGTGTACAGGAACAATCATGACCAAAATGATCAAAAGTACTTTCACCCTTACACAAGCTATTCCAAAATTCAAGTAAAACAAGAAATATGCTATATCAAATCATTCATATTCATATTATCCATTCAAAGGATCATTTTTTCAATGAACCCTCTGACTGTACCCCTACGGCAGAGACTGAAAATATACATGAAATTTACATTTTTTATTACTAAAAGTGGTTTACATAGTTTCATATGATCTTTGATCGATCATTAACCTTGTCTCCATTCCTCTGGCATACACAAGGAAAAGAAAAGAGATAACATGAGAAAATCCTAAGCAACCCTTGCAGAAATGGAGGATGTCAAGTCAGCTCCAAACTAGGCTACATATGCATTAACTAATCCTTGGGAGAGAACCCTATAAAAAAACACTTTAAAGTTTAAACACGAAGATAAATCATGAGGAACTAATCTATCAAATTCACTTACAAGGAAGATGTAGGGCATTAAACACAAAGGTATGCCTTAACGATCTAACATATCCAATTCACTTCCAAGGTAGATTCTTCTAGACCAAACAGAACGAATAGGAAAGCTTAGCCTACTACCATGTCTGAGGTGGATATAATCCCAAGAATCTGTAGCCAATGAAAATTTTGTAGACAAAAATGGGTGAAATCTTGGAAGAAAACCATCAAGACAAACTAAAATCTACCGACTGGTTGAAAATAATGTAGTTTTAGACACCGAAGTTTCTCAACTCAAAGTCGGTCACTAAGGCCCTTTAAGTTACCAAAATCCTCATGTTGAAGATTTTTTTGATTATATGAGGTATAGGCATACATAATAAATACTTAATGTTCAAAGACAAATTTCAAGTTAGCAACATTCATCTAAGTTTCATGCAAGGAAAACCAAAAACCATTATCTTCAAAGATTAAAGCATTTTTTCTCACAAACACAGGTGCCATTAAATGGGAATAAAAAAGGAATACTCTCACACAAAAGCGATGCAAAATGAAACTATAAGAATGACCCGAATGCCTGCATTTTTGTTCATAAATATTGGGATTTTTTAACATTGGAAAACTCTTTAGGAAGATTCAAAGTTCATTATTTACATAATAGAGGTTTACAACCCTTAATCCGCTAACTGTACCCCTTTACCAGTCACAGTCACCAACACCAGTCAATTTCTTGACTTTATTAACAACAAAAATAGTATAATGATTTCATGAACGTGTAAATATAACAAAAGGAAATGTTCCTATATCATCACCCAACCACGATCATGTTCAAACACACATATGGATTCACTATTCTATTCACTATTCCATGGGACAGTGGATTACTAAAGTTGCAGAGAATTTAATCTTTTATTGATATTCCTATTCTTCTTTGTTTCATACATCTTGATGCAGAGCCCTCTACTATTGCCTTAAGGAGACCAACTCAACTCAAGGATTCAACAAGTAATTTGGAATCCACTCAAGGAATTAGCCTCAACTCAAGGATTAAGTAGAGTTCCATGACTTTGTTAATCACTTCCACAACCCTTCTACACAAGTTCACTTCCTCATTTCTTGACAATTACTCCTAGAACCATCTCCATCCCAGGCCACCTAGTGCATCTAGTGCCTCCACCATGTCAAAACCTCAACTAGGATTTTCACCCTAATCCTAACATCAAGTATCATCTCATCATGGTCTATTCACCATGTTTCAACGCCCCATTCACTCTAATCTATTCAACTTACACCATTCTTCTTCTACAACCCTTCTAGGCCTGTCTAGTAGCCCTACACACATAATTCAAAAAATTACACCCAAAGTCTCCAAACAACCTGGCAAAGTACTTACCTTTTCAAATACCCTTCAAAGTTACTAACCCCATCTCAATCTTAGTCTTCCATCCTTTGACTGTTGAATACTTCCATCCTCAAATGCTCTTCTCCTAGGCCTAATCAGCCCTCACTCAACAAAGCAACTCTTATTTCCACTTTTCTCCAGGACTCAAAGGCTTGAAATAGTCTTCGTTTCATGTATATGTGGTAAAAATTCATGAGATACTAAAGAAGACCTGCTATTTTTCAGACAAATCTTCATTGTCTCCCGTAAAAAACTAAGTAATAACTACTCTACCCTTAATTTGTTTAACAATGCACCATATTAGATAAAGTAAGTTCTATCACACATGGCACAAACTCTCTTATAACTCATAATACATTGCATGTGTAGTACAAAACTCATGAGATTCTAAAGAAGGCCTCACTCTTAATCAGCCAAATCTTCCTTGTACCACATAAAATTCAACTTTTCTCTAATGTTGTAGTTGCAAGTAATGAATTTTAAATTTTATTTTCTTATATTCAATTAAAGGCACTCAAAATCAGCAAAATGCTCATTTGTAATTTTTGTGTGCTGCGAAGAGGGCACTGTGTGCGAAGAGGGAAGAGGGCACTGGACTTTTACTTGTGAGTTATGATAATTGTTGTAAACATGCCATTGGTTCAGTTTTGTAAAAAAAAATTATGTGTTTAATGCATTTAAAATAAAGGTCTATTTTTGTAGACTGCTAGCATGAAGGAAGATTTGACCTAGCCAAATAAAGGTCTAATTCTATAGACTATTGGTCAGACAAATCTTCATTGTCTTTTGATTGTCTTTTTTATATACTAGCATGTATTAATTGATTGACAAATAAAGAAGCATTTAGACAATCAGAATATAATTTTAAATGCATTTAACACAATTTTTTTTTACAAAATTGAGCCAATGGCATGTTTACAACAAAGAAATAGAGTGATAATAATATGTTGAAAATTGTATTCTATTTAATACACGCCAATGGACCAGTCCCAACAATTCTTAAACATACTTTATCTGATATGATGAATTCTTAAACAATTAAGGTTGGAGTAGACATAGTTATCACACAATTGTTTGTGTGGTACAAGGAAGATTTGGCTGATTAAGAGTGAGGCCTTCTTTAGAATGTAATGAGTTTTGTACTACACATGCAACATATTGTGAGTTTGAAGAGAGTTCGTGCCATGTGTGATTGTTAAGTAATGAGAAAGTTATGATGATTTAATTGTAGAATTATTGGTCCCTTGAAATGTTCAAAAACAAATTCTCAAAAGATGCACTCTCATGGAATATGATGACTTCAGGTTATGCACAAAATGGATCTATCTTCTATCACTATGCTATTATCCTATGTCAAAATGGGAGATTTATGACAAGGTATAGATATCCATCAAGGCATAAATAAAATTCAACTTTTCTCTAATGTTGTAGTTGCAAGTAACGAATTTTAAATTTTATTTTCTTATTCATAGAAGCTTGCAGTATAGTTGCTTTTAATGTAGACAATTTAGACAGTGTATTTGCCTATAGTGTTCCTTAGTCTTGATTGAGGATGATAGGCACATGGTCGCTAAAATGGACTTGCATAGTGCAGTTAGATTAAAGGGGTGATTATTTTGGTAGTGAAGATGAGAAGAAAAACACAATTCATTAGTTAAATGTTTTGTATATAAATTGGGCACTACTTTTGTAGGTAGTTTTAGCTCATTGTTTTGTAATGTAAATTTTCAATTTCATGTATTTTATCTCCTATTTATTAGGTGCATGAGATGAAGGTTGAATGTAAGAGTCTTATAATGTTGAGTTACCTTTGGATCTCAAGTTTTTGATACTCCTATGATGATCTTTCTCAAAAATTATTTTATTCTATTGTTGTTTTTTGAATAACATATTGGGGAAATACAAAATCGTGTACTTCTACAGGACAGTCAACACAAAATTGAAGCATCAAACAAGACTTGATCAAGTTGCAGGTGGAACGTGCACTCAAATAGTAAGTAATGTAGAATAAAAAAATAATTAATATGTCATGTCTACATTTTTTTATTTTCTGAGATTACATCCATGTTCTATATTCACATAATGGTTAAAAATTGAAATTTACAATTTGATAAAAGTACTGACGGGTGTTGTTCACTGCACCCTCAATCAACAACTTGCCTCCATTTGTGGTCTCAAGTTGCCTCCATTTGTTGTTCCTTGCACCCTCAAAGAGCATTAGATAGGCATATTTGTCATTTTCAGATCAAAGATAAAGACCCCCTTTTTAATGCGCGCACACACACACAACATATACAATATATACAACCTTCACCATGCAGATTTGCCTAAGCACTATTGGGACCTTACCCTGCAACAAATGTATTATTGTAAAAATTATCACAAGTCCATTTGTTGCCAGGTCTAACTCCCAGTAGTGCTTGGTCAAATTTGATGCACTTCTAATATATTTTGTGTATAATATATAGGATATTTTATTTTGATTTACAAACTACTATATTATTTGAATATCTTTCTTTCTTGCCACAATAGGAAATAGTTTGAGGTGGAAGACTACAATAACATAAGTGTTTCAATTTGGTATACTATACTACAACATCATTTCATAACTAAATTTTCAATTTCTATATATAATTAGGTTATAGATAATCTAAGTGAAGAAGGATCATGTTAGACAATTCAAGTGAAGAAGGTAATGGGGATACAATCAATAGATTGTGGTCTAACTTGAAAAGAAAATGCAATGGAAAATGTTATTGTCCCTGCAATATTTGTAAGGGCTTAAACATTAGAAGATTGCTAATCAAAACATCTAAGAGACATTGTAGGGATAATGGTCACATTGAATGGGGGTTTTATTATCATCAATTGGTAAGTTTTTCATTATATTTATTTAACAATTTATATATATATGTGTGTGTGTGTGTGTGTGTGTGTGAAATACACTTGATGATGAGATCAATCATGATTTATTTGTGTTCATCATTTTTATATAGTTTGACCTCCCCAAGGGACTACGTGATATGGACCATGGAGGTGCGAATATGAAGAATATGGCTTTGGAAGTGGAGGATCACGAACGTGCGAATATTGAAGCTAAAAATTATGATCTCGTGGAAGATGATGATCATGTGCTAGATAACACATTTGAAGATGATGGTACTAATACATTGATCCATGAGACATTTGGTACTAGCGCAATTGATGATGATGATCAAGATAATGTTGATGTCATCCATGATATACCTCTACTTGAGAAGGCAACCACGACCCTTTACGAAGGCTCCCAAACAACTCTTCTCTTTGTTGTATTGTTGTTGTTGAACTTGAAGGTTATGAATAGTTTATCCAACATAACAATGTCACATATGCTAAGGTATGCCATATATGTCATTATAGTAATTAAAGGGTGAAACATGTACCATAAATATTTTTAATATTAACAACTTATATTTTTTTTCTATACATTGATAGGTGAGTTTTTGTTACCACCATCGAATATTCTCCCTTGCTCATACCAAGAATTATGTGCCACTATGAAAGATATTGGAATAGAGTATCAAACAATAGATGCTTGTCCCAATGATCATATTATTTATCATAAATAACATGAATTTACAACAGAATGCCCTAAATGTCATATGTATAAATATCGAACATATCAAATAACAAAAAAGGTGCCTCACAAGGTTCTTCATTACATCCTCATTATACCACGTTTACAAAGATTTTTTAGGTGTAGTAGCTTGGCACAATTTATAGATTACCATGCATGCAATAGGAGTCGAGATGACATTATTTGAATGTCTGTAGATGGTTTTGCATTTAAGGACATAGAGGAAAAGTGGCTGCATTTTATCGAAGAACTTCAAAATCTCAAGCTTTTAGTGGCAGCGAATGGTGTCAATCCATTTGGAGAGCTAAGATCTGTTTACTCTGTTTGGCATGTTTTTGTCATCAACAATAACATTCTTCCATGGATGTCAATAAAGAGGGAGCACATTATGTTGGAAATGATTTTTCTAGGTATTTGATCATTTAATAGTTATCTGTATGTAATTATAAATCTTGTAGTAAAATGGTCACAATAATTATGTAATATTGTTGTTCATTCAACTAGATAAATACCAAGTTAAAGATATGAATGTATATATTGAGCCTCTTATCGATGAGTTGGTGGAGTTATGGAATGGTGTCACTATGTATGACATCTCCAGACCAATAGGACACAGACAATTTCAATTCCATTCAATGCTTGTATGGACAATACATGATGCCCCAGGGCTAACACATTTTTCTGGTATGTTATGGTGAATTTAAGTTGTACATGATAATTCTAAATATAAAAATTAACATATTTAATCCAGTTGTATCATTATCTTGTAAGTTTTCAAACAAAGGAAAAATTTGCATGTCCAGTTTGTGGTCCAAAGATGAAATTTCGTCATTCAAAAAGTTTAGGAAAGTAGGTGTTTGATGAGCATAGAAATTTTCTCCATAAAAATCATAACTATCAAATTACCAAAAAAATATCTTTTCAATGGGAAAGAAGAGACTACATCTAAGCCACAGAGAATGACACCTCGCATGAAAGTTAGAATATAATAGAATTAATCGTCAAGGTACTACCATTCTACCTAATGGTTTATGTTTGGAATTTGTATATTTATATTGTGTTTTGTTTGCTGATTATGTGATCAATGATAATGAATGTCATCAAGGCAATACTACTGAGCACCTTCCAAAGGGACTAAAAAGTTATCCTAGATAATTTAGTAGATTTCCCTACTACGAGCAGCTGCAAATTGTGCATTTGTTTGATACTATGCATATTGGAAAGAATGTAATGGAGACATTGTGGAAGATATTGGATGGAAGGCGTGACAAAGAAAAAATTGTCAAAATTTGTAGCGATATTCATGAATCCAATCATGCAGTGAAAATTTTCATTGAATCAAATAGAAATGGAGAACAGATTAATATAACTGTCCTTCCTTAGTTATTAACAGAGCAGCAAAGTGATGTCATAAAAGAAGTCATACGAAAAATTCAATTTCTCATAGGATTTGCTGCAAACATAAGCAGTACCATATCAAAGAAAAGTGAATTTGGGCTAGGGTTGAAAACACATGATTGGCATACCTTCATCAAGGTAAGTCATGTTCTTTTGTATTTGCAATATATTTGTAAACTGCATGTACTTTTCATTATATTATGTGAGAAAAGAATGACATGATTATTTTTATAATTGTTGTAGTAGGTGCTACCCCTATTTCTCCCAGAGAACTTCGACAATAACATCAAACAAGTGATATATGATCTTGGAAAATACATGAGGTAAGCAATGATATCTGTTCAATTTGTTGTATATATTGTAAAGTCTCATGTTTATATATTTTTGTGTCTTGAATGTCTTGTAGGTGGTTGTCATCTAAAGAAATCCATAAAACATATATAAAATATTAGAAGAGAAAAATTCCTCATCTAATGTGTGAAATGAAAAAGTGTCTACCTTCAACCTTTTTCAATGCATAAGAACACTAGCTCATACACCAAGTTGAGGAGATTGAATTGTGTGGACCCGTACACACTCGGTCAATGTGGATGGTTGAGAGGCACTTGAAATTTTTTAAGGCTTTGGTTCGGCAAATAGCATGTCCTAAGGGTTCTATAGTGGAGGGATATATGGTATACCCGACTATGGTGTACGTTACTAAATATATTCCTAAGCTTGCAACAAAGATCCATATAGATCGCATTTGGGATCTCGACACCATTAGAAAATTCGAAGGGGAGTACTTGGTGGGGAAAGGTAGAATGAGGAAAGTGAGAGGTAATAAATTGTAAGATGTTATTGTAGCTGTTAATTAATTCTTAATCTTCAAAATTAATCGGTTGTAAGTCGTCTATTTATTTTTTGTACAGTTGCTCAAGAGTGGGATGCAATACATTTGTATATTGCAAACAATCAAAATTGGATAACGATATGGATTAAACGATGTCATCATTTAGGTCACACATTAATATGGGAAGTTGTGTCTTCATTGGTTAATGAAGCTCATCCTAATAGAGATCCAAATATTACGCAAAGGGAAATAGATTTAGCACATGGTTTAAGAGATTTTCAAGTACGTATAAATTTGTTAATCACTCGTACTTTTATGAACTCTCGATGCAATAATTTATACATGTTTGACATATTTTTGCAAGTCAAACACCACAAGACTATGTTTTGCAATGGTCATAAATTTTGCATCAGAAAGTTGGATGACACAAAGAAAACTTGTGATTTTAGGATAAGTGCAGTCTTTCAGGTGACTAATATTTCATCTAGAAATGACTTACATCCTCAAGACTCTGAAAATCAATACTATGGCATTTTGGATGATATACTTGAGTGTGACTTTAATTCTTTCAGATTAATTCTCTTCGTCATCAGATGGAACATGCTACAACTTAATAAAAATGATCCTAATAGAACTCTTATTGAACATGACAATTGATTTTCAATGATTAATACAAGGTGGTTTGAGCCAGTTGGGGATGAGCCCTATGTTCTTCCAAGCCAATGTGAGTAGCTATTTTACTCAGAGGTTCCACATAAATTGGGTTGGTCATTTTTTGTTAGACATGATCCAAGAGGAAGGCCAATGAGGTATAATGCGATGGAAGAAGAAGACCGTGAACAACTAGAAGATGATGTAGATGATCACGAACAACAGTTAATTGATGATGTTCTTGACACAACTTTTCTTGAAGAAGAAGAAGATGATGACGATGACGATGACGATGACGATGATGATGATGATGATGTCGATGCTAATGATGACGATGACGAAGATGGTGGTGGTGATGATGTCGATGAAAATGATGATCATGGTGATGAGTTGGATGAAGAAGAAGATGAATGACATGAATGAAATGTACAATTACGTGATCACTACTTAATCTATTTAATATTGATTTATTGATAGTAATGTGCAATTATGCGATCAATGCTTAATCTAATTAATCCGTGATGTACGTTTTAATGTTTTTAATTCATATGGGATTCTTATGGCTTTTAATGTACTTACTATGTGTTTTTGAGTATATGTATCATGAATTTTTTAGCTAACATAAGATACTTGAATTACATATGTAGGTACCTGAACCCCTTTCACGAGCATCCCACACAGTCTCATGGATCGACATGTATAATTTAATACACCCTATAGAGATTAATGTATTTCATAATTTGTAAAATATCTCACATTACTTGCTATCTCTCTCATTTGATGGAGTGCAGGTAGAATAAAATAGGTATTTTCCAGATGTGTCTTCCTCAAGCAAAGGAAATATAGGAATGGAAGAAGAAAGTGAGTCATGTAGTATGTCTGAATTAGGAAGATCAACTAGAGGTCAAAAGACTAGAAAGAAATTCAATAAACACATGAAATTTTTCCTTGCTCAGGGGCGGCCATGTTCTTATGATGATGAGAGAAAAGGCGGCATCGAGGTTCCCTCTAGGTACCAATATCTACAGAAACAATGGGTCCCCAAGGAACTTCCTCCAATAAACACTGATTTTAGTGTTAAAGGCAAGATATATCACATTGCACCATCGTCAATACATGGTTTGGGCCTATTTTCCATGGATGACATAAAGGTCGCTTACAACAAAGTTGTCAAATTGATGGAGTATGTTGGACCTTGTTATGATTACAAAAGTTGTATGTGAATTGTTCAATATAAAAAAAGTATGCATAGGTATGCACTCTTGGAAAATTATATTCAACAAAAAGATAATGAGAAAAGTAAAAGAGTGGCTATATACATTGACAGAAGGCCAAAAGTATCAAGGAATATTGTATGTTTTATAAATAGCACGCGACCTCTATCAACTATTAAGAAACTCAATTGCATATTTGAGGCACGCAAGGGAAATCATGTATTTGTATGTGCGATAAAATCAATAAGTGCAAGGGAAGAGCTGCTTATTGATTACAATTTGAATCACATAGATACAAAAAATGTCACTATCATGGGGGTGCAGGTACATACTATGTACCATGTTATTATTGAGTTTTTTTGCCAGCCACATTTAGAGAGTCTCCTCACCATCCACCTCATCTCCATCATCATATTCTAATGAAATTTATTAATCTAGTCCTTTCTAATTATTAGTTAACTTTAAATAATAACACAAGGCCACAATATGGAGCAACCACGTAGAGGGGACAATGATGATCCTGCATGCACTTCTTCCCAGTAGGTAAACCTCTTTGTTATTGTACTACAAATTAGATAGAAGTAAAATGTTAAATAGTATTTTTTATTATATTTTTTTCATCATTGTTTCAAATTAATTCTAATAGTGTTAGTAATATTGTTGTCATAGACAGGTGGTAAGCAGAGAAAGGGAAAGGAACCCGCAGTCCCTGAAGAGGAGTCCTTTGACGAGGACCTAGCTATTGATTTCACTACTTGTGATGACCCGACCTCTACAATTAAAAAATGCCTCGACAAAATTGGAAAAAGAGTGGTTGAATTAGCATCTATATTCCCTCTGACTCCTGAGTCACAAAAAAGGGCAACTAAATTGATGCACCTATCTCAAAATTACAGAGTAAGTATTAATGTAATTTTTAATTATAAAAAAAATTCAATAATAGTTTTTATGTTATAGTAGTCTTTTATGTCATTAAAAAATAAGAAGATGTGTTGCTTTTACAACTTTTTTTGTGTAATTTTGATCCTCACGACCATGATGAGGTTACTGCAGCTGGTTCAAGTAGATCACATGTTGGACTATATTTTTTTTTACTCTCTAACAATATTGTCCATGCTAATCACTACTTTTATTATGCTCTAACAATCTTATTCTTCAACATGTGTTAATGATCATTTACTATCGCTGCCTCATACGATGGCAGGCTTAATGTACTGCCTCTTGCAATGTCGGCAACGCGTAGCATGGCCACAGACACCATGGAACCAACTACTCGTACACAGATTTTATTTTCTTAGTCATTATATATATGTTTATTTCCCTTAAAGTGTTCTTTCTTAGGGGCATTTCGTAATGGATTCAATTTATGCAACAGGATATGCATCACTTGATGGTGAATTTCCTAGATGTACTAGTATTCCTAGTAGGGGAATGGTGAAGGATTGCATATTGCTTGTGAGTGACGAAGAAGGATTTCCCTTGAAAATAGAAAAACTTCCAGTTACTTTAAAGATTGGACCTTTCTTTTACTATACAATCGTATGTTAATTACACCTTGCATTCAATATGAGAAGCTTACATCTATTGTATTCTTATTTTATACTATTATATCCTTCGACTAATGATCCCATAATTATTTTGTAGGGAATGATGTTTTTTTATGGTAAACTTAGTGACGAGTGTTTGCGAATATTTGGGCCCACCATATGTATAGGGTGGAACATCATATTCGAACTAAAACCCCAATCCACTATTTTGATTTCACATCATTGCTAGGATAGTTATAATTAAATCCATTTCTTAAACTATATTAAAGGTAATTTCACTTCATTTTTGAATCTAACACTATTTTTTTTCTTAAAAGGTGGAAAAACCAAAATATAAAGTTAAAGGATGCTCCCGTAGAGAGTATGACAAACTTATTTGGACCTCGTGCATTTGAGAAGGGTAAGCTCCTTCAGAAAGCTGGGTTATGTTTTAGGTATATTAGGGACAAGTATAGGTGTACATTATCCAAAAACCTGAAGTACTAGCACCCCCCTTGTATTCCTGATTTAGAGTGGCAATCTCTTATTCTGGATGCGAATGAGAAAACTGAAATAAAAAAAGAAAATACACCACCAGACAACAAAAGAAGGTATGTGATATTGTTAAGAATGTAATTGTGTACTAAATACTCTTCATATTTATATGAACTAACATATTTCAATCTCTTCATAGATTGCCTAACACATCAAAGGCAACAAAGGCAAGACTACAAAAGCATGGGCAACACAAGCTAGGCTTTGGTGGTTATTCTAAACTTGTTGCACGAGTTGTAAGTGTTAATATTGTCAGAATTAAATGAGGAAAAATACAATCTGTAGATGGATTTTAACACTGAAAATAATACTTTGATCTTTATAATATTTATTTATAATTTGCAATCTTTTTTGTTTTGATGAAACAATGAAATAAAATTTGACGATACTAAGAAAAAATGCAGGGCGTGGAGTTCAATATAAGTCTCATAGAAGAGGACAAGGGAATTGGCTTCCAGCAAGGCTATAAAGCCATGGCAGAAAGAATAAGAAGTGCACAAGGTTCTACTGATGGATCCATCGTGATAAGTAAGCTAAATAGATGATATTTCAAATTTAATTATTTACCAATTAGTTTATTTGATGTTAAGTTCCAACATAAAGTGAGTAAATTTGTTTTAAGTAAGAAAACAATGATAACATGAATGCGTATGAAATTGAAATGCAACTTGTCGATTATGGCCGTACACAACCTATGCGTGATGATGACAATGAGGATGTGCATCAGAGTAATACAAGTAAACATCTTAAATTGATTGGTGTAGTAATACAAATTTAATTACAATTGGTGTTTGGATTAATGTAACAATTTTTATTACAACTGTAAAGAGTGTAGAGGTCGTTGTTAATGAGCAAGTTGAAGTTGAGGCCAAGGCCAGATAAATTGATCTCAATGTTGATGATGTGACTAGATTAGGTAAAGAGCTATACGATTATGGCCTTTAAAGTACTGAAATACTTTAAAATATTTTTAATATTTTTAATTTAACCCTTTTATATGTTATTGCAGATGACCCCCCTTTGCATCAATAGAGAACTAGGCGTGCATTGAGATCTAATGAGAGGGGAGATGATCATGATGATATCGATGCTCTTCTTAGCAATTACTTCTTAAAAATGAGAAATAAAAAGAAAAAAAAGAAATGATTGTCATCTATGCACCTTAATTGATAATGACTGATTTTTATATGCCAATGAATTTAATTATGTGCTAAATTGAATGTTCATAAATTTTATAATGTGTTAATGAATGTTATCATGTGATAATTAATGAATGTTACATTTTATTAATGTGTTAATGAATGTTACATTTTATTAATGGATGAAATAATAAATGAATGTTAGATGTTAACGGGGAATTTAGAGTGATGTTTGGGAGGGGGGGAGGGGGGTGGGACCAAATGAGCTTCCACCTTCACGTGGTTGGCCCTGTTTAGTATAGAATATAAAACTATTCTCAAAACAAAGTGAGGCTCAATAAGATTGTTCCTTATATAGGGTCTCAAGTGTAGCCTTTATCCCACTCTCAACATTGCAAGGCTCCTTTATCCCACTCTCAACATTGCAAGGCTTCAAGTGGTATTCTGAGATTGGTTTCTCCATCTCCCATTGACATCTTGTCTTTCTCCTAAGAACTCTTACCAAGCTCTGAAACATGGATGAGCAAAAGATGTCCCTTATAAGCCACACATATATAATATGGTAGATCTAGGGAACAAATATACTACAACATAGAATTGTAATACCCCAAAAATGGGCTATAAGTTCATTAATCTCCTACATTTTCAATTCGAACGAAATTGACATCAAAGTCCTAATCTAAGGCACATCTAAACATCATCGAATCATAATTGATTATCTTAAATTCTACATCGGAAAATATTCCTAGTAATATTCTTAATCATCATAATTATCTTTAATTTTATAATTATTTGGCAATAAATCACATTTATCCTAAAATTTGATTAATTAAATATTTTGCATATTTAATTAATTAGATTTAATATTTGCCATTTAATTATTTAATTAAATTTAATTATATCTATTATTAATTGTATTATTTAATTTTGACAATAAATCAAAATTCCTATGAATAATTGATTAAATTCTTATTTAATTAATTAAAGCATGTTGTCATTATTTAATAATATAATTTTTAATAAAAGTTTGGTAAAATAGTTAATTAACCCATAAATTAATTATTTTATTTCAAAAAGCAGTTAAGTTGAGAATAAATCACTTTATTTATTTATTAAATCATAATTATCCATGTGCACATTCAAGGACCAGTTAAACTCAAAATTGGAAAATCAATGCAAGTTGTTAGCTTTTTGAAACTCAACATCTTTTCGAGTTTTAAAGTTGATCTAAACTTCTAATTCAAGTTGAACTATGCTTTTGCATAATTTTTGTGACTTAATTATCTTTATTTAAAATTAACTCAAAAATCAAGTTGAGTTATTTGAGTGATTTATGGCTTTTTCTCATGCACCTCCAAAGCCTTGGATTTCTATAAAAATAAGGCTCAGCTCTTCATAGATCATCTCATATTTTTGCACAATCACGCTGGAGAATTGGAGGTTGAGGAATCAACTTGCGAATTCAAAGCTTTGTGAGATCAATTTCAATTGCATAGTTTTTATATCTTAGCATAGAATTTCATAGTTTTCATATCATTGTTAGATCATTTAACATTCATTTCATATCAGTTTTCAATAGCATTCATAGCATATCAGTTTATCATTCTTATTGCATAGAAAATATCAAAAATATAGATTAATTGCATTCAATTTCATATCCATCTTTTGCATTCAAATCCTTCATTTAGGTGTCATCTAGGTCACTGATCTCGATTACAATTTGAGAACATCAATCTCGCACCTACTAGAAGGCAGTAAATCGCTTGGTTAGATAGATTTCAATTTTGCACGATTTTAATTATAGCTAACCTCTAATGTTTTACTAAAGTGTTGTGTCTACAAATCAGGTACAATTTTCACACACACATTTCTGGCACCCACCGTGGGGCAACCCACCTTTGCATGCTGGTTTTGATTTTTTTGGGAGCTAAAACCCAAAAGTTTCAAAGATTTAATTTTATCTCCCAAACGGCTTAGATTTTTGGTCTAAAATTTTTTTTGTAGGTTGGTGAAATATCAGAGAAGCTACAGTAAAAAATTTAAAATTTTCTGAGATGTTTTAAATTTTTAATAATTTTTTCTTCAAATTATGGAAAAAATTAATATCTAACGTAAATCAGCATATTTTTTGGAAATTTTTATATTTTCGGAAAGCTATTTAAATTCTACAGGGGGTCCATTCTTTGTGTTTTAAATTTGGACATGATATAATAGCTCAAATAGTCAATTTACAAAAACTAGTCTGTTTTGATAAAACGGGTCTCTAGGGCACAAATGAAGAGATTTTTCTAAAATTTTTGTATTTTTGGAAAGCTCTTTGTTTTTTAGCAGGGGTCTCTATTCTGAATTTTTATTTTTATGGCCAAAGGCATATCAAAAAAATTAGATCTTGTTGACTAGGTCAAATGTAGCAAAAAAAAAAAAGTTTTGTGATGGGTATGCACTTATTATTTTTTACATGGTTCAATGAATGATATGAGTTGTCATTTGGGTTAATTACTGGTTATTATTACTGATAATAATTGATTTTTAGAGCTAACCCTATGGTTTTCATAAGTTGAATATATTTTGCATATCTTGTTTGCTTGTTTGCTTGTTGGAGAGTTTGTCACTGGCTTGCATGGAAAAGCTCAACAAAAATTGCTAAAAATCAAGTAAAATCTACTAAGCGCGTTGTGAGGATCCCAAGTATTCTCCTTCATCTAATAATATTTTGATTTGGGACTTAAAATAAATCTCTTATGTGTCAAGCTTGTGTGCATCTTTTCATGCTTTTGATCTATTTCTACACACTTGCATAATTGATACTAGGTTGTGAACCCTTAAGGATTCATTAAGTAGTCTTAGAATACTTGTGATTGATCTTGATTGCTATCTTGGATTATTGGACTTGCTAATCCACCAGCACCTTATTTCCGCCCCGTGGTTGCAATCTCAGCACCATAAAGGGGAGGGGTCAACAAGACATAAGCGTTAAGTGTTCCACTTGGCAACCCTTTTGTGCTTTTAGGAACTCACTTGTTTTCTAAGTTGGGGACTCATTTTCAGCTTGTGTGAGGTGTTAAGTGTTCCACCTTGTGGACTCATCTCATATTCACTTTAAGTGTTAAGTGTTCCTCTTTCTGCTTTTTGGGTACTTTTGGTAGATTTGCTTTTAGAAACATACATCTGTGCTCACATAGTAATTAGGCCCTATGAACACTATTCATGATTCTTGAGAGATTGGATTCCTAGAAAAATCCTTCTTGACAATAGAATCCTTGTAGGTAGGGAGGATACTTAGTGTGTTTCAATTTCAACTTGGTTAGTGTGTCTTCTCTTATTGATCGATACATTCTCTCTTAGGAGAGGTTGATAGATCACGTGGGGTTGACATCACGAGCTTTGGTGAATCAAAATTGGTTAGTGTGTATTCTCTTATTGATTGATACATTCTCTCCCTGGAGAGGTTGATAGATCACGTGGAGTTGGCATCATAGACCTTGGTGAAGCAAAAATTTATCTTAGCGTGTCAGATTAATCTGCTTGCTTTGTTTGGGTTAAAAGTGAAAAGGTGTCAAAAACCTTGGATCTGGAGCCAAGTCCCCTTGTGGTATACTATTGTGAGTCATCTTTAGAGAGGGTTAACCGTAGCAGACAATCCCTTCATAGGGAAAACTACGTTGACGAAACCTCAAGTGGTAATAGCCATTTTCGCCATGGTAGTGACAACCGCTATATAAATGTCCTTGTGGAAGAAATCTCCACGGGTATGGTTCATTGTTGGGTTGTCAGATCTCCCTAGCAGCTCTTGAAGATTAAGTTCTCGGACTGTGTCAAAACCCTGGTGTGCTAGGATTGGAGTTCACCCCTTTGAATCATAAAAGTTGCAGAGTCAAACCATTATTAAAAACCCTAGAGAGGCCAATTTTTCATTCTCAGGTATATGTGTGTTATTGCAAAACTTTTCAGAACATACACGATTAGTACTCTCAGGGATTAGCACAATTTGGTCACTTGATTGTTCATGTGCAAGGTTGCTTTTGCCCTTGTTCTTTATTTTCAAACATGCTTGGAATCACTTGCTTGCTATTCTGTGTGTTTGTTTATCTATTTGGCTATTAAAAATGATCAAATCTAGTATAACCTTCAAAATCTGGATAGTACAAATTTGCAAACAATTCAAATCTGAAAACTCAAAATTTGCAAAATTTGAAGTAAAATTCTTTTCTGGAGTCAAAAGTCATATCAGGAGGTCAGAAAGTCATACAAGTTTTGTCAACTGTTGTTTCATTGCTACCCAATTTTCGTATGAGTTTAGCAACTATCATTTCATAGACTACCCAATGTCGTACGAGTCTGCAGAGTGTCATTTGGAAAAATTTGAGAGAGTTGTCAGAAATTGTCAAATTGCAAGATATCCAATGTTTCCAGCCTAGTTCCAAAATCTGTCAAAAATATCATTGTGTTAGGAATAGAGCAGTAGCTATTGAGCATTCTACCATTTTCTAAGATTAATCTTTTGAATCCAATCTAGCCTTTTGTTCAATCAATTTGAGTCATTTTATCTCATGTCAAAACCTTGTCATAACTATCAATCTTCAATCAATCAATCTTCAAAAATAGACTAAGTGTTGAGAACTCGTGTCCGCTATCTTTTGGGTGATCTATCCCATACATCTAGGGCACAGTTTCCTTCACCCACATCTCATCAGATCTTCAAAACTATCATAATCTTGACAAGGTTGCGTCATTTGATTTTCTCGAATCAAATTGTTCTTCAGTTGTCTTCATCCTTTTCTTCTGTTTCATTCAAAGTTAATGGTGGAGACCAGAGCTTCTTCACACAAGAAATCAGAAGAAACATCTCAGAACTTACTTTTGACCAATACCCCGGGTCCAACTCTTGAACAACTCATCAAGTTAGGTATCTATGAAGATGATGGTCTCGGTAACTTTCGATTGAAAACTGGTTACATACCTCCTCTATCAACTCACAGAGGTAATCAGCAAACTCCTCCTCAATCTGTTCCAGGGAGCCCAAAAACTCCTACCATGTCTCAAGCAGGGACAAACCACGGTTCTCTAGGAGGAGGATCCCAAGGACACCATTCTCAACATAATGCCGACCAAGAACCTACCCCCTCTAAAATCCATCGATGTTAGAATGACGATGAATTCCAGAGAATGATGAGGCATTTCTTGAAAGTGGATAAAGAGGCATACTTTTTACAATTAGCCCAGGAAGGGGCTAAGCTTCCTCCCAACTTTAACATTGATGATATAATCACACATGAGGAAGAAACTCCACTCATAGCTATGACAAAATAGATGCATGCTATACAAGTTGAATTTAACAATCTTAAGAAGGAGAAGGAACCCAAGGAGTTCTCCATGGAGGCCCTATGTCCTTTCCTATTCGACAAAAACTTGTATATACCTCCATTCCCAAAAAGAGTGGAGATACCAAAGTATGACAAATATGACGGACACTCTGATCCTCAAGAATGTCAGAGAGTTCTGTACGTAATCCATGGAATTCATGCATGAACTGACTTATCTAATGCATCTTTTTCCTAGATCCTTGGGAGGAGCATCCATTCAGTGGTTTTCAAGATTACCTTCTACGATCAAAACTTTTGAAGAATTGATTAAATTGTTTTATCAACAATATTCCTACAATATTCAACATTCGGTCACCATAATTGATATCTGTAACCTCAAGCAATATCCAGGAGAATCATTCCTAACTTTCCTCAAGAGGTGGAGAAAGAAGTTCTCTGTATATGCTAGACAAATTCCCGAAATGGAGAAACTTGAAATCTTTATCAATAACCTTGTTCCAAAGCTCAATTATCCATTACAAATGCAAGAACATGTATCTTTTGATAAAATGGTGGATAATGCAATCAAGATTGAGAAAGTACTTGTCAAGAAAGGAGAAATCACACTTCAAAAGGACAAGTCTGAATCTAGATCTAGCTCAAAAGATAAAAACAAGAGTTGGAATAGAAACAAAGGTATCATCTCTGATGGTGTTGTTGACACTATCCACACCCCAGCAAAGGCACTGGCCTACAATCTCACCCTTGCCACCAAAGCCATTGAAGCTTCAGAGCAAAAATCTGCTGAACCATCTCCAAAGAAGCCATTCAAACGATGGGATAATAAATGAAAGTTTACTCCCCTGGGAGAATCTTTGGAATCTGCCCTGAGAACCCTAATAGCTGATAACATGATCTCTTTACCACCAATTCGAAACCCTGATCCGGATCCAAAACCATATTGGTGAAAAGATAATGAATTATGTGCTTTCCATCGGACTAAAGGCCACAGAATTAATGGATGCTTCCACTTGAAGCATACCATTCAAGACTTGATAGATCAAGGGGACATCACGATTGATAATCCTACCAGTAATAATGATCACACAGCATTTACAGAACTGTTTCCACAACATGGCAAGGGAGTTTCCACTTCTCAGCCTAACATGGGGGCAAAAGTCAACTATGCCTACCCTGGAAACAATGCTATCATCAATATGGTTGAACCATGTCTCTCTAAGAGCTGCAATGTCATCATGATTGTACAAAGAGATAGAAATCATTCCTCAGCTAATGCGGTTACTAGATCACAAGCTCAGGCTCATCTGAAAGGACAAACACCAAGTTCATCTAATGTCCCTAAGATACCTTTCAATCTCACATCTGCTTCTAAACAGAAGGTTGCCTCGAAATCTTCCAATCCAAAGGATACAAGACCTACATCTTACAGCATCATCCAACAACTCCAGCATACCAATGCCAAAATCTCTATGTTTGAGTTACTTCAAATATCTCCAGCTCACAGAGATATCCTAGACAAAGCTTTGCTCGGCTCTAATGTTCCTGATGATCTAGATCTAGATAGGTTCCAGACTATGGTTGGTCATCTAACGTCTCTGCAATATATCTCCTTTTCAGAGGAAGATGACAACTCCCTAAGTCACCCACATAATCAGCCCTTGCACATAGAAGTCTTGATCCAGAACCGTCGAGTCAAACGTGTGTTGATAGATGGGGGCGCAGGCCTCAACATTTGTTCTTACAACTTAATCACACAGTTGGGATTCTCAGATATGGCTATTGATCCTTAGAAGAAGATCACCATAAAAGCCTATGATGAACAAGAAAGAGCTTCTAAAGGCACCATTGTCTTACCTATCTGAGTGGGTCCGGTCATCAAAGATACCACATGTCAGGTGCTTGATCTACCATTGGCTTACAATATCCTTCTAGGGAGACCCTGGATACATGAAATGCAAGCTATTCCTTCGATGTACCATCAATGTTTGAAATTTCCCTATGAAGGAGTGGAGGTTACTATCCCAGCAGATCTGAGTACAACTTGCAATACATTGAAGGAAAGTGTCGATAAGCTTGTTCCCAATAACAGAGAATCTTCCATCAAGCAGCTAAATGTTGCTTCCACATCTAAGATGAACGACATTGCTAAAGAGATCAATATCAAAGAAAATGGGATAGGAAAATACACTATAGAGCCAGTCTTGTCTCTGACATCTCTCCCAATCTCACCTAAGTCGTATGGACAATCCTTGAAGTAGCCTAAATCAGAACCTAAGGAACCTATGGAAGCATACAAAAGAAATTTTGTGGCGGAGCAAGTATCCAAACAAGAATTTGAAGAGGATGAAGCTGTGCTGGCATGGCTATATAAAGAGGATTCTAAATCTAAAATTGTTCAACCTAGTGAATCTATAGCACCTACAATCCCTTCTAATTCATATGGTCCAGGAAACAAATTGATAGCCAAGATGGGATATTCCAGTCAAGGACCTCTAGGAATCAGAGGTAAGGGTCTTGTGGCACCCATTTCACATATTGGTAGAGCCAACAAAGATACTGGTGGCTTAGGCTTTAAGAAGAAACCCTATCATCTCAAAGGTGGTTGTTCTCATGTCATAGAACAAATTGCACCAGGAGAACCCCTTCTTAAGAAAGAAGAGACAGAACCCTCAGATGATGATTCAGATAGTTCAGAACTCATCCCCTATGAAAAATTGCCTAAAGAGATCAAAGATCTTCTTGATGATAAAGATGATCCTATCAAAAGAATTAATGTAGTAGACACACAAGAACCTACTGTAGCGCAAGAGATGGTTGCACCACAAGAACCAGCCAATCTCGAAGGCAATCAAACTGATCAAGAAGAAGGGGATAGTTATTCTGACACTGATTCCCATGAATATGAATTCAAGTTAGAGACTGAGGGTAATCCTTCTTGGGGTATTCATCCTGATTTCACACATTTTCTAAGATTTCCTAGAGATCCTGAATCAGAAGCTGAGTCAAATGACTATGAATGGGGTGCCATTCCAGAAGAAGATGAGCTTATCACAAAGAAATATATTGATGTTATTCACCAATATGTATCTCAACCCAACGTAGGTCTAGAGTGAAACAATGAACTTAACGTGTCTGATCCACCTATGGCTGAAGAGGACTCCCATGATGATGTTGAGCCTATTCACGAATTGAACATTTTGAGCTGTAATATCACCTTTGAACTTGAGCGTCAGGTTAGGACCAATGATGACATATCCATGTTTGTGAACACCATATCCCAAGCCTTTCCCGCTTTGACTATCCAACGCCCTGATCTTATCGACCAAACTTCCACAAACCCAAACCATGGTATTTATACCTTCCCGAATGACTATGCCCTTGCCTGCTACCTCAATGCAGTTGGGCCTATGAGTACTTCCATCAGTGAATCAAGCATCAGCATGACCGAGTCGGACATCAAATATCTTAGTCAGAAAAACAAGAGTAAAAAGAAAAAGAAAAAGAGTTCTGAGGGTGAAAACCACTTTGTGGCAGTCTCAGAACTGACAAAAGTAAAAAGAAAAGACGTGTCTAAAGGTGAAAATCTCTCTAAGGCACCTAAGGATGAGATATTTGATGTCCTTCTGAGTCATTTACAGGATAGATCTCCAGTTTTGATTGAGCTAACTCAATCCATCAATTTGGGTACAACAAAGGAACCACAATTGGTACATATAGCACAATCTTTATCAGAAGAAGAGAAACAAAAATTCACTACATTCTTATCAGAAAAAAAGATCAATTTTGCATGGAAATATTCAGATATGTCAGGATTGGATCCCAATCTCATTATGTACCATCTATCCATTGCTCCTGGAGTAAAACCAATCAAGCAAAAATTGAGAAAGATGCATCCTCATGTTGCACTCTTAGTCAAAGCAGAACTAGAAAAACTCCTAAAAGCTGGATTCATCCGTGTCATAGACTATGTTGAGTGGATCTCTAACATTGTACCTGTTTCAAAACCAGATGGTTCAATCAGAGTGTGCACGGACTTTAGAGATGTGAATAGAGCATGCCCTAAGGATGATTTTCCACTACCTAACATTGATATGATAGTGGACATGACTGCGGACTATGAAATGTATTCTTTAATGGATGGCTTTTCTGGGTACAACCAAATCAAAATTGCTCCAGAAGATCAAGAGAAAACAACTTTCACATGTGCGTGGGGAACCTTTTGTTGGAATGTTATGCCATTCAGACTCAAAAATGCAGGAGCTACATACCAAAGAGCAATGACATCTATTTTTCATGATATGATGCATAGAACAATGGAGGATTATGTTGATGATACCTTAGCAAAATCAATGATCAGAACTAAACATCTAACTGACTTGAGCATGATCCTTGACAGAATGGAAAAATTTAGTCTCCGACTAAATCCTAAGAAGTGTGCTTTTGGTGTCACTTCTGGAAAGCTCTTAGGATACATAGTTTCAAAGAAAGGCATTGAAGTTGATCTGGCTAAAGTCAAGGCTATAATAGAGATGCAACCTCCCACAAATATCAATCAAATGAGGACGTTGCAAGGCAGAGTTCAATCTATCATAAGATTCATATCACAGCTAGCAGACATATCATAGCCTTTTACAAAAACATTACATAAAGGTGTGACCTTTGCATGGAATGAAGAATGCGAGAACAACTTTAACCATATCAAGAATTATCTATCAAATCTGCCTATCTTGATGCCTCCTATTCATGGGAAGCCATTGATCTTGTATGTCTCTGCAATAGCCACATCACTGGGGGCATTGCTAGCGCAACATGATGAAGACAAAAAGGAAAGAGCCATCTACTATATAAGCAGAACATTGGTGGCGTATGAAAAGAACTATTCTATGATTGAGAAAGCTTGTCTCACTGTGATCTTTGCATCACAGAAACTGAGACACTACATGTTAGCTCATACTACTCATTTGGTAGCTAAAATTGATCCACTAAAATATCTCCTAAGCAAAGCTGCCCTCACAGGTTGACTAGCTAAATGGGTCATGCTCTTGAGCGAATTTGACATTGAATATGTTGAAAGAAAAGCTATCAAAGGACAAGTCATTGCTGATCAATTAGCTGAAGCACCACTGTTTGATGATACACCCATGCAAATGGAATTTCCTGATTCCTCTATCATGCACCTCTCTTCTAGAGCATGGCGGTTATTCTTTGATGGCTCCTACACACAGAATGGATCTGGAGTAGGCATATTGTTCATCACTCCTCAAGGATACTCGATACCCAAAGCATTTAGATTAAAGTTTCCTTGCACAAACAATATTGCTGAATATGAGGCACTTCTCAATGGTATGAAAATGGCAATACAGTGGAGAGTTACAGAGATGCACATCCATGGAGACTCAAAATTGGTTATCCACCAAGTCAATGATGTGTACCAAACCAAAGATGAAAAGCTCATTCCTTACAAGAGAATGGTAGATGATTTAAAGAAATACTTCATCTCTATCACATTTGAGAAAATACCCAGAATGGAGAATAAGGCTGCCGATGCAATGGTGACAATATCTACTCTCTTACAGTAGCCCGAACATGAACTATGCTACGAGTTCCTGGTGGAAGCCTTATCCTATCCTGCATATGACTCCCCTAAAACCCACATGATCTGCACTGTTGTAGGTTATGACTCATCTCGCTATAAAAATCTATTCTCCTATCTCCATGACCAAATCATCCTTGAGTCCTTTAACCATTTTGAGAAATGAAACCTTATCCGATCTGCATCCCGATATGTCATCATTGGTAATGATCTGTACAAACAAGGTCTAGATGGTACACTGCTTAGATGTTTAGAATGGGAAGAGTCTCAACATGCATTAGAGGAATTCCATGAGGGTATATGTGGGTGACACTCGAATGGTTTAACATTAGCTCAAAAACTTATTAGGGCCGGGTACTATTGGCCTAAAATGGAGAAAGAGGCTATTAAATTTGCTAAAAACTGTCAACAGTGTCAAGTACATGGCAACTTGATTCATGCTCCATGGAGAGATCTAATTCCCTTTACTACATAATGGCCTTTTCAACAATGGGCATTTGATCTCATAGGTGCTATCCATCCGCATTCTTCTAATGGACATACCCATATAATCATAGCTATAGATTATTTTACAAAATGGGTAGAAGCAGTTCCTCTAACACAAGCAATGGGGAAACAGATCTCTATGTTCATCCTGAACTACATCATTTGCAGATATGGGATCCCTCACTCTATAATCACAGATAACAGGGGACAATTCAAAAATAAGGATCTAGATGACTTATGTGCTAAATTCAAGATTACACAACATTGGTCTTCTATTTACTATCCTCAAGGGAATGGACAAGCTGAGGCTTCAAACAAAAATCTCCTGAAAATCTTGCACAGAACAGTGAATAAAACAAGAAGAGACTGGCATCTCATGATCAATCCAGCTCTCTAGGCATACAGAACTAGTATCAGAATGCCTACAGGGGCTACACCTTTCACTTTAGTTTATGGGTCTGAAGCAGTATTGCCTATTGAGGTTGAAATTCCATCACTCAGAATCAGAATGCATGGACTTGTCACCGATGATGACTACAGAGTGTCTAGGTTACAAGAACTGGAACTACTAGATGAGCGCAGACAAGCAGTGTATGATCATCTCAGAGTATATCAGAAGAGAATGTCTAGAGGCTACAACAAGAAAGTCAGACACAGAGAATTCCAGATTGGTGATCTAGTCTTGAGAGAAAATCCTAAAAATCAATCCCATCGAGAATGCAAGGGGAAGTTCGAACCCAACTGGCTGGGTCCCTTTGTCATCACTGCTACTTTTGGCTCTGGTGCCTATCAACTCTCAACGACTGAAGGAGAACAGCTCTGAGAACCAATCAACGTTCTCCATCTGAAGAAATTCTATGCCTAAGGCATTCAGTGCTTGGTAAATGTCTTGAAAAAATCTTAAAAATCAGAAAAAGTCTTGAAAAAATGAACATCTTGGTGAAAACCTAGCAATAGGCGCCTTGATGATTCACAAAAAAAATAAAAAAAATATCAAAAATTCAAAAAAATAAAAAAATATCAAAAATTCAAAAAAATCAGAAAATATCAAAAGTACAAAAAAATTGAAAAAATGAAAAATACAAAAAAAATGAAAAAAAGAAAAAGTGCCTTGGTGAAAACTTGGAAACAGGTGCCTTGGTAGCAAAAATAGAATCTCTGCCAAGATGGTGAAAACCCGGCAAACGGGTGCCACTTGTTCCAAATGCTCCATTTATCAGCACAATCTTGGTCTTTCCCAGCTTTCAGTCTTGCTTTAGTTTGTACATATCTCTCGGTTTGTTTCTGCATTTTCAGTTTTCAATAAGTCAGTTTGTACACCAATCAGCTTGAGCGTCTGTATCCTATCAATGTTCAAACTTGGGGGCAATCAATGTCATATCCTATGGTCTCCCATGTATCTTAGATAGATCATATCTAGTCAGAGTCCTTTGAAGCTTCAAGTTGAGTCAGTCTATCTGTCTCGTCTCCAGAAAGGATTTTGCATCTACAACAACGCAATCAAACATCAAAACACAATGAAAACAATCTGTGCTTCATGCTTTTATCTCCTTGTATGCTTACTGATTCGCATTGAGATTTTTGCATATTGTGTCCCTTTGAGCTCTTTGATGATGTCCTTTATAGGATTTAGAGAGTGATGACTGGGGGCATAATCTTTTCTTTGTTTTCTTCTTGTATGTGAAAATCTAACAACTTTGGAAATTATGGATTGAAATGGTGTCCGACTGTAAGAGCCTCTATCTCGAATTGGATGGCCATGCGTACCTTGACCATTGATACCTATAAAATTCAAGGAAGTTTGATCTAACTATTATCTTTTTGAAGTAAATTCTTTCTCCTACTGTGACACGTGATCTTGCCTAAGGAGGTGAATGATAAAGGGTCACTACGGGTAATTCACATTGGATTTAGAATGATCTCTTGACTGTTTGATGTGTTTGCAATGCAAGGCGTACTTAGGTCATCACGACATGTATGTTTTGATGCTTGTACAAATTGCTATATCAAAATGGACATGATATTCAGGTCATCCTGGCATTTGTGCCTTGGTGTTTATATCTAATCCAACATTCTAAAAATAAAATCAATATTCATATGTCCATGGTTGTTTGACCAGTGGGTGTTGTATTGATTCTTGCGCATACAAATTGATATTCATATGTCTATGGTTTCATGGCTAGTGGGCATTGTATTGATTTATCCGGTTACCTAAAAGTTCAATGATGATAACAAATCGACACATGATCAGTGACTAGGTCCTAGGTCTTAGGTTGCATTTCATCTTGCATGCTTCTTTGCATGATCTCACAATGACTAAATGAACTTCAATGCTTAAATGATTCTTCAATCACATCTTCAAATCTAACAAGAGCTAAATCTCACACGAAGGTTCCTCCAATGAAATAGCAAGTAGAATCCTTTTCGGGATCAAAATTGAAATCTGAGATCATTTATCTTATTCACTACTTGCATAATCAACCTTCAATTATCACAAAAATCTAGTATTCAACTTAACTGATTAGCTTACATCAAACTATCAAAAATTTCAACTTGGTCAACCATGGTCAACTCATGGTCAAACCTAGTCAAATTCGGTCTCCAGGACCTTCCAAATGATGCAGAATGCATTCCCAAACGTGTTTTAACCACTTCTCAAATCAATTAACATGCTTCTAAACTATCAACGTTGACTTTTCTTGTCAGATTTCAATTTTCATCCCGAAGGGGGCATGGTATTGCACATCATTCAAAGTCTATAATCAAATTTGAAATCATATCTTTTTTTATCTATCAATATCTTTCATCAGTAATCAAGACAAATAATCACATCTAGTTACTGATTCATCAAAAGTCCTCATCGCTCGGGGCAAATCTATCATCACTTGGGGCATATCAGATTCATCAATCCATATCAATCTGGTATTCTCCTAATCTTGTAAACTGTATCAGTTTTTGCAACCATCAACTCATAGTGTTCTTTCCTTGGTTCTTCGACAACTGAAGGGTTTGCATGTGATACTTGCTAGTTCTGCTAAGACAATCGAGTCTAGAACAGGTCACTCACTTCTTTGCAATCCTAAGGTTTGGAATCAGGTGTTTTGACACTTTTTCGCAATCATAGGTTCATTTGCTGTTATAGTGAACATTATCTTTGGTCACTCAGGACCTATTATCTCCATATCAATTCAATATCAATCAGCTTCTGTCTCATATCAATTATCAATTTCGCATTAGTTTCATATCTCTATCAAACATAGACTTTCTTTGAACCACTGCACTTCGCACAGTAATTCAAAGAGGGGCAAAATGTAATACCCCAAAAATGGGCTATAAGTTCATTAATCTCCTACATCTTCAATTCGAATGAAATTGACATCAAAGTCCTAATCTAAGGCACATCTAAACATCATCGAATCATAATTGATTATCTTAAATTCTACATCGGGGAATATTCCTAGTAATATTCTTAATCATCATAATTATCTTTAATTTTATAATTATTTGGCAATAAATCACATTTATCCTAAAATTTGATTAATTAAATATTTTGCATATTTAATTAATTAGATTTAATATTTGCCATTTAATTATTTAATTAAATTTAATTATATCTATTATTAATTGTATTATTTAATTTTGACAATAAATCAAAATTCCTATGAATAATTGATTAAATTCTTATTTAATTAATTAAAGCATGTTGTCATTATTTAATAATATAATTTTTAATAAAAGTTTGGTAAAATAGTTAATTAACCCATAAATTAATTATTTTATTTCAAAAAGCAGTTAAGTTGAGAATAAATCACTTTATTTATTTATTAAATCATAATTATCCATGTGCACATTCAAGGACCAGTTAAACTCAAAATTGGAAAATCAATGCAAGTTGTTAGCTTTTTGAAACTCAACATCTTTTCGAGTTTTAAAGTTGATCTAAACTTCTAATTCAAGTTGAACTGTGCTTTTGCATGATTTTTGTGACTTAATTATCTTTATTTAAAAATAACTCAAAAATCAAGTTGAGTTATTTGAGTGATTTATGGCTTTTTCTCATGCACCTCCAAAGCCTTGGATTTCTATAAAAATAAGGCTTAGCTCTTCATAGATCATCTCATATTTTTGCACAATCACGCTGGAGAATTGGAGGCTGAGGAATCAACTTGCGAATTCAAAGCTTTGTGAGATCAATTTCAATTGCATAGTTTTTATATCTTAGCATAGAATTTCATAGTTTTCATATCATTGTTAGAATCTTCATTGTTAGATCATTTAGCATTCATTTCATATCAGTTTTCAATAGCATTCATAGCATATCAGTTTATCATTCTTATTGCATAGAAAATATCAAAAATATAGATTAATTGCATTCAATTTCATATCCATCTTTTGCATTCAAATCCTTCATTTAGGTGTCGTCTAGGTCACTGATCTCGATTACAATCTGAGAACATCAATCTCGCACCTACTAGAAGGCAGTAAATCACTTGGTTAGATAGATTTCAATTTTGCATGATTTTGATTATAGCTAACCTCTAATGTTTTACTAAAGTGTTGTGTCTATAGATCAGGTACAATTTTCACACACAAAAGAATGAGTCAAATTGAATCTATAGTTTCTTCATTCATAATGAAAATTTAAATTATAAGCCATATTTTAGATTTAATATTCATATTCATCTTCATCATGATCATAGCCATCATGGTTAGCATTTGGTTCAACTTCATTTGAACCACACTCCATGTCGGGTACCATTAGGCATGGAGTGTGGTCATACCCATGTTACCATAATAATGAGTTAGCCTATAAAATTATGAATAAAATACCTCGTGTATCATATTTATAATTTTGAAAAGTTTCAAATGTATATGCAAATGGATTTTTGAGGGTGCAAAACAATTTTCTTAGGCACATGGAGCCCATTTTTTGGCACCCACAACTGCAGGTGCACCCGGGATTGGCCCAAGCACCCAAGTTCCTACCAAAGGAACCCAAGTCAAACCCAAAGGAGAACAGAAGTAGAACCGGAACCTGGCCTCAAACAAAAAACTGGATAACTTAGCTTTTTTCTAATTCAAGTTTATTTCTGAATTCTTCTCCAATTCCAACCTAATTATTCCATATTTTGTTTTCCAATTTTCCTTCTTCCTCACTCCAAATAAAATGTCTTTCCTTCTATGCCTCTATATCCAAATGAAGTGATGCATCCCTTTGAATAGAGATCTCTTTTCTAAGAGATGTGGCTTTCTATTTAAACTATAAGCACTGCTTTATACTTATTAATAAAGGTAATGATTATTAGTTATGTTGTTATTTCCTTTTACTAATTGTGCTATTTCAAGGATCACCACCCATGATTGGGTTAAGATGATGAATTTTGTCAATGCCTTTATTACCAAGGAATCACCGCCCGCCATTAATGACTATTAATGATCATTGTTTCCTAAAGGTAATCATTGTTTGTGTATGCTGATCACCCAAGTCTTTGCCTGTAATTTGCATGCTGTGAGGTTTGTTAGAAGTGGGGGTATGACATGGTGGTTGGATTATAACATATTGACACTTACACAATGAAGAACACAAATGATTAAACAGAAAGGGAAGACCAATTGAACCATCTTGTGGTCAGTCTATATCACATTGAGAAAAAACGTCAAGACTCGAGAATTAAAAAAAGTGAAGAATGAATGTGAAGCTTACATAGGTAAACAAAAAATTAACTCTAGAAATTATTCAATTTGGCCAATTTTCTTGTACTAGAACTCAATGAATTCAAGATACATCAAATAGAAGAAAAGTTTCTTCAAGACCATGAATGATCAACAACATTCCATGATTATATTGAAAAGATTTTATATCACAAAACAAAACACTAATCAATACTATCATTAAGCCATAAAATATGTCTTTAAAGTTTAAAAGCATCACAAAAAATTTCAAGAAAACATAGTACTATCCAAAACAAATACCCTCCTAATGGCTCGTATTCTAACAATGTTTGTGCCAAAAATTTTACAAATTTTCAATATTCCCTATCCTATTCTTGACTGTGAACAGTCTCCTTAAGAAACTTCCCACCTAGAACACAAGAAACTAATATGCTCTAATAAGCCTCTCCAACCGGTTTACAACCTCCATGTAACCGGTAACAGTTAGTTATTAACTGTTTGGCTTAGTTTGGAATTGGCCTTCTCTCGTTGGTACTTTACAATGCTTCTAATGATTATGATGATGTTGATGTTGATGTTGATCTCTATAATTTATTTCACTTATTGATGCTTGCCTAGATTGAATTTTGAATTGCTAGGCTAAAGAACACTTTCAAAGTTTAGGGTATGTTCTACATGATACTCTTAGTTATAGCTCAAATGCAACTCAACATATTTTTGATGTTGGGCAACCCACTACAGAAACTCATCCGCAGGTGAAATTTAATGTTGTGAATCTTGGAATTGTTAATGTTATTACTTTTCGTCATGTTTCATATTTGTGAAAATGTTTCTTGGCACTATCTTCTTTTTCAATTCCTATATTTGCAGCTTTTTAGATCATTAACATAAGCATTACATGTTTTTGTTCAAAGTTTATTCTAACACTATATTATATCTTATTCTAATTGAGATTTTTAATTGGGAAAAAATGTGTTTAATAAAATGGAAGTGGTCTCAATAGCATAGAGATATAAAAAGAAAATAAATTTAGAGTTTAGCCCAAGAATTGTGGAATATAGTTTTTGTCATTTCTATACAGATTGCTGATTTCATTGTGTTGCACAATGCATATTGCATGGTGCATGAATAATGACTAGATGCAAATAGTTTTTAAATTTTCAATTACAATCTACTTTGTACAAAGTCAACCTACAAACTAAGTACAAACTTCTGAGAAATTTGACGTATCCAATGACTCTTGTTGCTACGAAGATAGCTACAAGAGGTTGTAGACCTTGATGATGAAGCTCTTGGGTCAATGTCTCTCTTAAGTCTTTCAACCAGATCACTATCCTTTGAGTGCAAGTGCTAGTATTAATTAGGTTAAACCTTTCATTTTATAGAAAGCTTATTTTCTTTACAAATGAGTTAGAGTGCTTCTATGTTCTTGTCACTAGGATTAAAATGTCTTATTACAATGTTCTTTGTCATGGGGCAGGAGGTCAATCTTCATTGTGGGGGACAATGAAGATTTGTCTGACAAATAGCAGGTCTTATTTGGTATCTTATAATAACATGCTAAACTGATAAAGGTGTTATCTGCATTTAATTTGCCAATTACTAATAGATTAAGCATATTATTACTATGCTTAATATTTCATTTAAATGCATTTAACACAAAAAACAAATTTACAAAACTGAACCAATGGCATGTTTACAACAAAGGTCTAATAGAACTCCCAACAATTCTTAAACATACTTTATCTGATATGATGAATTCTTAAACAATTAAGGTTGGAGTAGACATAGTTATCACATAGTTTTTTGTGTGGTACAAGGAAAATTTCGCTAGGTCAAATCTTCCTTCGTGCTAGCAGTCTACAAAATTAGACCTTTATTAATAATTCATCATATCAGATAAAGTATATTTAAGAATTGTTGGGACTGGTCCTTTGGTGTGTATTAAACATAATAGAATTTTTAGCATATTATTATCATTCTATTTCTTTGTTGTAAACATGCCATTGGTTTAGTTTTGTAAATTTTTTTTGTGTGTTAAATGCATTTTTCCAAACCAATTGTTAAACAAGAAAGCAATAGCAAGGAGGAGGGGTCTTCTTCTAAGTAGATTGATGAAGATCGTGCACCTCAAAAACCCATTCATAAGGTACCAATCATGTTTTCTATTTGCTTATATTTTTGGATTGGTAAATATCCTTAGTTTCATGTCCTTTCTTTTGATTACTATGGATGAGATATATATCTTACATTTAACATTCAAATTCTTTACATTTTAGAACATGTAGTGTTTCCTGAGGATTTCACCAAATCAACTTTTAACATAAACTGAAAAGACCAAACTGATTTCTTGCCCTTTCAACTTGACAAAATATTTGCATTTGACCAATAACTGCAAGCAATTGAATGACAAATCCACATACCTGTATCTTTGTAAAATACCTAGAACATCAAAAAGATGGCTAAGTGGCTACCACCATGATTTTTATCTACTAAATATGGGGAAAAAAAGCACCAAAAAGAATTGTGTTATGTTGTAGCTCAATATACTAAAAACCCTAGTGAAAACCCTACTAAAATTCTATCAAAGTTGCACTCAAATTAAAAATCATGGCGGCAGCCACTTAGGGATCAAAATAGAGAAAATAAATCAAAATCGTTCTTTGTCCTATTTGGACTTTTAACAAAGTCTCAACTATCAATGATACAATACATTTGATACCCTAAGATATCAATACAAATGACACCTAGCTAGAAGCTCACAGGCTGTCCATTTGATAACCACAGTCAACATTTCAAAACAATGAATCGATATCCTTGAGCACAAGCACCAATAAAATCAAATAATGGAGATAAAGCATGGGCTAGGGCATGACACCAGTAGAATGCGGTCATTTCAGAGAGAATCTCAGTAATATATAATGGTCGTGCTAGTAATATCAACAAACGTGAACCCAAACATTTCAAAATAGTGAACGATATAGGTATTGTTAGAATTAGGAGAGATAGGTACTGAGAGGGGAGGGGTGAATCAGTGCCTTCAAAACTTTACTTACAAAACCTTTCAGATCTATAACTAAATACTTGTGATAACCAATCAAAATAACTTGAATCTAATTGCATAAATCAATCATCTAGTTAACTTAAGAAAGTAAACAACATGAAATCAATATGACAATCACATAACACAAGTATTTTGGTAACGCAGAAACCCTTTTTAGAAGGTAAAAACTGCGGTGGGGATAACACCCACAAATTCTTCACTACTGCAGATAGAAAAGGTTTGTCTGTTAAGGCTACAAGTTTTGATCACTTTTGGTGATCTTACCCTATTAGGAGTAACATATTAGATCAGCTAGATCTACCTAGTTATAGGATTTAACAACACTAAATGAAGTGTGTACTCGGTTAAGAGATTTATACAAAGACTGTTAAGTTTACTCTGTTAAGAGATTTATACAAAAACTCTATCACAATTGTCAGAAAGTAATAGGTAACTATCTGCTAGTTGACAACTCAATTGTCTAAAACAGATCTATAAATGCTCATCAAAATATCACCTTAATTGTGATGATTCTCTGCTCTGTTCTGCTCGGTAGCCTTTTCTGATTCTGCTCAATCTAAAATCCTATGTGCTCTGTTCTGCTCGGTAAATTGATTGTCTTGAAGATAGGCAATTTCTTCAAGTGCTCTATGATTCATATATATCAATTCAACAACCCCATAAAATGGTGCGAGCATATACAATATATAGTGTTCTATTTTTCCGCTTAAGCAAAAATTAGGTTACAAAGAAATAATCATAACCTTAAGATCTACGGTGCAAAATAACTTAGATCAACTAATAAAAATAAGATAATAATTGCATTTAATGAATATCTTTTACAATAAATGCTCCTCGATCTTGGTAAACCATTTTACGATATGTTGTAACCGTCTGCATAGAATAATATACCATTTCTGATTACTATGCCATTTTCTGTGATCATCGATAAACACTGTATAATCTACTTGGTGTATACTGTGATGCTCGATGTTTACTGACCATCGGTGTCAGTGATGATGGTGCTTGGTTAACTGTGTGATGCTCGGTGCAAAGGGTTTTACCGACTACCCTGTCTTACTTCTAGTTACCGATTGTCTCAATATAAGTAACCGACCGACCTGTTTACTATCCTTTGATACTAATGACAACCTTAAATGCTCAATAGAGATTAACATGTATGTGGATTTATCATTCAGTTGTTTGCAATTATTGGTCAAATGTTCTCATCCATAGTAGTCAAAAGAAAGGACATGAAACTAAGGAGATTTACCAATCCAAAAATATAAGAAAATAGAAAACATTATTGGTACCTTATGAATTGGTTTTTTAGGTGCATAATCTTCATCAATCTCCTCAGAAGAAGACCCCTCCTCACTGCTATTGCTTTCTTGTTTAACATTTGGTTTGGAAAAATGCATTTAACACAAAAAAATAAATTTACAAAACTGAACCAATGGCATGTTTACAAAAAAGGTCTAATAGAACTCCCAACAATTCTTAAACATACTTTATCTGATATGATGAATTCTTAAACAATTAAGGTCGGAGTAGACATAGTTATCACACAATTTTTTGTGTGGTACAAGGAAGATTTGACTTAGTCAAATCTTCCTTCGTGCTAGCAGTCTACAGAATTAGACCTTTATTAACAATTTATCATATCAAATAAAGTATGTTTAAGAATTGTTGGGACTGGTCCTTTGGTGTGTATTAAACATAATAGAATTTTCAGCATATTATTATCATTCTATTTCTTTGTTGTAAACATGCCATTGGTTCAGTTTTGTAAAAAAAATGTGTGTGTTAAATGCATTTTTCCAAATGAATTGTTAAACAAGAAAGTAGTAACAGTGAGGAGGGGTCTTATTCTGAGGAGATTGATGAAGATTGTGCACCTCAAAAACCCATTCATAAGGTACCAATCATGTTTTCTATTCACTTATATTTTTGGATTGGTAAATCTCCTTAGTTTCATGTCCTTTCTTTTGATTACTATGGATGAGATATATATCTTACATTTAACATTCAACTTCTTTACATTTTAGAACATGTAGTGTGTTTTCTAAGGATTTTACCAAATCAGCTTTTAACATAAACCAAAAACACCAAACTGATTTCTTGCCCTTTCAACTTGACAAAATATTTGCATTTGACCAATAACTCCAAGCAACTGGATGATAAATCCACATACTTGTATCTTTGTAAAATACTTGAAACATCAAAAAGATGGCTAAGTGGCTGCTGCCATGATTTTTATCTACTGAATATGGGAAAAAAAGCACCAAAAAGAATTGTGTTCTATTGTAGCTCAATATAAATGAATAGAAAACATGATTGGTCATTTCAGAGAGCATTCATGATCAAATAAAATGCAATGCATTTGAAATTTGTGGTCGAAGATGATGCCAAAGGCTCGAAAGACGTTGCCTGTCAAAGATACCAATCAAAGATGAAGAAATCACATACCTTTTCTCACGCTTAGCTTTCACCCGCTCATTTTCTCCCTCTCATTTTCTCTGCAATCAAAATAAAAATGATTTGGTTGTTTCAAACTAGTGAATCGATATCCTTGAGCACAAGCACGAATAACATCAACTATTTTGATATGTGGGTACCCTAATGTTGGCAAGAGTTCTTTTATTAATAAGATTACTCTGCAAGCTTGAAGAAGTGATATATTTTGGAAAATGAAGAGTGGAAAGATGATGATATTCCTGAGATCATGGATGGACACAATGTTGCAGAATTTATTGATCTAGATATCTTGCAGAGGCTTGACGAACTGGAGAGGGAAGAAGGGCTTAGGATGACAGCTGAGGATGACAAGGATGATGAGATGGGGGAAGTGGAGTTGAATCCTGATGAAAAGGAAGCTTTGGCTGTAATTAGGAAGAAGAATAAGATGCTTATCATTAAACATAGATTGAAGAAGAGTATTACAGAGAGCAGACCTACCGTACCAAGGAAGTTTGACAAGAATAAGGAATATGGCTTAAATAGAATGGGAAGACATCTTTCTAGCTTGGGCCTTATGCTCTCTAAGTTTTTGGCCTTGTATTATTTTGGTCATTATGGCCCTCCTCCTCTCTCTAAATTTATTCCTTATCTATGGTTTTTGGATCCCACAGTGTCAACTTGGAACTAGAGGAGTAGTGGTTGCTTTGCATTGTCTGGGTATACCACTCAATTATTTTGTGTCTCTAAAAAATTGTGACCATGATGCCTACATTTATATTTCTTAGCTGTTGTGTCCTAGGACCCCTTATGACCCTTTACGACCCTTTATGATCCCTAAGAATACATCTTAGAGGTCTTAAAATATCATAAAGGGTCATAAGAGGCTCCTAGGAGGGGTCAGATGAGCTTCCACCTTCATGTGGTTGGCCCTGTTAAGTAGAGAATGTTAAACTATTCTCAAAACAAAGAGAAGCTCAATAATTTAAGGTCTCAGTCCATGGAGATGCTGAGAAAATGATGGGAATCAATGATGGAGAGTTTTTAGATTATGAGAAGACGTATATGTAGTGGAGGCCAGAAGGGATTTTTATGGAGATTTGCTAGATGTGGAGATTTGCTAGAGTGGCTATATACATACAAGGGTTTCCAGATTGAGTACCAGTGCAAAGATGATGATTTAGTAACCTACATTTATAAAACCTTCACAAATATCCCTTATTTGGCGTCCACTCATACCTCTTCTCAGAATCTAGAAACTTTGGATACTATTTCTCATCCATGCACGAAATGTGCTAGTGATCATATAAAATTACTTCAAGCCTCTAGTATTGATGAGCTGCACAAGTGTAAAATATTTTTGTGAGACTGGGATCAATTATATTGGATACTGTGTAGTGTACATAAAGGCAAGGTGGCGATTATTCTCGATGATCGACAGGTATTAGTCTTCTAGGCCTTTCCCAATAGCTAGGACTAAAGATAACAAAGCTCAAGTGACCATCATAGTTGGTCTCTTTCTTCGGTCTATATTATTGACAAAACATTTTACCTTTCATTAGCTCATCAAATGCATGGATTTGAAAGAGTTTAATAGAATATTTTCATGTATAACGTACATTATTTTAGTTTGACACTGAATGAATTTATATACTTTGCATACTTGTAGACTATGGGGATGACCATAAAGAAGTATCCCCTCTCATGGCTTGAGTAATGTACGACATGGGAGGAGATGTTTCTTTATCGCCATCCTCATAGTCTACAAGTGCGCAAAGTAGATAAATTTGTGCAATGTCAACTTAAATAATATATGTTATCATGAAAATATTCTATTAAATTCTTTAAAATCCTCAGATTTGATGAGCTAATGAAAGGTAAAACATCTTGTCAATAATATAGACCAAAGAAAGAGATAACCTACGATGGTCTCTTAAGCTTTGTTATCTTTAATGTGCATATCCATTGCTTTTTCAACACAAATGAAAACTCTTTCGATGGTGGTGCTATACCTCTGACAAGGTTTCCCATCGGATGTTTACTACTGACTGTCGCTATGCCGATAGTTGTATTGTTAGAGAGAACTCCTTTTCAATAGATCACTGTGACAAGAATGTTATGCCACCGATGGGTTTACCTGTTGAAAAATCACTGCAGCTCTGTCGCTCTTTCGACAGGTACAATGTCAGAGAGAACTCATTTTCGACAGATTTGCAATAGGAATGCTATACCACCGATGGGTTTACCTGTCGGACATTCATTGCTGATCTGTCGCTATTCCAACAGGTCTAATGTCAAAGAGAACTCCTTTTTGATAGATAATTGTGACAAGCATGCTATATCTCCGATGGGTTTTCATGTCAGACAATCATTGCATATGTGTCACTATTCTGACTGTACGTTTTGACTATTTGTCAGAGTTTCGATAGGTCTACTGTAAGAAATTTCATAAAAAAGCTAGTATTCATGTGCTAGATTCTGATGGAATATTATGTCAGAAGACCGACAATGATCACTTCCATCACAATTTGCAACGCAAAAATGCTGACAGACACATATGTCAAAATGTCGACAAATAGACATTGCAAATCTGACAAATGGCCATCAGAATTTGGCCTCAAATGTACTAGTGTGATAGCAGAGTTTGGTTTTCCTCCTGATAGTCCCACTATTCTTTGGTGTGACAATCAAATTGCTATACATATTTCCTGTAACCCAGTTGAGCATCAGCAAACCAAGCACATTGAGCTTCATATGCATTCCATTAGGCATTTGATTTGGGATGGCTCTCTGAGTTTGGATTATATTCCCATTGCTGAGTAGGTTGCTGAAATCTTCACTAAACCTTTTGCATCCCTGCGATATCTTAAGTTGTGTTCTATGCTTGGGGTGAAAGAAGTTATCCTTGGGGGGTCTCAGTGATGAAGCCTTCCTTCCTTCTATTTCTATCTCTTTTTGGAGTAGGGTTTTTTCCCATGTGGTTTTCTCTATTTCTCCATTTTACAGAGATTGGTTGTGATGGGTACCTCATTAGGCCATGTTTTTGGGACCCATTTTTTGCTTTCAGCATTGTAGTTTCCTTTGCTTTCTTCTTGCATTGTTAGTAGCTGCATTTTTGCTCATCTTAAGGGAGGTGTTAGAGTAAAGTATTAATTTAATTATGTTAATTAAATTAACTTTACTCCTTTCTTAATATGTCACTTTATGCTTTTGCATTAGCTGTTTATATTTAAAACACTCATGTATTAGTCATCTTAAATATAAACCTGCATGCATTAGTCATGTAATAATAAAATTAATTATTGCACACACTTTTTCTTTTTAGGGTTTACCCTTCTAGGTTTTTGATCTCCTTTATAAGGATTGATTTGTTGTATATTTTATTCATTCAATTATTGAGGATATTTTTTCTTCATATTTTTGAGTCAAACCCTTGCCCTCTTCTTGTCTCTACCTCCTTATAATAGGTTTTTGTATGTAGGTGATCTTTGGGTTTTGTGGATTTGTATTGCTAAAATCCTACACTCTCTACCTACTGAAGTCACTTGCCATTACCCAAAAAATTCAATAATTTTTTTTCCCTATTCCACAAATCCCTCCAAAATTTGGCATTTATGTCATCCCCTATTTTCCAAGTAAGGTGATCTATGATCATATTCGTGATCTCCCAAATGAAATTCCAAATCGGAGATCCACCCCTTGAATTAGCTAGTGAGGATCCTATTGGAATATTCATTATTTAAGTACCTATTTCTCATCACCCTACACCATAACTAGTGAGGATGCTTATACATAGACCATGTGAGTTTGGCTCCTAAAGCCAAGTTTTGAGCTTCAATTCTTCTCAAGACAACCCCTCCATCCTTCTTAGGAAGACCTACATCCTCCTATTTAATCAATGAGGTTTTCTTCTTCTCTTTTGCTCCTGACCATAAAAAATTCTTCAAAATCCCTTCCAAATCAATAGCAATTTTATGAGGCAACCTAAAATATGACATGACATAAATAGTAATAGTAGAGAACACTGCTCTTGTCATAGTTATTCTTCCTAATTGAGACAACCACTTATTTTTCCACAAAGAAGCTTTCAAGTTACATTTTTTTAACAACATCTTCCCAAAAATAGATTTGTTATCTACCACAAACAAAGGGACCCCTAGGTATTTGGATGGAATCTCTAATATTTGGAATCCAAGAATCCTTGCTAGCCTTTTTTGCAAAGATTTATTAGTTTTAAAGAAAAAAAAATCTAATTTTACCTTGTCCATCCTTTGTCCATACACCTTTGAGTCTAAATACAATGTTGAATGAATGGTCATTGCTTCCATGATGGTTTCTTCCCCAAACAATATAGTATCATCTAAAAATTGTGAGTGTGTGATAGTTTCCAAATTTGTATCCACCAAAACACCTTTCCAAACTTTTTCCTCCCTTCTCAACTTGATAATCCTAACCAATGCTTCAACCATTAATAAAAAAAGGAAAGGAGACATTGGATCCCCTTGGTGGATCCCATTCTTAGCTTCAAATAAACCATGCATTGATCCATTTACCATTATAGAAAATTTAGGAGATGAAATGCAAACCTAAACAATACCAATCTAATGTTATGAAAATCCAAACTGTCTTAGAATAACAAATAGAAAATCCCATCATACCTTGTCATATGCCTTGGACACATCAAATTTAATTTCCATACCTCTCAACTGATCAACTTTCATTGAATGAATTGTCTCAGATGCAAGAATAATACTATCTAATATGTTCATCCTTAGGGTGAATCTATTATGCTCCACATATATAAGTTTGTGCAAAAGGTTCTTCAATTTGTTGGCAAAAGTTTTAGAAATAATCTTGTATATAGTGTTACACAATGAGATAGGTTTATAATCCACCATAAACTCACATTTTTATTTTTTGGGAATGAGAACCAATATTGTATTATTCAAAACTCAAATAAATTTCACGTTCCTTCTTACATATTCAATTAATTTAAGAATATATTGTCCCATGAAGGGCCAACATCTTTGGTAGAACATAACATGCATTCCATCAGGCCCTAAAGCTTTAGATATATTTAACTTAACTGTTTCTCTTTTGATTTTTATCCAATGATAACTTCTCCATCAATATGGTGTTTTCATCAATAGATACCATTCTTGGAATAGCTTGAGATATGAAAGTTCACTTGTCTCTATCAGGAAGACCATTGCTACATAGTATGTCTTGGAAACCTCTAATTGCTTCTTTTCCAATGTTGTCCATATCTTCATATTCAATACCTTTCTCTGATTTAATCCTCACAATGTTGTTGATTTCTCTTCTAGTCTTCATGGAGGCATAGAAATTTTTTGAATTCAAAATACCATCCACAAGCTAGTTCTCTCGAGCTTTGTCCTTCCAATACAACTCCTCTCTAATCAATAATTCTGATAATTTTGACTTCAATTATTTCTCCATACTAAAGTCTTATGGGAACATCCATCTGTCTATAATATTTTCATTTAAGGCACAAAGTTATGATTCAAATTTAACCTTTTCCTCAATATTTTTAAAATCCTCCTTATTCTAAACCTTGATTTTCTTTTTGATTAAAATTAAGCCTTTGAATAAAATATTTCTAACTAACTATTCCATTGAAGACATCACTCTCTTTCCACCATGACTCTAACATATTTATAAGATAATCATCCCTCCACCACATAGATAGAAATTTAAAATAACCCATCCCCTCAATCTTTGGAAGATTGATGTTTAAGATCATTGGAAATTTATCAGAAAGAGAAAAGTGCAAGATTTTGGATGAGAACATGTAATATTTCTCCATCCATCCACTCCCTACTATCCATCCTCACTGCTATGTGGAAAATCCTTTCCTATGATTATTCCATGTATAAATACCATTGTCAGGGATAATATCTACTAGACTATTTTGCACTTGAAGTCATCAAAGTCACTCATAAATTTTCTTGGTTTAAGAATACCTCTCATTTTCTCCTTATAGTTTAATATTTCATTGAAGTTTCCTCTAATGATTACAAATTCTTTGTCAATCCATTCCATTTTTTCTTTGAGAGTGTTCCAAACTACAACTTTCTCCTTTACACCCGAAGGACCATAAGTGTTCAAGATAGGAAAAGAGAGATTGGATAATGTAGAAGTGAAAACACCAAACATCCAATTGAAATTTGTCTCAATCAAAGAGAAGGAATAAGAATTAGGATTTTAAAGGATTCCTAGACCACTAGACAAACCCCTTGATTCTTGGAACACCCCCTCCCATCTTCTGCAATAGTCACCAAAATGGAGACCTATCTCTTTATCCAACTTGGTTTCTTGAAGATGGATAACATTTACCTCTTCCTTCATTAAATAGCTCTTAACTAAGAAATTTTTGTCAGTGGTAGTCAATCCCATGGAATTCCATGTCAATACCTTCATTTCCCGCCAAGGGATAATTTGGTTCCCTTAGATGTTTTAAGAAAATTAGACAAACTGGTAAGACCTTTCTCCATTGCTTCATCTTATCTTTTTGGTGATTAGATTTTTATGCCTCTCTTTTTTACTTTCCTGATAGTTTTACCCACTGATTGAATAATAATTCTAACAATTGAATTCAATTCACCATCCTCCCTAAAAATCCCTTTCTATTCGCTTGGAAAAGAAATCATGAATGCCTTTGGAGGGGACAACATATTTTATTCCATTTCATCTTTAATTAGATTAGAATTTGATATGCCTTTACTAGGTTGCTCTGTTAAATGTGACTTCTCACTTGGAATTCCTTCCACTAGTACATTTGAGTCATTTTTCTGATGGCTATTCATTGCCATTCCGACACCAAACCATTGGCCAAACGACACTAACTACTGTTGTAGTTTTGGTGTCGATAGAACCGATGGCTAGGGTGACCATTGTAATTGTGACGACATGCAATGTCGCAATATGCAGGGTAAAAGGGCATGTGGTGCAGGGGCACCAAGGATCAACAAGGCTAAGGCTATGAAGACATTCAAGGCATGGAAGACATATAAAGAAGATCAAAGGTCAAAGGAGGTCAAAGGCATTCTCAATGATGAAAATCCCATAAACTATAACATATTGGCACCTATAATGACTCTCATTTAATGTAATGTTTTCATGTTTGTAATGTCCTCAAAGGACTCAAAAACTTGTTTGTAAATGGACCAATATTGTCCAAGCTTAAATTATGTTTTAAGAGTATAGGATGGGTCATGGGATAGATACAAGGTTAATTATACAATAATCATTTAGAAAAGGTTAATTATACAATAAAGCCATTTTTATAGTTTAAAAATTCAAATATTTAAAAGTAACGACTATTTAGGAGTTTAGGGGGGAAAGTAGTATTTTAATATTTAAACATTCAACTAATCCCTATAACCAGTTGGAAGAGGTTAGGGAAGTTGATTTTTTTTCTTCTTATAATGTATACAACTTCCATTGTACAGGCAGAAAAAAGCCTGGAGTGTATGACAAGAACAATATTTTCAATAAAATCAAGTTTAGTCTGCAATCTTGGTTTTTTATGCATTGTTATTAGGATCCATTACCTTTGTTTTGATTTTCAAGTTCAAGGATGGAATAGGAATCAATCTAAATCATTCATGAACCCTGTTGAATGCATTTGGGAATGATTAAAATTCTGTTCCTTACGTTTTGACTGGTAAAATTAGTGACTGTTACAAATAAAGTCTTTAATCCTTTGAAGTTTCTCATGATCTTGATGTAATGTGATTGGATTAAGAAATTAGGGGAATCCATAAGACTTTAAAGAAGTTCAATATATGTTTTGAAAGGCTTGAAGGGTTTTTATACATGACTGTTTCTTCAACAACAGTGAATTAGAGTGATTTTGTTAAGTGTTCCCTTTGTTTTGAAGAATATTTTGTAATCTACACCTTTCCCATGGACCCAAAGGCCTAGGACCCATGGGAAGAGGATACTAACAGTGTATTATACAATGCTAATGTTCATTTATTGCAGAGATTTGAGAAAAGTAGAGTGATCACTAGCTGGAATAGTGTGTTCCTTAAGGAAATTGATGGCTAGGGAGCAACCGTAGAAGATCGGGCTTCATAGCATAGTAATTTTATGATTTGGTTGGTATTATATTGGAAAACTCATGGTGAATCAACCACCAAGAGAGTCTGAAAGTGTTTGGAGAAGGGAGATTGAAGAAACCCTCAAATCAAGGGCTTAAGAGGGCTATTTTGGAGTTTTTGGTGTTCCCAAGGTGCTGGGTTAAATTCATCTTGGATTTAGAGGTTTTGAAACATATTGAAACACTAATAAAAGTTTTGAGTCTTGGGGATATAAGGAACTAGGTGATTCTTTGTTAAATCACCCATTTTTTATGCATTTTTGGGTCACATAGTGACGACAGTCAAACTCGGTCCAAAAAAACCATACCTAAGTTTGTGATATGTTTTCATATGTCCAAAAGGGTATCCAAATATATCCATCCTTTGGGAAAGTATAGATTTATGGTCCATTTTATCGCTGGACAGGGCTACTAGACAGGGCAATTAGGCCTCTAGGCTAGTTTGGAGTCATTTAGCCATTGGGAGTATTGGGTGAGTCTAGAAACCTTAAAACCACTTAAATCTATCCTTATATACATCAAATATACCAAATCCATCATTAGAGTGCATTTGGAAGAGTCTTGGTTGGGTTGAGTCCATTTAAGCCATTGAGCACCTTTGGGAAAAGTGTGGGTTTCTAAGCTAATTTGTGAATCTTATCTTGAGTATTAGGTCCACTCCCCTTTCCTCTACATCAGTATGTGAACATGGTCAAAGAGGTGGTCAAAATGTTGTCAGGACTTATTATTGTTGTCACAATTATGATGGTCATGTCACAAAAATATTTTACAAGCGATGACTATTTGTTGGAGAGTTTCGACAGATAGCCGTCGTGTCTAGTGCTTTGTTGTCGGTCGTTCTTTCATTGTCATCATAATTGTGACGACACACACCATCACAATATGAAGGGTAAAAGGGCCTACGAACATGGTCAGAGAGGTGGTCAAAATGCTGTCGGGACTTATTATTGGTGTCGCAATTACGATGATCATGCAACAAAAATGTTGTACAAGCGATGACTGTCTGTCAAAGAGTTCTGATAGATAGTCATCCTGTCAAGTGCTCTGTTGTCAGTCATTCTCTGATGGTCATCATAATTGCAACAATATGCTATATTTTTTTAAAAATAAAATATATCATTCATGCAGTGAGAACCATGGAGGAATTGCATGGATATGGGTTCTAATTAAAAGATAGATAGATAGATAGATAATTTTTAACATCCGTGAGGCTAACATAGCCTATGGGATAACCCGCCAAAGTTAAGCCAGCTTTAGTAACTTGGTTATTTTCTTGTGCAATTTGATGATGAGCACTCTCAACTTCTTAATGCACTCCTCACTAAATAGATTATACCAAGAGTTATCAGATAAAAAACCTTAAATATGTGTGATTTTTACATTGGATAAATCATCCATAACCTTCAAGTTCACCAACAAAAATACAATGACAAGAAGAGTTATTTGGGAGCCTTTTTATAGGGGCTTGTATGCCTTCTCAAATATAGGTACATCAAGGTCATCTTCATCATCATCATCAGTTGCACCAGTACCATCATCTTGATCATCATGATCTTCTTCCATGGGATCATTACCTTCTACTTTGATATTCACACCTCCATGTTCCCTCATTTGGAAATCCACATTCTCCAGATTGTCATGGTCCATAACATGAAACCCATGGTGGTTGACCTATATCAAAATGATGAACTTAAATTAACCATGACCATGATGTCATCATCAATTCATTTCTTATGTATATGAATTGTTAAAATTATATATTGAAATACATACCAATGGATGAAATTTGTTTCCCCCATCAATATGACCATGCTACCTACAATGTTCCTTAGTTGTTTTGATTAGATATCTTTGAATCTTTAAGCCCTTGCAAATTTTGTAGGGACAATAATATTTTCCATCACCTTTTCTTTTAAAGTTAGACCATAATCTAGCCATTATCTCCTTATTTTGTTCTAGGTTGATATTGTTAGACATGGTCTTTCTTGAATAGAATGACTCGTTACTTGTACATTGACTAGAATGTTGGTGGAAGAAGGATGATTTGTTTGCAACTTGCAGATACAGACACCGAACAACCATTTTCTCATCTCTAATTTTCTCAACACAAAGGGACATTTATCATAGCAATAGAAACCTAATTATTTTTAAATAGAATACACCAAGGAGTACCATAAAAAATATTGATCATTTACAATCATGAACAGTAAACATAAATCAAATAGCTCATTTTTTTATCAGCGTGTGTAGTCTCTGTGTATATGAAAAATGAATGAAATAGATCAAGCTGAAATAATACTATGAACAAAATAGTATTCCACATAGAGTGAATAAAATATACCATCAAAAGAAGGTAAACTCCATAATTGGCACAAACTCAGACATGGAAAAAGTCAAAATCAAGGCCTAATTTATCAAGATAAATAAATAATACGGAACCCCACAATCAAAAACATGAAACCTAATAAAAACACTACAAAACTTGATTGGGACAATGGAATTTACAAAGTAAGGAAAGGTGAGAGGATCAATCAAATAATCAAAAAAAGAAACACGATTTGTCAACAATGTCCAAAATCCTATCACCAAGCACACACATAGGAAATAAAAAAGGGACAAAAGACAAGAAATAAGAAAAATAATTAGGAGTATAGAAAAATAATTAAGACTATAGAAAATCAAGTTCTAGAAATGGATGGTTCTGATGATTTTCCATTACAACAATTGAGAATTCATCATTTCGTATATGAACAGGTGAAAAACTTGCAGATTTGACCAAAACATTATGGAACTAGACTCAACAGCAAATGGACTTATGATGATTTTCACAATATTACATGTGTTGTTGGGTCAGCTCCCAGAAGTTCTTAGGCAAATCTGCATGTTCATCACTTGTGCATATGAAGTGGCTCTAATGGAAGATACAATCACTAAACAACCATTTTGTCAACTCTAATTTTGTCAACATAGAGGGACATTTATCATAGCCATAGAAACCTGTCTCAGAACTGTCCATTTCTTTGTGTATATGAAAAATGAATGAAATATCAAGTTGAAATAAAACATTAAATAAAAGAGTATTCCACATAGAGTGAATGAAATATATCATCAAAAGAAGGTGAACTCCATAATTGACACAAACTCGGACATGGGCAAAGTCAAATTCAAGTCTTAATTTATCAAGAACAATAAACAATATGGAAACCCACAATCAAAAACATGAAACCTAATAAAAAATACTAGAAAACTTGATTGGGACAATGGAATTTACAAAGTAAGGAAAGGTGTGAGGATCAATCAAATAATCAAAAAAAGAAACACACTTTGTTAACAATATTCAAAATCCTGTCACCAAGCATAGACATAGGAAATAAAAAAGGGACAAAAGACAAGAAATAAGAAAAATCATTAGGACTATAGAAAAATCATTAAGACTATAGAAAATCAAGTTCTAGAAATGGACACTTCTGATGCTTTTCCATTACAACAATTGAGCATTCATCATTTGGTACTTCTTGGTGTATTCCATTTAAGTATGTCAGGCACAAAGTATTCCATTTAGATATGTTCAAAATTTTGTCAGTAATGATTTGGGGAATGCAATCATGCAAAGTATTCTCTAATCACACAACCAATGAATAAAAATTCAAATGCCAATTTCTTTAACAATTTAAATGTCTCAAGTAGGAAAGATTCTCAATGGAACTACTTTGATAACATATAGATACAAATAGGAGATTGGAGTTGATCAACCTTCACTTGTGCATATAAGAGTTGACTAGAGAAGGTATATGCACAGGTGACAAACATGCAGATTTGACCAAGCATTACTGGGAGCTAGACCCCACAACAAATGGACTTGTGATGATTTTCACAATAGTACATGTGTTGTAGGGTAAGCTCCCAATACTACTTAGGCAAATCTAAATGTTCATCACCTGTGCATATAAGAGTTGATCATATAAGGTATATGCATAGGTGAAAAACATGTAGATTTGACCAAACAATACTAGGAGCTAGACCCAACAACAAATGGACTTGTGATAATTTTTATAATAGTACATTTGTTGTAGGATAAGCTCCCAGTAGTGCTTAGGAAAATTTGCATGTTCATCACCTATGCATATAAGAGTTGATCAGAGAAGGTATATGCACAAGTGAAAAACATGCAGATTTGACCAAGCAATACTGGGAGCTAGACCCAACAACAAATAGACTTGTGATGATTTTCACAATAGTACATGTGTTACAGGGTAAGCTCCCATTAGTGCTTAGGAAAATCTACATGTTCATCACCTGTGCATATGAAGTGGCTCTAATGGTAGATACAGTCACTGAACAACCACTGTGATAACTTGTTGTAATGTCCCTAAGTAAATTCAACTAGTTTATGCATAAAAGAACCTATGTTTAATATACTTGAATTGAATTGTGTTAACATAATTCATGCAATAATAAAAACCGCCCACTCTACACCATTGAAAACATCTTTAGTGTCCCTCAATAAGTCATTGGAATCATCCAAGAAAGTTAAACAACTCAAAAATGTCAAACCAGGTGCTTTTTAGGCCTATTCTTCTAGTAGCCCTGCCAGACTAGTTTTCCTAGGATTTCACAAAACTTTCCCAAAACACTAGGAAAACTAAGGGCATATCTAAATACCCTTTTTAGAGCTACATAACATATCCCAAATCCATATGCAACTCCTTTGGACCATCTATACAAACAATTATTGGTGTACAAGCTTTTACCCCTCCAATAGGTCTCTAAATACAAAGCAACTCTTATTTGCACATCCACCCCGACTTCCTAATGCATACAAGAGGTGGTAGTAGAGGTGAAAGAACCTTCCTACAGGGTCATGAGTGTGGCTAATTAGGTAGCCATGAATACTGAATATAGTTTGGAATGCCTAGAGGAGAGGCATAGTATGCAAGATGCATTGGTCTCTATGAGGGGAGACTCAAGATTTGAAGACAAGGGTGAGTTGAAGATTGCAACAGTAGTCTCATGGAGTGAGTTTGAGGAAGAAATGAAGAAGGATGATTAGAATATGGTTTAATTTTTTCCCATGGGAGGCAATCAGAGTTTGAAGATGCTTGAGTATATTTTGGAGGAACACTATGCAAGGATGCCATGGATGCTATGGGGTCACTTGAGTGATCCAAGGACTTATGTAAAGGTAAAGGACCTATAAGGATATCTATAGTTGGAATATGGCCATTAATTCCATTAAATCATGTAATTTCACTCAAAGTGAAAAGATATCAAAAAGAAGATGTAAAATTGCATTCGTGCAATTATGGCCTAGAATGGTCATCTAGGGGTTATGGGTTAGTATGGATTGTAAAGGTTGTTTTAAAACCTTCTAAATATCCCAAATGGGGATATGAGACACCATGTTGTTGAGTTGACAACATTGGTTGTCAACTTGACAACACCATTAAGCCTATTTCGTTTTGACAGTCAATTTTATGAATGTTATGGAACAATTTTGGGAAGTTAGGTGGTTGCAGTTGGGTTTCTTTGAAGAGTTTGAGTCTATCTCTTTTTTGATCCATGTGAGTGGAAAGGGGGGTGTAGAGTGGATGTGTAAGAAAACCATAATGTAATTAGTTCAATCAATAAAACAAACATTTTTCTCTACATACTGTATTATGTCCTATGGGTATAGTCAACAACCTTGTGTCTTCAAATGAGTTTTGTGATATGTTAATGGTTGGATGATGGTGTAAGATCCTTTATAGAAAGTATAATCTTTGGGAAAGTATCTAAAGATAGAAAATATATTAGATAAAAAAAGTACACTATAATTAAAAGTATCTTACAATACAAAGTATCATTGATTACATTGAGGATTCAATGAATTACAAAAAGAATGAAAGAGGATTATCTTGCCATGAACCCACATAGGTATTATAAAAGTTGCGGCTATCATACAACATAGTAAGCTTTAAATTGAAAAATTTCAGTTTGGTATAAAATGCATGGTTCCCATACCAGTTTGAACAAAATGAAGACACAAACTAAGAAAAGAATCTTTCCTTGATAAGAGTATCAATCGAGCAAATCACTTTTAGAAATACTACCCACATTTGATTAATTTTAAGCATCCAATGATAGAATTTAGATTCAATTTTCAGACATTATTCATGCAACTATATTACAAGAGGGCAATCATTTTACATTACAAAACATAGAAAACAAAACCCTACCTTTCTTCCAAGAGTGGTAACAAAAGTTTGATTCTGGTTAATAAATGTGGCAAAGTCCTTCAATGAGAAAGACCCTCTCGCCAAAGCTTGAATTATCAGCCAATTACACACTCCCCTTAAGAATTTTATTTCCCTTAGTCCATATTCCATCTCTACGGTCACTACACTTTTGAAAGTTTCAAGAACACCCAAACTCCTAGCTACAATACCATGCCTAGGATGTAGCTAGTGAATAACTACTTCTTAACCCATTCAAAGGAAGTTGATTATGAGAGAAGAAAATGCAATGCATAGTTAAGAAGCTTAGGAATATTTAAGGTTTCTATTTTCTGAAATAAATTTATTTACATTTTATTTTATTTTTTCTATTATAATTACCAAAGATAAACAATTAACAAGATATGTCATGACAAATTATTTAGCACATCAATAAGTAAATAAATTAATACATTTATACATAAACACTGCATTAACTTAATCAATGACATCATTGAGTTAGTAGCCAACTACACCAACAATCACGAGTACAACTTAAAATTAATCAACACATCAGAGACCCTTACCATTATGTTCCATCATAAGATTGATCAAGTAAAATCTTAAAAAAACCAAACATAAACATATATATACACACAAACATTTGTATCTCAACAAACCCATGGCATAGAAACCATACACACAAAAATATAAATCTGCATCACATCCAAAATGGGATTAAAATAGTTCATAACATGAAGAGAGATGGAGGAGCATTACAAATGTTGGTCAACCTGGTGGATCTCATCAAGATGTATAAGTAGAGTGAGGATTTGAGTTGTTGATGTTATCTTTAGTGTGATATATGAGACTCATGCATGGTGATATGCAAACTGATTGCAAATCTATTTTTAGGAGATCGATGGTCATGCGTGGGAGTGTGTTGATCTCATTGGTGGATTCTATCTCTTTTCATATTTTCTAGCAGTAAGCCTTATTGTATCGACAGTGAGCCTTACTATATTGACAGTGAGTCTTATTTATAACAAGCATCTTACAATGTATATTATTAAGCAAAAAAATGAAAATAGAGGAAGAATGATAAGTGTTGAAGAACTTACACTGTAACCACATGACCTCCAACAATGGACGGAATATTTGTGGCTCTAGTAAAGTAAAGAACTAGTCTGGTTGGTGTAGAGTGTTTTACATCTTCAACCTATTTAATTGGAACACAGTTAGATATTCACAAATTCAAATGAAAGTAAGTTTAGGAATGCAAAGATATGGAAAGAATACTTCACCATGAAATAATTATACAATCACCCTATTCAGCTAGTAATACTCATACATATGATCCATTAAGAAGGATAGTACTAGGAGCTTGTTGTCCTCATGAAGCATACATCTAAATATGGTGGACTGACTAAGATACTTGCACACGTTTAAGGCCATTTCTATTTTTTTATGATGTTGTTCATGTTTTATAAAGCCATATGCAATTAATAAAGACAAACCACTTCTTACTAAAAAAGGTTCCAGACCTGCAAAATGACATTATTTTCCCATCTTCTGGTGCATGTTCTTTATGTCTTTGGCTTCTCTCCCTTGCATCCAAAATATGATTCTGCCACTCTGAATTGAGAATGCTTGTGCAACTGCGTAGAATATGCATGGACAATAGGTGGAGCTGAAAAAACACACAACATTTATATTTTTTTAATAGGTCTATAAGTTTTTTAATTTATAGACCATCGTGAACATTAGAAATCTAGCAGCTATGGGTGAGAGAATGTCCTTAACAAGCTAGCAAATAAAAAGTCTTGATTTACTTACATGCCGAGGAAATTACCCTCACCTATAAGAGTCAAAATTATAATGTTCGTGATGGTATATAACTTAAAATACCTAATTAAAGACCTCTATCAAAATTGCAAACCTGTTGCATTTTTCAGCTCCACCTAATGTCCTATGCATATGAATTGAGATTGCATATTGAACTAGGTGCCTCCTTCTGCATTGCCTAAAACCAAGAGATTGTCACAATTAACATCTAAAACTAGCACCCTATTTACTACTACATTCCTATTGAAATACAAGTAAAAAACAAACCTTCAATTTACCCTACTCCAAATATTTACCATTAAAAATGTAATGTTGGTAATTTATTTACTACTACATGCCTATTGAAATCACAGAGGCAAGACATGTGAACTATTTTATAGAATGCCTCAAAGAAATGTGATCTTGTGGCAAGCCATGAGTTGTGGGATATGCACAAAATTGATTTGTTGAAAACACACACACAAGTATATGCACATACTTGCAAATATATATACATTGGAGATGCACATGCATGAAAATATAGTTGGAGTTAGAAAGTTATGATGCCCAAAATTAAGGTGTCAAGGTGTGAAAAAACAAGTATTTGGTTGCAGGCCCTAACATCACTCTAAATTCCCCGTTAACATCTAAAATTCATTCATTCATTCATCTATTAATAAAATGTAACATTGATGAATTATCACAACATTAATTAACACATAAGATTCATTAGCATTCATTAACACACATTCATTAGCATTCATAAGATTCATTAGCATTCATTAACACATCATAACATTCATTAACACATAAGATTAAAACATCAATCATTATCAAATAAGTTGCATAAATGAGAATCATTTCTTTTTTGACTTTTTCTTTTTTTCTACTTCCCTAAATTGTTGCAGAGGCATATCCATCTTGTCATCATCCTTTCTTCTCACTCGTGCACGTGATCTCATTGTCCTTTGCAAAGGTGGGTCCTCTGCAATAACAAATGAAAGGGTTAAATTAAAAACATATTATCATAATTGGGGTTAATTTAAAAACATATTATCATAATTGTTACAAGCATTTCAGTACTTTAAAGAACATAAACGTGATGCTCTTTACCTTGTCCAACCACATCATCTTTCCCGGTGGCTTGAACCTCAACATGCTCATTAGGAACAACCTCTACATCCCTTGCAACTGCAATACAAAATATTTTATTAATCCCAATACATTATAATTAAATTTTTATTACTACACCAAATTCAATTTAAAATGTTTACTTGTATTAATAATTCAATAATCAAAATTTGAGTAGAAAATGTATACCTTGAGTACTACAATGCACATTTGAATCAATGCCTTTGTCGTTCTTAGATGGTGTATCAGGATTGGCAGGCTGCATTCCAATGTAAATAATTAGTGCATTTATCGACAATATATACATATAAATACAAGACAAATAGTGAGAAATGTTAATCATTCAGTTTAATACATATAAATATATTCACTTTAAAGTTTTAAATAAATATATAATCATTGTTTCCTTACTTAAAACAAATATATTCACTTTATGTTGGAACTTAACATCAAATACACTAATTGGTAAAGTATTCAATTTGAAATAAAAATCAATTGGCTTATTTACCTGATTGACATATCCACTAGAAGAACCTTGCACACTCATTGCCTAGAATTGTTCAACCACAACTGTATAGCCTTGTTTGTAGCCTATTTTCTTGTCCTCTTCTGAAATCTTTTTTTTGAACTCCAAGGCCTACGTTTTTGCTTGGTAGATCATGAATTTTTGTTGTAGTGAATTTCATCAAAACTAAATTGATTACAGTTTATAAATATTTGCATACGATTTTTCATTTACTAATACTTACAATTCGTGTAGCAAGTTTTGAATATCCACCCGAGGCGAGCTTGTGTTGCCTGTGCTTTTATTTTCTTGCTTCTATTGCCTTTGATGTGTCAAGAAACCTATGTGATGTTTGAAATATGTTAGATCACATAAGTACAAAGAGTAAATAGTACATAATTTCATTATTAAGATTATCATGTACCTTCTTTCCTTGGGTGGTAGTATTTCTCCACCATGTCTTGCGCTTCTCTCAAGTACATCCCTTTTAAGATTCTCCCACTCATTAATAGGAACATAGGGGGCCACTTGTAATAAGGGTTGCATTCTATTTGGGACCTGTAGTTGTCCCTAATATACTTCAAAGCTTTCCCCTCTTTCTCAAGGAGCTTAAGTCTTTGAAAGACGTTAGGTCCAAAAAGTTTTGTCACAAAGTCAATGATTTTATCCTTTAATTCTTTATCTTGTAATTGCCACCTTTTAAGAAAAAAAAAATGTTAGATTCATAAATGAAGTGAAGCTCTACCTTTTAATATACTTGAAGAAAGGGATAAAAGGAAATATGATCTAGCAGTGAAATCAAAATATGATACCATGTGAGTATGTTCAGCCTGAAAATGTGCAAACATTCATCATTAAGTTTTTCATAAAATAGATTATTCCCTACAAAATAATAACATGATTATTAGTTATTGCAAGGGACTGCAGAGGGGGTTAGTGAATTAGATTACGAGTATAAGATTGTATAGTAAAATAAAAGATCAATCTTTAAAGTACCTGGAAGTTGGGCTAATCTTGCGGGAAGTCCATCTTCAATGCTCACGAGCAATTGATCACAATTCTCTATTGTTCTTGTACATCTAACATGAGTACATCCAGGAATTTCCTCATCACCTCCTACATAAAATGAATCCAATATTACCAAATGCCCCCTAAGAAAGAATAATCAAGGGAAATAAACACATGATAAATGAGAGAGAAAAAGATGAATCTACTTACCAATAGGCGTTGCCATCGCATCTATGGCCATACTACGTGTTACCGACATTGTAGGTGGCAATACCTTTATGGTTCTGTTCCTCATCGCAGGCCGTGTACTCAACATATGATCAATGGTAGGTGCTGAAAAATAAGATTGTTAGAGCATAACAAAATATGGACAACCATGGAAAAGATTGTTAGAGCTATTATAAAAAAATATTGTTTGAGCAAAATACAGGTGGAGGATAGAACATGCGATGTACTTGGACCACTTGAAGTATCTACATCTGGGCCATGGCCCTTTAATTTATTTTGCATCCTTTATAAAATTAACACATGTATTTTAGCTAATAACATAAATAAAAGAGTGTACTATAAAAACCATTATTGAACTTTTTCTATAATTAAAAACTACATTAATACTTACTGTATAAGTTTGAACCAGGTGAATCAACTCATCCTCTCTCATCTATATTTGAGGAGTCCGAGGTCAAATCCCTGCCAATCGAGTTAACTCTCTTGATAGTGCATGAAGGAACTTTTGCAGTGCAACCATAAGATCAATGACTGATGCAAAATTAATAATGAATGGATCTTGCTCATCCTGTGGCTCCTCATGGACTACTTGTTCCTTTCCCTTTTTCTGATCAATAGTCATTTATGAGAATAATATTATTAGCACTTTATTTAAAAGCAATCCAAAATAGTTGTGAAGAATAAAACATAACAAAAAATACGCGTTAACATTTTTCTTGTATGTGCATTTGTACAACAACAATGAGTTTGACTTGTCGGGAAGAAGAGTCCCATGAGAACCATCATCATCATGCGTATCGTGTGGCTGTTGATCCATACTATAGCCCTGTAAAAAAAATATTAAGACATGTTAAAACACATGTGTTCTTATTCCAAGTTACGTTGAATAATAGACAATTATCATAATGCTTCAATTAAAAGAAGAGATAGTTTTTTAATTTTTAAACAATTTTAAATGGTGCATAGTGCGTACCACCTCATCCATGATAGTAGTTTTTTTTGTATCTATGTGATTCATATTGTAATCGATAAGTAGCTCTTCGCCTCCAAGTATTGATTTGATCGCACATACAAATACGCGATTTCTGTCATGCACCTCAAATGTGTGATTGGGTTGCTTCTTAGTTGATGCAGGTCATGTATTGTTTATAAAACCTGCAATATTCCCTAATGCTTTTGGCCTTCCGTCAATGTATATAGCTACTGTTTTACTTTGTCCACTGAATTTTTGTTGTATATAATTTTCTATGAGTGCATACCTACACATACTTTTTTTATCTAACAATCTGTATCCAACTACAATAATCATAACAAGGTTCGACATACTCCATCAATTCAACAACTTTGTTATAAGAGACCTTTTGATGTTGTTCAAGTCAAAACTAAGTGAAATTGCCTTCACAAGGTGACTTCCTTTCTATTGTGGATGCAAAATAGTAGTAAACAAATGGCTAAAGGAGGTGGAGCAATTTTAGAAATGGTTAATCTTCTTTTTAATTAAATATATGTAGCTGTGTAAGAGGTAGAAGTAGAAGGCATTTATGGTGAAAATGTTAGGTCGGATGGAGGTTACCTTTGAGCCCATTATTCAAGATACAATGGAGCAAGTGTACAAGTACCATAATTGTGTTATATGTCCTTGCCTTGTGTCTGTTCTTCTGGTTTTCAAGTTTCTATTATTGATTGGAGTACAACCATGCAAGCCTCTGGGAACATTGAGTACACCTTACAAGTCTCAAGAATTCATGTGCTCTTCTCCCAGCATATGCAACACCTAGTGTCATTGTGCATCACCACATGTGATCCCATGCTAGTATTTGTTTCATCATGTGCCACCGTGCATGACTTTGTACAAATCCCTCATGTGCGCCTCACAACATTAGCAAATCTATATGCATGGACTTCTTTGTCCATGGAATGAAATGTCTAATGTTAAGACATGCAGTTAGTTGTTAGATAAATGGTTTAGGACATGAATTGTACACCTTCGTCTTCTTCTTTTGTAACTGTTACATAATATACATACTCTTTCATCTCTTCACATTGAAAGAGGACTGATAATTGAATAGTTGCAGCAAATTAGTTTGATGTGCTCACTGGAAACCTCACCCATTCCGCTCATAGGAATCTTCCTTGCCACATTATCTGTAACATCTTTTGTATCCTATTAAGTTCTGATTGTGAATAGAAGTAGCATAAATATTTGCTAAAATCTTATGCTTGTATAATTTGATTGTGTTGGGAAATGAACCTTCTATTTTCCTTTGTAAATTCTATATACACTTCTTTCACAAGATTTATTTTCTCCTTGGATCACTTGTGATTTGGAACAATTATCCACAGTGTTGAGACTCAGATTTGACAAATAATTGGTAAGTTATTTTGTCATTTAGACTCAGGCTTGGTGGAAATATTGACAAAAACATATGAAAAACTGTTTGTAATGTTTTTAAAAAATAATGTGAATGTGTTTAATTAATTATTTTTTCCACAGACTTGACCAATTTTGTGAGCGTTGCTATAGACTTGCCAAGGATGGTTCAGACCGAAGTTTGCAAGTTCTCATTGAGAGTCCAAGACTTCCAAGTATTGCAAGTGTAGGGTAAATTTTAAATGTAAACTGTGGTTTAGTTTATTAACCCTTATTCAAGTGTATTGCTAAATTAACAAGTATGCTTAATTTCATCTAAGAAACGGGAAGCATAAGTTACAGTAAACAAAATAAATGCTAACCTTACTATAAAAGAGCCTAATTTTAAACAATAGAAACATAGTAACTAATATGAAATGACAAAGGTAGAAAGAGCATTCTTGGTTTGATGGTTGGAGCAGAAGAAGGCAGACAAAAGTAGTAGAAGACTGAAGATATGATGAATAAATGTTTTGGATCTGATCCTGGCCAAAAATTGGTACACTATTGTGGAGATTACTATAGTTCAGTTAGGGCTGGTATTGTGTGGTAATGATCTAGTACAAAAGTGGCCAAGTTTATAGAATAGAAAATGAAAAAAATGACCTTTGGGGCCAGAGACTGCAGATTGTGGTAGATATTGTCCTTCTGCAATGTGACATATACAATGCATTGGTTGCCTTAGTTTGCAGATTGTTGCAGTTCTTGCAAACTTATGATTTGTTGTTTAACAAAAAGATATGGGGGCCAAAAGAAGTAGAGATGATGAGAAAACAAAATGTCTTCTTGGGAAACTAACTTGTTCAGGTTTCTACTTCTGTGTATCAATAAAAATATGTTGGAAGTGTGTACTGGCATAGTTGCAAAGGTGGAGGTAAATAGAATTTCTTTAAATGATTATAAATTCTAATATCTTTCTACAGTAAATGGAAAATGATAAGAGAAATGGAGGAGTGCCAAGATGTTGAAGGGCATGGGCATGGTGTTACACATTTTCGGATAGTGGATAAACAATGTGAGTTGTAGTGGTTATTGGGGAATGTTGTAGAGAATTCATAGGAAATGGAAGCGTGAAGCTTCATAAAGCTCACATGAAGGATAGCCAAAAAATCATAATTCCAATGTTGGAGAGAGAATTTTAAAATTGATATGAAGTTTGAATCATGAATGCAATAATTAATTAATAATGAACTTTGAGATGACATAGTCATGAAATTTGCATGCTTATAGTTGTTCACAAGTTCAAAAATGGCACCAGTAACAATTTTTAATTATTTTAAAATGTTTTAATGGATGTCGACATTACCACAATAAGATTAATGACTAGGTTACTATTGTGATTGTGTTAAGGTTCAGGTAGACAGAAGTTTTAAATTTTTTTTAAGGAATGTTTATTGAATATGGTTAGAGACATATGGGAACTTGACAATAGATTTTTAGGCTTAGGAATTAGCTAAATGCTTCATAAAACATGTTAAGGGAATGGACACTAAAACATCAGTATTCTAGTCTATAGTGACCGAGTCACTAGTGTTTGTGGAGTACCTGTGATAGCTGAGATGTGTTGTACATTGAGCTATAACCAAATGGTTGTTTCGATTGAGCTTATGTTGACCAAGTTTAACATGAGATTCCCAAGACAATTGTATCTCACCTAGAAAGTGTACAGATCGTTAATGAAGCCCTAATTTGACCATTTGAAGTCTATAAAGAGGAAAGTTACCATTTATTTCATTCCACCATCGAATTGAGAACTTTTAGAGTGATTTAGAGAGTGAGTAACTAGTGCGATTAGTGCTAAGTACAATTTGCAGAAATCTTCACAATGTGTCATCGACAAAATATTTGAAGAACACTTGTGCAAGGTATTTTACCAAGTAAATCTTTTCAGTATTTTTAATCCTTAAGTTGAAAGACATGGCATCATCATCATCATCAAATACAATGAAGAAGCAAGGAAAAGAGGTTTTTAATGTACAACTAGTGAGGAATGAGGCGTGTAGGCCAAAAAAGTTTCAGGCCATTCCAGAAAGTGCAATCATGGGAGATCTGACTGGAGCCCTGTTGTCAATTTCTAAGAAAGTCTTAATGATAAATGATATCCAGTCATGTTATATGTGCAAGATTGGACAAATCAGTGATTATGAACTAAGAGAGGCATATGATAATCTATGCAACAATGGGGTGTTGAAGCTGGAACACCATAAGGTTTTCGAGCAAGGGTTGGTACATGCCCTTGACTTTCCGCAAAATTTCAAACTAGAGTGGATTTTGATTGTACTAAGCAGGGTACATGATATGAAAATATGGCTGGAGGATGGACCAGTCCAAATCACCAAAGATATGATTCACCAAGTGACTGGATACCCTAAACTCACTAGGAAGAAAACAACAAGATGTCAAAACAAGGAGGAAATACAAGCAAACGCACAGGAAGTATGGAACAAGCGGGGCATGACTATCTCTACTATCACCGACTAGGAAATTGAATTTGCAGTAAGGGTGATAGCTGTAATACCCCAAAAATGGGCTATAAATTCATTAACCTCCTATATCATCAAAATCAAATGAAATCGACATCGAAGTCCTAACCTAAGGCACATCTAAACATCATCGAATCCTAATTGATTATCATAAATTTTGCATTGGGGAATATTCCTAGTAATATTCCTAATCATCATAATTATATTTAATTTAATGATTATTTGGCGATAAATCCAATTTATCCTAAAGTTTGATTAATTGAATATTCTCAATATTTAATTAATTAGATTTAATACTACCACTTAATTATTTAATTGAAGTTAATTCTATTTATTCCTAAATTGTATTATTTAACTTTGACAATAAAACCAAAATCCTATGAATAATTGATTAAATTCTTATTTAATTAATTAAAGTAAGTTGTCAATTTTTAATAATATTGTTTTTGAATAAAAGTTTGAAAAATAATTGATTAACCCATAAATCAATTGTTTTATTTTTCAAAATCAGTTAAGTTGGAAATAAATCACTTATTTATTCATTAATTCATAAGTATCCATGTGCACAATCAAAGAGCAGTTAAACTCCAAATCAGAAAATCAATGCAAGTTATTGACTTTTTGGAACTCAACATCATTTTTGACTTTTAAAGTTGATCTAAACTTCTAATTTGAGTTAAAAAGCTATTTTTGCATGATTTGCATATTTTTGTGAATTAAATTATCTTTATTTAAAAATAACTCAAAATCAAGCTGAGTTATTTGAGTGATTTATGACTTTTTCCCATGCACCTCCAAAGCCTTGGATTTCTATAAATTAAGGCTTTAGCTCTTCACAAATCATCTCTCAAATCCACAAGAATTGCATAATCACGCTGTCGAATTGGAGACTAAAGGATCATCTTTGCGAATCCAAGCTTTGTGAGATCATTCATATTTTAGCATATCATATTAGAATTTCATTTCTAGATTAGCATTGCATATCAATTTCATCTAGCATAGATTCATATCAATTTTCATCATATTATTGCATAGAAAATTAAAAAAAAAAGATTAATTGCATTCATATTTCATATCAGTTTTGCATTCAAATCTTTTGTTTAGGTCTCATCAAGGTCATTGATCTCGATACAATCTGAGAACATCATACTCACACCTATTAGAAGGCAGTAAATCACCTAGTTAGTTTAGCTTTCAATTCATTGCACGATTTCAATTTTAAGCTAACCTCTAATGTTTTACTGAAGTGTTGTGTCTACAAATCAGGTACAAAATTCACACACACAATAGCACATAAATTTTATTAGTCAAGTTGGTTGGATAGTGTCCCATGCATGGAAGTGGACCAGGCCTTGAAGATAACAAAGAAGGTTCATACATACAACCTTGCCAAGCTCCAACTGACACAGCTTGCCGAGAATATTACATCAATCTGGAAAGAAAATAATTCTATGTGTAAGTTCGGTTCCCTACTTGTTTGTTTATTTTTCTACATTCAACAAAGTTTCCCTACTGTTGGATGAGTAGAATGGGATGAGAATAGACTAGTGATAGTTCAGGTCAATGAGTTTATTAGTCAAATGGGTGATAATTTTGAAAGCATTATGGAGAACTACTTTGTTGAGTTTAAGAAGAAAATGAGGAAAAGAAGTAAAATTACCATATCATTAGTAGAGAAATACAATAAGGAAATATGCTTTCTAGTAGACACTGACCTTACATATGCCCAAGATGTAATACTGAGGGTATCATGGCTAATGCCATTACCTTTGAGGTAAACATTAATGAAACAACAACAATAATTACAACCTTATTAGCCGAGGAAGTTGATAAGAAGGCTACACATTTTGGAACCTATGAGGAAGCTAAGGCTAAGATAACCATGAGATTAAAGTATGCTACCATGGAGAGAAAGAGGAAAAAGATAGTGAAAAAATTGAGAAGATGATAGGAGAAGAAGAGGTAGATGCACCTCTAGAATTGACTCAAGGATCAGGAGAAGATAAGTCAAGTGAATCTAGTGAAAGTGAAGAGGAGGAGAAAGTGGTAGAAAAGAAAGGAAAGAAGGCATCAGTTGCCGAGCCCATAAGGAAAATAATACAGAAACCAAAGCCTATCTCCTCACTAGTACTTAGGCTAAGAACTAGGGCAACCTCTACTGCTATAGCTGTTGAGCCTCATAAGAAAACCCTTGCATTAGGGAAAAGAAAAACATTTTAGCCTAAGGTAGTGCCAAGCCAGATGAAGAAGAAACCGAGGAGAAAATTCATTTTGGAGAAGGATGACAAGGAAACTGACAGTGATGAGGAAATAAAGAGAAAGGTATCATTACAGAAGAAAACATTGAATGTGGATGAAATATGCCACAACATCAAGAGCACTACTGGCCTAGCAAGCTTCAAATAAATAAAATTTGAAAGGATGAGTATTGAGGATAAGGAAAAAGTAGAACAAGCAATGCTTGAGATGCTTTGTACATTTAAGATGATACCACTTCAATTGGGGAATTTGATTCCTGATGAGTTATATCAAAGGATAACATAGAAATGAGAATATGCCCTTATAATAGAAAAGAAAATCAGGGAAAGCACTCTTGCTCAAGTCACACCAGACTTATCCCCTTCTTACATTCAATAGTACATGGAGCAATGCAGAAATAGATTCGTTCCCAAGCTCTGGGCATACTCTATCCTTCAACACAATGTTGAATATTTTGTTCAACAAAGTCTAAAGGCATGGAAGATCATTTTTGGTCTTATAATTGATAAAATTGCACAATAGGATGCCAACACATCTATGGGAATTGAATTAGATAATAAACAGGATGTTAGTGAACCTCAAATTCAAAAGGAAGCAGCTTAGAAGATTGAGGAGTGTGAGAAGACAACTAAAATAACCATTGTTGATATCACTGAAGACACCCCAGTGAAAACTCATATATTGACCGAGGAAGAAATTCAAGCCGAGGCAGCCAAAGATACATCTTTGTCAAGCATTATCCTATGTTATTACAAAACCTAGATTATCCAAGGATTGAAGATACATCAACTATTAAAGTTACCTCTGCTAGTCCACATACAGTTATAGTTGATATGCTAGCCGGTCATAGTACTACTACCGAGGAATAGGACAAGTCGGTAACTACACCAAAGCCTACATCTGTCGAGGAGTCAAGTAAAGAGAAAGTAGAAAAGTATGCATTGGTTGTAGTAATCCTCATGTGGAGGAAAAAGAAATAGAAAAGAAAGAGACAGAAAAAAAAAGATATTCCAGAGCCCAAGGAGCAAGAAGAAATCATAGAAAAAGAAGGAGAAATATCCTACTCCACAGGTGATAGTCGAGGAAGTTATTGTGATTCCTAAATGGGACACATATAACTTGACTAATGATCAGATGCAAATTCTACAAGATTTTCTGAAGAAGAAGAGCAAACAAGAAGAAATGAGAAGGGAACATCAACAAAAGCAAGTGCTTCATGAAATAAAAGGTATATTCATAGATGATTTTGATATGACTGATGTAAATGAATCTAACCCTATTTTGGAACAACTTGTTCAAATTGTCAAGAAAGTGACTGATGATAACAATGAGGCTAATGACAAGTTGTTGCAGTGGTCAAAAAGGAAATTTGAGACCAAGGTACTTAATAAGGTCTCTGCAGACATCATAGTGAAGCAGGTAGAACTTTCTACCTTAATAACAAACTCAGAAGAAGTTATACAAAATGCACATTCTTTGTACAAGAAATTATGTGATGTAGAAGTGTTTACAAAGGAAAACCAGGATCTGATAGACAAGCTATAGTTAGATATCAAGTCTACAAGTCATTCATTAAGCTTGGATGTAATTTCTAGCTCTATACATTATACCGGGCTTCTACATACTCAAGAGAGATTAGTCGACTTGATGGCTAATGATGGTAAGATAAGGGCTCACCTAATCTCCATTAAAACTATGTTAACACCTCATTTGGAGGCCATGAAAAGAGAGTTAGTTATGACAAAGGAATTAGTTCAGAAAGATCCCCACCTTTCTATTGCCGAGAGCCTAGTTGACCTAGCTGCCGAGCTAGAGGTAAACTCTGAGGTTTTGAAGATTGCAACATCCGGTTGGGACAACACATTGCATATGGTCATGCAACTTCATAAACCATTTTTGGACAAGTATTTCATGATCCCTACACCCCAAGAACTTCAAGTGCCAAAATAAGGGGGAAATAAGAGTGACATGACATGTTAAGTCACAAAATGGGAACAATATCAGAAAGCAGAATCAAAATGAAGAAATAAGAGATGAATGGTATGACATACTAAGTTTTGTAAATGTATATATGTATTTGAGTGTATGTCAAATAAGGAAGTCTTATGTGTACACATGTAACTTTTGTTTTGAAGATTGAGTTAAGTTTTAGGGGGAGTATTATGTAAATGTTTTTGTTAATACTAAGTACTCTTGTAAATGTAATGTAAATGTCATGACGAAATGTTTTTGCCACTAATGTCAAAGGGGGAGATTGTTGATCCCTAAAGTTTTGTTGTCTATTAGTGCCTTACATTTAGTCATTTTCTACGCAATGTTGGTCGGTCATCACTGCGACCGAGTCATCATATATAGGCCGAGTCATGTATATTGTACATTTACCGAGCAATAGTCATTGCCGAGTAAAATAGTGGTCATCAAGTACTTCAGTATTAGCCAAGTCATCTTTTGTTGAGTTATGTAAAGAAGACATTGCCGAGCACTAGGGTATAAAGAATAGTGAATGTCGAGTGCTAGAGATATCAAATGCCGAGCAAGCCATAATTGACATATGTGTTTTTTATGGCAAAAACACTTAGGTAAACCATTTTGGCCAACATTCATATTCCATTTATTGTTTGTTGAAGAAATCACAGAGGTGATTACGCTCTTGTATTCTAATCATTAATCCCTATGTAACACATGGAACCAATCAGAATTAGGGAAAGGTTAAGTGGAAAAAAGAGATAATCTAGATCGTAGATCTTAAATGTTGGAGAAAGTTAATTGTCTATATAAGATGTGATCCAAACCCTACAATAGTGTGTGTGAGAATAGTAATTATCAGGAGAAGGAGAGAGTGAAGGATATCTCATACTTTCAGAACAGAGATAGAGTTCATTGACCTAGTAGAACAAAGTAAAGCAGTGAAGGACATAACAAAGACATATTTGATAGAAGAGATCAAATCTATAATGTAAAGAGGAGATCTTTAATCATCATCATAGTGAAAACTGAAGGATCAGGTACTAAGACATTTTAACAGGTGTATTAGGGTAAGTCTCTTAATAGAGTGGTTCTGACATACCTTAGTAAATCTCTTTACCGAGTGCTTACTTAGTTGTAAGTCTTAAATCCTTTTGCAAGGTAGATTGTATAAGTCTCAAAGCTCTTAACAGGGTAGACCCCTCACATGGTAGATCATATTTTGTGATCAAACTTGTAGCCCTAACAGGAAAACTTTATACTGCAGTAGTGAAGATTTTTGGGTGTCATCCCCACCCCAATTTTACCTATCAAGGGTTTCTGGGTAACCAAAATTATTGTGTTATGTTTATTTTCATGGGTGATGTTTATCTTATTAGATTTGTTACACTGTTGAGTTTTATGCTAATGCTATGCAAGTTTCATTTATATCAAAATGGATAAATCAACGATATCTGATTCATCCCCCCTCTTAGTAACACACTTTCCCAATAGATTTCCAACATAAACTTATCTATAGACCATTGACTTTAAATTATGTAGAATAAGTAGAATTACCATTGCCATGAAACCAAAAATGGTTATAATAAACTTTTATTTTAAATAATTTTTTTCCCATTTTTAACATAATAGATCAATACTTGTAATTTAATTTGGAATTTTATTTAAATCATATTTTTGCTGATTTAAATAATCATGTTCATTAATAATTTCCCATTATGATTGCAAAGGCATGCTACAAAAGCAAATCATTTAAATCATTTGATTTTAAATGAATTAAGTTAGCAGAGTAACAATGTGGGATAATAAATATTTTTAGAGCCATGTGTCTCATTTTTGCATGCCCACAAGGAAAAGAAAAGAAATTCCTAGAGCCTTGTGAAGATGCAAGAGATTTTAAAATTAAAAATCAAAGTCAATTTTTGAAATAAAGGAAAAGGGAAAGGAAGCGGTTGGCATGGGCAAATGAAGTAAAGCGGAGGTAAAATGGTTTTGAAAACTTATTTATCACAGCTCCCTAAGGAGGAAATGAATATTTTAAACAATGTTGCAAAGTAGAGGAAATCATTAAAATATTTTCTTTGTTTATTGTCACATCTTCTAAAGTAAAACATAAAATAAGTAGATAACTATGCGATTAGTCAAAGACCATATTTTTTACATTAACACGCTGGCAGCACACTCAACTTTCCCGCTAAAACCGTTTGTCTTTCTTGCCCATGCGTTCCAAAATGTTCACCCTCATAAATCATTGTCTCATAAATAGTAAGTTCAAATTAGAGCTAAACTGCCAAAATTTTAAAAAATAAATAATGAATAATGAAATTATTATAAATACAGATCTATTAAAGAAAATAAAATTATTTGTTACTTTTCTTTGACAAAGATATTTTATGATGAATAATCAAGATATGAAACCCAAAATAGTGAAAAATAATGTTATAAAGAACTAATTTTCTCACAAAAAAATATAACTTACATGGGAAGAATAGCATTCTTTCATGTGCGACACACCTAACGTGAGAATTTTCTATAGAGAGAAACAAACCTTAGATATCCAAACCCCAAAATTAACTATCATACAACAACCCAGCCGGGATAACAATGATTCAACAAAGGCCTGCTAAATTCATCAAGGACAATAAAAGAAATTTATAGAAGAGAAATATGAAAGTGATTATACATTCTGACATGAATGTAAACTTGAGGGTTTCAAGACAATGAATAAATAAAAGTAGCTTCTGAGATTACCTAACCTATGCCTCCCATGGCCCAAACTTCCCACTGCAAAAAAATAATAATTATGTGACCATTCCTCCTTGGCCATGGTGTAATTCAATAAGGGTTACTCATGGAATTGAAGTATGTACAACCATCATCCACTAAACCTGCAATTTATGCATGCACATAGAACACAAAGAAAATATTATAACATGGTAGGATATGTTCAAGTCTATTTTATCAATTCAAAGGTTTTGAAAGCACCCATGTATAGTTCATCTTGTGCCTATCCTATTCTCGCATTCTGTGAGAGCACATTTCTTTGAGGCTTTTTGTCAAATAGCTCAAAAACCTTGTTTGTGCTTCCATAATTTCCATATATTTCTAGCAGAGCCTTTCCAACTATTCGCCTTCCATGATATTTTGATGGATGTCCAATGCATGTTCCAAATCTCCCATTTTGGCCCAAGCGGAAAGGATGATGGCTATTTTTTGACATCTACGAATCTTCCAGCTTGTAAGATACCTTAGAAAGTTGACACAATTTCCAAACATGGCAATTGGAAGGATGCACAACAACAAGTGAGGGCAGCGCGACTACTTTTGACAAAGAGCACTTACAAACTAATAGGTGGGAGAAATTCTCAGGTGGATGCAAAATGATAACCAAATATTACCATTTTCTTTTTCTAACATCAATTAAAAAAGCACCATCTCAGCACTGGTGTAAGAAAACAATTTCTCGAAAACCTTTCCCGATGGTAGCTTTTCACGGCATAAGACTGTCGGAAAGTCTTAAAAGGTCGGTGGGCATCTCCCCGAGAAAAAGCCTATCGGCTTAATTATTAAATAAAATATTATATTGTCTTGAGGGTTTATAAATAAATTAAAATATTGTATTTAAGATTTTATAAAAAATTAATCTATGAGTTGTTCTAAAACTATTTTAAATAGTTGAATACATAGTTTATAATTGAATAGCACAAATTTGAATTAAATGCCCTACCCTCTCTACCCAGCTCCACATAGGACTATAATTTTTTAATCATGTTAAAATATAATTATTATTAATAAATATTTAATTTAATATAAATAATTTTACATTTTTTTAAACCGGTAAAAGGCCGAAGCTAGATAAATTTTATTAAATTCTCAAAATAATACACGAATCTCCATTCAATGTGGCCACTGGTAAGAAAGAATGGAGAAGAAAACTTCCGGTCTTGCCCAAGACATATGTCCAGTTTTTATATAAGGTATTACATAATTTTCCAAATAGGGGAATACCCCTATTTACATATCCTAGCAAAATACATCCTCAAGCCTTATATTGGCAGAAATTTCTCAGGCTACTGACATAATTACATATGCCTTCTCTTCCCTTGGAATTCAAACTTCCTTCCTTCATACCTACACATGAATTTTCAAAACCTCTATTGATCATGCTCAAAATAGGTTAGTTACCATAATATATTAAAATAAAAAATCTTTTAATGAAATCTTGGTTGTCCTCCTTTGTTCCTGCGATATGTTGGCTCTTGATTTAACAAGATTTTAACAATCTTGGAAATGCAGAGATGCACCTATGGGTTAGCTTACTTCCCACAATCAGTACATTCATACAAGAATAAGTACCAATAAACAAAGCAGACAGGCTTTATATACTTTGAACTCTACAAAATTCAGGTGGGTGTACCTAGGATTAGGATCACTTAATTTTTCCTTTTTCACTAATCCTAAAAAAGTAGATATGTGCCCAAAATACTTCTTATTATCTATGACATAAAGGGATAGGGTGTGAAGCTAAACACACTACCAAGTTATTGACAAACAAAGCGAGGGCTTTAGCTATTAATTCCACAACTATTATCTTAAAGATTTAGAATTTGATTTCATTTAGGTTTTTGGGTGGAATGGATCTCCGAAATACCCCAAATTTGTCATAGACCAGTGCCTTATCCGATGGGCAACAAAGTCAAATAAACATTGTAACATAGAGCTATGAAACAAGAAGACAACATATTCTAATATGTTGATGCCTTACACCAATCATACACCATTGATCAGATTCTACTTAGCAATCCACCAGTGTACATAGATATGCAATCATCTATTCAAAGGACTTTAACCCTCCCCTTAGAAGAGACCTAGAAATAAGCAATACATTAATCAACATCCACTGAAAGACAAGATTGAGATACCCTTGATACCCCAACTCATACACATCTGAAAACCAGTTCTAAACTTAATTATTTCTATGAAAACAACTCTATTGCAGACATTTGCAGATGTACAATAGAAAGACTAAAATAGCCTTGATGCTCTAATCAATAAGATCAAGAACCAAATGGAGACAATTTGATAGTAGTATGAATATGATGAAATCTTATACATAAGATAGACTTGTTACAATTTACATTCTTATCTGAAAATTAGAAAGGATACAAGAGCACCCTATATGAAGAGAAGAGGGTAATATTTATAGAAGGAACCACTCATGGAACCAACCCTGAAAATTATAGAGAAATTGGAACCCTTACTAAATGATCTTAGAAATCATTAAAAATGATTGCAACAAGCTTGGGATCATTTAGGTCAAATTAGGTCTACAACCACCACAACAATCAGGATCAACAAGAAATGAAAGCAAACAAGAAAGCTTGGAAACCCGGGAGGATCAAATCAAATCTGATTGTACAATTATTTAGGCCCTTCATCATCAACATGCTAACTACATTTTCTTGTTTCAGACAACAAAATTAAATGATAGAACCAACTTGGAAAACTTGGGTGAATCAGTGCATAGAGACAACTGATAATTATCAAACCATAGCCACTCTTGTCTTACATCAGTCCTCTGCATTAAATTGACATGGAACCCTTAGGAAAGAAAATCAGATTAGATGACTACCTAATATCTTGCTCATCATTTTTTACCTGCAACCGTCCTGGAACAAAATCATGGCTTTGTTTCTAGCTCACTGTACTCAAATCCTGTACAAACCCTTAATCAATTTAGAATTTTGGCTTCAACGGTTAACTAATTAAGTTTAAAACAAAGCCCTTGATCATCATCCTTCCCGGCACATCAAATGATCCTTATTAATCGACAACACTCAATTAAGCCTTTAAAATTATTCAGCCACATCATTATTTCCCTCAGCAACTAATCAGAAACGAACACCTTAGCACACCTGGCAACTAGATCTACTTTGACCTTGGCAAGCACCTTAACTCTAAGTCATTTGGCAAACTGGAAATTGAAGGCATTCGCTAGGTTGCTGAACACTTTACTTAACTAAGATTTAATCTGGAGATCACACAAACAAAACATATTCAAGATCGCTCAATCTTTTCATTAATTGGGGTTTAATCACGAGATCTGACGAACACTGTCTGATCACATCCGTATCCACGACCCACGCTAAAACTCTAAGCCTTTTAACTTAACTCATCTCTGGTCTAGAGAATACGCGACTAAAGGAAACTCGTGATCTCAGAAAATTTTACTTAACCTGGGTCTAGTTTGGAGATCACACGAACAACGCTTTCACGTAATCTCACAATCTTTTCTTAACCCCTGGTTTGATTCTGCGAAGTGGTGATCACCATTAGATCTTTCCATCATCTTACAGTCCTCACTAAATCTCAGAATGTTTTAAGACTTGACTATTTCTTTAAGTGATTTGGAGATAATCGCGTTCGCTAGTTTGATCAATGTTTAGCACTTAATCACTAGGATCACGAGATTATGCGATTACATTATCGCTAATTTGCTGAATGTTAGACTTAACCACCACACCCAGATTTGATGCTAACCCTGACCTTGAGCCAGGATCATCTGGAGATTTTACGACTAAAGAAAGTCTCGTAATCTCATAAAATTTGTCTTAAACTTGGTTTCATTTAGAGAATGAGTGACTAAGGCAATATCATAATCACTAGATACTTGTCTTAACTCAGGTCCCATTACGAGAATTAGCGCCAGCCATCGATCTCGATCTGCATCAACGGTCCTTGTTCAATCTATGAGTGCCAGCCTACTTGACCGCATCATTTGGAGATTCAGTGACTGAAGGAAACTAAATTGCTCGCCAGGTTGCTAAATGTTCGGCCACTAATTGCCAAGATCAAGAGATGATGCGAATACTGCGATCACTGAATAGAAACTTAACTACCTGGGCTTAGAAAATAAAACATGTGTAGAATGGGGACTTTAAGTGGCCTGAAAAGGTAGTGAGAAAATAGAATTGGGTAGGGATTTTTTGGACTTAATCAGATTTTATGAAACCCTTGCACATGGAAAAGACTTATTTCTCAGACCTTCAAGCAGCCATATCTCACTAGTTTTTGCATTTAAGCACATGCAATCTTAATTGGAGCTTGCATGCACCTTGAACTATCCCTGGCTAAGTTTGCAAGCTAAAGAACATCTTGTATTTTCTTCGCTGATCAAAAAAAGTTTACGATAGGACATGGCAACTTCCTAGGGTTTTGCAAGGATGAAGACCATTTTCTAAGATTTTTTGGATTGACAAGAAAATGGGCTAGCACGATCTACTAATTTAGTATAAAAAGATAAAGAAATCAATAAGGATTAAACCATCTTTAAGGATTAGAGAAGATTCCTTAAGTTTTAAGGTTGATTCAACCATCTAACCTACTAAGAACTAAAATTAATAATTCCAAAAATTTCTTGCATTACCAAATTCTCCTTTTATTTGATAATACTTCATGATTCTGATAAAAAACATTTCCTATACCTTTGATTTAAAACATTACCAATGTGAAAAAATTATATAAGATTATATGACCACTTGTATATAAGTTAGAATTTGAATGCATTTTTAAATTAAGAAATTTGACTCCCGTTATTCTAAATCATGTTTAACTTTCCTAAGTTGCTTTTACTCCAATTCCTTTTACTCAAATGATATTAAATTCTGCTATGTGGACTAGTAATCCTCTTAGAAACCTACACTAAATTTAGTTATATCTTCATAACCCATACAATAATTCTTCAGGCTACTGATTAGGGAGTACCCAAGATCCTCCAATTGTTACCTCAACATAATCTATAATCATAACTGAATTCTGAGAAAGTTGCTTTATCTTCTACCAACATTTAATTAGAATCAGAATCAAAGCATCAAAATTGAAAAGAAAGAACTCAGAAGATGGAAGAAACCTTCCTCAAAGGTTGTTGAAACTCAAAAAAGATAATTAATTTTAGAATTAATTTGCTCCTGCTTACCAATCTCCATAGATCCTAATCAGATGAAAACTAAACAAGACTAAGATTTGAAGTTAGAAGAAAAATCTTCAGAACAAGATTTCCTAACAATCCATAAAAATTACAATATCTGATTGAGATCTTGGAGAGCTTGAATAAGAAATCATAATGTTAAACACAACTAATGAAAATATGCTAAAGCTACACTAAACTATCCACATCAATTACTCAAAAAATACAATCATCAAGCTAAAAACCTAACTACAAGAAGTCCTCCCCTAAACAGGAAAAGGGAAGTTACCAATCGGAGATACAATAAAATTTGAGGGTTCCTGTCTAGAAGTCATCACAAAGGTCTCTATGTTGAATTCAGGATAAAAGATCCTCATAAAGGATTATACCAAACTAGAACTAGCAAAGATGAAGAAATTAAATCGCAATATAAACATCTTTACCTTGCAACTGTTAGTGTGATAAAGATACCTAGCAGGTGTACACACTAAAATGGTGCACTTCTATGAACCATTACATGCAAGGTTGCTCAAGAATGAGGCCTCACAAAGCGGCTCATAGCTCTCTATGCATGGAGTTGCAAGGTTGAAAATTGCTCTCAGCTAGAGCTACAAACTTGTGACCTTGCTAGTCAACCACACAATGAGAGATTCACAATGAAGACAAGGGCAACAATGCCAATATCTGCAAGAATCACTATGAAATGCAATGCAATGCAACTAAAATGAAGATGCAAATGTGCAAGCTATGCTATGAAAATGGAAGTACAAACTAAGCTATGAAATGGAAATAGCAATGGATTACAATGCTTCCTATTTAGACTATGTGAGATTAATCTATTGCATAAAAGGAAATCTACACTAAGAATACCATGATTATGCAACTATGAAAGCAAATATGCAACTATAATGAAATGCAACAAGTCTTCAATGTCTTCAAACTCCAAATGCACCTAAAACCTGCAGCATAACATTAGCATAAAACAAGGTATGCAAATGGAGGAGAGAGCTCTCCTTTTATAAGAAATGAGGTGAAATGGACCATGGAGATTAAGAGGCAAAAAGTCTTAATCAGCGGTGGAGCTTGAAAGAGGAGCAATCCATGTGCACAAGTATCCTCCAATGAGAGTGAAGTGTTGACTTTATGTCCATATGAGACAAAAAGTGTTTTTCTCCTTTTTATAAAATAGGAATAATGCTTTATTTGTGCAACTTAGGATAAGAGGAAAGTGGGGGCTTTTTATTTAATTAAAAGAGGAGGAAATATTCCTTTTAGGTAAATAAAAACTTAGGATAAATAGTTAGCCCATAGGATGAAAATCTAATATATGATCGAAATTAAGACTTGATCAAGAAATTAATAATGTTGAAAATATTGATTATTGATAAAAATGATTCAGGATTGATAAATTGAATAAATGGGGCCCAAAGTCTAGGCGACCATTTTAGGGTGTATACAGCAGGATATTGTTCCAAATGTAGACTGTTTAGATACCATATTATAAATAGCAATCAACATCTATAATCCGTTCACTTGCTAAAAGTAAAGGGGAAAAGAATTGGCTTAAAATTGGAAAGATAATCATAATTATGATTTTGATAGAGACATTCAAATCTTACTGTAAGAAGCATATTTGTTCAAAGAAAAAAAGGCTAGACAGACAATTATTTAGAAACCAATAAACATGACATTGAAAGGAGACTTAAACGGATAATCTAATTAATCAGACTACTCAAAATATGTCTCTTCAGCATAATAATAAATATGAGTCTTTATCTAATTCTAACTATTTCCCTAAATATAACATGCCATTCCAAGAACCTAAAAATTTCTGCAGAGCTCATGTGCTAGAAAGATAAGGAAGATGATTTATGTCCAATCCTTATTAGCCTTTAGCAAAATTTTATCAGTTAAAGCAAATATTCAAACACAAGAGACAAAGAAAAGTAGTCGTTGCATAGTTCACTTAATAGGAGCATTACTACATTAACCCACATTCTAGAATGAATATGCACATATGGGTGGTCCCACAATAGTTTGTTCCATTTTTTGGCCAACTTTGACATAGAGATCAACATTCTGAGAAAAAACTTCACTTTCGAACATCCGTTGCCGCAAAACTATTAGGAATTTGAAGATGACGTAAACTAGAGTCTTTTAGAACTTTCTTTCTAGTTTCTAAATATATTAAAAAAAATAAATTAAAATTCATTAAAATTCATTTTTCTTTCTCTTTCAAAAAGTGGTTTGTGTGAAAAAATTATGTTTTAAGGAGTTAGTGTCACTTGGATTAGCATAACTTTTTTTAAAACTATGATAACGATGTAATTCTTTCGAGATTATATTTTTAACTTCAATATCTAAAGGATGCAATCGGTTTCATTAATTTTGGGTCAATATTTTATAGTTTATTAAGTTCTAAAGTGTCAGTAACTGTAATTTAGACATAAGGTCACTTGGATCGCTCTAACTTGATCTGTGTATATCGAAATTAATTTTTTAATTTTTAATTTTTTTTATAGAAAGGTAACACAAATACTCTTTTCCTACATATTTTTCATAATTTTGTTTTTGTAATTTACTATTTTTCTTGAAGTCTTGAAGAGACAAGTTGTTGAATGACCAAACAACCTATGTTTAGTTAAAGTAATATTTAAAAGTGATAATGAACTTAATATGTATTAAAATTATATTCATTAGAAAACTTGTTCCAAATAGCATCATTTGACATCGTATGTTTGAAAAAACCATCTTGTTTGGTCCTTGTCTCAGGCTTTGAAAGACCATTTTTTTGTAGTTTACTTTTTTCTCTGAGGGCAAAATTTCAATTTAGGGGTCTTCAAGCAAAGCCCCCTTCGCTCCAAGGCACTTGAGGGGCTTCGTGTGAAGGGTCTTCACTCGAAGACCCTCATGTGAAAAGTCCGGGGGAGAAACACCCCGCCGGAATTTTTCCAAGCCTACTTCGAGTGAGCTCAGTCGACTAGTTATGAATTTGTTTTGTAAAAAAATTTAGAATGGTATAAAACTAAAACATTTTCTTTCTATTTTCCACCGAATTACAATAAATTAATTCGCTTTCTCTATTTATTTTTCTATTATTGATCAATTTTTACGAAGGCATTTTTTGGAGGAGGGTTGCTATTTCTATTTTTTTCAAAGGCATAATTTTGGAGAGAATAAATATTAGATCAAAGTATTTTTTGAAGAAGAGAATTTTTATTGGTGATCTTGTGGAAGATATTTTTTGGAGAGAAGAAATGGGGAAAAAGAAGGGAAGACAAAGTAAATTTGCTAGAAAAAGGTCACCTGGTACTAAACAAATAAATCGTGAAGCTGCATTGACATATCATCATAAAACTAAAGAAGGTGAAGGACAAGCTGAAGTGGGAGGGTCAAGTTAAGTCTAAGAATTGCACATTGAAGAAGGGTCAGGATCACTCCCTACAGAAGCTCAAGCAATTGATGTTGGAGAAGGGTCAGGATTATGTGCTCCTACTAGTATGGATGAACTTTTAAATTTAGCTCAAAGTGTAAAGAGAAATATTAACTATAGAAACTTTGATCATTTACTTACAATGAATGTGGAGAACTTGAGATCACTTACTAATGTTCAACCCTTAAGTCTTTCTAAAAAGAGATCAATGAATATGATAGAAAGATAAATATTGGCTAAATTTGATAATTTGAAACACTTGAACAAGCCCAATTGCTTTCAGTTGTACTTATAAACAAAAATTTGGAAGGGGCATTAAAATTATTAGGTATAGACACAACATCAAAGAAGAGAAAAGTTGTTGACATGCAAACTGTTATGATTGAAAATCTTAGGAAAGGTTTGAACTAGGTAGGGAAATGATCTCGAACTAAAGATAAGACCATTACAAGAAAAGTTATGTTGACATCCATTGTAGGTAACACTATGCTTTGAAAATGACAAGTATCTTCAGTTTCATGTCAGATTGGTTTTAGTAGGAAAACAATATCATGATATGTTAATAGGATAATACTTTTGGATGATAGAACCTTGGAAGGCAATTGGGAAATCATATGTAGAGCTCCTCATTCTGATAGGATTGTTGGAGGAATTAAGAATTTGGTCACATTATTTTGGAATGATAATAAACGTCCTTCATCAAATAGTAGAGATGTTATCAGACATAGAATTTTAACTAATCAATATGAATATCATACGAAACATTGGTTGGACACAACACAAAATGAAATGTATGTGTCATTTTGTAGTTCAAATCCTAATATAAAGATTGGGCAAAGATTGTTTGAAAGATTGAAGCCATATTATATCAAGACAAACAAAGTATTTGAAACTTGTTGTCGTTATCATATTGAATTTGATCTCCATTATCAAATTTTTTGAAAGTTTGTAGAAGACACTTATGGTTTTGAAAATGCTCCTCCTACTAGATGAAGTGAGTTCATCTCATCCATTTTATGTGACAAAGGAGATGATGTAGCTGGACAAATAAATTGCATAAAAGGAATATGCCAAATATGTGTTGATTTGTCTCTTTTTCCTTTGAAAAATGAAAATATTGATGTAACAAAGATGGTAAATTGCAAGAGTTACAAATATGTAAATAATAAAACAAAATTTGGGAAAAAATCCAAAAGGTTAGAATATGTTGAAAAGGAGATAAATGTTGGAGTATTTATGGACAAATTTAAAAAATTGATTCAACCCTACATTCATCATGATTTTTTTGCAATGTGACAAACACAACAATTCCAAACACTGAGAGACAATTTCTCACTTGGAACTATTGTATCAATTGTTGATTTTGCAGAAAACTATTGCTTTGTTCATCAAAAGGCAATTCAATCAGAATATTATTTTTTAGAGCAAATTACTATTATGGTACATGTGTGCTATCGACACACATAATTAGATTTGGATGGTATTCAAAATACATTTGAAGCATGGGTCATCAAGAAGGAATATCATTTTTATATAAGTGATGATAGACAACATGCCATTCATTATGTATAACACTGCTTCAAGATGTTTTTTGCAAATTTGAAAGAAATAGGTATAAAAATTGATAAACATTATGTTTGGTCAGATGGATGTGCTGCACAATTTAAATCATCGAGACCATTTTATGCTCTATGTAGATATCATTGTAATGAAAACATACCACATGTCTGGAGTTTCTTTGAGAGTGGGCATGGAAAAGGTGAACATGATGGTGTTGGAGCTTGCATCAAACGTGCTCTACGAAAGTATCAAATGAATTATAAGGGAGTTTGACGTTGTGCCAAGGTAGGAGGATCCAATTAATGATAGTCCTACCATGCAGTAGTTGAACAACACAACGGAATAACTCAACACAATATACTTCAAATCAAATTTTCATTAACATGCCCGACTGTAAGGCCTTCTGGGTTAGGGCCAATTACAATCAAGAAGTAATTCTGCAAGATCAACAAGATCCGATACAACTCCATCTAGTTCAGTTCTGAAAACTATCAACAACTGATGGAAACCCTAAGGTAGATCTAAACTTGTGCTCGTAGGCCACCAAGAAATCTCCTTGTCTCCAAGCCTCAACCACTAGCTCTGCTATTTCAAACTATCAGATAATAATTTGATCTGCAAGATATCACTAGATCTTTTCCACAACTTCACTTATCTGGTTCTCCCAAATCAGCTCTCCGAACTCCCATCTAATGCCTAAAACATCTACCCAAACATCCTATAAATACTAATCATCAACCATAAGTCGGCTGGATGACATAATTAACTCCTACAAAAAATATTAAATGCAATACAACTCGGCTCTCAAATAGCCTTACAATTATTAAATTCAACATGTTGGCCTCCAGATCCACATAGGAGAATGCAAAAATGACTACCAACAATAAATGCACCATGTCGGCAAACCAAATCACTAAGAACCCTAGTCGGTAAACCATAACTACCAAGCGCTAGAGAAACAACTGAGCACCAGTGAAACAATCAAGCAAGCTAAGCAACACCGAGCAACATAGGCATTACCAAGCACTAGTTTCACTGAGCACCAGAAGTTCCACCGAGTTCCTTCAATGATCGAGCTTCCTTAAGTAACCGAGATCATCGGTTAAGGCTGTAATCAAGAACACCGGCCAAATAACAAACCACCATGCAAATTCATCAAATATCCTAGAATGCCCCTGCATTAAACACCCTAGGTTCAAAAAGATGTTCATATGCTGGAAGAACATCTTCTGGGATTCAACACATAAACCCCGAACTGGTTCTTCACATATATGTCCTCCAACTTTTCAGTTTGCATACTCTTCCACTTCTGCTTCCTCTATCTCTTCAAGTATTTTCTTGACAACACATAGGTCTGTTCTTCACACTGATCAGCCATACCTTCAGGATCCACCAACTCAACTCGGCTACCAATACTCAGGCTTCTCCTACCAAGTGTTATATCCATCAAAGGCATTAGGGAAAACTTCCTATCATCCTTCTCAATAGTAAACACATTCTTCACACAATCATACATAGCTCTGCAATCGTATTGCCAAGGTCTACCAAGCAATATATGACAACTATTCATCTCCATAATATCACATAACACAAGATCCTTATACTGGCCAATCTGAACATCAACAAAGCATTGTTCTCTCACTTCCAAAGCATGATCATCTTGCAACCAACCAATCCTATAAGGATGTGGATGTCTCATTCTACTCAAACCAAGTTTCTAAACCATTTCCTCAGCAACAAAGTTATCAATACTACCACTATCAATAATTGCATTACAAAGTTCACCTCCATAATTGCATCGAGTCTTGAATAAGTTACTCCTCTGACAAGGTTCCTCCCTTGTACCGAGCAATGTTTTCCGAACCAGTAAGTTCTCAGATTCAGGTTCATTCTGAATGTTCTCATTCACCATAGTAGTTTTTCAGTCACCTAGCTTCTTCTGTGTACACTCAAAAGAACAGTGTCCTTCCTCTCCATAGTTATAACAAGTACCTTTAAAGATAACTCTACCTATCTTCTTCTTCGATTCTACAAGTTTCTGTTCATCTTCTGCAATCGGTTTATCCTTCACCGAGTGATCAATCTTTTCCTTCCCTTGGGGATTACCATGTTGTTTCCTTTTCAACTTATCTTCTGCCTTCAGAGCATACTGATAAGCATCTTCAACATAATCAATCTTCAGCATACCAAGCTCATCTTAGATATTGAATCTCAAACCATTCACATACCGAGCTACCTTTTCCTTACCAAGTTCTTTGTGTCCAGACCGAATAGTAAGTTTGTAGAACTCCTTGGTATAATCTTCAATAGTTAAATCCTTCTACTTCAGATTCTGCAACTTCTTAAACAAGTCAAGCTCATAGTTAACAAGCATGAACTTAGCTTTCAACTTAGTCACCATCAACCTCCACCGATTGATCTTCATTTCACCTTCATCTTCTCTATCTCTTTTTAATTCTTTCCACCAAAGAGTAGAATGTCCTTTCAGCTTAGTTTGTGCCAATCTCACTCTAAGAGGATCTTCAATTTCTTCTAGCTCAAAGAAATCTTCTAACTCACCAATCCAATCAATCAAGTTCTCAAGTTTCAAAGTACTAGAGAAAGTATAAACTTCCATTCGGTAACTATTACTTAACCGAGCTCCAGATCTATGTAACCGAGTAGTTCTATCTTCACCAAATGTATCCCTTTGGTCATCACCACTAGATCTAGTAGCTTCAAATTCTTCAACAGCTTCCTCATAACCATCTTTAGTACCAACATTTTGAGGTACACCAACAACAGCTCTCATGATCTCAGTGACCATGTCATTCTTCATCAGTTGCATCTCAGATCTGAAATTAGATTTCACCTTCTTTGTAATCCTAGATTCCATAGTATCATAGAGATTTGCAATTACTCTAGGGTCCAATCTTCTCGGAGGCATCCTTAAAAATAAGAGAAATCCTCTATAACAAACCCTACACCGACCACCTTGTGACAATCTCCAAGTTGTATGCAAGTCAATTCAGCCTACCACCTTGCATGAACTAGGGAAAGATTCCACAAGTTCAATTCCACAGATTCGTAACTCAGATCATACGATCCCTTTACCAACAAGGTCAATTTTGCAGGATCAGCCCTCACAAGATCAACCTTCACTCCACAAACAAGATCAACTCAGCTCTAATACCACCTGACACAGTGCCAATGTAGGAGGATCCAATTAAGGACAGTTTGACCATGCATAAATTGAAAAACACAACAGAATAACTCAACATAATATGCTTCAAATCAAATTTTCATTAACATGCCCAACTATAAGGCCTTCCGGGTTAGGGCCAATTACAATCAAGAAGCAATTCTACAAGATCAACAAGATCTAATACAACTCCAGCTAGTTCACTTCTGAAAACTATCAGCAACTGATGGAAACCCTAAGGCAGATCTAAAATTGTGCTCGCAGGCCACCAAGCAATCTCCTTGTTTCCAAGCCTCAACCACTAGCTCTGCTATTACAAACTATCAGATAATAATCTGATCTGAAAGATCTCACTGGATCTTTTCCACTACTTCACTTATCCGGTTCTCCTAAATCAGCTCTCCGACTCCCATCTGATGCCTAAAACATCTACCCAAACATCCTATAAATACTAATCATCAGCCACAAGTCAGTTGGATGACACAATTAACTCCTACAAACAAATATTAAATGCAATACAAGTTGGCTCTCAAATAGCCTTACAATTATTAAATTCAACATGTTGGCCTCCAGATCCACGTAGGAGAATGCAACAATGGCTACCAACAATAAATGCACCACTTGGCTAAGCAAACCACCAAGAACCCTAGTCAGTAAACCATAACTACCGAGTGCCAGAGAAACAACCGAGCACCAGTGAAAGAACCAAGCAAGCTAAGCAACACTGAGAAACAAAGGCATTATCGAGCACCATAAGTTCCACTGAGTTCCTTCAGCGATCGAGCTTCCTTCAGTAACCAAGACCATCGGTTAAGGCTACAACTGAGAACACCAGCCAAATAACAAACTACCATATAGATTCACCGAGTATCCTAGAATGCCCCTCCATCAGAGCTCATATAAAAAATGCACATGATGTTGTTGAATGGTGCAAAACACATTTCACACCAAATGAGAATGACACGTCACCAGGATTGACTCAAGCGGTGCCACATAGAAAATTTTAGGAGATAAAAAGTATGCACACATTTTTAAATTATTCAAGTGTTTAAATTTTTATGTATTCTTTATTCAAATTATATTTATAGAATGTATTATATATGCATTTTTTCAGGTGTGGATAGAAAAATTATGCATGGTTTCAATATGATAGAAAAGACGTGATCTTTGCATTCAGTTATGAGTATGAATTATCGCAATTGGACGTTGAACACTAGGGACTATTCATGCTTTTGTTGTCACTGCATTGCTACCAATTATGAGGAATGGATCAATCAAGACCATGGATATGTAGGTGCATGAAATCTAGTGCCACTAGTTGTTACTGATACATTTGATAGAGATGAAGATGAAAACTTCAATGATGTCCCTTTGATTTCTACTGATTACGATCATATCTCAGGATTGGTCAAAATTGGTAAGTATATATATTTCACATTATATGGTCCATTGAGTTGCATGTATATATAGATAGATAGATCTATAGATTGAACTAAGTAAATTTTAAGATCTCACATGTATATATAAATTTACTATGTAGATGTCTTTGCAGTGATTGCTGAGTGTGGAAATGCACAAGGAGTTGGTTATTATTTACTGTGTTGTACTGTAGAGAGGATGAAGTTACTTGAACCTGAAGAAAGTGATGGAATGTTGTTCCCCATAGGTTTGTACATGCTTTACATCAATATATTGAACACAATTTCTAAATTTAAAATTTCAACGTTTAACAAATTTAAAATTTAGTTCATTTAAATTTATATTGTTAAAACTTGTGACCTGCAGGTTTAGTTGTTTTAGAGAGAACATATTTCAAGCAAATAAAAGTAATTCAACATGGTATTCACTTTGTTGATTACCAACCAGACAATAAGGTGTTTCAATATAGTCACCTAGTAGTTGCCACCTCCATTTGTCTCCATACAGTTAAATCTCAACATGGACGTCATAAGTGGAGTCTAGATAGTGAGGATCATGAGAGAATATTACATGTTCTCCATGAAAGGTCTAAACCACTTGAGTTGGTCTAAAAAGTATAATGTATATACCTATTTCATGTGTTAGGACCTACTTGATATCTCTGGATTAAATTGACTATACTTTGTTTATATATTTAAACATATGATGGACTATAATTTGTTGATATATGATGGACCTATTTGACGCTTCAATGGTTTTAATATATATAATTTTATGTATTCTTTTATATATATGCTTTTATACATGTATGGTTTTATATGTATGCTTTGATTATTCAAGTATTTTTATAGATTGCATATTAGTTAAAGATTTTATGTATGCTTTGATTATTCAATGATTTTTATGATACTTATTGTCCATTAGTTACATGTATTAACTAGTTATTTTTTATGATATTAATTCTAAATCCCCTTAATACCTCCCCTTAAGATTTCTTATTAGTTAAAGATCCCCTTAAGACATTAGTTTGAACACTAAAAAATGATGAAATTAGTTCGATTACTTATGACATGTGTTAGTTCTAGAATGAGTTAGAAAAATTATTGTCCATTAGTTAAATGTATTAACTTGTTATTTTTTATGATATTAATTCTATATCCCCTTAAGACCTCCCCTCAAGATTGCTTATTAGTTAGAATAGTTATTGTCCATTAGTTACATGTATTAACTTGTTATTTTTTATGATATTAATTCTAGATCCCCTTAAGACCTCCCCTTAACATTGCTTATTAGTTAGAATACTTATTGTCTATTAGTTACATATATTAACTTGTTATTTTTTATGATATTAATTCTACATCCATCTAATAAAATCTAACCAAATGAAACCATCTAATCAAAGGAAACCATCTAATCAAATCATATCATCTAATCAAATGAAACTATCTAATCTAATCAAATGAAACCATCTAATCAAATCATATCATATAATCAAATGAAACCATCTAATCAAATCATATCATCTAATCAAATCATATAACAATCTAATCAAATCATCTAATCAAATGAAACCATCTAATCAAATCATATTATCATCTAATCAAATAAAACCATCTAATCAAATGAAACCATCATAAATCTATATAATGTCAAATCATAAATCATCTATGTCTAGAGGTCTGGATAGCATATAAATATATGTCTCAAATCATAAATTGAAAATATCAAACATATAATAATTGTGTGTGTGAATTTTGTACCTAGCTGTAGACACAACACTTCAGTAAAATATTAAAGGTTAGCCAAAAATCAAAATCGTGCAATGAAATGGAAACTAAACTAACCAGGCAATTTACTACTTTCTAGTAGGTGTGAGTATGATACTCTCAGATCAGACCGAGACCAGTGACAATGCAACACCTAAACGAAGGATTTAAGATGATAAAAACAATGAAATATGAATGCAAATTAATCTATATTTTTGTATTTTCTATGCAATAATATGAAAAACTGTATGAAATTATTCTAGAATGAATGAAATTAGAATGCATATTTGATCTAAAAATGCTATGAATGAGTATGAAAATATGAATAAGAAACTATGTAAAAGCTAAATGATCAACTATGAAAGATCTCACAAATCGCCTGTTGCAAATGTTCAATCCTTTAATCGCCAATTCGCCAAAGTAATTGTGCAAATTCAAGTGTTGTAATTATGAAGAGCTGAGCCTTGTTTTTATAGAAATCTAGGGCTTTGAGGATGCAAGAGAAAAGCCATAAAGCACTCTTGATAAAATCAGGTTGATTTTTGAGTTATTAGGAAATTAGAGATGATGAACTCATAAAATCATGCAAGAATAACTTTTTAACTCAAATTAGAAGTTTAGATCAGCTTTGAACTCAAAATAGAATGTTGAATTTTAAAAAATTAACAACTTGCATTGATTTCCTGATTTTGAGTTTAACTGCTCTTTGAATGTGCACAATTAATTATGAATGAATTAAATAAATAAAGTGATTTATCCTCAACTTAACTGATTTTTGAATTAAAACAATTGATTTATGGGTTAATCAATTATTAAATCAAACTTTATTCAAAAATTATATTATTAAATATTGACAACTGACTTTAATTAATTAAATAGGAATTAAATCAATTAGTCATAAGATTTTAGATTTATTGTCAAAATTAAATAATACAATTTAGGAATAATTTAATTAAATTCAATTAAATAATTAAGTGGCAATATTAAATCTAATTAATTAAATATTCAAAATATTCAATTAATCAAACTTTAGGATAAATAAGATTTATCATCAAATAATTATTAAATTAAGAATAATTATGATAAATTAGGAATATTACTAGGAATATTTCTCAGTGCATAATTTAGGATAATCAATTAGGATTCGATAATGTGCAGATGTGCCTTAGGTTAGAACTTTTGTATCAATTTATTTAAATTGAAGATGTAGGAGGTTAATGAACCTATAGCACATTTTTGGGGTATTACATTTTGCCCCTCTTTGAATCACTGTGTGAAGCACAGTGGTTCAAAGAATAATTTGTGTATGATAAAGATGTATGAAACTGATTTGAAAGATTAACCGATTCTGAGATAGAAACTGATTGAAAGATTGGAAAAAGATGTTGACCCAAGTCCAGGATGACCAAGAATCGAGATGATGCTAGCTATATCAACAATGAACCGGTGATTACGAAAAAGTGCCAAAATGCCTGATTCTGAACTTTATGATTGCGAAGAAGTGAGTGACCGATTCCAGATTTGAATGTCCTTGTATGAATCATATTAGTATCACATCCTAAACCCATCAGTTATGAAGAAACAAGGAAATGATGCTAATGAACTGATAGTTTTTAAAAAGCTGATACAATTTACAAGATAGATTTAGAAAACCAGATTGATATGGATATGCCCCAAGTGATGATAGATTTGCCCCAAGTGATGAGGACTTTAGATGAATTAGCAACTAGACGTGGTTGTTGTCTTGATTACTGAGAGAAAGATTTGATTTACATAATTGAGTTACAGACTTTGAATAGTGTGCAATACAATGCCCCCTTCGAGATTAAAATTGAAATCTGACAAGAAAAGTCAGTGTTATAGTTTAGAAGTATGTTAATTGATTTGAGAAGTGGTTATACACGTTTGAGAACCCATTCTGCATCGTTTAAAGGTCCTGGAGACCAAGTTTGACTAGGTTTGACCATGGTTGACCAAGTTGAAATTTTAGTAGTTTGATGTAAGATAATTAGTTAAGTTGAATTCTAGATTTCTATGATGATTAAAGGTTGATTGTGCAAACAGTCAGACATCCTGGGTCCAAAAATTTTAAATCGCAATTTTGACATAGTGAATAATCTCCGATTTCAATTTTGATCCCGAAAATGAGTTCCACTTGCTGTTTCATTGGAGGAACCTTCATACAATGCTTAGTCCTTGTGTCATGTTTAGCATTTTTGATTTTTGAAGAATCGTTTAAGTGTTCAAGCAATTTGTGAGATCATGCAAAGTGCAAAATGCAAAATGACATGCAGAATGAAATGCAAACCTAGGACCTAGGACCTAGTCACTGATCATGTGTCAGTCATTTGTCATCATTGAGTTTTTTTTAGGTAACCGGATAAATCAATACAATGTCCACTAGCTAGGAAACTATAGACATATGAATATCGATTTGTATGCATAGGAATCAATACAATGCTCACTGGTCATATAACCATGAACATATGAATATTGATTTTGTTTTTGGAATGTCGGATTAGATACAAGCACCAAGGTACAAATGCCAAGATGACCTGAATATCATTTCCATTCTGATATAGTAATTTGTATAAGCATTAAAACATAAATGTTGTGATGACTAGAATACGCCTTGCTGAAACAAACACATCAAGTAGTCAAGAGATCATTCTAAATCCAATGTGAATTACCCATAATGACCCTTTATCGTTCACATCCTTAGGCAAGATTGTGTTTCACAGTAGGAGAAAGAACTCATTCAAAAAGATAATAGTTAGATCAAACTTCCTTGAATTTTTTGGGTATCAATGGTTGAGGTACGCATGACCATCCAATTCGAGATAGAGGTTCTTACAGTCAGACACCATTTCAATCCAAAATTTTTAAAGTTGTTAGATTTTCACATACAAGCAGAAAACAAAGAAAAGACTATGCCCCCAGTCATCACTCTCTGAATCCTGAAAAGGACATCATCGAAGAGCTCAAAGGGACACAATATGCAAAAATCTCAATGCGAATCAGTAAGCATACAAGGAGAGAAAAACATGTAAAAAAAAAGCATAGATTGTTTTCAATTTGTGTTTGAGTTTGATTGCATTGTTGTAGATGCAAAATCCTTTCTGGAGACAAGACATACAAAAAGACTCAAATGAAGCTTCAAAGGACTTTGACTAGATATGTCACGTCTAAGATACTAGAGGCCATAGGATATGACATTGATTTCCCCCAAGTTTGAAACATTGATAGGATACAGACCCTTGAGCTGATTGGTGTATATACCAACTTATTGAAAACATGAATGCAGAAACAAACTGGGAAATATGTACAAACTAAAGCAAGACTGAAAGCTGGGAAAGACCAAGATTGTGTTGATAGATGGAGCATTTTGAAACAAGTGGCACCCATTTGCCGGGTTTTCACCATCTTGGCAGAGATTCTATTTTTGCTGCCAAGGTGCCTATTTCCAGGTTTTCACCAAGGCACTTTTTTGTTTTTCTCATTTTTTCATATTTTTCTTTTTTTTAATTTTTTTTGTACTTTTAAATTTTTTTACTTTTTTGGTGAATCATCAAGGTGCCCATTGCCAAGTTTTCACCAAGATGTTCATTTTTTCAGGACTTTTTCCAATTTTTATAATTTTTTCAAGACATCTTACCATAGACTGAATGCCTTAGGTGTAGAATTTCTTCAGACTGAGAACATTGATTAGTTCTCAAAGCTATTCTCCTTTAGTCGTTGAGAGTTGATAGGCACCAGAGCCAAAAGTAGCAGTGATTACAAAGGGACCCAACTATTTGGGTTCAAACTTCCCCTTGTGCTCTCTATGTGATTGATTTTTAGGATTCTCTCTCAAGACTAGATCACCAACCTAAAATTCTCTGTGTCTGACCTTCTTGTTGTAGCCTCTAGACATTCTTTTCTGATACACTTTGAGATGATCATACACTGCTTGTCTATGCTCATCTAGTAGTTCAAGTTCTTGCAACCTAGACACTCTGTAGTCATCATCAGTTTAGACCATGCATTCTGATTCTTAGTGATGGGATTTCAACCTCAATAGGCAGTACCGCTTCAGACCCATAAACTAAAGCAAAAGGTGTAGCCCTAGTAGGTGTTCTAATACTTGTTCTGTAGGCCCAAAGAGCTGGATTGATCATGAGATGCCAGTCTCTTCCTATTTTATTAACTATACGGTGCAAGATTTTCAATAGATTCTTGTTAGAAGCCTCTGCTTGTCCATTTCCTTAAGGATAATATATAGATGACCACTGTTGCATAATCTTGAATTTGGCACATAAATCATCCAAGTCTTTGTTCTTAAATTGTCCACCATTATCTATGACTATAGAATGTGGAATATCATAACGACATATGATGTAGTTCAAGACAAACATAGATATTTGTTTTCCAGTTGCTTGTGTCAAAGGGACTGCTTCTACCTATTTTGTAAAATAATCTGTAGCTATGATTATATGAGTATGTCCATTAGAAGAATGAGGATGTATGGCTTTGATAAGATCAAATTCCCATTGATGAAAATGCCATTGAGTAGTGAAGGGAATTAGATCTCTCCTTGGAGCATGAATTAAGTTGCCATGCACTTGGCACTTTTGACAGTTCTTAGCAAACTTGATAGACTCTTTCTCCATTTCAGACCAATAGTACCCAATCCTAATAGATTTTTGAGCTAGTGTTAAACCGTTCGAGTGTGACCCACAAATACCATCATGAACTTCTTCTAACGCACGTTGAGACTCTTCCCATTCTAAACATCTAAGTAGCATACCATCTAGACCTCATTTGTACAGATCATGACCAATGATGACATATTAGGAGGCATTTCAGATAAGGTATCTCTTTTCATGGTGGTTAAAGGTATCGAGAATGATTTGGTCTTTGAGATAGGAGAATAGGTTTTGATATTTGGATGAATCATGACCCACAATAGTGAATATCATACGAGTATCAGGGGAATCATATGCAGGATAAGATAGTGCTTCCACTAGGAACTCATAGCATAGCTCATGTTCAGATTACTGTAATAAAGTAGATAATGTTGCCATTGCATCAACAACCTTATTCTTTGTTCTAGGTATTTTCTCAAATGTGATAGATATGAAATATTTCTTTAAATCATCTACCATTCTCTTGTATGGAATGAGATTTTCATCCTTCGTTTGATACACATCATTGACTTGATGGATTACAAGTTGTGAGTCTCCATAAATGTGTAGTTCTGTTACTCTCCACTCAATTTCTATTTTCATACCATTCAAAAGGGCTTCATATTCAACAATATTGTTTGTACAAGGAAATTTGATTTTGAATGCTTTAGGAATGTAGTATCCCTGAGGAGTCATAAACAAAATGCCTGCTCCAGGTCCATTTTGTGTATAGGAGCCATCAAAGAACAATTGCCATTCTCTAGAAAAAAGATTCATGCTAGAGGAATCTAGAAATTCCATTTGCATTGGTGTATCATCAATCAAAGGCGCATCTACTAATTGATCAGCAATAACTTGGCCTTTAATAGCTTTTCTTTCAACATATTCAATGTCAAATTCACTTAAGAGCATGACCCATTTCGCTAATCTACCCGTGAGGGCAGCTTTGCTTAGTAGGTACTTTAGTGGATCGATTTTAGCTACCAAATGTGTGGTATGAGCCAACATATAATGTCTCAGTTTCTATGATGCAAAGATCACAGCTAGACAAGCCTTTTCAATCATATAATAGTTCTTTTCATATGCCACCAATGTTCTACTAATATAGTATATAGCTCTTTCCTTCTTGTTCTCATCATACTGTGCAAGCAATGCCCCCAGTGATGTATCTGTACTGGAGACATATAAGATCAAAGGCTTCCCTTGAATGGGAGGCATCAAGATAGGAGGATTTGATAGATATTTCTTGATATGATTAAAATTCTTTTCACATTCCTCGCTCCATGCAAAGGTCACACCTTTATGTAATGTCTTTTTAAAAGGTTGTGATATGTCCGCTAGCTGAAATATGAAGTGTCTAATAGATTGTACTCTCCCTTGTAATGTTCTCATTTGACTGATGTTCTTGGGAGGTTGCATCTCCATGATAGCTTTAACTTTAGCCGGATCAACTTCAATTCCTTTCTTTGAAACAATGTAGCCTAAAAGCTTTCCAGAAGTGACACCAAAAGCACACTTTTTAGGATTTAGTCTGAGACTAAATTTTTCCATTCTGTCGAGTATCTTGCTCAAGTCATTTAGATGTTCAGCTCTAATCATAGATTTTGCTAAATATCATCAACATAATCCTCCATAGTTCAATGCATCATGTCATGAAAAATAGATGTCATAGCTCTCTGATATGTAGCACCAACATTTTTAAGCCCAAATGGCATGACATTCCAACATAAGGTACCCCATGCACATGTGAAAGTAGTTTTCTCTTGATCCTCTGGAGCAATTTTGATTTGATTATATCAAAAAAACCATCCATCAAAGAATACATCTCAAAGCCCGCAGTCATGTCCACTATCATATCAATGTTAGGTAATGGAAAATCATCCTTAGGGCATGCTTTGTTCACATCTCTGAAATCTGTGCACACTCTTATAGATTTGTCTGGTTTAGAAATAGGTACAATATTAGAGATCCATTTAGCATAATCAATAACTCGAATAAATCCAACTTTTAGGAGCTTCTCTAATTCAGCTTTTACGAAGAGTGCAACATGTGGATGCATCTTTCTCAATTTTTGCTTTACAGGTTTAACGTTTGGAGCTATAGATAAATGATGCATTATAAGATCAGGATCCAACCCTGGCATATCTGAGTATTTCCATGCAAAGTTGATCTTCTTTTCTATTAAGAATGTTGTAAATTTTTTCTTCTCTTCTTTTGATAAAGATTGTGCTACATGGATCAACTGTGGTTCTTCTGCTATTCCTAAATTGATAGATTGAGTGGGCTCAATTAGAACTAGAGATCTGTCCTGTAAATGACTTAGAAGGACATCAAATATCTCATCCTTAGGCACCTCAGAGAGGTTTTCAACTTCGGATACATCTTTTATTTTTACTTTTGTAGGTTCTGAGACTGCCATAAAGTGGTTTTCACCCTCAGAACTCCTTTTCTTTTTATTCTTATTCTTATTTTTTTAACTAAGATACTTGATGTCCGACTCCGTCATGCTAATGCTCGGTTCACTGATGGAAGTCCTCATAGGTTCAACTGCATTTAGGTAGCAAGCAATGGCATAGTCATTGGGGAAGGTATAAATACCATAGCTTGGATTTGCAGAAGTTTGGTCAAGAAGGTCAGGGTGTTGGATAGTCAAAGTGGTGAAAGATTGGGAAAGAGTGTTTACAGATATGGATCTATCATCATTGGTCCTAACCTGATGCTCAAGTTCAAAGGTAATATTACAACTTAAGACATTCAATTCGTGAATACACTCAATGTCATTATGGAAGTCCACTTCAGCCATTGGTGGATCAGACTCGATAAGTTCATCATTTCGCTCTAGACTTACGTTGGGTTTAGGGGCATATTGGTGAATAACATCAACATGTTTTTCTATAATAAGTTCATTTGGTTCTGGAGTGACTCCCCATTCATAGTCATTTGATTCATCTTTTGTTTCTTCATCTAGACCTCTAAGAAATCTAAGAACATGAGTAAAGTCAGGATGAATACCTCAAGAAGGGTTTCCTTCAGATTCTGATTTGAATTCATACTCATGGGAATCTATCTCAGAATAACTACCACCTTCCTCTTTGTCTATTTTATTGCCTTCGAGATTAGTTGGTTCTTGTGTTACAATGATCTCTCTCTCTATAGTAGGTTCTTGTGTGTCTACTACATTAATTCTTTTTATTGGATCATCTTTAGCTTCAAGGAGGTCTTTAATTTCTTTAGGAAAATGCTCATAGGGAATGAGATCTTCAGTGGTGTCTGAATCATCACTATCAGATTGATCTATTGTTTCTCCCTTTAGTTGATTCGCTACGGAGGGCTCAACCTGTTCTAAAACATGCGGGGAGTTCTTGCTATGACAAAAAGGCTTCTTCGTGTATCCTAGACCTGTTGTATTCTTGTTTGCTCGGCCACGATGATCAAGAGGTGACATAAGACCTTTACCTTGTAGTCCTAGAGGTCCTTTTCCTTTATATCCCATTTTTGTGATCAATTTGTCCCCTGGGCCATATGACTTAGAAGGGATATTCGGTATTTTAGCATCACATTTTTGAACCACTTGAGATTTAGGTTCATCTTTGTATAGCCATGAGTGCACAACTTCATCTTCTTCAAACTCCTATTTAGATACTTGTTCTGTAACAAAATTTCCTTTATATGCTTCAAGAGGTTCGTTAGACTCCTTTTTAGACTATTTTAGAGTTTTCCCATAAGACTTAGGAGAGATAGGGAGAGATGTCAAAGATAAGACTGGCTCTATAGTATATTCTCCCATACCATTGTCTTTGATCTTATCCTCTTTAGCAATGTCTTCCATCTTGGATGTGGATGCTACATCTGTTTGCTTAGTGGAAGATTCTCTATTATTGGGAACAAGTTTATCAGCACTCTCTTTCAAGGTATTGCAAGTTGTATACAGATCAGCTGGAATCGTCACCTCTACTCCTTCATAAGGAAATTTCAAACACTGATGGAATTTAGAGGGAATAGCTTTCATTTCATGTACCCAGGGTCTCCCCAAAAGGATATTGTAAGCCAAAGGTAAATCAAGAACTTGACATATAGTATCTCTGATGACAGGACTTGCTCTGATAGGTAGGACAATTATTCCTTTTGAAGATCTTTCTTGCTCATCATATGCTTTAATAGTTATCTTCTTCCTAGGATCAATGGCCATTTTTGAAAATCCCAATTGTGTAATCAAGCTGAAAGAACAAATGTTTAGACCAGCGCCCCCATCTATCAACACACATTTGACACAATGGTTTTGGATCAAGACTTTAATATGAAAGGGCTGGTTATGTGAATGACTCAAGGAGTTATCATCTTCCTCTGAAAAGGAAATGTATTGTGCAGACATAAGATGACCAACCATAGTCTAGAATATGTCTAAATCAAGGTTATCAGGAACATTGGATCTGAGCATAGCTTTGTCTAGAATGGCTCTATGAGCTGGAGATATTCGAAGCAACTCAAACATGGAGATTTTATCATTTGTGTGCTGGAGTTGTTGAATAATATTGTATGAAGTAGGCCTCGTGTCTTTAGGATTTGAAGATTTAGACGTAGCCTTCTATTTAGAAGCAGATGAAAGATTGAAAGGCACCTTAGGGACATTGGATGAATTTGGTATTTGTCCTTGTAGGTGTGCCTGAGCTTGTGATCGAGTAACTGCATTAGCTGATTGATTTTCTCTATCTCTTCTTACAATTGTAATGACATTGCAATGCTCAGATAGACACGGTTCAACCATATTGATGACAACGTTGTTTCCAGAGTATGCATAATTGACTTTAGCACCCATATTAGGTTGAGAAGAAGAATCTTCTTTACCATGTTTAGGAAATGGTTCTATGAATGCTATATGATCATTATTACTCTTATGATTATCAATCGTGATGTCACCATTATTAATTTTGTCTTGTATAATGTGCTTCAAGCGAACACAGTTATTAGTCTTATGACCTTTATTGTGATGGAATTCACATAAATCATTCTCTCTCCACCATTTCAGTTTAGGTTCCAAATCAAAGACTTTCATCTCAAGCAAGTAGATGATTTTTTTTGCCAATAGAGTTTTCATGGTAGATTCCAAGGATTCTCCAAGAGGAGTGAATTTGCAATTAGGATCTGTAGCCCAAGGTTTGTAATCAGATGACTTTTTGTTAAACTATGTGGCTTTGGCTTCAAAAGCTTTAATGGCTTGGGTACCAACAGTGAGATTGAAAGCAAGTGCCTTAGATGGGGCACAAATATTATCAACAATGCCATCTATGACAATGCCTTTATTCTTGTTCCAGTTTTTGTTCTTGTCCTTAGAACTAGATCCAGATTCATACTTGTCTTTTTGAAGTGTGATGTCTCCTTTTTTCACTAGTACTTTCTCAATTTTGATCGTATTATCTACCATCTTGTCAAAAGATGTATGATTTTGCATTTGTAAAGGGTAGTTGATTTCTAGAACAAGATTGTTAACGAAGATTTCCAACTTCTCAGTTTTGGGAATGGGTCTAGCATATAGAGAAAATTTCTTCCTCCACCTCTTGAGAAATGTCAAGAATGGTTCACCTGGATATTGTTTCAGATTGCAGATGTCGATCATGGTGACCAGATGTTGAATATTGTAGGAGTATTATTGATAGAATAGTTTGATTAACTCCTCAAAAGTTTTGATAGTTGGAGGCATTCTAGAGAACCAATGAATGGTTGCTCCTCCCAGAGATCAAGGGAAGAGACGCATTAAGTAGGTTGGTTCGTGCATGAACTCCATAGATTGAGTACATAATTCTCTGACATGATCTTGAGGGTCAGAGTTTCCATCATACTTATCATATTTAGGCATCTCCACTCTTTTAGGGAATGGCAGCATGTACAAGTCTTTATAGAGCTTCCATGGAGAACTCCTTAGGTTCCTTTTCTTTTTCAAGTTTGTTAAGTTTGACTTGCATGGCATGCATCTATTTCATCATAGCCATGATAGGATTTTCTTCCTCATGTGTAATGATATCTTCCACATTAAAGTTTGGAGGAAGTTTAGCTCCTTGATGAGCTAACTCTAGAAAGTATGCCTCTCTATCTTCTTTCAAGAAATGCCTCATCATTTTCTTGAAGTCATCATCGTTTTGATATCGAGCAATTTCAGAAGGTGTAGGTTCTTGATCCACACCATGTTGAGAATGGTGTCCTTGAGACCTGTGTTGTGTCCCTCCATGAGACATGTTAGGAGTTTTAGGGCTCCCTGGATTAGATTGAGGAGGGGTTTGTTGATTACCTCCATGAGTTGATGGAGGGGGTATGTAACCAGTTTTCAATTGAAAATTGCCAAGACCGTCATCTTTGTAAAGACCAGAATTGTAGAGTTGTTCAAGAGTTGGACCCCTTTTGAGTAGTCAAAGGTACAGTGTTAAGTGCTTCTCCATATTTCTTGTGAGAGGAAGCTCTAGTCTCCACCATTAACCTTGGGTGAAGCAAAAGAATAAGATGAAGACAACTGAAGAATGAATTGATTCAAAAAGATCGAATGATGCAACCTTGTCAAGATTGAAGTGATTAAAGATTAGATCAGACGTAAATGAAGGATACTGTGCCATAGTAGTGTGGGTAGACACCCAACAGATGGCGGGCACGATCTCACAACACTTAGCCATTTAGCAAGAAGACTAAATTTGAAGATAATGTTGACAAAGTTTTGACACAAGATGAAAAAGACTCAAATTGATAACCCAGAAGGCAAGATCAAACTCAAAGGCCCACCTGAGGAAAATAAATGAATTTGTTCTAGTTTCTACTCTATTGTTGACATAGTGATTTGTTCAACAGATTCTGGAAATAGGCTGTAAAAACTGAGTTTCTGACAATTCTGACCACTTTCTAGCAATTTTTCTCAAATGACTTTCTGCAAGATCGTACGATAGTGGGTATGCTATGAAACAACAATTGACAAACTCATATGACAGTTGCAAAACTCACATGACAATTTGTAGCATATTTTTGACTTTCATCTTTGACTAGTGGAAAAACTCGTATGACACTATACAAGCTATTATACGATAATACAGGGGTTCTGAAACCACAAATGCCAAAACTCATATGACTTTCTAACCTGATGGGATGACTTTTGACTTCAGAAAGGATTTTTACTTCAGATTTTGCAAATTTTTGATTTTCAATTTCAGATTGTTCACAAATTTCTCTATCCAATTTTGAAGATTATTTTGAGATCGTTCATTTTCGATAGCCAAATAGATAAACAAGCACGTAAAATAACAAGCAAGTGATTCCAAGCACGTCTGAAAATAATGAATAGGGGACAAAGAAACCCTGCGCATGAACAATCAAGTGACTGAATGTACTAATTCCTAGGAGTGCTAATTGTGTATGTTCCAAAAAGTTTTTCAATAAGACACATATTCCTAGAAAAATAAAAATTTGGCCTCACTAGTGTTTGTAGTAATGGTCCGACTCTGCAACTTTTGTGATCTCAAGAGGGCAAACTCCAATCCAGGTGCACTGGGGTTTTGACACAGTCTAAAAAATTAATCAATCAAGATCTGCTAGGGAGATTTGATAGTCCAACAAGAGACCACACCTATGAAGATTTCCTCCACAAGGACATTTATATAGCGACTGCTACTACCACAATGAAAATGACTATTACTGCTTGAGGTTCCATCCACGTGGTTGGCCCAATTAAGGGAATGTCCACTATGGTTAACCCTCTCTAAAGGTGACTCACAAAAGATACCACATGGAGACTGGTTCTAGATTCAAGGATCTAAGTTTCTGATACTACCCAAAAAGGGAGTAGAGCATAGTCCTCTAGCCTTTTCACTTTTAACCAAAACTAAGCAGATAGATTAATCCGACATGATAAGATCAAGATTATCTCACAAAGATCTATGATGTCAACCACTTATGATCTATCAACCTCTCCGGAGAGAGAATGTATCAATCAAAAGTTAAAGACACACGAATCTAGTAGAATGCGAGACACTCTCAGTAACCTCCCTACCTACAAGGGGATCCATCGTCAAGAGGAACTTCGCATTAATAAACAAGCGAAAGAAGCTCAATCTCTCAAGATCATCCACAAATAGTGTTTATAGGGCCTATTTACTATGTGTAACAGATATGTAGAAAGAAAATCTATGTTCGTTTTATAGCCCAAAATGAAGTCTGTGATATGAAAGCAAGAGAATCAAACAAGCTTGACATGTGAGAATTCGTTTTAATCCAAATCGAAATGTTATCAACTTGAGAAGAATACCTGAATTCTTCGCAATGCATTTAGTATATTTTTACCTATTTTAGCAATTTAGTTAGGCTTTTTCCAATCAGATTCAACAAGTATCAGTAAAAAATAGAAGATTTCAATTGTTAGGGTTAGCTGTTAGACCAAATCTGAAATCAAATCTCAAAAACTGCCAAAAATGTTGAAATGACAATTGAATTCTGTAGTCAAAACTCGTACGACAGTGGGTTACCTCTCAAATGACAGTCTGGAAACTTGTACGACTGTGGGTGTCTTCTCATATGACAATCGGGCTTCTAAATGATAGTGTGTACTCTCTAATACGAGTCTTGAAATCTGAACTTGTCGTACGATAATGGGTATCTCCTGAAATGACTTTCTGACAAAAGTCATACGAAAAATGTATGGACATAAAATAAAAATCATAGTTTTAACTAGAAAACAACAAGAAATTGATAGAAATTAATAGAAAGGTGATGAAAACCTGTTTCAGGGCCCCATGGTGGGCGCCAGAAATGGTGTGTGTGAATTTTGTACCTAGCTGTAGACACAACACTTCAGTAAAATATTAGAGGTTAGCCAAAAACTAAAATTGTGCAATGAAATAGAAACTAAACTAACCAGGTGATTTGCTGCCTTCTAGTAGGTGCAAGTATGATACTGTCAGATCAGACCGAGACTAGTGACAATGCAACACCTAAATGAAAGATTTAAGATGATAAAAATAATGAAATATGAATGCAAATTAATCTATATTTTTATATTTTCTATGCAATAATATGAAAAACTGTATGAAATTATTCTAGAATGAATGAAATTAGAATGCATATTTGATCTAAAAATGCTATGAATGAGTATGAAACTATGAATAAGAAACTATGTAAAAGCTAAATGATCAACTATGAAAGATCTCACAAATCGCCTGTTGCAAATGTTCAATCCTTTAATCGCCAATTCGCCAAAGTAATTGTGCAAATTCAAGTGTTGTAATTATGAAGAGCTGAGCCTTGTTTTTATAGAAATCTAGGGCTTTGAGGATGCAAGAGAAAAGCCATAAATCACTCTTGATAAAATCAGGTTGATTTTTGAGTTATTAGGAAATTAGAGATGATGAACTCATAAAATCATGCAAGAATAACTTTTTAACTCAAATCAGAAGTTTAGATCAGCTTTGAACTCAAAATAGAATGTTGAATTTTAAAAAATTAACAACTTGCATTGATTTCCTGATTTTGAGTTTAACTGCTCTTTGAATGTGCACAATTAATTATGAATGAATTAAATAAATAAAGTGATTTATCCTCAACTTAACTGATTTTTGAATTAAAACAATTGATTTATGAGTTAATCAATTATTAAATCAAACTTTATTCAAAAACTATATTATTAAACATTGACAATTGACTTTAATTAATTAAATATGAATTTAATCAATTAGTCATAAGATTTTAGATTTATTGTCAAAATTAAATAATACAATTTAGGAATAATTTAATTAAATTTAATTAAATAATTAAGTGGCAGTATTAAATTTAATTAATTAAATATTCAGAATATTCAATTAATCAAACTTTAGGATAAATAAGATTTATTGCCAAATAATTATTAAATTAAGAATAATTATGATAAATTAGAAATATTATTAGGAATATTCCCCGATGTAGAATTTAGGATAATCAATTAGGCTTCGATAATGTGTAGATGTGCCTTAGGTTAGGACTTTTGTATCAATTTATTTGAACTGAAGATGTAGGAGGTCAATAAACCTATAGCTCATTTTTGGGGTATTACAATAATGACATATATAATGAGTCTCAAACCAAAGATCTGTGCAACATGTCCTAAACTAGGGAGTCATCCAGGCGCATGCGAGCATAGCAACCCTTTGACCAACTGCCATGAGTATCCTCTAGCTGTGAGGCAGCAACTGATCTTTGCGAATATAAATGCATGTATATAATAATAATGTAAAATACTTAAAATATTATTAATGCATGTTTAAACTTACATATTGTTAAAAATTACCTGAACACTAGTAGGTGTCACATATGCTAAATCTCTCCTATGAAGATTCTCTGAGCCCACACTAGAGGTAATGTGCTCTGTCTGAGTGTCATGAGCATCCTCTAGTTGTGAAGCAGCAACTGACCCTTGCAAATTTAGTACAACAGTTGGTTATATACATGTGCATAGTATATTTATGTAAAGTACTTGAAATATATAAATACATGTTACAAGTGTACACATGCATGCTTAAACCTACATATATTTAAAACTTACCTGACCACTAGTAGGTGTCACATCTACTGAATCTCTCATATGAAGATGCTTCAAGCCCACACTAGAGGTAATGTGCTTTGCTAATTGTGCCTGCAAAATATTATACATTGAAAAAACATCAATACACACATCTACAATTAATTGTTCACTAAAATTCCTAGAAAGGAGAAAATAAAACTTTATATACCTGGGTCTTAGGAGCAAGAGGATCATCAGTGCACTGCACCATCATATCATCAACATAAACTGCATCACCCACACCACCTCCAATCCTGAACATCTCTAGTAATGAAGAGTGTAGGGGTGTGTGTAGCTGGGAGGGGAGTGATGTAGAGCCTGAACCACCAAGATGCAATAACAAATCGATAAATGATCCAACATCAGTGCCAGTGTCCACTTGACTCAACCCAAACAACTACTCATCAAATGTGTCTAGGCTCTCAATTGTGATGTGTACATCTCCAACCCGTATAGCTGGCTCTATAGCTGTAGATTGATCTGTGGGTGCAGAGCGCTCTATAGAGTGTTGTGATCTATGTTGTGCCTGACTAGATGGTGTGTCCTGTATCGGTGGAACTTCAAGACCCCGTGCAAGTCTAATGACATCTCTGACTGACTGTACTGGAATCCTCTACATGTTAGCAATATACGAATATGACTACATGAGATCCTCCAAAAAGTAGAGTGCCACATGTAAATGACTATGATGTCTAGAAAGCACTCGTATCTCTCCAGGTGGAGTAAGACTTGCAGCTCTATATGCCTCATCATTGACCCCTACAGCAGTACTAGATGAAGTCTTAGAAGAGGATTTGGCTCGACTCGGTCTAGTAAAAATATATCTGCCCATTGTATCTGAAGTGATGGAGGTGGCTGCAGAAGCAATCTCCCCTATCCTGTCCACTACTCCCCTCTAAGAAGCAATGACCACTCTATCTGCAGTAGCAGCAATTGCCGGTACAACTGCCAGAGTCCTCTGCCCAACTAGTTGTTTATGAGAACGTACAACTTGATCAGCCTTATGATACTAATCATGGCCTGCAACTGTATCATGCCCCTGACCGTAATATTCGAGAAGATCTAAATAGTTGACCCTGAGTCCCAAACGGAACTCAGTGTTCAATTACTGTGCAAAATATAAAGGAATCTGGTCATTATTAAGATAACGACCATGTGCTGCAAGAAAATGAGGGTATATCATGCATGTAATCTAAGAAATCTCACACCATGTAACTTGATACACTCTCACCTTGGGCTTCCCCTCATTAAATGGGAAAACCTCTCGTTTGATGATTTCCTTAGGGACACGGCTCTGAACCGTCTCCAAGGAAACAACACCCGAGACCTTGGCTCTCAAATCTCAAAAAATACTATCAATAACCTGAGGCATGAAGGAAGAGTGAGATCTCAATCTGGCAGTCGTCTCCTCCAAACTCCTCAATACAGTGGTACAAGTATCTCTGTATATGTCATTTGGTGGAAATGTACGAATGGACTCTCTAAGTCGAACCATCTTTGTCTCAACAGTCTAAAACATAGTCACTAAATCAGGAGTGCGAGGTACTTCCTGAGGTGGTACAGCCTGGCCTAGTACATTTTGATAGTATAGCCTACCCTGGTACATCCTGAGGTGGTACAACCTGGGTTGGTACATCCTGAGTAGCCATCTAGATGTTACATGTGAAAGCTAAGTGTTAACAATTAATTACTTGATTACATGTTATAACTGCGTGTAAAATGGAAACAAATATCTGAATATATAAAATTATACTTAAATTTACAATACTAGTGTACTAATAGTCTTAAAGGGTCCTTGAATGTACTAATTGGTATTAATGGGTCCTATTAGGTTAAGTAAGTGGTCTTATTAGGTCTTAAGGGTCATTGGATGTACTAATTGATTTTAATAAGTTATATTAGTCCTATTAGGTCTTAAGTCGAGTCTTATTAAGTCTTAAGGGGTCCTATTAGGTCTTAAGTGGTCCTATTCTAGGTCTTAAGGATCCTAAGGGTTTTTAAAGAGTTATATGTCACAATAAGGGTCCTAAAGGAACCTAAGGTGTACTAATAGTCCTAAAGGGTTCTTGGATGTACTAATTGGTATTAATAGGTCTTATTAGGTCAAGTAAGTGGTCTTATTAGGTCTTAAGGGTCCTAGGATGTACTAATTAGTTTTAATAGGTTATATTAAAGTCCTAAATTAGGTCTTAAGGGGTCCTATTAGGTCTTAAGTGGTCATATTCTAGGTCTTAAGGATCCTAAGGGTTCTTAAAAAGTTTTATGTCACAATAGGGGTCCTAAAGGAACCTAGAGTGTACTAATAGTCCTAAAGGGTCCTTGAATGTACTAATTGGTATTAATAGGTCCTATTATGTCAAGTAAGTGGTCTTATTAGGTTCTAAGGGTCCTAGGATGTACTAATTGATTTTAATAGGTCATATTAGTCCTATTAGGTCTTAAGTCCAATCTTATTAAGTCTTAAGAGGTCCTATTAGGTCTTAAATGGTCATATTCTAGGTCTTAAGGATCATAAGGGTTCTTAAAGAGTTTTGTCACAATAGGGGTCATAAGGTGTACTAGTTGGGTCCTTTAAGTGTCTTAAATGATACTAGGATGTACTAAGGCTCGGTCCTCCTAGGATAATATTTTAACATCTAACTCTACATGAATAACATTTATACATGTAACTCTAAAACATATGTACATAATTTAGAGAGAGAGAGAGATAGATTCCCAATATTTACTAACTTTAAAAGCAATTTAAAAACAAATATTTTTAATAGTTTCTATAAGATCTTAATGTTTTCTAACATTTTCTAACATTTATACTACGGTTTCTAATGTTTTGTAAATATTTTCTAACATTTGCTAACAAACTACTATGATTTTCTATCATTTTCTAACATACTAAATTATAATTTTATAACATTTGCTAACATTCTACTACATTTTTCTAATATTTTCTAATGTATACTAGAAGTTACAATGTTCAAATATTTTCTCATGTATACTAAGTTACAATTTTCTAATATTTTCTAATGTATACTAATTTACAGTTTTCTAATATTTTCTAATGTATACTAAGTTACGATTTTCTAATATTTGCTAACATATTCTAACATTTATACTACGGTTTTTTAATGTTTTCTAACATTTCTAACAATTTTAATATGATTTGCTAACAACACTACTACCATTTTCTAACATATTCTAACATTCTACTATCATTTTCTAACATATTCTAAAATTTAACTACGATTTTCTAACATTTCTACAAATTAAAAATTATTTAAAAAAATAACTAATTAAAATGAATATAAAACATATAATTTACACAAAAAAATGAGAAAAATGTGTGTACCTGATACTACTAACAATCTGAAGAGGTCAAAAAATCTCGGGAGGTGCTGATGTTGTAGTAGACGTCACTGGTTCACTCTAAGCCCCGGGTCCACAAAATCTCAAACAGAAAATGGTGAAAATGAAATAGGAAGTCAAAAATTTTTAAAAAATCCGGCGAAAAAGTGGCTTCGCTCAAAGGGGGGCTTCGCTCAAAGTACCCTACATGGGATACTTCGATCGAAGACCCCCCTTCGTGCAAAGTACCCCACGCAGGGTACTTCGAGTGAAGCCAATCATCCCCTTCGTGCGAGGAGGGTACTTCAAGCGAAGGCACTAAAATTGATTTTTTTTTTGGAAAACCAATTTCCTTCGTCCCAAAAAGTGGGACACACTATTGTGATTTCACCCATATTTGTCTACATTTATATGCACACACACACACACACACATATGTATGTATATATGTATGTATGCATACATACACATATTTATATGCATATGTATATATGTATATATGTGTGTGTGTGTGTGTAAAAGTATATAGGCAAGCTTAATATGTTTTTCATGATGGAAATAATATCTCCATATGAAAGGCCTTACTTATCTTGAGTAGATTAAATCTTATTCATAAGAGATTATATAGATTAAGTCTTAAACGGATTGGAGATAGCATTACAGTGCATTTTTCCATCATACTTCAAAATTGCAGTTAAAGCTATCTAAAACTAAATAGAAACCCCACTTAATAGTATTGCCATATTCTTATATAAAGTACGAGCTATTCAGTGGAAATCATATCTCCATATGAAAGGCCTTACTTATCTTGAGCAAATTAAATCTTATTCATAAGAGATTATATATATTAAGTCTTAAACGGATTGGAGATAGCATTACAGTGCATTTTTCCATCATACTTCAAAATTGCAGTAAAAGCTATCTAAAACTAAATAGAAACCCCACTTAATAGTATTGCCATATTCTTATATAAAGTATGAGCTATTCAGAAACAATTTTATAGTTCAAAAAACCTTGTCTTACCTATATACATGTCGGTATCCAGAGTTTAAAGAGTCTAAGTATCTCTATTCTATTATACAAAATATCTATTCTTCTGCTAGAATTGCTATCTAACCATATGCCTTCTGCTAAAATAAAACCAAAAAAGATACCTGTGTTTCTAGTCTATTAGTTATCATGCTTAATCTTTTTGAAGTGCTTGGCAGCTCCATTCTTCATTCTTCTTTCTGATGATAACACTGAAGTCATCTTTTGGCATTGTGTTTTTGGAATGTTAGGAGCATTACTTCACTTTAGGGGCTATGATATGAAAATTGTTCTTTTCTTCTTTATCCATTTCCTTCGGAATATCGAACCCTTCAACTCTCCAATAGTCTAGTAGCCATTCCATCTCCACATCTTCTTTTAGGAGTTCTTTGTATATAAAATCCAAGTTTCTAGACATTTTTGGCCATAACTCATTGAAACACCTTTCATCTTTAAATGTTAACATAGGAATTCGTTGAGAATTTGGGATTGCCTTGAAATTATTGATTGTTTTCTTCATTATAGTTTCTGGGTAGGGGATTGTTAGGTGATTGTCAATACTATGGACCATTTGTTCCATCTCTCATAGAAAAACCTCCTCAAATATAATCTTCACAATTTTAACGATCTCTTCTTTCTTACAGCCTGCAAAGGAGGAAAGAGCTAGGAAGAGTCCTACAATAGTCCCATTAGTATTGAATGTGAACTCATTATTGAAATGATGATCTCCTAACCCTCTCTCCAGTGCCCTTCTTGCAGAATCAGAAAGAGGGTTTAACATTTGATTCCAGCGTTATGGTTTTATTGTTCTCCTGAATACCATAGCACAGTAGTCATGAAGAACAAAGGTAATTAATCTGGACTCCATCTTTTGTTCAGTTGCACCCTTTATACAAGTTACTCAGCTCTAATTTCTAAAATATGTTGAAGCCTCTATATATTAAGAATCATTTGTATAAAAGCATTAAATGAAAATTATGATGATTCTACTCACATCCTGCTTTCAATGATCTTTTAGGATTGCATGCGTTTTAGTCATTATAATACAACACTTCTATATTAATTACTGAAAACAAGGTACCGCGATCTATTTGAATCCATGTAATTCATGCCCGTGATGCGATGTTAGTCTTAATCCTATTAGTTTACATAAAGGAAAACCTAAAGTCCTCCATATTTTAATAGGAGGAACTTATTAATTCCTGTTAGGCTTTGATGAGGAGTAAAACTAATGATTACTCAATCTATGCAAGACTATCTTCTTATCTAATGGGAGTTAAGATTAATAATGAGGAAATCATGCCATGATAGAGGTAAGAGAAAATCATGCCATAATAGAGGAAAGCCATATTCAAGTATATATATATATGTGTGTGTGTGTGTGTGTAATTATATATATAGATATAAGTGAATCTAATAAGTGTATAAGCTACTAAAAAGGTGAGTGCAAAAATTACTATGGATCTTTTGCGAGAGATATGAATGTCAAAAGTATAGTTAACTACCCAAAGGTCTTCGTGCAACATCAAGGCTAAAAATGAAGCCAATTTCCTCGCTATTTTGAAAGATTCTACCTGTAGATTCTAATGCAGAAAAATAGAACTCTGAGTTTGATACCAAGGATCTACCTCAATGTTTCTGTGGTTTGATGGAAGGGAAGGATTAATGGCAACACCAATGTTGTCAAACTAAGCCTAGGCTTCTACCTCAGGCTACGGGTAAGCTAAATTTAGAGACCCTAAAGAGCCAGATACTCTAGAGACCCTAGAGAATATCCCTATACAAGAATTCTATTCTATAGCAAGAAAATACTATCTACACCCAAGTTAGCTAGTTCATCAGCCCTTTTATTACCTTCCCGATAGGTATGGTTAATGGTGGTTTTTTAAAATGATTTACATAAGGTTAAAGCTTGGGAGAGAAGAGAATTTAGTTCCAATTTAGTGTAGATCCTTTCCTTAAAGCATTAATAATGATTGTAGAATCCCTTTCAATTTCTAAATTCTCCAACCCTAAGGTTATACACTTTCTAAGTCCTTTGACTTAAGCCAGCAATTCCGCCCAGTTGTTGGTTTCAATTCTAATAGGAGAAGCCAAAGTTGCAATTTCAATTCCATCATTATTATGAATACAACAACCGATGCCTGCTACTCTAGGGTTTCCCCTAGATGCCCCGTTAAAATTTAGTTTAAACCATCCTTCCTCTTGAGGGAGCCATTTACAATTTTTCCTTTTGGATTCCTTTTCTTGATCCCCCATACTAATAAAGGGAGGGAGAGAAATACCAATCCATTTCCTCTCATGTTTTCATCCCAATGACTCATGTGAAGATCTGATTTTTGTAGTTTAGAAGTTCTACTATTAATAGTTTCTATGATAGCTGCTTCAATCTTATTAATAATCTGCATCCAATCCAATTTCTCTTCCGTAAAGATTCTTCTATTTCTCTCTTTCCAAATTTCCCATATTAGCATTTAAGGGGTCATTATCCATAGGCTGGAATAGATACTCTCCTTTTTAATAGTAGGCCAGGCTTGGAGCATAGCAAGGAGTGAATTAGGGAAGGCCGATAACTAGCCCAAGTTTCTTGAGAGCCATTTCCAGCATTGGTTCGTGTAGGAGTAGTTCAAAAATAAATGATCAATATCTTCTTTATTGTTCTCACAAAGAGGGCATTTGCTAGGTCCTGAGAAACCCATATTCTTGAATCTATCTGTTGTCAAGAGTCTATTATTGAGGGCCATCCAGGCACAAAAACCATCTTTGGGTAAACAATTTTTGTTCCAACATAGGTTTATAGGGATGTCAGTCTTGGATCTCTTATAGCTTTTAATGATGAGGTTATAACCATCTTTAGTGTTATATTCTCCATTTTTAGAACCATCCCAAACCAACGAGTCCTTTCTATCATTTAGAAAGATTCTTCTTTTGTTAAGAGTCTCTTTTAATAGCTTTTCATCTTTTGATGATATCCCTACCTCATAAGATTTCCATACCCAATCTTCTCCATTGAAAAAAATATAGTCCTTAAAGAAAATCCCTATCCTAGATTCTAAATAATTTTTAAGAGAAATATTGTCTAGTTCTTTATCTAAGACTTCATAGCCTCCCCAAGAATCGGTCTAGAAAAGAACATCTTCGCATGTGCCTAGATTCCACGTTAATTTATTCATAATAATGTATCAACAATCTAACATGAAGTTCTAAATTCTAGATCCTCTAGGAGGATTTAATTCCCTAAAAATATTAATGGAGGAATTCTCACTCAAATATTTAGAAATAAGAATCTTAGCCTATTTGGTCTCAAGATTTTTAAACATTCTCCAAATTAACTTAAATCCAAGGGCTTTCCCTTGGTCACCTAAGTTTTTGAGATCCACCCCACCCTCATCTTTTGGTTTGCATAAGGGGATTTTCTTCTTATCACCACACCCTTGCCATAAAAAAGTTCTCATATGTTTATTTAATTTTGACTGTTTGTTGGAGGGCATATGGATACAGGATAACTGGTAAGTTGGCATAGTTGCCAAGACAGACCTTACCATGGTTTCTCTACCAGCTGAGGATAGCCATCTTCCTTTCCATGAAATCATTTTATTCTTGATCTTTTCAATCATAGGATTTCATATATCTGAGGATCTACTGCCTTTCACTAAAGGGAGGCCCAAGTACCTACAAGGAAGCTTTCCTTGCTTAAACTTTAGGATTTGGCAAATATCTGATTCTAACTTTTTATCTGTGTTAAAGAAGAAGATTTCAGATTTATCTGGGTTAATTTCTTGTCCTAATGCCTTGGTGAAGGTATCCTGAATCCTTCTAAAAGACCTAGCTTCAATTCTGTTACTCGCACCATATAGCAATGTATCATCAACAAATTGTTCATGGGTAGTTGGATCTAGATTATTGGTAATATCAATACCTTCAAGAGTTCCCTTCTCTTTTTCCTTAGAAATAGTTAGTCCTAGGGCCTCAGCCATGATAATGAATAAAAAGGGGGAGATGAGATCACCTTGCCTTAAACCTCTGGAAATGCTGAAGAAGCCTTCTAGAGTTCCATTAACTAAGATGGAGATCATAGGGGTGGCGATGCATTCAAAAATTAAGTTGATCCAACTTTTGGCAAATCCAAAAGCTTCTAAGAATTTGCAAGGGAATCTCCAATCGACCTTATCATATGCTTTCTTAATATTTAACTTGATAAGCATATTGGGATTCTTGTTCATTTGGATCGAGTGAATGGCTTCTTGTGCAATGATGACTCCATCAAAGATCGACCTACCGGGAACAAAACTGGTTTGTTCCTCACTAATGAGTAGAGGAAGGAGTTTTTAGAGTCTCAGGGATAGGGTTTTTGTCAGAAGCTTGTATAAGGTGTTGCAGAGTGCAATTCGTCTAAAATCATTTAGGCTAAAAGGTTTTTATTTTTTTGAGATAAGGGCAATGAAGGTGTTGTTTACTTCTTTCGAAAATTTACCAGAATTCCTGACCCCTTCTAGAGCCTCAGTGACTTCCTTCCCAATAAAATGCCAACACTTTTGAAAGAAGATAGAAAAAAAAAACCATATGGGCCTAGGGATTTATCTAGATTCATTTGCATTAGTACTGTTTTAACTTCTTCATTCATGAATTTATATGTTAAAATCTTATTGTGTTGTTTTGTGATGACACTAGGTATGTTTTTTAGTAACTCTATTTGTTTATCTAGGTTAGAACACTCATAGTTGTTAAGTATATTACTGAAGAAACGTATTGTTTCAGTAGAAATATCTTTTGGATCATTGAGTATATGCCCCATTTCCTTATTAATGCATGAAATTCTATTAGTGTTTCTTCTCTATTTAGTGCTATTATGAAAAAATTTCATATTTCTATCTCCAGCTTCAAGCCAAGTTTCCCTAGATTTTTGTCTCCAAAAAAATTCTTCTCTTGCTAATGTTTCCTCATATTCTAAAAGGAGTTCCTTTTGTTTAAGGTAGAGTTCTTCATCCATTCATGACTGAATAACCTGAGAATTTACATTGCTCAATTCTTTTTCCAAATTCAGTTTTGAATCAAAGATGTTTCCAAACTTGTTCGGATTCCACTCTAACAGTTTCCTTTTGATCAATTTCAGCTTATATACTACTATATACATCTTGGAACCAGTCACCTTGGATTCAGACAACCATTGTTCTATCAAATTCAATATGTTAGGGTCTTTGAGCCAAGCTTGTTCAAATTTGAAGGGACATTTTTTTGGTTTTGATTCCATACGAATACTAAGTTGCACTAGGTAGTGATCAGATCCAGAAATAGGAAAGATCTTAGCTTCAAAGGTATGGTTAGTATCAATAAGACTACCTTTACGGAAGAATCTCTCTAATTTTTCTGCAATGCTACAGAAACCTTGTCTTCTATTATTTCATGTAATTAAATTATCTTCCGTGGGGATTTTTAGAAGGGAATTCCTATCCTTCCAAATGGTGAAATCTCTTATTGCTAAGGGAAGTATGTTGCTACCCCCTCTTTTATCTATAATTTTTGTGATAATGTTGAAATCACCTCCTAAGATACATATTAAATCTGAGTTGTGTTTAAGGAAGGATTCGATTTCATACCAGACTGTTAGTTTATCCTTTTTTTTGAATAGGGCCATATACATTAATAATGTTAAAAGTTAGATTATTTATAAAGTTTTTTACTAGTCCACTCATCTAGAATCACCTTCTCTATGTAATGTTAATTGAAAGGCATCGAGGATCCCAGATGATAGCCAAACCTCTAGAAGCTCCAATTACAGGTGAGTCTTCAAGTTCCTTGATTCCTAACTTCATTTTAAAGTTAAGCATTTCCATCCTATCCATCTTAGTTTCCTGAATTAAAATTATGTCTGATTTAGAGCTATTAATGCAACATTTAATTATACACTACTTGTTAGGGGCATGAATGCCCCTAACATTCCATGTTAGGATATTCATGGCTCAGTGGGAAGTTTCTTCCCCTTCCCTGCATTCAGAAGTGATGTAATCTTGATCTATCCTACAACCTCTCCTGCTAACAATCTCAGTTCAACATTCAACTTTCTTCCCCTCTTCTTATATTTCTTTGAACAGTTTGAAGAGCTATGACTATATTTATAAAGGGCAATGCCTAAAGATTATGGATCTTGTGATTCCAAATTCCCTAGACTTACTAACATTTCTTCCACTCCCATCCCTGCATCCTCATAGCCAATGGACTTGATACCTTCAATAAGGAGTTTCCTCTGAAAATCTAGTTCTTCTCTATCATAAATCTCATCTAGGAATTGATCCATCAACTCATTTGTTATAGATTCTCCAAGATAGTCTGAAATAATCTTGATTTCATCTTGAATTCTATCAATGTTAGAATTCCCTGCCCCTATGTCTGAATCCCCTGTTACCATCACATTAGAAATTGATCCTTTAAGGTTTTCCTTAATTACTATTGAGACCTCATTAGAGCACTCAAACAGAGAGTTTTGTTGGATCAAGATGGGAGGTTCCCCTACAGAAATTGCAAGAAGAGGAGGAGGGTCTGTTTTGTCAAAATCTAATGTAATATTGTTAACATTAGAAGGATTAATTTGGAAGATAGATTGGGATGGTACTTCTTCTCGGGGAGATGCATAACTAGATGTCAGATGCCCTTCATCATGTAATAGAGGGTTAACTACTTGGGTTGACACGTTACAACAACTATTGGTGGGAGGGTTAGAAGTGGATGCAGAAATGACAACATCCATGAGAGGAGTAGGGTGCTGAGGATCATTAATTTGCACTCTAAATCCATTTATGTTGTTAAGAAAAATGTATCTTATATTTTGATTTTGATGAGGGGAGACTAAATTCTTAATCACATTATTGTTCTAAGTATTTGAAAAATTAATACTTTTATCCTTAAATTTTTTCTGATCCATGATTCCCATATCATTGGGTGTGGAGTTTTCCTTTACTTCATTCTTCTTAATACTATATTCAATAATTACAGGGTTGATGATAAATGAAGACATTTTACTATTGATTTCAATAGGTGGAATAAGTTTTTCATTTATATTCATTCTTACAATAATAATTTTACATGTATGTTCCTGATCAGACTATATAATCCACAAATGTACCTATGCTATTACCTATCTTACTCAAAGCTTCCTTGCTTGTGAATTCCAAAGGGAGGTCGTTAAGAAGCACTAATTTTTCTACAAGAAAATTCTTAAGCTTGGAGGACGTAAAGAAAGAAGTCCACTTTAGGGTTGAAAATCTATATTTCTAAATTTTGGTATTCCTTCAGCTATTAATCTATACTTTAATGTTTTACTGTTGCCTTCCAAGTAAATGAAATTTTCAGGGAGTATCGATATACTTACCTCATTTCATAGTTCTAGCCTTAACCACTCAGAAATCTTATTGGTCAGTACTCCAAATCCATTCCATCTGCATAATATTCCTTCTTTAAGATCTATTTTCAAATTTATTTTATTAGGGCATCCCAGGGTAAGAATATTAGGCCTAGGGTTTGATTCTATGTTAGAGTTTTCTTTACACAGATTTTCAAGATTTACTAGTGGGGTTTCATAACTAGGAGCCCCTTCTAATGAGATTGCTCTACTAAGGCTAATTTTCTCCTCATAATCCATGTTAGGTGCATTCTTAAGAAATTTAGGGTGAAGAGTATATATTGTTCCTAACAAATTGAGTCTTATCGGTGCTAATGGGGACTGATTGAGATCCATTCTAACAATAATAGTGCTATGGTTTTTCTTTTGACCTGAATTCACCATCCCCACATATTCTCCTAAACAATTACCAATTGCTTTGAACGTTTCTATATGTATTAATTCTACTGGGACATCAGGGATGAAGATAGCCCTATCTACTTTTAGATTTTTTATTTTTCTAGGGTCAAAATTCTCTTGCCAATCTAAAAACACAAAATTACATCCTTTGAAATTTGGGCATTTTGAAGATTAAAAATCCTGCTTTATTTTATTGTTAATGCATTTTAAAAATAAAAACCCTTTAGAAAGTTTAACTATACTTACATGTTCTTGAAAGTTTAGTTTAAACCATTCTATTATCTCTTCTTAACTCGAGCCAATACCTGTCCCTCTAGCAAAGATTCCTTTCTTCTTGCATATATTTACTACCATATCCAGATACCCCTTATCATAACTAGGTCATATATTAATAGACTCCACTTGTTCTGAATATTCTACATCTTGCTCCTGAGAGATCGAGGAAGTTATTGTTGTGGATCGATCATTTTGATGAGGAAGCATAGGTTGGGATATCCATTTTATTTTATGTGGTGGTGTATATTTCCTTTTTAAAAACTGGCTCGAATTAGTGTGTAGTAATACCCTATCATTGGAATACTTATTACCCACCTGATCTACATCATTCCTTTGCCTATGAGGAGGGGAGTAAATATTAGGTTTGTGATGAGGCTCTAAGTCCTTGAGTGAGACGAACTTGTTTGCCAAATATAAAGGCTCGCGCACAAAGTGGAAGGGAACTGAAAGTTTCTTCTTTCGGTTCTTGTGATATACAACCTCTTTCCAGCCCAAATCCTCTACCGATACATTATTTTTGTGATCTGTCCTAGGGCACGCTTGTTCTCTAAGCATTCCACCTCTCCTCTTTGCAGATCGAGTGTCATTGGGGCAATAAGCCAGTGAATCCCTAGAATGAGGAGACCATAATGTCCTAACAATTTGCTTGTATTTGATACAATCTAGACCTGACTTCAGATGGATCGAGGAGAAACTAGCCAAGTTCGCATATTTGATTTTAGAGGACAGAGCGATCCATCGCTCTAAAGAAGTAACACTGCATATTTTTCAAGGATTGCGAAAAAGCAGAGCCATTTATTTGAAAAAAAATTACATATTTTTATTATAGATTGTAAAATTATATAAATTTATTCTTTATAATTATATTTTTAGCTTTTACAATTATAATTACAGAAATGAAATTATGACAAAAGCAAATGATTTTTTATTAATTCAAGACTAAAATAAAATAAAATTTATTTAAGATGTATTTAATTAATTTATATATATAATAAAAATTTTAAATTATCTTTAAAGTAAGATTTAAATTGTTTAGCATAATAAAAATTAGAAACATAATTAGAAATATAATAAAAAATTTAAAACTATTTTTAAAGTAAGATTTAAATTGTTTAAATTAGATAATACAATAAAAAATTTAAAACTATTTTTAAAGTAAGATTTAAATTGTTTAAATTAGATACATAATAAAAACTCGAAATATAATTAGAAACATAATTAGAAATAGAATAAAAAATTTAAAACTATTTAAAAGTAAGACTTAAGCTATTTAAATTAGAAACATAATAAAAATAAAAAATATAATTAGAAATATAATAAAAAATTTAAAACTATTTTTAAAGTAAGATTTAAATTATTTAAATTAGAAACATAATAAAAATTTAAGAAGTAAATGTAATGCTAATTTTATTACAAATTATTTAATATATAGTATTATACTTATTAATAATATTATCATATAAATATAGCTATTATAAAATCTTAATATTGTACATAGTATGTATTATTACATTATTAAATATTTAATATATAACAAATAAATTGTGATTATTATATATTTCTTTTTTTAAATATACACTAACCAATTTTTAAGAAAAGAAAACAACTTACTTATTTACACAACATACCATTTCATAATTCAATACACATTAATATGCTTCAAAAAGTATGTTATTGTTATTTTAACGGAGACAAAAAGTAGAAAAATATTGTTTTTGAGAAGGACCCTATTTCTCCTTCTGTTTCTTAAGAGTTTGATATAGATGAAGAGGACAGTAGGGAGGTTGCTAATCTTAATGAGGTAAACCATTCTAATAGAGAAACTACCATTGGCTTTTTGGAGATTGCTAGGGAAGGTGCAGTGGATTTCTACTATCTTATTAGATGAGTTTTTCATGAAGTCAAGGAAATCAAAATCAAGCAAAGGGCCCTTTCTAGTAAGTTAGATGTTCATGAGACCTTTGGTTTGGGTAAGGATAGCACCTTGTCTGATAATGTTAAGGAGCTTTGGACTGCTAGTGAGAAGACCTTGGTCACAAAGGGCCTTTCTCATACTGTGAAGGGTTTGGATGCCCTGAGAAAGGACTATGAAGCAAAAATTGGGGAAATGAAGACCAAGTCGAGGAGTATGGATATTAATTTGAAGAAAATTGGTGAGCAAATCTATAAGATTCTCAAAGCTTCTATAGAACACTTGAAGATCTTAGAGGGGAAGCTAGAACAGATTAATCAAGATAAAGCTATAGTGGAGATTGATGGGGATAAGGGTGTTGTCTCTGAGGAGGTTAATGGTCCTGGGAAAAGAACTTGTGCTAACACTAAGAAGAAAGCACTGAAGACAAACAATGAAATTGAAGATCTGAAGAGCATTGTGGTTAACAAGGAACAACTGGAGTTGAAGGTTGCCAAGCTCTTGAAAAACTTCTCTTAAGTTTATTTGTTTTACTAGCATTTTTGTGTGTGTAGGTTGGTTTTTTGTTGGTTCTTGGAATTGTGCTAGCTCTATCCTTGTCTTTTTTTTTTCCCTTTTGGGCTAGCTTTTGTTAGTTGACTCATTATCATAGTCTTGTCTGGGTTATGCTTCAAGGATTATCTTAATGTAATGTTGACGTAAAGGGTTTCAGGTCCCTTCAAAACCTTCTTTTACCTTAATTAAAAACAAAAATAATTCTTACTACTATTCAAACAATAATCAATATTACTCAATCTAATCAATATTTTAAAGCTTCATACTCTAATTTTAATGCATTTTTTTATAACCTATATTTTATTCTATTTTAAAATAATTTCTTTTGAGTAATAATTTGATTTTTTATTAATCTTCGAGAAAAACCTGGCATGGTCCACTGATTACAATCAAGGAACTATCATTCCCTATCGAGAAATACCAACAACATGACCTTACAAAGTCAAACAAATAAACCCTCTACAAAGATGAAAAAATTAATATTCTTTGGGGACAAGATCAGTCCCATTGACTCTTCACACCACACTGCCCTTAGTCTGAGAATGAAGTACCATATATTAGTACCATATATCAAAGGGTTCCTTCTTTGTTTTTTTATCTTTTTAAAAACTTGCCAACCCTCTTCCACCTAAGTTGCCTCAATGCGCCACCCCAACAAGCCCTCAAAAGAGACCTTTTCTATGTCAGATGAGAAATTGTCCTGTTGTATCAAACCTCCCTTATTCACCATTTCATCCTCCTTATCCCGTGACCCCACTAGCCTTTTTTCTCCCTACCCTTCGGTGTAGCAGCTCCATTTTTTTTCTTATGTACCTTAGTCCCTTCCATAGTAAAAGTATTAGCACTATTTACCAGAGTAGTGGATTGACTTGGATTGTCAGATAACCTTTGGGACCCATCACCGAGAAACTTTGTTTCATTTCAACCTTCTTCTCCACTATGTAATGGCTAGTAGCTACATCCTTCCACCATGTAGCCATCTTTGTCATTTTTGGTTTATCACAATGGTTAGTCATATGTCCTATTTTAAAACACCTTCTACATCTGAAAGAAAAACCTTCACAATCCAAAGGATGCTGCCAACAGCCCTTGGAAGTTTTAAGCTTAATCTCTCCAGGGAGCACACCAGATACATTAATTTTTGTTGGAGTGATATTGTTTGACCAATTTAATCCTTATCTAAGTTTACTTAGGTCAACTCATAAATGAGTTAGATAGATCTCTTTGAGTCCAATTTGGAAAAAAATAAAATAAAATAAAATATTTTTTTTTTGTTAGGATAGGTCATCCTATACCCAGGAGCCAGTCTACAGACATCCTCCAAAACAGAGAGACAATAAAAAAAGGAGTTGTATTGCAATGAAGTAATGAGGTGTTTACAAAGGTACAAAAGCTCTACTTAAATAGGAAATAACATATAGGTAGCGTGAACAAGGTTGAGACAAGTGTCTTAACTTGGAGGAAGTAGAGTTCTGATAGAACTCTACAATATCCTCTTAAGTTGAGCTAGAGTCCGAATAGGAATCAATGATATCCATCTAGCTAATTAATGTATTGACCTAAGTAAACTTAATTAAAGAGTAAAATAGTAACAAATGTTTACTCTAACACCCCCCCTTAAGTACAACTTAGGGAGTACAACAATGTAGTAGAAAAGTTTTATGGGTCCTGAATACTAGGCCATAATAGGTACCCATGTACAAATACAATGCAATCTCTCAAAACCAGAGAAAAGGAGAAAATCCAGTGGGAGAAAACTCCTCTCTAAAAGAGAGAACAAGAAGGTTTGAGAAGCCTTAAAAAAGAACTCCTAGAATCATGAACATAAACACCATTGACGCACAAAGAATCTATAGACAACTGTTAATGAGTGATCTGGTGCTATATTTGATGATCTCCTTCGAAGAAGGTGATGATTAGGAAGACAACAATCTGTATGAGTGCTCCAAATGGCACTTCTCAAACATTGATCAGATGGCAACAATGGCAATAGCATATGCCAATCGAAGATATTGATGTCACATGAATCTGCATGAGTGATCTTCACTACACAACCAATGATGTTGTTTGAGTGATACCATTATCACTTAACTTTGTTAAAAATGCAGGTGCAATAGTCTTAAAGGAATCCAAGAGTGTTTCAACACACTTCAAGTGAAACCAAGGAACTTCCACTAAAAAGGAATGCAATAGTGTCTCAATGCACTTCAACCGAAACCAAGGAAGCATTAGCATGAATAGTAGGATACCCCCCATAATGCTGACTTGGGTGAGGGTTGATAGATCCACTAGAATGATGTGTCACCATGCTATGCAAAAGGGACCAAAAATATTTGTAACTGAGAAAAGGGTGTGTCTGGTCAAACTACACACTTGCATGAGGCAATAATATCAGTGATTTTTTTGTTGTCATGGATGAACTCTCACTTTGACAAAGTTGTGAATGGAAAACAAAGGCTTGACACAACCCCCCATGGCACTTTATAATTCAGTGCAAGTACAAATAGTTTTATGGCACATCATGCGTGCAAAATCCCCAAAAGACATGGATCGACATTGGATCTAATGTGTCTACACAATAGTACTTACATAGGATTCTCAACTGATCCAAAGGACAACTCAAGAAAAAACTTGAAAATAAATTGCACCAAGGAATAGTGCATGAAATCACCTTTGCAATGATGCTTCATTTTCCAAAACTGAACTCCAAATGTCCATGTTATGGTTATTTGAAGAAAAATGCCTATTAGGGCCGAAAGGTGAAAAAATGACCCACCCCTCTTAAGTACCCAAGGGCATGGGTTTGGTCCTCCATGGGACTATTAGCTCATCATTGCAATAAAGAGTGCCCCTCCCAGATGGAGAGGGCCCAAGAAGAGTTGAGTAGGTGGTTAGGTTTGATGGTGGCTCTGCACGCTGACCCCATAACCATCTGAACCATTGAAGGAAAAAGAAGAACATTGCTAGACACAATGCAAATCCACACAAGTGGACTTAATGAGTGCCATTGTAGACAAATAAAACAATTATTTTACCTACTATGAATATGGAATGAATTCTGAGGCTTTAGCATTCACACGATGGCCTCACCTTCAAAGCTCCTCAAAATATACTTGCACCTCAACCAAAAAGCAATTGAATTTTTTGGAAAATGTGTGCCACATAGGGAAAAAGCACCGGTCTGAAGTCCCTTTCAAAAAAATGAAACAAGACCTTTACTCAGTGACCATCATAAAATTGAAGAGACTGCAGCCATGAAGAAGCCTATTTGTGGACCGCATGAAAATCAAATGTGGGCCTCTAGCTATAAAGTGAAATAGCTAAATTCTCCACGTGCATGCACTATAGAGCTGACCATAAAAGCCAATCTACTCAGAAAAGTGATCCACTCACTCCGTGCTTGAATTCCAATAAATGCAAAGCAAACTTGAACCACTATGGATAAAAGTTGCCAACCATCAATCGCTGACTTTCATAATGGATGAACCCATTGGTCAAAGACTTCAAATCAGGCACCAAGTCAATGCTCTCTCCACTAAAAAAGGATTGAATGCCTATAAAAAAAGAAGGTGTTATCAATCCTTTTCAAGATAGGCATTCAATCCTTTTCTAGTGGAGAGAGAATTCAAAAACAATTGCTCGAGGATCCACAATTGTTTGAGTGTGATGAGTGGTTGTTGGATCACCTACAAGAGGACCAACATCCAATCTTTTTCATTTAGTCTTGTATGCATGTTGCTTGAGGAATCTCCTATGGACGTAATGCTAAGTTCCTGTGTCATGGTTGGTGCAATCAAGAGTCGGCCACTACAACATTTGGGGTCGAATTCTAACACCAATTTGCGACTACACTACCATTTGTGTGTGTTTTTTATATTTTTTTTGCAAGTGCCCTCAATGCCATCATAATAATGATAGTTCCACGTAATAATGACACCCTCGTGATTATAAACAAAAAAAAAGATAGATCAAATTCATTTTGAGTTTATCTCGCAAAAGAAGCCACTGCTCTGTGGAAGCCCACCCCATTATTGGGGTTGGGAGGATATAAGAAGTTTCCTCACCCATAATGGATGTGCCATATGTTCCTGCATACCATGAGAGATAGGGATTCAACCTCTGCCTACATTAGGTGGGTAAATGTTGTTTCAAATATGGAAGGGGCTTTATTTTAAGAGAAGGGGATAATCATTTCCTAATCGTAGACCGACTATAGAATCAGCTGGCAGGGCCTCAAATGTAATAGTGCGTGGAGACTATGCAAACATAGGTATGTTCTCATTTTTTTTCTAATTGAGCTTAAATTTGGTTCTGATTCTACATTTGGTATTTATTTTAGAGTTACAAATTCCCTGCTTGAGCTCTATTTGTGTGTCGATTTTTGTATTCTCTTGAATGTTGTTAATAACCTATAAAAGTACACAAAAATATGTGCATTTCACTATACCTTTGCTACCCGGGGGTTTCTTTTCTGTACGAGAAAGTTGTCACCTGTGATGGATAGTAATCCGATCAGACCATAAATTGAGTCGGGAGAGGGACAAAATAGAGCAAAAAGTTGGCTTTCGTCAAGTCGAGCAATATCTCGAGAAAGGGACGAAGAGCACCTAGCACCCATTCGCCATAGATAAAGTGGGCTCGCAATAGGTGGGAAAGGGTTCTAGTGTCAGAAGAGCGCCCATCTTTCATATTATGAAGGCACTCGACCAAGAGTTCCCTCTCCTCTATAATCGGCTGGGCTTTCAAGAAATCATTGAAAGACTCACCCTTCTTAGGCATTATTAACAATAAAAAAACACCTAGGGCTTTCAAGAAATCACTGAATTTTTGCACTGCAATCTTGTAAATAGAGGCAATTACATAGAAAATGCTTCTACCAATTGATAGAGAGAAACTTACTTGTTAAACTGGAGTTTAGACCCTAGTTGGCTATGTATACACATATTTACAATGTGCAAAGATCCTTCAATTGGTTTCATGGATATAGAATGGCAGAATATCTCACACAATTTTTAATTTAACATTTGTGGGGCTACAAGTTATGTCACCATTAATTCATACCATGCAAATTAATTTGGATTACATAGTCATGAACAACCTTAAATCATCATCGTTGATCTTTATTTAGTGGACAACCATGATTGATCTGACCATTGTTTATTGGGTGACATGAAAACTCAGGCTTCCACGATTAAGATTTCACGTAGTCTTTCACCCTTTCAAAATCACAGGGTAACCATCTTATTTTGTTCTTCAACATCCCAAATACTAGAAATAAAGAGTCCTCTTGAGCCTTTATCAATGTGGGACCACATGGATTTATTTGATTATTTCCTTCATGCCCCACTAACCCACAAGTATTGTCTTCTTATTACTTGATATTTTTTGGGTATGTGGGGTAACCATGTTCATTTACCATATCTTCATCCTAATCTCTCATGGTTTCATCCTTATTAGCATCAATACTTTAACCCACTCCTTGGAAAACAAGCTAGTTGATAGGTATATACATATTCAAATAAACATTGATGGCAATTATTGGTGACATGGAATGAATATTTATTTTGTCACATATAAAAGAAGGTTACCACTCATTAGTCCCATGTTAGATTTTATATTTGAAGGGTTGTTCTACCACTAACATCATCCTCTTATTATGTCACTTAATTTTTAATGAGATGTGATTTATGAAATTATTCCTTCCCCTAAGTTTGTAGTATTATATTGTACACATTTTATTATTCAAATCTTGACACATTTAAAGGTATAAATGTGCAACCACTCTCAACACATGTCACATCCAATATATTATTCAAATGTAAATAAGTTTTGGGGCTCCACTCTAGGAATTCCATCTCATTTTTCACTTCCAGGTGAGTGAAACAAAACTCTGATTTCTTTTTAGAATTAAAAGTGTTTGCAAGGATTTTTTTCTCATGGATTTTTAATGACATGTACTAGGAAGTTATTTTCATTGCATTAGTGAGTCATCCTTATGCTATTTTTTCATGTAAAAGTTCTTTCAAATTTCAAATGCGGCATCTATATTGCACATATTTTGGGTGGCTATTACTAGTATATTTAAGAGCTTTGTGATGTAGAGCCCTCTACAATCCCGTAAGGGAACCCAACTCAGCTTGAGGATTCTACAAGTGTCTTGGAACTCACTCAAGGAGTTAGTCTCAACTCAAGGGTCAAACAGAGTTCTCTAACTTTAGACAACCAACACCTCAAACATTTTGAACAAACTCACTTCCTCTAACCTCTTATCCCAACTTCTCTTGACACCATACATCCACTCAAGGATCCCAATCTAGGCCTTCTCCCAATGCACCTAGAGCCTCCAAGTCATCAAATCTTCAAATAGGTCATCCACATTTGTTCTAACTCCATATAACATCTTATCATGGTCCATATACTATGTTTCATTAACCCACCAAGTCAGGTTAATTGATCTCCCACACAACTCACACCACTAGCCCTTTAGGCTTGTAGCCTTCACCAGTCACCAATCTGACTTTTTATCCCAATATTCCCAAACAAATCTAGAAACTAATTAGTGTTTCATATGCCCTTTTGGATTCTCTGAATCCTCCCCAAGTCTCAAAGTATACTCCTTTGGACCATCTAGTAGATCCAACAACCTAGTAGTCACCAAATAGGCCTAATTGAACCCCATTTACAAAGCATCTTGTAAATGCACTTACTCCCTACACCCCAAAGCATGAAAGAGTCTTTCATAAGATTTCAAAACACAAGATTTCCAAGTTATAAGGCTTCACCATCTATCGATTCATCTAGCCACCAAACCCTTGTTTCTAGGGTCACACAACTAGGGTCTACTCAAAATGAACTTCACAACCATCACTAGATCAATCCAAGGGTTATAACACACCATTATGGATACAAACATCCATATTCCATCATCCAATGCATCTACTCTTAAGGGAAAATACTTCCCAAGTGACTGGTGCCAAGATAGACTCTCCGTCAAGCAACAAACTCCATCAACTGCTGATCTTCAAACATGACTCCTCCATATCCTTGTATTAAAAAAATCATGTACAAGGATATAATACAACATTATACCTCTCCCACCAATCATAGTCACCACAGGGGTGGGAGAGTTAGTTCATTTTAAAGGGACTTCAAATCCAAACACTGTCACAACTAGAAACCCAGGCGCAGTCAGGGATACCAGTCAATTCCCTTGCCTTGTTAACAATTAAAATAACTAAATAAATGTGTGAACATGTAAATAACACCAAGGTAGATGATCTCACATTAGAATCTAATCATAAACACATCACCAAAAATGTTTGAAGGAACTGCCAGGGTTGATTCTACCCACGAGAAAGTTTAACAGCATGTGCTTGGCCAAATAATGGTATCAGAAACCCATAGCAATGGACTGCCTATTTTAGGATTGGACACCCTAATTGGTTTCTAAATGAATTATTCAGTCTCATTTAATTATCAACCAGGGACGTAAACTTGGAATGACATTCACAAACTATATGCTCCAAACTCTCTCAATCTTAACACTATCCTACAGAATTCAAATGCTTATGCTTCTGGGAAACTATGCTAAACTAGCAAATGAACTTACTCTAACAAAGCATGAAATTACAGATAGGAATTACTCTAACCGCCTATGCTGCAGGAACAGTCTACCAATTTTGTTATCAGTAGCTGCAAGAATAGCAAAGTTCTATCTTACTTAGAAATGAATAGGAAAATGAATTCTACACTAATAGAACAATTCACTCATCAAGTGGGCCCCCTTGAATGAGTGAACATGAAATACAATCAAGATAAAAGATATAAACTTGAACTGAGCATTCTATTCATCCATATAAAATGATTACACTTGATTGAAAACAATATCACAATAGTTCTGTTATAAAAACCAATTCATTTGACTAACTCCTAAAGAGTTACAAGAGTCTATTATTTGAAGGAAAACTACAACTACCTCCTAAATCTAAGATCACTTCATAAATAAGGATCAGTTATAGACTCATAAAGTTTCATAATAGAAACAACATTAAACACGAATAAATCTCTAGGAATATAGCATGTTGAGGGAACTAAATCCGCGCGCTGCATGCAACATAAATTACGATTAATTTTCTCTACTTGCGAAGATCTTGCAATCCATGGTTGGATTTGACTATCCCAGCACCACTATGTCAGTTCTTGAATGCTCCCGGTAAATACTTGCAAAATAATCAATGCGCACACAACCTCCCATATACATATATATCCTTATCATTAATATTAGGAAAAACGGTATAAAGTTCTAATTAACACTCTTGCAAATCCTATGGCTACAGGAGGAAGACTACACAAAACATAGCTTAGGCAAGGAAGCATTCATTAACATGTATAGCTACTTCATTATACCATTCTTGTCCATGAATTCAAGCAAATATCATGTCTTTAAACTATCCACATTTCTATTTCATGTCTTCACACACACACACACACACACACATAAACCATAAGTTCATATGCTTGAAAACCATAAATTCATGTCTGCTTGCAAAATAACTGTTCGAAAGAAGGATAAAAAGTACTAAGAAAGATGGCCTTTTATAAGCCCATCATTCCCCCCAACTGCACTATTGCTGGTCCCCAACAACCATGAAATTTTGGATTTTGGTACAAAATCTCAAGTCACTAGTTGTCTTTTCCCCAGACTCATCATTAACATAATTGAAATACCCATGATTTTCTCTGAGTCTTTCCCATCGTTGAACTTTTGTAGACATATCATGATCTGTTGCACTGGCATTCATTGCTAGCAATGGCTGCAGGAGTACAGGAGGCTGAAACCTTAATGGAAACCAATAATTGCGGAGAGTCCTTCCCAACATGATGTACCATGAAACTCTTCTAGCAGCAAGGGTTACATTTTGTGGAGAGTGAGGTTCCCTTGTCTTCAAATCATGTGACATCCGTATCCATCTTTATCTTGAGACACTGATTGCTGCTGCAATATCACGACATGAATGTTGGTCCCAATCTATAAAAGCTTTCTCTCTTACTGGATATATTTTGCTAGCTCCACTTGAGTTCCCTGTAATAGAAAGTTAGTCTAGATATGTCTTCTTGGAATGCTGAACTTCAGGCCTCATAAGAAAGGGAGCTGTCATCTCATTATTTCTATAAGGTGTAGCTTGGTGCTCCTTGCTAATTTCATTTTGCATCCAGGACATAATTGCCCTTAATTGCACATCTCCTACATAGAGGAGTGAGTTCCACTCTGTATCATCTGGGACTGCCAAGTTATGCAGGTATAGCTCACATAATAAATTTTTCAGAGTCATTGGAGTAGACTGGAATGCATCATAGAATTCATGGGCGGTTGAGAGAGAGGGACTGAGTCCTTCTAAAATTCTTGTCAATTTGAAATTAAAAAGGTGTTCCTTAAGGAATAATGCATACATCGGAGACGGTGATCTACATTCCATGAGCTCTAGAATCAATCTTGTAATTTGATCAATTCGCCTCTTCAACATCTCAATTTGATCTGATTTCTGCTTTATCTGATGGCCTTGCTCATCAATGACACATTTCAATTTTTCCTTTTCTAATTTCCACTGTGCCTTTTCCCACAACAATTGTTGATATAAATTTATCCTTGCAGCCAAGGGTGTAGACAAATCTGGTGGTGGTAAGGGTTCTTGATTGAGAATATCTACCCAACCAGATGCCAAGTGAGGGGTTTTTACTGTGCTTTTTGGTGTGGAGGATTCTCCTTTCCATAGAACATGATTTTTCACTATATTGCCCTCCTCACTAGACTCAACTGCTACCTTAGCCAACGTCTCTAATCCATCTTGATTAAGTTGTTTTAGCACTTCTTCAACAATATCTTTCCCAAATTTTGGGTACTCTTCAGAAGGCGAGTCCTCATAATCACTACGAATGTCTTGCCTAACAGAGTTATTTACAAACTCTTCGGCCTTCTCAGAATCCTCATCACTGTCAATAAGTATATAGTTAACACTAGGGTTAACTTCTGTTTGTGGACTCTGGTTGTTGAATTCAGTGTCACTGGCTACATTTTGTTGAAACATTTCCTCCGAAGAGGACCTCTCAACAGATTCAGAGGATTCTAGGTTAAAAATTGGAACAGAAGCCTTAGCATCCCTTTCAAAAAGCCTTGCACTTCTCCTTCTGGGGGGTGTGGACGAGCACATAGGACTCTTCTGTTTCCTCCTGCTAGTGGTCATTTCCTCCATAGCTGCTTTAGGAAGATTTTCTGGAGTTTCTTCCCCATGAGAATGTAAGGTTTCTTCAACATTATCATTATTACTACTAGGTTGCTGCTTTGATATTCCCTCTTCTGTCTCCTTAGTTTTACCCTTGTCTCTCCTAGATGTGGACCTGGTCCTTATAGACTATGGTGTTTCAGGGATATTGGCAGTTTCTTTGCTTTTATTTCTCTTTCTCTTGGAAGTGGAGGCACCTACATTGTAAGTTCTTTTCCTGGACGGTCTAGAAATGGAAGGGGAAGCTTCAGGAACATTTTCTATCCTTTGGACAATTTTGCAAACCCTAGTGGATGTTTGTTCTCTTCGCCCAACACCCTGGCCTCTAGGGCTGACCACCCTAGGTTCTACCTCATTCATTTGCATAAATTCTTCCCATGTCCCAATTAATTGTCTATTTAATTCTCTCTCTACAATTAGCTTTATCAAACAATGATGCGAAATAGACTGGTCTTTTCCTGACTGAACTAAGAAAGCTTGCTTTTTCATAATATTAAACAGGAAGTTGGAAAGATTTACCGGTCTATTGTTGTGCCAAAGATGACTTGAAATTTTGAAATTTAGGCCATGAAAATACTTGTAACACCCTTCACAGGTGAAGTATTGGATGATGAATGCAGCTGGCTGAATGAATTCTAAGGGAAAAGATAGTCTTGAAGTGCCTTGCTTCCTATCTACGTGCAACTAGGGGTAACCGTGCAAAGTGAACTGAGCCCTAGCTAAACGTAGGTCGAGGTCCTTCACCCACCATTCGCCTTCCTATGGAAAACCAGTCACTTCAACCACAATATCCTCTGTAAATTCAATTTTTAAACCCTTGACCACTGTAAATCCATCCTTCAAAGTGCTTAGAAATTGCAGAGCAACTTCTTCATCAAACCCCTTAAGACTCAAGCAGTAGTCCAACCATCCTTTCCTTCTGAACATTTCACAACTCGACGCGTCACCCAACAAAACCTTATGATCCACTGGCTCATGTCTTTGAATATCTCCTCCCATTGTTATGATCATAAAATTTAAATTTTGCAGAAACTCGATATTTTCATAGAGCTTAACAATGGTAAATCACATAATTCAAAGTGTTATGACACATGACATTGCAGATGAAAAGTGCGGCATACCAAATGCTACTTACTTCATGAAATTAAAGAGTTTTGCATGAAATCTAACAATATTTTCACTTGCATCAAATCTCATAATAGTTTGCTCATGCCAAGGGTTGCCACCTCAAACATGTCGTGAACATATCATTAGAAGTTAAACTTTAGCTTTAATGTCTTTAATTTCATTACAAATGTGATGATGCAATCACGGAAGGACAGATCAATAAGCACATGATGACAGTCATCTCATAAAGACAAGAACTTGATGTTTACATGCTAATTTGAAATTTTTGAAAATTTGAAAATAGAATACTTCCCCCCCCAACTAAGTGATGGCTTGGGTCCCACTAAGCTAGGTTATGCAAGAGTAAAAAATTAAAATGATACGCATTCCTAAAAATTAATGAATAAAATAAAATATGTACGAGGGTATGTAGCGCAAACCTGGAAGCGTTGCAGGAAGAGTGTTTTGAAAAATGTCACCTGCATTGATGAAGTGATGGGATGTAATGGATGGGTGGTGGAGAGAGAAGGTGAGATGAAATTTATTATGAAGAAATAATTCCACAAAATGTGAAATGTTTATTATGGAGTTCTTGAATGGAATCAAGAAGTGACAGAACGCTGGGTAGGAGACCCAGATGTTTCAGCTGCAGGATCATGTGTGTCTTCTCTGCTCTGGAACTACTGCAGGAACTCCTCGCGATTGACGGGCTTGTTGTAGAGTTTGAGTCGATGCCTGTTGACAAGTAGCTTGAACCGTACAGGGTCAATGGTGGAAAGTTGAACTGCTCCATTATTAAATACTGAGATTATCTCATAAGGCCCAAGCCACCTGGTTTGAAATTTTCCTGGCGTGTGCTGGTATCGAGAGTCATACAATAGTGCCCAATTGCCCACAGGAAATTTCTTGTCTTGGATGAGCTTGTCATGCCATTTTTTTCTCTGTTGCTGGATCAAATCTGTATTATGGAGTGCAGATTTCCTGTATTCATCTAACCCATTCAATTGTAATAACCAGTCTTCTTGGGCTTTAGTGAGATCAAAGTCCAAGTCCAAGGTTGTTCTGAGTGTTTTATGTTGAAACTCAATAGGCACGGATGCTGATTTTCCATACACTAGCTCAAAAGGGGTAAACCCAGTTGTGCTTTTCCATGTGGTGCGGTAGGCCCAAATAGCTTCAGGAAGATGAGTAGCCCAGTCCTTTTTGTGAACAACAACTATCTTGGTTAAAATGGATTCTATCTCCCGATTGGTTATTTCTGTTTGGCCGTTGGCATGAGGGTGATAGGGTGAATATTTACCATGGCGCACCATGTATTCCTGCATCAACTTTGTGATAAGATTGGAGGTGAATTGTGCTCCTTGATCCATGACTATCTCCCTTGGTACTCCAAATCAGGTGAATATACATTCATAGAGAAATTCAACAACTTTGTGATCCCTGGCATGCCTCATAGCTTTTGCTTCTATTAGGGCTCTAAATTTTGGGCAAAATTTAGAGTCCTATATAGTGATAAAACCCTAAAAAATGGCCTCTTAATTTCCATGCCAAATAATTAATGATGGAGTACATGTAATAAGATGAAAAAAGTATATTAATTTTCAATTAAAAATTTGAGAGATTAAGGAAGGAAGCTTTGTGACAGGAACAATCAAAATTCTGTGATCAAAGCCTTTAGAAAATGCTAAAATTTTGACTTGCTGCAAAGATGATGTTGACAGAGGCTGAAGATGGTCAAATTTTAAAAATCTAAAAAAGACCCAGTTTGGGAAATCAAATTTCCCATTTTGTAATAAAAATCTTAGCTTTCCACAAGGTGTTTTGGTTTTTTGACTAGACTCAAATCCAAAAGTTAGGTAGTTATTTTTTTGTTAGTTTATTATTTTTCAAAATAATTTGTAATAAGGGTTGTGTCTTTTCACCCTAAAGAGGTGTGAAATCCACTCAAACACACACACACACACACACACACACACACACACATATACATAATGTAAAATGTAAAGAAGAAAAGACAAGATAGATTTTCATAGAATATAATTTGATCACAACTGCACTATGAACTCTAATGTACTATTTTTTCAACATTAATAAAGATAAGTGCTCTTCTTTTTATTTGTGGTTATAAGTTATATGTTTTCAGTTAGTTTTTTAGATACTCTATGTACCAAGGTGTTCTACTGTGTTCTATTCCCTGATTTTTATAGTTCAAAGTTAATTTATGCAATTCGAATAACAATTGTATGGTCTGTGAACCTACCACTGTTCCTGTCGGCCTCTTAATTTGGGTTAAAATCGATAGGATTAGTTGTGTGAATTGTTTTGAATTGTGGATCAAGCGGAAGCTTGTAGGATGATAGTCTTACTTTAAAGCAGTAAGTTGCCTTAAAACTGTCTTTGATTATACGTAGGATTGAAAGTTTTATGACTCTATAGCCCAAGTATTTAGAAGGCACCGATCTAACTATTATTTGAAAATTGTTATATTCGGTTCATTTGTAGTTTATAGATCATTAAATCATTATTTCAAAAGCATTACTTTTAATTATTTAGTATAATCCATTTAGTCAAGTATTATAGAATAGAGATTGTCAAGAGATTAGTTTATTTCCTCAAAGGATCATTCACCACCTTTGGATGAGCTTTGTTTGTTATGTATGTAGTTGTGCGACATAAAGAATTAAATAGTTCAAAGTGAAATTAGGCCTACCAGCCTTGGCTAGATTAAGCCAAAATTGTAGAGGTATCAGTGTGTACGTATCAGTTGGCCAAAAGTGAATCCATCATTTTTGGGCACCAACAAATTAGTGACTCTACTAGGGAGAGTTGCTCACAATATATATTGTGAAGTTACCTAGAATTTCAGATTTCACAGATCAGAATCAGAAAGTAGTTATATTAATTTGTTTGGAAGCACACTCTACTGGAAGAAAGAATCGAGAAGCAAGACATTCCTCAAATGAGGTGCCGACTCTATTCAATAAAGCATTCCAATCAGTAACTCTACTGAGGAAGAAGACCCAGAAGGAGATAAGTAAAGTTTTCCTCTTTGAAAGAGGTGGTGACTCTATTGTCAAGAACCTAATGTATAAAGAAACAACTTACTACCAATTCAGATATTTAGAATATATCAGAATAAATAACCATTTCAGAGAAAACCATTTGTTCTAGTGGACATCAGACCTTTGGATCTTAGAAGGTTTCAATGTAGTAATGATGAAGTATTTACAAATCTTTCACACAGGGCGCCTAAATTTTATGTAGATTATGATGAATCAGCTCTTGATCATTTGGATACTTTTCATATGTTCCTTGATGATTATGAGGTTGATATAGAAGATGATGCCATGAAGTTGTTTGCATGGTCATTAAAAAATAATGCAAGAGAGGCATATGAATCATTACCTACACACAATATTTCATCTTGGAAAGAATTTGAACAATGGTTTCTATATGAATTCCATTATGAAAGTGAAGGAAATAACATGTGTTATGAACAAGAAGAGGATCAACAATACATTTGGGAAGCAAAGCCTTGTATGTCTCCCTTGGATGAATTTTTAAATATTGAAAGACAAGAAGGTGATAGATGCAGTGTGAAATCTACAGGAGTACAAAGCTCTAATGAAGTTCTAGATCCAGATGAAGAAGATAATAAATCCAACCATGGACTTGTATCTCGAATAATTAAACATGTACTTCGTAATTATATAATAAAGGATAACATCAGAGAAAAGAACACAATAAATCTAGTTATTGATTTATGTGTGGCTGAATCTTGTGACAATAGGACCTATGAAATAGAAGTAGATAATATAAATAAAATGAATGAGGAAGAAGATTTTCTCGGTACAGAAAAAATTTCAGATTTGTTGGAAAAGGAATATCAAAGGTATATACACAAAAATAACTCAAAAAATCTTCCAATTCACAAGGATAAAAAAATTGATGAAACACCAGAAGATAAACCTGATGAGAGAGACACCTATCTTGTTGATGAAGTATATGATTCTAAAAATGATGAATTTAGTAGAGAGGAAGAAGAAGAAGTGTCTAAATTCTCTATGTTCCTAAATCCATTGTTTGAAGAGGAAAAAGATGAATATATGTCTAAGTTCTCTATGTTCTTGAATCCATTATTTGAAGAAAATCTTTTATGCAATCAAATCCATTGACATCATGATGAAGATAATAGGCCTAATGATAATTTTGAGGATGATGAAACTCAAAATATGTGTGGAGAAGTGTATTCAAGAGGTGAGACATCTTTCAGTTCATCCTATGAACATAAGTTGTATCAAACATGTGAAGATAAGATGGTATCAACCAGGCATAATGAGGAGAATGTGTTGAGGAATAGTGCTAAAAGTTTTCCAAATATCCTATCTAATTAGATTCTTGATAAAAGTACAGTAATGTCTCTTGAATATGAGTTATCTTCAAAACTATTTTATGATGAGAAACAACATATGGAGTATAAATATAAAGAAAATTATGAACAAGAAGGTATCCAAAAAAAGAAGACTAACCTAGAGGTTTGTATGATTAACCAAAATCTTCTATTCAACAAGGATTACAATGGACTTGATAATTTCTCAAGGGCTGAACATAGATTTAATGCCAAAGATTGTATTGATGGAGTGATGAGAATTGTCTATAAGGATGACATGTGTAATGTAGCAAGAAAAAAAGTGTTATGTGATCAAAATCGGGTGTTCGATAGAGGAAGGAAGTGAGTTTCATTTTTTTGGGGGCCTAGGGCCACCCAATTTTACTTTGCATTAGATTAGTATGGATACTTGGTATGCTTCTCTAGAGATACCTGGAATCTCGCTATGCTCTCATGGAGCATACATCCCCAGAAAGAGCTTGTTAGAGCTCTAAATTTTGGGCAAAATTTGGAGTCCCATATAGTGATAAAACCCTAAAAAATGGCCTTTTAATTTCCATGCCAAATAATTAATGATGGAGTACATGTAATAGGATGAAAAAATTATATTAATTTTCAATTAAAAAGTTGAGAGATTAAGGAAGGAAGCTCTGTGACAGGAACAATCGAAATTCTGTGATCAAAGCCTTCAGAAAATGCTGAAATTTTGACTTGTTGCAAAGATGATGTTAACAGAGGTTGAAGATGGTCGAATTTTAAAAATCTAAAAAAGACTCAGTTCGGAAAATCAAATTTCCTATTTCCACTAAAAATATTAGCTTTCCACAAGGTGTTTTGGTTTTTGGACTAGACCCAAATCCGAAAGTTAGGTAGTTATTTTTTACTTAGTTTATTGTTTTTCAAAATAATTTGTAATAAGGGTTGTGTCTTTTCACCCTAAAGAGGTGTGAAAGCCACTTAAACACACACATATATACATAATGTAAAATGTAAAGAAGACAAGACAAGATAGATTTTCATAAAATATAATTTGATCACAATTGCACTATGAACTCTAATGTACTATTTTTTCAACATTATTAAAGATAAGTGCTCTTCTTTTTATTTGTGGTTATAAGTTATATATTTTCAGTTAATTTTTCAGATACTCTGTGTACCAGGGTGTTCTACTATGTTCTATTCCCTGATTTTTATAGTTCAAAGTTAATTTATGCAATTCGAATAGCAATTGTATGGTCTGTGAACCTACCATTGTTCCTGTCGGCCTCTTAATTTGGGTTAAAGTTGATAGGATTAGTTGTGTGAATTAATTTGAATTGTGGATCAAGTGGAAGCCTGTAGGATGATAGTCTTACTTTAAAGGAGTAAGTTGCCTTAAAATTGTCTCTGATTATACGTAGGATTGAAAGCTTTATGACTCTATAGCCCAAGTACTTAGAAGGCATTGATCTAACTATTATTTGGAAATTGTTATATTCAGTTCATTTGTAGTTTATAGATCATTAAATCATTATTTCAAAAGCATTACTTTTAATTATTTAGTATAATCCATTTAGTCAAGTATTATAGAATAGAGATTTTCAAGAGATTAGTTTCTTTCCTCAAAGGATCATTCACCACCTTTGGAGGAACTTTGTTTTTTATGTACGCAGTTGTGCGACATAGAGAATTAAATAGTTCAAAGTGAAATTAGGCCTACCAGCCTTGGCTAGATTAAGCTAGAATTGCAGAGGTATCAGTGTGTACCTATCAGTTGGCCAAAAGTGAATCCATCATTTTTGGGCAACAACATCTTCAACCCACTTTGTGGCATAGTCTGTACATACTAAGATGTACGACTTCCCATGAGAAGATGGTTCAATGGGTCCAACAAAGTCAATACCCCACTTGTCAAATGGCATGACCACTATTTGAGGCTGCAAGGGCATTTCAACAGACTTTGTTGGGTGCCCCATACAGTGACATCTATCACAATGCCTAGTATGCTTAGTTGCATCTTTATGCAAAGTAGGCAAGTAGTATCTAGTTGTCATAATTTTATAGGCTATCCTCTTTGCTGAAAAATGGCCGCCACATGGCTCATCGTGACATGCTTGCAGAATGTCATAAGTTTTTTCCTCGTGAACACATCTTCGGCTAACCTGGTCTGGACCTGTATAGAACATGAAGCCTGAGATCCATGAGAATTTAAAACTCTTCTCAACCAGAAGTCAGCACTACTTAGGAGAGAAGTGAGGCGGTGTTCTTCCTGTAGCAAGGTAGTTGGCAATGTCTGCATACCAAAGATTAAAAGAATCAATAGAAAATAGGTGCTCATTATGGAAGCTATCATCAATTGCTGCAGGATCATCTGGTACTTGCAATCTTGATAAGAAATCAACCACCACATTAGCCTTGCCTAGTTTGTCTATTATCTTCACGTCAAATTCCTGCTTGAGGAGTAACCAACGTGCTAATCTACCACTAATGGCAGGTTTGTTCATTAAGTATTTGATGGTTGAATGGTCAGTGTAAACAAATACTTCATAACTTCTGATGTAGTGCCTAAATTTGTTTAGTGCATAGATGACTACTAACAACTCTTTTTCAGTAACAATATAATTTAACTCAGCACCTTGCAAGTTTTTACTAATATAGTAAATAACATGTTCAACAATACCTTCCTTCTATCCTAGGACCACCCCAATGGCATAGTCAGATGCATCTGTGTGGATGTGAAATGACAACTTCCAATTAGGTCCTTTGAGAATAGGTGTTTTTGTCAAAACATCTTTCAGTTGCTAAAATGATGCCTTTGGTCTTTTGTCCATTCAAACTCAGCTTCCTTTTTCAGCAAGTTGTACAAAGGTGTTGCAAGCTGGTTGAAATCTTTTATGAATCTTCTGTAATAAATAGCATGGCCAAGGAAACTCCTAACATCTTTCTACTTAACCGGTGTGGGGAGTGTGTTGATAATTGCAATTTTTGTGGGGTCAACCTTAATTCCAAAGGATGAGAGGTAGTGTCCCAAGACAACTCCCTCCTCCATCATCATGTAACACTTCTCACTATTAAGGGAGAGGTTATATTCCTGGCATATCTTAAGAACCTTCTCCAAGTTAGCTTGTGCCTCCTCAAATGTGGTTCCATGAGTAGTGAAGTCATCCATATAAATTTCAACACAGTCAGCAGCAATGTTAGAGAAAATACCCAACATTGCTCTCTCGAAGGTAGAAGGTGCGTTGCACAATCCAAATGGCAAGATTGAATAAGCAAATGTTCCGCATGGATAGGTGAATGTTGTCTTATCTTGGTCTTCTGGTGAGATTTGTATTTGGTTATATCCATCGAAGCCATTTAGAAATGAATTTTTTTTTACCAACAAGATTATCAAGCACTTGGTCAATGAAAGGTAGTGGAAAGTGATCCTTTTTAGTGGCTTTATTAAGCTCCCTATAGTCCATAAAAACTCTCCACTTGCCCCCTTTTTTTGGAACAATTACTAGATGAGAAACCCACTAGCTATCAGAAATAGGATAAATGAAACCGACACTAAGAAGCTTCTACAACTCGATCTTCACTATATCTCTCAAAGCGAGATTAATTCTCTTTTGGGCTTGTCTTACTGGCTTGTACTCAAGGCTTATATAGATTCTGTGGTTGCACATTTTAGGGTCTAACCCTTTCATATCAATATAGTCCCATGTAAAGGCTTGCTGAATTTCTTGTAAAAGTTTGAGAAGACTGGACATCTGAGATTTAGTGAGATTCTTATTAACATTCAATTCTTTCCCTGAGGCAATTTCAACTCTTTTGACCTTATCCACCATCAAGATTTTTGCCATTGATGGAGACTTTATTTCATGGGGCAAAAAGGTGTGGAGATAATCAAATGCTGCAGGAGACTGAGGTGAGGTCTGCTTGGGCATTATTGTTTGAAGGGAACAATTAGGGACATCACAAGAAGATTCCTCATAACCATGCTAGTTGGTAAGGATTGCTGCAAGTATATCATCTTCTTCTTGTGACACCATGAATGGATTTCTTTCAATAACCATGAGTTTTTGCACTGAGTTTTCTTCAAGGGCAGCATCACCTAAATCTGGCTAGACAACTTGGTCAAGTTCTACTTGGGGTTTTGCTGGAGAATACAAAGTTAACTTCTTGGTATTTATCCCATCTGATATGGTAATTTTTCTTGAGTGACATGCAATGCAAGCATCGACTGTGGCTAACCAAGGTCATCTGAGGATTAATGGATATCCTCCTAAGGTGGCTTTGGGTGATAGGACTATGAAATTTGAAGGGTAGTCTAAAGAATCTAGTGTGACAACGATATCTTCAACCATGCCATCTGGCTTGATAGTGGAATTATCAGCTAATTGCAGTATTGTAGGTGTATCTCACAAACCAATGATGCTAAGCCTCAATAAGACTTCCCTAGTCATGACACTGATTGATGCTCCTAGGTCAATCAAGACATTCTGAATTTGGATACCATTAATATGAATGGTGACCACTGGAATCCCTGGGTCAGAATATTTAGGCATTAAGACTTTTCTTAGCATGAGATCAAAGAGCTGTCCTAAAACATGGACAGTGTTAGGGTCTTTTTTCTTCCTTCCAGGTTGCTTAATACAGGCTTCTTTTATTGCCTTGGTATAGATTGGGACTTCTTTAAGGCCATCCAACAAGGGAATTTGCACTATCATTTTCTTGAGTCGATCAATTAAATCAACTACTATAGGATTTTATTTTGGGGGAGCTAACTGAGCCAATCTTTGTAGATAAGGAGGATTTTTGAGCACTAGTACAGATTGAGGAATAGGTGGAACATCAGTAGGTTGGTTCATGGGTATGTCCTTAGCATTAGCAACTTCAGTTATTATAGGCTCCTTAGGCACATGCAACATAGTTCCTGATCTGAGATGGATATCATTTACTTGCAAGGAATAAGCTTGCTGCTTGTTATTAGGATTTAGAGTTGACTATGCAGGAAGTTGAGTTGGCTTTTCAGGGTTACTATTGGCTCCAGGAGGTGGAGGCATAATAGCTTGTTGCTGAGGTGGAGGCATGAGAGCTTGCTGTTGACTAGGCTGGTTGGGTCCCCACTAAGGTTTTTTTTTTCTAGTTACCATGAGGTGGCCATTGGTTACTTTGTTGTGGCTGTTGGTAGGAGTTAAACTATTGTTGGAATGGGTTAAATGGTGGCTGTTCCTGATAGGCTTGGTTATAGTGTGGCTATTGGTTAGACCAATTATAATTCCAATTATGGCCTTGAGGGGCAAAATTTTGGGGGTTATGGCTTGGCCATTGACTACTATTATTATTATAACCAAAATTATTCAATGGGTTTGGAGGCATACATTGTCTCTGAGCCCATGGACGCCTTTGAGAAACATAGAAAAATTCTCCATTCTCCTCATCTATGACTTTAAAATCAGTTGGCATTGGATTAGTGTCCACAAATGCAACTGTCTTGCATCCACAATTTCTTTTCTTTTGTCTACAATGAGAGCACAATTTGGCCAGCACAACATCTGCCTCCTCCTTCCTTCTCACCTGCATCCTATCCAGCTGAGTGGCGACATTATTAATGATGTCCTGCTTGAAGTTAGACAATAGATTGGATAGCTGCATCTTGGATACTCCCGAACCACCATTAGACTTATGTGGTAGGTCTCTAAGTCCCCTACCTTTCTTCATAGTGGCCCTTGAATAATTTAGACATATATTCTTTATATCAGTCCAGTTTTTTTGTGTAATATCTCCTCCTGCCATCAGGTCTAGAGCTTCAATGCTTCCATCATTCACACCTTTTAAGAAAAGGTGTTTTTGAGATTCTTTGTTCAGCTGGTGTTGTGTATTACGTTGTAGGTTGAACATGAACCTTGAGACATAATCCTCCAAGGTTTCATCTTCCTTTTGGGACATTTTGAAAATGTTGCCACCTTTCAAATCTAAGCCCCTATAGTATTCTTTATACTTTGAAAGAAATAGATTTCTCATTGCATTCCAATTTGCTACAGCATTGGTGCCCAACCTTATGAACCATCTTAAGGTAGCCTCTTTTAGAGTGGATGGAAATAACTTCAGCTTGTGGCCATTAGTTGTGTAGTCATAACTCCGGCAAAGGATGTCAAACTCAAAGAGGAAGGTCTCAGGGTCTTTTGTAATAAGGCTGTAGAATTTGGGAAGTGCAACAGTAGGTATGTTCTTCAAATTTTGATTACCTTGTTGAGTAGGGATAGGAAAAGGAAAGGTGGGATGAGCCATTCTTGGAGGAGGACCTGGTGGTGGTGGCTGATAGATAATAAGAGCAAGTGGGTTGTCTTAGTATTCAAGTTCAGCGAAGAGGTTGTTCAAATGCAGTGATTCTTCAGATGGTGAAGAGGATATGTGTTCCTAAGCATCAACAAATGAATTTTCAAAGGGTTCTTCTTCTTCGTTCTCGTTTTGGGGTTCTTCAAGTTCAGGATTAAAAATATCAAATGGTTCCTCCTAATTATTACGAGGAAGAAATATCCCATGGTGATCTCTCCTTCTATGCATAAAAATGCTTACTTAAGACTAAGCTCTAGATTATCAGAACCTAAAACGCAACTACAGAGATAAGTTTGAATTAACACCATCCATGACAACGGTGCCAAAAATGCTTGGCCAAATAATGGTATCAGAAACCCATAGCAATGGATTGCCTATTTCAGGATTGGACACCCTAATTGTTTTCTAAATGAATTATCCAGTCTCATTTAATTATCGACCAGGGATGTAAACTTGGAATGACATTCGCAAAGTATATGCTCCAAACTCTCTCAATCTTAACACTATCCTATGGAATTCAAATGCTTATGCTTTAGGGAAACTATGCTAAACCAACAAATGATCTTACTCTAACAAAACATGAAATTACAGATAGGAATTACTCTAACCGCCTATGCTGCAGGAACAATTTACCAATTCTATTATCAGTACCTGCAAGAAAAACAAAGTTCTATCTTACTTAGAAATGAACAAGAAAATGAATTCTACACTAACAGAACAATTCACTCATCAAATGGGCCCCCTTGAATGAGTGAACATGAAATACAATCAAGATAAAAGATATAAACTCAAACTGAGCATTCTATTCATCCATAGAAAATGATTACACTTGATTGAAAACAATATCACAATAGTTCTGTTATAAAAACTAATTCATTCAACTAACTCCTAAAGAGTTACAACAGTCGATTATTTGAAGGAAAACTACAACTACCTCCTAAATCTAAGATCACTTCATAAATGAGAATCCGCGCGCTCCATGCAATAGAAAATAGCGATTAATTTTCTTCGCTTGCGAAGATCTTGCAATCCACAATTGGCTTTGACTATTTCAGCACCACTATGTCAGTTCTTGGATGCTTGTAGTAAACACCTGCAAAATAATCAATGCACACACAACCTCCCATATACATATATATCCTTATCATTAATATTAGGAAAAATGATATAAAGATCTAATTAACACTTTTGCAAATCCCATGGCTACAGGAGGAAGACTACCCAAAACATAGCTTAGGCAAGGAGACATTCATTAACATGTATAGCTACTGCATTATACCATTCCTGTCCATGAATTCAAGCAAATATCATGTCTTTAAACTATCCACATTTTTATTTCATGTCTTCACACACACACACACACACACATAAACCATAAGTTCATATGCTTGAAAACCATAAATTCATGTCTGCTTGCAAAATAACTGTTTGAAAGAAGGATAAAAAGTACTAAGAAAGATGGCCTTTTAGAAGCCCATCAGTATGCAGAGAAATTATTGTTTATTGATTGAAAACATTACAATGCTCCTTCTTTACATGCTCCACTCCACATCTCATCCCCAAACTCTTGGATCCACATTGATAAAGACTCTAACTCCCAAAAATCGACTGCAACCTCTAACAACTAACTCCAAATTGTTTGTTAACAGTCCCCAAACCGACTATTTCAATAAGACATGATTAACTTTTACTTGCACTTATTGATCTCTGTGTATTTCAAATGCAACCCAATAATGAATATAAATATCAACAATGAGAAATGTCTCATGTAGAGACATGCCTCTATGTATGTAGAGACATGTCTCTAAATGAGACATGTTATTTTAATATCATAACAAAGTATAGAACCGATACATAACTATCAGTAAGTAAATTTATATTGCAGATTAAACATTGCACATAATTTAAATGTCGTTTATGTATTGCATATTGTACATTGCACACAATATATTACATGCTACGCACATAATAGTATTATGTGCACAACACATAATATACTATATGCAGCACATAATATACTATGCACATCACTTATAATATAGTGTGTGCAAAACATAATTGACCAATACAAATGGTATAAATAAAGGTGAACAATTTTATTAATATTAATTGATACAAATCAATATATTAATGTGAATAATATTATTTAAGTTGATTCAATTTGATGTTAATTCAATCAGATCATTATTATTATAAGAAAGGTATAATATTAAGAATATGTATATAGATGAATGTATATATAATAATAATACTTATTATTATTAAATATATATTGATATATATACATAGATATAATTGATCTATTCTTATAACATTAATGTCTAGTATATTTTATCTGATCGAAGCTATAAACATCAACAGGTTACATCACTATCCCTTATGCCATTCAATGGCTTACATTGCATCTTTTGTTTATCAAATGATCCAAAATCAAAACATGATAAAATAACATGAAATGACCAATCATGATCCAGTACAATGCAAAGTGACCTTAGATGGTCTTGTTCCATCACCCAAGGATCCTTAGTGACTCTGGTGTACTTCCCTTTCTTTGGAGTTGACCTCGGTGCTCCTGCACCACTTTGTGTTTTTGGGCATTATTGATACATGTTCTTCTTCTTGGACTTGCATTCATGGAAAACTCTCCACTCAACAATATGATTTGAGTGCCTATAGAAGGTTGGGAACGATGAATTTCGGCCCTTTCTCAACTCTTAGCAATGAATATTTTTTTCTTAGGATGATTGACAAGCAACAAAGGACATTTGGGTGGTCATTGTTGAAGATGTCGCAATGCCACACTGTCTAAAGCTAATTTCACCCTCTCAAGTAGTATCAGTGTTCATAAAAAAATTATAGAATCGGTTCAAGAACAAGCATTAATTGAGAATTTAATTGCAAATTATATTAGAAATGAGTTCTAAGAGGGTTTTCATTTACCAGCTACAATTCATAGATATGACTTGTTTAAAGGGGATAACTTAATTTGTTAATATGACTTGTTTAGAGGGGATGCCCTAAACCAATTCGTTAATAATAAACAGAAGGTTCATTTCCCAACACAATAAAATTATACAAGCATAAGATTTTAGCAAATATTTATGCTACTTCTATTCACAATCAGAACTGAATAGGATACAACAAATGTTACAGATAATGTGGCAAGGAATGAAGATTCCTATGAGCAGAATGGGTGAGGCTGCCAGTGAGCACATCAAACTGATTTGCTACAACTATTCAATTATCAGTCTTTCAATGTGAAGAGATGAAATAGTGTATATTACGTAACAATTACAAAAGAAGAAGATGAAGGTGTACAATTCATGTCCTAAACCATTTATCTAACAACTAACTGCATGTCCTGACATTAGACATTTCATTCCATGGCCACATAAGTCCAAGCGTATGGATTTGCTAATGTTGTGAGGCACACATGAGGGATTTGTACAAAGTCATGCATGGTGGCACATGATGAAACAAAGACTAGCATGGGAACATGTGTGGTGATGCACAATGACACCAGGTGTTGCACATGCTAGGAGAAGAGCACATGAATTCTCAAGACTCGTAAGGTGTGCTCAATGTTCCCAAAGGCTTGCATGGTTGCACTTCAATCAATAATAGAAACTTGAAAACCAGAAGAATAGACACAAGGCAAGGACATATAACACAATTATGGCACTTGTACACTTGCTCCATTGTATATTGAATAATGGGCCCAAAGGTAACCTCCAACCCACCTAAATTTTTCACCACAAATGCCTTCTACTTCTACCTCTTACACAACTACATATACTTAATCAAAAAGAAGATTAACCATTTCTAAAATTTCTCCACCTCATTTAGCCACATGTTTACTACTATTATGCTTCCACAATTGAAAGGAAGTCACCTTATGAAGGCAATTTCACTTAGTTTTGACTTGAACAACATCAAAATAATACAAGCCTTATTAGCCTGGCACAAAATCTGCCCATGTAAAAGAAGACAATTACCGAGAGAGTTTACAACTAAGATTAAAACAATAAACCATAAAGTGAGCAATAAGTTATTGGGCTCAAAAAGAATAGTCAACAACAATTTAATTGTCACATTTGTATAGCATAGTTATACAATGCTCAAAGATCTAAGAGTATAGTGTTGGAAGGGAAGGCCACATGTGATTAAATATTATAATGTCCCCTACTAATGATTGCATGTTTAACATGTATAATTGTAAATTATTGTGCAATTTGTATCTAAGTTACATTAAGGGTAGTTGATTTATTCTTAATACAAGGGCGAATGCTATATTGAACCAAGTCCTTACTTCTTTACTAATCTCTAATAGAGAATGGGGAAATTTTACTGTCATAGGACTCTTGACACCACCTCCATAATTAGTGTGTTTCGATTACCTAATGTAATTGATTCATTAACAATGATTATAGACCATTCTTATACAAATATACAAATATATATATTAATTTATGTCATAATGAAGCTAAGCTTACATTATAATTCATTAATATATTCACCTGTTACATATTTAAATTTGGCCTTATTAATCTACACTAATCGACACAATAAAAATGATGATAATTTGAATTCAAAGTGGTTGGATCGTACTTACAACTACAATGAGATGTCGAATTCCTTACTCGACCCTCCTGTCTATGCTGAAGTAAGGGATTCCACTGTAATTTTTATTTAGGATCAGAATTAGTTCTATGTGTCCTTTTTTGTTGTTCTGTCATTCCTTGTCTGTTTCCAATGATTATATAAATATGATTGTATGATGGTTGATGCCCAATGGAGTGGAAAAGTTCTTATTCTTATATTACCAAAACTGAAAGTTTGGCATCCTTTGGCATTTGGGAGACACTTCACTTCATTATCCCATTTGGACTTACATTCTAACCAAACATATTCATTATGCCATTGATTTATGATGATTTTTCATTATTGTGCCAAATAAGAAGTCGATTAGTATTTGTTACATAACAATATCAACTACTATGCTTGTTTGGTTATTGATAACTATCCTTCTCATAATATTATCAATTATTGGGATGTTGTGTTTTTGATGAAGATATAATTGTATTCAACCTTATCTGATCAACTCTTATATGCACAGGTGATGAACATTTAGATTTTCCTAAGCAGTAATGTGAGATTTCTTGATGTAATATTGTGAAAATCATCACAAGTCCATTTGTTGCAGGGTCTAGCGCCTCCCAGTAATGCTTGGTCAAATCTGCATGTTTGTCACATGTGCATATACCTTCTTTGGTCCACTCTTATATGCACAGGTGAAGGCTGATCAACTTCAATCTCCTATTTGTCTCTATATGTTATCAAAGTAGTTCCATTGAGAGTCTTGTCTACTTGAGACATTTCAATTGTTAAAGAAATTGTTAAAGAAATTGGCAATTGAATTTTTATTCATTGGTTGTGTGATTAGAGAATACTTTGCATGATTGCATTCCCCAAATCATTACTGGAAAAATTTTGAACACATCTAAATGGAATACTTTGTGCCTGACATACTTAAATGGAATACACCAAGAAGTACCAAATGATGAATGCTCAATTGTTGTAATGGCAAAGCATCGAAACCGTCCATTTCTAAAACTTGATTTTCTATAGTCTTAATGATTTTTCTATAGTTCTAATGATTTTTCGTATTTTTTGTCTTTTGTCCCTTTTTGATTTCCTATGTTTGTGCTTGGTGACAGGATTTTGAACATTGTTGACAAAGCGTGTTTCTTTTTTTGATTATTTGATTGATCCTCCCACCTTTCCTTACTTTGTAAATTCCATTGTCCCAATCAAGTTTTGCAATATTTTTTATTAGGTTTCATGTTTTTGATTGTGGGGTTCTGCATTGTTTGTTATTCTTGATAAATTAGGTCTTGAATTTGACTTTGCCCATGTCCGAGTTTGTGCCAATTGTGGAGTTCACCTTCTTTTGATGGTATATTTCATTCACTCTATGTGGAATACTATTTTGTTCAATGTTTTATTTCATCTTGATATTTCATTCATTTTTCACAGACACAGAGAAATGGACAGTTCTGAGACAAGTTTCTATGGCTATGATAAATGTCCCTCTGTGTTGACAAAATTAGAGTTGACAAAATGGTTGTTCAGAGACTGTATCTTCCATTAGAGCCACTTCATATGCATAGGTGATGAACATGCAGATTTGCCTAAGCAGTACTGGGAGCTAACCCAACAACACATGTACTATTGTGAAAATCATCACAAGTCCATTTGCTGCTAGGTCTAGTTCCCATAATTTTTTGGTCAAATCAACATGTTTTTCACCTGTTCATATAACAAATGATGAATGCTCAATTGTTGTAATGGCAAAGCATGAGAACCGTCCGTTTCTAGAACTTGATTTTCTATAGTCTTAATGATTTTTCTATAGTCCTAATGATTTTTCTTATTTCTTGTCTTTTGTCCCTTTTTTATTTCTTATGTCTGTGCTTGGTGACAAGATTTTGACAAAGCGTGTTTCTTTTTTTGATTATTTGATTGATCCTCTCGCCTTTCCTTACTTTGTAAATTCCATTGTCCCAATCAAGTTTTGCAGTGTTTTTTATTAGGTTTCATGTTTTCGATTGTGGGGTTTTGCATTGTTTGTTGCTCTTGATAAATTAGGCCTTGAATTTGAATTTTTGTTCACTGTTTTATTTCAGCTTGATATTTCATTCATTTTTCATATACACAGAGACTACACATGCTGATAAAAAATGAGCTATTTGATTTAGGTTTACTGTTCATGATTGTAAATGGTCAATATTTTTGATGATACTCCTTGGTGTATTCCATTTAAAAATAATCATGTTTCTATGGCTATGATAAATGTCCCTTTGTGTTGAGAAAATTAGAGTTGAGAAAATGGTTGTTCAATGTCTGTATCTGTAGGTTGCAAACAAATCATCCTTCTTCCACGAATATTCTAGTCAATGTACAAGTAACGTACGAGTCATTCCATTCAAGAAAGACCATGTCTGACAATATCAACCTAGAACAAAATAAGGAGTATGCAAAATTCAGTGTATGCAGAATTAGTTTTGCAAAATTGGCCATGTTGATGATGATTATGAAGAAGATTTGAAAATTTTGCACCAATTTGTATTGGATCAATCATCATTTTCAAATCTTCTTCATTAATCACCATCAACCATTTTACAAGAGAAACACCTTTCTCTATATGAATCTTGGTTTACATTTCCCTGTAATCTAATTGGTAATTTAAAGACATCAATGGAAACTTACAATCCTAAACAATTAGTATACTATTGATGGCTTCATAATTATTAAGTGAAAGGGAGTTTTCTGATCCGGAACCCCCTTTGGTGATGATGCTACGCAGTTCCACATAGACACGACATGTTCCTTAGAAGACTTTTAATCTCACAACAGCTAAGAAACATAAATGTAGGCATCATGGTCACAATTCTTTGGAGATACAACATAATTGAGTGGTATACCCAGACGATGCAACGCAAACAGTACTACTCCTTTGGTTCTAAGTTGACACTGTAGGATCCAAAAACCATAGATAACGATAGCTTTTGGACCCTATCTTGATTGGTTTTTGGACCCTATAGTGTCAACTTAGAACTGGAGGAGTAGTGGTTGTGGTGCATCATCTATGTATACACTCAATTATGTTGTATCTCCAAAGAATTGTGACCATGCGTGATGCCTACATTTATGTTTCTCAACTGTTGTGTCCCAGGACCCCTTATGACCATTTGCGATCCCTAAGAATACATCTTAAAGGTCTTAAAGTGTCGTAAGAGGTCATAAGATGCTCCTAGGAGGGGCCAGATGAGCTTCCACCTTCACGTGGTTGGCCCTGTTAAGTAGAGAATGTTAAACTATTCTTGAAACAAAGAGAAGTTTAATATTTTAAGGTCTCACTCCATGCACGATACACACACACACACACACACACACACACACACACACACATATACATACAACATACCATCGCAATTACAATGATCATTAGAGAACGACCGATAAAAGAGCATTGGACATGACGAATATCTATCAGAATTCTCCAACAGGCAAGCGTCGCTTGTACAACATTTCCGTCGCACAAAGTCATAATTGTGACACCCATAATAAGGACCCAATGACAATCAAATTACGACTGACAATAGAGCAGTCAAGACGATGACTATTTGTTGGAACTATTTGACGGGCATCTATCGCTTATACAACATCTTTGTTGCACAGACATTGTAATTGTGATAGAAATAATGAGTCCCGATGACATTTTGACCATCTTTGACAATGTTGGCAGGCCCTTTTACACTGCATATTGCGACGATGTGTGCTATCATAATTACGACAGACATCCTAGTCGTCAGTTCTATCGACACCAAAACTACAACGGTGGTTAGTGTCACTTGGTCGACGGTAGGGTGTCGGAATTGGGAGAGATAGCCATCAGAAAAAGGACTCAAATGTACTAGTGGGTGTATGAGGCCCGCAATTCCTTTATGACTATCGTCAAATCTCCTATGTAAATTTTTCCTCAGCTAGGCTGAAAATTGGTCTCTTTTAGGCGACTTTATTAATTAGATGATTGTTCATTTAATATTTGGTACAAAGTCTTCAATGGCCATGTGAAGCTCATGCAGATTGGAATTCATTCATTTATTTCCATCTACCATTAGAGATAAGGTGTGTTATTTTATTGGTAGTTACTTATAGAAGGCGGCTTGCGCATCTTATTTATGCCACTTTGAAGATTTGGTCATCGTTCAATGGTCTGCACATGTTTGAAATAGTGGCTCACATTCATTACAGAGGCTGGTGTATTTGGTGGGTGGCATTTAAGCTTTTTTTGGTTGGCTCCATTTAAGTGCTCAATGCATTTATTGTGAGTCTATCTAGCTTAGCGACACTTTGAAGACTTTGCACAATGTTGGCCTGATCTATATTTATTCTCAAATCTGCTTTCTGGTGTGCTAGAAGACTTATTATGGACTGTGCATGGTCTTTAAAATTCACCACTTTTTTGTTGTTATCGGTGGATGATCACTGAAATAGCCGGATGCCTAGTTTTTGACTTTGTGTGGTTGGAAGTCCAACTTATTTATTGAAGTCGGTGGCAAGTACACAGAGGTTCTGGTAGTTTGATGTCTCATGGTATAAATGTCATGGACATTTGAACGTGGGGTCGTGTTTGGTCCATGTTTACTTTGCATTGAATGCTCCAATGTTTCATTTTTCACTTGCATGTCTTCGTTGATCAATGCTTGGGCCCACTCATGGTGACCTTGGCATGATTGTTTTTTGTTGCAATGGTGCTTGGTAAGGACTCACTTTGACTGATTGCTGCAATCTTTCGCAAGGAGTTCATTCTCAGCACACAACATACCACAAGAAAGTTGCTCTGATGACTCTTACTGTAAAGTAGGTATTTAATTTTTTTTTTTGTCATTTACAGCCACTTTGACTATCTTAAAGTTGCAAATTGTTTCTATTGTCTCTTTTGGCAAAATTATTATATGAGAATTGCAACATTAGTTTGCACCTATTTTGGGGGGTGTCAAGCACATTCGTCCTTTGTGTTCCCTTGTACAACATGTCGGACCCTAGGATTGAGTTGCTCACCCCGCACAACTATCACGCATGGAAGCTCCTCGAGGAATCTCTTGTGCTCAAGGAATCTCTTGTGGAATCTATCAGGCTTGTCTCAACCCTATCCTTTCTTTCTACCAACTCTTGCCTATTTGAGCAGAGCCTTTGTATGTTTATTCTCACCTCAATCAATACATTTCTAGTATTGATAACATCTCTCTTCCAATGGATGTCTAGAGATTGGGTTTTGGGTATAGGATAGTTTATCCTAACATGGTATCAGAGCGTCCTTGAGCTAGATAGACTTATTATGGACTGTGCATGGTCTTTAAATTTCACCATTCTTTTTTTTTTTGTCGGTGGATGATCATTGAAATAGTTGGATGCCCAGTTTTTGACTTTGCGTCATTGGAAGTCCAACTTGTTTATTGAAGTTGGTAGCAAGCACACAGAGGTTCTGGTAGTTTGATGTCTCATGGTATAAATGTCGTGGAGATTTGAACATGGGGTCGTGTTTGGTTGGTGTTTACTTTGCATTGAATGCTCCAATGTTGTTTCATTTTTCACTTGCATGTCTTTGTTGATCAATGCTTGGGCCCACTCATGGTGACCTTGGCATGATTATTTTTTGTTGCAATGGTGCTTGGTAAGGACTCACTAATTTGACTGGTTGTTGCATTCTTTCGCAAGGAGTTCATTCTCAGCACACAACATACCACAAGAAAGCTGCTCTGAAAACTTTTATTATGAAGGAGGTATTTTTTAAAAAATAAAAATTTCCATTTACTACCACTTTGACTATCTTAAAGTTGCAAGTTGTTTCTATTGTCTCTCTTGGCAAAATTATTATCCAGGAATTGCAACATCAATTTGCACCTGTTCTGGGGGGTGTCAAGAACATTCATCCTTTGTGTACCCTTGTACAACATGTCAGACCCTAGGATTGAGTTGCCCACCCCACACAACTATCCCACATGGAAGTTGCTCGAGGAATCTCTTGTGCTCGAGGAATCTCCTGTGGAATCTATCACACTATCTTAACGCTATCCTTTCTTTCTACCAGCTCTTGTCTCTTTAAGTAGATCCTTTGTATGTTTATTCTCACCTCAATAAATACATTTCTAGTGTTGATAACATCTCTCTTTTGGTGGATGTCTGGAGATTGGGTTATGGGTATAGGATAGTTTATCCTAACATGGTATCAGAGCGTTGCTGAGCTAGATAGACTTATTATGGATTGTGCACGGTCTTTAAATTTCACCATTCTTTTTTTTGTTGTTAGTGGATGATCGTTGAAATAGTTGGATGCCCAATTTTTGACTTTGCGTGGTTGGAAGTCCAACTTATTTATTGAAGTTGGTAGCAAGCACATAGAGGTTCTGGTAGTTTGATGTCTCATGGTATAAATGTCATGAAGATTTGAACGTGGGCTCATGTTTGGTCGGTGTTTACTTTGCATTGAATGCTCCAATGTTGTTTCATTTCTCACTTGCATGTCTTCATTGTCCAATGCTTGGGCCCACTCATGGTGACCTTGGCATGATTGTTTTTTGCTGCAATGGTGCTTGGTAAGGACTCACTTTGATTGATTACATTGCAATCTTTCACAAGGAGTTCATTCTCAGCACACGACATACCACAAGAAAGCTGCTCTAACGACTTTTACTTTGAAGGAGGTATTTTTTTTGTCATTTACTGCCACTTTGACTATCTTAAAGTTGGAAGTTGTTTCTATTGTCTCATTTGGCAAAATTATTATCCGGGAATTGCAACATTAGTTTGCACCTATTTTGGGGGGTGTCAAGCACATTCATCCTTTGCATACCCTTGTACAACATGTCGGACCCTAGGATTGAGTTGCTCACCCCACACAACTATCACACATGGAAGCTCAAAATGTTGCAATTGTTGCAATCTCGAGGCCTCTGGCTATTATTGCAAGCTGACCAACTTGAGTTCACAAAGGCATTTGAGCAGTTTGTTCATAGAAACAAAATGGATGAAGCAAAAGGACTCATCGGTCTCCATGTGTCAGATAATCTATTGTTTCACATTGCTGAGTGTACAACACCAAAAGAAGTATGGGATAAGCTTGCAGGGTTGTATGGTAAGGTTAACCAATTCAAATTCTTGCATCTTGAAGCCGATCTCACTTCTCTTTCCCTAGATGCATTTACCTCTATTCAGGATTTCCTTGCATAGTTCAAGTCAATTTTGTCTCAGTTGAAAGGTTGTGGTGATGCCAAAGAGGATAAGGAGTGTATTTTCTTGATCTTGTCTAAGCTTAGAGGTCCTTTCCAAGTGTTTGCCTCTACCTTCTATTCTACTATGGATGCTATGGGAGACAATCATAAGATGCCCTCATTTGAGGAATTTTGTGATAGGTTAACTAGGGAACAAGCCAAGTTAATTCAGATGGATGCTCTTCCTAAGAGTCATGCATTAATGGCTCAATCTACTAAAGGCAAGAGTAAGTATAAGAAGAAGCCACAGACAGATTCATCTTCAAGAGGTAAGCCTCCTTCTAGGCCTCCCTATAAGCCTAAGGTGAATAATGATCAGAAGTCTAAACCTCCTTCTCCTTCTCCTCCTCCTAACTCAAGAGAGTCGTCTTCTAAGTATAAGAAGAGACAATAATACTTATTTTCGGGGTAAACCTAGGCATAATGACACACCATACTCTTAGAGGCTAGCAACATTAAAAGAAGCTATGAAGAAGTACAACATTATAGTACCTAATTCTTCTTCCTCGGGCAAAGGACAAGCCTTCTCGGTTAAGGCTTCATCATCTACAAGTTTGAGTTGGATTCTTGATTCCGGTGCTTCACATGACATGACTCATTATGTTGATCTTCTTAATTCTCTTTCTGATAGTCCTAATTCACATATTACAGTTGGGAACTCATCACAGATTCCAGTTCTAGGGATAGGCTCAGTTCACATGCATGATGGTAGAATTGATGATGTTCTTTTTGTTCCTAATATTTCACATAATCTTCTTTCCATCTACAAAATTTGCAATCACGGTGATGGAAAAATTGTTGAGTTTTCTCCTACTAATGTGACTATTACAGAGATGTAGAATCCTAAAAAGGTCATTGCTACAGGCACAATTGATCATGCAACTTGCTTGTATAGGTTTGATGGATTTGATTATTCATCGGGATCATCTCTTATTGCTCATGTAGATTCTACAAGCATCCTTTTGCATGAAAGATTTGGACACCTGAATTACAGGTATCTCCAACATATGAGCACACAGAACTTGGTCATTGGTCTACCTCAGATCTCTTGTTTAGATGGAGTTTGTTTGGGTTGTGTTCTTGGCAAGCATCATTGAGATCCCTTTCCTAAGGGTATGGCCACACGAGCTTCAGCTCCCCTTGAGTTGGTGCATATTGACCTCATGTCATTTCCAACTCCTTCATTTTTAGGGGCCAAGTATGTGCTCACCTTCATTGATGCTTCTCTAGGTGCACATGGGTGTACTTTTTAAAGTACAAGAATTAGGTTCTTCAACACTTCATGACCTTTCTTGCATTTGTGGAGAAGCAATTAGGATATTCCCTCTAGAAGATTTGCACAAATAATGGGGGGGGGTGAGAGTATGTCAATAGAGCATTCAAGGAATTATGTCGTACTCAAGGTATTCTTCATCAGCATACAGTGCCATACACTCCTCAAAAAAATGTTGTGGCCAAGCGGAAGAATAGAACCTTGCGGGAAATGGCCAATTGCATGCTTTAGTCTCGGTCCATGGCTCCTGCATTTTGGGCGAAGGCTGACAATTGTGCCAACTACATTCATAATTGTATGCCTCACAAGGCAATACTAAATAAGACTATCAAAGAGGCTTGGTCTCATGTCAAGCCCAGAGTATCCTATTTCAGAGTATTTGGCAGTGATGCATGGACATTCATTCTTGAGAATCGACACAAAGCAATGGAGAAGAAAAGTCAACACTTCATATTTGTTGGCTATTGTGAGGATGTGAAGGGATATCATTTGTTTGATCCTGTCACTCGAGAGGTGCATTTTCATTGTGATGTTCAGTTTGATGAATCCTTTACTCAACTGTATTCTCCATCACAAGCCTCTCACTCTCTTCTTCCAAGTTCTTCTTTTGAAGATGTTTTGCCTTCAGATGATGATGAAGACAACGATGATGACGATGCTCCAGTTGCTACCATTCCCAAAGATGGTATTGATCTAGTTGTTGACATTACTCTATCTTCTTCTCCTCCACCTACACCTAGTAGACCTTTATGGGCTCGAACAATTGTTAAGGATGCTAGTCCTCTTGTAGGTGATCCAACAACCACTCATTGCACTCGTTCCCAAACTTCAAGTATCAGTCTTTTGAGTAATGTAGTCTCTATTGATCCCCAAAAGTTTTCAGATGCTTCAGGTATGCCCAAATGGGATAATGCTATGGACGAGGAGTATTCTTCTTTTAATGAAGAATCATACTTGGGATTTGGTTCCTCTTCCTAAGGGAAGAAAGCTAGTTCGATGCAAATGGGTATATTGTACTAAATTCGTAGTTAATGGTCCTGTTGATAAGTATAAGGCCCATCTAGTAGCTAAGGGGTTTTCTCAGGTTGAAGGTATTCACTATTCTGAGACCTTTTCTCTTGTTGCCAAGATGGATTCCATTCGTCTTGTACTTTCTATTGCTGCATCAAAGGGTTGATCAGTGTATCAGATGGATGTGAAAGGTGCTTTCCTGCATGGTGATCTTCAAGAGGAGATCTATATGGAGCAACCACCAGGTTTTGTACGTAATTCTTCACTTATTTGCAGACTTTGACGTTCATTATATGGTCTCAAGAAAGCTCCTAGAGCTTGGTATGAGAAGATGGATAGGTTTTTGCTTGCTTCTGGATTCACTAGATGTCATTCTGATCCTATAGTTTACATTCAATGGCATGAGGGTGATCTTCTCATTCTTGTTCTTTATGTGGATGACTTGATCCTCACAGGGAGTTCTCATGCCATGATTGAGAAAACTCAAAGAGCCTTGATGAAGCAATTTGATATGACAGACCTTGGTTTGCTACATTATTTCCTTGGTCTTCAAATTCATCAATCTTTTGCAAGTATTTCAATCTTCCAGTAGAAATAAGCTCTTGATTTGCTACAAAGATTTGGAATGGTTGATTGTAAGCCAACCCCTACTCCTTGTCAATCAAGTGTTGTGTTGTCAACCAACTGCACTTCTCCATCAGTGGATGCTACCTTGTATAGGAAGTTAGTTGGCAGCCTTTTGTACCTGACACATAGTCGTCCTGATATTTCCTATGTAGTTAGTCTTGTCTCTTGATTCTCTCAAGATCCTCATGAGAGACATTTCCAGGCAGCTAAGCACATTCTTCGGTACATTTAAGGCACTCTACAATTTGGCATTCACTACACATTAGGTGCTACTGAGATTGTGGGCTTCACTGACTCAGATTGGGCTGGTGATGTTGATGATCGAAAGTCTACCTCTAGCTTTGTTTTCTACCTTGATTCTGGTCCAGTTGCTTAGTCTTGTAAAAAGAAAACTTCTATTGCATTATCCTCAACTGAAGTTGAATATCAAGGAGCCGTCTTAGCTAGTCAAGAAATTCTTTGGCTTCGACAATTGATGGTTGAGTTTGGCTTTCTAGTTAATCATCCCACTACTCTTTGGTGTGACGATCAAAGTGCCATACATATTTCTCGCAACCCTATGGAACATCAACACACCAAACACATTGAAATCCACATGCACTTCATTCGGCAACTCATTCAAGAGGGTGTTTTATCTTTGGAGTATTTGTGTATGGAGTAGCAGGTTGTAGATATATTCACCAAACCTTTAGCATCTCCTCACTATCTTCAGTTGTGACCAATGTTAGGGGTGAAGGAAGTAGTCCTCGGGGGGTCTCGAGGAGTCCTCCTTCCTTCCTTTTTCATTGCTTTTTAGCATTTGTTTGTTCTCTCTTTTGGAGAGGAGTTTTCTCCCATTGAGTTTTTCTCCTTTTCTATGGTTACGAGAGATTTCTTTGTAGTTGTACATGGGTACCTAACATGACTTTGTCTATTGAGACCCATATAGCCCTCTACTACTTTTTTTTACTCCCTAAGTTGCACTTAAGGGGGGGTGTTGGAGTAATATTGTTTAACCAGTTTACTCATTATCTAAGTTTACTTAGGTCAACTCATAAATGAGTTAGATAGATATCTTTGAGTTCAATTTGGACTCTATCATATCCTAGAGGATATTGTAGAGTTCTATTAGAACTCTACTTCCTCCCAATTGAGACACTTGTCTCAAACCTATCCTTTCTTTCTACAAACTCTTGCCTATTTAAGCAAAGCCTTTATATGTTTATTCTCACCTCAATCAATACATTTCTAGTGTTGATAACATCTCTCTTCTGGTGGATGTTTGGAGATTGGGTTCTGGGTATAGGATAGTTTATCCTAACAATTTCTACTAAAATTTGTACAAATCTTGAGTACAGTAGATTTGAAGAACTATCATCAACCATAAGAAAGTTTCCCAGCGAATTTCCAATCACTTCAAAACAAGAGTCTAACCAAAAATGTAGGGGAAGATTTGGGAGTCTTACCCAAACCAGAATTTTGTCAAACCTTTCAAACTAGAATTTTGTCAAACCCTTTAGTAGATCTCCAGAGGGGAAGTTTTCTTGCTTTGTTCAAAAAACTTCTTAGATGCAATAATCTCTGATATGGGAACATCAAAGGCTAAGAGTTCTATATCTTATAAATATAAATCAAGCATGTCATCAAAGACATCTAGGGGAGTAGAAGTTTGTTCCCAAATTGCTACTTCAACCCTTTTTAGTTCCTCCAAAATTTTGGCTTCCTTTTCTTCAATTTCCTTTTCTATCTTGTTTCTATCCTCTTTTTCCATGCTTATCAGAGTATTTACTCTTTGTTTAGTCCTAAGCTCTTTGGATTGTCTCTAATATTGTTTATCTTTCTCTTCTTATGTGATAGAGGATCTGGCCTTATCAAGTGCTTGTTGTCTCAACTATGCATCCTCTTTTATTGCATTTTTCCTTTTATCACTAAGTGCATCAACACGGATCTCTTGGAGTTGATCAATGACTCATTTAGTGCCACATTGTACTTCATCATGTACATGACTATAGGTTACATTATTTGCAAGAGACACCTTCGAATAAAGATTTATCCTTTTTTAGGATTCCAAACTTTGCAAAACCACTAAAGATTGTTTTAAGCCGAAGAGGCTCATGTGGAGGTGCTTTTAGAGGAGTCTTCTTTGTTTTCTTTCCTTTCCTCTTTCGTTTAGAGGTTTCATCATCATCATCATTCACAAGTTCCATCTTCTTTCTTTTTTATTGTTGATTAGATTTTTGTTGCTTCTTTCCTATTGTAATACCCCAAAAATGGGCTATAGGTTCATTAACCTCCTATATCGACACATCGAACAAAATCGACATCAAAGTCCTAACCTAAGGCACATCTGCACATTATCGAATCTTAATTGATTATCCTAAATTTTGCATCGGGGAATATTCCTTATTCCTATTTATCCTAATTATCTTTAATTTAATGATTATTTGGCGATAAATCTTATTTATCCTAAAGTTTGATTAATTGAATATTCTGAATATTTAATTAATTAGATTTAATACTGCCACTTTATTATTTAATTGGATTTAATTATATTTATTCCTAAATTGTATTATTTCATTTTGACAAATAAAATCAAATATCCTATGACTAATTGATTAGATTCTTATTTAATTAATTAATGTCAATTGTCAAATTTAATAATATAGTTTTTGAATAAAAGTTTGATTTAATAATTGATTAACCCATAAATCAATTGTTTTATTTTTCAAATTAGTTAAGTTCAGGATAAATCACTTTATTTATTAAATTAATTTATAATTAATTATGCACATCCAAAAAATAGTTAAACTTTAAATCAAAAAATCAATTCAAGTTGTTTTAAAAATAAACTCAACTCTCTTTTGAGTTGAAAGCTGATCTCAATTTTTGATTTAAATCAAAAAGCTGATTTGCATGATTTTGTGAGTTAATTTATCTCTTAATTCTTGATAACTCAAAAATCAACCTGAGTTTATGAAGAGTGATTTATGGCTTTTTGCATGCACCTCCAAAGTCTTAGATTTCTATAAATTAAGGCCTCAGCTCTTCATTCTGGATCCATCCACGAATTGCATCCTCACACTGTCGAATTGGTGATCAAAGAATCAATCTTTGTGAATCCAAGCTGTTGTGAGATTTTCATTATTTTGAGCATTCATATCATTTAGCATATCATTGATTAGATTAACTGCATGTCATATCAGTTTCTCATATATAATAGATTCATATCAGTTTATTTCATCTTATTGCATAGAAAATCCCAAAAAATAGATTAATTTGCATTCATCTCATATCTAGATTCTGCATTCAAATCCTTCATTTAGGTGTCGTCAAGGTCACTGATCTCGGTCCAATCTGAGAATACATACTCGCACCTACTAGAAGGTAGTAAATCACCTGGTTAGATTAGTTTCCATTTCACTGCATGATTTTGATTTTAACTAACCTCTAATGTTTTACTGAAGTGTTGTGTCTACATCTAGGTACAAAATTCACACACACATTTTTGGCGCCCATCGTGGGGCTCTGAAACGGGTTTCCATTCAATTTCTATCAATTTCTATCATCTTCTTATCATTTTCTATTCCAAGCTATGATTTTTATTTCTGTTCGTAAAATTTTCGTACGAGTTTTGTCATAAATTCGTATCAGGTGGTACACACTGTCGTACGACAGTTGATTTGATCAAGGATCGTATCATTAGAAACACAGTGTCATTTGGAAGCTCTGTTGTTGTATGGTCTTATACCCACTGTCGTATGAGTTTATGGATTGTTGTCTGGTGGGTGACCCAGTGTCGTATGAGTTTCAGTGCCAGGTTTCAATTATTGTTTCACTTTTTCAGCCAGTTTTCCAAGTTTGATTTCTAGATTTGGACTGACAGCTAACATTAACAATTGAAATTTGTTGTTTTTGATTGATTTCTATTGATTTGGATTGGGAAAAATGTGAGAGTTGCTAAAAATGGGTAAGAATCTACCAAGAGCATTATGAGGAATTCAAGTAATCTTCTCAGCTGATAACATTTCGATTTGGACTAAAACGAACTCTCACCTGTTAAGCTTGTGTGACCTTTATTGCTTTCATATCACAGATTTCATTTTGGGCTATAAAAATGAACATAGATTTTCTTTTCAGCATCTTTGTTACACATAGTAAATAGACCCTATGAACACTATTCGTGGTTCTTGAGAGAGTGGCTTTCCAGTGAAACTCTTCTCAACGAAGGAACCCTTGTAGGTAGGGAGGTTACTGAGAGCATCTCACGTTCTAGTAGATTTGTGCATCTTCAGCTTCTGATTGATACATTCTCTCCCCGGAGAGGTTGATAGATCATAAGTGGTTGACATCATAGATCTTTGTGAGATAATCTTGGTCTTAGTGTGTCAGATTAATCTGTCTACTTTGTTTGGGTTAAAAGTGAAAAGGCTAGAGGACTATGCTCTACTCCCTTTTTGGGTAGTATCAGAAACTCATATCCTTGAATCTGGAATCAGTCTCCATGTGGTATCTTTTGTGAGTCACCCTTAGAGAGGGTTAACCGTAGTGGACATTCCCTTAGTTGGGTCAACCACGTTGACAGAACCTCAAGCGGTAATAGCCATTTTCGTCATGGTAGCAGCAGCCGCTATATAAATGTCCTTGTGGAGGAAATCTTCACAGGTGTGGTCTCTTGTTGGGCTGTCAGATCTCCCTAGTAGCTCTTGATTGATTAATTTCTCAGACTGTGTCAAAACCTCGGTGTGCCTGGATTGGAGTTCGCCCTCTTGAGATCACAAAAGTTGCAGAGTTCGACCATTACTAAAAACCCTAGTGAGGCCAACTTTTCATTTTTCTAGGAATATGTGCGTTATTGCAAAACTTTTTGGAACATACACTGTTAGCACTCCTAGGGATTAGCACATTCAGTCACTTGGTTGTTCATGCGCAGGGTTGCTTTGTCCCTTGTTCATTGTTTTCAGACATGCTCAAAATCACTTGCTTGTTGTTTTGCGTGCCTATTTATCTATCTGGTTACTAAGAACGAATCAATCTGATACAATCTTCAAATCTGGACAGACAATTTTGTGAACAATCTGAAACTGAAAACTTGAAAAAGTGCAAAATCTGATGCCAAACACCTTTCTGGAGTCAAAAGTCATCTTGTAAAGTTAGAAAGTCGTATGACTTTTGGAAAGTGTCGTTTCATTACCCCCAGATTGTCGTATGGTAGCTGGTATATTGTCGTACAAGTTTTGCTGCCAGTCAATTCAAAAAAAGTGAAAAACCATGCTATCAACCATCGTGCGAGTTTTGAAACTATCACACGAGTTTGTCAATTGTTGTTTCATAGCCTACCCACTTTCGTACAAGCTTGTAGAAAGTCATTTGAGAAAGTTTGAAAAATTGCCAGAAAGTTGTCAGAACTATCAGAGACCCAGCTTTTCCAGCCTATTTCTAGAGTTTGTCAAGAAAATCACTGTGTCAGGAACATAGCAGCAACTACTGAGAATCCAATCATTTTCCTAAAGTGTCCTTTTGAATCAGATTTAGCCTTCTGTTTAATCGATTTGAGTCTTTTTCATCTTGTGTCAAAACTTTGTCATAACTATCAATCTTCAATCCATCTTCAAAATGGTTCAGTGTTGTGAACTCGTGTCCGCTATCTTTTGGGAATCTACACATACATCCAGGGCACAATATCCTTCATTTACGTCTAATTTAAGCTTCAATCAATCAAACCTTGACAAGGTTGCATCATTTGATCTTCTTGAATCAGATCTTTCTTCAGTTGTCTTCATCGTATTCTTTTGCTTCACCCAAGGTTAATGGTGGAAACTAGAGCTTCCTCTCACAAGAAATCAGGGGAAATATCTCATACCTTACCTTTGACTCATATCCAGGGTCCCACTCTTGAACAACTATACAATTCTGGTCTTTATGAAGATGACGGTCCTGGCAACTTTCGATTAAAAACTGGTTACATTCCTCCACCATCAACTCATGGAGGTAATCAACAAACTCCTCCTTGATCTATCCCAGGGAGTCTTAAAACTCCTACTATGTCTCAAGCAGGGACAAACCATGGCTCTCAAAGAGCTCAATCTCAACATGGTGCAGATCAGGAACCCACACCTGAAGAAATTGCTCGGTATCAAAATGATGATGACTTCAAAAGAATGATGAAGCATTTCTTGAAAGAAGATAGAGAAACATACGCTCATCAAGGAGCTAAACTTCCTCCCAATTTTAATGTGGAAGATATCATTACACATGAGGAAGAAACTCCTATTTTGGCTATGATGAAACAAATGCATGCCATGCAAGTAAACTTAACAAAATGGAAAAAGAAAAAGAACCTAAGGAGTTCTCCATGGAGGTCCTATGTCCTTTTCCATTCGATAAAGACTTGTATATGCCACCATTCCCTAAAAGGGTGGAAATGCCGAAATATGATAAGTATGATGGAAACTCTAATCCTCAAGATCATGTCAGAGAATTCTGTACTCAATCTATGGAGTTTATGCACGAATTGACCTATCTGATGCATCTTTTCCCTCGATCTCTGGGAGGGGCAGCCATTCATTGGTTCTCTAGGATGCCTCCTACAATCAAAACCTTTGAGGAGTTGATCAAATTGTTCTATCAGCAATACTCCTACAACATCCAACATCCAGTCACCATGATTGATATCTGCAATCTCAAACAATATCCAGGAGAACCATTCCTGACATTTCTCAAAAGATGGAGAAAGAAATTCTCTCTATATGCTAGGCCTATTCCAAAAACTGAGAAGCTGGAAATCTTCATCAACAATCTTGTTCTAGAAATCAACTACCCTTTACAAATGCAAAATCACACATCTTTTGATAAGATGGTAGATAATGCAATCAAAATTGAAAAAGTACTTGTGAAAAAAGGAGATGTCACACTTCAAAAGGACAAGTATGAATCTAGTTCTAAGGACAAGAACAAAAATTGGAACAAGAATAAGGGCGTCGTCATAGATGGTGTTGTTGATAATCTCCATGCCCCATCCAAGGCACTTGCTTTTAATCTAACGATCGGTACCCAAGCCATCAAAGCTTCAGAACAAAAGGTGTCTAAATCATCTCAAAAGAAGCCAGAATACAAATCTTGGTCCGCTGATAATAAATGAAAGTTCACTCCTCTTGGAGAATCTTTGGAATCAGCTATGAGAACTCTGCTGGCTAATAACATCATCTCTTTGCCTGAGATCTGAAAATTTGATCCTGATCCTAAGCCGAAATGGTGGAGAGAGAATGAATTCTATGATTTCCATCAAGGTAAAGGTCACAAAACTAATAATTGCTTGCGCTTGAAGCATACCATTCAAGACAAGATTGATAATGGAGAAATCACGATTGATAATCCTAAAAGCAATAATGATCACATAGCATTCACCGAACCATTTCCAAAGCATAGCCAAGGAGATTCATCCTCTCAGCCTAATGTGGGTGCTAAGGTCAATTATGCCTATCCTAGAAATAATACTGTTATCAATATGGTTGAACCAAGCCTATCTGAGCGTTGCAATGTCATCACAATTGTAAGAAGAGATAGAGAAAATCAATCAACTAACGCAGTTACTCGATCACAAGCTCAGGCACACCTACAAGGACAAATCCTAGATCAATCAAATGTCCCTAAGGTGCCTTTCAATCTGTCTTCCGCTTCTAAACAGAGGGAAACATCTAAATCTTCAAATCCTAAGGACACGAGGCCTACTTCGTATAGTATCGTTCAAGAACTCCAACATACTAATGCTAAAATCTCCATGTTTGAGTTGCTTCAGATATCTCCAGCTCATAGAACCATTCTAGACAAAGCTCTGCTTAGATCCAATGTTCCTGATAACCTTGATTTAGACAGATTCCAGGCTATGGTTGGTCATCTTACGTCTCCACAGTATATCTCCTTTTCAGAGGATGATGATAACTCCTTCAGTCATCTGCATAACCAGCCCTTGCATATTGAAGTCTTGATCCAAAACCGTCGTGTCAAACGTGTGTTGATAGATGGAGGCACTAGTCTGAATATTTGTTCTTATAGCTTGATCACACAATTGGGATTTTTAGAAACAGTCATTGATCCTAGAAAGAAAATAACTATCAAAGCATATAATGAAGAAGAGAGATCCTCCAAGGGAACAATTGTCTTGCCTATTAGAACAGGTCCTGTCATCAGAGATACTATATGTCAAGTTCTTTATATACCTTTGGCTTACAACATCCTTCTAGGAAGACCCTGGATACATGAGATGAGAGCTATTCCTTCCACATACCATTAGTGCTTGAAATTTTCTTGTGCCAGAGTAGAGGTAACCATTCTAGCTGATGTGTCAACAACATGCAATGCATTGAAGGAAAATGCGGATAAACTTGTTCCTAATAACAGAGAATCTTCCACTAAGCAAACAGATGTAGCATCCACCTCTAAAATGGAAGACATTGCAAAAGAGGTCAATATCAAAGAAAATGGTATGGGAGAATATACTATAGAGCCAATCTTGTCTTTGACATCTCTCCCTATCTCCCCTAAGTCTTATGGGCAAACTCAAAAATAGTTCAAACCAGAGTCTAAGGAACCTCTTGAGGCATATAAAAGAAAATTTGTTGCAGAGAAAGTACCTAAGCAAGAATTTGAAGAAGATGAAGTTGTAATTGCATGGCTTTACAAGGATGAACCTGAATCCCAAGTTGCTCCACTAGTGACTCTAAAGTATCAAAGGTTCCTTCTAAGTCATATGGCCTAGGGGATAAACTGATAGCTAAGATGGGATATAAAGGAAAAGGACCTCTAGGACTACAGGGTAAAGGTCTTCTGTGACCTCTTGAACATCGTGGTCGAGCCAACAAGAATACAACAAGTTTAGGATACACGAAGAAGCCTTTCTATCTTAGCAAGAACTCCCCACATGTTCTAGAATAAATTGAGCCTTCCGTAGCAAATCAACTAAAGAAGGAAATAACTAAACAATCTGATAGTGATGATTCAGACACCACTGATGAGCTTGTTCCTTATGAGCATTTGCCTAAAGAAATAAAAGACCTCCTTGATGCTGAAGATGATCCAATAAAAAGGATTAATGTAGTAGAAACACAAGAACCTACTATAGAGCCAGAGATAGTTGCAACACAAGAACCAGCTAATCTCGAAGGTACTCAAGAAGAGGAAGGTGGTAGTTCTGAGATAGATTCCCATGAGTATGAATTCAAATCAAAATATGAGGGTAACCCTTCTTAGGGTATTCACCCTGACTTTACTCATGTTCTTAGATTTCCTAGAGGCATAGATGAAGAATCCAATGACTATGAATGGGGAGCCATTCTAGAAGAAGATGAGCTTATTACAGAGAAACATGTTGATGTTATACACCAATATGCACCTAAACCCAACATAAGTCTAGAGCGAAATAATGAACTTATCAAGTTTGATCCACCGATGGTTGAAGTGGACTATCATAATGACATTGAGCCTATTCACGAATTGAATGTCTTAAGTTGTAATATCACCTTTGAACTCGAGCGTCGGGTTAGGACTGATGATGACAGATCCATATCCATAAACACTCGTTCCCAATCTTCCACCACTTTGACTATCCAACATCTTGAACTTCTTGATCAAACCTCCACAAATCCGAGCCATGGTATTTATACCTTCCCAAATGACTATGCCCTTGCTTGCTACCTCAATGTAGTTGAACCTATGAGGACTTCCATCAGTGAACTGAGCGTTAGCATGACAGAGTCAAACATCAAGTATCTTAGTCAAAAAAATAAGAATAAGAATAAAAAGAAAAGGAGTTATGAGGGTGAAAACCACTTTGTGGCAGTCTTAGAACCTACAAAAGTAAAAATAAAAGACATATCCGAAGGTGAAAACCTCTCTGAGGCGCCTAAGGATGAGATATTTGATGTCCTTCCAAGTCATTTACAGGACAGATCTCCAGTTCTAATTGACCCCACTTAATCTATCAACTTGGGAATAACAGAGGAACCACAGTTGATCCATGTAGCACAATCTTTATCAGAAGAAGAAAAGCAAAAATTTACAACATTCTTAATAAAGAAGAAGATCAACTTTGCATGGAAATATTCATATATGCCAGGGTTGGATCCTAATCTTATACTGCACCATTTATCTATAGCTCCTGCAGTAAAACCAGTTAAACAAAAATTAAGAAAGATGCATCCTCATGTTGCACTCTTGGTAAAAGCTGAATTAGTGATGAAGGGTGCTCCCCTTAATACCACAAACACATAACAGAAACAGAGAAACAACAACAATATGCAAGAACAGAAAATTGGCTTCTTATTATCTCCACAAATGTGGAATTACAAACTTTCAGAATTACAATATGCAAAGCCACATGGGCATTCCCTTACAATATTCTGTAGGACAAAGCCTCGAACTATTACCCAGATCTACTACCCAGAACTATTCTGAACTGCCTAAGACAATAATACAGCCTTCCTTATATAGGCAATTATCCACCGCCTGGGAAGGTTCCAAAATTTTAGCCAATAAGGCCGACCAAACTTAGAATTATTTTATTTTACATTTTATTACATCATAGTCGGCTCAAGATAACCTTTGAAACCCGAACAGAAATTTTGAAGAAAATTATTTTTCGCCATTTCAGGTGGCCCAACTTCCGAAGACCATAAGTCATCACCAGTTGACCCGCTCGGCCACTATAACCCCATTTTGGAGACACCACGAAGCGCTCTACATGCTTGACCTGCGCAAGCGCCCGTCACCCAAATTTTTGACCTCATCCGGGGCTCTAAAGCCTTCAAAACTGAGTTCGAAGTTTCTGTACCCTGCTGCCAATACCGAAAATCTTCAATATCTTCCAATATACACTTGATCTGGCAATGAAACTTTACTGGCAGACTTATATGACCAAAATGAACCTCCAAGAAAGAAATCAGATCATTCTGAGCACATACGAAAATTATCAAAAATAGTAACTTTCCATAAATAGCAGCTCTGCACAAAATAACCCTTATTGAATATAAAAACATAAATATTTTTGGGTGATGCAAGATTGCTCTTACACCCAGGATGCTCCTGCATCAGACACCCGGGGTAATTTGAGAAGTGACCCTGTCACGACTCAGGTGTGTAGAGGAAAACCAAGACGGTTAACCTCCTCCTTTGTTAGCCATGATGAATCTTCAACAGGTCCTCCTTTCCACTTGACCAGATATTCTTCATATGTCCTGTTCCTTGTGCTTCTGCCAACACGACTATCCAGTATATCTTCAATCTCCTTAGTGTCTGAACTAGTTGCTGGAATACTCCACTGTGCTGCTGTGATCTCATCTTCAACACCTCCTTCATGATACTCTGTCAGATCTGAAATGTTAAACACTGGTGAAATATTTAGCTCAGTAGGCAATTCTACCTCATATGCGTTTCCTGAATCATGTTTCTTCAATATCCTGCATGGTCCAAACTTCTTCATTTTTAGCTTGTTATATGTACCAACTGAAAATCGCTCCTTCCGCAAATGAACCATGACTTCATCACCAACCTGAAATTCCTTATGCCTCCTTTTCTCATCTGCCTTAGCCTTATACTGTGCGTTCATCTTGGTAATATGCTTCCAAACCTCCTCATGGATGTTCTTCAAGTGTTCTGCAAAATCTTCAGCTTCAGCACTACTTATTTCTCCTTTATCTATCTTCCTCAATTCAGATGCATTTCTTGGACTACTTCCATATACAATCTGAAATGGTGATTTACCAGTGCTCCTGTTGATAGAATTATTGTATGCAAATTCTGCCTGTGGTAAAATCAAATCCCATCCCGTTGGCTTATCTCCAACCAAACATCTCAGCAAATTTCCCAAACTCCTATTCACCACCTCTGTCTGTCCATCAGTCTGTGGATGATGTGATGAACTGAACTTCAAATCTGTCTTCAACTTCTTCCACAATGTACGCCAGAAATATCCAACAAACTTAGTGTCCCGATCTGAAACTATGGTCTTTGGCAAACCATGAAGTCTCACTACTTCTCTGAAAAACAATTCTGCTACATGAACAGCATCATTAGTCTTCTTGCAGGGAATGAAATGTGCCATCTTTGAAAATCTGTCAACTACTACAAAAATTGAATCATGTCCCCGCTGTGTCCTCGGTAAACCAAGAACAAAGTCCATGCTGATATCCTCCCAAGGCTTCTCTGGTACAGGTAATGGCTGATACAATCCTGTATTCTGCTTCACTCCTTTCGCCATCTGACATACTCTGCAACTCTGTACAAACTTCTTCACATCTTGCTGCAATTGTGGCCAATAATAATTCTCACCAACCAAAGCAACGGTTTTATCACGACCAAAATGTCCAGCCAATCCTCCACTATGCTTCTCCTTGATGAGCTTCTCCCTCATAGAACTTCGTGGAATGCACAACTGACTCCCTTTGAATAGCATATCATCCTGGATGATGAAATCCAACCATTTCGTCCTGTCTAGAGTAACAGGTTCTGTACAAGCTTTCCAAGCTTCACCAAAATCAGGATCCTCTGGATACAAATTCTTGAGTTCCTTGAACCCAACCACTTCAATCTGCATTTCTGTCAGCAATAGTTGCCTTCTGCTAAGAGCATCTGCAACCCTATTAGACTTTCCACTCCTGTGTTTCAGAACAAATGTATAACTCTGCAAAAACTCAACCCATTTCAAATGCCTTTGATTCAATTTTCCTTGACTATTCAAATATTGCAAAGCTTGATGATCAGTATACAAAACAAACTCCTTAGGAAGCAGATAATGTCTCCACTTCTTTAATGCCTGAACTATAGCATAAAATTCTTGATCATAAACAGAATATTTCCTCTTGGCATCATTTAACTTCTCACTGAAATAAGCAACAGGTTTACCTTCTTGGCTCATAACAGCTCCTATTGCAGTACCACTAGCATCACAATCTACTTGAAACACCTTATTAAAATCTGGAAGTGCTAAAACAGGTTGTTCTGTAACTTTTTGTTTCAATAATTGAAAACTCTTTTCTGCCCCATTAGTCCACTTAAACTCTTTTCTATCCCCTCTCATTGTTTCAGTCAAGGGTCCACAAATACTGCTAAAATTTCGGATAAACTTTCTGTAAAAGCTAGCCAAACCATGAAAAGATCTTACCTCAGTAGCACTCCTTGGAGTAGGCCATTCAAGGATAGCCTGTACCTTCTCTGGGTCCATTTTTAGACTTTCTGCTGAAACTACAAATCCCAAATACACTAACTCTTTCTTCACAAAACTGCACTTCTTCAAATTAATCAATAATTTCTCTTCTCTCAGCTTCTCAAATACCATACGAATATGCATCATATGCTCATCCAATGTCTTACTAAAGATCAAAATATCATCTAGGTAAACAATGACAAACTTACCCAGAAATTCTTTCAGAACCTCGTTCATGAGCCGCATGAAAGTGCTCGGTGCATTGGTTAGCCCAAAAGGCATGACTAACCACTCATATAGTCCTTCCTTTGTCTTGAAGGCAGTCTTCCATTCATCTCCTTCTCTGATCTGAATCTGATGATATCCACTCTTCAGATCTATCTTTGAGAAATACACAGCTCCACTCAAACAGTCCATAATATCATCCATTCGTGGCAATGGAAACCTATACTTGATTGTGATCTTGTTTATTGCCCTAGAATCTGTACACATCCTCCATTCTCCATTCTTCTTTGGTGCTAATACCGCTGGTACAGCACAGGGACTCAGACTCTCACGGATCAATCCTTTCTGTAATAGTTCATGTACTTGTCTGTTCAACTCCTCACTTTCTGTAGGTGTCATTCTATGTGCTGCCTTATTCGGCAAACTCGCTCCTGGGATCGAGTCCATCTGATGACTGATCTTCCTGACTGGTGGTAATCCATCAGGCACGTTATCGGATACAATATCCTGAAACTCATTCAACAAATCTGCAACTTCTAGAAGAACATCTTCTACTTCCTTTTTACCAGCTTTTGGAATTAAAGGAAAACATACATGCTCATGCCTCATACCATCTAGGAATTTCCTTGCATCAACAAATGTTATTCTTGCATTACCACATACCTTTTCTTCGGTCTCCTTCAATGGCTTTAGCTTATGTCGCACTCCACCCTTTGTCAGGGAATAGGTATTCGCACGACCATCGTGTACAGCACATCTGTCAAACTGCCACGGTCTACCCAATAACATATGACATGCATCCATAGAGATGATATCACATAGTACCTCATCTTGGTACCCGCCGATCTTGAACTTTACCAGGCACTGTTCACTGACCATGACCTTGTGGTCATCCTGCACCCAGGCAATCCGATATGGATGTGGGTGTTTCTGTCTCTTGAGCTTCAACTTTGTCACCATCTCTTCTGACACCGGATTGTCAGTGCTTCCACTATCGATAATCACATCACAGCATTTACCCTCGCACTTGCATCTAGTGCGAAACAGGCTCCTCCTCTGTTCAGGTTCATTCTCACCACTCAGCAAGACTCTTCTGTTAATTAGCGTTTCTCCTCTTTCAGCATCTTCAGAATTTGATGATCTAGCATCTTCATCGACATGTGCAACTCTGGCCTGGCCTTCATTTCTCCTATCTGTTCTGCCTTAGCGCTGAGGACAATCAAATGCCCTATGACCTTCTTCTCCACAGTGAAAACAAGTTCCACGGAAGCCCCTCTTCCAAATCCTTGTCCTCTTCCTCTTCCTCTCTGATCTCTATTATTCTGATCCTGGAAGCGATTGGAATTATTTCCTCGCTGATTTTGACTGCTACTGGCCTCATCCTTCTTTTTCGGATCTTCATTTCGGCCACCATATGACCGTCCACCAGATCGTCCACCGCGACCTCTTCCATTTTGTCTGCTCTCAAACTTCTTGTTCAACTTTTCTTCCACTTTTAGGGCAAACTGGTATGCCTCTTCAATACTGTTCATTCGAACCAGATTCAGCTCCTCCTGAATGCTTGGCCTTAACCCATTAAGGTATCGGGCAACTTTCTCCTTATCAGCTTCTGCATGGCCTGTTCTGATGAGAAGTCGATAGAACTCCTCTGTGTACTCCTGAACAGATCTTCCTGCTTGCTTCAAACTCTGCATTTTTTTCAGTAGGTCAAGCTCATAATCAACAGGAATGAACTGTCGCTTCAATTTATCCACCATCCGATCCCATCTCGTGATTTTCTCCTTTCCCCTTCTATTTCGCTCCAACTGAATCTCTTGCCACCATATCTTCGCATGACCTTTCAGTCTGGCCTTCGCAAATTTGACCCTATCAGGATCCTCAACATCTTCATACTCAAAATATTCTTCACATTCATTGATCCAGTCGATCAATTCCTCTGGGTTAAGATTTCCAGAAAATGTAGGAACCTCAATCTTAGGTCTTTTCCCAATCTTGGAAATCGCCCGAAAAAGTCTTTCTTCCTCCTGGTTCACAATTTCAATTTCTCCTTCTTGATATTCTTCTTCGGCTTCATCCTCGCTTTCGTCTCTGACATTAAGATTCATTCCTCTGCGAATCTCTTCTTGCAATGCTCGCACTTGTCTCTGCAGCTCTCTAACCTCAGGTGTCACAGCACCAGGTCTTCCGCCACGTTCTCTTCGTGGAGGCATTTTCGCGATGCGCGCTGAAACCCTAACCACGGTCCTGGTGCAAACTGCCTCACAGTCGGCGATCTGTTTACACACTCAAGAACTCCTGCTCTGATACCACCTGATGAAGGGTGCTCCCCTTAATACCACAAACACATAACAGAAACAGAGAAACAACAACAATATGCAAGAACAGAAAATTGGCTTCTTATTATCTCCACAAATGTGGAATTACAAACTTTCAGAATTACAATATGCAAAGCCACATGGGCATTCCCTTACAATATTCTGTAGGACAAAGCCTCGAACTATTACCCAGATCTACTACCCAGAACTATTCTGAACTGCCTAAGACAATAATACAGCCTTCCTTATATAGGCAATTATCCACCGCCTGGGAAGGTTCCAGAATTTTAGCCAATAAGGCCGACCAAACTTAGAATTATTTTATTTTACATTTTATTACATCATAGTCGGCTCAAGATAACCTTTGAAACCCGAACAGAAATTTTGAAGAAAATTATTTTTCGCCATTTCAGGTGGCCCAACTTCCGAAGACCATAAGTCATCACCAGTTGACCCGCTCGGCCACTATAACCCCATTTCGGAAACGCCACGAAGCGCTCTACAGGCTTGACCTGCGCAAGCGCCCGTCACCCAAATTTTCGACCTCATTCGGGGCCTCTAAAGCCTTCAAAACTGAGTTCGAAGTTTCTGTACCCTGCTGCCAATACCGAAAATCTTCAATATCTTCCAATATACACTTGATTTGGCAATGAAAATTTACTGGCAGACTTATATGACCAAAATGAACCTCCAAGAAAGAAATCAGATCATTCTGAGCACATACGAAAATTATCAAAAATAGTAACTTTCCATAAATAGCAGCTCTGCACAAAATAACCCTTATTGAATATAAAAACATAAATATTTTTGGGTGATGCAAGATTGCTCTTACACCCAGGATGCTCCTGCATCAGACACCCGGGGTAATTTGAGAAGTGACCCTGTCACGACTCAGGTGTGTAGAGGAAAACCAAGACGGTTAACCTCCTCCTTTGTTAGCCATGATGAATCTTCAACAGGTCGTCCTTTCCACTTGACCAGATATTCTTCATATGTCCTGTTCCTTGTGCTTCTGCCAACACGACTATCCAGTATATCTTCAATCTCCTTAGTGTCTGAACTAGTTGCTGGAATACTCCACTGTGCTGCTGTGATCTCATCTTCAACACCTCCTTCATGATACTCTGTCAGATCTGAAATGTTAAACACTGGTGAAATATTTAGCTCAGTAGGCAATTCTACCTCATATGCGTTTCCTGAATCATGTTTCTTCAATATCCTGCATGGTCCAAACTTCTTCATTTTTAGCTTGTTATATGTACCAACTGGAAATCGCTCCTTCCGCAAATGAACCATGACTTCATCACCAACCTGAAATTCCTTATGCCTCCTTTTCTCATCTGCCTTAGCCTTATACTGTGCGTTCATCTTGGTAATATGCTTCCTCACCTCCTCATGGATGTTCTTCAAGTGTTCTGCAAAATCTTCAGCTTCAGCACTACTTATTTCTCCTTTATCTATCTTCCTCAATTCAGATGCATTTCTTGGACTACTTCCATATACAATCTGGAATGGTGATTTACCAGTGCTCCTGTTGATAGAATTATTGTATGCAAATTCTGCCTGTGGTAAAATCAAATCCCATCCCGTTGGCTTATCTCCAACCAAACATCTCAGCAAATTTCCCAAACTCCTATTCACCACCTCTGTCTGTCCATCAGTCTGTGGATGATGTGATGAACTGAACTTCAAATCTGTCTTCAACTTCTTCCACAATGTACGCCAGAAATATCCAACAAACTTAGTGTCCCGATCTGAAACTATGGTCTTTGGCAAACCATGAAGTCTCACTACTTCTCTGAAAAACAATTCTGCTACATGAACAGCATCATTAGTCTTCTTGCAGGGAATGAAATGTGCCATCTTTGAAAATCTGTCAACTACTACAAAAATTGAATCATGTCCCCGCTGTGTCCTCGGTAAACCAAGAACAAAGTCCATGCTGATATCCTCCCAAGGCTTCTCTGGTACAGGTAATGGCTGATACAATCCTGTATTCTGCTTCACTCCTTTCGCCATCTGACATACTCTGCAACTCTGTACAAACTTCTTCACATCTTGCTGCAATTGTGGCCAATAATAATTCTCACCAACCAAAGCAACGGTTTTATCACGACCAAAATGTCCAGCCAATCCTCCACTATGCTTCTCCTTGATGAGCTTCTCCCTCATAAAACTTCGTGGAATGCACAACTGACTCCCTTTGAATAGCATATCATCCTGGATGATGAAATCCAACCATTTCGTCCTGTCTAGAGTAACAGGTTCTGTACAAGCTTTCCAAGCTTCACCAAAATCAGGATCCTCTGGATACAAATTCTTGAGTTCCTTGAACCCAACCACTTCAATCTGCATTTCTGTCAGCAATAGTTGCCTTCTGCTAAGAGCATCTGCAACCCTATTAGACTTTCCACTCCTGTGTTTCAGAACAAATGTATAACTCTGCAAAAACTCAACCCATTTCAAATGCCTTTGATTCAATTTTCCTTGACTATTCAAATATTGCAAAGCTTGATGATCAGTATACAAAACAAACTCCTTAGGAAGCAGATAATGTCTCCACTTCTTTAATGCCTGAACTATAGCATAAAATTCTTGATCATAAACAAAATATTTCCTCTTGGCATCATTTAACTTCTCACTGAAATAAGCAACAGGTTTACCTTCTTGGCTCATAACAGCTCCTATTGCAGTACCACTAGCATCACAATCTACTTGAAACACCTTATTAAAATCTGGAAGTGCTAAAACAGGTTGTTCTGTAACTTTTTGTTTCAATAATTGAAAACTCTTTTCTGCCCCATTAGTCCACTTAAACTCTTTTCTATCCCCTCTCATTGTTTCAGTCAAGGGTCCACAAATACTGCTAAAATTTCGGATAAACTTTCTGTAAAAGCTAGCCAAACCATGAAAAGATCTTACCTCAGTAGCACTCCTTGGAGTAGGCCATTCAAGGATAGCCTGTACCTTCTCTGGGTCCATTTTTAGACCTTCTGCTGAAACTACAAATCCCAAATACACTAACTCTTTCTTCACAAAACTGCACTTCTTCAAATTAATCAATAATTTCTCTTCTCTCAGCTTCTCAAATACCATACGAATATGCATCATATGCTCATCCAATGTCTTACTAAAGATCAAAATATCATCTAGGTAAACAATGACAAACTTACCCAGAAATTCTTTCAGAACCTCGTTCATGAGCCGCATGAAAGTGCTCGGTGCATTGGTTAGCCCAAAAGGCATGACTAACCACTCATATAGTCCTTCCTTTGTATTGAAGGCAGTCTTCCATTCATCTCCTTCTCTAATCCGAATTTGATGATATCCACTCTTCAGATCTATCTTTGAGAAATACACAGCTCCACTCAAACAGTCCATAATATCATCCATTCGTGACAATGGAAACCTATACTTGATTGTGATCTTGTTTATTGCCCTAGAATCTGTACACATCCTCCATTCTCCATTCTTCTTTGGTGCTAATACCGCTGGTACAGCACAGGGACTCAGACTCTCACGGATCAATCCTTTCTGTAACAGTTCATGTACTTGTCTGTTCAACTCCTCACTTTCTGCAGGTGTCATTCTATGTGCTGCCTTATTCGGCAAACTCGCTCCTGGGATCAAGTCCATCTGATGACTGATCTTCCTGACTGGTGGTAATCCATCAGACACGTTATCGGATACAATATCCTGAAACTCATTCAACAAATCTGCAACTTCTACAGGAACATCTTCTACTTCCTCTTTACCAGCTTTTGGAATTAAAGCAAAACATACATGCTCATGCCTCATACCATCTAGGAATTTCCTTCCATCAACAAATGTTATTCTTGCATTACCACATACCTTTTCTTCGGTCTCCTTCAATGGCTTTAGCTTATGTCGCACTCCATCCTTTGTCAGGGAATAGGTATTCGCACGACCATTGTGTACAGCACATCTGTCAAACTGCCACGGTCTACCCAATAACATATGACATGCATCCATAGAGATGATATCACATAGTACCTCATCTTGGTACCCGCCGATCTTGAACTTTACGAGGCACTGTTCACTGACCATGACCTTGTGGTCATCCTGCACCCAGGCAATCCGATATGGATGTGGGTGTTTCTGTCTCTTGAGCTTCAACTTTGTCACCATCTCTTCTGACACCGGATTGTCAGTGCTTCCACTATCGATAATCACATCACAGCATTTACCCTCGCACTTGCATCTAGTGCGAAACAGGCTCCTCCTCTGTTCAGGTTCATTCTCACCACTCAGCAAGACTCTTCTGTTAATTAGCGTTTCTCCTCTTTCAGCATCTTCAGAATTTGATGATCTAGCATCTTCATCGACATGTGCAACTCTGGCCTGGCCTTCATTTCTCCTATCTGTTCTGCCTTGGCGCTGAGGACATTCAAATGCCCTATGACCTTCTTCTCCACAGTGAAAACAAGTTCCACAGAAGCCACCTCTTCCAGATCCTTGTCCTCTTCCTCTTCCTCTCTGATCTCTATTATTCTGATCCTGGAAGCGATTGGAATTATTTGCTCGCTGATTTTGACTGCTACTGGCCTCATCCTTCTTTTTCAGATCTTCATTTCGGCCACCATATGACCGTCCACCAGATCGTCCACCGCGACCTCTTCCATTTTGTCTGCTCTCAAACTTCTTGTTCAACTTTTCCTCCACTTTTAGGGCAAACTAGTATGCCTCTTCAATACTGTTCATTCGAACCAGATTCAGCTCCTCCTGAATGCTTGGCCTTAACCCATTAAGGTATCGGGCAACTTTCTCCTTATCAGCTTCTGCATGGCCTGTTCTGATGAGAAGTCGATAGAACTCCTCTGTGTACTCCTGAACAGATCTTCCTGCTTGCTTCAAACTCTGCATTTTCTTCAGTAGGTCAAGCTCATAATCAACAGGAATGAACTGTCGCTTCAATTTATCCACCATCCGATCCCATCTCGTGATTTTCTCCTTTCCCCTTCTATTTCGCTCCAACTGAATCTCTTGCCACCATATCTTCGCATGACCTTTCAGTCTGGCCTTCGCAAATTTGACCCTATCAAGATCCTCAACATCTTCATACTCAAAATATTCTTCACATTCATTGATCCAGTCGATCAATTCCTCTGGGTTAAGATTTCCAGAAAATGTAGGAACCTCAATCTTAGGTCTTTTCCCAATCTTGGAAATCGCCCGAAAAAGTCTTTCTTCCTCCTGGTTCACAATTTCAATTTCTCCTTCTTGATATTCTTCTTCGGCTTCATCCTCGCTTTCGTCTCTGACATTAAGATTCATTCCTCTGCGAATCTCTTCTTGCAATGCTCGCACTTGTCTCTGCAGCTCTCTAACCTCAGGTGTCACAGCACCAGGTCTTCCGCCACGTTCTCTTCGTGGAGGCATTTTCGCGATGCGCGCTGAAACCCTAACCACGGTCCTGGTGCAAACTGCCTCACAGTCGGCGATCTGTTTACACACTCAAGAACTCCTGCTCTGATACCACCTGATGAAGGGTGCTCCCCTTAATACCACAAACACATAACAGAAACAGAGAAACAACAACAATATGCAAGAACAGAAAATTGGCTTCTTATTATCTCCACAAATGTGGAATTACAAACTTTCAGAATTACAATATGCAAAGCCACATGGGCATTCCCTTACAATATTCTGTAGGACAAAGCCTCGAACTATTACCCATATCTACTACCCAGAACTATTCTGAACTGCCTAAGACAATAATACAGCCTTCCTTATATAGGCAATTATCCACCGCCTGGGAAGGTTCCAGAATTTTAGCCAATAAGGCCGACCAAACTTAGAATTATTTTATTTTACATTTTATTACATCATAGTCGGCTCAAGATAACCTTTGAAACCCGAACAGAAATTTTGAAGAAAATTATTTTTCGCCATTTCAGGTGGCCCAACTTCCGAAGACCATAAGTCATCACCAGTTGACCCGCTCGGCCACTATAACCCCATTTCGGAAACGCCACGAAGCGCTCTACAGGCTTGACCTGCGCAAGCGCCCGTCACCCAAATTTTCGACCTCATTCGGGGCCTCTAAAGCCTTCAAAACTGAGTTCGAAGTTTCTGTACCCTGCTGCCAATACCGAAAATCTTCAATATCTTCCAATATACACTTGATCTGGCAATGAAAATTTACTGGCAGACTTATATGACCAAAATGAACCTCCAAGAAAGAAATCAGATCATTCTGAGCACATACGAAAATTATCAAAAATAGTAACTTTCCATAAATAGCAGCTCTGCACAAAATAACCCTTATTGAATATAAAAACATAAATATTTTTGGGTGATGCAAGATTGCTCTTACACCCAGGATGCTCCTGCATCAGACACCCGGGGTAATTTGAGAAGTGACCCTGTCACGACTCAGGTGTGTAGAGGAAAACCAAGACGGTTAACCTCCTCCTTTGTTAGCCATGATGAATCTTCAACAGGTCGTCCTTTCCACTTGACCAGATATTCTTCATATGTCCTGTTCCTTGTGCTTCTGCCAACACGACTATCCAGTATATCTTCAATCTCCTTAGTGTCTGAACTAGTTGCTGGAATACTCCACTGTGCTGCTGTGATCTCATCTTCAACACCTCCTTCATGATACTCTGTCAGATCTGAAATGTTAAACACTGGTGAAATATTTAGCTCAGTAGGCAATTCTACCTCATATGCGTTTCCTGAATCATGTTTCTTCAATATCCTGCATGGTCCAAACTTCTTCATTTTTAGCTTGTTATATGTACCAACTGGAAATCGCTCCTTCCGCAAATGAACCATGACTTCATCACCAACCTGAAATTCCTTATGCCTCCTTTTCTCATCTGCCTTAGCCTTATACTGTGCGTTCATCTTGGTAATATGCTTCCTCACCTCCTCATGGATGTTCTTCAAGTGTTCTGCAAAATCTTCAGCTTCAGCACTACTTATTTCTCCTTTATCTATCTTCCTCAATTCAGATGCATTTCTTGGACTACTTCCATATACAATCTGGAATGGTGATTTACCAGTGCTCCTGTTGATAGAATTATTGTATGCAAATTCTGCCTGTGGTAAAATCAAATCCCATCCCGTTGGCTTATCTCCAACCAAACATCTCAGCAAATTTCCCAAACTCCTATTCACCACCTCTGTCTGTCCATCAGTCTGTGGATGATGTGATGAACTGAACTTCAAATCTGTCTTCAACTTCTTCCACAATGTACGCCAGAAATATCCAACAAACTTAGTGTCCCGATCTGAAACTATGGTCTTTGGCAAACCATGAAGTCTCACTACTTCTCTGAAAAACAATTCTGCTACATGAACAGCATCATTAGTCTTCTTGCAGGGAATGAAATGTGCCATCTTTGAAAATCTGTCAACTACTACAAAAATTGAATCATGTCCCCGCTGTGTCCTCGGTAAACCAAGAACAAAGTCCATGCTGATATCCTCCCAAGGCTTCTCTGGTACAGGTAATGGCTGATACAATCCTGTATTCTGCTTCACTCCTTTCGCCATCTGACATACTCTGCAACTCTGTACAAACTTCTTCACATCTTGCTGCAATTGTGGCCAATAATAATTCTCACCAACCAAAGCAACGGTTTTATCACGACCAAAATGTCCAGCCAATCCTCCACTATGCTTCTCCTTGATGAGCTTCTCCCTCATAGAACTTCGTGGAATGCACAACTGACTCCCTTTGAATAGCATATCATCCTGGATGATGAAATCCAACCATTTCGTCCTGTCTAGAGTAACAGGTTCTGTACAAGCTTTCCAAGCTTCACCAAAATCAGGATCCTCTGGATACAAATTCTTGAGTTCCTTGAACCCAACCACTTCAATCTGCATTTCTGTCAGCAATAGTTGCCTTCTGCTAAGAGCATCTGCAACCCTATTAGACTTTCCACTCCTGTGTTTCAGAACAAATGTATAACTCTGCAAAAACTCAACCCATTTCAAATGCCTTTGATTCAATTTTCCTTGACTATTCAAATATTGCAAAGCTTGATGATCAGTATACAAAACAAACTCCTTAGGAAGCAGATAATGTCTCCACTTCTTTAATGCCTGAACTATAGCATAAAATTCTTGATCATAAACAAAATATTTCCTCTTGGCATCATTTAACTTCTCACTGAAATAAGCAACAGGTTTACCTTCTTGGCTCATAACAGCTCCTATTGCAGTACCACTAGCATCACAATCTACTTGAAACACCTTATTAAAATCTGGAAGTGCTAAAACAGGTTGTTCTGTAACTTTTTGTTTCAATAATTGAAAACTCTTTTCTGCCCCATTAGTCCACTTAAACTCTTTTCTATCCCCTCTCATTGTTTCAGTCAAGGGTCCACAAATACTGCTAAAATTTCGGATAAACTTTCTGTAAAAGCTAGCCAAACCATGAAAAGATCTTACCTCAGTAGCACTCCTTGGAGTAGGCCATTCAAGGATAGCCTGTACCTTCTCTGGGTCCATTTTTAGACTTTCTGCTGAAACTACAAATCCCAAATACACTAACTCTTTCTTCACAAAACTGCACTTCTTCAAATTAATCAATAATTTCTCTTCTCTCAGCTTCTCAAATACCATACGAATATGCATCATATGCTCATCCAATGTCTTACTAAAGATCAAAATATCATCTAGGTAAACAATGACAAACTTACCCAGAAATTCTTTCAGAACCTCGTTCATGAGCCGCATGAAAGTGCTCGGTGCATTGGTTAGCCCAAAAGGCATGACTAACCACTCATATAGTCCTTCCTTTGTATTGAAGGCAGTCTTCCATTCATCTCCTTCTCTAATCCGAATTTGATGATATCCACTCTTCAGATCTATCTTTGAGAAATACACAGCTCCACTCAAACAGTCCATAATATCATCCATTCGTGACAATGGAAACCTATACTTGATTGTGATCTTGTTTATTGCCCTAGAATCTGTACACATCCTCCATTCTCCATTCTTCTTTGGTGCTAATACCGCTGGTACAGCACAGGGACTCAGACTCTCACGGATCAATCCTTTCTGTAACAGTTCATGTACTTGTCTGTTCAACTCCTCACTTTCTGCAGGTGTCATTCTATGTGCTGCCTTATTCGGCAAACTCGCTCCTGGGATCAAGTCCATCTGATGACTGATCTTCCTGACTGGTGGTAATCCATCAGGCACGTTATCGGATACAATATCCTGAAACTCATTCAACAAATCTGCAACTTCTACAGGAACATCTTCTACTTCCTCTTTACCAGCTTTTGGAATTAAAGCAAAACATACATGCTCATGCCTCATACCATCTAGGAATTTCCTTCCATCAACAAATGTTATTCTTGCATTACCACATACCTTTTCTTCGGTCTCCTTCAATGGCTTTAGCTTATGTCGCACTCCATCCTTTGTCAGGGAATAGGTATTCGCACGACCATCGTGTACAGCACATCTGTCAAACTGCCACGGTCTACCTAATAACATATGACATGCATCCATAGAGATGATATCACATAGTACCTCATCTTGGTACCCGCCGATCTTGAACTTTACCAGGCACTGTTCACTGACCATGACCTTGTGGTCATCCTGCACCCAGGCAATCTGATATGGATGTGGGTGTTTCTGTCTCTTGAGCTTCAACTTTGTCACCATCTCTTCTGACACCGGATTGTCAGTGCTTCCACTATCGATAATCACATCACAGCATTTACCCTCGCACTTGCATCTAGTGCGAAACAGGCTCCTCCTCTGTTCAGGTTCATTCTCACCACTCAGCAAGACTCTTCTGTTAATTAGCGTTTCTCCTCTTTCAGCATCTTCAGAATTTGATGATCTAGCATCTTCATCGACATGTGCAACTCTGGCCTGGCCTTCATTTCTCCTATCTGTTCTGCCTTGGCGCTGAGGACATTCAAATGCCCTATGACCTTCTTCTCCACAGTGAAAACAAGTTCCACGGAAGCCACCTCTTCCAGATCCTTGTCCTCTTCCTCTTCCTCTCTGATCTCTATTATTCTGATCCTGGAAGCGATTGGAATTATTTCCTCGCTGATTTTGACTGCTACTGGCCTCATCCTTCTTTTTCGGATCTTCATTTCGGCCACCATATGACCGTCCACCAGATCGTCCACCGCGACCTCTTCCATTTTGTCTGCTCTCAAACTTCTTGTTCAACTTTTCCTCCACTTTTAGGGCAAACTGGTATGCCTCTTCAATACTGTTCATTCGAACCAGATTCAGCTCCTCCTGAATGCTTGGCCTTAACCCATTAAGGTATCGGGCAACTTTCTCCTTATCAGCTTCTGCATGGCCTGTTCTGATGAGAAGTCGATAGAACTCCTCTGTGTACTCCTGAACAGATCTTCCTGCTTGCTTCAAACTCTGCATTTTCTTCAGTAGGTCAAGTTCATAATCAACAGGAATGAACTGTCGCTTCAATTTATCCACCATCCGATCCCATCTCGTGATTTTCTCCTTTCCCCTTCTATTTCGCTCCAACTGAATCTCTTGCCACCATATCTTCGCATGACCTTTCAGTCTGGCCTTCGCAAATTTGACCCTATCAGGATCCTCAACATCTTCATACTCAAAATATTCTTCACATTCATTGATCCAGTCGATCAATTCCTCTGGGTTAAGATTTCCAGAAAATGTAGGAACCTCAATCTTAGGTCTTTTCCCAATCTTGGAAATCGCCCGAAAAAGTCTTTCTTCCTCCTGGTTCACAATTTCAATTTCTCCTTCTTGATATTCTTCTTCGGCTTCATCCTCGCTTTCGTCTCTGACATTAAGATTCATTCCTCTGCGAATCTCTTCTTGCAATGCTCGCACTTGTCTCTGCAGCTCTCTAACCTCAGGTGTCACAGCACTAGGTCTTCCGCCACGTTCTCTTCGTGGAGGTATTTTCGCGATGCGCGCTGAAACCCTAACCACGGTCCTGGTGCAAATTGCCTCACAGTCGGCGATCTGTTTACACACTCAAGAACTCCTGCTCTGATACCACCTGATGAAGGGTGCTCCCCTTAATACCACAAACACATAACAGAAACAGAGAAACAACAACAATATGCAAGAACAGAAAATTGGCTTCTTATTATCTCCACAAATGTGGAATTACAAACTTTCAGAATTACAATATGCAAAGCCACATGGGCATTCCCTTACAATATTCTATAGGACAAAGCCTCGAACTATTACCCAGATCTACTACCCAGAACTATTCTGAACTGCCTAAGACAATAATACAGCCTTCCTTATATAGGCAATTATCCACCGCCTGGGAAGGTTCCAAAATTTTAGCCAATAAGGCCGACCAAACTTAGAATTATTTTATTTTACATTTTATTACATCATAGTCGGCTCAAGATAACCTTTGAAACCCGAACAGAAATTTTGAAGAAAATTATTTTTCGCCATTTCAGGTGGCCCAACTTCCGAAGACCATAAGTCATCACCAGTTGACCCGCTCGGCCACTATAACCCCATTTCGGAAACGCCACGAAGCGCTCTACAGGCTTGACTTGCGCAAGCGCCCGTCACCCAAATTTTCGACCTCATCCGGGGCCTCTAAAGCCTTCAAAACTGAGTTCGAAGTTTCTGTACCCTACTGCCAATACCGAAAATCTTCAATATCTTCCAATATACACTTGATCTGGCAATGAAACTTTACTGGCAGACTTATATGACCAAAATGAACCTCCAAGAAAGAAATCAAATCATTCTGAGCACATACGAAAATTATCAAAAATAGTAACTTTCCATAAATAGCAGCTCTGCACAAAATAACCCTTATTGAATATAAAAACATAAATATTTTTGGGTGATGCAAGATTGCTCTTACACCCAGGATGCTCCTGCATCAATTAGAGAAGCTCCTGAAAGCCAGATTTATCTGAGTTATTGATTATGTAGAATGGATCTCTAATATTGTACCTGTTTCAAAACCAGATAAATCTATAAGAGTGTGCACCGACTTTAGAGATGTAAATAGAGCATGCCCTAAGGATGATTTTCCACTACCTAACATTGATATGATAGTGGACATGACCACGGGCTTTGAGATGTATTATTTAATGGATGGTTTTTCTGGATATAATCAAATAAAAATTGCTCCAGAGGATCAAGAGAAAACTGCTTTCATATGTGCATGGGGCACCTTCTGTTGGAATGTCATGCCATTTGGGCTTAAAAATGCTGGTGCTACATATCAAAGAGCCATGACATCTATTTTTCATGACATGATGCATAGGACTATGAAGGATTATGTTGATGATACTTTAGTAAAATTTATGATTAGAACTGAACATCTAAATGACTTGAGCAAGATACTAGACAAAATGGAAAAATTTAGTCTCAGACTAAATCCTAAGAAGTGTGCTTTTGGTGTCACTTCTGGAAAGCTCTTAGGATAAATAGTCTCAAAGAAGGGCATTGAAGTTGATCCAGTGAAAGTAAAGGCTATAATGGAGATGCAACCTCCCAAAAATATCAATCAAACGAGGACATTGCAAGGAAGAGTTTAGTCTATCAGACGCTTCATATCTCAGCTAGCAGACATATCACAGCCTTTTACAAAAACATTACATAAAGGTGTGACATTTGCATGGAATGAAGAATGTGAGAACAACTTTAACTATATCAAGAAGTATCTATCAAATCCCCCTATCTTGCTGCCTCCCATTCTAGGGAAGCCTTTGATCTTATCTGTCTTCGCTACAGATACATCACTGGGGGCATTGCTTGCACAACATGATGAGAACAAAAAGGAGAGAGCTATATACTATATCAATAGGACATTGGTAGCATATGAAAAGAATTATTCTATGATTGAGAAGGCTTGTCTAGCTGTGATCTTTGCATCATAGAAACTGAGACATTACATGTTGGCACATACCACCCATTTGGTAGCTAAGATTGATCCACTCAAGTACCTACTAAGCAAAGCTGCCCTCACAGGTAGATTAGCTAAATTGGTCATGCTCTTTAGTGAATTTGACATTGAATATGTTGAAAGAAAAGCTATAAAAAGACAGGTTATTGCTGATCAATTAGCAGATGCACCTATGGTTGATGATACACTAATGTAAATGGAATTTCCAGATTCCTCTATCATGACTCTTTCTTCTATAGAATGGCAGTTATTCTTTGATGGCTCCTATACACAGAATGGATCAAGAGCACGCATATTATTTATAACTCCTCAAGGATACTCCATACCTAAAGTGTTGAGATTAAAGTTTCCTTGCACAAACAATATTGCAAAATATGAAGCTCTTCTTAATGGCATGAAACTAGCAATTGAGTGGAGAGTAACAGAGGTACACATTCATAGAGACTCTCAACTTGTTATGCATCAAGTCAATGATGTGTATCGGACTAAAGATGAAAAGCTCATCCCAAACAAGAGAATGGTAGATGATCTAAAAAAGTATTTCATATCTATCACATTTGAGCAAATACCTAGAACAAAGAATAAGGTTGTTGATGCAATGGCAACGCTATCTACTTTATTAGAATAGCCTGAACATGAGCTACGCTACGAGTTTCTGGTGGAAGCCCTATCTTATCCTGCATATGATTCCCTTGAAACCCGCATGATCTGCACTATTTTTGGTCATGATTCATCCAGATACAAAAACCTATTCTCCTATCTCCAAGACCAAACCATTCCCGATACCTTCAACCGCCATGAAAAGAGATACCTTATCCGTAATGCCTCCCGATATGTCATCATTGGTCACGATTTGTACAAACGAGGTCTAGATGGTACGCTACTTAGATGTTTAGAATGGGAAGAGTCTCAACGTGTGTTAGAGGAAGTCCGTGAGGGTGTATGTGGGTCACACTCGAACGGTTTAACACTAGCTCAAAAACTTATTAGGGTTGGGTACTATTGGCCTGAAATGGACAAAGAGTCTATCAAGTTTGCTAAGAATTGTCAAAAGTGCCAAGTGCATGGCAACTTAGTTCATGCTCTAGGGAGAGATCTAATTCCCTTTACTACACAATGGCCTTTTCATCAATGGGCATTTGATCTTATAGGAGCTATACATCCTCATTCTTCTAATGGACATACCTATATAATCACAGCTACAGATTATTTTACAAAATGGGTAGAAGCAGTCCCTTTGACACAAGCAACTGGAAAACAAATATCTATGTTCATATTGAACTATATCATATGCAGATATGGGATACCTCATTCCATAATCACAGATAATGGTGGACAATTCAAGAACAAAGATCTAGATGATTTATGTGCTAAATTCAAGATTACATAACATTGGTCATCTATCTACTATCCTCAAGGGGATGGACAAGCAGAGGCTTTTAACAAGAATCTATTGAAAATCTTGCACAGTACAGTTAATAAAATAGGAAGAGACTGACATCTCATTATCAATCCAGCTCTCTAGGCTTACAGAATGAGTATCAGAACACCTACTAGGGCTACACCTTTTGCTTTAGTTTATGGGTCTGAAGTGGTACTGCCTATTGAGGTTGAAATCCCATCACTAAGAATCAGAATGCACAGTCTAGTAACTGATGATGACTACAAAGTATCTAGGTTGCAAGAACTTGAACTACTAGATGAGTGTAGACAAGAAACATATGATAATCTCAGAGTATATCAGAAGAGAATGTCTAGAGGTTACAACAAGAAAGTCAGACACAAAGAATTTCAGGTTGGTGATCTAGTCTTGAGAGAGAATCCTAAAAATCAATCACATGGAGAACGCAAAGGGAAGTTTGAACCCAACTGGCTGGGTCCCTTTGTAATCACTGCAACTTTTGGCTTTGGTGCTTATCATCTCTCAACGACTGAAGGAGAACAGCTCTGAGAACCAATCAATGTTCTCCATCTAAAGAAATTCTACACCTAAGACATTCAGTCTATGGTAAAATGTCTTGAAAAAATCTTAAAAATTAGAAAAAGTCTTGAAAAAATGAACATCTTGGTGAAAACCTAGCAATAGGTGCCTTGATGATTCACAAAAAAAATATCAAGAGTACAAAACAAAAAAAAAAATTAGAAAAATGAAAAATACAAAAAAAATGAGAAAAAGAAAAAGTGTCTTGGTGAAAACCTAGAAACAGGCACCTTGGTAGCAAAAATAGAATCTCTGCCAAGATGGTGAAAACTCGGCAAACGGGCGCCACTTGTTTCAAAATGCTTCATCTATCAGCACAATCTTGGTCTTTCCTAGCTTTCAGTCTTGTTTTAGTTTGTACATATATCCCAGTTTGTTTATGCATTCCTGTTTTCAATAAGTTGGTCTGTACACCAATCATACTTCAATGTTCAAACTTGGGGGCAATCAAAGTCATATCCTATGGCCTCTAATGTATCTTAGACGTATCATATCCGATCAAAGTCCTTTGAAGCTTCATTCAAGTCAGTCAGTCAGTCTTGTCTCCAGAAAGGATTTTGCATCTACAACAACACAATCAAACATCAAACACAAACTGAAAACAATCTATGCTTTTTACGTGCTTTTATCTCATTGTATGCTTACTGATTCGCATTGAGATTTTTGCATATTGTGTCCCTTCGATCTCTTCAATGATGTCCTTTATAGGATTTAGAGAGTAATGACTGGGGGCATAATCTTTTCTTTGTTTTCTGCTTGCATGTGAAAATCTAACAACTTTGGAAATTTTGGATTGAAATGGTGTTCGACTATAAGAGCCTCTATCTCGAATTGGATGGCCATGCGTACCTCGACCATTGATACCTGAAAAATTCAAGGAAGTTTGATCTAACTTGTCTTTTTTGAGTGAGTTCGTTCTCCTATTGTGAAATGCGATCTTACCTAAGGATGTGAACGATAAAGGGTCACTATGGGTAATTCACATTGGATTTAGAATGATCTCTTGACTGCTTGATGTTTTTGTAACACAAGATGTATTTTGGTCATCATGACGTTTATGTTTTGATGTTTATACAAATTGCTATATCAAAATGGACATGATATTTAGGTCATCCTAGCGTTTATGCCTTGGTGCTTATATCTAATCCGACATTCCGAAAAACAAAATCAATATTCATATATCCATGGTTTCCTAATCAGTGGGTGTTGTATTGATTCCTGCGCATACAAATCGATATTCATATGTCTATGATTTCATAACTAGTGGGCATTGTATCAATTTATTCGGTTACCTAAAAGTTCAATGATGATAACAAATCAACACATGATCAGTGACTAGGTCCTAGGTCCTAGGTTTGCATTTCATTTTGCACTTTGCATGATCTCAAAAATTGCTTGAACACTTAAACGATTCTTCAAAAATGCTAAAAACATATCATAAGAGCTGAATCTCACATGAAGGTTCCTCCAATGAAACAGCAAGTAGAATCTTTTTTCGGGATCAAAATCAAAATCTCAGATCGTTTATATTATTAACTACTTGCATAATCAACCTTCAATCATCATAGAAATCCAGTATTCAACTTAACTGATTATCTTACATCAAACTATCAAAATTTCAACTTGGTCAACTCATGGTTTCACCTAGTCAAACTTGGTCTTCTAGACCTACAAACGATGTAGAATGCATTCTTGAACGTGTTTAACCACTTCTCAAATCAATTAACATGCTTCTAAAACTACAACGCTGACTTTTCTTGTCAGATTTTAATTTTTATCCCGAAGGGGGCATAGTATTGCACATCATTCAAAGTCTGTAATCTAAATCTGAAATCATATCTTTCCTCAGTAATCAAGACAACAACCAAATCTAGTTGTTGATTTATCAAAAAGACCTCATCGCTTTGGGCAAATCAATCAACGCTTGCGGCATATCAGATTCATCGAGATCCATATCAATCTGGTATTCTCTTAATCTTGTAAACTGTATCAGTTTTTCGTAACCATCAGTTCATTAGTGTTATTTCTTTGGTTCTTCGTAACTGTAGGGTTCAGATGTGATGCCAATGTGATTCTTATCGACAATCGAGTCTGGAATCGGTCACTCACTTCTTCGCAATCATAAGGTTCAGAATCAGGCATTTTGACACTTTTTCGCAATCATCAATTCATTTGCTGTTATAGTTAACATTATCTTTGGTCATTTAGGATCTATTATCTTCATATCAATTTTAATCAGTTTCTATTTCATATCAATTTCAATTTCAAACATCAGTTTCAACATCATACACAGACTGTCTTTGAACCACTGCGCTTCGCACAACAATTCAAAGAGGGGAAAAATGTAATACCCCAAAAATGGGCTATAAGTTCATTAACCTCCTATATCGACACATCGAACGAAATCGACATCAAAGTCCTAACCTAAGACACATTTGCACATTATCGAATCTTAATTGATTATCCTAAATTCTGCATCGGAGAATATTCCTTATTCCTATTTATCCTAATTATCTTTAATTTAATGATTATTTGGCGATAAATCTTATTTATCCTAAAGTTTGATTAATTGAATATTTTGAATATTTAATTAATTAGATTTAATACTGTCACTTTATTATTTAATTAGATTTAATTATATTTATTCCTAAATTGTATTATTTCATTTTGACAAATAAAATCAAATATCCTATGACTAATTGATTAGATTCTTATTTAATTAATTAATGTCAATTGTCAAATTTAATAATATAATTTTTGAGTAAAAATTTGATTTAATAATTGATTAACCCATAAATCAATTGTTTTATTTTTAAAATCAGTTAAGTTCAGGATAAATCACTTTATTTATTAAATTAATTCATAATTAATTATGCACATCCAAAAAATAGTTAAACTTTAAATCAGAAAATCAATTCAAGTTGTTTTAAAAATAAACTCTCTTTTGAGTTGAAAGCTGATCTCAACTTCTGATTTAAATAAAAAAGCTGATTTGCATGATTTTGTGAGTTAATTTATCTCTTAATTCTTGATAACTCAAAAATCAACCTGAGTTTATCAAGAGTGATTTATGGCTTTTTGCATACACCTCCAAAGTCCCGGATTTCTATAAATTAAGGCCTCAGCTCTTCATTCTGGATCCATCCACGAATTGCATCCTCACGCTGTCGAATTGGTGATCGAAGAATCAATCTTTGCGAATCCAAGCTGTTGTGAAATTTTTATTGTTTTGAGCATTCATATCATTTAACATATCATTGATTAGATTAATTGCATGTCATATCAGTTTCTCATAAATAATAGATTCATATCAGTTTATTTCATCTTATTGCATAGAAAATCCAAAAAAATAGATTAATTTGCATTCATCTCATATTTAGATTCTGCATTCAAATCCTTCATTTAGGTGTTGTCAAGGTCATTGATCTCGATCCAATCTGAGAATACATACTCGCACCTACTAGAAGACAGTAAATCGCCTAGTTAGATTAGTTTCCATTTCACTGCACGATTTTGATTTTAACTAACCTCTAATGTTTTATTGAAGTGTTGTGTCTACAGCTAGGTATAAAATTCACACACACACCTATAGCCTTTGTTTGTAGCAAAGCTTCAAAGGTTGCTCTTCTCCTGTTAGAGGGGTTTTGGGATGATTTGTAGGGTTGTGGAGTTGTGGTGGCGGCAAATGTAGACCTACTAGTCCTTCTAGGTCCTTGAGCACCTTGTGGAGGATCTAGATTAGGTATAGAAATGTTAGAGGTAGATTTTTAAGGAAACCTCCATTTCTCATATAATTTATCCTTATTCTTTCCAAAATTCTCCTATGTACTCTTCTTATTTAGCTTATTGGTGATCTCATCATAAGTCCCAAAGATCTCTACATTAGGATCCTTAGGTTTGTTGAGAAATACCTTCACTTCTTGTTTAGAGGCCTCATAAGTAATTTTTGGGATCCAAATTGTTCTAGTCTCTATTGCTTCCATTAAACAATTATCCTTGTCAACCATGAATGTGATTCATTTTTGCATCTTTCAACTAGTCTAGAGGGAAACTTACACAGTTATACATCTCACTTCGTAGGTTTTTGAGAAATCTCCATTATATTATTTTATAGTCTTGCTCTCTTTTAAAGCTTCTCATATAATCTTTAATTTATGCAACAATAGGGGCATTTATTGCCATATTTTTCCCTTGAATCTGGGTGATTCATTCAAAAATTAAAACATAAGACAAATGCTAAGAGATCCATACCTAAAATTGTATCCAATTTCTTTTATTCAATTCAAATTATCCAACAACTATTCCCTCATGACTTCACATAGGTTGAAGTATTTTCCCTCCTTAGCCATCTGATAGGTAGTGTAGATGGCAGTAGCTATTTGAGATCTCTCTCTGTTTTTATAGTAAACTTTGTAGAAGCATACTAGACCTCTTGATCAATTATGGCTTTGACAATTAGGGTTCTCTTATCAAATTTTACTTTGATTAAATTCTTGACAATGTCATTTTTCACTGGGTTCATCACTAGAATTGATCTAGTAGAGCTTAATCCAATAACAAACCTAATTGCATCCTTGGTGATTTTGTAGGGCTCGTCCAAATACATGAAATCTTCATCTACCTTGCTCAGTACGTATCTTATCCATTCATATTCCTAGCTGAAATTCAGGTAATGCTTCCAAATGATTTCAGGTGACCAATCTCATTTAATGGTTCATAAATGTAGCTCTAGACATCTTTAGTATACATTGCATCCTTCCATATAAAAAAGAAAGGTCCTTCCTTATCCATTTCTCTTTCCTTAAATAGGTACTTCTTGAATTATGCAATTTTTTCAAGTGTCATACATACCTAGTAATTACAATATTAACATGACTAGTATTTTCTAACTAAAATCAAGCAGATTGAAATCAGATCAATTTATTTTTTCAAATGCGAATTCACAAATCTATCGGCAATCTAGCCGACACTAGGAATATCTTAACGATAAATGAGATAGCCTCCATGCACTCATATAAAATTACATATCTTAGCTAGAATACATAAGTTAGTCTCAAATGGTCAACCTGACATACGCAAAAGATAATAGGAATATTCCAAGCAAAAGAATTATACAAAATAATAACAAGGGTTGATTATGAGCCCTTCTCTCCTATTTCCCACCGGTCAACCATCTTTCCACTTACTTGGAAGTGTTCTTCACCTTATGCTTTTTCACCATTCCCGGCCCAGCTTTTCATTTCATGCATATGCAGGTTTCCTGAAAGAATTCAATGAAATAGCCATGTTATCATAAAACAGGTCTTTGACAGATACCCCATTGATGCATACAAGAAGTGATCTACATTGCACTCCATCTATCTATTTTGATTAATGACAACGTCATGGTCTATAATGCCGAATACTCAAGCAAATATAACAAAAACTTTCTAGAAACTTGAAAATATAACCTTATCCCTTCATTATCACTACTGGTCTGAGACAATGCACCTGAAGTGTTTTTCACATTAAGCTTTTTCCTGTTCTCCAGCTTTTCATTTCATACATATGCAGGTCTCCTGAAAACAATTCAATGAAACGTCAACATTATCATAAAACAGGTCTTTAACATATACTCCAATGATGCATACAAGCAGTGATCTACATTAAACTCTATACATCTAATTTGATGAAGACAACAACATGGTCTAAATTATCAAATACTCAATCAAAAAAATCATTTAAAAACTGAAAATATAACCTTGTCCATTTATTATTCCTGCTGGTCTGACATAATGCACATGATTATATGCAAGCATTTTTTCAGATTGATTCATTTATGATCACCAATAATCTCTGCAAGAACATTTTCCCAGTTTAAAATGATGGAAACGGTTTGCATCTCTCACAATAAACTCTCTTGCAACAATCTTGGAGATAAATTTTGTTGCTATGTGGCAATCAGCACATACTCGAAGGTTCTTAACAACTCTAATAGTTGTTCCAGCGGGTGTGTTTAACAAACCAAATACAATTGCCAACTTTTCACTGTGGTGGCAAAGAAAGAATTATTTTTCCTCTTCTTCCACATCGTTATGTGAATGTCTTGAATCTGCGAAATATCCTGCTGCCTTCATCTCCCAAGCCAATTTGTCCAATTCTGCATAGATCTCCTGTGTTTGTGGGTGTGATCTGGCTCCAACACAAAAGACATGTATCATTTGATGGCCTTCAACCCAACTGCATCCGGGAATCTTTTGAATTCTTTTATCTTTCATCAATCTTCTTACCATTCCAACCTCATCCCACTTGCCCGCTTCTGCATAGATGTTTGAGAGAAGAACATAAGTTGCAGCATTTTTAGGATCCAAATCAAAAGCAGCATTGCTGTAAATACTCCTAAGCCTATATTCAAATGCGATCTACAGGCACGAAGAAAACACATCCACATGACCACCACAGGTTTAACTGGCACCTTGATAAGAAAGTTTAAGGTGTCCTCAAGATAGCCAGCACGGGCAAGAAGGTCAATCATGCAAACATAATGATCAACTGTAGGTGTAATGCAATAAGGGTTACTCATATTATTGAAGTATGTACAGCCCTCATCAACTAAACCTGCATGGCTGCATGCAAATAGAACACATGCAAAGCTTACAATGTCAGGATATGTTCCAGAGTGCTTCATTAATTCAAAGATTTTGAGAGCATCATTGCAAAATCCATTTTGTGCATATCCTCCAATCATGGTATTCCATGAAACAATATTTTTTTGAGGCGTTTTCTCAAACAGTTCGTGTGCCTTGTTAATGTTTCCACATTTTGCATACATGTCTACGAGGGCATTTGCAACTACAACATCCGAGAAAAATCCCCCTTCTGTTATGCTTTGATGGATGTCCATTCCCTGTTCCAAAGCTCCCATTTGGGCGCAGGCTGGGAGTATGCTAGCAAAGGTTGTGGAGTCTGGCCTTACACCTGCCAATTGCATTTGCGTAAAAGTTTTTAAAGCCTTTTCAACACACCCATTTAGTGAGTATCCTCGAATCATGGCATTCCATGAGACCACATTTCTTTGAGCCATTTTGTCAGACAATTCTCGTGCCTTATCTATATTTCCACACTTTGCATACATGTCTACCAAAGCGCTTGAAGCTACAACATCTGACAAAAATCCCCCTTCTGTTATGCTTTGATGGATGTCCATACCCTGTTCCAAAGCTCCTATTTTTGCACAGACAGGAAGGATGCTGACAAAGGTTGCGGAATTCGGCTTGACATATGTCAATTGCATTTGCTTGAATGTTTCTAAAGCCTTTTTGACAAGCCCATTCTGTGCATATCCTACAATCATTGTATTCCATGAAACCACATCTCTTTCAGGCATCCTGTCAAACACTTCGCATGCCTTGTTTATTCTTCCACATTTTGCATACATATCTACTAGAGCATTTCCAACAACAACATTTTCCAAAAATCCTTTATCCTCTATAGTTTGATGGATATCCATACCCTGTTCCAAAGCTCCCATTTTAACACAGGCTGGGAGTACGCTGGAAAAGGTCGTAGAATTTGGCTTCACACCTGCAAATTGCATTTGCATGAAAGTTTCTAAAGCTCTTTCAACAAGGCCGTTTTGTACATATCCTACAATCATTGTATTCCATGAGACCACGTCTCTTAGAGGCATCATATCAAACACTTCACATGCCTTGTCTATGCTTCCACATTTTGCATACATATCTATTAGAGCATTTCCAACTACGACATTTGAGGAAATTCCTATATCCTTTATGCTTCGATGGATTTTCATACCCTGTTCCAAAGCTCCCATTTTGGCACAGGCAGGGAGTAGGCTAGCAAAGGTTGTGGAATTTGGCTTTACACCTGCCAACTGCATTTGCTTGAAAGTTTCTAAAGCCTTTTCAACAAATGCATTTTGTGCATATCCTGAGATCATGGTATTCCAAGAGACCAAATTTCTTTGAGGCATGCTGTCAAACAGTTCACATGCCTTGTTTATGCTTCCACATTTTGCATACATGTCTACAAGGGCAATTGCAACCACCACATCTGATATAACTTCTCTATGTTCTATGCTTTGATGGATGTCCATGCCTTGTTTCAAAGCTCTCATTTTGGCACAGACTGAAAGGATGGTGACAAAGGTTGTGGAATATGGCTTTACCCCTTTTAATTGCATTTTCTTGAAAGTTTCTAAAGCCTTACCAAAAAGCCCATTTTGCGCATATCCCACAATCATGGCATTCCATGTGACCGCATTTCTTTGAGACATTGTGTCAAACTGTTCCCGTGCCTTGTCTATGCTTCTACACTTTGCATACATGTCTACCAGAGCATTTGCAACTACAACATCTGACAAAAATCCCCCTTCTGCTATGCTTTGATGGATGTCCATACCCTGTTCCAAAGCTCCCCTTTTGGCACAGACTGGGAGGATGCTGACAAAGGTTGTGGAGTCTGGTGTTACACCTGCCAATTTCATTTGCTTGAAAGTTTCTAAAGCCTTTTCAACGAGACCATTTACAGCATATCCTATAATCATGGCATTCCATGAGACCACAATTCTTTGAGGCATTTTATCAAACAATTCTCGCGCCTTGTCTACGCGTCCACATTTTGCATACATGTGTACAAGGGCACTTGCAACTACAACATCTGATAGAAATCCCCCTTCAGTTATGCTTTAATGAATGTCCATACCCTGATCCAAAGCAACCATTTTCCCACAGGCAGGAAGGATGCTGGCAAAGGTTGTGGAATTTGACTTTATTCCTGTCAATTGCATGTGCTTGAAAGTTTCTAAAGCCTTATCAACGAGCCCATTTTGTGCATATCCTACAATCATTGCATTCCACGAGACCACATCTCTTTGAGGCATTATTTCAAATAGTTCGCATGCGTTGTCCATGCTTCCACATTTTGCATACATGTCTATTAGAGCGTTTGTAACTACAACATTTGACGAAATCCCTCCATCCTTCATGCTTTGATGGATGGTTAAACCCTGATCCAAAGCTCCTATTTTGGCACAGGCTGGGAGTATGCTGGCAAATGTGAACTGATCAGGTTGGAAACCTGTTCGTTGCATTTGGTGAAACAGTGTGAGTGCCTCGTGAGGATACCCATGTCTTCGGTAAGCTGCAATAATCGTATTCCATGAGCAGACGTCTTGTTCCGTCATGGAGTCAAACGACTTCCGAGGATCAATCAAACTTCCGCACTTGACATACATGTTGATAAGGTTATTATGAAAAGTTATGCGTCTCGCAAAAGCGAATCTCCTGTGAGCGGTGAAAGAGTGCACTTCTCTCCCTTGTGAAAAAGTGTTCTTGATAATGCATGTCTGCAATAATTGAAGATCTGTAGATGAGTCTCCAGGCGGGTTGCGCGTAGTAAGCAGAATGTGCAACGCCTCCTTCAACTGGCCATCTCTACATAATGTTATGAGATTGATATGAGTATTGGGTGGTAATGGCAATGGCAATGGCATTTTATGATTATTATTCGCTCATAACATTGCCTCGGGGCAATTTCAGGTTACACAAACATTGCAGCGCAAATAACATTTTGCCGCGTATGATATAATAGATCAGATCAAGAAAACTGGAAGTTAATGTTGAAAATCTAAAATTAAATGAAGCAATAACCATGACTGGTGGCAGTGGCAACAATCTCAAAACACAGAGAGCGGAAAATGCAACGACAATCTTATTTAGTAGCAAACTGGTGTTTGTTTAATTTTTCTCCTGAAGCTCCCATCTGGGGCTAAATTCAATAGCCGTAAGGCCGTATTTAGGGAATTTTGTAATAAGATATAATCAATGAGAGATTTCAGATATATTGTCAAAAAAATTAAATATAAAAAAAAGGAGAAATGATAACAATAGATCTTTAAGTGCATCGAAATTTAGATAAGAGTATGCTTGTATATGGAGGGAGAAGTTTACACTGAAGTGTGGAGAGACTGGATAATTTGATGGCAAGATAGGATGAAACATGGAAATGGATAACAATTATCATTGGTTTATCTTTAGGCTAAAGATTGATGATAACTTTCATACATGTTCATGAATATCACGGAAGTTTATTGTTCACGTGTTTGTCATAATCATGAATATCACTGAAATTTATTGTTAAATTTTCACTTGTTTATCTTTAGGCCAAAGATTGATGATAACTTTGACACAATTCCATGAATTTCACTCAAATTCAATGGAACAAACTAATATCTCTTTTAAAAGATTCATTGTCAACTCCACCAAATGTTGACTCTAGACCAAAGTTATTAAAAAAATTTATGTTGCCACTTAATAATGTGTTAAGGGATAGGAGAAATCATTAGAAAACAATTGTTTGATAGGAAAAGGGAAAAGTTAATATATGACATTACATATGAGGGTGTGGAGAGATAAATGAGAAGATGGGTAGAAAAGGGAATTGATAAGGGTAATTATTTGTTTGTCTTTAGGAGAAAGATTGGGGATGATCATGAGATGATTCTAAGAATACCATTAAAATACATTGAAGTTTGGAACATTTAGGTAAGGATGTATAACCAACTTTTTCTATATATATTCTATTAAATGTTGAGAAAGTTACATTATCATTTGATATTGAGTTGAGGGGCAAAGAAAATATTAGGAAGCAAGGATAAGTATATTTTTTGAAAAGGGAAATAGGGAAATGCTTTCATGAAAACCAATGCCATTTTTTGAAAAAATTATAGGGTAATTGTGGGGAGAATTTAATGAGAAGATGTCGACAAGGTAATCACTCGTTAACTTTAGGAGAAGAATGAAATATGATTTTGAGATAATTCAAGAAACGTCATTCAAAAGTAATAAAGTCTCAAATATATTTGAGCAAATAAATACATTTCTCAAATAATTTGGAGGCTTAGGAGGGAAAGGATATACATAAGGGTTTATTGTTGGCTTAAAGATGTATATTCCACCACAAGGGAGATGTACATGAAATTAAAGATCATGCTTGAACAAAAATGATTCCAATTTATAAATTAAGGAACTAACTACCATCTATCTATATAATTTATCCAAAGCATCGTAAATTGTGCTCCCTAATGGTGCAAGCCCAATTTCACCATTTGTTTGGATTCTTCTCTTGTGTACACTCCCTACTTTATTTTAGGACCATTTCCAACATCGACCTAACCCTCAACTCTACTTCAAAAATATTTGTCAATGACCTCGAGGCTGAAACTATCATCAAATTCTTGAGATGGGATTATGTCTAGAATCATGGACCCTGCTATTTATATATCCCCTTCAAACAAGACAATAGGCTTGGACACTAGCGCCTAGAGCCATCCCCCTTATTTTGATCAATATTTTGAGGTATCATGTGTGTCAACCTTTCTTTGTGTGGTGTGCTCTTGATTTCAATATTTTATCATTGTGTGTTTTCTTATGTTTTAAAATTAACCTTATACTCCCTTCATAAGCATGAACATTTGACATTTAAAAAAAATAACCCTTGAACAAATGGGAGCTTGCCTCAATCAAGCCCCTGCTTAGGTATTTCTACCTCTTAAACATTTTAGAGGCTTCAAAAGGAAAGGCTATAGGCAAGAATTTATCATCAATTATTGAGATCTATTCCATTAAATGTTGAAAAACTTACATTATCATTTAATATTGAGTTGAGGTGCAAGAAAGATCCCAAGAAGCATGGATAAGTATATTTTTGGAAAGGGGAAAGGGTGAATGCCTATATGAAAGCCAATGCCAATCTTTGAATAAATTATAGGGTAATTGTGTGCATAATTTAATGAGAAGATGAGGTTGAAGAAGGGAACTGATAACGTAATCACTTGTTAACTTTAGGAGAAGAGTTAATGGTGATCTTGAGATAATTCTAGAAATGCCATTCAAAAGAAATTAACTCCTAAATAACTTTGAATAAATAAATGCATTTCTGAAATAATTTAGAGGCTTGAGAGAGAAAGGATATACTGACAGGTCTATTATTGGCTTTAAAATATCTATTCCGCCACAAGTGAGATGTAAATGAACTTAAACCAAGCTTGAAAAAAATATCTAATTTGTATAAATTTATAAACTAACTACCACCTATTTGTATACTATATGTGACATCATGAATTATGATCCCTAATGGTGCAAGCCAGATTTTACTCTCTATTTGGCATTTTCTCTAGTGTACACTCTCATAGTTTATTTTATGACCATTTCCAACCTTGACCTAACACTTGACTCAATGGATGCACTATTGTCATCTTGAAAACCTTTATTGGTGACTTGGAGCTTGAAGCTATCATAAAAACCTAGAGATGGGATCACATATAGAATCATGGACCCCACCATTTTAGATCCCCTTTAAACAAACTATTAGGCTTGGACACTAGTGCCCAACACTAGCATCAGGCCCCCTATTTTTCTCAATATTGTAGGATACAATGTGCTTCAACCTTTCTTTGTGTGACGTGCTCTTAATTTTGACATTTTATTGTTGTGTTTTTTTCCTATACTTTTAAATTAACTTTGCAATCCCTTCATAAGCATGAAAAATTGAAATTTGAATAAAAATACCCTTGAGCAAATAGGAGATTGCCTCAATCAAGCTTCAAAAGGCTATAGGATCTAGAGGCTTAAGTATTCCTACCTCTTAAACATTATAGAGGCTTCAAAAGGAAAGGCTATAGGTAAGGATCAAAGTTGTCAACTTGTTAATATCTATTCCATTAAATGTTTAAAATCTTACATTATAATTTAATGTTGAGTTTAGGGTCAAGGAAAATATTATGAAGAAAGAATAAGTATATTTTGGAAAGGGGAAAGAGGGAAATGCCTATATGAAACCTAATGCTAATATTTGAATAAAATATAGAGTAATTGTGTGGATAATTTGATTGGAAGATGGGGTAGAAGAAGGGAATTGACAAGGTAATCACTTGTAAAATTTAGGAGAAGAATTGAAGGTGATCTTGAGATAATTATAGAAATTTCATTTAAAAGAAATTAAGTCAAAAATATCTTTGAGAAAATAAATATATTTCTTAAGAAATTTGGAGGCTTGAGAGAGGAATGATATACTTATGGGTTTATTATTGGTTTAAATATGTCTATCCCACCACAAGAGAGATTACATGAACTTAAACCATGTTTGAACAAAAAATAATTCCATTTTATAGATTTAGAAACTAACCACCTATATATATATTTTATATAGTGGCATATTTTTTTCTCCCTAATGGTGCAAACCAAATCTCACTCTCTATTTGGAACTTTCTATACTATAGACTCCCCTAATTCATTTGAGGACCATTTCCAACCTTGACCTAACCCTTAACTCAATGAATACACTATGTGGTTCCTCAAATACCTTTATCAATGATCCCAACCCCAAAAGTATCATCGAATTCTTTAGATGGGATCATGTCCAAAATCATGGACCCCATCATTTATAGCTCCCCTTGAAACAAGGTAATAGGTTTGGACACTAGTACCTAGTGCTAGTATCCCCCCTATTTTGCTCAAGATTTTGGTATATAGTGTGTGCCAACCTTTCTTTGTGTGATGTGGTTTTGATTTCAATATTTATCATTACATATTTTCTTATACTTTTAAATTAACCTCGTAATCCCTTCATAAGCATGAACATGTGACATTTGAAAAAAAATGAAGGATTTGAATTCTGTGACAAGCCCTACCAAAGTGATTATCTAACTCTACTATTTTTAAAACACTCTTAATCTAGGTACAATTTATATAGTTGTTAGCACTCATATTTTTTATGAAATAAGCTCTTTAAATGTTGAATGTTAAATAATGATAAGAAAGACTCATTGATGATCTAATTACACCTCTCCAATGGTGGTTTTGTATAGTTCTTGATTGGTTCTCATATTCTAATTTTTGAATCCTAATTTAACTTATCATCATCTATCGTCCTTGAGCATATAATTTGTTACATGGGTTAATTATCATACTATCTTGTTTGGGGAATTTAGGAATCCACTCTAAAACACTTGACTAGGGTTTCATATTTTTTCATTTTCATTTTTTATTGCTTGAAACAATCTTATACACATTTAAAGATCTAGACCTTATAATGTTTGTTTAACCTGGATATTCATAGAGGTAAGAATACCTAAGCTTGTCTTGACTGAGGAAAGGTCCTATATAGGCAGAACTACCATTCCCTCTCTTTGTTCTTGTGCAGATTTAGATTAGAAGATAGACAATGATCAAAAGGTATAGAATGCCCAATACTAGTCTGTTTTCAATTTTGACTTATGTTTGAATGGTATTTTCCCAAATATCCCCTTATCTTATCTTTGCCATTTCTTTTTATACTTTCTTCTCTTGGACTACAACACCAATTCCTCTATCCTATACAATCAACTCCTATTTCTAGTACCAAGTTCTATTTTGTACCCTCTTTCTATCTTGGTACCTCTCTTTGTAAAATTTTGTCATTATGTTTTTTTAACAATCTCTTAGTTATCTTTTTTATTGCACATTTAGCTCTAATTAGACAACACATCAACTAATCTATCTTCTTTGCAACAAAGAAACATGACTTACATAGCTTGGAAAATTTTTAAGACAATATCCAAGCACAAATAGTTTTTTTTAGTTTATGTTCCAATGTTTTGTATAGAGAAAATTGATCTAGGTTAATTTACTAGTTTGTCTAGGATCACTTTTCTCACATTACATTTTGGTGAACCTAATAGATCATATAATTGAAAATCTTATAGGCTCTAACATAATTATTGTATCCTTATCGTGAATATTGATAATTTAGTTGATTTATTAGGCATTTTCTTCTCTAAGGATATTGTATTTTTTAGTTTAGAAAACATAACACTTTTAAAGAAATTTTTTATTTTCTTCTAGATTAGGAAAAAAAGTTCAACAATGTTTATTCTATTCCTTAATCAACATTGGTCATCTTTTCATCATCTTTCTTCAATCTCATCTCTCTTTTCCCCCTTTACATTTTTGTAACATTGGAGGAAGATAGATTATTCAATCATGTCAGATCTCCTTCCTTAGAGTTTTGATGCATTTGACGATCTATTTAGTATTGATAATTTCTATATGTTGGATGAAGCTCTTGATGACTTCATCTCTATATAGTAGTTCTCTACAAATTAAAAAACATCTTAGTATCAAATTTTGATTAACAAAATTTATGTTTTTGCTTACAAAAATAAACTTGCAAAACCTTCAATTGTGCATCTTCATCCAGATGTTCATCATGTCCACAACAAAAAACTAGTGATAATTATTGAAGGTGTTAAAAAACCACTTCAACACCTTATATACATTTTAAACTTCTAAAAAAAACTCAAGATAATAATCATAATCAAGATGTGTCACAAAACTATGCACTTCATCTTTGCCTTTAATACTTAAGATAATAAACAACCTAAAAAACATCATTCATTCCACCTTCTCAACCTATACTTCCTCTAGCACCTTGCATATCTTAACATGTTGGAAGAGTATGTTATTGTCAAGCAACTTAACACTACTCCAACTAAGATATCACTTTTTGATTTGATACAAAACTCACCTACATACAATATAATGCTCCAAGAGGCCTTACAAATGATGGTTTCCCCACCTTTTGTTAGGTTGAGTGGTGTAGCAACTCTATTAGATTCTATTTATTGCCAACAATTTTGGACATTTTATTCACACAACATGAGTTACCTCCATAAATTTTTCAACAACAATATGTTCTAGTTATGATTATGGTTTTCATTAATAGAAATGGGATAAATCATACTCTTATTGATAATGGGTTATGGCTAAATGTGTGTAGGATAGACTTATTACATAAGATCGATGTGGATAAATCCCCAATTAAACTTGAATATATTTCTCTTTGTGGCTTTGATGATGTGGGAAGCCATTTTTTGGCTACAATCATGCTATAATTTAGGGTAGGACTTGTGACTTCACCTATACTGGTCCATGTTATGTCTGAGGTGCTTTCATACAATATTTTTTTTGGTAGGCCATGGATTCATGCCATGTGGGAAATCACATCTACTCTTAATTGAAAACTAAAAGAAATATATAATAACAAGATTCATACAACTGAGGCCGATGTAACTAGAGTAGTTTCTTACAAGAAAAGACCAGTTGCCAACCTCCTATATCAGGATCTCTTAGCACTTTAATTGTTTCTTAAATATAAGTGGATCTTCCACATCCTATTCATAGAAACATAGATAAAGAATTTAAATCACCTATAAGTGCACTCATTGGTGATAATTGGGGTTTATTAGACTTTAGAGCTTCTTTTATTCAGGAGTATAAAGTTTGAAAATTGAAGCTTGACACCCCAAAGGTGGTGTCAGTTACATCCATGAATGATCCTTCTACTCAATCTACTACCTTTGATTCTTCTAAAACATGTAAAATTAATAACCAAATTCTTTTAATTTAAGAAAAAATATTTATCATGCATCTACTTTTCAATATGTCACTAATGTTAAGCTACAATATTCACAAGAAATGGCTTCCATTAATCATAGTGGATTTAAAATATTATCATAGTTTGTGTAGAAAGGAAATGATGGGTTGTATATGCTCTTGGTATTAAATTGCCTATAGAGGCTAATCCACATGACTCTAGGATTGGCTTGGAATACTATCTATCAAATCCCACCAAAGCCTCTAGTATACCCTATCTTAATGTTATTATGATGTCCATATCTCAATCTAAGTCATCTTTATCACTTAATCTTATTTATTTTGAGATGATTGAAACAAGCTCTACTTTTAGTAAGCCTTTGATATTTTTCCAATAGATTAATCTTGGATGAATTCATGGGATTTTAGGAATACCTTCCTTGATATCACTATGACCATGGATTTCCATATTGTTTAAATATTGAAACATACATTGGGAAAGATGTTGACTTATCAGATGATACCATTGAAGCTCTAAATTTTGGCAAAATTTAGAGTTCTATATAATGTGAAAACCCTAAAAATAGCCCCTAAAATCCCATGCTAAATGAATAAGTTCTCTATGAAATCATATTGATCAAGTATGTATATTTGTATTCATTCATTTACAACCCCCCACAATCAAATCTGATAGATATATCAAGTACCAAATAATTAGGGTGTGCATATGTTTTACAATTTACATACACAAAACCATTACAAGTTTCCATTTTTGAAACTCGATATTTCAATGTCTATTACCTTTCTTGCCAAATTAATCCTTCCTCTATATTTTCCATATCATAATATATCCCTATATCAATTTCCAAGCCTACGTGACTATTGGCATTAAGTGATGATAATCGGTCGGTAAGCCTGCTAGGTATTAGTGTTGTCATTGATTGGCAAACAAAGTATAGAGACTTGTCACATCTATAAAGTCTACATATCCAAGGAGATCTGTATGAAAGGAAGATGGTTTGGCAAAAGTACTGGCTACCACCAGTCACTATACAAAGCATCAACAACTGGGTAGTGTATACAGTATAGCAAAGGAGGGTTCAATTGAGGACTTGGCTACAACTGGTGTAGTAAAAAATAGGGACAAAAATACTAAACTAGTGTCAAAAATACAACCAAGGATGGTGCAACCAGTGAGCCAAGGAAAGGGGCAATAACAGCTCAACAACCCTTACCTGCTCACAGCATGAGGATCTCAACCAATCTATTAATGACTCTAGTATGAACCGAGGAAGAGATAGGCAAACTAACTATTTCAATTAACTCTTTGATAGAGAATTCTTGCACTAAATATAGAAGTCTTTGAGTTAAACTGGTGATCTATTTGAAGCGACCCTGGAGGTTTTAAAGCCGAGATCAATGGCTTTAAAACTAGTGATCAGATTGAGGCGAGTCTGGAGGATTTAAAGCTGAGATTAGTGGCTTTAAAACAAAGTGTTATCTCCCATGAAGGAAAGTTACTTGACACACAACTACTGCTTTCCTCATTAGACAGATAAAGCAAGGGCATGCATCATATGTTTCCTCAGTAAACTGGTACTCCACTAAGCAACGAATCCAATGAAGATCTGGAGTTAGGTCATGCTTAATGAGCTCAATTAGGGCTAGGACCCTATATATTTTTTTGTCCAAGGAAAATAGAAGTTGCCTTCATTCTACCGAGTAAAAGAATGAACCTGTACGCTAAAGAAGCCAAGGGTGGAAAGAAGAAAGAAGAAGTGATAAAGAAGATTGTGTAGAGTAGCATAATAGTAGAGGAGAAGATATTTGCAGTGACCGGTGATGCTTCTCAGTTGAGCACAAACAAAGATCTTATCAGGCTATACTTAGCCATCTGTAAAAGGTCAAACCTTCTATTGTTCTCTAGTAATTACAATAGTTAAATCCCAGTATTTGGGTGGACTCTAACAGGTCCCTTGTATCAAATCCCTTAACCACGTGGCATCTTGTAAGGTGTTCAAAGTCCTTTAATCAAGCAGGCACTAATCGACCTTATTGTAACAAATCCCTTAATCAGGTCAAACCTAGTAGTGTGTTATTATCCTTTAATAGGGAAAGCTCCTTACAGGGCATACTCTGGAAGAGTACAAAATTTGTGAGGTCTCCTCACACCGTGGTTTTTACCCTAACTAGGTTTCCACATGATAAATCTAGTGTCAATGTGTGATTGTTTTCTTACTGTTATTATATGCATATAACCGACTGCCTTTCAACTGTAAGTTTACTTCACCAAATTTAAAGAAGAAGAAGTTTTAGAGGTGCTAATTCACCCCTCCCCTCTCAGCACTGGTTGGGACTATCAATTGGTATCAAAGTCTCATTTTGTTTTCTTCACTGCTTGACCGCACAAAGAAAAAGGCAAGATGATGAGAAAGGAAGGACTAAAGTTTTCAAAAGAAAACTTTACTCTTTGGTGCAGTAGGATGAAGCTGTACATGAAGACCACCAGCGATCAATATTGGAACCATGTCACAACTGATTACACAGAACCCACTGGCACGCTAACACCTGATCAAAAGAAGATCAAATATGAGCACACGGCTACTTAGGACATGATAGCTAGCATGCTACCTGATCATGTGTATGCTGAGATAGAACATCTTGATTTTGCCTTCAAGATGTGGGGCAAGTTGCAAACGGTCTATGGAGGGGATCCAAATGTTCAAAGAGCCAAGGTTGAAAGCCTCAGAGGAAAGTATGATGACATGAGAATGAATGAAGGAGATGACATCGAGCAATATAGCAATTGGATAAAAGAGGTGATCAAATCCATTAGAAGCGCTGGAGGAATGCTCAGTGAAGAAGAGGTGGTTAGAAAAATACTGAGAACTCTCAAACCTTAGTATGCCATCAAGATCTCAACCATTCAAGAGCTCAGATCGGTGACCAAAGATTAAGTCACCTTAGACTCCCTAATTGGTAAGCTAGCTGCTTTTGAATTAAGCAATTTTGATAATAGCTTACCCATCCAGGAAGTAACTTTTAAGTCCTCTGCCAATATATCTTCCACTAAAAAGGGAAGAGAAATCGTAAATGCTCTACCGATAAGTCTGGTAACCTTGTTGAGAGTCTTCTTTCAAAGGAGATGGAGCAAGATGAGTTTGAAGCACTCATTGCTAGGAGATTCCCCAAAGGAAAAGGCAAGTACAAGAGAAAGCTCCCTTTGAAATGCTTCTCTTGCAACAAGATAGGACATATTGCTACAATGTGTCTTGATAATGAACATAAAGATAAAAGAGACTGGTTCAAGAGAAAAGAAAAGAAGGAATGCTACCTTGTAGAGGAAGGAGTCATGGACAATAAGTCTAAAGACTTAGATGATCTAGAAATTGCATTTGTGGCAATAAAGGAGGATAGCCTTGTGATAAGTGAAATTATTCTTATCTCACAATCACATCAGTACGATGATTGGATCATCGATAGCAGATGCACTCACCACATGACTGGTGACAAGAATAAATTCATCAGCTTGGAGCTCAATGACAACGGATCAGTTACCTTTGAAAATGATGCTCCATGTGCCATTAAAGGTAAAGGCTCTATTGAAATCTGCAATGATGCTATTTGTGAAGATGTGTACTAGGTTGAAGGACTCAAGTACAATTTAATGAGTGTTGCACAACTGAATAACAAAGGATTTCTTTTAGAATTTGGACAAGGTTCCTATATAGTAAAGAATCAATCCAGAACTCATGTTGCAAATAGTAGACAAATCAAAGGTAATCTATTTTTTTGGTTGAATGCAAAATCTAGATATGGAATGAATGCAATTAATCTATTTTTTTGGTTTTTTTGCGCAATGGTTCAAAGATAGTCTATGTATGATATGGAAACTGATGTTTGAAATTGATATTGATATGAGATAGAAACTGGTTGAAATTGATATGAAGATAATAGGTCCTGAATGACCAAAGATAATGTTAACTATAACAGCAAATGAACTGATGATTGTGAAAAAGTGTCAAAACGCTTGATTTTGAACCTTATGATTGCGAAGAAGTGAGTGACCGATTCCAGACCCAATTGTCGATAAGAATCACATTGGTATCACATCTGAACCCTTCAGTTTCTGAAGAACCAAGGAAATAACACAATTGAACTGATAGTTGCAAAAACTGATACAATTTACAAGATTAAGAGAATAACAGATTCATATGGATCTCGATGAATCTGATATGCCCCAAGTGATGATAGATTTGCCCCAAGTGATGAGGACTTTTGATTAGTCAGCAACTAGACGTGGTTGTTGTCTTGATTACCAAGGAAAGATTGATAGACAAAATTAGATTTACAAATTTTGAATGATGTGCAATACCATGCCCCCTTCGGGATTAAAATTGAAATCTGACAAGAAAAGTCATTGTTGATAGTTTAGAAGTATGTTAATTGATTTAAGAAGTGGTTAAACATGTTCAAGAATGCATTTTGCATCGTTTGGAGGTCCTGGAGACCAAGTTTGACTAGGTGAAACTATGAGTTGACCATAGTTGACCAAGTTGAAATTTTGATAGTTTGATATAAGATAATCAGTTAAGTTGAATTATAGATTCTTGTGATGATAGAAGGTTGATTATGCAAGTGGTTAATAATATGAATGATCGTAGATTTTGATTTTGATCCCGAAAAAGGATTCTACTTGCTGTTTCATTGGAGGAACCTTCATGTAAGATTCAACTCTTGTTAGATTTGAAGATGCAAGTGGAGAATTGTTTAAGCATTGAAGTTCGTTTAGCCATTGTGAGATCATGCAGTCATGCAAAAATGCAAAGAAACATGCAATATGAAATACAACCTAAGACCTAGGACTTAGTCACTGATCATTTGTCGATCATTCTCATCATTGAATTTTTAGGTAACTAGATAAATCAATACAATGCCCACTAGTTATGAAACCATAGACATATGAATATCGATTTGTATGCACAAGAATCAATACAACACCCATTGATTAGGAAACCATGGATATATGAATATTGATTTTGTTTTCGGAATGTCAAATTAGATATAAGTACCAAAGCATAAATGCCAAGATGATCTGAATATCATGTCCACTTTGATATAGCAATTTGTATAAGCATCAAAACATAAATGTCGGGATGACCAAAATACACCTTGCGTTCAGACACATCAAACAGTCAAGAGATCATTCTAAATCCAATGTGAATTACCCGTAGTGACCCTTTATCATTCACATCCTTAGGTAATATCGCGTTTCACAATAGGAGAAAGAAATCAATCAAAAAAGACAATAGTTAGATCAAACTTCCTTGAATTTTCTGGGTATCAATGGTCAAGGTATGCATGGCCATCCAATTCGAGATAGAGGCTCTTATAGTCGGACACCATTTCAATTCAAAATTTCTAAAGTTGTTAGATTTTCACATACAAGTAGAAGACAAAGAAAAGATTATGCCCCCAGTCATCACTCTCTAAATCCTGTAAAGGACATCATCAAAGAGCTTGTGGGAACACAATGTGCAAAATTTTCAATGTGAATTAGTAAGCATACAAGGAGATAAAAGCATGTAAAAAGCATAGATTGTTTTCAGTTTGTGTTTGATTGCATTGTTGTAGAGGCAAAATCCTTTCTGGAGACGAGACAGACAGACTGACTCAAATGAAGCTTCAAAGGACCTTGACTAGATATGATACGTCTAAGATACATTGGAGGCCATAGGATATGACATTGATTGCCCCCAAGTTTGAAACATTGATAGGATACAGACAGTTGGGCCGATTGGTGTACAGACTGACTTATTGAAAATTGGAAATGCAAAAACAAATTGGGAGATATGTACAAACTAAAGCAAGATTGAAAGCTAGGAAAGACCAAGATTGCACTAATAGATGGAGCATTTTGAAACAAGTGGCACCCGTTTGCCGGGTTTTCACCATCTTGGTAGAGATTCTATTTTTGCTACCAAGGCACCTATTTCCAGGTTTTCACCAAGGCACTTTTTCTTTTTCTTTTTTTTTTGTATTTTTCATTCTTTTAATTTTTTTGTACTTTTGATATTTTTTACTTTTTTTGTGAATCATCAAGGCACCTATTGCTAGGTTTTCACTAAGATGTTCATTTTTTCAGGACTTTTTCAGATTTTTACAATTTTTTCAGGACATTTTACCATACATTGAATACCTTAGGCATAGAATTTCTTTAGATGGAGAATGTTGATTGGTTCTCGGAGCTGTTCTCCTTCAGTCATGGAGAGTTGATAGGCACCAAAGCCAAAAGTAGCAGTGATTACAAAGGGACCCAGCTAGTTGGATTCAAACTTCCCCTTGTGTTCTCTATGTGATTGATTTTTAGGATTCTCTCTCAAGACTAAATCACCAATCTGAAATTCTGTGTTTGACTTTCTTGTTGTAGCCTCTAGACATTCTTTTCTAATACACTCTGAGATGATCATACACTACTTGTCTGCACTCATCTAGTAGTTCAAGTTCTTGTAACTTAGACACTCTGTAGTCATCATCAGTTACTAGACCATGCATTTTGATTCTTAGTGATGGGATTTCAACCTCAATAGGTAGTACTACTTCAGACCCATAAACTAAAGTGAAAGGTGTAGCCCCAGTGGGCATTCTGATACTTGTTTTGATACTTATTCTGATACTAGTTCTGATACTTATTTTGATACTTTCTTTGATACTGGTTCTGATACTGGTTCTTATACTTATTCCGATACTTATTCTGATACTGGTTCTAATACTTGTTTTGATACTTGGTATACTTGATAGCATCTTTTTCTATTGCAAACTCCCAAGCAAGATCATATCATGCAATCCCAATGTCTAGCAAGGTGGAGAACAAGAGGCATTGGCAAGCTAGTGGAAGAGATGGAAGACAAGAGAATGAATGAGAATGAAAGGAAGAAATCCTCAAGGGAAAACTCTTCAAGGGTACCCAAGCTAGGGAAAAATGTCATGTAAAGTGCATTTGGACAAGCAATGAAAGGCTAGCATAGGATAAGTCACAAAAGCGTACTACCAAATAAAGAAAGGATGCAGTCCAAAGGAGTAGACGTGTCAAGAGGCTTCATAGCATCGTGTTTTACTCTTTCTTTTTTTTCTTTTTAGATCAAGACCAAAGGGGAAAAGGATAGCGATAGGAAAAATGTATGGAGGAAGATAGACATGAAGGATAAACATGAAAGGAATGAAAGAAAGATCATCGTAAAATAGCTCATGAGATAGCCAAATATTCGTGTATAGATCAACATTGTCAAGATCAAAGAGAGAAGATGAAATGGATGAAATATGTAGAACTATGCATGACGCCTGATTGCTAGGTTTTCATCATGGTACTTATCCAAGCTGCCACAAGGGAGTGGTTTTCACCATAGGATGAATTTATTTCTCTTTACTTTTTCTACCAAGGCACCTGTTTCCAGGTTTTCACCAAGGCACATTTTCAATTATTTTATTTTATTTTATTTTATTTTTTGGGAAGAAGGCAAGCTTTTTAGATAATGCTCCTTGAAAGGATAGACCATGATATGCCAAGGATTCAAAATGATATGCTCAAAGATTTTGATAGGGAAAGGGAGATGGAAGAGAAAAATGGAGGATAAGGTTTTATGTATAGCGAGTGAGGTTGGAAGATAGGAGGAATAGGCAAATGAAGAAAAATGATAGAAGGTAGAAGGATAATGAATGAAAGGATTGTGAAAGGGTAGATGGAAAGGAAAGCAAGATCAACATCAACACACACCTTGGAGGGTGGCGAGAGGATGGAGGAAATGTGAATGAAGGAATACGTGAAGGAATATGGTGAATGGATAGCAGAGGTTGTGGTTTAGGCACATGGAATGGAAGAATGTTTTTGGAAGAAGATGAAGTGGAAGTCTTTGGAAGCTTGAATGTCAACTTCACTTGTTGTTCAACACCAGACTCTTTCAAGAGAGACTTTGGAATCCATATAGCCGTAGGCTTTTCATTTCTTTTTGATAATCTAGAGAGAATATCTTTAATGATAGATTTTGGAACCCATACTTGTCTTGTAATTTTTTTCTTAAATATGTCTTTTGACTTTATGCCTCCATGTCGATTAGAGGAGACATGGTGATCTTCTTTTTTTATGGATTCTTGTATTGCTTCTTTTTCTTGTATTGAACATTCAAGTTACTTCCAAAAGACTTGGGACTTGTGGAAGAAGAAGGAGGATATGAATGGTTTAGATGGGTGGGTGGATGGAAATGATTCAAGGGTGTGTATCTATGTTGATCTTGAGGAAAGATGGGAGATGGAGGGATGTAAGGACCCAAGATGGATGGTGAACTAGGAGAGTTAGGAGGGGAAAGTGAAGGGACATAAGGACCCAAGATGGAAGGAAGGCGTGAAACCCTTAGTTTTGGTGGAGGAGGTCCAAGGATGGACGTAGAAAATACAAAAGGATAATCAATAAGTTCATCAACATTTATATGACAACCAAGGACATCAGCATCTTTAGATTGAGCATTAAGATTTTCAATAGAATCGTGGACATCTTGAATATGAGCACCTTCTTTGATAGGATTTTTCAAAGCTTGCAAAAACTTAGGAAGAGTAGAAAGTGGAAACGAACATGGAGTGGTAGAATAAGAAGATGGAAGACTTTGATCTTGACAAGGATCTTTGGATAACATAAGCGCATAATTTTTCTCTTGATTTTCAATAAGCTTAACATTGGAAGTAACAACACCATTTTTACCAACCTTAATGGAAGTATCATATTTGGAAATCACAAGTGGGGTAAGGTTATTTTGATCATCAATAAGCTCAACAGTGTAAGTAGTGTCATGATCTTGCTTAGGAGAAGACTTAAGACATGATGGAATGCATGAGAAAGGGTGTGCAAGATTAAAAGAACCATGGAACAGATAAGAGACATCATGAAAAGGATTGGATGACATGGAGGTTTCTTGATCTTGATCTTTCTTTGCATTCTTTTCTTTATCATTTTTAGAGTCCTCTTGACATGGAGCCACTTCTAAGGACAAGGAAGCATGTTGGGATTGTATGGAAGACTTTGGAAGAGATGGTGGAGGACTAGCTGAAGTAGGCATTATAGCATATAAAGGTTTAGGCTCTTTAGGTTTAGCATTATTGAAAGTATTTGCAGCCAAGTGAAGGTTAGCTTGAGTTTCTTTGAGAGGTAGCTCTTGAGGATAACTATAGGAAACCACATGAAAAGTATTAGGACCTTTGGTGGATGAAGGACTTGTGAAAGATTTGAAAGAATTGGAAGCTTTAGGAAATGTATGGGCATTAAAGGAAGTAGGGATGGAAGGGAACCATCACAAGATAAAGGTTCAACATTAACATGATCTTGCTTGAGAGTATAATCTTTATCTTCGGTATGAGAGTTTTTAGAGGAGAGATCCTTGTAGTATGCATGTTTATAATTAGCTTGGTAAGCTTTCTCTTCCTCAATAGAAGTAGATGTATCATCTAGGTATTGTTCACAAAACTCATCAAAGTCTCTTTCAAAATTAGAATCATATGGATCACCATCACGATCTATCCAATGTGACATCCCATTTCCAGTAAGCACGAGCACACGGTGAGGAGGACTCTTAGAACAAAGGTGTCATAGGTATCACTATATTGTCCCTCATCATAGTCTTCAAAGATGGGTGTGTCACTCTCCATGGAAGAAGTATCAAAAGGATTATCACGTTGCTCATATTCTATCCAGGGGCATGGTGACATGTACAAGTCTTTATCAAATGGAAAAAGGGCATAAAGGTTCCATGGAGAACTCTTTAGGTTCCTTTTCTTTCTCAAGTTTGTTAAGCTTGACTTGCATAGCATGCATCTGTTTCATCATAGCGGTGATTAGAGTTTCTTCCTCATGTGTACTGATTCTTTGAGACATGTTAGGAGTTTTAGGACTTCCTGGAATAGATTGATGTAGAGTTTGTTGATTGACTCCTTGAATTGATGGAGGGGGAATGTAACCAATTTTTAATCAAAAGTTGCTGGTACCATCATCTTCGTAAAGACTAGAATTGTAAAGTTGTTCACGAGTTGGACTTTGGATATGAGTCAAAGGTAAAGTATGAGATACTTCCTCAGATTTCTTGTGAGAGGAAGCCCTAGTTTCCACCATTAACCTTGGGTGAAGCAAAATAATAAGATAGAGACAACTGAATAATGAATTGATTCAAGAAGATCAAATGATGCAACCTTGTCAAGGTTTGGTTGATTGAAGCTTGGATTAGATGTAAATGAAGGAGACTGTGCCTTGGATGTATGGATGGATTCCCAAAAGATAGTGGACACGAGTTCACAACACTTAGCCATTTTGATGATTGATTGAAGATTGATAGTTATGACAAAGTTTTGACACAAGATGATAAAGACTCAAATTGATTACACAGAAAGCTAAATCAGATTCAAAAGGCCACTTTAGGAAAATGATTGGATTCTCAGTATTTTCTGCTATGTTCCTGACACAGTGATTTGCTTGACAGATTTTGGAAATAGGCTGGAACAACTAGGTCTCTGATAGTTCTGACAACTTTTTGACAACTTTTTGAAATTTCTCAAATGAATCTCTGTAGGCTCGTACGACAGTGGGTATGGCATGAAATGACAATTGAAAAAATTGTATGACTATTGCAAAACTCGCACGACAGTTGATAGCAGGAATTTTGAATTTTGAAAATGACTGGTAGCAAAACTCGTATGACAATATACCTGATACCATATGACAATCTGGGGGCTTTGAAATGACAATAGCCAAAAAGTCATACAACTTTCTGACTTTACAAAATGACTGTTGACTCCAGAAGGTGTTTTACTTCAATTTTTGCAAAATTTGGGTTTTTAGTTTCAGATTGTTTGCAAATTTCAATATCCAGATTTGAGGATTGTAATAGATTTGTTTGTTTTCAGTAACTAGATAGATAAGCAAGCACACAAAATAATAAATAAGTGATTTCAAGCATGTCTGAAGACAATGAACAAGGGCAAAAGCAACCTTGCACATGAACAATCAAGTGACTTATTTGTGCTAATCCTTAGAAGTGCTAATTGTGTATGTTTCAAAAAGTTTTACATTAATGCACATATTCCTAGAAAATGAAAATTTGGCCTCACTAGGGTTTTTAGTAATGGTTTGACTCTGCAAATTTTATGATCCAAGAGGGTGAACTCTAATCCAGGCGCACTGGAGTTTTGACACAGTCTGAGAACTTAATCTTCAGGATCTGCAAGGGAGATCTGACAACCCAACAAGAGACCACACCTATGGAGATTTTTTCCAACAGGACATTTATATAGCGGTTGTCACTACCACAGTGAAAATGGCTATTACCGCTTAAGGTTCCATCAACATGGTTAACCCAATTAAGGGAATGTCCACTATGGTTAACCCTCTCTAAAGGTGACTCACAAAATATACCACATGGAGACTGGTTCCAAATTCAAGGATTTGGGTTTCTGGTACTATCTAAAAAGGAAGTAGAGCATAATCCCCTAGCCTTTTCACTTTTAACCTAAACAAAGCAGACAGAATAATCTGACACACTAAGACCAAGATTATCTCACAAAGATCTATGACGTCAACCCCTTATGATCTATCAACCTCTCTAGAGAGAGAATGCCTCGATCAAAAGTTGAAGACACAAGGATCTAGTGGAACGTGAGACTCTCTCAATATCCTCCCTACTTACAAGGGTTCCTTCGTTGAGAAGAGTTTTGCTAGAAACTCACTCTCTCAAGAGCCATGAATAGTGTTCATAGGGCCTATTTACTATGTGTAACATAGATGCTTGAAAGTAAATCTATGTTCATTTTTAGAGCTCAAAATGAAGTCTGTGATATGAAAGCAAGAAAAGTCACACAAGCTTGACACAAGAGAGTTTGTTTTATGTCCCAAAATGAAGTGTTATCAGATGTAATAGAATATCTGAGTTTCTTGCAATGCGCTTAGTATATTTTACCTATTTTAGCAATTTTTGTTGAGCTTTTCCATGCAAGCAAGCCACAAACTCTCCAACAAGCCAACAAGCAAACAAGCAAACAAGATATGCAAGGTATATTCAACTTATGCAAACCCTAGGGTTAGATCTAAAAACCAATTTTTAGGAGCAATAATAACTGGCAAATAATCCAAATGACAATTCATGTCATGCATTGAATCATATGAAAAATAAGTGCATACCCATCACAAATTTTTTTTTTTGTTGCATTTGACCTAGTCAACAAGATCTGATTTTTTTGATATGATTTTAGCCACAAAAATAGAAGTGCAAAATAGAGACCCCTACTAAAAAACAAAAAGTTTTCCAAAAATGTAAAAAATTTAGAAAAATATTTTCATTTGTGCCCTAGAGACCCATTTTATCAAAACATACTAGTTTTTGTAAATTGACTATTTGAGCTATTATATTGCATCCAAATTTAAAACACAAAGAATGGATCCCCTATATAATTTGAAGAGCTTTTTGAAAATGTAAAAATTTCCAAAAAATATGATGATTTGTGCCAAAAATGAATTATTTATGAAAAATAAAAAAAATTATTAAAAATTCAAAACATCTCAAAAAATTCTAAATTTTTTATCGAAGCTTCCTTGATATGTGTCCAACTTGCAAAAACAATTTCAGACCAAAAATCTAAGCCGTTTTGGAGATAAAATTAAATCTTTGAAAATTTAGGGTTTTAGTCTCCAAGTAAATCTGCACAAGGGAGTTATCTCCAAAAAAATAACCAAAACCAGCATGTAAAGGTGGGTTGCCCCACAATGGGTGCCAAAAATATGTGTGTAAATTTTGTACCTGATCTGTAGACACAACACTTCAGTAAAACATTAGAGGTTAGCAAAAATTAAAATCATGCAATAAATGAAAACTTAACTAACCAAGTGATTTACTGCCTTCTAATAGATGTGAGTATGTATTCTCAGATTGGACTGAGATCAGTGACCTTGACGACACCTAAACGAAGGATTTGAATGCAAAATCTAGATATGGAATGAATGTAATTAATCTATTTTTCTGGTTTTTCTATGCAATTAGAATGAAAACTTGATATGAATCTATGCTAATATGGAAATTGATATGCTAAAATGATCTAACAATAATATGAAAACAAAGGTGATCTCACAAAGCTATTGATTCACAAAGAAGCTTCGATTCTCCAGATAGCAATTCGTTAGCATAAGTTTGCAAATCTGAGATGGATGGATTGATAATGAAGAGCTAAGGCCTTAATTTATAGAAATCTAGGGCTTTGGAGGTGCATGAAAAAAAAGTCATAAATCACTCAAATAACTCAGGTTGATTTTTGAGTTATTTTTAAATAAAAGATAATTAACTCACAAAAACATGCAAAAGTAGAGTTCAACCCAAAATAGAGTTTAACTTTAATTGATAACTGATAGTTGTCTGCTTTTCTAATTGTGCATGATTTATTTATGAATTAATTTAATAATAAAGTGATTTATTTCCAACTTAACTGATTTTGAAAAATAAAACAATTGATTTATGGGTTAATCAATTATTAAATCAAACTTTATTCCAATTAAATCATTAAATTTGACAACTTTGATTTTAAATCAATTAAATAAAGATTTAATCAATTAATGATAGGAATTTTGATTTATTGTCAAATTTAAATAATAATAATTAGAAATAAATATAATTAAATTTAATTAAATAATTAAGTGGCAATATTAAATCTAATTAATTAAATATTGAGAATATTCAATTAATCAAACTTTAGGATAAATAGGATTTATCGCCAAATAATTATTAAATTAAAGATAATTAAGATAAATAGGAATATTACTAGGAATATTCCCTGATGCAGAATTTGAGATAATCAATTAGAATTTGATGATGTTCAGATGTGCTTTTGGTTAGGACTTTGATGTCGATTTCATTCGATATGTCGATGTAGGAGGTTAATGAACCTATAGCCCATTTTTGGGGTATTACATCTTCTACCTAGACTCAATGGAAGGAGATTGTCTCATAGCCTCAGTCAAAGGAGAATCAAGAAAAAACTATCTTATGACCAAAGAAGACAACAACTGGTTATGGCGCAAGAGGCTCTACCACATAAACTTTGATAGTATTGTCAAAGTAAGCAAAAAGAAAATAGTAAGAGGACTTCCTGAGATTACAAAGCCCATCAAGGGTGTTTGTAAAGATTGTCAATTAGGAAAGCTGACCAGAACATCTTTCAATAGTAAGTCCTTCTCTGCTGAGAATGTTCTAGAGTTGGTGCACACTGACCTATGTGGACCAATGAGAACAAAGAGCTACCATGGAGACTGATACTTTATTCTCTTTGTAGATGACTTCTCCAGGATGATGTGGATACTATTTCTTAAGGAGAAATTAGAAGCTTTCCACATGTTCAAAATCTACAAAGCTAGAGTGGAAAAAGAGACTGGTAAAAGTTTGAAGTGTCTGAGATCAGACATAGGAGGTGAATATACCTCTCAAGAATTCACTCACTACTGTGAGGAGCATGGAATAAAAAGACAACTTTCTCCACCAATGACTCCTCAACAAAATGGAGTAGCAGAAAGAAGAAACATGACGCTGATTGATTGCGCTAGAACCTTGCTAATTTAGAAGGATCTACCTCATAACTTCTAGAGAGAAGCTATTAGTATTGTTGTCTACACACTCAACCAGATTCAAGTCAAAAAGGGAACTGGTAAGACTCCTTACAAACTATGGTTTAAGTGTACTCCCAATGTAGGCTACTTCAAAATATTTGGTAGTAAATGTTACATTAAAAGAGATATGTACTCTGGGAAGCTTGATCCTAAGAGTGATGAAGGAACATTTTTGGGTTACTCTACCAAAAGTAAGGCCTATTGGTGTTTGAAAAAAAGAATAGGAAAGATAATTGAAAGCATGAATGTAAAAGTTGATGAATCTTCAGAACCAGATAAGAAGACTAGTCATGATGATCATGATAGTCTTAAATGCCTAAATGAAGGTAATGTATTTGAGTTCAACGAAGCAATGACTGAAGATGAAGGAGAAATACACATGGACAAACATCTAGAGTGGGATATTGTACCTGAACCCAATAGGCTAATGCAGGATGGTGAACAAGTTGATGCCCAGAACCATGATGAAGATAATGCTCAACCAGAAGAACTAGACCGGGAACAGAGATAGGTTCTTCCAAATTATGTCACATATCATTCACTGACAATATAATTGGTGACAAACATGAAAATATCTTAATCAAGAAAAAGGCTAGAGAGAATATATGCTTACTTTCCTGTATAGAGCCCAAATCCACCAGGGAAGCTCTAGAAGATGACAATTGGGTCAAGGCCATGGAGGAAGAAATTGAGTGAATTGAGAAGAATGATACATCGGAGCTTGTGCCAAGACCAAAGGACAAAAATGTCATAGGGACCAAGTGGGTCTACAGGAACAAGTTGAATGAGGATGGAAAAGTAATAAGAAATAAGGAAAGATTGGTCTACAAAGGATACGCCTAGGAAGATGGACTGGACTATGGAGAAACCTTTGCACTATGTGTGTGAAAATTGTACCTAGCTATGGACACAACACTTCAGTAAAATATTAGAGGTTAGTAAAATCAAAATCTGCAAGTAATTGAAACTAAGCTAACTAGGTGATTTACTACCTTCTAGTAGGTGCGAATATGATGTTCTCATATTGAAATTGAGATCAGTGACAATGCAACACCTAAACGAAAGATTTGAATGCAAAAGATATAAATAGGATGAATGCAGATTAATCTATCTTTTTGTATTTTCTATGCAATAGGATGAAAAAATGTATGAATCTAATCTAGAATGAATCGGAATGATATGCAAATTGATCTAAAAATGATATGAATGAATGAGATGCTATGAAAAACTATGAATGCTTATGACAAATAATGAAAAATCTCACAAATCACCTCTCGCAAGTGCTTGATTCTTCATATGCAAATTTTCCAGAGTGATTGTGCAAATTCGAGAGTGGTTAATTGTGAAGAGCTAAGCCTTGTTTTAATAGAAATCTAGGGCTTGAGAGTGGATGGAGAAAAGCCATAAATCACTCTTGCTAAACTTAGGTTAATTTTTGAGTTAACAAGAAATCATAATAATTAATTCATAAAATCATGCGAAATCATGCAAAAATAGCTTTTTAACTCCAAATAGAGTTTAGTTCAATTTTCAACTCACAATTGAATGTTGAGTTTAAATTTAAGATTAGCTGTTGATTTCTAGTTGACTGCTTTTGTGATTGTGCATAATAATTAAGAATTAATTTTAAAAATAAGTGATTTATTCTCAACTTAACTAATTTTAAATTTAAGAATAACTGATGCATGGGTTAATCAAAATTTTATTCAAAATTATATTATTAAATATTGACAACTTAGATCTAATTAATTAAATAAATATTTAATCAATTATTCGTAGGAGATTTGATTTATTGTCAAAATTAAATAACAAAATTAGGAATAAATAGAATTAAATTTAATCAAATAATTAAGTGGCAGAATTAAACTTAATTAATTTAATATTCAGAATATTCAATTAATCAAATTTAGGATAAATAAGATTTATCGCCAAATAATCATTAAATTAAAGATAATTAAGATAATTAGGAATATTCAAGGAATATTGCCTGATGCAGATTTAGAATGATCAATTAGGTTTTTGATAAGTTGATGTGCAGATGCACCTTAGGTTAGGACTTTGATGTCAATTTTGATCGAATTGTTGATGTAGGAGGTTAATGAACCTATAGCCCATTTTTGGGGTATTACATTTTGCCCCTCTTTGAATTACTGTGCAAAGCGTAGTGGTTCAAAGATTAGTTTGTTTTTTATGTATGAAATTGATTTGAAAGATGAACTGATTCAGAGACATAAACTGATTGAAAGATTTGAAGATGTTAGGTCCTGACTGACCAAAGATAATGTAATTATACCAACAATGAACTAGTGATTACGAAAAAGTGTCAAAACACCTGATTCTGAACCTTATGATTACAAAGAAGAGAGTGACCTGACTCTAGACCTGATTGTCCAAAGGAATCGTAGTGGTATCTGTGTGTGTGAAAATTGTACCTGATCTGTAGACACAACACTTCAGTAAAACATTAGAGGTTAGCAAAAATTAAAATCGTGCAAAATTGAAATCTAATTTAACCAAGCGATTTACTGCCTTCTAGTAGGTGCAAGATTGATGTTCTCAGATTGTTATCGAGATCAGTGACCTAGACGACACCTAAACGAAGGATTTGAATGCAATTGATCTAGATATGAATTGAATGCAATTAATCTATTTTTTTTAGATTTTATGATGCAATAATATGAAAAATGATATGAAATCTATGATATGTAAAAACTGATATGCTATAAATTGATCTAACAATAATATGAAAACAAAAGTGATCTCACAACAATGTTGATTCGCAATAAGCTTTGATCCTTCCAATTCCAATTTTCTAGCGTGATTGTGCAAAAATATGAGATCCTTTGAGATGAGCTGAGGCCTTAATTTATAGAAATCCAGAGCTTTGGAGGTGCATGGAAGAAAGCCATAAATCACTCAGATTAACTCAGCTTGATTTTTGAGTTATCTGATAATAAAGATAATTTAATTCACAAAAATATGCAAATCATGCAAAAATAGCTTTTTAACTCAAATTAGAAGTTTAGATCAGCTTTTTGAACTCCAAAAGGATGTTGAGTTCTAAAAAGTCAACACTTTGCATTGATTTTCTAATTTGGAGTTTAACTGTTTCTTTTGAATGTGCATAATAATTATGAATTAATTAAATAAATAAAGTGATTTATGCTCAACTTAACTAATTTTTGAAAATAAATAATTGATTTATGGGTTAATCAATTATTTAATCAAACTTTTATTAAAAATTATATTATTAAATAATGACAACTTGCTTTAATTAATTAAATAAGAATTTAATCAATTATTCATAAGATATTAGATTTATTGTCAAAATTAAATAATACAATTAATAATAGATAGAATTAAATTTAATTACACAATTAAGTGGCAAGATATTAAATCTAATTAATTAAATATGAAAATATTCAATTAATCAAACTTAGGATAAATGTGATTTATTGCCAAATAATCATTAAATTAAAGATAATTAAGATAATTAGGAATATTGCTAGGAATATTCCCTGATGCAAAATTTAAGATAATCAATTAGGATTCGATGATGTTTAGATGTGCCTTAGATTAGGACTTTGATGTTGATTTCGTTCGAATTGTTGATATAGAAGATTAATGAACTTATAGCCCATTTTTGGGGTATTACATTTTGCCCCTCTTTGAATTACTGTGCAAAGCGCAGTGGTTCAAAGACAGTCTGTGTTTGATAGAGATATGAAACTGATGTTTGAAATTGATAATTGATATGAGACAGAAGCTGATTGATATTGATTTGATATGAAGATAATAGGTCCTGAATGACCAAAGATAATATTCACTGTAGCAACGATGAACCACTGAAACAAAAGTGTCAAAACATCTGATTCTGAACCTTATGATTGCGAAGAAGTGAGTGACCCATTCTAGACTCGATTATCTTAGAAGAACTAGTAGGTATCACATCCGAACCCTTCAATTGCCGAAGAACCAAGGAAAGAACACTATGATCCGATGGTTGGAAAAACTGATACAGTTTACAAGATTAGGAGAATACCATATTGATATGGATCTTGATGAATCTGATATGCCCCAAGTGATGATAGATTTGCCCCGAGCGATGAGGTCTTTTGATGAATCAGTAACTAGACATGATTTTTGTCTTGATTACTGAGGAAAGATATGATATCAATAAAGATATGATTTCAAATTAGATTATAGACTTTGAATGATGTGCAATACCATGCCCCCTTCAGGATTAAAATTGAAATCTGACAAGAAAATTCAGCGTTAAATGGTTTAGAAGCATGTTAATTGATTTGAGAAGTGGTTATACACATCTAGAAATGCATTCTGCATCGTTTAGAGGTCCAAAAGACCAAGTTTGACTAGGTGAAACTATGAGTTGACCATAGTTGACCAAGTTGAAATTTTGATAGTTTGATGTAAGATAATCAATTAAGTTGAATTATGGATTTCTGTGATGATCGAAGGTCAAATATGCAAGCAGTAGACCGTCCTGGGCCCAAAATTTTAAATCATGATTTTGACATATTAAATGATCTTAGATTTGAATTTTGATCCCGAAAAAGGATTCTACTTGCTGTTTCATTGGAGGAACCTTCGTGTGACATTAAGCTCTTGTTAGACTTGAAGATGTGATTTGAAGAATCGTTTAAGCATTGAAGTTCATTTAATCATTGTGAGATCATGCAAACATGCAAAATGCAAAGAGACATGTAAAATGAAATGCAACCTAAGACCTAGGACCTACTCACTGATCATATGTCAATTTGTTATCATCATTGAACTTGTAGGTAACCGGATAAATCAATACAATGCCCACTAGCTATGAAACCATAGACATATGAATATCGATTTGTATGCGCAAGAATCAATACAACACCCACTGGTCAACAACCATGGATATATGAATATTGATTTTATTTTTGAAATGTCAGATTAGATATAAGCACCAAGGCACAAGCACCAGGATGACCTGAATATCATGTCCATTTTGATATAGCAATTTGTATAAGCATCAAAACATAAATGTCATGATGACCTAAATACGCCTTACATTCAAACACATCAAACAGTCAAGAGATCATTCTAAATCCAGTGTGAATTACCCGTAGTGACCCTTTGTCATTCACATCCTTAGGTAAGATCGTGTTTCACAGTAGGAGAAAGAACTCACTCAAAAAGATAATAGTTAGATCAATACTTCTTTGAATCATCCGGGTATCAATGGTCGAGGTGAGCATGGCCATCCAATTCGAGATAGAGGCTCTTACAGTCGGACACCATTTCAATCCAGAATTTCCAAAGTTGTTAGATTTTCACATACAAGCAGAAGATAAAGAAAAGATTATGCTCCCAGTCATCACTCTCTAAATCCTGTAAAGGACATCATCGAAGGGCTTGAAGGGACACAATATGCAAAAATCTCAATGCGAATCAGTAAGCATACAAGGAGATAAAAGCATGTAAAAAAGAATAGATTTTTTTCAGTTTGATGTTTGATTGTTGTTGTAGATGCAAAATCCTTTTTGGAGACAAGACAGACTTGACTGACTGAAATGAAGCTTCAAAAGACTCTGACTAGATATGATACGTCTAAGATATACTGGAGACCATAGGATATGACATTGATTGCCCCCAAGTTTGAACATTGATAGGATACAGACGCTTGAGCAGATTGGTGGACAAACCGACTTATTGAGAATAAGAATGTAGAAACAAACTGGGAGATATGTACAAACTAAAGCAAGACTAAAAGCTGGGAAAGGCCAAGATTACACTGATAGATGGAGCATTTTGAAACAAGTGGCACCTGTTTGCTAGGTTTTCACCATCTTGGCAGAGATTCTATTTTTTCTACCAAGGCACCTGTTTCCAGGTTTTCACCAAGGCACTTTTTTTTTTTTTCAATTTTTTTTGAATTTTTGATATTTTTTGATTTTTTTGTGAATCATCAAGGCACCTATTGCTAGGTTTTCACCAAGATGTTCATTTTTTTAGTACTTTTTCTAATTTTTATAATTTTTTAAGGACATTTTACCATAGACTAAATACCTTAGGTGTAGAATTTCTTCAGATGGAGAACGTTGATTGGTTCTCAGAGCTGTTCTCCTTCAGTCATTGAGAGTTGATAGGCACCAGAGCCAAAAGTAGCAGTGATAACAAAGGGACCTAGCCAGTTGGGTTCAAACTTCCCCTTGTGTTCTCGATGGGATTGATTTTTAGGATTTTCTCTCAAGACTAGATCACCAACCTGAAATTCTCTATGTCTGACTTTCTTGTTGTAGCCTCTAGACATTCTCTTCTGATATACTCTGAGATGATCATACACTACTTGTCTACGCTCATCTAGTAGTTCAAGTTCTTGCAACCTAGACACTCTATAGTCATCATCAGTTACTAGACCATGCATTTTGATTCTGAGTGATGGGATTTCAACCTCAATAGGTAGTACCGCTTCAAACCCATAAACTATAGTGAAAGGTGTAGCCCCTGTAGGCATTCTAATACTTATTCTGTAGGCCCATAGAGCTAGATTAATCATGAGATGCCAGTCTCTACCAGTTTTGTTTACTATTCTTTGCAAGATCTTCAATAGATTTTTGTTGGAAGCCTCTGCTTGGCCATTCCCTTGTGGATAGTAGATAGAAGACCAATGTTGGGTGATCTTGAATTTGGCACATAGATCATCTAGGTCTTTATTCGTGAATTGCCCACCATTATCTATGATTATGGAATGAGGGATCCCATATCTGCATATGATATAGTTTAAGATGAACATTAATATCTGCTTTCTCATTGCTTGTGTCAAAGGGACCGCTTCTACCCATTTTGTAAAATAATCTGTGGCTATGATTATATGGGTATGTCCGTTAGAAGAATGAGGATGAATTATCTCGATAAGATCAAATGCCCATTGATGGAAAGGCCATTGTGTTGTAAAGGGGATTAGATCCCTCCCTAGAGCATGAATTAGGTTGCCATGTACTTGACACTTTTGACAATTCTTAGCAAATTTGATGGCCTCTTTCTCCATTTCAGGCCAGTAGTACCCAGCCCTAATAAGTTTTCAAGCTAGTGTTAAACTGTTCGAGTGTGATCCACAAATACCATCATGGACTTCCGCTAATGCATGTTGAGACTCTTCCCATTCTAAACATCTAAGTAGCATACCATCTAGACCTCATTTGTATAGATCATTACCAATGATGACATATCGGGAGGCATTATAGATAAGGTATCTCTTTTCATGACAGTTGAAGGTATCGGGGATGATTTGGTCTTGGAGATAGGAAAATAGGTTTTTATATCTAGATGAATCATGACCTACAAAAGTGTAGATCATGCAGGTTTCAGGGGAGTCATATGTAGGATAAGATAGTGCTTCCACCAAAAACTCGTAGCATAGCTCATGTTCAGGCTACTGTAATAAAGTAGATAGTGTTGCCATTGCATCGATAGCCTTGTTCTCCATTCTAGGAATTTGTTCAAATGTGATAGATATGAAATATTTCTTAAGATCATCTACCATTCTCTTGTAAGGAAGGAGCTTTTCATCTTTAGTTTGGTACACATCATTAACTTGATGAATAACAAGTTGAGAGTCTCCATGAATGTGTAGCTCTATTACTCTCCATTCAATTGCTAGTTTCATACCTTTCAAAAGGGCTTCATATTCCGCAATATTGTTCATGCAAGGAAACTTTAATCGGAATACTTTTGGGATTGAGTATCCTTAAGGAGTTATGAACAATATGCCTGCCTCGGAGCCATTTTGTGTGTAGGAGCCATCAAAGAACAATTGCCATTCTCTAGAAGATAGGTGCATAATAGAGGAGTCTGGAAATTCCATTTGCATTGGTGTGTCATCAAACATGGGTGCATCTACTAGTTGATCAGCAATAACTTGACCTTTTATAGCTTTTCTTTCAACATATTCAATGTCAAATTTGCTTAGAAGCATGACCCATTTAGCCAGTCTACCTGTGAGGGCAGCCTTGCTTAGTAGGTATTTTAGTGGATCAATTTTTGCTACTAGATGCGTGGTATGAGCTAACATATAGTGTCTCAATTTATGTGATGTAAAGATCACAGCGAGACAAGCTTTCTCAATCATAGAATAGTTCTTTTCATATGCCACCAATGTTCTACTTATATAATAAATGGCTCTTTCCTTTTTCTCTTCATCATGTTGTGCTAGCAATGCCCCCAGTGATGTGGCTGTTGCGGAGACATATAAGATCAATGGCTTCCCATGAATAGGATGCATCAAGATAGGCGGATTTGATAGATACTTCTTGATATGGTTAAAGTTGTTCTCACATTCTTCATTCCATGCAAAGGTCACACCTTTATGTAATGTTTTTGTAAAAGGCTGTGATATGTCCGCTAGCTGTGATATGAATCTTCTGATAGATTGAACTCTTCCTTGCAACATCCTCATTTGACTGATATTCGTGGGAGGTTGCATCTCTATTATAGCCTTGACTTTAGCTGGATCAACTTCAATGCCCTTATTTGAAACTATGTATCCTAAGAGCTTTCCAGAAGTGACACCAAAAGCACACTTCTTAGGATTTAGTCGGAGACTAAACCTTTCCATTCTATCTAGGATCATGCTCAAGTCCTTTAGATGTTCAGTTCTGATCATAGATTTTGCTAAAGTATCATCAACATAATCTTCCATAGTTCGATGCATCATGTCATGGAAAATAGATGTCATTGCTCTTTGATATGTAGCACCAACATTTTTAAGCCCAAATGGCATGACATTCCAATAGAAGGTTCCCCATGCACATGTGAAAGTAGTTTTGTCTTGGTCCTCTGGAGAAATTTTTATTTGGTTATATCTAGAGAAACCATCCATTAAGGAATACATCTCGAAACCCGTAGTCATGTCCACTATCATATCAATGTTAGGTAGTGGAAAATCATCCTTAGGGCATGCTCTATTCACATCTCTAAAGTCTGTGCACACTCTGATTGACCCATCTGGTTTAGAAATAGGTACAATATTAGAGATCCACTCTGCATAGTCAATAAATCGGATGAATCCAGTGTTTAGGAGCTTCTCTAATTTAGCATTTACCAAGAGTGCAACATGAGGATGCATCTTTCTCAACTTTTGCTTGACAGGTTTGACATTTGGAGCAATAGATAAATGATGCATTATGAGATTAGGATCCAATTCTGGCATATCTGCATATTTCCATGCAAAGTTGATCTTCTTCTTTGTTAGGAATGTTGTAAAATTTTGCTTCTCTTCTTCTGATAATGATTGTGCTACATGTACCAATTGTGGTTCCTCTGTTGTACCCAAATTGATGGATTGAGTGGGCTCAATTAGAACTGGAGATCTATCCTGTAAATAGCTCAATTATAACTTGCTTTAATTAATTAAATAAGAATTTAATCAATTATTCGTAAGATATTAGATTTATTGTCAAAATTAAATAATACAATTAATAATAGATAGAATTAAATTTAATTACACAATTAAGTGGCAAGATATTAAATCTAATTAATTAAATATGAAAATATTCAATTAATCAAACTTAGGATAAATGTGATTTATTGCCAAATAATCATTAAATTAAAGATAATTAAGATAATTAGGAATATTGCTAGGAATATTCCCCGATGCAGAATTTAAGATAATCAATTAGGATTCGATGATGTTTAGATGTGCCTTAGATTAGGACTTTGATGTCGATTTCATTCGAATTGTTGATATAGAAGATTAATGAACTTATAGCCCATTTTTGGGGTATTACAGTATCACATCTAAATCCTTCAGTTATGAAGAACCAAGGAAATAACACTAATGAACCGTGGTTACAAAAAACTGATACAATTTACAAGATTGATTAGGATACTGGATTGATATGGATCCCGATGAATATGATATGCCCCAAGTGATGTGCCCCAAGAAACGAGGTCTTTAGATGAATCAACAACTAGACATGGTTGTTGTCTTGATTACTGAGAGAAGATTCTATTGACATAATTAGATTTACAGACTTGAATGATGTGCAATACCATGCCCGCTTCAGAAGAAAATCAAAATATGACAAGAAAATTTAGCGTTAAATGGTTTAGAAGCATGTTAATTGATTTGAGAAGTGGTTATACATGTCCGAGAACACGTTCTGCATCATTTGGACGTCCTGGAGACCAAGTTTGACTAGGTTTGACCATGAGTTGACAATGGGTGACCAAGTTGAAATTTTGATAGTTTGATGTAAGATAATCAGTTAAGTTGAATTCTAGATTTCTGTGATGATTGAAGGTTGATTATGCAAGCAGTCAGTCATCCTAGGTCTAAAAAATTTAAATCATGATTTTGACATAATAAACGATCTCAGATTTTGATTTTGATCTCAAAAATGGGTTTAGATCGTCAAAATTAGCCAGGGGTGCAATTTTCATGGAAAACATAGCACTTTGAAAAATTAGGTCAAAAGCTATATAAGGACCAAAAGGGTCAGTTTCAATTCATTATTCCATTTGACTTTTGAAACTTTTATGGAGCCCTTTGAGCAAGAAAATGGCCAAGATGAAGGTACCTGTGTCCTCACACCATTTTGAGCATAGCCAGAGACATTAACGACCTTTGCAGTACGGACATCTGGTAAGTGGACTGATGTGCCTCTTTGTAAATTCCATTATTGGTTGTTTTTAGCATTTTTAGGACTTTTTTCATATGTTAGAATTTTTCAATTTTAGCATGCATAGAAACTCGTACTACAGTCCACTGGGACTTGTATGAATTTTCACTTTCATTTAGAGTGTTCTCCTAGAACCCCTAGAAACTCATATGAGAGGGACCCAAGAGTCATACGACATTTCATCGGGTCCCTCATATGTCATACGGGAAGATATACATTGTCGTATAACCATGGTTTGTCATATGGGACCTTGCTGAAACTCGTACAATTTTTGATACTGGACTGTATTATCGTATGGAAAACAATGAGCTTAAAACACCTTTTTAGGTCAAAATTTTGAATTGTCTAATTTCATAGGATGATTCCTGAGCATTTAATGTACCTTCTGAGATAGTAAACTTTTGAATTTCTATACTTTTAGCCTATTTTTCAACCAAATTATTGATAGGATTCCCTGTTTCTGTGCTGTGTAGGTCATCTATCCTGATATCTATGTGTGTATATCACACCCTGCCACTCAGAGACTCTGCGTGTCATTACCTAATCCGATGAGGGTGCATTTGGCTTCATGTAGTTTTGAGTATCTGATCCGGTTACCTAAGATTCAGGTAAACCATGGTTTACTAACAACATTGATTGAGCGCTTCCATTTAGAGACCTAGACCTTTCACCTCCCTACAAGAGAGATCATAGTTACACTAGAGGATGTCTATCGGATACTCCGTACTCCATTGCATGGTCCACGCCCTAATTATGTGAGTTTGGGGAACTTTGGATTACATGCTTTTAGATGATTGTTTGGAGATGATACATAGCTTACCGGTTCTATTTCCTGGGAGACTTTAGTTCAGCGCTATGGGTAGACCCATAGATTAGAGTGTATTATAGTTGGCATAATAGGAGGTATTATTATGTATGTTTAGCAATAGAACGGTCTCTTGATGGGCTGGGCCCCTATGGTCACACGTTTGATGGCACACTCCTTCTGAGTTGGGTTGGGATTAGTGTATACTAGCTCACATATTCTCCAAGATGCACGAGATCATGTATCAGGAGAGAAAGTCATTTTCTTCTGGTGCCTTAGTACTTCAAATTTGGGCTTGGGAGCACATCCCAGTATGTAGACCAGTATGTTAGGGTTAGCACTAGCCATAGGAGCCAATGATTTATATATATTCAGGATATGTTACACAAGTTCACATGGGCCATACAGAGTATTGGAGGCGTTAAATTGATGATATGAAATTTGTGCGCTGGCATCCTTATTTATAGATAGAAGCCTGGCGTACTACCTGGGAGAAGTTTAGTCACTTTTTACATAGTTGAGTGCTTTATTATTACTAGCGTGTGGAGACAACATGACATCATTCAGGATGCACCATAGGAGCATGCTGCTTATGCACAAATAGTCAAAGAGCTTGGATTAGGATGGGGCCCTCAATTGTCTTATGCACTTTCTACATAGGAGTACAATGGTTATGTTGATGGAGACTAGGACTATCATCTAGATGTTTCAAATGCTAGAGTGACAGATGGATTCATTGCTTGGCTCACAGAGAATCCTATTCATAGATTTTCAGATTCCACTAAGCTGATACCTAGTATGGAGGAGGCTATGGATGTGATAGGTGCACCAATGGTACAAGGCCAGAGATGATGTGATGCATAGATAGCTATGCCCCAACCTACACCTTTGAGGTTGAGGGAATTTATGACTCCACAAAGACCATCTGGTCATATGAGACCACCTCATCCTACTAGTTCTATAGCAGGTAGACCTGCAGGTATATCTAGGAGATTTACTAGAGGAGAGAGTGGTACATTAGGTAGTATTGGTAGTGCAGATGATTTACTAGGTGCACAATAGGATGTCAGTGCTGGTCCTGATCCTACACAAGGTGATGCTGATTTTGATCTTGGTGCTGAGGTGAGACATCGTAAGGCACAGAGAATAGAGGCTGTTGATTAGCCAGTTAGGGACACATATATGCCTGCGACAGATGCATATCTTGGTGTATCACTGACTCCTCAGGAGATTATTAGGTGGTTGAGATTACAAGTGAGGGACCTGAGAGTACATAGTGCCCATTTTGAGGAGTGATTCACCACTAATACATTTGGGGGCATTTTGCGACGGCTATGTGTCGCAATAGCAACACCCATAGACGTCGCTATTTTTTAGTCGCAAATTGCGACGTCTATGGGTAGCCATTGCAATTGCGACACATATCCCATCGCAATGTGGCTAAGATTTGTTAGCGGCATGGGCGTCGCCCCCCTGTCGCATGGCTTCGGAGGGCCATCGCAATCGCGACGGGCCTCCCAAGCAATTGCGATGGGCGCCTGCATCGCATTACGATGGGTTCCCGTCGCAATTGCGACGCCCGTGGGTGGATTAAAAAAAAAAAAATTATTTAATACATTGCTAATGAACCACATTAATGCTTTTTTCTTTCAACAAATGAGGACAGCCACTGTAAAGACAACATGATAATGTACACTCACTGTAAGGATAGTCACAAATGAGGACATCTCACAGTGACTGTCCCTTGTGTAATTACCACTTGAATGTATTGCTATTCAGCCACATTAATGCTTTTATTCTTCAACAAATGAGGATAGTCACTCTAAAGACAACATGATAATGTACACTCACAGTGAGTGTACATTATCATGTTGTCTTTACAGTGACTATCCTCATTTGTTGAAGAAGAAAAGCATTAATGTGGCTGAATAGCAATACATTCAAGTGGCAATTACACTAGGGACAGTCACTGTGAGATGTCCTCATTTGTGACTGTCCTTACAGTGAGTGTACATTATCATGTTGTCTTTACAGTGTCAATATATGCATTATTACTTAAACTGAAGAGTACTCTAAATAATATGTCATTGTGGAGTTCTGATTGCTTCCAATTTGATATATGCTTGTTCTACTTATGTATCCAGCATCATGTAAGAAAAGTTGATGCTTTTAAAATAGATTCATTTAGCCATGAAATGCCTGTGCATGTTACATACAAGATTCCAAGGCCCAAAACTGATTACTCATTATAATTCATGTACAGAATGATAATCAACCACAACGAGGCATGCGTAGGAGCTGCTTAGATTTTGAGGCATCAGAAGCTCGTAGAAGAAACTTGACCAATGGCTCATGGAATGCAACAAACTTATTGCCTAAAATAGGAGCATTGGTAACCACAGATGATGGTTTTGAAAAGAACACTTCACCATCAATGTCACGTGAGGGAACTGCAATTTCTGATGGCAAGCAACTTGTAGTATATAAGAGAGATGCAGGTACAGATGCTGGGAATACATTGCTAATGAACCACATTAATGCTTTTTTCCTTCAACAAATGAGGACAGTCACTATAAAGACAACATGATAATGTACACTCACTGTAAGGATAGTCACAAATGAGGACATCTCACAATGACTGTCCCTTGTGTAATTGCCACTTGAATGTATTGCTATTCAGCCACATTAATGCTTTTCTTCTTCAACAAATGAGGATAGTCACTCTAAAGACAACATGATAATGTACACGGGCTGTAAGTGTACATTATCATGTTGTCTTTACAGTGACTGTCCTCCTTCAAGTGGCAATTACACAAGGGACAGTCACTGTAAAGGCAACATGATAATGTAGAGAAATGTTGTCATTTGTATTTTCAACAGTGCCGAGAGAGATTCCCTCTGCGAAATCACAGCTATAATTTCTGAGTACGTTGGGTTTATTTTTCTTTTGTCATTATTATGTAATCTGGTATTCAGCTGTTACAGAGCTAAAATACCCATAAATGAGGACATATCTGTGTTGAATTTATTGTTAGCGGCTTTGGTTATTTAGAAGTTTAATTTTATTTGTTCATCTTTCAAGCACAAACATTTTTTGGACCGTAACATCTTCATTGTTTCGGGTATGCAATGAAACAGCCCTAACTTGCAACTACCTTCACGGTACTTGTGTACATTATCATGTTGTCTTTACAATGACTGTCCTCATTCAAGTGGCAATTACACAAGGGACAGTCACTGTGAGATGTCCTCATTTGTGACAAGGACAGTCACACATGAGGACATCTCACAGTGACTGTCCCTTGTGTAATTTCCACTTGAATGTATTGCTATTCAACCACATTTATGGGCCCGTTTGGACCACAGCACACAGTAGCATCTACAGAGAAGAATATCCCAGGTGTAACAAGTTGTAAGAATATACGAACAGTTCTAAGAAGTTCCCTAGCACATAGTAGCATGTACAGAGAAGAATATGGGTCAATGAGGTTGACTTCAAAGCCATGCAATCTAATGGTAATAGTAATATCATAATTTGACATACTATCAGAAATACTTCCTAAATAGACTATTCAATCTTATAAGAGATGGATTCATGAGAACTATTATTTATGAAATATGAGTCAATGACTTTAATTAAAAAAATTACACAATCTAATTCTTGTAAAAATATCAAAATTTGACACATTGAAAATACCTTCCAAAAGTATCGTTAATTGATTAATATGAATCACTACTCATGAAATATAATTTTATAAACCTAATCTAAAAACTACACAATAAAAATCTTAATAGCAATATTGTAAGAAACTATTCCCAAAAGCAAGCCTAACAAAATTTGATGAAAATAATTTTTGTTTCACTCAACTTTGACATTCACAACTTCCTCTTTTATTATAATAAGAAAAAAAATGTCTTTTTAGATATACCTCATGAACCATACTCGAATAATCTATCATTTTTCTTCTCAAAAACATATTTGCAGAGCCTGCTTCTTTTACTTGTTTGTACTTTTATCTCTCTGATGGAAAGGGTTCCTTCAGGACACATTTTTCCAAGTTCACTGCTTGAGATATTTGAGGAGGGTTCCCCTGCTTGAGTATCCATCCAACCCATATTCGAGTAGTTCTACAATTGCATAGTCTAAATTAATAATACTGACAATTGAATGACGAATGATGATACATAGAATTGATATAAACTAATCCTAAAAACACTAAAACATTATTAATATATTTATATTTCATAAATAAAATTGATATAAAAGATCTGGAAAGATACATTAAAAAATAGAAAAAGAGTAATTTATAATAGAAGGAAACTTAAATTGCTATTTAAAAAAAAAAACAAGAGTCTTAAATCTTATCATTTTGTGCATTTCTGGTGAAAAACGAACTCTGTACGGCTGTACGGATGGTGGTTGGATGATAAAATTTGCCTGGAAGTTGTAATAGTGACATCTGATGCTTTGGAAGTTGGTTTGATTGATTCTCTTTGTTTTATATCTAAGTTATTTCAAATTTTCTGTGCATTGTTTACAAACCCTCATTTTCAGGGTTTGACTGATGTAAAGACCTTAACTCACATTTCAACCATTGGAATTCATTCATCCTTGGTGGAATGAGAGTTAAGGATGTATATTTGTATATTCTAAAAGCCCTGACTACTCTGCATCACTATTGAACCACATTAGTGCTTTTTTCCTTCAACAAATGAGGACAGTCACTGTAAAGACAACATGATAATGTACACTCACTGTAAGGATAGTCACAAATGAGGAAATCTCAGAGTGATTATCCCTTGTGTAATTGCCGCTTGAATACATTGCTATTGAACCACATTAATGCTTTTTTCCTTCAAGTGGCAATTACACAAGGGACAGTCACTGTGAGATGTCCTCATTTGTGACAAGGACAGTCACACATGAGGACATCTCACAGTGACTGTCCCTTGTGTAATTGCCACTTGAATGTATTGCTATTCAACCACATTTATGGGCCTGTTTGGACCACGGCACACAATAGCATCTACAGAGAAGAATATCCCAGGTGTAACAAGTTGTAAGAATATACCAACAGTTCTAAGAAGTTCCCTAGCACATAGTAGCATCTACAGAGAAGAATATACAACATGAGGGCAGCCACTGTAAAGACAACATGATAATGTACACTCATTGTATGTGTACATTATCATGTTGTCTTTACAGTGACTGTCCTCATTCAAGTGGCAATTACAGAAGGGATAGTCATTGTGAGATGTCCTCATTTGTGACAAGGATAGTCACACATGAGGACATCTCATAGTGATCGATTGTCCCTTGTGTAATTGCCACTTGAATCTATTGCTATTGAACCACATTAATGCTTTTCTTCTTCAACAAATGAGGACAGTCACTCTAAAGACAACATGATAATGTACACTCACTGTAAGGACAGTCACAAATGAGGACATCTCACAGTGACTATCCCTTGTGTGATTGCCACTTGAATGTATTGCTATTCAGCCACATTAATGCTTTTCTTCTTCAACAAATGAGGATAGTCACTCTAAAGACAACATGATAATGTACACGGGCTGTAAGTGTACATTATCATGTTGTCTTTATAGTGACTGTCCTCCTTCAAGTGGCAATTACACAAGGGACAGTTACTGTAAAGGCAACATGATAATGTAGAGAAACGTTGTCATTTGTATTTTCAACAGTGCCGAGAGAGATTCCCTCCGCAAAATCACAGCTACAATTTCTGAGTACGTTGGGTTTATTTTTCTTTTGTCATTATTATGTAATCTGGTATTCAGCTGTTACAGAGCTAAAATACCCAAAAATGAGGACATATCTATGTTGAATTTATTGTTAGCGGCTTTGGTTATTTAGAAGTTTAATTTTATTTGTTCATCTTTCAAGCACAAACGTTTTGTGGACCGTAACATCTTCATTATTTCAGGTATGCAATGAAATAGCTGTAACTTGCAACTACCTTCACGGTACTTGTGTACATTATCATGTTGTCTTTACAGTGACTGTCCTCATTCAAGTGGCAATTACACAATGGGACAGTCACTGTGAGATGTCCTCATTTGTGACAAGGACAGTCACACATGAGGACATCTCACAGTGACTGTCCCTTGTGTAATTGCCACTTGAATGTATTGCTATTCAACCACATTTATGGGCCCGTTTGGACCACAGCACACAGTAGCATCTACAGAGAAGAATATCCCAGGTGTAACAAGTTGTAAGAATATACGAACAGTTCTAAGAAGTTCCCTAGCACATAGTAGCATCTACAGAGAAGAATATACAACATGAGGGCAGCCACTGTAAAGACAACATGATAATGTACACTCATTGTATGTGTACATTATCATGTTGTCTTTATAGTGACTGTCCTCATTCAAGTGGCAATTACAGAAGGGACAGTCATTGTGAGATGTCCTCATTTGTGACAAGGATAGTCACACATGAGGACATCTCATAGTGATCGATTGTCCCTTGTGTAATTGCCACTTGAATCTATTGCTATTGAACCACATTAATGCTTTTCTTCTTCAACAAATGAGGACAGTCACTCTAAAGACAACATGATAATGTACACTCACTGTAAGGACAGTCACAAATGAGGACATCTCACAGTGACTGTCCCTTGTGTGATTGCCACTTGAATGTATTGCTATTCAGCCACATTAATGCTTTTCTTCTTCAACAAATGAGGATAGTCACTCTAAAGACAACATGATAATGTACACTCACTGTAAGTGTACATTATCATGTTGTCTTTACAGTGACTGTCCTCCTTCAAGTGGCAATTACACAAGGGATTTGTGTTTTCATTTGTGTTTTCAATAGCGCCGTAACCCTCCATGAAATCACATCGGGATATAAGGGCAAAACAAACAAGAACGTTGTCATTTGTATTTTCAACAGCACCGAGAGAGATAAACAAACTTAAAACTCAGACTTAAGAAAGATGAAGGCAATGCTTCAAAAGGCCGATGCCCTAAATACAGGAAAACACAATACCACCATTAAACGATGCCCTAGTCACCATATCAATGTTGCCAGCTCCGTACCAGTATGTTGACTGCTCACTTTCATCCTGTGATAAAGGTAACTTCATTAATCATACTTGAAATGGCAGCATACGAACTAAAGCTGATGAACATTTATAAACTAAAAGTTTAAAACTACAGATTACAAATGTAGTAGTTTCATACGAAAAGAACTTGATGTCTGAAATTTACCATTATAAGTATCCAAAGGAATACCATAGTATTGTTGAACTTGGAGAATCGGAGATGATCTACACAGCAAGGTTCAACAGCTGTAAGGACTGTTACACCATCTTTAGCATTTGAATACATTTTCTCCTTGGCTTCTGGTGGATCCTCAAAGACCCCCAATGACGTTTTCCCTACAATTATCAATTGTTTGTCAGTATGAGATATTAATAAATAAACATTAATCACAATATTACGCAAACAATGTTCTTGATGTCTGAATCTAAATCACAGAAAGCTTTAATAAAGCAGTTCTCAGTTTCACATTAAACTAAGTTTCAATTTCAAATGGTTATAATAATTTTTGCAAGTTATAAGTAGCTGGTTACAGTATATGACATAAAAAGAAAAAAAATCATTTCTATTCTTTTCTTCTTTTTCTCTTTCAACGAAGCTTTTGCACCACACAAATGCATACCAAGAATTTCTCAGGAGGTTTCAAGACCATTGCATACCAAACTTCTTCTCTGTAGATGCTACTGTGTGTCATGGTCCAAACGGGTCCAAATAGACCTAGTGACTCTAGTAGGTCTCCAAAACCTGTTCTGCAGCAATAACTCTTCAATTTGACAAAGGACCTTATGAACTTATATGTTTTTTGAGTACCCTTTTTTATGTTCTAACAATCCTCCAACTCCCAGACCCTGACTCCACTCTAGCATATCAATGTCCTTATTGAGTCCGCAGACCTAATGCATGCCTTTGGGTGTGGGTTCCAAAACAAGGCATTGAAAATGGGTGCATGAAACCAAGATCAGAGTTTGAAGATGTCCACCATGCTCTAAAGATCTAGATTCAACAAGGTTTGAGGTCCTTTACTTGCTGCTACCCTCTGATCTTGCATAATCCATCAACTCCTAGTCAAGAACATTGAGATTCTTGACCTAGGGCTTGCTCTCGAAATTCTCTGGCTTAGTATCCTGTTCCAAAGCTTTTAAAATATGAAAATAAACCCCCTTAACTTGTATTTTACAAAGAACAGAGGATATCCTATGGTTTATTTGCAAGTTAAGGCCATTTGAATGCAATAACCCAAAAAATGAGGGTTTGACAGAACAACAGATAAGAAAAAGGAATAACTTTGATATAAGGTGTCTTGAATCTACCAAATAAACTCTCAAAGCATAAGATATAAATACTCTAACTTCCACACTGGTCTGCCCTCCCTTTCACATCCGTACACTGTACAGTGCTTGAAGGAAATGCACAGAAAAGGCTCTGAAATAGTGGCTCTATCTGACAGAGAGTCCATGCTAGGCTTCATGACTAACCTAGAGAACATTCCTTGTTATGGAGGAAGTTTAAATGGTGAAGAACTTATGGAATGGATAGAGGACCTAGATAACCATTTTGACTACAAGTATCTTATTAATAACCATTTTGACTACAAGTATCTTATGGATAGAGGACCTTGATAACCATTTTGACTCATTTAGTATCTTATTGAGCTTCACTTTGTTTCGAGAATATAGTTTAATATTCTCTACTAAACAGGGCCAACCACGTGAAGGTGGAAGCTCATTTGGCCCCACCCCCCTCCCCCTAACATCACTCTACATTCCCTGTTAACATCTAACATTCATTCATTCTTTCAATTATTAATAAAATGTAACATTCAATCAATATCACATGATAACATTCATTAACACATTAGATTCGTTAACACGCAACATTCATCAATATGAAAATAAACACATAATTCATGAACATTCATTAGCACATAATTAAATTCATTGAGACATAAAATTCAGTCATTATCAATTAAGGTATTTAGATGACAATCATTTCTTTTTTCTCTTTCTAATTTTTTTTCTATGTAAGCTCTAAGAGGAGCATCAGTGTTATCATCAATACCCCCCTCATCAGTTATTTTGTTCTCTGTTCTTGATGATCTCAAATTCCTATGCTACTACAAAGGGGGGTCCTCTACAATAACAAATAAAAGAGTTAAATTTAAAATATTTAATTATAATTGTTACAAGTATTTAATTATTTTAAAGAACATAACTGTGGCACTCTTTAATTACCTGATCTGGCCACATCATTTTGTCTAGACTAAACCTCAACATGCTCATGAGCACCGACCCCTCGATCCTCTACAGTTGCTATACAAAATGTTACATTAATCCAAACACCAATTGTAATTATATATAAAAATTTTAATAGCAAATGTATACCTCCACCACTAGGATGCACATCATGCGAACCTTCATTATGCATAGATTGTGTAGAAGGATTGTCAGGCTGCATTCCAATATCCTACACATTGTTATCATTGCTTTCTTAAAACAGATATACTCACTTTATATTAGAACTTAACATCAAATAGACTAATTGGTAAAGTATTCAATTTGAAATAAATTTCATTTAGCTTATTTACCTGTGGCTCAGATGCATCATTATTTGAACCTTGCACACTGATTTCAGCTCGTAGCCGTTCAGCCACGGCTCTATAGCCTTGTTGGAAGCCAATTCTCTTGTCCTCTTCTGTGAGGAATCTATTGAACTCTGACCCCTACATTTTTGCTTGGTATGGTGAATTTTACTTGCATTGTTTGATCAAAAAAAATTTCCTTGCAATATATAAAAAAATTGATACAAGTTTTGATTTACTAATACTTACAACTCGTGCTTGAAGTTTGGAAAAACCACCAGAGCTGAGCTTGTGTGTCCCGTGCTTTTCTAATCTTGCCTTTGTTTCCTTTGATGTGTCAGGCAATCTATGAAAAGTTTGAAATATGTTAGAGACCAGTACAGGAAAAATTTAGAGGTTAATTAGTACATAATTACAGGAAAAATTTAGAGGTTAATTAGTACATAATTACATTCTCAAAAGTATCACATACCTTGCTCTACTCTCTACTGGCGTAATTCCTTTTTTCATGTCGGCTTTATACTTTCCATCCAAAATCAAAGCCTACCACTCAGCCTCAAGAACACAGGACGGACGCTCGTGCCTTGGGTTAAGCTCTAAATATTTCCTGTACTGGTCCCTAATATACTTCAAACATAAACTAGCTTTTTCAAGGAGCTTGTTTCTCTCGAATGCACGAGGTCCAAAAAGCTGGGTCATACTATGTACAAGATCATCCTTCAACTTTTTATCTTGGTTATTCCACCTTTTAAGTAAAAAAAAACATGTTAGACTCATAAATGAAGAGAAGCTACCTTTAATATAGTTCAAGAAATTGATGAAAAGGAAAACTATTCTAGCAATGATATGAAATCAAAATAGTGGTTTGGGGTTTTAGTTAGGATATAATGTTCCACCATGTACGTAGGGTGGGCTCGAATATCCACAAACACTCGTCACCAAGTTTTCACCAAAAAATATCATTCCCTACAAAATAATCATGGGATCATTAGTCGATGAAGAGTGATCAAAAACTAAATTACTATTATATCACTATAGAATAATAATAACTTTAAAGTACCTAGAACTTTGGCTACTTTTAAGGGAATGCCTTCATCATCGCTGATGATCAATACGCAATCCTTCACCGTTCCTGTACTAGGAACATGAGAACATCCAGGAAATGATGTTGCATCGGGAGTTGTTGCATCTCCTATTGCAAAAAATGAAAACCATTATCAAATGCCTCCAAGAAATAATACTTCAAGGGAAATAAATTGGTGCAGAGCACCCATGGCACAAACACAATCAAGGGATCTACATCGTAAACACATAACAAAAGAGAGAAAAAGAGGGATTTGTGTACCAGTAGATGGTGCAACAGTTGGTGCATTTAGGCTGTGTGTTGTTGACATGGCAGTCGGCAAGACATTTGTGGCTGTCCTGGATGGAGGCGGCATTGTCATATCATCATGGAAAGGAGCTGAAGAATAAAATTGTTAGAGCATGCATAAATATAGAATGCGTGGACTAGCATGGACAAGATTGTTAGAGCATTAAAAAAAAAGATTGTTTGAGCATGTATTGTCAATGATTATGATCATTCCTATATATATTCAGTGGAAAACACAAGTGGGGAATGGAACATGTGATCTACCTGAACCACTTGCAGTACCGGCCTCATCATGGGAATGGGGTTCAAAATTATGCAAATAACTCTGTAAAGACAATGCATCCATATTTTAATTAATGTCATAAAAGAGCATAACATAAAAACCATTATTGAACTCTTGTAATAATTAAAAATTTCATTAATACTTACTTTAAAGTTTTCAGAAGTGCGCAACAACTCAGCTGCCCTGTCTTTTATTTCCTGAGTCTGAGGATGTATGGATACCAAACGTAGAAGTTCTTTCCCAATTTTCTTTAGCAGCTTTTTAATGGAACCGATCGGGTCATCGGTCTCTGCTAAATCAATAAAAAAAGGGTCCACAAGGGGGGACTCCTGAGGGATTGCAGGTTGCTTTCCCTCTCTCCGACCACCGACCCTTTGTGACAACAATAGTATTAGTATTATCAAAATTACTCCAAAATAATGAAGAAAATAACATTAAAAAAAATAACATTTTGCTTCTATCTAGTTTGCACAATTACAATGAGTTTTACCTGCTCATGTGTAGATGAGCTAGGAATATCGTCACCATCACCTTCGGGCGGTTGCTCCATATTGTGCCCCTGTGTCAAAGATCAAGTATAAAAATGTTAGCCAAAAATTTAATAACTAAATGGTATGTTGGAGTCATTGATTAGAAGTTGGTTTAATAGTATGTACCACCCCCATGATAGTAGCCTCGTTTGTAGTTGAAACTTGTAGCTTTTAAATAGATAATGAATAAACTATGTAACCATTTAAGACAAATATATTTCTATCAAGAAATGAATATTAAATACATTAAGGATTGATGGCATACCATTAAATTTCATCATCATCATCCTCATCATCCTCATCATCATCATCATCATCATCATCCTCGTCATCGTCGTCATCATCATCATCATCGTCGTCGTCGTTGTCATCGTTGTCATCATCATCAACATCATCATCATCAACATCAAAATCATCTTCATCATCATCATCAGTAGCAGCATCATCGTCATCATCTTCTTCTTCTTCTTCATGAAAATTTGTCTCAGGAACATCATCCAATAATTGTCGATCGTGATCATCATCTACATCATCTTCTACTTCTTCGGTATCTTCTTCTTCCATCGCATTATACTTTATCGGCCTTCCTCTCGGTTCATGTCTAACAACAAATGACCAACCCGGTTTATGTGAAACCTCTGAGTAAAATACTTGCTCACATTGGCTTGGAAGAACATAGGGCTCATCCCCAACTGGCTCAAACGACCTTGTATTAACCATTGTAAATCCATTATCATGTTCAATAATAGTTCTATTAGGATCATTTGGATTAAGTTGTAGCCTGTACCATTTGACAATGAAGAGTACTAATTTGAAGGAACTAAAGTTGCACTCAAGTATATCATTCAAAATGCCATAGTATTGATTTTTAGACTCTTGAGGATCTAAGTCATTTCTAGATGAAATATTAGTCACTTGAAAGACTGCAGTTATTCCAGAATCACAAGTTTTCTTCGTGTCATCCAACACTTTGACGCGAAATTTTTGACCATTACAGAACATACCCTTGTGGTGTTTAACCTGCAATAATATGTGAAACATGTCAAAATTATTATATCGTGAGTTGATAAACATACAGGTGATTAATAATTTTGTACGTACCTAGAAATCTCTTAAACCATATGCTAAATCTATTTCTCTTTGCATAACATTAGAATCTCCATTACGATGAGCTTCTTTAACCAATGAAGATACACCTTCCCATGTTAATGTGTGACCAGAATGTTGACATCATTCAATCCATACCATCATCCAATCAAGATTGTTTGCAATATACAAATGTAGTGCATCCCACTCTCGAGCAACTGTACAAAAAAAAAATAGATGACTTACAACCGATTTATTTTGAAGATTAAGAAATAATTTATTACAATAAAATCTTATAATTTATTACCTGTCACTTTCCTCAATCTACCTTTCCCCATCAAGTACTCCCCTTTGAATTTTTTAAAAGGGTCGAGATCCCAAATGCGATCTACATAGATATTTGAAGCAAACTTAGGAAGATATTCAGTAATGTACACCATAGTCTGGTATACCATGTATCCCTCTACCATAGAACCCTCAGGATGTGCTCTTTGTCGAACCAAAGCCTTCAAAGATTTCAAGTACCTCTCAACCATCCACATTGACCTAGTGTGTGCAGGTCCACACAATTCAATCTCCTCAACTTGGTGTATGAGGTAGTGTTCTTGTGCATTGAAAAAAGTTGGAGGTAGACACTTTTGCATTTCACACAGTAAATGAGGAATTCTTCTCTTCCAATAGTTTATATCTTCTTTATGGATTTCTTTAGATGACAACCACCTACATTAAGAGATTCAAGTCACAAAAAATATATAAATACGAGACTTTACAAAATAATATACAATAGATTACATAGCAAGAAAAACAAATCACGAATATAATAAATATATACAACAAATTGAACAGATATTACTGCTTACCTCATGTATTTTCTAAGATCATATATCACTTGTTTGATGTTATTGTTGAAGTGCTCTAGGAGAGATAGAGGTAGCACGTACTACAGTAATTATAAACCAATCATTTCATTATTTTCTAACATAACATAATGAATAGTACATGTAGTTTATGAATATATTGTAAATACAGAAGAACATAACTTACCTTGATGAAAGTATGCCAATCATGCGTTTTGAGCCCTGGCCCAAATTCACTTTTCTTTGATATGAGATTGCTTATGTTCCCAGCAAATCCTGTGGGAAATCAAATTTTTCGTATGACTTCTTTTATGGCATCACTTTGCTGCTCCGTTAATAACCAAGGAAGGGCACTTATATTAATTTGAACTCTATTGCTATTTGAGTGAATGAAATTCTTCAGTGCATGATTGGATTCATGAATGTCATTACAAATTTTGACAATTTTTTCTTTGTCACGCCTTCCATCTAGTATTTTCCACAATGTCTCTGTTATATTCTTTCCAACATGCATAAGATCAAATAAATGCACAATTTGTAGGTCCTCGTAGTAGGGCAACCTACTAAATTGTCTGGGATAGCTTTTTAGTCCCTTTGGAAGGTTGTCAGTAGTGCCTTGACGACCTTCACGATCATCAATTACATAATTAGTAAACAAAAATCACAATAGAAATATATAAATTACAAACATAAACCATTAAGTGGAATGACATTACCTTGACGATTAATTCTATTATATTCCAACTTCCATAGGCGAGGTGTCATTCTTCGTGGCTTTGATGTAGTCTCTTCTTTCCCATTGAAAAGATATTTTTCCATACTTCGATACTTATGATTCCTGTGGAGGAAGTGTCTGTACTCATCAAACACATGCTTTCCTAAACTTTTTGAATGACGAGATTTCATCTTTGGACCACAAACTGGACATGCAAATTTTCCCTTTGTTTGAAGACCTACAAGATAATGATATAATTGGATTATTAAATATGTTGATTTTTATAATTAGAATTATCATGCGCAACTTGAATTCACTATAACATACCACAAAAATGTGTTAGCCCTGGGGCATCATGTATTGTTCATACAAGTATTGCATGGAATTGAAATTGTCTTTGTCCTATTGGTCTAGACACGTCATACATAGTGACACTGTTCCATAACTCCACCAACTCGTCAATAAGAGGCTCAATATATACATTCATATCTTTAACTTGATATTTACCTACTTGAATGAACAGTAACATTACATAATTATTGTGACCATTTTACTGTAAGATTTGTAAGTACATGTAAATTAATAACTATCAAATGATAAAATACCTGGAACAATCATTGCCAACATAATGTGCTCCCTCTTTATTGACATCCACGGAGGAATGTTATTGTTGATAACAAAAATAGGCCACACCGAGCAAACAGATCTCATCTCTCCAAATGGATTGACACCATCCACTGCCAATGAAAGCCTGAGATTACGAGGTTCTTCTTTGAAGTGTTGCCACTTTTCCTCTATGTGCATAAATGTCGAACCATCCGCAGGGATTCGAATAATATCATCTCGACTTCTATTGCGTGCATGGTAATCCATAAATTGTGCCAAGCTAGTACACCTGAATAATTGTCGCATCCATGGAATAATGGGGATGTAATGAAGAACCTTGTGAGGCACCTTTTTTGTTATTCGATCTGTTCGATATCTACTCGTATGACATACAGGGCATTGTGTTGCAAATTCATGTTCTTTATAATATATAATATGATCATTGAGACAAGCATGTATTGCTTGATACTCCATTCCAATATCTTTCATAATAGCAGATAATTCTCGATATGAGCGAGGTAGAATATTTGATGGTGGTAACAAAAACTCACCTATCAATCTACAGCAAAAAATATAAGTTGTTAATATAAACAATATTAGTGGTACATTATTCACCCTTTGTTAACTATAAAGACATATATGACATACCTTAACATACGTGACATTGTTATGTTGGATAAACCATTCATAACCTTCAAGTTCAACAACAACAATACAACAGAGAGAAGATTTTTTTGGGAGTCTTTGTATAGGGGCTCGTATGCCTTCTCAAGTAGAGGTACATCGAGGCTATCATCATCATCATGATCAGATCCGCTTGGACTAAATGTGTCATGGATCAATGTATTTATACCATCATCTTCAATTGTGTTTTCTGGCGCATGATCATCATCTTCCATGGGATCATTATCTTCACCTTGGATATTCGCACCCCCATGTTCCTCCATATCATGTACTTCCCTGGGGAGATCAACCTATATAAAATTGATTAACATAAATAAACCATGATCTTCAACTCATCATCAAGTGATTTCATATGTATATAAATTGTTAAAATGATATAATGAACAACTTACCAGTGGATGATAGTCATGCCCCCCTTCAATGTGACCATTCTCCCTACAATGTCTCTTAACTGTTTTGATTAGCAGTCTTCTACGGTTTAAGCCCTTACAAATTTTGCAAGGACAATAACATTTTCCATCACCTTTTCTTTTCAAGTTAGACCACAATCTAGCGATTGTCTCCCTATTTTGTTCTTCACTTATATTATCTGACATGATCGTTCTTCGCAGGAAGCAAAAATTGGGCTATGAAAACTTCGGTCTACAACTTTCAGTGACTAAGCAAAATTGTCAAAAGTACACAAATCTTCTTAGACCTAGTTAAATCCTTTAATATTTTAAAAGTCTAGTTAAAATATACATTAGATTAAAAAATATACAATTTTCATGCCTGAGCGTGTGGCTACGACTAGTGCAATGGTCTTCTTGCTTAGCTCTAGAAGCTCTCTAGCAATCAAAACATATAAGCTACAAGGCCTAACAGTAATTTCAAAACATATAAGCTACAAGGCAAGACATATTACATGACATGGAAAAATGATTAAAATATACATTAGATTAAAATATATACAATTTTCAAACCTGAGCGCGCAGCTATAACTCGTGCAATGGTCTTCTTACTTAGCTCTAGAAGCTCTCCAACAATCAAAACATATAAGCTATTAGAATTCATTAACTTTTTGTAATTGGAAAACTCTATTTGATATTAGACCGTAAACTACTACTATTCTCTCCATAAGAACTAAGTACAAAATTCTTTCAAGTTCACATCCATGATTCCCTTTAGATTAAAATATACAGCAAAAATAAGCTAAAAGTCTAGTTAAAATATACATTAGATTAAAAAATATACAATTTTCAAACTTGAGCACGCAGCTATAACTCGTGTAATGGTCTTCTTGCTTAGCTTTAGAAGCTCTCTAGCAATCAAAACATATAAGCTACAAGGCCTAATAGCAATTTCAAAACAAGGGTCATCAAAAGAACCAAAAACAATGTGTGCAAACAATACCTTGTGAAGTGGTATAGACAATTAGAAGATGCTACTATGTGCTAGGGAACTTCTTAGAACTGTTGGTATATTCTTACAACTTGTTACACCTGGGATATTCTTCTCTGTAGATGCTACTGTGTGCCATGGTCCAAACAGGCCCATAAATGTGGTTGAATAGCAATACATTCAAGTGGAAATTACACAAGGGACAGTCACTGTGAGATATCCTCATGTGTGACTATCCTTGTCACAAATGAAGACATCTCACAGTGACTGTCCCTTGTGTAATTGCCACTTGAATGAGGTCAGTCACTATAAAGACAACATGATAATGTACACATACAATGAGTGTACATTATCATGTTGTCTTTACAGTGGCTGCCCTCATGTTGTATATTCTTCTCTGTAGATGCTACTACGTGCTAGGGAACTTCTTAGAACTGTTGGTATATTCTTACAACTTGTTACACCTGGGATATTCTTCTCTGTAGATGCTACTGTGTGTCATGGTCCAAACAGGCCCATAAATGTGGTTGAATAGCAATACATTCAAGTGGCAATTACACAAGGGACAGTCACTGTGAGATGTCCTCATGTGTGACTATCCTTGTCACAAATGAGGACATCTCACAGTGACTGTCCCTTGTGTAATTAAGTATTGTGGGGAAGCATTCTAAATAACCAAAGCCGCTAACAATAAATTCAACACAGATATGTCCTCATTTCTGGGTATTTTAGCTCTCTAACAGCTGAATACCAGATTAAATAATAATGACAAAAGAAAAATAAACCCAATGTACTCAGAAATTGTAGCTGTGATTTTGCGGAGGGAATCTCTCTCGGTGCTATTGAAAACACAAATGACAACCCACTTGATTTTGTGGAGGGAATCTCTCTCGGTGCTGTTCAAAACACAAATGACAACCCGCTTTGTTCAAAACACAAATGATAACCCGCTTGATTTCCCGGAGGGAATCTCTCTCGGCGCTGTTGAAAACACAAATGACAACGTTCCTTTTTTTTTTTGCACTTATATCCTGACCAACATAAGGTCCATTTGTAATACAACATGATAATGTACACTTACAGTGAGTGTACATTATCATGTTGTCCTTAGAGTGACTATCCTCATTTGTTGAAGAAGAAAAGCATTAATGTGGCTGAATAGCAATACATTCAAGTGGCAATTACACAAGGGACAGTCACTATGAGATGTCCTCATTTGTGACTATCCTTACAGTGAGTGTACATTATCATGGTGTCTTTAGAGTGACTGTCCTCATTTGTTGAAGAAGAAAAGCATTAATGTGGTTCAATAGCAATACATTCAAGTGGCAATTACACAAGGGACAATCACTGTGAGATGTCCTCATGTGTGACTGTCCTTGTCACAAATGAGGACATCTCACAATGACTGTCCCTTGTGTAATTCAAGTGGCAATTACACAAGGGACAGTCACTATGAGATGTCCTCATTTGTGACTGTCCTTACAATGAGTGTACATTATCATGTTGTCTTTAGAGTGACTGTCCTCATTTGTTGAAGAAGAAAAGCATTAATGTGGTTCAATAGCAATACATTCAAGTGGCAATTACACAAGGGACAATGTCATGAGCCGTGACATATTGAACTTAGTATAATAATAAAATGATTAGATGATATATAATAATCTATTATTAACGGTATATAACAATAATATATAATTATTATCAAAAGATAATAATAATATATAGTTAGCATAATAAGTAATATGTTAATTAAATAATATTAAAATATTAATAAATAATATAATTATGATTATAATTATAATATAAATTAATAATAAATAATTATTAATAAATTATATATATTATATTATAATAATATATTAAGTAATAATATTAAATCAATTATTGATATAATAATTTTAATATATAAATAATATTAATAAACCTCTCAATATAAAACAATATGTTATCACTATAATAATATTTAATATAATATTATTAATATTACTAACATCATTAATTATAATATTTAATAATAACAATAACATTAATAATAATAATAATAATAATAATAATAATAATGTTTAAAGCAATATCGAATATCTGTAATCGATATACATCTACATTAAACATCTGCATTATCTATCACGATGAGGAATGAAGAAGTGATACAACAATCACTAGTCATTACACATCGATACCATGAGAGGATGATTAATGAACCAAATACTATGAAGTCAAGATCAACATGATATGAATAAGGGATAGGTCGCTATGTGTTTCAGAAGATGTATTGATAAGCAAGAAGGATAACCATTCATATATTATAAATAATCATTAACTGCACAAGTTTAGACAATGACATATCCGATAAAGCAATATCAAACATGAAGACCCGCTAGCAAATATGCACCATCACTTCCTATGTTATCATGACAATAACATAAACTAGATTGAATTCTACTATCTATATCAATAGACACCACATAGGAGGATATCGACTAAAGGATTGAAAGATTATCGATTGTTTGAGATAAGCCACATCTTGTAGAAACACAAAAGAATCAGTGATTATATCACAAGCTATTGATGAATGAGGCATCAGTCATGGATAATAAGTACAATGTATCCTTAAGTATTAACAGGAATGGAAGTCAATTTGAAGATCAAACTCCATTACCAGCAATCAACCAATAAATGGACAATTATCAGAAAATGATATCGACTTATATCAGAGTAGAAAGATTGGATATAATCATAACAATATGGGATAAGGCAAGAGTTAATATCGATTGACTAAATACTAATGATAGTTAGACCAAACTAATACAAACACAATGGATGTTAACTACTGGTTGCACTACCAATTAGGGAAGATTACCTTCATAAAAAGATTTGATATTGAGTCAATCTGGGAGTTATCTATGATTAGAAAATAATGAAATAATATTATGTGAACTGTGGGATTATGGAAAGGTGTGATTAACAAAGGGACATGGAGGAAGAAACAAGACACGTCTCATTCATAGCATCTCTTCATTTGTTAAAGACAATATAAGAATGCATTCTCGTCAGTCACTCAAGGCATCATTAGAACTTTATTTACTTATCCATATTTGGATATACTCAATAGAGCATCTGCCTTTGGCAGTTTGGTTTCAAGTTTATCATTGCAGATCAGAGACAACACCATGATTGCACAGATAGAAAGGATAGTCAGAAACAGCATCAATATTTGAAGTTGCAAGCATATAATTCAGAATCTGAAATAGCAACATATCACTCATAGCGATATTACACATTTGCATAATTACATCATCATATCAGACACAACAAATACATTGCTGTAAGCAATACTTATTGATTGTATATCGATATTGTTTATATCAGACATAGCATCATTATACTATCACTATAAGTGATAGGAAACATCATATTCATAGCATATTTCATATCATTATATCCGACAGTGCTATTAAACATATTGGTATCAATATCATCTTGCACACATATTGTGATTGAATCTGAAATAACAGTTGATATCTTAAGTAACCTCCATTACTTAGTTTAATTGTAAGTATCTGATAGAGTAAGTCTGAGAAGTGGAGTAATTGTTCCTGTTTTCCAAGTTAGCCAAAAAGGGGACATTACAGACAATCACTGTGAGATGTCCTCATGTGTGACTGTCCTTGTCACAAATGAGGACATCTCACAATGACTGTCCCTTGTGTAATTCAAGCGGCAATTACACAAGGGACAGTCACTGTGAGATGTCCTCATTTGTGATTGTCCTTTCAGTGAGTGTACATTATCATGTTGTCTTTAGAGTGACTGTCCTCATTTGTTGAAGAAGAAAAGCATTAATGTGGTTCAATAGCAATACATTCAAGTGACAATTACACAAGGGACAATCACTGTGAGATGTCCTCATGTGTGACTATCCTTGTCACAAATGAGGACATCTCACAATGACTGTCCCTTATGTAATTCAAGCGAAAATTACACAAGGGATAGTCACTATGAGATGTCCTCATTTGTGACTGTCCTTACAGTGAGTGTACATTATCATGTTGTCTTTAGAGTGACTGTCCTCATTTGTTGAAGAAGAAAAGCATTAATGTGGTTCAATAGCAATACATTCAAGTGGCAATTACACAAGGGACAATCACTGTGAGATGTCCTCATGTGTGACTGTCCTTGTCACAAATGAGGACATCTCACAATGACTGTCCCTTGTGTAATTCAAGCAGCAATTACACAAGGGACAGTCACTGTGAGATGTCCTCATTTGTGACTATCCTTACAGTGAGTGTACATTATCATGTTGTCTTTAGAGTGACTATCCTCATTTGTTGAAGAAGAAAAGCATTAATGTGGTTCAATAGAAATACATTCAAGCGGCAATTACACAAGGGACAGTCACTGTGAGATGTCCTCATTTGTGACTGTCCTTACAGTGAGTGTACATTATCATGTTGTCTTTAGAGTGACTGTCCTCATTTGTTGAAGAAGAAAAGCATTAATGTGGTTCAATAGCAATACATTCAAGTGGAAATTACACAAGGGACAATCACTGTGAGATGTCCTCATGTGTGACTGTCCTTGTCACAAATGAGGACATCTCACAATGACTATCCCTTGTGTAATTCAAGCAGCAATTACACAAGGGACAGTCACTGTGAGATGTCCTCATTTGTGACTATCCTTACAGTGAGTGTACATTATCATGTTGTCTTTAGAGTGACTATCCTCATTTTTTGAAGAAGAAAAGCATTAATGTGGTTCAATAGCAATACATTCAAGCGGCAATTACACAAGGGACAGTCACTGTGAGATGTCCTCATTTGTGACTGTCCTTACAGTGAGTGTACATTATCATGTTGTCTTTAGAGTGATTGTCCTCATTTGTTGAAGAAGAAAAGCATTAATGTGGTTCAATAGCAATAAATTCAAGTGGCAATTACACAAGGGACAATCGATCACTGTGAGATGTCCTCATGTGTGACCTTTGTGAAGGCAAGTGCCAATTTGTACCCAAGTTACCAATATTGTGGCAAAAGTGGGAATGAAGCATTTAGGGGTCAAATTGGGCAAAGAAGTGTAGAAGTGGCCTATGTGAGGTCTAAATAGCCTAACTAAGTCATGGTTAGGGTCTTATGGTGTTTGAACAATAAGTTTTGAACCAAAATCCCAAAGGTTGTAACAAGTTGTCAATGTTGTCATTCACAACATTGACAACATTTGTGCAAGGGAGCATTTTCGAGTAAGATGGTTATGTAACTATATGAAACCATTGAATTAGGCATTAGATCAACTATAAGAGGCCTCCATCGATCTGTGCAAAAGGTTGGGGGGAAAAAAAATTGGAATTAAGAAGATTTGTAGAGTAACACGGTTTTAGTGAATTCTTGAGTTTTTTTGTTTCTTTGTTTTCAGTTGATTAATGGATTAGATAGCTCGCAGTGTCTATTGGAAAAGTTAGTACAAGTTGTTTTTTTATTCTGTGTTGTGTTTTTTTTGAGTTTTGAAGCATTCCAACTAGTTTGTTAATTCTTTTGTTAAGTACCCTATCATTGGTTTGAACCAGGCAATTTGAACAAATGGAGTCTTAGCTCATCATTCCATTGTCAATTTTGTACGGGCTCTTGGAATGGGTGAGGAGACTCCATGTACTAGATTTTTGGAAGGAGGGGCCCTGGGAAGCTCATTTTCTATGTTTGCAATGATGTCCTAGGTGAGTCAGTTGAGCACAGTTAGGGATGACAAATCATTACAAGAAGATTACAACAAGTTGAATGCATTGGTTGCTTCAACTAAAATCTCATGGAGAGGTAGACACACATCTAAAGAAGCCCCAAGTCAAATTAGAAGATTGGGTGAGTTTCTTTGGCTGCTAAGAAAACAAACTCTTAGTCAGACTGTCCAAGTTGTGTCAAAATACTTGTTTTCAGGCATGGCTGTAGCAGTTGGTGTACAAAAAATCTAGGAGGAGAAGACCTTAGATATCTTGGAGTTCTCAATAAAGGGCATCTGAATCCTAAGCCCTTTAGGTGGCTTAATATAAACAAAAAGGCTTGACAAAGGCCTAATTGCTAGCAGCCTATTTTTGGGTGCAATTGGCATGGTTTGATGAACCGGATTGAAGTACTGATGAAAAGTATAGGTGAAGGAGTAATATTGAAACCAATAGAGGTCCTAGTGGCCAGCCTCTCCATGGAGTAAAGTTCTAGTTGAATGTGTTTCAATTTGTGAAGACAAGACTAGGAGTGTCCTAGTAGCTAGATTGGTATTGAGCAGAGTTCGTTGTATTTCTTGTTGGTGTGCACTAGTTGAAGGAGTGGGATCTTGGGTAGAGATACCTAAAGAGTGTAGGGATAGTTAAGTACCCTATCAAGTCAAAACATTGGCCTAAAGAGACCCTAGTGAAGGATAGGGAGTGAGCAAGACAAAGTGTTACATCAATTAACAAGATCATTTTTTGGTAATTGTGTACATTATCATGTTGTCTTTACAGTGACTGTCCTCATTTGTTGAAGAAGAAAAGCATTAATGTGGTTCAATAGCAATACATTCAAGTGGAAATTACACAAGGGAATATCACTATGAGATGTCCTAAGTGTGACTGTCCTTGTCACAAATGAGGACATCTCACAGTGACTGTCCCTTGTGTAATTGCCACTTGAATGAGGACAGTCACTGTAAAGACAACATGATAATGTACACAAGTACCGTGAAGGTAGTCACAAGTTAGGGCTATTTCATTGCATACCCGAAACAATGAAGACATTACAGTCCACAAAATGTTTGTGCTTGAAAGATGAACAAATAAAATTAAACTTCTAAATAACCAAAGCCGCTAACAATAAATTCAACACAGATATGTCCTTGTTTCTGGGTATTTTAGCTCTCTAACAGCTGAATACCAGATTACATAATAATGAAAAAAGAAAAATAAACCCAACGTACTCAGAAATTGTAGCTGTGATTTCGCGGAGGGAATCTCTCTCGGCACTGTTGAAAACACAAATGACAACGTTCTTGTTTTTTTTGCCCTTATATCCCGATGTGATTTCGCGGAGGGTTACGGTGCTGTTGAAAACACAAATGACAACGTTCCTTTTTTTTTTTGCCCTTATATCCCGACAACATCGCAATTGCAAGTTAGGGCTGTTTCACTGCATACCCGAAACAATGAAGACGTTACGGTCCACAAAATGTTTGTGCTTGAAAGATGAACAAATAAAATTAAACTTCTAAATAACCAAAGCTGCTAACAATAAATTCAACATAGATATGTCCTCATTTCTGGGTATTTTAGCTCTCTAACAGCTGAATACCAGATTACATAATAATGACAAAAGAAAAATAAACCCAACATACTCAGAAATTGTAGCTGTGATTTCGCGGAGGGTTACGGCACTGTTGAAAACACAAATGACAACGTTCTTGTTTTTTTTGCCCTTATATCCCGATGTGATTTCACGGAGGGTTACGGCGCTGTTGAAAACACAAATGACAATGTTCTTGTTTTTTTTGCCCTTATATCCTGATGTGATTTCGCGGAGGGTTACGACGCTGTTGAAAACACAAATGACAATGTTCCTTTTTAATTTTGCGCTTATATCCCGACAATGTCGCAATTGCGACAGTGCCAAATGTATTGTCGTCGCAAATTGTGATGGTGTTGGGCTATATTTGAAAAAAAAAAAGCCAAAACCGCATGACATTTGCCTGCCGTCACAAATTGTCGTCGCAATTTCACCCCAAATGTATTAGTGCACAGAGGCTGATAGACAACGATCAGAGCTCCAAGAGGAGAACAAGAGATTATAGGCAGAGGTGACACATCAGACCTCTCGAGCTACATACTATGTTTCTACCTATTATGTTGTTGTTCCTGTTGGTTAGAGAGTACCGACATACTCCCAGTACATGATGGCATTAGAGGGAGAGAGGGCACCATGAGATGAGGCAGTTCCTGATGCACCACCACCACCTCCACCAGATGCAAAGGATCAGGCCAATAGCTGATCTGTCTTGATATTCTATTTTTGTCATTTTGTTCATACACACTGATGTGAATGTTGATAGCTCTCATGAGCTCATTCTTTTGTATCTTGTGCCAGTAGTGCACCCTTGACTAGTTCAAGTTATATGATATATATGAGATCAAAATTTTGGTTATGACTTCATTTGTACTTGTCATATTTTGATTTATGATGATATCATGTGATGTAAATGCTATGAGTAGTGTAGAATGTATGTATGGATTTATGCAATGCAATGATTTCTTTCAAATGTATGGATGTATGCAAATGTAATTGATTATGGAAAATGTATGGAAATGTATGAGTTTGATTATGCACGTGTATGTAATGCAATAGATGGAATGATCATGAAATGTAATGTAAATGCAACGATACACATGATATGTTTTGCAGGGATTGATGAAGACAAGTACTTGGTCTTATGTCAAAAAGGATGTTTAACCCAGGATGGTGACTGCTTACGGTTCTGTGAGGAAACCTTCGTGTGAGATTTAGCTCTTCATGTTAAGTTAGGTTTAGTTTTGAAGAATCGTGTAAGCATTTTAAGTGTATTCAGCAATTTGTGAGATCATGCAAGTATGCAAAGTGCAAAATGACATGCAAAATGAAATACAAACCTAAGACCTAGGACCTAGTCACTGATCATGTGTCGATTTGTTTTCATCACTGAACTTTTGTTAGGTAACCGGATAAATCAATACAACATCCACTAGTTAGGAAACTATGAATATCTGAATATTGATTTTTGTGCCAAAGTCAATACAATGCCCACTGGCTAGACAACCATGGACATATGAATATTGATTTTGTTTTCAAAATTTTAGAGTAGATATAAGCACCAAGGCACAAACGCCAGGATGACCTGAATATCATGTCTATTTTGATATAGCAATTTGTATAAGCATCAAAACATAAACGTCGTGAAGACCTGAATATACCTTGTGGTGCAAACACATCAAGAAATCAAGAGATCATTCTACATCCCCTGTGAATTACTTGTAGTGACCCTTTATCATTCACATCCTTAGGTAAGATCGCGTTTCACAATAGGAGTAAGAACTCACTCAAAAAGATAAAAGTTAGATCAAACTTCCTTGAATTTTCCAGGTATCAATGGTCAAGGTACTCATGGCCATCCAATACAAGATAGAGGCTCTTACAGATGGACACCATTTCAATCCATAATTTCCAACGTTGTTAGATTTTCACTCAAAGCAGAAAACAAAAAAAAAGATTATGCCCCCCAGTCATCACTCTCTAAATCTTGTAAAGGACATCATCAAAGATCTCAAAAGGACACAATATCCAAAAATCTCTATGTGAATCAGTAAGCATACAAGGAGATAAAAGCATGTAAAGCATGGATTGTTTTCAATTTGTTTGTTGATGTTCAATTGCGTTGTTGTAGATGCAAAATCCTTTCTGGAGAGGAGATAGGCATACTGACTCAGATGAGGCTTCAAAGGGCTCTGATTGGATATGACTCATCTGAGGTATACTGGAGACTATAGGATATGACTTTGATTGCCCCCAAGTTTGAACATTGATAGGAGATAGATGCTTTTTCCAATTGGTGTACAGACCAACTTTATTGAAACAAGGATATATATAGACTAAAGCAAACTGAAAGCTAGGAAAGACCAAGACTGCACTGATAGATGGAGTGTTTTGAACAAGTAGCTCCCGTTTGTCAGGTTTTCACCATCTTGGTAGAGATTCTATTTTTGCTACCAAGGTGCCTATTTCCAGGTTTTCCCAAGGCACTTTTTCTTTTTCTCATTTTTTTTGTATTTTTCATTTTTTCAATTTTTTTGTACTTTTTATTTTTTTTTGTGAATCACCAAGGTGACTATTGCTAGGTTTTCACCAAGACATTCATTTTTTTCAAGACTTTTTCTGATTTTTATGATTTTTTTAGGACATTTTGCAAAAAATTGAATGCCTCAGGCGTAGAATTTCTTTAGATGGAGAACGTTGATTGGTTCTTGAAGCTATTCTCCTTCAGTCGTTGAGAGTTGATAGGCACCAGAGCCAAAAGTAGCAGTGATAATAAATGGACCCATCCAGTTGGGTTCAAACTTCCCCTTGTGTTCTCTATGTGATTGATTTTTAGGATTTTCTCTCAAGACTAGATTGCCAACCTGAAATTCTCTATGTCTGACTTTCTTGTTGTAGCCTCTAGACATTCTTTTCTGATATACTTTGAGATGATCATAAGCTTCTTGTCTGCACTCATCTAGTAGTTCAAGTTCTTGCAACCTAGACACTCTGTAGTCATCATCAATCACTAGACCATGCATTCTAATTCTTAGTGATGGGATTTCAACCTCAATAGGTAGTACCACTTCAGACCCATAAACTAAAGCGAATGGTGTAGCCCTAGTGGGAATTCTGATACTTGTTCTATAGGTCTAGAGAGATGGATTGATCATGAGATGCCAGTCTCTTCCTATTTTATTAATTGTGTGATGCAAGATTTTCAATAGATTCTTGTTTGAACCCTCTACTTTTCCATTCCCTCGAGGATAGTAGATTGATGACTAATGTTGTGTAATCTTGAATTTAGCACATAGATCATCTAAGTCTTTGTTCTTGAATTTTCCACCATTATCTGTGACTATAGAATGTGGAATACCATACTGACATATGATGTAGTTCAGGATGAACATGGATATTTGCTTGCCGGTGGCTTGAGTCAAAGGGACTGCTTCTACCGATTTTGTGAAATAGTCTATAGCTGTAATAATATGGGTATGCCCATTAGAAGAATGAGGATGTATGGCTCCTATAAGATCAAATTCCCATTGGTGGAAAGGCCATTGTGTAGTAAAGGGAATTGGATCTCTCCCTAGTGCATGAATTAATTTACTATGTAATTGGCACTTTTGACAGTTCTTAGCAAACTTGATAGCCTCTTTTTTCCATTTCAGGCCAATAGTACCCAGCCCTAATAAGTTTTCAAGCTAGTGTTAAATCATTGGAATGTGATCCACATATACCTTCGTGGACTTCCTCTAATACATGTTGAGACTCTTCCCATTCTAAACATCTAAGGAGTGTACCATCTAGACCTCATTTGTATAGATCATTACCAATTATGACATATCGGGATGCATTATGGATAAGGTATCATTTCTCATGGCAGTTGAAGGTATTGGGAATGATTTGGTCTTGGAGATAGGAAAATAGGTTTTTGTATCTAGAAGAATCATGACCAACAAAAGTGCAGATCATGCGGGTTTCGGGAGAATCATATGCAGGATAAGATAGTGCTTCCACCAGGAACTTGTAGTGTAGCTCATGTTTGGGCTGCTGTAATAAAGTAGATAACATTACCATAGCATTAGCAGCCTTGTTCTCCATTCTAGGAATTTTTTCAAAGGTGATAGATATGAAATATTTCTCTAGATCATCTACCATTCTCTTGTATGGGATCAGCTTTCCATCTTTCGTTTGATACACGTCATTGACTTGGTGTATTACAAGTTGTGAGTCTCCATGAATGTGTAGCTCTGTTACCCTCCATTCAATTGCTATCTTCATGCCATTAAGAAGGGCTTCATATTCAACAATATTGTTTGTGCAAGGGAACTTTAGTCTGAATGCTTTAGGGATTGAGTATCCTTGAGGTGTGATTAACAATATGCCTGCTCCAGATCCATTATGTGTATAGGAGCCGTCAAAGAATAGCTTCCATGCTCTAGAAGAAAGATTCATGATAGAGGAATCTGGGAATTCCATTTGCATCGGTGCATCATCAAACAAAGGTGCATCAACTAGTTGATTAGCAATAAATTAGCCTTTGATAGCTTTTCTTTCAACATACTCAATGTCAAATTCACTTAATAGCATCACCCATTTAGCTAGTCTACCTATGAGGGAAGCTGTGCTTAGTAGGTACTTTAGTGGATCAATCTTAGCTACCAAATGTGTGGTATGAGCTAACATGTAGTGTCTTAGTTTCTATGATGCAAAGATCACAACTAGATAGGCTTTCTCAGTCATTGAGTAGTTCTTCTCATATGTGACCAATGTTCTACCGATATAGTATATAGCTCATTCCTTCTTGTTCTCATTGTGTTGCGCAAGCAATGCCCCCAGTGATGTTTCTGTGGCAGAGACATATAAGATCAATGGATTCCCTTGAATAGGAGGCATCAAAATAGGAGGATTTGATAGATATTTCTTGATATGGTTAAAGTTCTTTTCACATTCCTCGTTCCATGCAAAGGTCATACCTTTATGTAATGTCCTTGTAAAAGGTTGTGATATGTCTGCTAGTTGAGGTATGAAGCATCTAATAGATTGCACTCTCCCTTGTAACATTCTCATTTGACTGATATTCTTGGGAGGTTGCATCTCCATGATAGCTTTAACCTTTACCAGATTGACTTCAATTCCTTTCTTTGAAACAATGTAGCCTAAGAGCTTTCTAGAAGTGACACCAAAAGCACATTTCTTAGGGTTCAGTTTGAGACTAAAATTTTCAATTCTATCCAGTATTTTGCTCAAGTCATTTAGATGTTTAGATCTTATCATAGATTTTGCCAAAGTATCATCAACATAATCCTCCATAGTTCTATGCATCATGTCATGAAAAATAGATGTCATAGCTCTTTGATATGTAGCACCTACATTTTTTATACCAAATGGCATGACATTCCAACAAAAGGTACCCCATGTACATGTGAAAGAAGTTTTCTCTTGATCTTTTGGAGCAATTTTTATTTGGTTGTATCTAGAAAAACCATCCATTAAAGAATACATCTCAAAGCCCGCAGTCATGTCCACTATCATATCAATGTTATGTAGTGGAAAATCATCCTTAGGGCATGCTTTGTTTACATCTCTAAAATCTATGCATACTCTTATAGACTTGTCTGGTTTTGATACAGGTACAATATTTGAGATCCATTCAGCATAATCAATAACAAAGATGAATCCGATTTTTAGTAGTTTCTCTGATTCAGCTTTGACCAAGAGTGCAACATGTGGATGCATTTTTCTCAATTTTTTTTTAACAGGTTTGACACCTAGAGCTATAGATAAATGGTGCATTATAAGATCTAGATCCAACCTTGGCATATTTGAATATTTCCATGCAAAGTTGATGTTCTTTTCTATTAGTAATGTAGTGAATGTTTTCTTTTCTTCTTCTGATAAGGATTGTGCTACATGGATCAACTGTGGTTCTTTTGTTGTTCTCAAGTTGATGGATTGAGTGGGCTCAACCAGTACTAGAGATTTTTCCTATAAATGACTCAGAAGGACATCAAATATCTCATCCTTAGGTGCCTCAGAGAGTTTTCACCTTTGGATACATCTTTTATTTTTACTTTTATAGGTCCTGAGGCTGCCACAAAGTGGTTTTCACCCTCAGAACTCCTTTTATTTTTATTTTTATTCTTATTCTTTTGACTAAGATACTTGATGTCTGACTTTGTCATGCTAACGCTCAGTTCATTGATGGAAGTCATCATAGGCTCAATTGCATTGAGGTAGCAATCAAGGGCATGGTCATTTGGAAAAGTATAGATACCTTGGCTTGGATTCATGGAGGTCTGGTCAACAAGTTCGGGATGTTGGATAGTCAAAGCAATGAAAGATTGAGAAATAGTGTTTATGGATATGGATCTATCATCATTGGTCCTAACTTGACTCTCAAGTTCAAAGGTGATACTACAACTCAAAACATTCAATTCGTGAATAGGCTCAATGTCATTGTGGGAATCCACTTCAGCCATTGGTGGATCAGACTCGTTAAGTTCATCATTTTGCTCTAGACTTATGTTGAGTTTAGGTGCATATTGGTGAATAACATCAACATGTTTCTCTATGATAAGCTCATCTTCCTCTGGAATGACTCCCCATTCATAGTCATTTGATTCCTCATCTATGCCTCTAGGAAATTGGAGAATGTGTGTAAAGTTAGAATGAATTCCCCAAGAAGGGTTACCCTCAGATTCTGATTTGAATTCATACTCATGAGAATCTATCTCAGAATAGCTACCACCTTCCTCCTTGTCTATGTGGTTTACTTTAAGATTAGCTGGTTCTTGTGGTGTAACTATCTTTTGTTCCATAGTAGGTTCTTGTGTTTCTACTACATTGATTCTTCTTACTGGATCGTCTTCATCTTTGAGGAGGTCTTTTATTTCTTTAGGCAAACTCTCATAAGGAATGAGCTCCTCAGTAGTGTCTGAATCATCACTGTCAGATTGTTGTGTTTCTTCCTTTGGTTCAATCATTTCTAAGGCATGTGGGGAGTTTTTGCTAAGATAGAAAGGCTTCTTCTTATATCCTAGACCTATTGTATTCTTGTTTGTTCAGCCACGATGGTCGAGAGGTGATAGAAGACCTTTATCTTGTAGTACTAGAGGTCCTTTTCTAGTATAGCCCATTTTTGTGATCAATTTGTCTCCTGGTCCATATGACTTCTGAGGATTTTTGCTTAAATCAGAGTCACATTTCTAGACTCATTGGGATTGAGGCACATCCTTGTATAACCATGCAAGCACAACTCCATCTTCCCCAAACTATTGTTTAGATATTTGGTCTATGATAAAGCTTCCATTGAATATGACCTGGGATTCTTTAGCTGTAGGTTTCACTTTATCAGATGGTTGTCCATAAGATTTTGGTGACAACAGGAGAGATGTGAGAGATAAAATAGGTTCCATTGTGTATTCTCCCATGTCATTATCTTTGATTTTGACCTCTTTTACAATGTCTTCCATTTTGGATGTTGAAGCAATGTCTATCTACTTAGTGGAAGATTCTCTATTATTAGGAAAAAGTTTATCAACACTTTCTTTCATTGCATTGCAAGTTGTGTATAGGTCAGCTGGAATCATCACCTCTACTCCTTCATAAGGGAATTTCACACATTGATGGTATGTGGAAGGAATAGCTCTCATTTCATGTATCCAGGGTCTCCCTAGAAGGATGTTGTAAGCCAAAGGTAGATCGAGAACTTGACATATGGTATCTCTGATAATGGGTCCTGTTCTGATAGGTAAGACAATGGTTCCTTTGGAAGATCTTTCTTGCTCATCATATGCTTTGATAGTTATCTTCTTCTTAGGATCAATGGAAGTTTTAGATAATCCCAAGTGTGTGATCAAGCTGTAAGAACAATTGTTGAGACCAGCGCCTCCATCTATCAACACATGTTTGACATGATAGTTTTGGATCAAGACTTCAATGTGCAAGGGCTGGTTATGCCGATGACTCAAGGAGTTATCATCTTCCTCTGAAAAGGAGATATACTATGGAGATGTCAAATGACCAACCATAGTCTGGAATCTGTCTAAATCAAGGTTGTCAAGAACATTGGATCTGAGTAGAGCTTTGTCTAGAATGGCTCTATGAGCTACAGATATTGAAGCAACTCAAACATGGAGATTTTTGCATTTGTATGCTAGATTTGTTGGACAATACTGTATGATGTGGGCCTTGTGTCTTTAGGATTGGATGATTTAGAGGCATCCTTCTATTTAGAAGCAGATGAGATATTGAAAGGCATCTTAGGGATGTTTGATGAATCTAGGATTTGTCCTTGCAGATGTGTCTAAGCTTGTGATCGAGTAACTGCATTTGCTGATTGATTATCCCTATCTTTTCTTACAATTGTGATGACATTGCAATGCTCAGATAGGCATGGTTTAACCATATTTATGGCAACATTGTTTCTAGAGTAAGCATAATTGACTTTAGCACCCACATTAGGTTGAGAAGATGAATCTCCTTGACCATGTTTTGGAAATGGTTTCGTGAATGCTGTATGATCATTATCACTTTTATGATTTTCAATTACGATTTCTCCATTATCAATTTTGTCTTGTATGATGTTTTTCAAGTGGATGCAGTTATTAGTTTTATGACCCTTATTGCGATGGAAGTCACATAAATCATTCTCTCTCTACCGTTTCAATTTAGGTTTGGGATCAAAGACTTTTATCTCAAGCAAGGTGATGATGTTGTTGGCCAACAGAGTTTTCATGGAAGATTCCAAGGACTCTCCAAGAGGAGTAAACTTGTGTTTAGGATCTGTAGCCCAAGGTTTATAGTCAGATGACTTCTTGTTCGATTCTATTGCTTTTTCCTCTGAGGCTTTGATAGCTTGGGTGCCAATAGTGAGATTGAAAGCGGGTGCCTTAGATGGGGCACAGATAGTATCAACAACACCGTCTGTGACAATGCCTTTATTCTTGCTCTAGTTTTTGCCTTTGTCTTTAGAATTAGATCTAGATTCATACTTGTCCTTTTGAGGTGATATGTCTCCTTTTTTCACAAGTACTTTCTCAATTTTGATTGCATTTTCTACCATTTTATCAAAGGATGTATAATTTTGCATTTGCAAATGGTAGTTGATTTATGGAACAAGATTATTGATGAAAATTTCCAGCTTCTCAGTTTCTGGAATAGGTGTAGCATATAGAGAAAAAAATTTCCTCCATCATTTGAGAAAAGTCAGGAATGGTTCTCCTAAGTTCTGTTTCAAATTGCAAATGTCGATCATAGTTATCGGATGCTGGATGTTGTAGGAGTATTATTGATAGAATATTTTGATTAACTCCTCAAAATTTTTGATTGTAGATGGCATTCTTGAGAACCAATGAATGGATACTCCTCCTAGAGATCGAGGGAAAAGATGCATTAGGTAGGTTGGTTCGTGCATGAACCCCATAGATTAAGTACATAATTCTTTGATGTGATCTTGAGGATCATAGTTTCCATCGTATTTGTCATATTTAGGCATCTCCACTCTTTTAGGGAATGACAACATGTACAAGTCTTTATCAAATGGACAAGGGCATAGAGCCTCCATGGAGAACTCCTTAGGTTCCTTTTCTTTTTCAAGTTTGTTGAGCTTGACTTGCATGGCATGCATCTATTTCATCATAGCTAGGAGTTTCTTCCTCATGGGTGATGATATCTTCAACATTAAAGTTGGGAGGAAGTTTAGCCCCTTGACGAGCCAACTCTAGGAAGTATGTTTCTCTATCTTCTTTCAAGAAATGCCTCATCATTTTCTTGAAGTCATCATCATTTGATATTGAGAAATTTAGGAAGGTGTGGGTTCTTGATCTGCACCATGTTGAGAGTGATGTCCTTGAGACCCTTGGTTCATCCCTCCTTGAGACATATTGTTTTTATGAGAGCTACCAGGGATGGATTGATGTGGGGTTGTCTAATAGCTTCTGTGAATTGATACAAGAGGGGTTGGTTGATTACCTGCGTAAATTGATGCAAGAGGGGTGACGTAACCACCTTTTAATAATAAATTACCAAGAGTTTCTTCTCCAAATTTACTAGTGTCATAGGATTGATGAATGGTCTGAGCAATCACAAAAGATGTCTTTGAAGAGATTCAGGTTGTTCTCTTTGTTTTCATGATAAAGCTCTAGTTTCCACCATTAACCTTAGGTGAAGCAAAAGAGCAAGATGAAGACAACTAAAGAATGAATTGATTCAAGAAGATCGAGTGACGTAACCTTGTCAAGATTTGATTGAGTAAAGATTAGATTGGATGTAAATGAAGGATATTATGCCCTAGTAGTATGGATAGATGCCCAAAAGATGGCGGATATGAGCTCGCAACACTTAGCCATTTTAGACGAAGATTGAATTGAAGATAATTTTGACAAGGTTTTGAGACAAGGTGAAAAAGACTCAAATCGATAAATCCGAAGGCTAGATCAAACTCAAGAGACCACTTTAGGAAAATGATTGAAATTGTTCTTTCTGCTCTATTCCTAACATAGTGATTTGTTTGACAGAATCTGGAAATAGGCTGTAAAAATTGGTTTTTTGGTAATTTTGGCAAGTTTTTGGCAATTTTTAAAAAATACTCATACAACTTTCTACAGGCTCGTACAACAATGGGTAAGCTTTGGTACGACAATTGACAAGACTCATATGATAATTGTATAGCTCGCATGACAATTGATAGCAGATTTTGACTTTTTGTTTGTGATTTCTAACAAAACTTGTACGATAATATACAAGCTACCATACAAAAATATGGGGTCTTGATATGAGAAATGCTCAAAAATCGTATGACTTTCTGATCTTGTGGGATGACTTTTGACTCCAAAAAGGAATTTTGTGTCAGATTTTGCAATTTTTTAGTTTTCAGAATTAGTGTGTTTTGCAAGGTTTTCTATCCAGATTTGAAGTTCATTTCAAGATTGTTCATTTTCAATAACCAAGTAGATAGCAAGCACAGATAATAGTAGGCAAGTGATTTCAAGCATGTCTAAAAATAATGAATAGGGGAAAAAGCAACCCTATGCATGAACAATCAAGTGACTTAATGTGCTAATCCCTAGGAATGCTAGTTGTGTATGTTCCAAAAAGTTTTTCAATAACGCACATAGTCCTAGAAAATGAAAAATTGGCCTCACTAGGGTTTGTAGTAATGGTTTGACTCTACAAATTTTGTGATCTCAAGAGGGTGAACTCCAATCCAGGTGCACCAGGGTTTTGATACAGTCCGAGAATTTAATCAATCGGGAGTTGCTAGGGAGATCTAACAGCCCAACAAGAGACCACACCTATGAAGATTTCCTCCACAAGGACATTTATATAGCAGCTACTACTACCATGGTGAAAATGGCTATTACTGCTTGAGGTTCTATTCACGTGGTTGAACCAATAAAGGGAATGTCCACTACAGTTAACCCTCTCTAAAGGTGACTCACAAAAGATACCACAGGAGGACTAGATCAGATTCAAGGATTTGGGTTTCTGGTACTATCCAAAAAGGAAGTAGAGTATAATCCCCTAACCTCTTCACTTCACCAAAATAAAGCAGACAGATTTATCTGACATGCTAAGACTGAAATTATCTCACCAAGATCTATGATGTCAACAACTATGGTCTATCGATCTCTCTGAAGAGAGAACGTATTGATCAAAAGTTGAGGACTCAAAAACCCAATGGAACACAAGATAATCTCAGTATCCTCCCTGCCTACAAGGGGATCCTTTGTCAAGAAGAGCTTCGCATGTGTGAACAGGTGAAAGAAGCCCACTCTCTCAAGATCATCCACAAATAGTGTTCATAGGGCCTATTTACTATGTGTAATAGATATGGAAAAAAGCAAATCTATGTTCATTTTATAGGCCAAAAACTGAAGTCTATGATATGAAAGCAGAAAAGGCCACACAAGCTTGACACGTGAGAGTTCATTTTAAATCCAAATCGAAATGTTATCAGATCATAGCAGAATACATGAATTCCTCGCAACATGCTTAGTAGATTTTACCTATTTTAGCAATTTTTCTTGTGCTTTCCCAATTAGAATTGGTGAATACCAGTCGGAAATAGAAGATCTCAATTGTTAAGGTTAGTTGTTAGTCCAAATCCAAAAATCAAATCTGGAAAACTGCTTGAAAATTTGAAATGACAATTGAAATCTAGTATCAAAACTCGTACGACAGTCAGTTACCTCCCATATGACAATCTGGAAACTCGTACAACAGTGGGTGTCTTCCCACATGACAATGTAGCTTCCAAATGATAATGGGTAGGTTATGATACGAGCCTCAAAAATCTCAACTGTCGTACGACAACTAGTGGGTTTTGGTACGACTTTCTGACAAAAGTCATACAAAAAAATGTACGGATAGAATATGAAAATCATAGAAATGGCAAAAAATGATAGAAAATTGAATGAAGTGATTAGAAATGAAATGGAAACTCATTTCAGGGCCCCACGGTGGGCGCCATAAATATGTGTGTGAAAATTGTACCTAGCTGCGGACACAACACTTCAGTAAAATATTAGAGGTTAGCAAAATTGAAATCTGCAAGTAATTGAAACTAAGCTAACCAAGTGATTTACTACCTTCTAGTAGGTACGAGTATGATGTTCTCAGATTGAAATCGAGATCAATGACAGTGCAACACCTAAATGAAGGATTTGAATGCAAAAGATGTAAATAGGATGAATGCAGATTAATCTATCTTTTGTATTTTCTATGCAATAGGATGAAAAACTGTATGAATCTAATCTAGAATGAATCAAAATGATACGCAAATTGATCTAACAATGATATAAATGAATGAGATGCTATGAAAAACTATGAATGCTTATGACCAATAATGAAAAATCTCACAAATCGCCTGTCGCAAGTGCTCGATTCTTCGTATGCAAATTCGAGAGTGGTTAATTGTGAAGAGCTAAGCCTTATTTTTATAGAAATCCAGGGCTTGAGAGTGCATGGAGAAAGGCCATAAATCACTCTTGATAAACTCAGGTTGATTTTTGAGTTAACAAGAAATCAGAATAATTAATTCATAAAATCATGCCAAATCATGCAAAAATAACTTTTTAACTCCAAATAGAGTTTAGTTCAATTTTCAACTCACAATTGAATGTTGAGTTTAAATTTAAGATTAGTTATTGATTTTTAGTTGACTGCTTTTGTGATTGTGCATAATAATTAAGAATTAATTTTAAAAATAAGTGATTTATTCTCAACTTAACTAATTTTAAATTTAAGAATAACTAATTCATGGGTTAATCAATTATTTTAATCAAACTTTTATTCAAAACTATATTATTAAATATTGACAACTTAGATCTAATTAATTAAATAAATATTTAATCAATTATTCATAGGAGATTTGATTTATTGTCAAAATTAAATAACAAAATTAGGAATAAATAGAATTAAATTTAATCAAATAATTAAGTGGCAGAATTAAACTTAATTAATTAAATATTTAAAATATTCATTTAATCAAATTTAGGATAAATAGGATTTATCTCCAAATAATCATTAAATTAAAGATAATTAGAATAATTAGGAATATTCCCTGATGCAGATTTAGAATGATCAATTAGGTTTTTGATAAGTTGATGTGCAGATGCACCTTAGGTTAGAACTTTGATGTTGATTTTGATTGAATTGTTGATGTAGGAGGTTAATAAACCTATAGCCCATTTTTGGGGTATTACATGCACCAGTAGCAAGACTAGGAGTGAGAATTCTACTCGTCTATGCTTCTCACAAAGGATTCAAAGTATACCAGATGGATGTTAGTTTTACATTCTTGAATGGAATACTGGAGGAAGAAGTCTACATTGAACAACTAGAAGGCTTCACATCTTCACATAAGGATGGAATGGTCTGTAAACTAAAGAAAGCTCTTTATGGGCTTAAGCAAGCTCCAAGGGCTTGGTACGAGAGGTTGCATTCATACCTTCTGACCATAGGATTCACAAGAGTCGGGGACAACAACAATATGTATCTGAAGACCAAAAAATGTGGAAATTTGATTGCTGAGATCTTCGTGGACGATATCATCTTTGGAGGAGATGACAGGATGAGAAAAGCCTTCGCTGAAGAGATGAAGAAAGAATTTGAGATGTTTATGATAGGTGCAATAAAATTCTTCATTGGACTATAGGTCCATCAGCTGAAAGAAGAAATTTTTATTTCTTAGTCCAAGTATATCAAAGAAATTCTTAAGACTTTTGGACTTGATGATTCTAAACTGGTTGGAAAGCCAATGATAACTAACCTCAAGTTATCAAAGGAGGGTGATGCTAAAGAATTGAATGAAACAATGTATCGGTCCATGCTAGGATAGGTAAACTATAGTACGGTGTTTATAGTAGACCGGACATTGCACATGCAGTTGGCATAGTGGCAAGGTTCTTTGCAAATCCCAAAGAGATACATCTAATAGCAGTAAAGAGAATCTTCAGATATCTAAGAGGAACTGAGGATTATGGATTATGGTTTCCTCAAAAAGGAGGTGTTGGTACTAAAAAATCATGGACCATTTTTGGCCAACTGACAGGTACAAATTGATACCTCTACAATTTTGGCTTAATCAAGCCAATGCTGGTAGGCCTAATTTCACTTTGAACTATTTAATTCTCTATGTCGCACAACTGCGTACATAAACAAACAAAGTTCCTCCAAAGGTGGTGAATAATCCTTTGAGGAAAGAAACTAATCTACGGAAAATCTCTATTCTATAATACTTGACTAAATATATTATACTAAAGAATTAAAAGTAATGCTTTTGAAATGATGATTTTATTATCTATAAACTACAAAGTATGAACCAAATGATAATTTCCAAATAATGATTAGATCAGTGCCTTCTAAATACTTGGGCTATAGAGTCAAAAAACTTTCAATCCTACGTACAATCAGAGATGGTTTTAAAAACTTGCTTTAATAAGACAAGACCATCATTTCAGAGGCTTCCGCTGGATTCACAATTTAAATCAATTTATACAACTAATCCTATCAAGTTTAACTCAAATTAAGAGACCGATAAGAACAATGGTAGGTTCACAGACCATACAATTGATATTCGAGTTGTATATATTAATTTTGAATTATAATACTCAGGGAATTCACCACAATGAAACACTCTATTTAATAGAATATCTGAAAGACTAATTGAAAACATATAACTTATAACCACAAATAAAAAGAAGAGCACTTATCTTTATTGATGTTGAAAAATTGGTACATAAGAGTTCATAGTTGCAGTTGTTTATGAAATTCTATTCTATGAAAATATATCTTGTATTGTCTTGTCTCTACATTTTACATTATGTGTATATATGTGTTTGAGTGGCTTTCACACCTCTTTAGGGTGAAAAGACACAACCCTTATTACAAATTATTTTGAAAAAATAATAAACTAACTAAAAAATAACTACCTAACTTTCAGATTTGGGTCTGGTAAAAAAACCAAAACACCTCGTAGAAAGCTAAGATTTTAACTAAAAATAGGAAATTTGATTTCCCGAACTAGGTCTTTTTTAGATTTTTAAAATTCTACCATCTTCATCCTCTATCGGCATCATCTTTGCAGAAGGTTGAAATTTCAACATTTTCTGAAGGCTTTGATCACAGAATTTTGATTGTTCCTGTCACAGAGCTTCCTTCCTTAATCTATCAACTTTTTAATTGAAAATTAATATAATTTTTTCATCCTATTTCATGTAATCCATCATTAATTATTTTTCATGGAGTTTAAGAGGCCATTTTTTAGGGTTTTATCAATATATATGACTCCAAATTTTGCCCAAAATTTTGAGCTCCAACAGGCTCTTTCTGGGGACGTATGGTCCATGTGAGCATAGCAAGAATCCAGCTATCTTTGGTAGAAGTAGACCAAGTATGAATTCCATTAGGCTATAGAGTTACTACATATTTCAATAATCAAATCAAATCTCCTTCGGTGGCCCCAGGCCACCAAAACATAGAATCAACATTTTCCCTATCAAACACTTGATTCTGATCATGTAACAACTCCCTCCTTGTTGCATTGGGTGCATCTTCCTTATGGACAATTCTCATTGTTTCATCGATGTGGTCCTTGGTATTTGACCTTTGTTTCATCTTTGAGGAACCATTAAGTGCATCATGATTTTTGCTAAATGAAGGATCTCTATGCATTAGACCAGTTTATCAAAACAAAATTTCATTACTTGGACAACTTCTTGCTCATAATTTGCTTTGTCTTTATTCTCCATATGGTGTTTTTCATCATAAAATGGTTTTTAAGATAGCTCATATTTAGGAGACATTACTATAGTTTTATCAAGAATCTGATTAGATAGGATATTTGGAAAACTTTCAGCACTATTCCTCAACACATTCTCCTCATTATGTCTGGATGATACCATATTATCTTCACATGTTTGATACAACTTTTGTTCATAGGATGAACTAAAAGATGTCTCACCTCTTGAATACACTTCACACATATTTTGAGTTTCATCATCCTCAAAATTATCATTAGGCATGTTATCTTCATCATGATGTCGATGGATTTGATTGCATAGAAGATTCTCTTCAAATAATGGATTCAAGAAACATAGAGAACTCATACATGTATTCATCTTCTTCCTCTTCAAACAATGGATTCAAGAACATAGAGAATTTGGACACATCTTCTTCTTCTTCTTCCTCTCTACTAAATTCATCATTTTTAGGATCATATACTTCATCAACAAGATAGGTGTCTCGCTCATCAAGTTTATCTTCTGGGGTTTCATCAATTTTTTTATCCTTATGAATTGGAAAAAATTTTGAGTTATTTTTTTGTATATGCCTTTGATATTCCTTATCCAATAAATCTAAAATTTGTTCTATACCGAGAAAATCTTCTTCCTCATTCATTTTATTTATATTATCTAATTCTATTTCATAGGTCCTATTGTCACAAGAGTCAACTACACATAAATCAATAACTGAATTTATTGTGTTCTTTTCTCTAATGTTATCCTTTAAATTATATAATTTTGAAGTACATGTTTGATTATTCGAGATACAAGTCCATGGTTGGATTTATTATTTTCTTCATCTAGATCTGGAACTTCATTAGAGCTTTGTACTTCTGTAAATTTCACACTACATCTATCACCTTCTTGTCTTTCAATATTTAAAAATTCATCCAAGGGAGACATACAAGGCTTTGCTTCCCAGATGTATTGTTGATCCTCTTCCTATTCATAACACATGTTATTTCCTTCACTTGTATAATGGAATTCATATAGAAACCATTGTTCAAATTCTTTCCAAGATGAAATACTTTGTGTAGGTAATGATTCATATGCCTCTCTTGCATTATCTTCTAATGTCCTGACAAATAGTTTCATTGCCTGATCTTCTGCACAAATCTCATAGTTCTTTATAAATGCATAAAATGCATCCAAATGTTCAACTACTGATTCATCCCATCCTCCATGGAACTTTGGTACAAGTTGCGAAAACTTAGGGAGCAACTTAAAAGGAATACAATTGAATCCCCTAAGATCCAACGATCTGATACCATCTAGAATAAATGGTTTTCTCTAAAATGGTTGTTTATTCTAATACATTCTGAATATCTGAATTGGCAGTAACTTGTTTCTTTATACTTGTATACTATGCAATCTTATTTACACTATTAGAAAACATAAAAACTAAATCAATCTTAATGGGAAGAAACATTAATTGGTAAGTACATTAGTTAATGAATCAAAAATTTGGTTTACTTGACTAATGTTTGTCTATTTTGTCTATTTATTAAACCAAATTTCTGATTCATTAACTTATGTACTTACTAATTAATGTTTCTTCCTATTAAGATTGATTTAGTTTTAATGTTTTCTAATAGTGTATAATATTGCATAGTATACTTAACTAAAATTGCCAACTAAGTTTAATATATAATAATTATATTAAAAAAATTCAAAACATAATTATTTAATAATATATTTTCAAATTATTTAATAATATATTTTCAAATTATTTAATAATATATTTACCTATACATAATTAATTATTTTAAAAAATTCTATATTAGCTAAAATCAATAAATTCAAAACATAGTAAAATCAACAAATTCAAAATATAAAATTTACTAAATTAATTTTAATTTGATGTAACAATTATAGAACAAATTAGAAAATTAAGCTATCTTATATTATTATTCAATATTTTTTATATTACATTAATCAATTTTATTAATTTGTATCTTATATAAATATATAAAATAAAAGGTATGTAATATAAATAGCTATTAAGTGCACCTTGGTGTGCAATGGGTACAGGGAAGAAAGAGGTATGGAAAGTCAATTAATTAAAAATGTGCTCTATTATCTCATACATATTTGTAATACATGAGATCAATTGTTAGGCAACTTAGCAAAATATTTGAAGTAACACCAATCCTAACCTTAAATATTAACACCAAACAAAATCCTAAGCCTAACCATAATTATATCCAAGTTATAAACCTTAAACCTATCCATAATTGTAATTGTAAATCCTAATCCTTATCCTAAACATGATCATAACCCAAATTGTAAAGACAACCCTAAACATAATCGGGCATAAACCTAAACTATTATCCTAACTGTAATCATTAAAAAACCTTATTTCTAAGTCTAATCTCAATCCTAATCTTATTTCAAAACATAATCAAAATCTTAAGCTTGACTATAACAGCTAACTCTAACCTTGATACAAACCATGATATAAACCATAACCATTATATATTGTATATGGTTTAAATAGAGACTAAAGTATATAAATGTAGATGAAGATAAATAGATATATTAATTATTAATTATTTAATATTTAATTATAAATTAAATTTAGTGTAAAACTAATATTTTATTATTATACGCTATAAATTTATCCCTAATAAGATTTTAAGTATATGTTAATATAAAATAACTTTATATAATTGTATATTTTTAATATTTATTCACTATAATATATATCCAATTTCAAATTTTAAATCTAATCATTAAATATGTTATTCCTTATATATCTCTTCTCTTTGTTCTTCATTCTTCACATACCTCCTTTTCTATATTCTCTTATATTTACTATTAATTTTAATAATAAATATATTCAATAAATAAAAATTCATATAAATAAAATACAATATAAAATTTATTACAATATAAAATATATTGATATTAAACAAATGTAATGTATTTACAGTACATTAATTTTGAAAAAAAAAATACTAATAATACTACATAAACTATAAAAATAAAATAATAAACATTAAATTTTGTTAAAAATTATTTTTCGCAATTATTGTAGAAGAAACTTACCATGAAGAAAAAAAACACTCTTAAAAAAATAGCCCACCAATATTGAAAAATAATGAAAAAGCAAAAGAAAAGTTTTGTTTTAATGTTGTTTCAATGATTTTATTTTTTAGCTCATCCATTTCATATATGAAACTTGGCATAATTAATATAATATAGAAAATAATAATATAAATAAATAATATAAAAAAATATATTTTTAATATAATATAAAATTATATACAATATATTTAAGAAATGAGGTAATTTTTTTTATTATAAAATTTCTATATTCTATAAAAATATATAAAATATAAATAATTAACATAATTTAAAATATTTTTAATATAATATAAAATTATGCATAATATTAAAAAATATTTTAAAAAATTATACAATATAAAACATAAATTTATAATGTATATTGTAAATGTTATATCTTAACTAAATATATGTGATAAAACTAAATATATGTAATACCTCTCAAATGAATCGGCGAAGACTGCGAAATTGCGAAGACTGCGAATTGCGAAATTGCGAAGACTGCTAAGGTGGTGATCTTCGACAAGATTGAACGGAGTGACAGGAGACAGCTGGAAGTCCCCAGTCTCAATGCTAATCCAGGTGTAGTCCTTTCCAACCCTGCCATTAATATGTCTGAAGTGCTTGGCTCTCATTCCCCCTCGCTCTATCATTCGGCAGAGGCGGTACCCCCTAACCCATCTCTCATTGCACCGAAGGATGCCGACATTAATGGCGTCCCTGTTAATGCATCTAACCCTATTAGCAAACCTAAATCATTCTCTGAAGTAGTGGCCAATTCATCTGGTGTTGTCGATGAGAAGGCCATGTTTAATCTTGCAAGTGTTGGTGCCCATGATGTCGTCGTTCCCGGTAAGTGCTCTACGGTTACTTCGGCCCCTTTTTCCATCGCTCCTAACCCTGAAATGATTGCTGAGATTATTAAGGAGAAGAATAGGTTAAGGAATACTGCGATCTTCTTTTCTGCTATTGAACTTGATAAATGTCCTCCTTAGAAATTTCTTGATGACTGGTTCCACAATTTTTGGAATCTTAAAATGAGATTTCACATTTCTTTTTGCCGTCAGATCCAGAAAGAGTTATTTGTGATTTTCTTTGTTAATCATGATTCTCAAGTTGAAGTCCTTAAAAAATAGTATTGGACCATAGGATCCACCTCTTTCTGTGCTTTGGCTTGGTCTTCGGAAGTTGTGCACGAAGAAGTTTTGGCCCTCTCAGCCCCTAGATGGATACTGGTGAAAAATGTCCCACCCTTTTTATGGTGATTTTTGCCTCAATTGCTTGAGCCATTGGGCAAATCCATCCGAATGGATGATACTGTTAGGTTGGTGCCACATATGGATGCTAGGGTCTTAATCTCTTTGCAACTTGGCAAGGAAATCCCTTCTGATATCTCTGTTAACATCATGGAAGAAACCTTTGTTTGCCCTATTGAAATTTTGGGAGGTCTAAATGCTTGTTTCTTGTGTCGGAAGGAGGGCCACCTTAGAAAAGATTGCCCCATTATTAATGGAAGGCATAACCCTGCTAAAACCCCTCAACCAGCTAACTCAACCAACCCTAATCTGCCTCCTTCTGTTAACAATATCGCCCAAGGAGAACTTGCCTCCAAACCTCCACCTACTCTTGATTCAGCCACTCCTGCTCCCCCTATCGCTCAAATCTCTTTCCCTCTTTCAGACTTGGCTTTTGATGAGGCTAACATTGACGATGGATTCCAAACCGTCAACAAAAAAAGAAGGCAAAAGGGTAATAATCTTAACCATCTGAGAGCTTCGACTCCTGCCTCAAATTCCTGTAGGAATCCCCCTTTCCAAAGCCCTCCTGTTATCCCTCCGGTGATTGAAATTAGCAATGACAACCCTCCTTGCTCCCCTGCTGTTTGTTCCAATAACTCCAGCCTGAATCTCTATCAAGGAACATCTCAGAAGCTCCCGCAAATTTTTTTTAAGGAATTAAGTGATGATTATTCTTTAGAAGTCATCCCTGCTATTATTAACACCCCTGGTATGCCATCTATGGAAATATATTCCCAATCTGAAAGTGAGGATGATCCTAAAACTGATACCCTTGCCTCAAGGCATAGGGGAAGGCCTCTAGGGTCTAAGAATAAAGCCTCTGGCAAGAAAATAGGGGATAGCTCTACTAAGTTCTTACCTTCAGCTGAGGAAGCTAGTGTTGTGTGTCCTACTCCCACTAATGTTTCCCAATGAATTGTTTATCTTGGAATGTGAGGGGTCTTGAATCCCCAGATAGGAAATTTGTTATCAAGCGTTTACTTAACTCCTTCAATTCTCTAGATTTTCTCATGTTACAAGAAGTTAAAGCCATTGGTTTCATGCTTGAAACCAACCTTAATTTTATATGGAATAATGCGATTAAGTTTTGTACCAATCATGATAGAGGCAGAGGTGGAATTGCTCTCCTCATCAGCCCCAATTGGGGAAAGTATATAACTGCTAATGGTACTTCCCCCTGCCAGAGAGCTATCTGGATTACTATTAATCATAATAATATCTTTGGCATTTTCTCTGTTTATGCCCCTAATGATTCTAAGGAGAGGGTTAATCTTTGGAACTGGATGACCACCCTCCCTGATATCCCCTGGTTGGTTGGAGGAGATTTTGACATGGTTGAGTCCCAACAAGATAAGTTTGGAGGTAATCCTTTTGCTTGGAAAGATAATGAAAAAATTCATTGGAACAAGTTAATCAATTCCAAGAATTTGTTTGACCCTTTGGCTAGCAATAAGGCCTCTAACCCTAGGATATGGCACACTTGGTGCAATTTCCAACAGGGCCATTCCCAAATTTATTCCAGACTTGACCATTTTTATGGCAACCAAAATGTCTTCTTCTTCCTTCTTGACAACCAGAACTGCATTGTCCTTGTTACTGCCACTACTCTCTCTGATCACCATCCCATTTTCACCCGTGTCAGCCGCAATTTCATCCCTGTTCACCCTAGGCCTACTAACCCCAAATTCATTTTGAATACCAGTCTCCTTCTTGATGAAGATATCCTTTCCACCATCTAGATTATCCGCAATATCAATATGGGTAATTTCCCTAATCTCTCCATGACTGAAAAATGGAAAATCAATCTCCCAGCTTGGAAATGTTTCCTCAAAACCATTGGTCAAAATAATGCTAAGGATTTTAGTTTCATTGAAAAACGTCTTTCCTCTGATCTCCAAGAGGCTAAGAGCAATGTCTAGAATGATTCCTCCAACATTGACCTTGTCTCCCAGGTGATATATGCTAAAGATGCCTTGAGTAAACATCAACAATTTAGAATTTGTGGGGCCAAAATCAGATCCCGCGCTCATTGGATCCAGAGCGGGGACCGTGGTTCCAAATTCTTTTTCAGCCTTCTTAAGCAAAAGCACTCCAAGGAGTCTATTGACAGACTCCTAATTGATAACCAGGATACCTCGGATCCTGTTATCATTAAGCAAGCCTTTGCTGATTACTACAGGAGTCTTTTCACTTCTGAGGATTCTAAGGAGGCTGCTAATCTTAGGAATAAATGTAAAGTTCTTATTCCCAGTAAATTGGATAAGGATGATATTACTCTCTTATCTAAGGATATCTCTGTGGAAGAGGTTGAAAATGCTATCAAGTCTCTCAATAATGATAAGGCCCCTAGCCCTGATGGTCTCCCTGTTGAATTTTATAAGGCCAATATCAGTTGGGTCTGTAAGGATTTACATGACATTTATGTTGAAGCGATTGCCAAGGGTTCCCTTGGCCCTGAGATTAACAGTGGTATCATTAAAATTCTTCCTAAAGATGGGGATAAAGCCCTTATTAAGAATTGGAGGCCTATCACCCTCCTTAATGTTTCCTATAAAATCTTAGCCAAGATCTTGGCCCTTAGACTTGTTCATATCCTTCCTAAGTTTGTTTGCGCTACTTAGACTGGCTTTATCAAAGGCAGATACATTTTGGAAAACCTTATAACTAGTTGGGAAGCCATGGATTGGGCGAAATGTTCTCATCAGAATTCTACGATGTTACTCCTAGACTTCGAAAAAGCTTATGATAGGGTTGAGTGGAATTTTATCATTATGATGCTGGAAGCCTTTGGATTCCCGGCCTTCTTCTATAACTCAGTTTGGGTTTTGCTTCACGATGCCTCTGCCCAGGTTGAGGTCAATGGTTCCCTCTCCAATCCCTTTCACCTTGGTCGGTCTATCAAACAAGGATGCCTCTTAGCCCCTGCTCTATTTGTCATAGCTTTTGAAGCTCTTTACTATATCCTTAGGGATAATACGTTGTCCCCTGATGTTAGAGGCCTTTATCTTCCTAATAATGATGAGCTTATTAATTGTCAATTTGCTGATGATACTGCCTTATTTTTTGAGCTTTCCATCAATAACTTTGATGCCTTGCAAACCAAACTTAATATGTTCTGCTCTATCTCTGGTGCTTGTATTTCCCAATCCAAGTCCATCTGCCTTGGGTGGGAAGAGCAACCTCGTGTGTGGTTCAACTAGTATAACTTCCAATGGGGCAGTCCTCATAAGATTGTTAAGTATTTAGGTATCCCCTTCTCTATTGAGCCTTCCCTCAAAGACATGTGATCCTGGATTAAGGAAAAAATTGACAAGAAACTTAATAAGTGGCATAACAGATCTTTATCTCTTGCTGGCAGAATTCAGGTTTGTTAAAAAATGTTGTCTTCTTATAGGATATACTACTCCTCTGCTTGGATGTTCAATAACTATCAAATTTTAGAGATTCAAAAGGCCATTAGGAACTTCCTCTGGTCTAATGGTAAAGACAATAAAAAAATGCATGCGGTCAAATGGGACTGGTGTCATACTGACAAATTCCTTGGGGGGCTAGGGCTTAAAGACCTTAAAACTTAGGGCATTGCTTTATCCGCCAAATGGATCTTTCATTCTATGGATGGAAACGATCCATGGAAAGTGTTGGTGAGACATAATATTGAAAGAGGCTTTCCTAAAAAAGCTAGAACTTGGAAAAATCTCCCTTTTTGTGATTTAATTGTTGGTAAATTCCCGGTCATTGTTCATGGCTTTGATGTCTTCAAATCCATCTGGAGAGCCTAGGATCATGTTAGGAACTTTATTACCAATAATGACTTCCATGATGCTAAGCATCTTTATGGTGAAAGGTCCATTTGGTGGAACTTGCACCTGGCTGGTAAACCCCTAGCCCTCTCCCAAGGACGTTCTGCTAGGATGTGGGCTAAGCTGGGGATCTCCCAATTTATTGATCTTTTTTAAAATAATAATCTCATCAGCTGGGATGAGCTCAAGATCAAATTTAATATTCCGAACTCCCAAAAGAAGACTTATAATATGATTGTCAAGGCTACTAAGGACTTGCCTTCTGACTGTCATATGGACTCTCATAGGTATTTGAAGTGCAAATGGCTGGATGGGGTCATCATGGCTAGCCTCAAAGCCAAGAATATCTATAGAATTATTGATCATAATGAAAGTATTATTAATCATATCAATGCTGTTTGGTATTCTTCTCTTGATGTTGTGTCTTGGAAGAAGTATTTTGACACTCTCTGGAAAGGTCCTATTGAACCTAAAATCAGATGTTTTAAATGGCTGACTCTGCTTGACAGACTCCCTATTAGAAAAGATGGGCACAATACTGACACTTGTAGTCTCTGCAGGCTTCCTGAAATGGGTAGACATATCCTCTTTGATTGCATCTTTGCTAAAGAAATCTGGAACATGTTTGGTATCTTTTACCCTTTAAATGTGAATATTCTGGAAATTGTCACTGGTCATATTGATGGGCTTAATAAGGATGTTAATTTATTTTGGGATATGCTATCTTCTAACATCCTCTGGTAGATCTGGAAGTGCAGGAACGAGGAAAGGTATCAAAGTAACCTTAGATTTCTTATTGAGTTTTATCGAAAACTCACTTTTAAAATTTTTTTTCTTCAGGTTCACACAACTATGATGGTGGAGAAAGATAAGTTGAGAAGATTCTTGAAAGATGGGCACGCCACATTTTTCGTCTACGAGTTAAAGCATGGTTACGAGTGGAGGAGGAACTTCGATGATCTTCAAATGTTTGAACGTACCTGCAAAAGGCTGAACTAGGAGATCAGGAAGAATAGAAATTCCAGGAAAGATGAGATATTCATGCTTACGCAAATTCAGGAGCGTAAGAACATTGTGTGGATGGAGGGTCCACTTGGTTGGACTGCTTGTGTTGATACCCATCATGGTGTCTTAGACTAGTTGCTCTTTTGCTTCCTCTTGGTTCTTTTTTGTACTCATGATACTCTGAATTCGTGGTGAGGTTGGGCCTCTTTTTTGATACTCTTGGTGGTTGCTCTTTTTGTTTATGATCTTCTTATATTTAATAGAAAAAAATATATGTAATAAAAAGCACAAGGCCACATAATAAAGTTAAAAAAATAGTTGTATATTTTCAAGTGTCAAAAACTATATGTCAGAGATCATTTTTTAAAAATATTTTTTCTTAATATTTTTTAAAAATATTTTTTCTTAATATTTTTTTCCTATAGCGATGATATATAGGAAAAAAAAAAGAAAAAAAAGAAGAGAAATCATTTTTTTGAACTTTTCCCAACCTGCACGCGTCTAGATCCTGCTATCCTGCGATGAGATTGGGGGAAGCCTGTGGAGCATCCCGGCATCGCGTGTGAAAGTTTGGGCGGGCATTCAACATCCAGAGCATGGTCGTCTGCAAAATGCAAAATGTATAAGTATTGACAAGGTAGGGTCTTATTTGGCAGAAATGCAATCTCAGAGAATTCCATGATTTCAATCTAGATTTGTTGAAAAGGGAAAGCAAGCTCTAACAAATGCTAAGTTGGGAGTTTTTGAGATGGGTGTGGTCATCAATCAAAACACAATGAGCATGGGATCCGTGGAAATCATTTGTTGAGTGAACCTTAAAATATTCAAATAAATTGAAATCAACAGGAAAAGGTCGTTGGTGGGTGTAATGCCAAGTTCTACAACAATTGCCAGTATCTTTCCCATCTATGCATGAAACGAGAGCTTTATAGCAGGTATGGACGCCATTAAAGTAGAAACAAGGAAAATGTGTGATTAAATGACAACAAATATTATCTCATATGGGCAGTGTCTTCTGGTAGAAATAATGCCAGAAACAACAACATTTCCCAGCATTCTATGGCCTGTACTATCGTGGGAGCTAAATAATACCTTAGAAATGCAGTCTCATAGCATCATTAGGTGGCACACAAGCTTCTTAGACTAAATCCCTCAATGTATGTGATCACATAACATGACATTTTTTTGTTCATGAGTGCAATGGGGAGAGTGTTTGAACCAAAGCAGAGTGTCTCAAGGCTTCTATTTTCTACAATAAGAAGCCAGTGATGATGTTGAAAAGGCTTTTCAATTCGATGCAGGAGACATGCATTGAATGGAATGTTGAAGGGGTTTATAAGTGTTCAAATAAAAATGCAAGTGGCATTGTATACAGCTCCATTTTGGTAACCTGGTCTGATATCCCTCAATGGTTGCACATAATAGTAGTTTTGATGCAAGATTAGAATCAGATTTGAAATTATTTGGGCACGTTATTTGCTACCAAAATGCCTCAAAATGATATACTTTGACTGCAGAAAATAAAGTAAGATGGAGTGATTTAAAACGCTATAAGAAATGTGCAAAATTAACCATGATCAAATAATCTATACAAAATGTTTGAATAAGAAGCCCAGTGTAAGGATCTTTGCAAGGGCTCAAGTCCAAATAAGATTGTCAAATAAAACAAAGGATTCATGGCCTCTTCTGTTCACAAGTTTAAATATTAATGAAGAACAATTACTCTTTAAAGAATCTTAAGGCTGAGTTAATGTTCAGATTTTGCAGATCATTTAGACAATTTTTTGAGTTAATATGAAAAATAGATGGTGCCCGTAAAAGGATTTGAATCTACATATTTAGTATTTGCTACTTTAACTTGGTAGTAATTCTTTGACATAAATTGATAATCAGAGCAATTGTTTTTTTCACTTCGAAATTAGGTAAAAATTTAAAAATGAATATGAATATTAATGGTTGGAGTATTTTCAACTACAAGAAAATGTCAGATGATAATTCAAGGAAACAAAGTTTTGATTAGAGTTGGATATTTGTAGAAGGGGTGTCAAATTGTTCCATATAAATTTCTGGATCTTTCATTTTTATCAAATATATATAGTGGAGTGGAATATTTTATTTAAAAGTGAAATATTTTATAGAAGTTAAAATACGAGGTGAAAGGCTTTAAAATACAATAGAATTTTATATCCTTTACATATTTTTATTTAGGGTAAAATAGTTTTACCTAAAGGAAAACAAAGGAGGAATTTACACGTTACATGACTTGAAAAATGAATAGGAGAGTGAAAACATTATGAGGGTGAAAATGCAATTACATGTGAGACAAAGGGAGATTTTGCAGGTGTATTTTCTTTAATTTAGTAAAATGTTTTCACTTGTGAGATACTTTCACATTAGGTTTTAATCGGTTAAAAATAAATTGAATATGGATATGTCAAAGTTTTGTTAAGAAAAGGACATGAAGTGTGAAGTGAAAATCAGGGGAATATTTTCACTTGAATGTGAATATGCACAATGGAGTATTTCACTGGGAGGGTAAAATATTTACACAAGAATGGAAAGTTTTTTCAGAAGTAAAAAGTAAAAGATTTTGCACAAGAAGTAATTGGGTGAGATGCAGATTGAAGGGAATATATGACATTATTTGCAACCTATAAGGGATTAATTTATTTTAAGGAAATAAAGATGTTATAATAAATTTATGCTCTTTCCATAAGAGAATACCTTTTATGAAAGTGTAAGGTTGAAGGAAATCAAAATTCATTTCTATTGCAAAGAGAAGAAAGTGATGATTTCCAGTTGTCATGTGGAAAACAAGTGCCATGTACTTCCCTTTTAGTTTTTTAATTAATTATAACTTATAACTTGTAATTGAAGTAATTTAAAACAAGTGCCACGTAAGCAAAGTACTTGCCTTAATAATAATAATAATAATAATTATTATTATTATTTTTATTATTAAATTCTTTCAAATTGTATTATGGCTATTTCATACAAATATAATTAGATATTAATTGATTAAGAGTTTGATATTAAGTTAATAATGATAAGTTAAAGATAAACAAATATCCATTGTTGTAGTTACTAAGTACAAGTATAATTGGTATTAATCACAATGTAATTAATATTATAGCTATTTGATATAATAAATATATAATAATTATAAGTATTTATTTTTGTTTTACAAATTTAAAATATTTAATTATCATAGTTTAAATCAAATTAATAAAAATAAAAGAAAATTTATAAGTGAATATATCTATGTTAATGAAGTACATAAATTATCTTTAATTTTTAAAAAGATTTCAAGTAATATATTATATATATATTTTTTGTATTATATATAAGGGGATCAAAAAGATACAAAGAACCACCGAGGAGTATCTTTTACATTATTTTTTAATTTTTTAATTTTATATATTATCAATATTTTAAAAATATATAATTAAAAATATCAATAAAATTATTTTTCTTAAATATAATTATTAATTTTTGAAATAAAATAATTTATACATAAATAATCAATACAATATATTATAAGATATTTAAAAAATATAACTATAAATCAAAATTTAAATACTTCACATAAATTACTAATCTAACATAATATAATTTCCTTGTTAAAATCAAAATAAATTACATCATTTAATTAACAAGGAACAATTTTAATAATATTTTATATAGTTCATATAACTTATATAATGAAAAAGTTAAATTTATTAATATTTAGATTATAATTATAATTTATGTTATTTAATCTAAATATATAACATCTAATTATAATACATATAACAAATTTTATTATTCAATTTAATATACATTAGTTAATAAATAATCTATATATATATTATAACATATTTTTAAAAATAAATATGAATTATTTTAATGCATGGTAAAGTATTTGCTCTTATAATATTGCCTCGAAAATTGTATCTCAAAATTAATTTTGTTGAATTATAAATAGAAAAAATGTGCATGTATACTATACAAATTATTAATTTTGTAACAAATTTGATAAAAATAATAATTTTAATTGGTAGAAATGTGATTTTTTAATCACTAGTTAACGGAAGAAATCCAAAAATGGATGCAAAAGTACTTGCCTAACCTATCAGCAAGTACTAATAAGATAAAAAATGTGTCTTATTTTTCTCAATATACAAGATACATCTACGTAAAAAACTAAGTGGATGAAAAGGACAAAATACATGAGGCAGATTTCAAAGGGGTACACGTAGTTAGTGGAGGAGATCAACTATCCAAGGATATTTTTGTCTAAAGAGGAGGAGAAAAGAGATTAAAAATGCAGTTCAAATTTGGAGGGAAAAAACGTAGCAGCTACATGATGAATCTTGAGTTTCTTCCCTCTCTTTTTATTCTTTTTCTTTTTCATTGTAACAGGTTCCAAATTCTTGACTGTTCCAATAGCAGGTTTAGGGTGAAAATGAAATTGTTGTAAATTTGATTAAAAAAATAAATGAAGGTTTAGTATTAAATTTTAGGTTGGGTTTTGAGTGAATAAAATTGTATTTTGTTTTGTGACATAGATAGCAATTGAGTTTAAAAGAAATATGTTTCAGATCTATTTCTCTCCAATGCACAATTCTATTAAGTTTTGAATGAATAAAATCAAGGGTTTTCTCATTTAGTGCACTGTTATAGTGTATGTAGTTTCATATTCATGTTTTGATCTAAGGATTCAATTAAATGTTTGAATAAAATTACAAATTGGTAGGGATTGTGCAGGGATTATAATAAGTAATTTGGGTTGGAATTATTGATGGGATGTATTGTAAGGCAATACTATCTTAGATCTTATGCTATTAGATAAAGTCTATCATATTACACTTTATGTTTTATAAAATCATGTCTCCAATGGAATGAGGCACTAATCATAGCTTGTAATTGTTTTACTCTTAGTATTGTATTTATTTTCAGCCTGTAACTTGCTATAAAACTCTTAAAATCACGAAGAATCTTTACTTTTGATGTATGCCATTGCATGTTGTACCATCTCATGCTCTAGTTTAGTTGAGGATCAATGAAGAATTAGCTATTCTTCAGTATTGTCCTTTTTTTTGAATCTTTATATGAAACTTATCTACTTTATATTAGTTTGTTTTGCAATTTTGATGTAGAGGTTGTAAATTCACTAAGGGATCACCCTCTTGGGTTTTGCAAGCCCAAAGTGTATAAGGTTTTGATGGATCCTTATTAGTTGGTTGAAGTCTTGGATATTTTTTATAATTGGAGTTGGATTCTTGATAAAAAATTGAAAGGTCAACTTAGTTGGTATTTTATAGTGTAAACCCTTTTAGAAACCAACAAAATGGTGACTCTACTAAGGAGAGAAATGTAATTTTTTTTCTTTAAACCAGTCCCATATCATTTTATCTTATATTGTCAAGAGAGTCAATTCTCATAAGTGTTTCTAGAAAAATTTGGTGTAATACATCTTTCAATGTACGTTTCATCCAGATTTGTCCATATTTCATGATTATTTCATAATACCTCACAAATTGTGAGTGGAAACTCTGAGATCTCTGCCTGCACTAGTGTGCACTATTTGAGAAGAACTAAGTAAGAACCAAAGGATTTGCAGTAGAGATGAAGAAGATTTGATCTCTTGTGATGAATTAAAATGACTAGTTTGAGGAATGAATCCATATGATGTCATATTGTTGGATGAGGAGATGTTGTCATGCTTATGTTGGTTTTTGAGAAAATTTGACTTGTGAAGAAATTTCAGCTGATCAAATTTTTTTCCTCTACAAAGAGATGGAAACTCTGCCAAAGAACCTAATGAAGATGTGAAGATAGCTTCAGATTTATTAGTATTTCCAGCTAAAAAGCTAATTTGTAGCCACTACAATACTCTAGGTATTTTAATTTTCATGAGTCAAATGTATTTCCATGAAAGTCATTTGTAGAAAATATTTCCCTATAAAGTGAGGTAAGCACTAAGAAAGGGAATGGTAGAATATGATGGATGATATTTTAGATATATTTGACAAGAAATGTATGATGTTTAGTAATAATGATAATTTAATGGATATATTTGGCATGCAATGTATAGTTAATGTTTAATGATTAATGAGAATGATTTAGATACATTTAATATGCAATTAATAAATAATGAGTAATATTGTGAAAGTGGATTAAATAGTAAATGAACCTATGTGATTAATTATTAATGAATAATGATAGATAACTAGATAATAAATGAATCTAAATATAGTAACTAGGTGGTATATAATAAACCTAATGCACACTAATATAACTATTATAAGAATTTAAAGTAAATACTTAAAATTATTAATAACGGTGATGTATGGTAAATGCAATGAATTATGCAGCTAATGCAATAATAAAGGTAATTGTTGCATAGAATTTGAAGTCAATAATTAAACTCATAAGTAAAAATTGATGCAACTTAAATGATTAATTTAATAAATGTCCATAACATAATCATGACCCTTAAAGGAATGTAACTAAATGAAACATAATTACTTAAATGTAAAATCTAAATGAGACCTTACTTTTTGTGTATATCAAACATAACTGATAGGATCAAGTAGCCCACTAGGAGGGAGGGGGAGATAAATATAACTCTTCTCTTAAGGAAAATGTATAACAATCCCTAACTACATGCAACCTAGATACATGATTCTAGTGGGATTACTTGTGTTTATGTCAGAGAGCACACCCTATTTTGATTTTGCAAAAGGAGATTTGCATCATGTTATAAAAACATAGATGACATTGTTCCTTTGCATGGACTAGACTCTTAGACACAATAGATAGCTTTATGAACATAGATGTAGACTTCATAGTCATGAGAGAACTAATGACATATACTTATTGGAGAGGTTTGGGCACACCCAAGTCCTTTTGAAGGATGTGAGTGTGCTAACCTATTGTCCTCGGTAAAATACGCACATACATAACTAGAAACCAACAAAATTTCTCATAAAGTATCAGTAAATAGATCATACCGCCAAAAAACATGCATCAATTTACACCATTTGTAATAGACCAAGTTATGAAAGATCAAGGTTTTCTTGAGTAGGTTTGGATTGACACATTAAAGAGAAAATAAAAAATAAGGCCGCATAACCAAGTGGTCATTTGGTCCATGGTTCTTGCCATGAACAAGATTAAGTGAGGTGGGACTAAATGGACCAATGCAAGGATACATCCTAACAGGCCAAGGTTGATTGATTGATTGATTAATGAGATGAATATTCACTAGCAATATTTGGATAATCAGGCTTGCGGTCATTGTATCTTGAAGAAAGCTCAATGTAATGGGGATAATCTTAGTTTCCTAGGATTGATGGGGAATCCTTATTATGAAAGCATTATGGAGTGATTGCCTTGCAGACTAGAGGTCTTGTTGAAAATGAAGTAACACATGATTAGAAAGGACTCCTGCACAAACATAAAACACGTGGAGGAATCTAGAAGCAGAAGAGTGGTCCTAATAGATAATGGATCCAAGATTGCTACACATGGTGCCTGAGATAGGTTTTCACCATGGTACTTAATTATTAGGGCACTTGATTCAGAAGTTTTCATTACTAGATGATTTATTTCTCTTTACTATTTTCTTTTTGGTACATCACTGAGGCGCTTGTTTACTAGATTTTCACCAAGGTGATTATTTTTTTAGGAATTTTTTTGCTTTTTATACTTTTCTTAAGATCTTTTACAATGTTTTTTTTATATTTTTATATTTTTGTGATTTCTTTTTATGGATTTTGTTGATTTTATAATTTTTAGGATTTTCTAATTGCTATATGACTTATGTAGAGGAAACTCAATTGGATGAATATACATAAAAGTTCTTGAGATGTTAAATATTTACAGGATCAGGGAGTGGCTCTCCCTCTGGTGTAGCAATATAATAGGCTCTAGAACCAAACTTAATAGTGACCACATAAGGTCCTAACCAATTAGGGGGTATGTGCAAGATCATGAGGGGCCAAACTATGCCCTTAAGTGGCAATGAAAAATTAGCAAATCAGGGTTAGTCAACTTGACGTGAAAATTTCAACTAGCTATGAACCTAATATCAAAAAGTTGTAAGAATAGAATCTGTAGAAAATTGAATGTAGTTTCTAAACTACTAGGCCTTTTTTGAGAAAAAGTTAGTATGATTGGTGAAAAGTATAGAATTCAATGCAGCAGTACAAAAATTTTAGGAAAAAAATAAAAAGTAGGTGTATGTCTGATCACCTTAATCATAATCAAATGATAATATTTTATTATAAGATTTTATATATAAGTAGTAGACTCGTGCCCGAATGTGATGCATATTTTTTTGTAATTTTATTCCAAAAAAATAATTAATTATGAATTTTCTACTACAACATTTTCAGAATAAAAAACTTCCGTGTCTGACCACCTTAACTCATTCAAAACTTTACAAAATTCAATTTTATTTTTTTTCCTTATAGTAGGTGAAGCATAGAATGTGACGCATTTTTTGGATTTCAAAAATGTTATACCGTTTGAAAGTTATAGTTGTTTTTCAATCAGTATATAAATCAACTTTTTAGAGGTAGCTCAATTAGAAAATAACTAATAATTACTTACCAAATTCAAAATTTGACAGCAATTATATCGATAGAAAGCTAATAATCTCCTTAAGATACCCTTTTCATTTTATCAAATTCAAGTGAAAAAAAAGTCGTCAGCTACATTGTCAAAGTTTGGAACTCAGAGAAACAGGGGAAACACATGTATTTGAGACATTCCTATAGTTGACCATGTAGGTTTGGTGCACAAAGCAATATCAAGCCTAATCGGGTACCCGATATTTTTGGGTACTCGATATTTACCTGAATATGATGCAAAATTTTCACTTTGCCTCCACTTTCTCCCTCCCATTTCTCCATCCTTCATAAACTATATATTAGTTATATATTAGATATATTAAATATTATATAATATCAATTATATATTAAATGTTATATAATATATATTTTACATTAAATATTATTTAATATATATTAATATTAAAAACTATATATTAGATTATATATTATATATATTAAATATTATATAATATACATGTTACATTAAATATTATTTAATTATATATTAATATCAAAAACTATATATTAGATTATATATTATATATAATATTATATATTAAATATTATATAATATACATTTTACATTTTAAATATTATTTAATATGATTCTGAGCACGAGCATGAGTCCCTACAGGAGCATAGTTGTGCCTTTTACAGACGCCGAAAACCCTAGCTACACAGAAATGGAGGCTTTGAAGAATAGTTCACTGGAGGCGGATTACAGAAGCAGAGGGCAAGAGAATCACTCTATTTCCACCATCTGTGGCTGTGAAATGGTATCTTTCCCTACTTTTTCAACCGGAATGCTAAATTGTAAAGGTTCTTAAAATAGATTCTGGTCACCAGACAATTGTACCACACCTGTTGATAATCTGACAGCTCAACAGAGTCATTGGGAGGTTAAACAAGAACAACCAGACGGACCTTTGAACCGGCTGAAGATTATGGAGAGCGGGGAAGGGTTTGGTAAAATGAGCAGTTGTACTAGAAATTATGCAGGCACTGTAGAACTGACCACATTAACAAATTTAAAGAAGAGATTAGCGGCGGCACAACATTATGAGGAAAGCCTTATCGTTTCGATGGTGCTGCCCTGATATTATGAAGAATGTCTTGCCACTTCAATGCTAGCACCACCTCTATCTCAGACTTTCACCATTGCTTCTCATCAGTACTCTGAGATATGGCAGGGATTGTGGGCTTTTGCATAGCATAGTCCATCATAAATTCTCTATAAATTCTTTTCACGGTTATGAATTAGATTCTTCATATTATGTTGTAGGAACAAATCACCAATGTTGAACTCATGAGGCTACACCTTCTTACGGAATTTCATGAGTAGGCAATTTTAATATAGGCAAAGTTGATTAAGGGAATTGAGGCATCTTTCATCGAGGATTTGCAACTCTTGCAAGTGGGAAATATGAAAATCTTCATCATAAATTAGGTTCCTTAAAGAGATTCAAAGGGTAGGGAGTTTGATTTCAATAGGTAAAATAGCCTCGGTACCATAGACAAGGAAAAATGGAGCGGCTCCAATAGGGGTTTGGATGGATGTACGATAGGCCCATAAGGTGGGATGCAGTTGCAAGTGCCAATCATGACCAGTGTCATCGATTACTTTCTTAAGGATTCAAAGAATGGTCTTATTTATAGCCTCATTTTGTCCTTTTCCTTGCGCAAAGTATTTAGAAGAGCAATGTTGGGTGATGCCAAACTTCTTACATAACTATGTGACATCCTTAATTTTAAAAGGTGTACCATTATCAGTAAGGATATCTTGAGGAATTCCAAAGTGACAACTAATGTAATTTAGAATAAACTTTGAGATCTATTTACATGTAGCATAGGTAAGGGTTATGGCTTCGACACATTTGGTAAAGTACTTAGAATCATTGATAAGGTATTTGTGGCTGTTGGAAGAATTAGGATAAATTTGGTTGACAATGTCAAATTCCCAATGTGAAAAAGGCCATAGGATGATGGTAGGTTCAAGATCTTGGGTTGGTGCATGTATCAAATCACCATGCTACTAGAAAGGAACACACTTCTTCACAAAGTGGTAAGAATCTTTCTCCATGGCTGGCCAGTAATATCTAGTGCGTAACAATTTCTTTGCCAAAGTGAGTCCATTGGAATGAGTTCCACATATTCCTTGATGTACCTCCTCTAAGGTTGTTTGTGCTTCCTATATCATCTTAAAATGGACACACTCATTATTTAAGACCTTTTATGTCCCATCCTTTATTGACTTTATGAACCATGGATGGATTCATGCTTGATCCCCCTTTTCTCCTATTATGTCCCATATCTTCCAATTTCAACTTTGTAGTCTCTGAGTCCTTAGGGCTAGCTCCCCATGGGTAAACCCTAGAATAGGTCAACCAAGTTGACCTATTTTGGAAAAGGCTCCCAAGTCAACATATTCCAAAATAGTTCAACCAAGTCAAACAATTCCCCAAGGATTTTAAATCATGGGACCAGTGTTGTATCGGTGAATTAAATTACAAAATTGGGTGACCTTATTAGCTTGATTTATTTTCCCACTCGAAAACTAGTATAAAAGGAAGCCTGGGAACATCATTTTGACATCCATTATCATGTATGAATATACATTGATATTCATTTAACATCCATTAGATATCCATTATCATCTAACAATCACATGAGCAAGTTTGAGCATTCAAGCATTCATCAAGCATTTAATATTCAAGGATCCTTTGTGACAATTTCCTCTTCAAGAGCTAGCATTTTTTTGCCCATAAAGAGAGGATATTTACATTGAGACATTCATCATCTTCTTCATTAATACATATTTACATCAATGGCTCCAATATGTGGTTTTGGTAGATCCATTGCATTTGTGGAGATTTCCTACATCTATCATTACAAATTCAACATCTACAACATACAAGCATTACAAAATCCTTATTGATAAGGGTTTCTACAAGCAAGGTAAATAATTTCATTTGTCTTGTTCCTTTACATATTTACATTTCAATTTCAATGTTGATTCCTCAATCTACGACTTGACCAAGGCAAGCCCTCATCCACCCAAACCCCAAAATAACCTTTTCTATGTGTAGGAGCAAGATATCAAAATTACAACTGGAGACCTGGAAACTACTTTATGAGACATTTATGAAGAATTTAGGTCAAATTTTCTACACTATCCTAAGAACATGTTGATTTCATGGAAAAGTGTCTAGGACATGTTGCACCAGGTTGACTTGTTCTTGCAGGTCTAAGAAAAATAATATTTTTTTGGTTTTTTATTGTGATCACAAATCTGTAGTCGGAAGTTCTATCACAGGTTCAAATCTATAGTTTTCAAATAAAAAATTCATATTCCTCTACACATTTCAAGGTGAGTACTCTATCATTCATTTCATTTCTTCGTCTAGAAATATTTTCATATCTTAATTGGGTTGATTGCATACACTTAGCATCTAGATCTATCTTACTTTTCTCTTTAAATCAATTGGTTCAATTTCACATTTGCATTTACACATCTTTAATCAAATCCTACATTGCATGAAAGAGGAATTTCTCGCATACTTCCTTGATATAATTTGGGTTTGGCATTTGGATCCCTTCATCTTCTTGGGTTTTGCTAATCTAACTTGGGTTATATTGAGAGTTATATTTGGAAGCCTCTATTTCTCTTGTATTTGAGTGTTGGTGTTGAAATGGTTAATTAATGAACTCGTATCACAAAGTTTACATTTTTAGGTTCATTAGCATCCATTTCACCCCAAAATTTTTGGTGAACCCAAGGCATCTCCGCCTTTTGATTTTAGAGTTAGATCTTTTAATCTCTCTTATTTCCTTCTTGACATTAGGTGTTCACCTTCTTTGGGTCAACCTGACGCATCTCCACTTTTTGATTTTGGAATTATATCCCTTGATCTCCCTTTTTTCATTGGTTGTTTACCTTATTTTGGTGAACCCAATGCATTCCCCCTTTCCTTATTGATTTTAGAGTTAGAATTAGCTATATTTGTGTGGTTAGATATTTATTTTTATACTCTTTATTACATTGATAATTGTGTGGATAGATCTCATTAGAGTTTACTTTTGTGATCTCCTCTTTTATGATCTTTATTAAACTAAGTCCAACCTCTATCATTCCCATTAGGAGAAGTCATAAACTCATGGGCTCTTTTTATCGCAATTCCTCTTTTCTTCCTCTTTTCTTCCTAGGACCCATGATGATACTAATATTTTCCCTCAAGATCCCAATCCTATCATGGATCATAACTCTTCTCACTCTTCCCATGATGAAGATGAAGTATTAAGAGTTCCTCCTTCCCAAATCGATAAGCTCTCTCATGAGTTTGATAAATTGGAAAATTGGCTTGTGCAATAGAATGAAAATCTCAACAGTGTTGCTGCTATTGAGGATATTAAGAATATTTTCACTCATGATGATAATAACATCTCTATTTTGCATGGTATATCACACCTTATTATCATTCATACTAAGCCTTTTACAAAATGTGCTCAAGAGTTAGGATACATTCCTCCTTCCACAATCGTTGAACCATCTATTCCTATTTCCACTACTATTTCTAGCATTCCTACCTATGCACCACCTCTCATGACAACTACACAAGTCTCTAATCCTCTAAGTGTTGTTCTTCCTAGCCCTTCACTTCCTTCAATTATTCCTCCTACCTCCATACCCTCTTCATTACCTTCATACAAATTCTTTCATTCTACATATTCCAATCCTCTTCTTGTTCCTTCTAATCCTCCACCAACATCCTTACATTTTCTTTTGACCTCCTGTAACTTTTTTGGTACATCCAATACATCTATAACTACTATTTCATCTTCTAATCCTACCATTAGTATCTTGGTTCAAACCATCACCACTTTGCAACAAAAAGTAGCTCAATTGACTCAATCTAAGTACAACATCCCTACATGTGACATTGCTAATCCCCTTTCCTTAGATATCATTTGTGTTGTTATCCTACAACATATTGAGATACCTCATCTTGAGACTTATAATGGTAAGGGTGATCCTCTTATTCATGTTAGGAATTCCAAACTATATGTAGTAATTTTTCTCATGACTATAGGCTCATGGATAAGTTTTTAACACATACTTTTAGAGATCATAAAGCTTTGCAATGGTATTTCTCTTTATCTCCTTATTCTATTAATTTCTTTCAAATTCTCTCTAATGCTTTCATTCAACAATTTCAAAATAATACTAGTCCTAATATTTCTTTGACTGATTGAATGCATTATAAGAAAAATATTAAACAAAAAGTTAGTGACTTTATTGGTAGATTCAAACACTTGTATGCTCAAATTTCTTATCCTGTGCCTAATCATGATATTCAATGTATTTTTATTTCTAATTTTCAAAAATTCATTAGAGATAAGATTCTCCATACTGAGTATACTTCATTTTCACACCTTTACACAGTGCTTCACCATTATCAATTACAAGTGAGCCAGCTTGAGATCTCTACTCCAATGGCTCATGTTACTATTTATAAGAGTGATGCCAATGTTCATCAAAACAAATTCTCTAATCCTAACAACTACATCAATATTCACAATTCAACCAACACATTTGATGATCAAGTGGCTAATACATCCAAAGGTATGACTACTTTTTCTTCTGTGTAACCATCCTAATCGTAAGTACACTCCTTTATCTGAACCTTTACTTGTGGTGATGATAAAGTTGATTAATTATAACATTCTTAAACTTCCTCCTATCTATCCTATTGAAACTATAAAACCAATGCCTAAGTCATTTGATCAAAATGCTTTTGTCAATACCATCATCAACCTAGTCATGATACTAAAAAATGTTATGATTTGAGGAATACTATTCAAGATCTTATTGATTCTAATGCTATATCTGTTGATGTTGAGGTCAATAGTACAAATAAATATATAGCACCTCCTAATCATAAGTTGAAAATCTACACCAACCCCTTACCTTCACATTCAAAAATGTCATTAATCAACCTTCTTCTCTTGTTACTAACATTAGTTATGATGATAAGGTAGAAGAAGCTAATCATGTGGTTAATCATGTTGAGTCTCAACCTCAAATTTTGATTTTACCTTTGCACGTACCTAAATCTTCTACTCTTATCACCTTTGATCATACTGGTATGTTTAAAGCAACTAATGGTCCTCTTTATATTACTACTAGGGTTCCCCATATCCCTTTTTGTGGTGTTTTGATTGATCTCTCTTCTTTGATGAATGTTATCACTGAAGAACATCTTTTTAATAAATAATTGCATAAGGATACATATACTATTTAGATTCAAAATTGTAATGTTTTTTTTTATCATCCTCATTGTTCTATCAATCTTCATGTGACCCTTTTTGGTAAGGTTGTTCATACTACCTTTGTTGTCATTCCTATTTTTGATCAATTTCAAGTTAAGCTTGGTATTTCATGGCTCTCTTCCATGAAAGATGTAGCCTCTCCTATTCATAAGTGCATAATATTTCCTCATAAAGGAGAATTTTTCAGTGTTAATCATTCTCTTTATAAACCCTCACATCCTCAAGATTGTGCCAAGATATATTTCTTTTGGCCATCTCTCCCTCAAAAACCACCTAACCCTCCTGATCATCTTTATCGATCCTATCAACAATACAAGGTAGAAAAGATTCTTGAGCTTAGCCTTCCTAAGGATGATACTCCTACAATTTTCTTACCTACCCAACCTATTCCTCCACCTATCATTCCTCAACCCATAGATGTTCCCTCCTTGGAACCTATGATTGTTGAAACTAATCCTTCAAGTTTATCTTGTAAAACCATTCATAACCAACATGCTCATCAGCATCAAAAGAATCATCAAGATAAGGCTAAGGAACATGCTCTTGCTTCTCAAATTGCTTCTTCATCTCAACCTTTTCCTTCTGTCAACCTGTGCTTGACCCTTTGAAGGAAGTTAATCAAAATAACAATATGAACATGGATAAACATGATGATTATGTTCATATTTTAGATTCTATTAATCTTGATATGAAAGATACTCTTGATGATGATGATTCTAATGCACATGTTAATAATGATGAATATGAAAATTATATTGATAAGGATTATGATTTTTCTAACATTTTTTCTACACATCTAACACTCACTCCTAGTAAAGAGCATAGTGACTCCCACCAGAGTCCTTTTTTGGATCTGGCAGTGGTTCCTACTATGTTGGATGTTGTTCCTCTTGTGATTTTATCAAATTTCCCTAATATTTCAAAAAATATGGGGAGGGAATGCAACATGCTTGAAGTGGACTTCTCTAGCATTGTAGTCTTTGTGTGTTCATGTTGTGTTTTTCCCTCGTGTTGTGCTCTTTGTTATATATTTTTTTCTAGATCTCTTTAGATGATTCTTGTTTCTCTATTGGCACAAGATGATAAAGTAATCTAACATGTAGTGCATTTTATTCTATTTGTACCTCTCTTCTTCTATTTATTGTTACATGTTATGTTGTCTATGTTCTATTGTTCGTATATTTTCCCTTGTGTAGTCTACTTTTATGTTGGCAATATAGTAGCACCGATTATTTTTGTTCTCTATGTTGTCAGTGATAAAAGAGTCTTCTTTGTATCTCTTATTTGCCTTTCCCTCCATTGTGTTTTACTTCTACTTCCTTTAGGGAATAATGACATTTCATACTTGATATAATATTACATATTATTATATGATCATGCTAACCCCAAAGTTAGTAGATCCCTTTGTGTTCTCTCTTTTTTCATGTGTTTATTTCCCTTGAAGTCTTCTCTCTTGGAGGCATTTCATAGTGGAAATGTTCTTTGTGGACACATGTACGCTTTCATTAAAGCTATTACTCATATTAAGGTGTTTGCAATTGCTTTAACATGGGGGCATACACGCCACTCAATTTTTCACACAGGCACGTTGATAGTTTGGTTTCCTCTATCAAACTATTGACAGTTCATGGGGGCTTGGTCTTTGTTATTTTGGATCTCTCTTTGGACTAATGTCATTTTGGGAGGCCCAGTCCTTTCTTTCTAATCCCTCTTTCGATTAATTATATTTTAGGAGGCTTGATCGTTATTTAATCCTTCTTTGGACTATTGATAGTCTGGAAAGCCTGATCATCTTTCTGATCCCTTAAGGACACACACATCCTTATGCATGGGTCATCTTTCAATTCTTCTTCTTATGACATGGATTTCCCTTGAGGATGAATCCTTTTCAATGAGTTGACTAGCATGCCACACACACTTGATATACCATTCAATTCATCTTCTATGGGTTTAATATCATGCCACATACACTTTCTAGACTATTCAATGTCATCTCTTGTTGCACCCCCTTTTTCTTTTTCTTGTGTAGTTCACAATAAGGAACAATACAAACCTTATTGGGCGAGTTGGCTACACTTTATGTTAGTGGAATCTCTCTTATTTTGGATTTGGATATGATGAAGACTCAATTCTATTGGGGGATTGATGGTTTCTTCATCTCCTTAGTCACGATAAGATCATCTCTTTCTTTTTGATCAACTTTACTGTGAGTTTGAGGCAACTCATACTCCCTCTAAAGTGGGGGCTAAATGTATCATCTTAAAATGGCCACACTCATTATTTAAGACCTTTTAGCTCCTACCCTTTACCAATTTTATGAACAATGGATGGATTCATGCTCGATCCCCATTTTCTCCTATTTTGTCTCATATCTTCCACTTTTAATTGTGTTATCTCCAAGCCCTCAGGGTTGGCTCCCTCTGGGCCAACCCTGGAATAGGTCAACCAAGTCAAACTATTATGGAATAGGTCAAGCAGGTTGACCTATTCCAGAATAGGTTGACCATGTCGACCTATTCCTCATGGAATTTAAATCTCAGGGCCAGTGTTGTCTCAGGGAATTAAATTGAAAATTTGGGTGACCTCATCAGCTTACTTTATTTTCCCACCTAAAAAATAGTATAAAAGGAAGCCTAGACACCTCATTTTGACATCCATTAACATTAATTATCATTGATGAAAATACATTAGCATTCATTCAACATCCATTAGAGACCCATTATTATCTAGCAATTACATGAGCAAGTTTGAGTATTCAAGCATTCAAGATTCAAGGATCCTTTGTGAGCATTTCCTCTTCAAGATCTAGCATTTTTTTGGCCATCAAGGGAGGATATTTACATTTAAGCATTCATCATCTTCTTCATTAATTCATGTGTACATCCATGGCTTCATGATGTGGTTTTGGTAGATCCATTGCATTTGTGGAGATTTCCTACATTTGTCATTGCAAATTCAACATCTACAACATACAAGTATTACAAAATCCTTATTGACAACGGTTTCTAAAAGAAAGTTGAATACTTATATTTGTCTTGTTTTATTTACATATATACATTTTAATTTCAAGGTTAATTCCTCAATCTAGGGCTTGACCAAGGAAATCCCTCATCCAGCCAAACCCCAAAATAAGCTTTTCTATGTGCAGGAGCAGGTTATCAGAATTACAACCACAAATCTAGAAACTACTTACCAAGACATTTCTAAAGAAGTTAGGTCAAATTTTCTACAGTGTCTCAAGAACATGGTGGCTTTGTCAAAAAGCGGACCAGGAACATGTTGCACTAGGTCGACCTATTCCTAAAGGTCTAAGAAAAACAACATTTTTTAGGTTTTTTGTTGTGATCGTGAATCCAAATTGGAAGTTCTATCATAGGTTTAGATCTACAGTCTTCAAAGAAAAAAGGCATATTCCTCTATAAATTTCAAGGTGATTACTCTATCACATTTAATTTCTTATTCTAGACCTATTTTCATATCCTAATTGGGCTAATTGCATACACTTAGCATCTAGATATATCTTTCTTTTCTCATTAAATCAATTGGTTCAATTCCACATTTGCATGTACACATCTTTAATCAAATCCTACATTGTATGAAAGAGGACATGCTTGCATACTTACTTGATATAATTTGGGTTTAGCATTGGAATCCCTTCATCTTCTTTGATTTTTCTAATCTAACTTGGGTTATATTGAGAGTTATGTTTGGAAGCCCCTCTTTCTCTTGTATTTTGACTGTTAGTATTGAAATGGTTAATTAATGAACTCATCTCACATAGTTTACATTGTTAGATTTATTTTTACATTGTTAGATTTATTAGTATCAATTTCACCCCTAATCACTTACTCTAGATTCAGACATCGAAGAAGCATTCTATCAAAGTTTTTTTTGAAAGAGGGTGCCACCAAGGATAGTGTATCGAGTGGTTCAGTGAAGATTTTGTGTTGATTGGGTGTAATGGTGTCATATTTAAGGTAGGACTAGATGTATTGATGCCAGGGGGAATTAGGACCAAATTTTTTTCACACAAGCTCAAATTCAGGTTGGTCATAGGTAGGGACCATGAGGTTTTGAACAAGAAACTCACATCATGAATTGTGCTCTAGCATAGTCAATAGAGATACAATGGTGGTCATTACATCTGCTACTTTATTGTTGGCTCTTAGAATTTACTAGAAAGATATGTTGGTGTAAATTTTCTTCAATTCATCAACCATGTGGTGGTAGGGTAATAACTTATCATCCTTTGTTTGATATTCATCATCAACTTGTTTGATAACCAATTGGGAGTCGCCAAGAACAATTAAATGAGAGATCTTCCATCTGATAGCTTAACGAAGCCCTATGACTAGAGCCTCATATTCTGCAATATTTTGTGTACATGTGAATTACAACTTGTAATATTTTCTCCTTGTGGTGTTACAAAAAAAATTCCTACCCCCAATCCTTTTTGTGTATAAGATCCATCAAAATATAGTTTCCATTGTGTACTCGGGGTAACAGTCATGATGGATTGATTTGGAAAGTCTATGATAATAGGATGAATTCCTTGAATAGGAGATTTTTCCAATTGGTCTTCAATTACTTGTCCTTTAATGGCCTTTCAATCCATATATACAATGTCAAATTTACTGAGGAACATAACCCATTTGGTTGTTCGGTCAGTGAGTGCAACTTTAGACAACAAGTACTTAAGTGGGTCAACTTTTGCAATAAGGTGTATCTTATGATTAAGCATATACTAATATAGCTTTTTTGTAGAGGACAACAACCAAACAAGATTTCTCAATGATGGAATAATTAAGTTCATATCCATCTAAAGTTATGCTAAGGTAATAAATTGCACGTTATTTTCCATTGTCATCTAACTGAGCCAAAAGGGCACCCAGTGCAACCTCGGTTGTTGATATATACAAGATGAGGGGTCGATTTGGAACACTAGAGACCAATACGGGTGGATTTTCCAAATATGCTTTCAATTTTTCAAAGGCCTTTTGACACAAGCAATCCTAATGGAAATTAGTATCTTTTCGTAGTAGGTGAGAAAAGGGGTGCACTTTATTTGCCAACTATGATATGAACCTTTGGATTGACTGAAGTTTACCTTGTAGACTCTGCAATTGTTTTAGATTCTTGGGAGGTGGAAAATCTAGAATGGATTTTATATTTTTAGGATCCACTTCTATAACTCTATGAGAGACAAATTTTCTTGACTGTACACTGAAAATACAATTCTTAGGATTAAGTCAGACCTTATATTTTTTCATTCTAGCCAAGATGGTGGTGAGAATGGCGATATGTGATTCTCATGTCTTTGATTTTCCCAAAATTTCATCCACATAGTCCCCCATGATTTTATGCATAATATCATGAAAGATTGTTGTCATTGCTCATTGATATGTTTCTCCAACATTCTTAAGGCCAAATGGCATGACCTGATAACAGAAAGTACCCCAAGGGGTAGTGAATACAATTTTATGCTGATCTTTGTCAACTATCCTAATCTGATTATATCTAGAGAATCCATCCATAAGAGATATTATTTCATGTCCATCTTTCAGATCCACTATTATGTTAATGTTAGGTAGTGGAAAATCATTCGTAGGACATGCAAGGTTCAAATATATGAAATATACACAAATGTGGATGCCCCCAATAGGTTTACCTACTAGTAAAATATGTGACACACATTTAGGATAATCAATTGGTCGAATGAACTCTACATTTAGCATCTTTTGAAGCTCAACTTTGACTAATAGGGAAACTTGTGGATGCATCTTGCACAGTTTCTACTTAACTGGTTTGGCTTTTGGATCTACATAAAGATGGTGGATGACTAGATGAATATCCAATCTAGGCATATCCTTGTAAGTCTAGGAAAAATTAACTTGTGACTTTTTAAGAAACTCAGTCATGTCATTTCTCTCTTGTTCATTCAATGATGTTGCAATGTAGGTGATTTTTGGATTTTCTTCAATACCAAGATTGACTAAAACAATGTCTTCTATTAACATTGAGGATTTCTTTGGTGGCAATTTCATAAATGGAAGGTCAACTTCTCCCTCCTCTAGTGCCTCAAAAAGGTTTTCACTAGAGGATACATCCTTTATTTTATCTTTAACATCATTCAAAGGTGTCTCAGGGAGGTTTTCAACACAGTATGTTTTATCATTTTTCTTTCAATTTTGTGACTGAGAGCATTGACCTAGATACTGAAGTAGGATTTTTCATTAGAGTGGATCTGATTTTCATATTATTGGAGAAATTTAAGCCCAAAAAGTGCTAAGAATGTCTCATCTAAATCACATATATTCAAGGTAGGTGGTGAATCTTGTTGGTCCCAATCTATCATTTTAGATTTTTTAAGTGGAAGGTCAAGAGATGAAAGGTCAATGATGGTTATGGTTAGGACTCACGTATGGTCCTCAGGGTAATCTTGAATGCATTGGAAAGGTAATTCAAAGAATTTCTCTTTAGTGTCTGAATTAGATTAGGCAAACAATAATCCTTAGCAAAGTTAGTCTTGGTTTCTAAGGAGCCCAATCCTTTGTCGCAGGGATAACCTTTTGCTTCAATCAATGTCTTTCTCCTTATCTCATTTTCTCCAAGGCCAATACCATGGTACCCCACGTGCTTAACAATGAGAGGGACCTTAACATATTTTCCTTTAGGGAAAGTTACTGGTTCTTCTTCTTAATCCTTATATAGCCAATCTATAACACTGTATTCCATATGCTCATCAGATAGGGATCCCCAATGCACAAAGGTGGTCTTATTATAGCTCATGGAGTCATGACATATTTTTCTAATGAGGGAACTAATTGCAAAGGTTTACCATAATATTTTTGGGATAAAGGGAGTTGGCCAATGCAAAGGGAATTTCAAACTTGTATTCCTCGAGACCTTGATTAGTGAAGGTCACTTTCTTTTTAGATTCATAAGTCTATCCTTCAGTAACTTTCTCCTTTCCTTTAGATTTGTCTTCTTCAAATGTCTTTCCAGTGATAGGGTGACCATATTCATTTAATGGATAATAACTAGATTATTTTCCTTCCAATCTCTTGTAGAATTAAAAGGTTTCTTTATTTCTAAAATAGTTATTTATCTATCTTGATGTGGGAACTTTAGACATTGATGATATGTAGAAGGTACACCTTTAATTCTATGTATCCATGGTCATCCCAGGAGTATATTGTATGCAAAATCTAAGTCTAGTACATGACATACTATTTCAATTAGGGTTGGCCTTACTTGTAGAGGGATGGTTATCAATCCTTTACTCTCCCTTTCTCTTTCATCATAAGATTTTATTATTATTCTCTTATTTACATCAAGGAGGTCTCCTAAGAGACCAAATTTTCAAATCATTTTTAATGTCCACAAATTTAGACTGGATCTATTATCTATGAGGACTCATTTTATTTTTTTCGAATGGATTTTGGCTTTAATATGAAGGAACTTATTATGATGTAGGTCAAGACCATGGAAATATTTATCAGTGAATACTAGGTAGTTCTTGTGTAATGAGGTTCCCAATCATAGCTTGAAATTGGGTAGCATTGATATTTTTAGGGACACAGGACTCATTTAAATCATTCTCAAGGACTTCTTTATGTATATGGGATGTGTGAAGAAGCTCAAGGATTTATATTTTTGCACACGCCTTTCCTAATTGGGATAGAAAATCATAGCATGAAGTGGGTCATGTAGATGTGGAAGGTGTGAAAGGTGGAATTGTAGTGGCTTGTATAGTAACTCTAGGCCTCTGTGTGGTAACATTACAATCAATGCCTTACAATATTAGGGGTTTTGTGGCTTTCACTATCAAGGTATTTACATGAGCATCAAATTCTTCTATATGTCCACAAAGTGAATCAAACCCACATATATCATTTTCATTTAGTCTCCCACATGTTTGATCTTGTCTAGAAATAGTATATGTAGAATAGTCATATGTGATTGCATTAGATGTGGAATCATTGTTTTGGTTATGTTTTGGGAAAGGCTCATTGTATACCTTTATCTTTGTATTGGATGATGATGGATTATGTCCCTCAACCTCAATCTTTCCATCATCTATAAGGTCTTGGACAAAGTGTCTAAGTTTCATGCATTTCTTGGTATCATATCCTTTGATGCAATGACATTCACAATAATCATTATCTTTGAACCAAGAAGGCTTAGGTTGATTTTCATTGAAGGGCCAAGTGTTAGGGTAAATCATCATCACTTGATCAACTAAATGTCAGAAGACAACATCAAGTGATTCAACAAGGGAAGTGAATTGTCGTCATTGTGATACTTGTATGTGAATGAAATGCCTTGATTGTGTGATTTTTTTTGTTGGGAATTATTCTAGTTGTATCATCTTAAAATGGAATCACTTCCATCTTGATAGGTTTAGCACCCTCTTTTAGTGCATTTATCATGATAAACTTTCATTTAGGATGCATTTTGCACTTGATTCCTTCATTCTAGGAGAAATTAGGGTTAGGATCCAAAGGATTCTCATTAATTTCCCTTCTTTGTGGCTCTATTTTCTAGGTAGGACCTAGGCATAGGTCCTCCTATCCTTCATCATGATCATCATAGGAATTTTTTCCTCTATCTGGCACTCTACCCTATTCTGTCATCATTTCTAGGTCGTTGGGCATCCTTGGAACCTTTTGTTTTCAACACAAACTAGATCTAGACTCCTAGGTCAAGGTCAAGGTTGACCTTGAAATAGCTCAAGGTCAAGGTCAACTCTAACCTAGGTCAGATTCAAGGTCATCCTTGATCTCTGTCAGGATTTGATCCCTCTTTTCAAATTTCAGTCCCGCAGGACCCTGAAATCAATGTCGGGCTTTCGAATCTGAATGCGAAAGGATTTTAATTTGAAATTCATTTAATTATTTTCCCTCCTTAGTTGGTTATTGTGATTGGACCATAATTCAAGGTGAAATTTTGAATTTTGGGTCCTCACGTTACTCTAGGAGCCTCACCTTGAAAAATCTATATAAAGACTCTCATTTGCCTTCATTTTCACAAGAACACAATTGAGCAACAAGAGGATCAAGATTTCAAGCAAGCAAGTGATGGTGAAGTGAAGATGCAAGATCACAAGAGGATGATATAGAAGATCAAGCTATTGTTGACATCAAGCATTTTTGTGAACACACTATTGTGAACATCTATTTGGAGCAAGAGAGATTCCTTCTTCCTTGATCCACCATTATCAATATTCAAGCAGTCAAAGATACAATCATGGGGTAGCAATTACAGATTGTGAGTTTGGTAAGAGTACTTTAGCCTTGGGGACTTGGCATGCTTTCTTATCTTATTCAAATCTATGCATTATTCTCTCATATTCATTCATGCTAGGGTTTCAATCTAGAGGATTAGATCTTGGCATTACACATTCAATACACACACATATTCTATTACATCTGGCTATTCATGGAGGTGGATATCACCAAAATGGGGGTTTGACTAAGGCAAAAACCTATATAGTGACCCCAAAACACCATTTTTAGATATCTACAGTTGTTGTTTCGAGAATTGTAGAGTGGATCTAAGTACCTTTTTTGTCAAACTTTTGAGATCTGCAAACAAAATTTTTGTTGGAGCTATTTCAGGTCAAGGTCAACCTTCAGTGGGGGGTAAGATTGTGCCCCGCTATTTGGGTCAAGGTCGACCTCCCTCAGAATTGAATTTTTTTTTTGGGTTTTCTCCGTTGCAGTTTTCTGGTTCTAAATTTGGTTGCAGAATTTCTTGAAATTGTGCAAAGGGATCAGAAAATGGCTATTTCCAAATTAATTTCATTATGAGGTATGTATCTTATCTTATTTAATTTTATATATTTCTAGATTTACATTACTTTTCAATTCAATTCAGATTACATATGTATAGGGGAATATTAGATGCATTGTTAAACTCCATTTTACCCCTCTTCATTTTGGTGAATCCATTTACGCTAACTCTTTCTTTTTGGCATTAGATTTAGATCTTGCATGCTCATAAGATTATATTTCTTACACTTATATTCCAAAAATACAAAAAAAATGCAAAAGCTCTTTAAAATACAAAAATATTTACTTTTTCATGCTTTTGGTATTTCTTTGTATTCAACATGTATGATTCTTGTTTTGAGTACTTTGATGAAGCTTTTATTATACAAGAGGATAGATTCCCTAATGAGGTACATGGTAGTGAGGATGAAAATTGTCCAAATAAGATCTCCATTTATCCTATTCCTATTTCTCTCTCCTCCACAACCTCTCCAATCAATCTTTACCATAGGGTGCATGCATAGTTACCTTCATGTCCCACTATTTGCAACATTGATAAACCTAAAATGATATATCCTACACCTTTGATGATGGTAAAAGGATGTCCTCACATAAAAATTAAGGGTAAACCTAGAGATCCTTTGGATTTCTTTGATAACACTGATTTTGTTTCACATACTTATCACACACGGAATAACCCTCAACCTACTATTCTGATTTCTTTACTGCCTTCTCAACCTATGCTTCCTCAAGCTCCTAGGTTTCCTTCTACCTTTAAGGAGTATAACTTAGTTGACCAATTACATGCTACTCCTGCTAAGATATCTTTATGGGAATTACTTTAAACCTCCCTGAAATATCATGAGGTATTACAAAAAGCTTTATCCACTCTTCCTGCTTTACCTCCTAATCAAGAGAACATTCAATATATTTTAGAGTGCATGCATACCATGCCTTCTAAACCTCCTATTGTGTTTTTCGATAAAGATTTACCTTCTCCTGAGGTGTAGAATCAATATGATGCTCTTATGGTTGTGGTTTCTATTAATCAAAGTATCATTTGAAGAACATTAATTGATAATGGATATGGGCTTAATGTTTGTAGAATGAATATGCTTAAAGCAATTAAGGCTAACCTCACAACTATTCAACCTGATAATGTCCCTATATGTGGATTTGACAATATTGCAAAGAGAACTTTGGGCATTATTACCTTACCTGTTAAATTTGGTCCAGTTATTCTAAATACACCTATTCATGTTATGTCTGGACCTCTCAATTAAAACCTTCTTTTAGGAAGACCATGGTTACATACTATGCATGCAGTTCCTTCTACTCTTCATCACAAGGTTAGGTTCATTTTTATCAACTTAATTTATACATTACATGTGGATGATGCACCGAATCCTTGCTTGAATGCAAAATATGCTAAAATATCTAAGCCTCTTCAACCAAGAAAAGAGATTGAAAAACAACTAGAGATAAAACAATTTGAGATACAACAATCAGAAGCTCCATCTTCTTCTCTGACTGAGGATGATTGGGGGGCATTGGATTTTAATCCTACTTTCATTGGATAATATAAGGTCTCTGATTTGGAATTCATGAAGCAACAAAGTAAATTTGAGAAACAAGTTTTTTCTCCTTCTCCACTTTCTGAGGAACTAAAAAGTAATTTTGTTGTTGCCTCAATTAAAGAAATGATTGAAACAATAAAACCTAATTTCAATGATATTGTGACATATGCCACTCCTTGGAATCCATCTGATATGGTTGATCAATATGGTTCTGGTTGTCATTTTCTTAAGAAGTCAGGATTTAATGAGAAAGGATGTGGTAAATATGAGAAAGGTATACAAGTACCTTTGGATAATGAAATTTATGATCATACGTATGGATTAGGATTTAATCCTTATAGACAACCATCAGATTAGGAGGATTTAATCCTCCTAATGTTAATCATATATGTGGTGGTCAGTTGCAATTGGTTAACCCACTCCTCATTGACATTAATCAAAGACCTAATTTAGATATTTTTCCTGAAGATGAAGCCTTAATGGATTTTTTAGGGGTTTATGAGGATTTACCTAAGTTTCATCACAAATGATGAAAGCCTTATTGTTTAAGTACCGACGCTTATTTTGGAGAACATGATAAACATGATATTCTTCCTTTATCGATGGATCCTTTGATACAAAGTGATTTGTTAATAACTAAGACTTGATATTAAAATGGATGAGAATGACTCTGAAAAGATGATAAAGATTGGGAAATGTTTGAATCAGGATGTACGTGATCAATTGGTTTCCCTTTTACTTGAATTTAAGGATATTTTTTCTTGGACATATTCAGATATGCTAGGTATAGATTCTAAGATTGTTACTCATAATATAGTTTTAAAGCCAAATATGAAACCTATGAAGAAAAAAATTTGAAAGATGAATCCATGAATTGCTTTATTAGTTAAAACTGAAATTGAAAAGTTATTGGATTCTAGATTTATCTGTTCTATTGATTACTCAGATTGGATTTCAAACATTGTACCTATTTCAAAAGGAGAAAATAAGATAAGGATCTGTACTGACTTCAGAGACTTAAACAAGGCATCCTTATAGGATTATTTCTCATTACCTAATATTGATATGATTGTGGATTCAACAACGGGTTATGCCTTGTTATCTTTTATGGATGGTTTTTATGGATATAATCAAATCTTTATTCCTCCTAAAGATCAATTTAACACCACATTCATAACACCTTGGGGAACATTTTGTTGGGTCATGATGCCTTTTGGATTAAAGAATCAGGAGCAACTTATCAACGAGCAATGACTTTGATTTTTCATTATTACATTCATAAGATCCTTGAAGATTATGTGGATGATATTTTAGCAAAGTCTATACAAAGAGAAGATCATGTGACTATTTTACGACAACTATTTGAAAGGCTTATAAGTTACAACATGAGATTGAATCCTAAGAAATGTGTCTTTGGAGTTGATTTTGGTAAATTATTAGGATTTATAATCTCTAAGTGAGGCATAGAAGTAGATACTGAAAGGATTGAAGCTATTGTTAATATGCCTCCTCCTAAGAATATTTTTCAGTTACGAAGTTTACAAGGAAAAATACAAGCTATTCATCTCTTTATTTCTAATTTAGCAGATAGAACTATTCCTTTTACTTCCTTGCTTAGAAAGGATAGCACTTTCTCTTGGAATGATGAATGTAAACAAACCTTTGAGAAATTTAAGGAGTACCTTGCAAATTCTCCTATCTTGCAACTAACTAAATTTGATAAACCATTTCATTTGTATACTTTAGCAACTCCGAAGGTCGTGAGTGTGTTGTTAGCTCAAAATGATAATAATGGTAAGGAAAGACCTGTATATTACATTAGTCTAACTTTACTTGATTATGAAACAAGATACACAAATTTGGAAAGACAACACTTAGATGTACTTTGTGCTTGCCAAAAACTAAGGCATTATCTTTTAAATGCTGAAGTCAATGTGATTGTTAAATTTGATCCTTTGAAACATCTTTTCTCACAAACTGATCTCTTTGGCCGTCTGGCAAAGTGGGTGATGTTACTTAAATAATTTGATCTTAATTTCATTTCTTAGAAGTCTATTAAGGGATAGGCTTTAACAGATTATTCAGCTGAAGCTCGTTGTCCTCATCCTAATACATGTTTTACTTCAATAGAATTCCCTGATGACAATATTCTAGCTATTCAATAGGATGATATTTGGGATTTATATTTTGATGGGTCTAAATGTAAGACAGGTTCTGGTGTTGGTATTATCTTGATTCCTCCTATGAAAAATCCAATCCCTTTATCATACAAATTAACCTTTCCTTCTATGAATAACATTGCGGAGTATGAAGCTTTGATAGCTGGCCTACGAGCAGCTTCATCCCTTAACATCAAAAATTTGTAAATATATGGAGATTTACAATTTATTGTTGAACAAATTAAAGGAGGTTATCAGATTAAGAATGATAAAATGACACAATATAGAGATTTAGCTCTTGATGTGCTTTCACAATTCTCTTCTTATACGATTCAAACTTTACCTAGGAAAGATAATCGACATGCGGATGCCATGGCAAGCACAACTTCTTTGGTTTGTCTTGAGAATAATGCTAAAAACTTTCAATTTACTATAAAAACTCTTAAAAACCCTATGATCTTTGAAAATATTACCTTTGATTGTTTAAATTTTCATTTGGATGAATGGTATTCTCATATTTTTCATTTTTTGAAAGATGGTACTTTTGCTGAATCTGCAACAAGGAACACGCGTAATCATATTAGGAAGCTTGCAGTGTGTTACATCAGTTTAGGAGATATGCTTTACAAATGCTCTTGTGAAGGATTACTATTAAGATGGTCTCAATAGAATTGAAATATCAGTAGCTTTGGTAGAAGCTCATTCTGGTTCTTGTGGAGGACATTTTGGTCGAAAATCTCTGGTTTATAAATTGCTTAGAATGAGATATTATTGGCAAACAACGGAGAAAGATTCTTTCACGTTTGTTAAGAAATGTCCTTAATGTCAACAACATAGTAATTTGATTCATGCTCCTATTCATGAGCTTTGTAACCAAGTTTCTCCATGGCCTTTTAGTATTTGGGGTTTTGACCTTATTAGAAAAATCTCACCAGCTTCTTCTCAAGGACACACATACATCCTGACTACTATAGATTACTTCACGAAGTGGGTTGAAGTTGTCACTCTTCATTCAACAACTGTGGATGTTATTTGTGAATTCATCCTTAACAATATCATAACACAATTTGGTATTCCTTCGACAATAGTTTCAGATAATGGTACCTCTTTTAAAAAGAAAGAAGTCACAAAATTCTTGGAGAAATATTGAATTCAACATAGATTTTCAACTCCTTATTATCCTCAATCTAATGGTCAAGCTAAAGCATCAAATAAAATCATTGAACAAATTTTGAGAAAAATAGTTAGCAAGCATGCGAAAGATTGGCATACTCAACTGACCTATGCTTTATAGGCTTATAGGACTAGTGTTTGTACTGCCACAGGTACTTCTCCTTACAATCTTGTCTATGGTACTGATGTTATTATGTGTTTGGAATTAGAAATACCTTCTTTACGTGTTTCATTTCATGGGATAATTGATAAGGATACTTTTCATGAACAACACTTACAAGAGCTATAAATGTTGGATGAACAACGAATACATGTGTTAGAACATATAAAAGCTTATCATAAATCTCTTCAAAAGCAATATAAACATAACATAATTGAATGAACATTTTCAGTTGGTGATTTAGTCCTATATGAGAATCAACAAAATGTGAGTGCTTTACTTGGCAAAAAAGGAAAGTTTAGCCCTAATTGGCTTGGACCTTTTGTTGTCATTGAAGACTTTGGTTCAGGTACTTATAAACTTGCTGATATGGATGGTGTTTCTTTTAAGGAACCTATTAATATTTTGCATCTTAAACATTATTATCATTAATTTCCTTTTTTCTTTCCTTGTGCATTTATGTAATCCTTATAAAATAATTATGTTTGTTTTATAGGTTATGTAGTCTTAGCAAAATTACATTTTGAATATATTTATGCACCTACTTTCTTTCAGTTAAGTTTTATATTGATGAAAACAAAGTAATCAAGCATAGAAATAATTAGTAGACAAAGTTTTTCATTCATAAAATATTTTTCAGATCTGATACATATGTGGCCCATGGTTCGTGAGTGGCTCCTCGATATGCTCATCTCATGCAAGTCAGCCATCAGTTTCTCCTCTCTCTCTCTACACAACCTCAGCTCCCATTGGACACATGTAAAGATATTGACATGTTTGTCAGGATCTCTATGACCAATGGAAGCCTCTCACTCGTTGGCTGGTAGTTAGTAGGATATACATGTATCCTTTAGAATCTTGGATACAAAACTCCTCCACTCTACTATGATAGCTACAGAAGGAAAATTCATTTATCAATCTAGTACTTTTTTTATCTCAAATTAAGTTACATATTTTGTCAAATCTCATATTTCATACCTGGGTCTCCCTCCTAGATGCCAATGAAGGGTCTAGATGGTGGGGGTATGGAGTGACTACTCTCTCCATGCTCGCTATGTCTAGGCCTTGGCAGTGGTGTCTCTATGTGGCCGCATGGAGGCCATCATGATCTCAATGGTGATGCATGAAAAATGTGTACATCTGCACCAGTATCACCAGCTGGGGGCATCTCCTCTACTCTCTCTTCTTCTCTCTCCTCCTCCATGGGATCTCCCTTAGAGATGTGCTCCTCCTCATCTCTTAGATCCTCATCCTCCTTTGTTGTACCAATATCCTAGTGTGTCCTCTCTGAAAGGCTTGGATCACCTGTAGGATAATCCTCAGGGAAGATGGGGCGGGTTCCCTACAGACTCTAATACCTAATGTTATCTTGGCTCATGCCTGAATAGGTCACATCTAAAGGTATATGTATATCATTTGTCTCATATGCATGACTATCCTCTATGTCTTCTATTGATGGTCGACGTATGGCATCGGGTCTCTAATAATACCTCGTCAGATCTACACAACAAGGTACTGCTCTGGGGACTCCTTGTAACAGGATGAACTGTCTCATCACTTGATCATAATAGTATGGCATCACTATATGATTCTTATGACCCTCTAGTAGATTTTCTCACTATGAATGTCTCATTTGGAATTGTGTATCTAGCCACTCTCTCATCTGGTAGTAGGGTCTCCATATCACATATGTGCTCGAAATGCAGTCTAGACATACCCTCCAATAGAGGATATCTCTAAACTGCCAGGCATCTCTTAGTGGATAAGAAAAGACTCTTAGTGTACTCACATCTACCATCACTAAAGAACCCTATGGATGTGTACATGTGAAATGCTCAAACAACCAAATTTGCAAGAGTGTGCATATCAAAAGACTCTCTCTCTGATATCTCACTAGCTGACATAGCTTGTGGTATAGCTATGCTAACATGTTGAGACCCCATGAGAACATGATCCTATCACTCTCCATCCTCTGTATAAGATGGGTAAGAGGTGCAAAAAATATTGTACCCTTTGTGTTGGGTAACACAACCAAGGATACTATACAAAGCATCACTCTTCGTACCAAAGGTGTAGGGCATGATAGTATGGATGATAGAAGGATCTGATTTGACTGAGTTTGCATTTGTGGAACCCATCCTAGGAAATAATCTCTATCTACAAGGATATCCTCATAAACTAATTGTGCTCTCAGTTTGACAGTATCACCTCAAACTGAAAGCCACATGATCCTATAGACATCATTCAGTGTCACTGTAATCTCTCCTTAGGGAAGATGAAAGGAGCATGTATCTTCATCCCACCGCTCTATCAGAGCCAATAGCATGGATTGGTGTAGTCTGATCTATGGTAGGATTTCTACCTAGTACAGTCCTACAGCTCTTAGTAACTAAATCTCATCCTTATTTAGCTCAAACTATCTCTCTCTGATGATCACTAGCAACTCTCCAAAGGGATGCTCTCAAAGATGGACCATGTTCTATAAGTACAAACAAACATCATATTACCATTCTACATCATCAAATCTACAAATCCAACTTGACTAGGTCAACATCGACCTTAGTTAGGTCAGGGTCGACCTTCCTGGGTCAAGGTCAACTTTCCTAGGTCAGGGTCGACCTCATCCTAGATAAGTTGGAGACCTTCCAGTGCATGTCGACCTTTAAGGGTTGGAGTTGACCTTGCCTACAAAAATCAAGAATTTGGAAAATATAGGAACCAATAACAGCAAACTCACCTCAGGAAGTGACTGTCTAGTAGCCAGGCACTGTCTCAGGAGCTCCATGTGCATCACTCAAAGTTCTTCTCTCCTTGGCATCTTTCTTTCTCTCTTTGAAACTAAAAATGGTAAGAAAGAGTAAGTATGACTTCCTTTTCCTTATTTATAGTTAAAATTGGGGTTTTTTTAGGGTTTCTCTTAGGGTTTACTCATGGTGAATTCAGATTTCCTTTGTTATGCATTTAGACAGACACTCACTCTTTTCATCATAACTTGAGTTTGGTAACTCCATTTTCAGTGCCATCAGTGGAATTTTTTAGATACCTAACTCCTTGAATCAATTTAGGAAGGCTAGGAATCCTTCTAATTGGTTTAGGAAAGAACTTTTCAACAAACTGCATATCCAGTGTATAAAGTTATCCTTATCACCCTATTTCACCCTTCAAAAGTAGAAAGCCGAAACATGGGGGGCATAAGGGGCTTTATGCACTTCTCAATTTGTCATTTAGTAAGCTCTAGGAAATTTTTGGATTTTCATTAACCTTGTGTGTTGCAGGTTCTAACAATTTTTTGCAGGATCTCTACATTGAGGACTTGGCTATATTCTTTTTATTTACTATGATGTTTTCTTACTTTAGCTTGCATATTCACGTAGTCTCATATCTAAGCTAAAGTGGGGGCTAAATGTATCATCTTAAAATGGAAGAAATTCCATATTGATAGGTTTAGCACCCTCTTTTAGTGCATTTATCATGATAAACTTGCATTTAGGATGCATTCTGCACTTGATTCCTTCATTCTAGGAGAAATTAGGGTTAGGATCCCAAGGATTCTCCTTAATTTCCCTTCTCCATGGCTCTATTTTCTAGGTAGGACCTAGGAATAGGTCCTCCTAGCCTTCATCATGATCATCATAGGACTTTGTGCCTCTCTCTGGCACTCTGCCATGTTCTGTCATCATTTTTAGGTCTCTGGGTATCCCTAGAACCTTCTATTTTCAACACAAACTGGATCTAGACCCCTAGGTCAAGGTCAAGGTTGACCCTGACCTAGGTCATGGTTGAGGTCAACTTTGACCTAGGTCAGATTTGAGGTTGACTCTAACCTAGGTCAGAGTCAAGGTCGACTCTAACCTAGGTCAGATTCGAGGTCGACCTTGACCTCTATCAGGATTTGATCCCCCTTTTCAAATTTTGGTCCTGGAGGACCCCGAAATCAATGTCGAGCTTTCGGATCCAAATGTAAAAGGGTTTTAATTTAAAATTTATTTAATTATTTTCCCTTCTTAGTTGGTTATTGTGATTGGACCATAATTCGAGGTGAAATTTGAATTGTGGGTCCTCACATTACTCTAGGAGCCTCACCTTGAAACCTCTATATAAAGACTCTCATTTGCCTTCATTTTCATAAGAACACAATTGAGCAACAAGAGGATCAAGACTTCAAGCAAGCAAGTGATGGTGAAGTGAAGATGCAAGATTTCAAGAGGATGATATAGAAGATCAAACCATTGTTGACATCAAGCATTTTTGTGAACACACTATTGTGATCATCTATTTGGAGAAAGAGAGATTCCTTCTTCCTTGATCCACCATTATCAATATTCAAGAAGTCAAAGATACAATCATGGGGTAGCAATTATGGATTGTGAGTTTTGTAAGATTACTTTAGCCTTGGGGGCTTGGTATGCTTTCTTATCTTATTCAAATCTATGCATTGTTCTCTCATAACCATTCATGCGAGGGTTTCAATCTAGAGGATTAGATCTTGGCATTACACATTCAATACACACACATAGTCTATTACATCTGGCTATTCGTGGAGGTGGAGATCACCAATCTAGGGGTTTGAATAAGGCAAAACCCTATATAGAGACCCCAAAACACCATTTTTAGATATCTACAGTCATTGTTTCAAGAATTGCAGAGTAGATCTTGTTAATATGATTTAGAACAATAGAGAGGGGGGGTGAATCAGTTGTTCTCAGGTCCTGATGTATAAAACAATCTCAAAAACTTATCCTTAAATCAGATCCAAAACCAAAACAAACTCGGTCATCACTGATTCAATAATAGAAACATCTAACAATGCAATCCACTACCCATCTGTAACTTAACTTGCAAAACATAGTAATGTTCAAACCAAAACATTCACACAAGTATTAACACCAAGATTTATAGTGGAAACCCAATTTGGGAAAAACCACTTTGTAACATGCTACTATTATTTTCACTCTTCTGAAGTGAGCTTCATAAAAATCCAACCCTGTCAAAGGTTACAATACACACTGTCAAGTGTGACCTGGTTAAAGGATTTCAATCACCCTATTAAAAGTGAGCCTAGTCATAGGACTTACATACACTCCATTAGAATGCAACCTTGTTCAAAGGATTTAACATATGACTGTTAGGTCAACCTCTATTAAAAGGATTTTGATTGTTACAATGGTTAGAAAGTAGCAGCGGTATTATCTAAAAAATATACAACTCACTTTGCAAATATCAGATATGATTCCATACACTAATGTTGGTTTACTGATTTTGAAACTTTTCCATTTCCATCTCTGATCTGCTCAGAACTTTTCTTCAAGCAATCACCACAATTCTCCTTTAGCCTTTTCTGCTTATTCAGTCAATAAAACTTTCTCCTTTTAGCATTCTCTATTCTCCATGTACATGCATATCAAAATGCTCAAGTTCCCTTATATTTTCCTCAATTAGGTTAACTCATCTTTTGCCACTCAATCTCAAACGTAGATTTTAGGGTTGGGTTGGATTCATTGAATCTACCTACTTCATGTTCTTCAACTCCTTTTCTAGAATCATCTCAAATCTCTTAAAGATTTACAATAAAACATTTTACAATGCATTTGATGCTTCCAAACAATCAATAAATAAAGTCAACACATTTTACATAATCCAAGAATTCAACAATGTTGGCTCCAAAATTAAATTCTCTTCAAATATAAAATTGTTGATGCTCGGTCAATACTGTGATTGTTCACTTGCTCTTCATGTAGAAAGCTCAGTCATTACTGTGATTGTTCACTTGATCTTCATGTAGAAAGCTCGGTCATTACTAAAACTATATCCTCGGCTTACACTGTCTTCCTCGGCAATTTACTGATGCTCGGTCGACACTATAATTTTTCTCGACATATACTAACTCGGTCGACACGAACATTACTTGGCTTAAACATGATTTTTCCATTCTTTGCTCGGTTAAGCCTACCATTTTAGTATTAAGTCTTACTAAGATAAATAATACATTATCTCATCATTGTGCAACATAGTCAAGTACACTTTATAGTATCAAGATAACTCAACTTTCCCCTAGGTGCTATTGTTACCAACCTTGCTTAGCCCCTTAGCAACACTCAAATAGATATAGTACTTTCCTATGTAGCAACAGTCTTACGAGTTAAGGTTTGACATCAATGACAATACAACAATGGTTTCAATTACAGTTTCTAACAATCTCCCTATTTGGCATTGATGGCAACACCATATGATATCACCTGAATAACACATGGATTACCAACCAATCCAAAAACTTATCTGTCCATCAGAAAATTATTTTATAATATCCTTAGCTTCATTCTGATTTAGAATCCTGTAAGCCTCACTTCTGTGACCGTCAAAAGTATTCAGATCTCCCTCTATCCTAATTCTTCATTTCAGTTCATCATCCTTATCTTCAGTTCCATCAATTCATCTCCCATTAGTTCATCAGTTCAGCTCCCTCTTACTTTTCAGTATCATGTGTTATCATATTAGTTCATGTCATGTGTTATCATATCAGTTCATCTCCCTCTTTGACAAAAATTCCAAAGTAGCAACTAAAACATACATCCATTAGATGTAGATAATATCTATGTAGCTTAGTGTTTCTCCCTCTATCATCTTGCTTATGACTAATTCCTTGTCTTTTCTTCTCTTCACAACTCTAGGCCAGCCCTAAAGTGTGACAATCTTTTGCATCAATTTGTCAAATTTTTTGCTGTAGCACATTTGATGCAATGCTCCTAGCTTGTCTAGGCAGCCTCGATTAGGGGAAGAACCCCTAATTGACTTCTCAAATACTCATGAGCTTCTTTGGGTAAAGATTTAGTGAATATGTCTGCTAATTGTTCTTTTGTATTCACATATTCCATTCAAACTTCTTTATCTTGTACTAATTCTCTCAAGTAGTGATACTTGATTGTAATGTGTTTGGTCTTAGTGTGCATCACTAGATTCTTAGAAATATTGATAGCACTTGTGTTGTCACAGAAAATAACAATAGGTTCAGTGATTTATTATTTCATGCCTATCAACAATTGTTTTATCCATACCAAGTTTGAACAGTTTACTGCAGCAATAACATACTCAGCTTTGACAGTAGATTGGGAAATGTAATTTTATTTCTTACTTGTCTAGGAGACTAATCTCTGTCCAAGAAAGAAAGCTCCACCACTTGTACTCTTTCTGTCATCTACATTTCCTACCCAATCAGCATCTGTATAAACTCAAAGTTCAAATTTGTCATCCTTCTTATAATATAGACCATAGTCAGTAGTTCCTTTCAAGTATCTCATAATTATTTTCATGGCCATCATATGTGTTTCCTTAGGATTGGCAAAGAATCTTGCCACAATCCCAATAGCTAATGCAATATCTAGTCTGCTATGTACAACATACTACAATTTTCCAATCATGGATCTATACAGAGTCTAAATCACTTCTGTAGCATCATCATTCTTAGATAGCTTTTGTCTAGTAACCATAGGAGTTCCCACTGGTTTAGCATCTTCCATCCCAAAAGTTTTCAATATTTCATTAACATACTTAGACTGTGTAATGAAAATTCCATTCTTCCTCTGATATACTTGTAAACCAACAAAGAATTTGATCTCACCAAACATACTCATTTCAAATTTAATTTGCATTTCATTTGAGAAACTTTTACATAATGCATCTTGTCCACCAAAAATAATGTCATCAACAAAATTTTTTGCCAACAGGATACCTTTACCTTCTTCATCCTTCATGTACATATTGCTTGTGTCATTTGTTCTTGAAAATCCAATCTGTATCAAGTAGTTGTGCAACCTCTCATACCATGCTCTGGGAGCTTGCTTCAATCCATATAATGCTTTGTTCAGTTTGCACACCATGTGTCTTCTATTTGGATCAATAAAACCTCCTGGTTGTTCTATGTAAACTTCTTCTAGTATACCATTCAAAAATGCACTTGACATCCATTTGATATACCTTGAAATCTTTATAAGCAGCATATGCAAGTAGATTTCTTACTCCTTCCAATCTAGCTATAGGGGAAAATGTCTCCCCATAATCTATTCCTTCTTCTAGTGTGTAGCCTTTGCATACTAGCCTAGCTTTGTTCTTAGTGATTTCACCATTTTCATTCATCTTATTCTGAAATACCCACTTTGTTCCTATAACATTTTTGTTTTCAGGTCTCAGCACTAGAGTCCAAGTATCATTCTTCTCAATCTAGTCAATTTATTCATTCATTGCTTGTATCCAGTCTTCATTCTCCAATGCTTCTCTATTTGTCTTTGGTTCAAATTCACATAGTAGACATGTTGGATCCTTAGTCTTACTTCTAGTCTGGATTCCAGTATTTTTGTCTCCAATTATTTGTTCAGGCTTATGATGTCTTCTTACATATTTTGCCAAAATAGGTTTAGCTATTCTCTCCTCTATTTCATCATGTTTCTCAATAAGATTTGTCAGATTCAACTTCAGAATGCTCGGCAACCTCTTCTTGATACTCAACAATATTTTCTTGTAGCTCGACATGTTCTTGTTCTCTCTCGGCACTATTTTCCTGACACGCGATAGCTTCTGTCTATCACTCGGCATTGCTTACCTGAGACTCGACATCAGGTGCAAGTCTGTTACTTACCTCTTCTTCTTCTTCAATATACACAAAAGATCTATAATCTTATGGTTATCTTTTGTTGTCAACTTCATTTCTTTTTGCATACTCATCAATTTTGACATTCACACTTTCCACAATTTTGTTAGTGTTAGAGTTCAAACACTTATAAGCTTTACTTTTTATGGAGTGCCCTAGGAATATGCCTTCATCACTCTTAGCATCAAACTTTCCATTCCTAGTGTCTTTTAATATATAGCACTTACTTCCAAAGATTCTAAAGTATTTAACACTAGATGCATATCCATGCCATAATTCATAGGGTGTCATATTTGTACCTTTCTTGATCTGTACCTGGTTAAGAGTGTAGAGAATAGTGCTTATAGCTTCTTTCCAATATTTATGTGCCACATTCTTTTCAATCATCAATGTCCTTACACAATCCAAGATAGATTTGTTTCTCCTTTCTGCTATACCATTCTGTGGAGGTGTTCTAGGTGTAGACATCTATCTTTTAATTCCTCTATCATTGCAAAATATATTAAATTCATTTGATGTAAATTCTCCACCTCGATCAGATCTAAGACATTTTAGGTTCCTACTTGTCTCCTTTTCAACCTTAGCTAAATACCACTTAAAGAATTGAAAAGCTTCATATTTTTCTTATAGAAACATCACATGTATCATCCTAGTATGATCATCAAGAAATAAGATAAATTATCTAGCACCATAGTAACTTTGTACACCCATAGGTCCACAAAGGTCAGTATGAACCAAATCTAAAATGTTTTCAGAAGTAAAGGATTTTCTCTTGAAACTTGACTTTGTCATTTTTCCTAACTGGCATTCCTTGCACATCACATTCTCAAGTTTCTTCAATCTAGGTAGACCTTTTACCTTTTTCTTCTTACTTATCTCTACCAGATTGTCAAAGTTAACATGACAACCTTTTATGCCATAACCAAATATCATCAAGTTGTGCAATCAAACATGTTTCTTCAGATAGGTCAAGATAGAACAAATTACCTCTAGTTTGATCTCCACTTCCAATCAGTTCTCTAGTAGCATTAAATATTTTAGCTTGCTTGTGATGAAATTCCACTCGTTAACCAATTTTGTTAAGCTGAGCAACACTTAACAAATTGTAATTAAGACCTTCAATCCAATATGCATTTTTACAAGATATCTTATCAGTTAGTTTAATCAAACCTTTTCCTCTAACATGACATGGTGCATCATTACCAAATTTTACACTTTTACCTCTGTAATGATGTAAGGTTTCAAACTTATTTTTGTCACCAGTCATGTGATGTGAACAACCACTGTCAATAATCCATTTATCATTCTTGTTCACATAGGATATCAATGCATTTTTCTCATCCTCATCAGATTCATCTTTCATTGCAACATAGACTACCTCAATTTCAAAATCATCACTATCAGTGCCAGTCTCTTTTTCAGCAATGTAACAAGATTTCTTACCTTTTCCTTTGTAATCTCTATTCCATAGGTAGCTTCAGTCATCTTTTTTGTCTTTGTGTTTTCTTTTCCTTTCATCATCTTTATCCTTCCTATCAGGACATCTAGCAGCTATATGACCAACTTTATTACATGAAAAACATATAATAGGGAGTTTACCTTTATACTTTCCTTTTTCCCTTCTCAATCTTCTAGTCATAAGAGCTTCTAGATCTTCTAGGTCTTCATCAGAAGTGTCACTGACACTTTCTTTATCACTTTCACTTTCACTTTCACTGATGCATCTTTCTTTTTCTTTCTTTGGCTTATTCAAAACTAGCTGTGACTTGAAAGTAGATTCAACATTTCCAATGCTTCCAACAGTGAAATTATCATAATTAGAGAGTTCAAAAGTAGTCAGCTTACCAACCAAACTTTCCAAAGTAAGCACATTAGCAGAGTTACATCTAGATTCCTAAATACATGAGATCTTAATAGCATATATAGGACGTAGGGTTCTTAGTACTTTTTCAATTATAGTTTCATCATCAAGAGCCCCATTTTCTCCTCTAATAGCATTCACAACTTCTTTTATTCTACCATAATATTGTGCAATGTTTTCACCTTCTTGCATTCTCATTTCATCAAACTTACCTCTAAGACTCTTAGCCTTTACTTTCAACACATTCAAGTCACCACCATAGATCCTTGCAAGAGTGTCCCACATATCCTTAGCAGTTGTGCAGTCCTTAATGTCCTCAAATTCTAGATAGCTTAGGGCAGATGCAATTTCCAGGATTGCTTGATTATGTTCTTGCTTGGCTCTCATTTCTTCGGTAGTCAAAGGTGTGACAGGTGAGACATAACTATTCTCAATGTAGTACTTTGTAGAGTCACCAATACCAGCCAGATGTAGCTTCATCAAGCTTTTCCATGCAGGGAAGTTTTCCTTGTTCAACTTTGGTACCTCCTTCTTATACATCCTGATCATTTGCTTCAAGCCCCTTTAAACTTGATATCTATCAACACTAATAATAAGAAACAAAGCTCTGATACCAATTGTTAATATGATTTAGAACAATAGAGAGGGGGGGCGAATCAGTTGTTCTTAGGTCCTGATGTATAAAACAATCTCAAAAAATTATTCTTAAATCAGATCCAAAACCAAAACAAACTCGGTCATCACTGATTCAATAATAGAAACATCTAACAATGCAGTCCACTACTTAGCTGTAACTTAACTTGCAAAACATAGTAATGTTCAAACCAAAACATTCACACAAGTATTAACACCAGGATTTATAGTGGAAACCCAATTTGGGAAAAACCACTTTGTAACATGCTACTATTATTTTCACTCTTCTAAAGTGAGCTCGGTAAAAAGCCAACCCTGTCAAAGGTTACAATACACACTGTTAGGTGTGACCCAATTAAAGGATTTCAATCACCTTGTTAAAAGTGAGCCTAGTCATAGGACTTACATACACTCCATTAGAATGCAACCTTGTTCAAAGGATTTAACATATGACTGTTAGGTCAACCTTCATTAAAAGGATTTTGACTGTTACAATGGTTAGAAAGTAGCAGCAGTATTATCTGAAAAATATACAACTCACTTTGCAAATATTAGATCTGATTTCATTCACTACTACTGGTTTACTGACTTTAAAACTTTTCCATTTCCATCTCTGATCTACTCGGAACTTTTCTTCAAGAAATCACCATAATTCTTCTTTAGCCTTTTCTACTTATTCAATCAATAAAACTTTCTCCTTTTAGCATTCTCTATTCTCCATGTACATGCATATCAAAATGCTTAGGTTCCCTTATATTTTCCTCAATTAGGTTAACTCATCTTTTTTCGCTCAATCTCAATCGTAGATCTTAGGGTTAGGTCAAATTCATTGAATCTACCCGCTTCATGTTCTTCGGCTCCTTTTCTAGAATCATCTCAAATCTCTTAAAGATTTACAATAAAACATTTTACAATGCATTTAATGCTTCCAAATAATCAATAAATAAAGTCAACACATTTTACATAATCCAAGAATTCAACAATGTTGGCTCCAAAATTAAATTCTCTTCAAATATAAAATTGTTGATGCTCGGTCAATATTGTGATTGTTCACTCGGTCTTCACGTAGAAAGCTTGATCATTACTAAAACTGTATCCTCGGCTTACACTATCTTCCTCGACAAGTTACTGATGCTTGGTTAACACTATAATTTTGCTTGGCATATACTAACTCAGTCAACACTAACATTACTTAGCTTAAACATGATTTTTCCATTATTTGCTTGGTTAAGCCTACCAATTTAGTCTTCAGTCTTACTAAGATAAATAATACATTATCTCATCATTGTGCAACATAGTCAAGTACACTTTGTAGTATCAAGATAATTCAACCTTTCCCTAGGTGCTATTGTTACCAACCTTTCTTAGCCCCTTAGCAACACTCAAATAGATATATTACTTTCCTAAGTAGCAATAGTCTTACCAGTTAAGGTTTGACATCAATGACAATACAACAATGGTTTCAATTACAGTTTCCAATAGATCTGAGTACCTTTTTTGTCAAACTTTCAAGATCTACGAACAAAATTTCTTTCAGAGATATTTGAGGTCAAGGTCAACCTTCAGTGGGGGGTAAGATTGTACCTTGCTAATTGGGTCAAGGTCGACCTCCATCAAAATTAAAAAATATCTTGGGTTTTCTTTGTTGTAGTTTTCTGGTTCCGAGTTTTGCTGTAGAATTTCTTGAAACTGTGCACAGGCATTATAAAATAGGTATTTCCAAATTAATTTCATTATGAGGTATGTATCTTATCTTATTTAATTTTAGATATTTCTAGATTTATATTACTTGTCAATTCAATTCAAATTACATATGTATAGGGGAATATTAGATGCATTGTTAAACTCCATTTTACCCCTATTCACTAGTTTTTTTTAATCGTGGGTTTGATTCTAATTATTGTTGTTTTGATTACAATTATTGTTATTATTTTGGTTTCCTTGATTATTGTTGGATGCTTATACATTTTGAACATATTTTATGTAATTCAATCCATCACTTGCCACCCCTTTGTTCTTACTCCAAAACTTAGGCTTGTCATTGTTATTAGGGGTAGATATATAGTTCTTAATGGTCCCCTTTTGTAAAATGTTATCTTCAATGTTCTTTTCTTTCTTTATGATACTTTCAAAATCTTCTATGACAACCATTTTCACATGGAATTACATTTCAGGTACCAAATTCTTAATAAATATATCAATGAGGTGATTATTTGGTAATTTCCAAGGCATGCGATTTGGGAGGTGTCTCCACCTCTGAAGGAAACTGGAAAAGGTTTCTCCATTCTTCTATTTCATGTTACACAAGTCACTAAGAGAAGATTTATGTTTGATGTTATAGGAATACTATACAACAAACTTCTTCACTAGATCATAAAATGTGACTATGGATCTAGGTGTAAGGAGCATTAACCATTCCAAATTTGGGCCACCAAGTCTCCTAGTGAAGAGCATTTTTAAATAATCATCATTATAGGTGACTTCCTAGTATGCAACATATAATTCTTTGAAATGTTAAACCTGACATGTCTCTCCTTTGTACTTGTTGAATTTTGGTATCTTAAGGTTGGTGGGGAATGGTTGAATGTTGATTGATTTGTCAAAGGGATAAGGACATATCTCATCAAAGGAGAAATGTGTCTTCCCTCCTTTATTCATGTTGAGTACAATATTTTTAAGCTCATTAACTTGTTGAGCTAGTTCAAGAGCATTATCGGGCATAAGTGTCAGTCCTTGATTAAGTCCCCCTCCCAAGTGTGAGGATAAAAATTTGGATCATACAAGACTTAAAGTAGGTACAATTGTATGTTGAAATGCCTATGATGAAGTAGGCATGGAACTTGTTGTGGATCGAGATGATATTTTGAAGAGGGATGGGATATACGATGATGAAGTTTGCATACTTGATGGAAGGGGAACTGATGATTGAATGATGTTTAAAACATTAGCATCTACTCTGAAAAATGCATTGGTTTTAGTGTGAGTGCTATTATGGGTTGTTGCATTCAGTATAATACTAATGATTTGTTGAATTTTTTTAGTTGTTAATTGGAACATTGGTTATGAAACATGTACCGATGCAGATGTAGAAGGTCCACTAGAAGTCGCCTTACCTTTTTTGTAGCTATTGGAGCCATTTTATTAGCATTTGTGGCTTAATTACCTTGTTACAAAATAATGTTTAATCAAAAGTTGTTGGGATTGTGACCCCCTCATGTACAAGTTCCATAAAAATATCAGTTTTATTTGCTTGGATAATTTTCTCCATCATGTCAGCATTGTAAGGGTTCTTAAGGAATTCTTCCATTTGTGGAGTCAACTGAGGGTGTCCTGGACCATTGTCTTTATTTTCCAAAAATTATTGTTCTTCTCCTTGAGTGATATCTATGGAAAGGACCTCTTCCTTTGGTAAAATCATTGTGGCAAAGGGATTCTTATTATCTATAAGTCTTTGATTCATGTTCCTATCTTGTGACTGGTTTACCTACCATGCAAGGATGACCTTACAATAAATGTTGATGAATAGGAGAAACTTGGAATTGATTTGATTTAGGAATGAAAAAGCCTTGATGATTGGTTTTACTTGGATAAAATTGGATTAGTTTAGATTGGATTGACAAGTTTGGATTGAGTTCAATTTAATTTTATTGGATTTTGTTGGATTGGATTGGATTGGATTTAAGGGTTTGAGACAAACCTACGTGAGACAAGACCTTGTAATGAGTGAAAACATAAAAGGATGGATTGGATATGTTTACTTGGAGATAGACTAGTGATCCCAAGAAAAATAATTTTGACTACTTGAGGTGGATTGATGGTCTCAAAGTGACAATTGGATTGAATGTGTTTGCTAAGAATGGAGGTCTAAGTAATACTTTGATTACAATATTTCAACCTAGGATTGATGATGACAAGGTTTTATTGTTGTTTGATTGAGGTCTAAGGACAATGATGACCATTCCTAAGATCAAAGCATTTGATTAGATAGAATGGATGATCAATTTTAAATTGTTAAAGGTCAATGCTTGAATTCACCTAGTCAAATGAGCATGATTTGATGAGAAACCTTACTATTGAAAATGACTGCATCAATTATTTCAAAGTCTTTTTTTTTCTTTTCAATGGACTTGATCAAATGTCTTTTTTCTTTGGAATTCTTGTCAGAAGCTTTCATTTCCCTATAGACACATGATATTGGAAGCTTGGCTTTCTTATGTTTACTTGAATCAGCCATGTCCTAAGGAAATCTTTGTTTTAGCTAAGCAAATGGATGTTTTCGGTCAAATGATTTTAGGGTATCCTAGGAAAGTAAAATTATGGTGTCTGTATAGGGTATGATTGCTCTCTATTTTTAGGTGGCAATGAAAAATTGTGAAGACAAAAATTCTAGGTCAGAGATGAGAGTATATTTTTCTGGTAATTTTGAGCAAATTTTTTACCATTTTGACTAATTTGACTAGTTGGATTCAATGTTGAGTTTCTCTATTCATTGGAAAGAACTAGTTTTCAAGTATTCAATCGTAAATACAAGAAATGCATATGTATAAAAACAGCCCTACAAGAGATGAAGAAACCTTGTAGGATTCATGTGTAAAAGGTATATGATGTGATGATAACTACAAACACACTTTATCCCTAAAGGAATAGGTAGAGGCTAAAAATATTTTCTCACAAACTTAGGTACACACCCAAGAGCTAATCAAAATATAGTCATCACCAAGTATGCAATGGCTCCAGTCATGATTTTTTATTATCTGACTCTAGGCACTAATGGGGTTACAATATGGTGAGTATCTTGTGGAAGTTAGTATCTTTCTTGCACAAAGATTATCTACCTTTTAGGGGTGAACCAAGTAGATTCTACTCTAAAGGTACTTATTTAGGGCATCTATTTGTAGCTATCCCTCATAGTCTCACAAGTAGGATTAAGGCCTATAGCCCTATGAGTACCTTGGATGGTGTAGTCCCATAAGCAAGATTGAGGCCACAAGGCCCTATACACACCAAAGCATATCAAAGATAGAACTAGCCACATCCTCCAAGACTTTACTCTCAAAGCGGAATTTATTTATAGTGGGTTGGAAGGGATGGGTTCACTTGTTCCCACTTGGGTTGTTCCCAAGAGATTTTTCCCTTACCAACAAGCCCTCTAATGCTAAAACAAAAATAAAAGTGGATTTCAAGGAAAGGTCTAGAATTATGATTTTCCCTCAAGGGTAAAAGAGCATACTCTCATACTTTTCTTGTCCTCCCAAACACACCAAACACACATTAATTCCCAAGGTTCCTTTATAAATGAAATACCAAATGGGTCTAGGTGTTTTATTGTCTTGAGAAAGAAAAAAACATACTCCCCTACCACTTGACAAACACTAAAATTAAGTGTGCCTAAGAAATAAACTAAAGAAGACATAAAGAGTTTATTCATATCTCCTAGGAAACCTACAAAATAAGGTGTGAGTAGTTTTTGTTTTAAACTTTAATCAAGTATCCTAAAAGACCACACATGATTAGTTTCTTGTCATTTCTTGGCCAAATGTCTTGTGAGAGTTAGTATTTATAAGAAACCAGAATGCTGTAAAAAACTAGATAAGTTAGTAACCCACAATCCACATAATATTTGACTTTTTAGCTAAACAAATCACAGACACCAAAACCACATCATAGATGACAAAACACGTAGATGATAAAGCCATGTCGAAGACAATAGAATATAAAAAAGTTCACATGACACATGTCAGTCCATACTGGCCCAATTTTTTAGGATTGAAGATGACTGTAATCACCAAAAAGTGGACAAGATCATTCATGTGAATAATCAAGGCAATTTGAAACAAATATTTGGCCAATCAAAATTAAAATCAATTCTTAATTCAATATAATTCAAAATCTAAAGCCAAAAGACTAATTAAAGCCTATTAAATCAAGTGAAATTAAATCAATATGCAATTAATCCAATTAATTGTATAGTTTGAATTAAATCAAATCAACCCATTTAAGGGGTACACTTGGCTAAATAAATGAATTAAAATCAATTGATTAAATCCTAATTTCTCTCAACACCACATGGGAGGAAAAAGCCTCAACCAATAGGATTTAAGGAAAGGAACTCACATGGATCAAGCCAAAATGAATCTCAATCACTCAAATTGAAAGAGCATCTTGTCTACTTGTCCCAAGCTTTGAGGACAAAATATTTAAATTTTCTTCAAAGGGTGGAACCAAAGACTCAACTCAAGCTTAATCATGATCAACTCTACTACACCCCCTACCCTTGCCTAAATCTATAAAAGGAAGGCTAAATCACTCATAAAATAATCCACAAATTTGAGAATAGAATCAAACCTCTTGCATTTTATAGCTAGAAAGGTAAATTAAGGCTAATTAGTTGTATTTCATTTGGAATTAAACAATTTAGCTTATCTTATCACTCATTTCTCATTCCAGGACTATCATTAATGGAGGCTTGCTGAGAGCTTCACATTAACACTCTTAGTTAGAGAGCCATAAAATGCTTAATTGTGCTTTATTTGCTAAATAGAGTTGCTAATTGTGGTTATTTAGTTTCTATTTGATTTATTGTTCAATACCAATTCTATGAAGGTACAATTTCTAGTACACAAAATGGCACCCACCGTGGGGCTGTAGGCTTCATTTTTCAAAAATCTCATAATCTTCATTTTTGTCAAAATTTTTGCATGTTTAACTCTTGGGTTTTGCAGAAAGCAATAGTTTTGAGACTTCAAATGATGCTTTTGATTAGTTAAACAACACTTCTGAGCATTGTTTCAGCACTTCCATAACAAATTTGTGTGCCTTTGCATAGTCAAACAACGCTTTCGATTATTTTTGTCTTCTGTCTAAATTTATATTAGCGCTTATTCCCTGACTTGCCAGTGCTTTTGAGCATTTAAATAGCACTTTTGAGCATTTAAACAACACTTTTGAGCAATTAAACAACACTTTTGAGCATTTAAACAACCCTTTTGAGCAGTTAAACAATGCTTTTGAGCAGTTAAACAACACTTTTGAGTAGTTAAACAATGCTTTTGAGTAGTTAAACAACGCTTTTGAGCATTTAAATAGCACTTTTGAGTAGTTAAACAATGATTTTGAGTAGTTAAACAATGCTTTTGAGTAGTTAAACAATGCTTTTGAGCATTTAAACAATGCTTTTGAGTAGTTAAACAATGCTTTTGAGCAGTTAAAAAGCACTTTTAAACAGTTAAATAGCACTTTTAATCATTTCTACAGTGCTTTTGAATAAACTACAAATTTTCATAATTTGACTATCAAAAAATAATTTTTATGTCTCTGCAAGATGATTGATCACAAAAAAGTAAAAAAATCAGAGAGCAGATTCAATCAAGAAAGCAAAGCTTTGACAAGGAAGAAAAAAATGAGAACATTGCTCACATTAAGCTAGTTCTTGAGGATTCTCAACAAGAAGGACAGGTACATGATAATTACATTAAAGTTGTAGAAGTATATAAGGCAAAATTGGTTTCATTAAATTGGATATTTTCACCTTAATCAAGTTTTTCTTAAGTTTGACAAGTAAGGCTTAAAGTTCAATTTTGTCTTTGTTTCTTCAATTTTATTTTGTTTTCTTCATTGTTGTTGGTTTTTTTGACTAACTTGTTGGAGGAAAAGCACATTGGAAAGGAATGATCGCCAAGGTAAGCAATTAAAAAAGTGAAAATCAATAAAAAAATGCCCCTAGCCTTTTGCTAGCTACAAGGAAAAGGTAAGCCTAAACTTAGTCATTTCTTTTCTTAAATTGTGGCTTTGTTGTTTTCAAAATCTACTAAGTAGAAACAGCCTATTATTGTTTGAAGAACTAAACATTAGGCCTATGCTCTTCACTTCTTTTAGTGAATCAAAATGCCAAAAGTGTTGAAATTCTTTGATTAAAAGAAAGGTTAAGGAAATTAAGCACATAATCAAATAAACCCCTTGTTTGTAGAAAAGAGTAGCAATACTCAATTCTCACTAGTTAGTGGGTTGGAAATTGAACATTGTTAATTTTGTTTGAGGAATTGAGAAATAGCTAGGGATATTATCTTCACCTTTTGGTGAACCAAATTCTCAAAACCTATCTCATAACTCTATTTTCTTGCTTTTACATGAACATGCTAGATCATTAGTTGGGCTCGCCTCTCGAGATTTTCCTTAAAAGAGTTAGTGAGAGGGATAGCCCAAAGTGGGATACACTCACCTTTTCCATGATCATCCAACCCACTATAAAATGAAATGCATGCATCTTTAATGGGGTGTGTGACAAAAGAGTGTTAAATTTTTGAACTTTCTCAAGTAGTCCTTCGGGATTGCACAAAATTCTGACATACCGATGGTGGGAAGCCTCTTAATATACTTGGAGGATGAAATTTTAATATCCATTTTGAACAGAATCTTGATTAAATACCTTGATAAATTAGCAAGCCTACCTCATTAGAGCCATTTAAAAGCCAAATTTGACCTTAGTAGATTGCTTGGAAGAATTTCTTGTGATAATTGATAAAATCATTGTGTTGTGCTTGAAGGTCTTTGATTACAAAAAGAAAACATCCATTAAGATCCAAAAATAAATTAACAACAAAAATTCAAAAGAATATTCTATTCACAAGAATTCAAGAAATGGAAACATTATCCAACCAATTCTCATTAAGAACATTGTTTCCTTACCTCTATGATCAAGAAAAACATCAGGAATGTCATATCTTTGATAATTCAAAATTTGATCAAAAAGAATATCATGAAAACCCTATATTTGATAAAAAATATCCTAATGATAAACCAATATTTGATGAAGAACCTATTTTAAAATATCAAGAGAATCTCATCTTTGAGCAAGGAAATCAAGAGGAATTAGTCCCATCTCAACAATATTCATCATATGACAACTCTTTGAGAAACACAAATACATTCAAATATCCTTGGGATAGATCATTTACTCACTTGGGAATTTCATACGAATCAGCTTTGGAAAAACTCCTTGAAAATGATCTCATCACGTTGCCTCAAATCACTTCATGTGGTTTTATCTTTTTGAGTAACTATTGTGCATATCATAGACATAATAAACATGAAACTTCAGACTGCATGGATTTGAAACATAAAATCCAAAATCTTATTGATGATGACATAATTGAAATTGAAAATCCTAATGAATCATCTAATGAAGATACTTTTCTCAAGAAAGATAAAACTTATGAACAAATTTCTAGTAATGGTCCTCATATAGCTTTCACCTATTCCACCATTCCTCCATTTCATATAGAAGCAAATCTATCCAATATTCCTCCATCAAAAAAAGATCCAAACAATTTTCATAATGACTATGTATACCCTCAAGGGCTACCTCTAAAAGAGATCCAAGCTAACCTACATCTTGCTACAAACTTCTTTCATGCTTCAAAGGATATAGACTCCAAGCCTTCATGTGCTAAAATGCCTATTGTACCTATTTCAAATGAACATCCATCATCCCTTCAAGAATCCCTCGTGTGGATCAAAACTCGTACATTATCCTTAAAAGTGGCTCCATATCAAGAGACTAATCAAAAGTGCAAAGAAAAAAGTATTATGAAGGATCAAGATCAAGATAATATCTCTCCTTATCCTATATTTGACCAAAGTCCCATATCCCAAGAATCCCATGATGAATCATGCATACCCTTCCATTTCTTTCAAGAAGATATCCTTCCATCTCAAATACTCCATATTCCTTCACCTCTTATATCCTACCCATATCCTAAGCAAGATTAAGATATACTTTCCATCTCTAATGAACTTAACGAAAATCAAAAGAAAATTATTTTCCTAGACTATCAAAAGATCCTTTTCAAGATCAAAGTACCCCAACATCCACTTTTCATAAGCCTCCATATCTATCTCAAGATTCAACTGCTCCTATCAAATCCGCTCCTATCAAAGTTACATATAAGCCTATTGGTACAAAGATAAATCCAAAAGATGAAAGCCTTGGCCATGCAGCTCACAATAAAGATGTCAATATCCTTCCCACATATCATTTATCTCCATTTTCACATAAGCATCATCCTTCTACATATTCCAAATCCATCCTTGGTCCCTACATCCCAAACTTGAAACATTATACATCCTCCAAATCCATATTGGGCCCTTACATTCCTCCATCAACCTTTCCTACCATCCCTATCCTACCATCCCCTTACCTTACCATGTATCAAGATCAACAAAGACATACATACTTGAGAAACCAAACACCTATCCATGTCAATCCTCTATATCAGATCATCCATATCAACCTTATTCAGCCACCAATGCCAAGTCTTTTGGAAGAAATTTGAATGCGCAACATAAGAATCATAAAATCAAGAATCCACTTATGTATGAAGATCACTATGTCCAATCTAATCAACATGTGAATGAAAGAAAAAAATAAATATTCAAGAGACCACAAAGTTCCATCAAGCAAAATAAAAAATAAAAAAAAATGTGGGTTCATAAATCCCTCATTGAAGAAATGCATTCTAAAGCATCCAAAAGGAAAGACAAATCAAAGAAAGTGTGGATTCCCAAGTCACTTTTGAAGGACTTACACATGAAAGAGAAACAAAAGTTGACATTCAAGCTTCCAAAGGCTTCCACTCCACATTCTCCCAAACACATTCCATCTCATCCATCCATTTTGAGTCCTTGTGTCCCAAGATCCGTATCCTCTCTTACATCAAAATGCCAAGCTATTTCACCCATTTTTCCTCCATTATTCCACTACCCTTCAAGGTGTGTATCGATGTTGATTTTGATAATACTTCTTATCCTCCTATTCATTATCCTTCCATTCCCTTTTTCACACCCACATATGGAAAGAATTATTATCCTCTCATTCATTATCCTTCCATGTCCATTATCCAATCCATTGCATAAATCTTTAGCCACCCTTTACCTTATCCACCATATCACCTTTCCATCACTATATCAACATCTTTGAGCATACCTTTTAGAAGCCTTGGCTCATCATATCATACCTTTTCAAGGAGTATCCAAAGAGCATGAGGCTTGAGTCCATCCAAAAAAGAGAAAAAAAAAAGAAAAAAAAAAAAAAGAAGAAAAAGAAAAGAAAGGAAAAGAAATCCATCCTACGGTGAAAACCACTTCTTGTGGCATCTTGAACAAGTACCATGATGAAAAATTGGCAAACATGCGTCATGCTTAATTCCTCTCTCTTGCACTCTACACTTGGCGGCAAGTTTCATCCATCATATCCTCCATCTTTCAACCATTGATCTCACTTGCATCCGTATTACATCTTTCATCTTTGATCTTGACAAGGTTGAACATATCTATGAGCATTAAGTATCTTGACATGAGTTATCCTATCCATTAGCCTATTCACTTGACATTCATGGTACCTTATCATGATCTTGCTAATCCTAAAGCCACCTTCATTATTCCTAAGAAGCCTTCCCATAATCCCAAACCATTCACTCATAGCCTTCACCACCCCTTTATCATGGTTTTGTGATCCTAGCCACATTGATCCCTTGATCTTGATCCAATTGAAAAATAAAAGAAATGAAAAAAAATGTTAGCAAAGGTCTCTTGATATGTCCACTCCTTTGGACCATTGTCATGACACCAGGTCATTAATCCATGTGCTATTCAACACCACATCATTGGCCTATATTGAGATATTATTTTTCCTTAGCTTGGATAATCTTGAGGAGATGATCCTATGGGTAACACACTTGCTTCATCCATCATTTCCTATTCATTGGTGAATCATTAGTTTAAAAATCCATCTTTCATGTCCTATACCTTGTTAGACATTGGGGGAGATTCATTGTGATCTTGTTTGAGAACTAGTGATCTTCTAAAAATCCAAAAATTTCAAAAATCTCTAAAAATCCAAAAACATCAAAATGTCTAAAATCCAAAAACATCAAAAATCTCTATAATCCAAAAAAAACATCAAAAATCCCTAAAAATCCAAAAACATCAAAATATCTAAAATCTAAAAACATCAAAAAATATCTAAAAATCCAAAAACATCAAAAATCTTTTAAAAAGCCAAAAAAAAAAAGCAAACATCAAAAAATAGCAAATCTTAAGTAAACACTCAAAAGTTGCATTGCCCAACAAAGCATGATCTTTGCTAAATCAAACCAGGGGCACCAATTCAAATTCAATGAGCTTATCATTACATCAAAATTGAAAAATTGCTACACTTGAACTTATTGATCAATATCGCATTTCAAACATCTAAACACTTGATCTAAACAACAACATTTGACACATTAAATCTTCAAACAACAAATCAGATCAAAATCTAAAAGGTTTAAACATAACTAAGGATCAAAGTGGATGAAGTTTTTGAAATATGGATCAACAAACACAATGAAAAATGTTCAAAGTGTTACTAGATTTTTGGAACCATGTCTTTCTAGCAAATCGATGAAGTTTTACTAGATGAGCGATGATAAAGACATGATATTTTCTTGATTGATACTTGAGTGCTTGTCAGGTTGATTCATAATAGTATGCAAATCCATCTAATGACATGATCATCATAGAATCATCGAGGACATTTGTATATGAAAGGGATCAATTCTTCGATTATTTAATTGCACTATTAAAATCCAAGGAAAGAGGTATTCATATCATCATAGTTGAACTAGTGATGATTGTACCAATTTCATGTTCCAAAAGGCTCGATGATGAAAATAAGATTCCTAATCCTGAATAGTGACGGTTAGTTGCATACATCCTAGATTAAATTCATTTAAGGTATTTTCATTTCTTAGCATGAAAACATATTTGAAAAAGAAAAAAATAGAAAGGGGGTAGATTTATCATCATCAAAAGACCAAATCAAGATACATAAAATGATCAAAGATATCATCAATGGTACATCATCAAATGTCCATCAAAGTCATGATCAACATCATCAAAGTCCTGATCAACATCATCAATGTCTAAAGTATCCATCATCAAAAATATGCTCAATCTAATCATCAAAGGTACATCAACATCATCAAGATACATTATCAAATGTTTGATCCATCAAATGATTCATGATCCATCAAGGAAATCATCAATAATCAATCATTCTGATTAATGAGGGGCAACCTAACTCTATCCATCACCTAAATCTATACCTGCACCTACACCAACAGATGACCCTTCTATCAATCCCTATTTTACATCATGAGAACATCCAATCAACTCCATATCAAAAAAAACATCTAATCATATCATGTATCAAATATCAATCAGTCAAATCATCCAATTGATCATCTAATGTCAATCAAGTTATCCTATCATCCATTTTCTCATCTTGAGTGCATCAAATCTCCTAACTCTAGATCTTGAGGAAGGAAAATCAATGTTTTTCCTCTCTAGATCATGAGAGAAAAATATCAACCCATCAATTTATCCTATCAGATTGACATCAACATCAACCAAGTGATTCTGACTAACATCAAATGATACCAAACCATCATCAACTTATCTGGAGCATCAACATATTATCAATCAAATATTTTCTCATCAATTTCTCTCATGATCGAGGCATCTCCAAATTTCTACATCAAAAAACAAATCAAAATTTCCCAATCTCAAACAAATCATCCAAAATCATTTCGATTCATTTTCCAAGGGGGCATGCAATCACATCATCATTTCAAATCATAGACGTGATCTTTTATCAAGAAATTTTTCTCTTATCAATTGAAAGGGACATCAAACATTGAACCACATCAAATCAGGTATCACATCATTAATCTAACATCAAACCAATCAATCAATCCTAGCATCAGAATCTACATCTCATATCAAACATCAAGGTCAACCATCAACAGAATCAGGATCTTTCATCAATAAAATCAAGACATTCTTTGAATTGACACGCTTCGCATGTCAACTCAAAGAGGGGCATTTGTAATCACTGAAAAGTGGATAGGATCATTCATGTGAATAATCAAGGCAAAATCAAGGCAATTGAATCGAAACAAATATTTGGCCAATCAAAATTAAAATCAAGTCTTAATTCAATATAATTCAAAATCTAAAGCCAAAAGACTAATTAAAGCCTATTAAATCAAGTGAAATTAAATCAATATGCAATTAATCCAATTAATTGTATAGTTTGAATTAAATCAAATCAACCCATTTAAGGGGTACACTTGGCTAAATAAATGAATTAAAATCAATTGATTAAATCCTAATTTCTCTCAACACCACATGGGAGGAAAAAGCCTCAACCAATAGGATTTAAGGAAAGGAACTCACATGGATCAAGCCAAAATGAATCTCAATCACTAAAATTGAAAGAGCATCTTGTCCACTCATCTTGTCTACTTGTCCCAAGCTTTGAGGATACAATATTTAAATTGTCATCAAAGGGTGGAACTAAAGACTCAACTCAAGCTTAATCATGATCAACTCTACCACACCCCCTACCCTTGCCTAAATCTATAAAAGGAAGGTTAAATCACTCATAAAACAATCCACAAATCTGAGAATAGCATCAAACCTCTTGCATTTTATAGCTAGAAAGGAAAATTAAGGCTAATTAGTTGTATTTCATTTGGAATTGAACAATTTAGCTTAGCTTATCACTCATTTCTCATTCTAGGACTGTCATTAATGGAGGCTTGTTGAGAGCTTCACATTAACACTCTTAGTTAGAGAGCCATAGAATCCTTAATTGTGTTTTATTTGCTAAATAGAGTTGCTAATTGTGGTTATTTTGTTTCTATTTGATTTATTGTTCAATACTAATTCTATGAAGGTATAATTTCTAGTACACAATGACATAATACCTTGCACAAATGACAAAGTATGAAATAAAGGTAAATATTAGGGGTTATGAAAGAAATTTAAATTTTAATTGCATGTCATCTTGTAAAACTGTCAGTCTGATAAAAATCCGAGAGTAGAAAATACTAAAATATTATAAGAAAGCATTTTAAAACATAAAAAAATTTAGTGCTTTATTTTAGGAAGAGACAATGAAGTATGTAGCACAAATGAAAAAACTTGAAGATGAAAAAATACAAAGATGACAAAGACATGTCGCAAACAACACTATGTAAAATACAGATGGCTCTGCGTGCCTGGATTTGCAAGTTATGAAAATTTTGAGAAATTTTAAGTTTTAAAGGAATGTGATCCCACCAGGCATGCCAAAATGTATGCAAGGAAACCTAACCTGTTGGGATCACGCTCAGACATGAGAAGTTAGTGAAACAAGAGAATATTTATATATATAAATAATTCACAAAAAAAAGCATGCTAACTAAGCTAAATCTACAACAAAGGTTTCCTCACAACCTTAGAGCTCAACAAGTGCACCCAAGACTTGTTATTTTTTCTCATGTAGAGTGTTGTGGGTGTACTCTCCAAACACAAGTAATATACCACAAGGATTAGATGATTTGAATGCAACTAAGATGGAGAATAAATGACTCATGGAGTAGTTATGGAATAACTATCCTCAAGCATTCAATACAAAAGAGAGATAGTAGATATAGATCTAAGAGCTATATGCAACAACTAGTGTAATGCATCTACAAACTAGAATGAGTATTAACTATACATGGATGAAAATCTACCAATCAAGGTTAGTAAAAAAAATCTCTAAGAATACTAAATGCTCTAATATGAATCTAGCATAATAACCTTAATGCAAAAATGGGAGCCCCATTGCTTGATAAAAGGACTCTATTTATAGAATTTTGGGAGGGGTTGGTGAGGTGAGATCTATGTGGCATCCACATAGGTGCCACAAGGACACAAGCCATGCAAATTTCTAGGTTTCTCACACGTGTGAGAAACATTGGGGAAATGAGTGGGGGACAAAGATGTAAGAAAGGAGCCATGTTTGCAAAATTTTAGAATTTTTTGAAGAAGGTCATCTTTGGGAATTTTCTCACATGTGTGAGAAAATAATTAGGACAAACAGTTATAGGAATCAAGAAATTAGTCTAATTAACCTTGGTTAATTAGTGGGTAGGTTGATTAGCCAAAAAGTGATGTGTGTAGGATAGGATCTAGGTTAGGATTAAGATTAAATTAAACAAAATTTAACTTAAGCATGTGAGGGAATAAATAAATAAAATTTATTTAAAGAGGGTATTTATGGAGAAACATGTATTAAACATTTAATAAATTAGGGGAAGTATTTAAATTAAACTTGAATACTTTAGGAAATGAATTTATTTAATTAAATAAACAAAGGAACATAACATTAATAATCAATTGTATAATTAATTATAATATTATAGAGACATTAATTAAATAAAATTTAAGTAATGCTAAGGGATGAATTTAAGCATCTACAACACTGTCAACAATGTCATAATTTTTGTCATAATTTTACGTAATCAAAACAATGTCATAATTTTTGTGGTGAGTTTTACTATCAATTTTTAGATTAAAAATAGTTCAATTAGCTAGAAACACTTTATAGGAGGCTTGATATTAAGTCTACATGGTGAATAGTGTTTGATGAGGTAACATAAGGAAAGCAACCCTATTTATATTTGGTTTGAACCTATTGGTAGAAACTCTTTGTGGTAGAAAAGAAAAGTGGTTTCTAGTTGATGTGGTGATAATTGATTCCAAACTCCTAGAATGATTGACCAGAGTGCAAGCATTGTATGATTTTCAAAGTTCAAATCCATGAATCACCTATAGTTGTTAACTTATTAGGTAAGCACTAGAAATTAATTACCTATATATATATATATATATATATATATATATATATATATATATATATATATATATATATATATATATATATATATATATATATATATATATATATATATATATATATATATATATATATATATATATATATATATATATACACACCCAAGCTCAAATTAATTAATGCCCTATAAATAATTAAGCACACACTAAGAATCACATAGTTGAGTTATCAAACATCCTTAAAGGCTTCTCCTAAAAATTAATGGCTATTTTTTTACAACAGTTCACCAAAATGGTTCTATGGACCCAATTGATTGGTGCACTCATGTGAATATCCCATGTAAATAACTGGACTAAACAAAAGAAATTTCTAAAGAAAAAATTTAAATACTCAAATACCTAATTTCTCTACACAAAATTTGCCCCATCTTTAAACAACCGCCAATTAAATAAAAAGAATCCAACCCAAACCATAACATTTTTCAAAAATAACTCCTACAATTCTCTACAAATTTTTTTGTTATAACTCAATGAGTTCCCCACTAATTCCCAAAATCAAACAACTCAATACCTTGTGAATTGTAAAGTATGCACTATGAACCAACAGATTGTGTTATAAAATAACCTTATACACCTCATAAATTTCAATAACATACCATGAAAGTATTCACAACATCATCTTAAACAAACTGCAAAAAATAATATTCTAATATCCAAGACGTACAAACCTGATTACTCCACTTAACTTCAAAATATTAGCAACTGAACAACCTTGGTACAATTTCCTACGTTGACATTGTCCTCATTACAACTAGGGATTTTGTGACTTTAGTAAATACTACTTAAAAAATGTTCATGTGTTTTCCACACTTCATTAATGATTTCAATTCTCTATTTTAGGGATAATATGATTATCATATGTCCTTTAGGCCAAACTACTATACAGACCTAAGTTGTCAATTAAATCATTTGATAGTATGATAGTGTTAGCATAACTGATGTAGTGATGCTAAGTGTTGCATTGATGAAGATTGGTATAGATTTAGCGACAGGTGAATCAGTTATTTGGTTGTCATTAATGTCAACTGATTGACTTAATATTTTCAATATGTTATCAGATATTATGTGATTAAATCACGAGTTGCAGTATGTTTTTGAAGTTGCTATTCTAATAGAATAAAATGTTATGTATTGTGATGTTAAGTTTTCAATTGCGGCTTTTGATATGAATTATTATGTTGGTTATGTTTGAATGGAATCAAACTAGGTAACTGCTAAAATAGTCAATGATAGAATGTAAGTGATTTGAGTGTTATCTCAAATTGGTAAAGTTTTGGATGGAGTGGTCATAGGATATGATTGATAACAATGTCTAGATACTATGTTGAGGATGATGACTCATATTGTGGATTTGTGAAGAAGGTTTAATTGACTAGAAGTGCTGTTGACAGAATGAATAGATAAACAAGACAATGTTTTTGAATAGGTAATGATGATTTGTGAATCAGTGAAGAAATTCAAAGTGGCAATGGGATCAATGATGTTTTTAGAGGAAGTAGTTAGGTAGTTCCATGATTTTTGGAAAGTGTTTGACATCACATTGCCCAAAGTATGTGTTTGACGTGGATTCTTCAAGAATCTTCTTTTGGTCAAAAGAGTTTTTGAAGATGGTTCAATTTCCAAGGTGAAATCTATATAGAAGTCAAGGCGGTCAGAGAAAAATGGTTTATGAGTTGTTATATACCTTGTATCTTACCTAACATGATCTGGATCATTCGTATCTCAGATATAGGGTTTATTTTAATTCGGTGAAAGAAAAGCTATATATTGGAAAGTTGAAAAAGGAGTTATTTGTTGATTGCGGATTGCATAAGGGTGCGGTCACAAAGAAAGTAATGGAATCAAGAGTGATCAATCCAGGAAAGAGTATAATGTGTGAAAAATAGTTTCAAAGATTAATAGGATCCGATCATGCAGAGGTAGTACAATTTCACATATCATCTTATATGTTGTCTAACCATTGTAACAGTGAAATCCCTTAACTGGGTAGATCCTAACATATCTTAGTTGTAAATCCTCTAACAAGGTGGCATTCATGTTGAATGTTTAAAGTCATCTAACAAGGCTAATCTTAATAGGTCAAAGATTCTAAAAGGTCTATAGGAAAATCCATTAACCATGTAGCACCTAACGGTGCTTTTATAAACCTTTAACTAGGTGTCGGTTCCTAAAATGCAGATTAGAAATCCAAGAGCTTTTCCAATTCCCTAGTAGGATTACTCAACCATCTTTGGCCAACTAACGAGAAGAGCATCATGATATAATTACCCTGCACTTTAGGCTTCACTAAACCTAGGTGGGTATACCTTCACCTCAAACCCTTATCACTTGGTTAAAGACTTTTCTATAGCAAATTTAAACCTTATGATTTCCCAAGGTGGAAATTAACCCTTGAGATTAATCAAAACAAACTGTGTGTATATTTTGAATTGATTTTTTTGTAAGAGATTATTATTATGAACTATGAGTGTGACTTATAGGACAATGAATTATATAGTTTAATGAAAATTCCCTAAATGAAGAAATAATCTTTAGACTAGTCCCTATCTAGTATTGGACAGAAAGAGTCATTCCTTGTCATATTTTCATGTGCAACTCTTGAGAGACAACATACACCATCCGCTACCTCACATATATAAGAAAAGGATCTTCTACAGTAAAAATCTTAGTCGAATTGAATTTAATTTCTCAAGGAAAACCAATTAGACAAAGTCACATGGACAACACTTCACATGCAATCTTTAATAATCCAAGAAGTATACTACAACACTAATCTTTTCAATAAATATATTAAAGGATAGAAATTGAATCTGAATAATCCCAGAGGAACAACTTGATCAAGTTCAATGAAAAATTCTTCAATTTGGATAGAAAAGGGAGTCTTTGTATTAATTTCAAAAAATAGGTACAATTTATTTGTGCTTTAGTTTCATTGCCCTGTATAATCATTTTTGAATGCTTTCATTTGTATTTCTATATATCATATATTCTATCTATCCTATTGTATATTTTATATTATCTCTCTCTCTCTCTTTACATTTTACACCACACATATATATGTGGTTGAATTTTTTTCACACCCCTTCAGGATGAAAATACACTACCATACATTAAAATAAAGAAACTTCTTTTGAAAAACTTAATCAACAAATGAACTAATAACTACCTATCTTTCAGATTTAGTTTTGGTATAAAACCCAAAACATCTTTTTGAAAATATAAGATTTTGATTGGAGCTTGGAAACTAGATTTTATGAACCAGGTTATTTTTATATTTGTAATTTTTGCTCATTTTCACCCTCTATTAACATTACTTTTTTAGCATGTAGAAATTGCAACATTTCTGAAGAATGTTTTCTCAGGGATTTTATTCTAATAGAATTTGTTCTGACTTGCAAACATCAGGGAAATTGTATCAATATATCTTGTGTCATTTGAACACTATTATACTATATCTCTATGATTATATTTCATTGGCTCTTCTTCCTTCTCATCAAATCCTCAAAGCTTGATCGTTACTTGTGTTGTTTTAATTCATGTGTTGGCTCTTTTAATCTCGAGCTCATAAGACTTTAATCTATCCTATGCCAATTTATCTTTCAAGCATTAACTTCAAATCTTCCGACGGATCCTCTTGGCACTTGAGATGTACATTCTGAGTTATCAACTTTTCCACCTTCTAATTAATTTTCGTCCTCTTAAATTTTTTACACCTTTCACCAATTCACAAGTCTCCCTTTTGGTCCATAACGGAATGGAAATTTTTTTCTATTTCTCAACTATTATCAATGTGGCTCATGGAATAGAAAAAAATTATTGTCTAACACCTCCTTATCCTTACCCCAGTGCAACAACAAAATTTTACTATTTCACAATTGATGTTTTGAAAACCCGTGAAATAGCGAAACATGCCACTTGAAAGAATTTTCATCATAATTTTCCAAATAAAAGATTTCTACTTTACCAAACACAAAAAAATGTGGCACTTTTCCAAGCTTCAAAAATAAAATTTTCAAGTGATCCAACAGTGGCTCTTTCTAGGGACATATGCTCCTTGTGAGTATAGCGAGAATCCAGTTATCTCTGGTAGAAGAAGACCAAGCACCAAGTCTATTGGGTTATAAATTCTCTGCATATTTAAATAATTTGATCATATCTTATTTGGTGGCCCTAGGCCACCAAAAATACAAAATCAACATTTGCCCTTGTCAAACACCTGATTCTGATCATGCAAAAATATAAACATCCTAACAATATTATTATCATCCATTTCTTTATTATGTCTCACCTCCTGATCAATTGTTTTCCTTTCCAACATTTGGGACAAGAAAATCTTAAGGGAATATCCTTCCTCATACCTAGCTCTAGATTCTTTTATCTCCCTTTGTGACAAATCAGAATATATATGGAATTTATTTTCAAAAGGATTTTGCCAAGACATGTATTTTTCTTTGACTATATCACCATTTATCATTTCATTTTTCTTGATATACAGTGAGTTTAAAAAAAAAACTAGAGTCATTCTAGAACACATTCTCTTTTATATCCTCTTTAAGTAATGGATTTGAAAATATAGAAGTTTCAGGCATACCTTCTTGGAATCTTTCATGTGATTCATCACACAAGAGATCATTTGGTGTATCATAATGCATATTTTCATTGAATGGATCATCCTGAGAGTCACCATGTGCTGAATCAATTGGACAAATATCAATGTCATCTCCTGAAAGTTCCTCATGTTTATATATTGTATGTAGTTCTACTCCATCTCCACATTCTTTATGCATTTCTTCCTTATTATATTTATCTCAGTGTGTGTATTCCTTAGATGTGTTATTTTCCTATAGATATTCATATGCTTCATAAAGTCTATCTTGAGTATGCACTAGCTCACTAATCTATTTATTTTGGCAGATTGAGAAAAATTTGGGACCACTTTTCTAAAGATGTCTTTGATATTCAATGTCTAATAAATTTGAGAGTTCTTCTACACTGAGAAGGTCTTCTTCCATATCACTAATATCTGTTTCAACACAAGTGTCATCATGAATGGGTTATTCCTTAATTTGATCCAAAATTCCTTCTTCTTTTGAATCTGTAACATCATTAGGTCTTTGTACCTCTTCTACATATTTCACCCTGTATTCATTGTCTTCTTCTAAAATTTTGGAAAAAAAAATCAAACTAGAGTCATCTGAGATTTCCAAATCATGAATTTTATTTATGAATTCCTTGTGTGGAGGCATGATTTCTAAAGGTATTTCATAATACAAGTTTACCATCCTTATGAAAAAATGTGTTGCAGATTCACCTTCATATCTTTCTAAATTGAAAAATGCATCCCAGGGAGACATGTAAGATTCTTCTTCCACAATGTAATTCTAACTTTCTTCATAGTACATGTTTTCTTCTTCCTCACATGATCATGAAACACATCAAGAAACTACTTCTCAAACTCCCTCATGATATGCTTGTAATACCCCAAAAATGGGCTTCAGTACCATTGACCTCCTACGTCAACAAATTGATTGAAATTGACCCTAAAGTCCTAACCTAACGCACATCTTCACATCAAATTATCAAAACCCTAATCGATCCTATTCTAATTCTGTATCGGGGAATATTCCTAATTTATCCTAATTATCTCCGATTAAATATTATTTGGTGATAAATGATTTTATTTTATTTATCTAAAGTCAATTAATTGAATATGTTGAATATTTAATTAATTAAACTTTATTTAGCCACTTACTTATTTAATAAGATCTAATTAAATTTATTCTTAATTAATGTTGTTTACTTGACAATAAATCATAATTTCTAAAGATAATCGATTGAAAATTTATTTAATTGATTAAAATCAAATTATCAAATTTAATAATATAATTTTGGATAAAGTTTGATTAAAATAATTGATCAACCCATAAATCAATTATTTAATTGATTAAATCAGTTAAGTTGAGAGTAAAACACATGGAAATTAAATAAATCAATAATTATCTATGCAAAAATTAGAAGATCAGTTAAACTCAAAAATAACTCTTTGATTCAATTTCTTAACTTTTTAAACTCAACATGTGATTGAGAGTTAAAAATAATATTGGAGTGATCTCAACTTCCAATTTTGAGTTGAAAGGTTGATTTGCATGATTTTAGTAATAAACTATTTCTAATTCCATGATAACTCACCAATCAATTCAAGTTGATCAAGGAGTGATTTTTGTCTTTTCCATGAGTTCTGAAACCCTGGATTTCTATATAAATAGGGCTCGGTCCTTCACAAACAATCATGAATTTGGAGAATCATTGCATGTACAATTTGGAGAATAGTAGTGCCATACTGTCAAATTCTTGTGATTGTGCAATTGTGGAGATTCATTGCTAACATTGATTTCTTTATTTTACATTCATAGTTAGATTCAATTCATTGTTTTCAAGTTTTTAGATCATTTTCATATAGCTTTCATTGTTATTTTGCATACAAAACCCAAAAACATAGATTAATCTTGCATCCATTTCATAGCTTTTGTATTCAAATCCTTTGTTTAGATGTTGCATTGTCATTGATCTCAGTCAATTATGAGAATGCCATACTCATATCTACTAGAAGGCAGTACATTGCCTAATTAATGATATATTTGTTTATCATATATTTTTCTATCATTAATCAATATGTTTTACTGATGTGTTGTGTCTTTTGAATAGGTACAATTTTCACACACACATTTGTGGCACCCATAGTGGGGCATGACATCAGGTTTCCATTTTCATTTCATCCATTTTTTTGACATTTTTAATTCAAAATTTGATTTTAAAAATTTTCCCTACAATCTCATACGACATTTGTAGATTGTCATATCAGAAGTCTTTGTTTGTCATATGACATATGACATTTCTGAAGTGTCGTACCGGTTGTTATAATTTTTCATATCAAACTTGAAGTGTCTTATGCACATGTACGCAATATCATATCATATCTAAAGTGTCATATGGGTATAGGTATATTGTCATATGACTTTTCATGCCAATTTTTCAATTGTCATATGGGATTTCTGATAATTTTTTGAGACATTTGATTTGAGATTTGACTGACAGCTAACCCTAACATTTTCTATTTTTTGGTGTGTGACTATTTGAGATAACCTAACACTTTTTGTAGGAAGAGAGATGAAGACTTGAGCATAAAAACCTATATTTTGGCCTCTTCTTGTCTTGTCTTCTAAGCCACTCTTTTACAGGAAACCCTTACAGGACTTGCATGCCAAAGATGCTCAATCAACAAAGATTTCTAACAAGTGGTTTGTAAGTTGTCGAATCTTCATCGAGCAAATATCTTGTTTTCTTAATATTTCATTTTCATAGGCACCTAGTTAATTAGGTACATGTGTCTATTACCATTGAGGCATATATTGAGGGGATTATGCTCTTCTCCTTCTTAGGAGAATTAGAAACCTAGAAGGTATCTTCCCCGCTGCTAGTTTGCGTACTATCTCTGGATTAATTCTACTCGGCGTGTCTTGGATAGGGAAAAGGACAAGGCTAGGGGATTATTCTCTTCTCTTTCATAGAATCAGAAACCCAGATCCTATGGTCTCCAACCTCACATTTTCTTTAATCCTTTAGAGGGCTTGTCGGTGATGTAAAAAGCTCCTAGTAACAACCCAAGTGGGGACAAGTCTTAAGCTAACTCTTCCACCCCAATATAAAATTTGATGCTTCCTTGAGGTTAAAGCCTTAGAAGACATAGTTTTGCTTGTTCCTTGGATTTATTTCATGAACATGCTTTGATTTTGTGTAGAGAGGAGCCGCTTAAATCTTTCTTGTGAGACTACATGGATCAGAGTACTCATAGGGCTATAGGCCTCAATCCTGCTTATGGGGCTATGGGAGACAGTTGTGAACAAATGCCTTGATTAATAGCTTAAGCTAGTTTTCCATCGATCTACCTCTAAAGGATTTGTAGTGCTTGTGTGAGGTGAATAGTAATCACGCCAAGAAACTCATCATATCAAGCCCTCCTTGATTTTTGAACCTGGATGATATGGGCTCCAACATCCATTGCATGTTGTTAGACCACCATATTCTGAGGAGTCATTGAGTGTGTTCTTAAGTCAACAAGCAAGTAATACATCTCTTCTCCTAGTTAGGTTAAGGCTAGGTGTGTTTGATTCATTGAGTCAGTTCCCAAATTTTTGTTGTGATTGTGAGCCTATTTCTATGTTAAACACCCTCAAACAATCCAATACACAAATTTTCAAAACTGGACAGTGAAATTTGCAAGCCAATTGAGACCGAAAACACCAAAGACATTGAAAAATGATGCAAAAATCCTTTTCTAGTGTAAAATGTTATCTTGAAACTCCAATTATTTTATGACAATTGCTTTTGTCCTACAAGTGTCATATTAGAACCCCCAAAGTGTTGTACGAGAACTTGTATACTATCATATGAGAATTGTCAGCCATTTGAAAGAAAAATTTATTACTGGCATCAACTGTCATACAATCCTCTGAATTGCCATGCCAGACCTTTTATGTGTTGTACAAGCATGTATATTTTCATATGATATTTTACACAAAATTGCCAAAAAATCCTAATTTTGATATAAATCCAGTCAACCTTCAACTATTATCAAAATTTTGTCAGAATATTCATAGTGTTAGGTACAAAGTAAAAAAATAGTGAATCCATCTTATTTTCCCAAAGTGATCTATTTTGCTTGATTTTTCATCTAATTGATCAGTCTGAATCATGTTTCATCTTATGTCAAAACAACCTCGATTCATCATCTCAAATGACTAGGTGCAGAGAATTTGTGTCCACCATCTTTTGTACATCTACCCATACATCTTGGGCACAATATCCTTCATTTACATCCAATCAATCTTTTCATCAACAATTCAATTCAATCTTGAGAAGGTTGTGTGACTCAATATTTTCCTAAATCATATTATTTGCAATTTGAAATAGAAGTTAGGAGAACCCTTCTTGACTTTCCTCAAACATTGGAGAAAGAAGTTCTTACTTTATGCTTGACAAATTTTTAAAATGGAGAAATTAGAAATCTTGATCAATAATCTAGTCCTAGAGATTAACTATCATCTCCAGATGTAAAATCATACCTCATTTGACAAAATGGTAGATAGTGCCTTAAGAATAGAGGATGTACTTTTTTGCAAGGGAGACATATCACTTCATAAAGAAAATAAGTATGATTCAAGTTTTTATTCCAATACGGAAGACAAAGTCAAATTCTAGAACAAAAAGAAAAATGTTGTCACAAATGTTGTTGTTGATCACATCAGTGCTCCACCCAAAGCACTAGCATTTAATCTCACAATTGGCACTCAAGCCATAAAAGCTTAAAAAATGAAGATAATTGAACCTACTAAAAAGTCAAATAACTATAAACCATGGGTTACAAAACCAAAATGCGAGTTCACTCCTTTGGGTGAGTCCTTAGAATCGCCATGAAAACCTTATTGGCAAACTGTAAGAATTCCCCTAAGGCAAAGAATAAATGCCAAGATCTAGAAGCTCAAGAGAGCACAAGAGAGATAGGAAAAATGATCAAATAATTGATTATAACCAATTGAATTGATTACAAAGTAGGAGTGCCTAAATATATAGGCAATGCAATAAGACTACATGATAAGGAGATGATAAGATATCACCCACACAAGGTGGAATCACATGTCCACCAAAGGTGGATCATCCTCCATTGTACATCAAAGTATGTGCAACATGTGCAACAATGAGAGGATGATAATGTGATAAGAGCACTAAAGGTGGATCTCACACACAAAGAGGTATGGGATGACTAATTGGCCAAACAACAATATCAGAAACCAAGAGCAATGGACTGCCTATTTCAGGATTGGACACCCCAAATGATTCCTAAATGCATTATTTGGTCTCATTTAATTATCAACCAGGGACGTAAACTTGGGATGGTGTCTGCAAAGTATATGCTTCAAACCTCCTCTTCTAAGTCTATCTAAGGAATTCAAATGCTTATGCTTCAGGAAAACTATACTAAAATTGGTAAGCAAATGTATTCTAATCAAAGCAAGAAATTACAGTTAGGAACTAATCCAACTAATTGTGCTGCAAGAACATGCTACTGATTTTGGTATCAGTAGCTATAGGAATAGCAAAGTTTTAAAACATATAAATGAACAAGAAAATGAACTCTATACTAACAAAGTGATTCACTCATTAAGTGGTCCCCCTTGAATGAGTGAATGAGAAGTACAATCAAGATGAAAGTTGCAAACTTGAAATGAACATTCTATTCATCCATAAAATGATTACACTTGATTGAAACAGTATGCAAAAGCTCTATTAAAAACCAGTTTGTTCGACTCACTCCAAAAGAGTCATAACAGTCAATTATTTAAAAGAAAGAAAATACTAACTCCTAAATCTATGATCACTTCATAATTGAGGATCGGTTACAACTCATAAAGTTTCATAATAGAAACATTATTGACTATAAACATTCCCAGAATATAGTGCACACTAAATCTATGCATTGCATGCAACAAAAAGTATTGACTTGCTTGCAAAGATTCTACAATCTATGGTTGGCTTTGATGACTCCCACACCAGTATGCTGGTCTTTGAATATCCACAGTCAACTCCTACAAAACAATCAATGCATAGATATCCAATCATATACATATATATCCACATCATCAATATTAGGAAAAGGTGTAAGTCTTAATTATCACTCTTGCAAATCCTATGGCTACAAGAAGTAACTACCCAAAACATAGCTTAGGAGAGAAAACATCCATTAACATGTATAACTATTATATTCACCATTATTGTCCATGAATTTAAGTAGATATTATGTCTTTAGAGGTATCCACATTTCCAACTTATGTTCACACACACATATATAACATATACATAGAAACCATAAGTTCATATGCTTAAAACCATAAATTCATGTCTATGCGCAATCAACTTGTTCTAGAAAGAGCATAAAGAGTAGTGAAAAATATGGCTATTTAGGATCCCATCATTCCCTCCAATTGAACTATTACTGGTCTCCAGCAATCATAAAGTTACGAATCCTAGCACGGACCCTCAAATCACTAGATGTTCTCTATCTAGACTCATCATGAACATAATCAAAGTATCCATGAGTCTCTTTGAATTTTTCCCAGTGCGGAACTTCAGAGGCCATGTCATAATCTACTGCACTATCGTTCATTGCTAGCAATGGCTGAAGGAAGAGTGGAGGTTGAAACCTTAATGGAAACCAATGGTTAAGGAGTTTCCTTCCCAACATAATGTACCATGGAGCCCTTCTTGTGGCAAGGGTCAGATTCTGTGGTGAATGAGGTTCCATTATCTTTAGATCCTATGACATCCTTATCCACCTCTACCTAGAGGCATTAATTGTTGTAGCAACATCTCGTGACGAATGCTGGTCCCAGTCTACAAAGGCTTGTTCTCTCACTGGATAGATCTTATTGGCTCCACTAGTGTTTTCTGTGATGGAAAGCTAGTCAAAATATGTCCACCTGGAGTGTTGAACTTCAGGCCTCATCATCAAAGGAGCTAACATTTCTTTTTCTCTGTATGGCATAGCCTGGTGTTCTCTACTTATCTCATTCTACATCCATGACATGACTACTTGCAACTGTACATCCCCTACATAGAGGAGTGAATTCCACTTTGTGTCATCAGGTACTACCAGGTTATGCAAGTACAATTCACACAATAGGTTTTTTAGAGTCATTGGGGTAGACTGAAAGGCATAGTAAAATTCATGGGGAGTTGATATGGATGGATTGAGGCCTTCTACAATTCTTGTTAATTTAAAATTAACAAGTTTCTCTTGAAGGAATATTGCATACACTGGTGAGGGTGATCTGCATTCCATCAACTATGGAATTAACCCTGTAATTTGATCAATCCTCCATTTCAATATCTCAATCTCATTTGATTTCTACTCCAACTAAGAATTCTGCTCACTTATGACTCATTTCAATTTTTCCTTTTCTAAATTCCATTGTGTCTTTTCCCATAACAACTACTAGTATAAATTTATCCCTGCAGCAAGGGGTGTAGATAAATTTGGTGGGGGTAAAGGTTCTTGATTGAGTATGTCCACCCATCTAGATAAAAATTGAGGAGTTTTAATTGTTTTCTTTGGTGCAGAGGACTTCCCCTTCCATAAAACAATTGCCTTTATTACATTGGTTTCCTCACTAACATCAGCTGCCACTTTAGCCAACATTTCTAACTTATCCTGACTACCTTGCTGGGGTACTTCTTCAATAATTTTAGTTCCAAAGTTAGGAATTTCTTCTGAATTCATACTAGTGTCCTACTCGGTAGTATTATCCTCAAATTCCTCTATGCCCTCAGAGTCCTTGTCACTATCAATCAGAATGTAGTTGACTCCAACTCTAAGATTAACCTCTATTTCTAGACTCTACTCTCTTAATATAGTGTCACTGGTTGTAGGTTGATGAAAAAATTCCTTAGAAGAGGAATTTTCCAAAGACTCATTTCTACTAATTCAGAAGACTCAACATTAATGATAGGAATAGCAGCTTTAGCATCTTTCTCAGAAAGCCTTCTACTTATTCTCTTAGGGGGTATGGATGAGCTTGAAGAACTCTTCCTTTTCTTTTTCTTAGCGACTACCTCCTCTGCCACTACTTCAGGACGGTTTTCATAATGCTCTTCAGGAGGGTTCTCAAAATTTTTTGCAGGAGGGTTCTCAAAATTTTCTTCCCTAAGGTTCTCAGAATTCTCTTCAAGAGGCAATTTAGAATTTTCTTCAGGAGGAAATTCAAGATTCTCTTCCCTAGGGGAATGTAGGGTTTCTTCCATATTATCAGTATTATCACCAAGCTAAGGTTCTAATATTTCCTCTTTTGGTTCCATTATTTTTCCCTTACCCTTCCTAGATGCAAACCTTGTCCTTATGGACGGTGAAGATTCAGGAATATTAGGAGCTTTTGCCTTTTTTTTTTCTTCCTCTAAGAAGTAGAGGCTCCAGCATTGAAAATCATTTTTCTAGGTGACCTAGAAACAGAAGGAGAGGCTTCAGGATCATTCTCAATTCTGTGAACAATTTTACAAACCCCAAAAGATTTTTTTTATCTACAACCAACACCATGACCTCTAGGGCTAACTATACTCGGTTCAACTTCATTCATCTGTAAAAATTCCTCACATGTCCCAACCTTTTGTCTATTCAACTCCCTTTCTATAATTAATTTTATTAAGCAATGATGTGAAATAGACTTGTTGCTTCTTGACTAGACTAATAATGCTTGTTTTTTCATAATGTTAAATAAGAATCTGGGAAGATTTACCAGTTTGTTATCATGCCAGAGATGACTGAGAATTTTGAAGTGTAAAGCATGTAGGTATTTGTAGCGTCCCTCGCAAGTGAAGTACTGAATAACAAATGCGGCTAGCTAGATGAACTCCAGAGGCAAATATAATTGCCATGTTCCTTGCTTCCTATTGACATCTAATTGAGGATCACCATGCAAAGTGAATTGTGCTCTTGCTGAACGTAGGTCAAAATCTTTCACCCATTGTTCACCTTCTTGAGGTAACCTAGTTACTTCAGTTACTACATCTTCTGTGAACTCAATTTTCAAACCTTTAAATTCTGCAAACTCGTCCTTCAAGGTGGACATAAATTATAGAACAACTTCCTCATTAAACCCTTTTAGGCTTAGACAATAATCCAGCCATCCTCTCCTTCTAAACATTTCACAGGTGGGCTTATCATTTAATAAAACCTTGTGGTCCACTAGTTCATGCCTTTGAAGGTCACCCCCCATTACTACTCTGAAACAAATTTTTGAATATGAAGAACTGCAATTCTCGTAGAGTTCAACAATGGCAAGTCACAGACCTCAATGCATTATGGAACAAAATGTTGTAGAAGGAAAGATGACGTACAAACTACAACTTGATTCATAAAATTAAAGATTTGTTTGCACAAAATCTAATGATATGAGTTTTATATAACATCTCATAAAAGCTTTCACGTGCCAAGGCTACCACCCTGAACACATTGTAGCGTATCATTAGAAATCAAGATTGATTTTTAATATCTTTAATTCACTTTAAATGTGATGATGCAATCACAAAAGGATAGGTCATCAAGTCATGTTGCAGATATAATTCAAAGACACGATCTTTAATTTTACATGCTAATTTGAGATTTTGAAAATAGAATAATGCCCCCCCCCCAACTAAGTAATGGCATGGGTCCCACCAAGCCAAGTTAAGCAAGAGTGAAAAATTAAAATGACACAAAATCCTAAAAATAATGAATAAAAATAATATATGTATGAGTATATGTGGCACAAACCTGGAAGCGTTGCAAGAAGAGTTGTTCAAAAAACTGCACCTGCATGTGAAGTGATGGGATGGGGTGGATGGGTGGAAAAAGAGAGAAGGTGAGATGAAAAAATTATTATAGAGAAAGCATTCCAAAAGATATGAAATTTTTATTATGGTTCTCTTGAATGGAATCAAGAATCGTCAGAATCCTGGGTGGAACACCTAGATTCTTCAGGTATAGGATCACTTACTTCAGTTGTGCTTTGGAACTACTTTAGGAACTCATCACGGCTAATAGGTTTGTGGTAAAGTTTCAGATGGTGCCCATTGACAAGTAATTTAAATTGAACAGGATCAATTGTTGAAAGTTGCACTGCTCCATTATCAAATACTGATATGATCTCATAAGGCCCAAGCCATCTGGTGTGAAATTTTCCAGGTGTGTGCTAGTATCTGGATTCATATAACAGTGCCCAATCTTTGAAAGAAAATTTCTTATCATGGATGAACTTATCATGCCATTTTTTTTTGTGTTGCTATATCAACTTTGTATTGTGGAGAGTAGACTTCCTATATTCATCCAATCCGTTTAATTGCAATAATCTGTCTTGTTGTGCTTTGGTAATATCTATATCCAGTTCCAAAGTAGTGCGAAGTGTTTTATGCTAGAATTCAATTGGCATAGAGGTAGATTTTCCATATACCAACTCAAAAGGAGTAAACCTTGTGGTGGTTTTCCATGTGGTGCAGTAAGCCCATATGGCTTTAGGAAGACAGGTAGCCCAATCCTTTTTATGCACAACTACTATTTTTGTGAGAATGGATTCGATCTCCTAGTTTGTGATTTCCACTTGGCCATTAGCCTGAGGATGGTAGGGTGAATATTTTCCATGACACACCATGTACTTTTGCATCAACTCTGTGATAAGGTTAGAGGTGAATTGTGCTCCTTGATCTGTGACAATTTCCCTTGGTACTCCAAATCTAGTGAATATGCATTCATAAAGAAACTCAGCAACTTTGTGATCTCTGGCATGTCTCATAGCTTTCACTTCAACCCATTTTATTTCATAATCAGTACATACTAAGATGTAAGACTTTCCATGAGAAGAGGGCTCAATAGGTCCAACGAAGTCAATACCCCACTTGTCAAAGGGTGTGACAACTACTTGTGGCTGCAGGGGCATTTCATCAATCTTTGTAGGTCATCCCATACGTTGGCACCTATCACAGTGCTGAGTATGTTTTGCTGCATCTTTATGCAATGTAGGCCAGTAATACCTAGTTGTCAAAATCTTGTAGGTTGTCCTCTTTGTGGCAAAGTTTCCTCTGCAAGGCTCATCATGGCATGCCTAAAGGATGTCATAAGTTTCATCCTCTCAAATGCATCACCTTGTGACTTGGTCTGGTCCTGTATAAAACATGAAGCCTGATGTGTGTGAGTGATTTACACCTTCATGAAATAACAAGATTTAAAGAGAATTTACACTATTCAAAGCAAACTAATCTAAATAATGCACAAATTAATCTAAATATCTCATGGTTCTCTAAATTGAAGTGGTAAATGAGGCTCTCAGCTGCAAATCCTCACTAGTGACACTCTAATTATGAGAATTGAACTAAGAATGATATGCAAACTAGATCTAATTATCAAATTCTAGCTCTATTTGATAAGAAATCTACAAAATGATCAACAATTGAAGCTAATTATCAATGAAAATGCTAAGTGAGTGATGTGGATGCAAATTGCAAGAGCTTTGCTGTAATTCAAAGATATGGAGTGGATGAATAATGCCTCAAAATGCCTTCTACTTATAGGATTTTCCCAAGGGTAGGGGGTAGAGTGAGATAACCATGGTTATGCTTGGGTAAGGTTAATTGGCTTTGCTTTGTCCCTAAATTGGGGGACAAACATTTAAATGGTTTCAAAAGGCTGGACCATTTCAATAAAAGTGAGTGATTTGTGTCCATTTTGTCTCCTTTTTGCTTTGTTGAGGGAAATTATGATTTATTAATTAATTAAAGTAGTTAAATTTAGCCATGAAGGGTAAGAGGTTCATTTTGATTTTTGCTTTCAACAGCTATGTCATTAATTGAATTTAATCAATTTCGTAGTGTTTTTCCCCTTTTCAAGCCTTATTTAATCATTTAATCATTTAATTGAATTTTCCTTTGATTTGAATTGCCTTTGTTCCATTTATTGATTTTTCGTGCTATTTTGATGATTTGATGCACCTTTCTGATTGAATTAAGCCTTTGCCAATTTTTCATGTCTACAAATGCCCCTCTTTGAGTCGATGTGCGAAGAACACCGATTCAAAGATTCCCTTAGTATGATGATCTAATTCAGGTCCTGGTTCTGTGATTCCTTGATTCCTCTGATAGTTCTGATTGATGTACTTCTTGATGATGATGATGTACTTCTGATGATGGTGCTAATATGATTCTGATGCCTCTGATATGATACTGATCTGATATGGGTCCTGATTTGATGATAGGTCCTGAGTTCACTGATAAAGGTCCTGGGTTAATTGATAAAGGTCCTGGGTTGATTGATAAAGGTCCTGGGTTGATTGATTGCTGATATGTTGATAGGTTTGATATGATATGGTAAACTGATCTGATACTGATTTTTCTCCTAATATGAAACTGATATGCAATTGATTTGCCTCCTGATATGATAACGATATGATATGATACTGATATGAAACTGATATGATATGATACTTGATATGATATGCCCCACTGATAAATGTTTTTGATGTGATGCCAATTTGATACTCTGATGCCCCCTCAGAAATAAAACATATTAATTCCTTGATTTGAATGATTTTGAGTAGTTGGAATATGTTTTGATTTCTGATACCGTTTGAAAGAAACAATCAAGTTTTGATTCATGCCCTGGCTAATGAAAATGTCATATAATAGGTCCAAAGTGCATTTTTAAGTGTTTCTTAGGACCAATTTCACCTTAAATAGGGTAAAACCCCTCATTTTACTATTCATTTGCACCGTTCCCTCTTGAGATTTGAGCTCTGATTTTAGCCCTTTTTACACGATGGTGGTCCCACATCGTGAGCATCGATTTGAGAGAGCACACCGGTTCAGTCAGAGAGCAACCTATGGTCCTCCGATATGTCATTCAAATTTTCCTCATGTTTTGAAAGTTGCATTTATGACCTCATTTAATGCATTTTAAAATTTTGATTCTGCGTTTGTGAAAAGAAATGTCGCCTCCGTGCTTTTTAATTTCGCCTGAAAATTTAAAATGTCACCTTTGGTAAATTTGATATTGCCTTCCTTAGGTTTGCTCACGCATTTAGAAAATCCTTTATCACCTGCAGATAATTTAATATCGCTTAGGGTTTTAAGCATTTTAATTGTGTATCGCGTGACAATCTTGAATAATAAAATGTCACCTGTGGAAAATCTAATACCGCTTCCATGAAATTAAGTCACGCGGATGATTAAAATCATGCATATGGAGAAATAGATGTCACCTCTGGTAAAAGAAATGACACCGGAAAGAAAAGTCATGTAAGTAAAAAAAATAAAATTTTAAGACTTTTCTAGGATGTCTGATTGCTCGATTGCATCAACTTGATTGATATCGATCACGTCAATGAATTCAATCGAATATTTAGTTAGGGTGTTCCCCTTGTTTGATTTCAACAATGAATTAGGACATAGGTAACTATAATATTGAAGGATAAGGTTAATCAATCTTCATCATGAATGATAGGTCATGGATCTAATCGTCCATTCATTTTATGCTCAAATGCTTAGAGACATAAAACTAGGATCATCCTTCCTCAATGCTTAGAGTTAGGATTGGTAGGTCTGATAGGTATATTTAAATTGATGACTATGATTGATTGTTTGATTTCCTAATAGTAAGTTACTCATGTGATTCCATTGTTTTGATTAAACAGGAGGATGTCCCTATTCTGTACCTCCAAACTATACCACACTGGGTGATGGAGCTTAGGGAGCAGTTGACTGACGCTGAGAGGTGAGTGATTAGGCGTTGCGGTTTACTATGTGTATTAGAGCTTCCTTGGTTCCAGATGAACCGAGGTTTGATTACCGCTGTCGCAGAGCGTTGGAACTCTAAGACAAACACATTTTGGCTACCACAAGGCGAGATGACGATTACACCTGAGGATGTTTATAGATTGCTACAGATCCCAACTCATGGAGAGATAGCATATTATGATGCAGTCTATGATGGGACGTATTGTTGACGAGTATTTTGAGATCCATCTATAGGTGATGATTGTATCTTATGGCCTCAGTTTGCCTCATTTCCTATTTTACCAGCGTTATTAGGTGCTATCATTGGTGGTGTATAATTACCTGATCGGTGAGGTCACAAATTTTCGGTGGGATGGGGCAGGATTATCGAGGATTTGCTACATCAGCCTCGATGCTTTGACTAGGGATCTTGTGTGCTGGCACAGCTTTATCATGATCTTCATGAGGTGGTTTATAGGAGATCAGCTTCGTTATCTGCTGGGATTCATATTTTGTAGCTGTGGATATGGGAGCACTTACCAGTCAGTCATCCTATATCAGATCGAGATCATCCTCTAGGATATCCTTTTGCATGGTAGTATACTGGTATGGTGACACAGCATCACTTGGGTCATTTGGAGTATTGGCGGGGTTAGATTGATGACATGGATGAGGTCTATTGGAGACCATATGTCAAGGTCAAGGATTAGAGAGAGGATAGCTTAGAGTTACCATATATGTTTGCTCCTCGATGGATGATCGGCAGGATTGACTCTATTCTTGAGAGATTCTTGGCAGGTAGAGTGCTATGGCAGTTTGGGCAGATTCAGCCTATGCCTCAGGGATCTGCAGTATATGCTCGTTCTAGTGTAGAGCAGGCTACTTGGGGTCACATGCCTTCATATGATGATGCTATTCAGTAGATATCACTGTTGGGTTATATGGATTGGGATATGAGGTTACACATTAGAGATGTCAGAGTTACTCAGGAGTATCTAGCTTGGTTGATGGAGCATCCTATGCCTCGATTTACAGACCCTACAGAGCTAGTGCCTAGGTGAGATGATGATGGTGATGATGTCGGTGGTGGGAGGAGCGCAGAGGTAGACCATGAGGTAGGGTGGTGATTAGACTCAGAGGACAAGTGAGAGATGTACAGATACAGGCACCACCTCCTCCTCCTTCTCATCCTGCAGTAGCACAGAGACAGAGGACAGATCGTCAGGATCATGTGAGGGCTGCTAGGTAGGATCCAGTTGCAGGACAGGATATGGGAGCAAGATTACAGCAGGCTACCGTGGATGGTCAGGATACAGGTGCACAGCAGATGCCAGCAACTTTTTCCTGTGATCGGGGAAAAGCTCCTATAGATACAGGTGATCCTCAGAGTACCTATGAGGTTGGGGAGAGTTCTAGTACTACCCAGCTATGAGTAGATGTGGGAGCATTACAGACAGAGGTATCACAGATGTCTTCTATGATTCAGTAGTTAGTATCAGGTTTGGCTCCATTGGTTCCTCTCCTTGTTGCTATGGTTGGTCAGACGCCTCCTCAGCCGCCTCAGCAGCCTCCATCACAGCCTCCTCCACAGCCTCCTCTAGGACCTCCTCCCAGTGGTGACGAGAGTTGAGCTATGAGTACTCTTATTGATCATTTGTGTACTGATGCTGAGATACTTGATGTTGTACCATAGTCTTGTGACCTTGGTGTCACCTTTCCAGTTGTACTTTGATACTTATTTGACATTGATGCCCCTGTTGATGGGCGATTATAGAGTTGATTGATGATATCATTGTTATACTTGATGCATTGAGTTGTGAGTAGACGTGTGATATGATGACATTTATGATCTTTCCTGCTTTTACTTGATGATATATGAGATTTCCTTTAGATGCTGCTGTATGTGTTTATCTAATGCATTTGTTTTTGGATGGATGTGTCTATGGATGCAACGTATCTTATGTATGATATAGATAGATGGATGCATTTATTTCTCATGTATGGATGCAGTTTTTTTGATATGTTATTTCTCATGTATGCAATCTATATGTATGCACATGTAAATGATTATTTCCTTCTTTTAATTGATAATATATCTATGTAATGATTAATGATATGGAATGAATGCAAAAAGTATAATCTCGGGTTTTTATTGTAGAAAGGATGATATTGAAGTGATGTTGTCCTTGCTGATTTAACCCTGTTGATGATGTTATGTACCCCCTTTTTGATGCGAAATGAAACTCTTGGGAAAAAAAATGCATGTGCAATTAATCTAACATGAGAATGCATTTAACCTTTTTTGAATGCAGCTAAGTGTCACTAGCTTTTAGCAAATAAATGCCTTGAGGATATATTTTCATCATTGAGCACTTGGGACCGGAAAGTCAATACAATCACCATTGCCCACTGACATGATGATATGAATATCACTTTTTATTATTGCTCATATGGTAACCTCCGTTTTGCTTTCCCATCGGTCTCATCGATACGACTATCACTGATTACCCACAATCATGAGAGTACGAATACCGATTTTGTCAGATTCTATGTTGCAAGTGGATTTTGTCATTTAGATATGAAGAATCTAAATATCCAAGGTATCTGGTTGCGTAAACAAACAAAGGTTAACTCATTGTTTTATAAGATAATCCTCGATGGTTCTTTGATGACCATGTCTTTAGATGAATTCTCATAAGGCAATGAATCTTCCTCCAAACAGTCACTTCATAGTCAAGAAAAAAAAAATATCATGTCTCCATCATTGCCAATCTAGTCGAAACATCATTGATTAGCTAAAAATACTTGATACAAATTGAATTAATGTAAGTAAACAGATTTTTAACCAACTTTTCAAAAGAATCTATCTAAGTGCTTTGCATTGTTTTCTGATCTTCAAAAAAAATATTTCCAAGTGTTTGATCATGGAATGATGTTTGATTTTTAATCCTGAATAATAAGTCAATTTAGGCTCAAAGATTTTGTTGTGGTAGTCAACTTCTTGGTTAGTAAACAATGATATTAATCAAAGGTTTACAAAAATTTGATCTCTCTTCTGAAAATGTTGATCCCTTTCTGCTTGTGATTGAATGTTGCTCATTTGAATCCTTTTTGAGGTACCCACTTTCCAATCCGTTTATGCTGCCCCCAAGTATTTGATGTATCAGCTTTGACAACTTTGGGCAATGCAAAGGATGATGCTACAAAATGTTATTATGACTATGTACAAATGACGGATGCAATGAAGGTTTAGACAAATGGGATGATGAGATGCACTATGTACACATGTGGCTAGGAAAGAAATGACTTAAGGGAACCAAAAGTGCTTGTTGCCAAGTTTTCACCTTTGGGCGCTCTCTTTTTTTTTTGCTACCGAGGCGCCTATTTGCTAGGTTTTCACCAAGGCACTTTTTCTCTTTTTCATTTTTTTGTATTTTTCTTTTTTAACTTTTTTTGTATTTTTCTTTATCACCTTGGCGCCTATTTGCTAGGTTTTCACCAAGAGATAGTTTTTCAAATGTTTTTGCTTTCTTCATGCTCAATTTTCCACTATTTTTTATCTTTCTTCTTTTCCAATGTTTTTGGATTTTCCATTTTCAAATATTTTTGGTATTTTCAAGATCCCTTTTCAACTATGTACAATAATTATGATGCTCTCTCATCTGATACTCTTTATACTCTTTCATCTGCTTTAGGTGTAGAATCTCTTCAAATGAATGTTGTTTATGGGTTCTTGTAATTCTTCACCATTACAATCTGATAACTTATATGTTCCAGTTCCAAAGGATGACACTATCACAAATGGGCCTATCCAATTAGCTTCCCACTTTCCTTTCTTTTCCCTTTCAGCTTGATTTTTGGGATTTTCTCTTAGTACCAAGTCTCCTACTTGAAAAGTTCTTGGTTTGATGTGTTTTTTGTAATTGCGTGCAATCCTATTTTGATAAACTCTTAAATGCTCATAAGCTTGAGTCTGGTGTTCCTCTAACAATTCCAATTGTTATAGTCTGGCAATCCTATAATCCTCATCAGTGATCAATCCTCTTAATGAAACCCGTAGAGATGGAATTTCAACTTCTAATGGTAGAACTGCTTTGGTTCCATAGACTAAAGAGAATGGGGTGGCTCCTGTAGGTGTTCTGATACTAGTTCTGTAAGCCCATAGTGTGGGATTTATTTGCACGTGCCAATCTCTTCCTGATTTGTTAACTGATCTTTTTAATATTTTGAGGATATTTTTGTTCGTTGCTTCAGCTTTTCCATTGCCTTGTGGATAATAAATGGATGACGAATGATGTGTAATGTGAAATGTCATGCAAAGTTCATCAATATCCTAATTTTTGAATTGTTTCCCATTATCCGTGATAATGGCATGTGGAATACCATAGCGACAAATTATGTGGTTCAAAATGAACATTGAAATTTGTTTGTCAGTTGCTGTTGTTAATGGAACTACTTCCACCCATTTGGTGAAGTATTCTGTTGCTGTGATGATATACTTATGTCCGTTTGAAGATGGAGGATGTATGACTCCAATCAAGTCAAAACCCCATTGATAAAAAGGCCATGGTGTAATGAATGGGTGTAATTCTTGAGCCGGTGCATGTATCATATTACCATGATATTGACATTTGCTGCATGTCTTCACAAATTGACAAGCGTCCTTTTCTAATGTTGTCCAAAAGTACCCTAAACGAAGGATTTTCTTAGCTAGATTAAGACCGCTTGAGTGTGACCCGCAAATGCCTTCGTGGACCTCATGTAAAGCTAACTTAGACTCTTCTTCCTCTAGACATCTAAGTAACGTCCCATCAAGACCCTTACGATACAATGTGTCTGAAAGGATTAGGTAACGGGCGGCTTGGCATATGAAGTTACATTTTTGGGCACGAGTTTAGTCTATGGGGAGTACTTGGTCTTTAAGGTAAGTATAGATGGGTCCATACCAAGGAGAGTCATGTCCATGTAAAAGAGCAACAATTTGGGTGTCAGGAAGGTTGAATGCCAGTTTTACCAACTCTTCCACCAAGAACTCATACTTCTCATTTTGATCTGGTTTTTGTAACAATGAAGCCAAGGTAGCCATGGCATCTGCTGCTCTATTCTTTTCTCTTGGAATCTGTTCAAATGTGATCAAGGCAAAGTACTTCTTCCATCCATCAATCAAGGTTTTATATTTCATCAATGTTATATCTTTGGTATTGTATTCATTATTAACCTGATTGATTATGAGTTGGGAATCTCCATACACTTGTAATTCTGAAATATTCCATTCCAAAGCCATTTTGATGCCATTGACTAATGCCTCATATTCCGCTATGTTATTGGTGCATGGAAATAAGAGTTTATAGGACTTTGGAATGGTGTACCCTTGAGGGGTAACCAATAATATACCTGCTCTAGAACCTCCTTGTGTGTAAGATCCATCAAAATATAATTTCCATGTCTTTGCTTCTATGTTGACAATTTCTGCATCTGAAAATTCAATTTGCATGGTTTGTGTAGACTCCATTGGGTTATCTGCTAAGTGATTTGCTATCACTTGTCCTTTAATTTCTCTTCTATCAACATATTCAATGTCAAATTCACTTAGGATCATGACCCATTTTGCTATTCTACTTGTTAAGGCAGTTTTACTTAGCAAGTATTTGAGAGGATCAATCTTGGCAATTAATTTGATCTTATGCATCAACATATAATGTCTTAGTTTTTGAGATGCAAAAACCACTGCTAGACATGCTCTTTCCATGAATGAATAATTGAGTTCATATTTTATTAAGGTTCTACTAAGATAGTAGATTGCCCTTTCTTTTCCTTGCTCATCTTCTTGTGCCAACAATATGCCTAGAGACCTTTCTGTGGCTGATATGTATAACAACAGTTCTTTACCCTTGATAGGTGACATAAGAATAGGTGGGTTTATCAAATAAGTCTTCAAAGTAGCAAAGGCCTTATCACATTCTTCATCCCACATAAATGTAGTGTCCTTGTGTAACAATCTGGTGAAGGAGTCACACTTTTTTGCTAATTGAGAGATAAATCTCCTTATTGATTGAATCTTTCCTTGTAGTGACCTCATTTGGCTAATATTTCTTGGAATCTCCATTTCTAGAATGGCTTGTACTTTTTTAGGATCAACTTCAATGCCTTTTTCTGACACTATATAACCCAATAACTTGCCAAATTGGACACCAAAGGCACACTTCTTTGGGTTTAATCTAACTTTGAATTGTTCTAACCGAATGAATATTTTTCTTAGGATTTGTAAATGCTCTTCTCTATTGTGGGATTTTGCTAGAATGTCATCCACATAATCTTCTAAGAAAGTGTGCATCATGTCGTGGAAAATAGTTGTCATGGCCCTTTGATATGTAGCTCCAACATTTTTTAAACCGAAGGGCATGACATTCCAACAAAAAGTATCCCAAGGGCAAGTAAATGCTGTCTTTTCTTGTTCTTCAGGAGCAATCTTGATTTGGTTGTAGCCACTAAATCCATCCATTAATGAGTACATTGCGTGACCTGCTATCAAATCCACTATGGTATCAATGCTTGGCAATGGGAAGTCATCTTTGGGACATGCAAGGTTTAAATCTCTGAAATCCGTACACACATGGATAGATTTATCATGCTTAGTAACCGACACAATGTTAGAGATCCAATCAGCATATGCTATTGTTCTTATGAATCCCACCTTTAACAATTTTTCCAATTCTGCCTTGACTAGAAGAGCCACATGTGGGTGCATTTTCCTTAATTTTTGCTTCACAGGTTTAACTCTAGGTTTAACATTCAGATGATGCATTATGAAATCAAGATCCAGTCCAAGCATATCGGCATATGACCATGCAAAATTTACTTGTTGTTCTTGGAAGAATTTGATAAAGTCCTCTCTTTCAAGAGATGTAAGTGATGCAGCCAAGTGTACAACCTTTGGCTCTAGTTCTGTACCAATGTTAACTTTTTCTGTTGGTTCTATAAGAATAGATGACCTTTCTTCTTCATGTTCAGGCAAAGTGTCCAATCTCTCTTCTAATGGTGCCACAGTTGGGTTTTCACCAAAAGAAACGTCTTTTATTTTCATTGTTTTTGGTTCTAATGGTGCCACAGTTCGGTTTTCACCAATAGAACTTCTCATTTTTTTATTTTTTTTCATTTTTTTCATTTTTTGACTAAGAGATTGGACCCTTGCTGTTGTCATCATGTCTGTATTGAGTTCATTGGTGAAAGAGGGTTCAACCACATTGAGGTATTGGTTTGTTGCTCGGTCATTTGGGAAGTAAAGTAAGTCATGTGGTTCAGTTTGATCCCAATCAATGAGGTTTGGATGTATCAAAATTAAGGAGTTATTGGGTAAGGTATCATCAATAGGATTTATGGACATGACTTCGTTTGAGGGTTCATACATTGTATCATTTAGATCTATGATGTGCGCTTCCTCAAGATGATCCATGGAAGCAAGGTCAAAGTCCCCTTCGCTTGAATCCTCGTCGACCTCTACGGGAAACAATGTGGGAAAAGCCACAAGCGGGTTAAAACTAGCATTTGAATTTCCCTCCTCTGAAGGTGTCCAAAATGTTTCTATCCATGCTCCACTACTAGATGCTTGTTCTATATTAGGCCTTTGAATAGGAGATTCTTCATTAATTGGAGCATCTTGTTTTGGGATTTTTGCATAAGTATGTATAGCAATGACTTCTTTATCTTGACATGACTCATCTAATAAAGTATCCCATTCATAATCCCTAGAGTCATCACTATCTCCTTCAGATTCTAATGCATTTATTTGAGGATGAAAATCATGCATTGGACTTGAACTTTCTCCCTTATATTGAAAACCTACTCCGGATTTTTCATGACTTGCCCTCCAAATAGGTTCAATAGGTTCTAATAATCCTCTATTTCTTTGGCCTAGGGGTCCTCTTCCTTTGTATCCCATCTTTTGCATAATATCAAATCCTTTCCCATATTGTTCTATTTGTATATTGACATGTTGAATTCTTTCCATGGGAGTGTCTAAGGTACCATCCTCATCATGATAAAGCCATTGAAGGACATCATCCTCTTCCTTATCCCATGTCGCTTTTCTATCTTCCCTCACAAAATAAGAATTATACTTATGTGGAAGATGTTCTTTTGAGGGTTTACCATGTGACTTAGGAGACATGGGCATGTCAAATAGAGAAACTGAATATTCTCCTACCCCTTTTGAACTAATCTTGCATTGTTTGTCAAATTTGTTCATCATCTCACTCATGTATTGATAATGAGCTGCTTTAGCTTGTTCTTTTTCCTCTTTAGTAGGTTTGTAGATAATTGTCTCCAATTTAGGTGTCACATATGGACTTTCCATCACATTTGGACCCTCGTAGCTCACTTTTTCCTTGCCCTTAGTTGATGTAGTTGAGCTAGCTTGAAGAGGATTTTGTGCATCTTCATTGGTGATTCTTGGAACAACTCCTTCATGATTATGTGGAATGTATAATTCATGCAAGGGTTTGATTGCATTACAATATTGAAATGGATTTGAGTCTCCTCCAACTATGATTTCTTCACCCATGTATGGGAACTTGATGCATTGGTGGTATGTGGATGGGACAGCTTGCATCTCATGAATCCATGGTCTTCCCAATAAGATGTTATAGGTTAATTTCATGTCCAACACTTGACATTTGGTTTCCTTCTTGACTGGTCCCACTTGGATGGGAAACACAATCATGCCTTTAAAAGCTCTTTCATCTTCGTCATAAGCTTTTATGGTGATTTTCTTTGTAGGGTCAATGCAAGACTCGGATAGACCTAAGGATTTTACAAGACTCAATGTGTATATGTTAAGGCCAGCCCCTCCATCAATAAGGGCTCTTTTGACTCTATGCCTTTCGATCAAAACCTCTATATGTAATGGAAAATTTTGAGGATGAGTTATAGACATGTCATCTTGATCAGAAAATGAAAGACAATGAGGAGCCACAAGATGTCCTACCATATTTTGAAATTTTTCTTCCCCTAAGGTAGTAGAAACATGTGTCTCTTCCAAAGCTTTTTCCAAAATCTCTTTATGATTTGGTGACAACTTCAATAACTCTAAGATTGAGATTTGTGCTGGAGTACGTTGCAATTGGTCCACCAAACTATAAGGCCTTGCTACTATAGGAGGTTGTTTGACCACAATGTTGGATGGTGGGATATTGGTGTTTTGAGGTACTATCCCTTGTAAAGTCATTCTAGAATTCTGCCCTCTTGTAATGACATTTGTTTCTTCTTTTTGAGGCTATTCATTAATGATGATAGCATTAAAAATATGATCATATGATGGCACAAAGTTGAGATTATTGGCACTTTGTTTCTTGCCATTTGATAACTCACCTTTATCATGTTTGTAAAAAGGTTGTTTGAAGGCCGTATGATCCTCATTATTTTGGGGTCCATCAACAGTGATTATGTTATTATCTATCAAGTCTTGCACCACATTCTTTAATTGTAGACATTCATTTGTAGTGTGCCCCCGAATCCTATGATATTCACAATGATGCTTAGCATCCCACCAACCCGGCTTGTGGTCTAGTTCATAAGGCTTAATAGCGGGTAATGTAATAACATTGTTAGCTATGAGAGCCTTTAATGTAGTTTCAAGTGATTCTCCCAAGGGTGTAAAGTGTCTTGCAGGAGTGGGCTTCAAATACTTATCATACTTGCTATTTTGATCCTTGTTTCCTTGATTATTCTTGTTGGCATTGTTGTTGTTGTTGGAAGGTGCATTATATGCTTGATTAGTATTATTCACTTGATTTGGTGTCTTTGTAAGGGAAAATGGAATCACCTTCAAGTTGCTAGATTCCACTACACCATCATTAACAATGCCTTTGTTGTTATTCTTTGCAGCATAACGGCTATTGTTGTTGTACCAACTTTTATTTGGATTGTTGTTATTGTTGGTATTGTTGTTGTTGGAGTTAGAGTTATTCTTATTTTCCTTGTACAATTTCAACTCTCCACTCTTAATCAACACTTCTTCCATTGTAATTCCGTTATCAATCAAATCTTGGAAGGTTTTAGGACATTGCATCCTTAGTTTATAATTCAGTTCGCTTCTTAAACCGTTAATAAAGATATCCATTTTTTCTTTCTTCGGTACACTTCTTGGATATCTAGCAAATGCAGTCCTCCATCTTTGCAAGAATGTGAGAAAGGCTTCTCCATCTTGTTGCTTCGTGTTACATAATGTTATCATTGTGACCTCATGTTTGATGTTATAAGAGTAATGAGTCATGAATTTAGAAGCTAACTCTTCAAAGGATTTTATGCCGGATGGTAGTTTTGAAAACCAATCCATGGCCGTTCCTCCCAAGCTTCTTGGGAATAGTCTCATTAAATAAGTTGATTCATGCATGAATTCAAGACTCAATGCACAAAACCCCCGAAGATGATCATGTGGGTCAGATGTTCCTTCATACCTCTCATATTTAGGAAATGTTACATTAATGGGAAAAGGCAACATGACCAAACTCTTATCGAATGGAAAAGGACATAATGTTTCAATAGAGAAAGGCTTAGGAGCCCCGTTTTGTTTCAAACTGTCAATTTCCATTTGTAATGCCTTGAATTGTTCCCTTATTGCTTCCATAGGGTCTTCTATTTCCTTGGGCTTTAATTGCTCTATGTCAAAATCTTTAGGTAGCTTTACCCCCATTTGTATTAAGTCCATGAAGTGTTTTTCTTTATCCATAAGCATGGTCTTTTTCATTAGTTCTATGAAATAAGGACATTGTCTTGCGTCTAACGCTCTTTCAACCGTGGCTTCTTCCACAGTTGGGGGTAAGTTTGTATTATGAGGAGGAAATAAGTTGTTGCCTTGTGAATTTGCCTCTTGAGAATTAGGATCTCTTCCTCCATTATTAGAATTTCCTTGATTGTTGTTAAGATCCATACCCCCATTCATGTTGTTCCCTTGATTGTTGTTAGGATCTATACCCCCATTCATGTTGTTCCCTTGGTTGTTGGGATTGGTATTTCCTAGGGTACCGCTAAACATCTTGTTAATGTCCTTTGCCTTAGCGGGTTTTTCAGTCACTCGTGAAGTAATGAAAGTGTTCTTTGGAAATGGAAACTCTTCTCCATTGTAGGTCCCGTCTGTTTATAATGCTTTCCTTATAGTGAGTGACCTTGTAATAACAGGCATGAACAAACTTTAAGGGTATGTTGACTTTCTTCTCTTGATAAGCTATTTTTTTTGGAATAAGGTAAAAGTTTTTGATCAATTTTAAATGGTTTAAAATTTTAATGGTGTTTTGATCAATAACTTTGGAATATCTTATTTGAAAATAAAAACAATCTCAACACACACATCAATTGGGTACCATATCCCTAGAATGCTCTAATGTGTATATTTTTGAACGTTTTCACAGGTTTAAACACAAGAATAGCTTCCACACAATCTACCTAGCACATAATTGGTTCGTAAACATGGCTCTAATAGGTATTTTTTCTATTTTACCATTATGTAGTAAGTTTTCCATTCAAAATAGATCTTAGCTTTTCATCCCCCAAATATGTTAAGGGGCTTCCCACATGCACAAAAGCATGATTTTGCGCAATCCGTTAGGACTACTAGAGGAAGTTCGAAAGAGCTAAAATCCTTTTTGTCGTGTACCCCATTAAGGATACCTGCGTTTCATTTTATAGTGGGTCGGATTCTCATGGAAAAAGCAAGTGTATCCCACTTTGGGCTGTCCCTCTCACCGGCCCTTTTAAGGCAATCTCGGGAGGTGAGCCCACTAAGTTTTAAACATGTTCATTTGAAAGCATGAAAAGTGGATTTGGTAGAGCAAGTTTGGGAATTTGATTCACTCAAAGAGTGAAGAGCATATCCCTATTGCTTTTCCCTTATCCCAAACACTCACAATCAATTTGGTTCTTTTTCAACCCCGTGACAAAGGGGTTCTTAGAATTGAAGTGTTTATTTTTTTCCTTTTATGATTAAACTATGTTTTGAACTTTGAAATGCCACAAGCTAAGGGAATATGCAAGCTTGATGAGAAAAATACCTCAAACGATGCTAGCAAAGGCTAGGCGCATTTTTAAGTAGTAGATTTTTCATTTTCTCTCCAAATCCTTCTCTTACCTTAGCAAAACATTCCCTCCACCAACAAGTTAGTCAACACAATACAAACAAAGTGAGGGGACCAAAATCAAAGCTTAAAATGATATAATTGATTATGCCTTTGATTCTTTTTACCAAAATATTTGCAAAATTCTTACAAATTTAAGGACTAAACTCCCAATTTAATGAGACATATTTTCATTTGTAAGCATCTACAACAGCAATGTATTTAGCATATAATTCTACTTCTTTCTCTAAATCATTGTTGAGAACAAAGGTAGAATGTACCCGGTTTTCTTTCCTTATCCTTTTAGACATCAATTTCTCCTCTAGGTTATGCCTTCTCTCTCATTTTTGCACTTTCTTATGACAGACCATGCTCCTGAGACAAAAAAAATGACAGTGAAGTTAGCATTCAGTCATCATTTTAACATTTTTGACAAAATAGAGAAAATACAGCCAGGCGACATCATCCAGACTACAGGCGAGATAAAATTTAACAAAGACGTGACTACTTTAACTGTGAGCATCACCAAAAGGGGCTCAAGCGAGATTAAAATAGGCAAGTGCGATATCAAATTTTAGCAAAGTGTGAAATCTTTAATACACGCGACAATAGTAATTACTCTGATACAATATAAATGCTAAACCAGGCGACATTGTCCATGCTAAACTCGAGATCTAATTTAATAAAGACGTAATTACTTTAACCGTGAGCATCACCATAAGGGGCTCAAGCGATATTAAAATAATCAAGTGCGATATCAAATTAAAACAACGCGTGAACTCTTTATTACAAGCGACAAATTAATTCAGATAAGTGACATTTTATTAATCGAAGGCAACATTTAAAATCAACAAAGCGAGAAATTAAATGAATAAGGAAGGAAACTCCCTTTACGCTAGGCATAAAATGATTCCTCGGCCGTGGCTTTTAATTCTATCCAGGCGACATCTAAATGACCAAAGGCATCAGCTGCTTGTCCGTGACGCGAGAATTTGATTTTTGCAGGTGTGATTTCTTTTGCCAGAAGCATGATTCTATAGGCTGAAAAGCGTGATCGTTCAGACTCCAGGAGACATTTTAATTTCCACACGCGACATCTATTTGCTTTAGGCATGACTTCTTTACCGGCAGGCATGATTTCTTTTTTGTAACCTGCAAACAGTGAGCAAAATCATGCAATTCTAGCCTAAATTTTGCAAATAACGTGGAAATTATGATAAATTTGAGGCCTAGAGCCCCACGGTCGGTGCCATTTGTGTGTGAGTGATTTACACCTTCATGAAATAACAAGATTTAAAGAGAATTTACACTATTCAAAGCAAACTAATCTAAATAATGCACAAATTAATCTAAATATCTCATGGTTCTCTAAATTGAAGTGGTAAATGAGGCTCTCAGTTGCAAATCCTCACTAGTGACACTCTAATTATGAGAATTGAATTAAGAATGATATGCAAACTAGATCTAATTATCAAATTCTAGCTCTATTTGATAAGAAATCTACAAAATGATCAACAATTGAAGCTAATTATCAATGAAAATGCTAAGTGAGTGATGTGGATGCAAATTGCAAGAGCTTTGCTACAATTCAAAGATATGGAGTGGATGAATAATGCTTCAAAATGCCTTCTACTTATAGGATTTTCCCAAGGGTATGGGGTAGAGTGAGATAACCATGGTTATGCTTGGGTAAGGTCAATTGGCTTTGCTTTGTCCCTAAATTGGGGGACAAACATTTAAATGGTTTCAAAAGGCTGGACCATTTCAATAAAAGTGAGTGATTTGTGTCTATTTTGTCTCCTTTTTGCTTTGTTGAGGGAAATTATGATTTATTAATTAATTAAAGTAGTTAAATTTAGCCATGAAGGGTAAGAGGTTCATTTTGATTTTTGTTTTCAACAACTATGTCATTAATTGAATTTAATCAATTTCGTAGTGTTTTTCCCCTTTTCAAGCCTTATTTAATCATTTAATCATTTAATTGAATTTTCCTTTGATTTGAATTGCCTTTGTTCTATTTATTGATTTTTTGTGCTATTTTGATGATTTGATGCACCTTTCTGATTGAATTAAGCCTTTGCCAATTTTTTGTGTCTACACCTAAAATCCAGGAGAAGTTAAAGCTCTTTTCAACTAACAGACGATGTTGTTTAGGAGAAAAGTGAGGTGGCGTTCTCCCTGTAGCAAGGTATTTGGCTAAGTCTACATAACATGGATTAAAAGAATCAATAGAAAACAAGTGCTCATCAGGGAAACTATTATCAATTGCTACAGGATCATCTGGCACTTGCAGTCGTGACAAGAAATCAGCCACTACATTAGCCTTTCCTAGTTTTTCTATGATCTTTACATCAAACTCCTGCATGAGGAGTAACCAGCATGCTAGTCTACCACTAATGGAAGGTTTATTCATTAAGTACTTGATAGCTAAATGATCAGTATAAAAAAATACTTCATAGCTTGTGATGTAGTGCCTAAATTTATTTAATGCATAAACAACTGCTAGAAACTCTTTTTCAGTAATAGTATAATTCAATTTTGCTCCTTGCAAATTTTTATTAATGTAGTAAATTGCATGTTCAATAATACCTTCTTTTTATCCCAGAATTGCTCCAATAGCATAGTCAAATGCATCTGTGTGGATATGGAATGGAAGCTTCCAATCAGGTCCTCTGAGAATATGTGTTGTTGTTAGCACATCTTTCAACTTCTAGAATGATGCTTCACATTCCTCTGTCCATGCAAATTCAGCTTCTTTCTTCAACAAATTATATAGTGGTGCTGCAAGTTGGCTAAAGTCTTTTATGAATCTTCTGTAGTAACCGGCATGACCAAGGAAACTTCAGACATCCTTCTGCTTAACTGGTGTGGGGAGTGTGTTGATAATTGCAATTTTTGTAGGTTCAACCTGAATTCCAAAAGATGAAAGGTAGTGTCCTAGGACTAGGCCTTCCTCCATCATCATGTAGCACTTCTCATTGTTAAGAGAGAGATTGTAATCTTGACATCTCTTAAGAACCTTTTCCAAGTTTTCTTGTGCTTCTTCAAATGTTGTGCCATGAGTTGTAAAGTCATCCATATAGATTTCAACACAATCAGCAGCTATGTCAGAGAAAATACCAATCACTGCTCTCTGGAAAGTAGCAGGAGCATTACATAGTCCAAATGGTAAGACTAAATAAGCAAAGGTTCCCCAAGGGTAGGTAAATGTTGTTTTGTCCTAGTCTTCTGGTAATATTTGTATCTAATTATACCACTAAAGCCATCTAGAAATGAAAATTACTTTTTACCTGCAAGATTCTCAAGTACTTGGTCAATGAAAGGTAGTGGAAAGTGATCCTTCTTAGTGGCTTTATTAAGTTCTCTGTAGTCAACACAAACTCTCCACTTTCCTCCTTTCTTTGGAACAATTACAAGAGGAGAAACCCACTGACTATCAGAAATAGGATAAATGAAACCTGCACTAAGAAGCTTTTGCAACTCGGTCTTAACTATATCTCTTAAAGCAAGGTTAATTCTTCTTTGAGCTTGTATTATGGGCTTATGTATATTTTGTGAGTACATAGTTTGGGATCTAGCCCTTTCATGTCAGTGTAATCCCATGCAAAGGCTTGCTAACTATCTTGTAAAAGCTTGATAAGACTAGACATCTGGGATTCTTTGAGGTTTTTATTAATGTTTAGCTCCTTTCCTGAAGCAATCCCAACTTTCTTAACTATTTCTAACATCTAAATTTTTGCTATGGATGGAGACTTTATCTCATGGGGTAGCAAGGTATGGAGATAATCAGGTGTTGCAAGAAGTGGAGATGTGGGTTTTTTGGGCAGTATTGTTTGAAGGGGACAATTTGGATCATCACAAGATGACTCCTCTAAACCATATTGGTTGGTAAGGATTGCTACTAATATATCATCTTCTTCTTGTGATACCATGAATGGATTTCTGTCAATGACCATGATTTTTTGCATAGATCTTACTTCAAGGGTAGCATCTCCTAAGTCTAGCCAGACAATTTGATCAAGTTCACTTTGGGGTTTTGCAAGAGAATACAGAGTTAACTTTTTGGTATTTATTCCATCTGATATGGTCATCTTCCCTAAATGACATGCAATGCAAGCATTAGTCATGGCTAACCAAGGTCATCCTAGGATTAGTGGATATCCTCCTAGGGTGGCTTTAGGTGACAGGACTATAAAATTAGAAGGGTAGTCTAAGGAATCCAAAGTAACAATAACATCTTCAACCATACCATCAGGCTTAACTGTAGAATTATCAGCTAACTGCAATATTGTTGGTGTGTCCCACAAACCAATGATACTAAGTTTCAGTAGAACTTCTCTAGTCATAACATTAATTGATGCTCCCAAGTCAATGAGAACATTTTGAATTTGGGTACCATTAATGAAGATGGTTACCACTAGACTTCCTAGATCTGAATACTTGGGCATGGCAACTTTTCTTAGCATGAGATCAAAGAGCTAGCCTAAGACATGCATAGTATCAGGGTCTTTCTTTTTCCTTATAGGTTGTTTGATACAGGCTTCTTTAATTGCTTTGGTATAAACTAGAATTTTTTTAAGTGCATCCAACAAGGGAATTTGCACTGTCATTTTCTTGAGCTTATCAATCAAATCAGTGGCTACAAGATTCTCTTTTGGAGGAATGACCTAAGATAGTCTTTGTGGATAAAGAGGATTCTTAGGCACTGGTGCAATTTGAGCAACATGTGGAACATCAACAGGCTTGTTCATGAGTATGTCTTTAGCATCAGTAACTTCGATGATTATTGGCTCCTTGGGTGCAGGCAATGTAGTTACTGATCTAAGATGGATATCATTTATGTGCAAAGAATAAGATTTTTGCTTATTATTAGGATTTGGAGTGGGCTGAGTTGGAAGTTGAGTTGGATTTTAAGGATTTCTATTTGCTATAGGAGGCGGTGGCATAATAGCTTGCTGCTGAGGTGAAGGCATTAGTGCTTGTTGCTAATTAGGTTGATTGGGTCCCCACTGAGGTTGTGGTTGCCAGCTACCCTGAGGTGGCCATTGGATATTCTTTTGTGGCTTCTGATAAGAGTTATACTATTGTTGGTATGGATTAAATGGTGGTTGTTGCGGATAGGCTTGGTTATAGTATGGTTGTTGATTGGACTAGTTATGATTCCAATTCTGACCCTGAGGAGCAGAATTTTGGGGTTTTTGGTTTGGCCAATAGCTATTATTATTATAACCAAAATTATTCAGTGGGTCTAGAGGCATACCTTATCTCTGAGCCCATGGACACCTTTGAGCTATGTAGAAAACTTCTCCATTCTCCTCATCTATGGCTTTGAACTCGGTAGCCATTGGGCTAACATCCATAGATGCAACCATCTTACATTTGTAGTTTCTCTTCTTCTCTCTATAATGAGAACATAACTCAGCAAGCACAGCATCTACCTCTTCTTTCTTCCTCCTTGCTTGCATACTATCCAGCTAGGTGGGGACATCATTAATGATGTCTTGCTTGAAGTCAGATAGAAAATTAGATAACTCCACTTTGGATACTCCTAAACCACCATTGGACTTATATGGTAGGTCTCTAAGTCCCCTACCCTTCTTCATAGTGACCCTTGAATAATTTTGACATATATTCTTTATGTCAACCCAACCTTTTTGTGTGATATCTCCTCCTACCATTAGGTCTAGAGCCTCAATACTTCCATCATTCACACCTTTTAGGAAGAGGTGTTTCTGAGATGCCTCATTTAATTGGTGTTGTGTATTACACTATATGTTGAACATAAATCTCGATACATAATCCTCCAGTGTTTCATCCTCCTTCTGAGACATTTTAAAAATGTCATCACCTTTCAAATCTTAACCTCTATAGTACTCTTTGTACTTTGTAAGAAACATTATGCACATGGAATTCGAATCTACTATAGCATTGGCACCTAACCCCATGAACCATCTCAAAGTAGCTTCTTTTATAGTTGATGGGAACAACTTCAGCTTGTGGGCATCAGTGGTATAGTCATAACTTTGGCAAAGAATATCAAATTCAAAGAGGAAGGTCTCAGGGTCCTTTGTAAGGAGGCCATAAAATTTGGGAAGTGTAGCAGTAGGTATATTTTTCAAATTTTGGTTGCCTTGCTATTGAGGTATGGGAAAAGGAAAGGGAACCTGGGTAGCCATTCTAGGAGGAGGACCTTGTGGTGGTGGCTGATATACAACAAGAGCAAGTGGATTATCTTGATATTCAAGTTTAGCAAATAGGTCATTTAAATGCAGTGCTTCCTTAGATGATGAAGAGGATATATGTTCCTAAGCATCAACAAATGAATTTTCAAAGGGTTCTTCTTCTTTGTTCTCACTTTGTGGTTCTTCAACTTGAGGATTAAATAAATCAAATGGCTCTCCTTGGTAGTTATGGGGAATAAATCTCCCAAGGTGATCTCTCCTTCTATCCATAAAAATTCTTACTTAAGTACTAAATTAAAATTGAGACTAGAACTACAAGGATTAGTTTGAACTAACACCATCCCTGGCAATGGTGCCAAAAATGCTTGGCCAAACAATAGTATCAAAAACCTAGAGCAATGGACTACCTATTTTAGGATTGGACACCCCAAATGATTCCTAAATGCATTATTTGGTTTCATTTAATTATCGACCAGGGACATAAAGTTGGAATGGTTTCTGCAAAGTATATGCTTCAAACCTCCTCTTCTAAGTCTATCTAAGGAATTCAAATGCTTATGCTTCAGGAAAACTATACTAAAAATGGTAAGAAAATTTATTCTAATCAAAGTAGGAAATTACAGTTAGGAACTACTCTAACTAACTATGTTGTAGGAACATGCTACTAATTTTGGTATTAGTAGCTGTAGGAACAACATAGTTCTAAAACATATAAATGAATAGGAAAATGAACTCTATACTAACAAAGCAATTAACTCATCAAGTGGGCCCTCTTGAATGAGTGAATGATAAGTATAATCAAGATGAAAGTTGAAAAATTGAACTGAACATTCTATTCATCCATAAAATAATTACACTTGATTGAAATAGTATGCAAAAGCTCTATTAAAAACCATTTTGTTCAACTCACTCCAAAAGAGTCACAACAGTCGATTATTTAAAAGAAAGAAACAACTAACTCCTAAATCTATGATCACTTCATAATTAAGGATCGGTTACAACTCATAAAGTTTCATAAAAGAAACATTATTGACTATAAACATTCCTAGAATATAGTGCACACTAAATCTACGCATTGCATGCAACAAAAAGTATTGACTTTTTTGCAAAGATTCTGCAATCTATGGTTTGCTTTGATGACTCCTGCACCAATATGCTAGTCTTTGAATATCCATGGTCAACTCCTACAAAACAATCAATGCACACATATCCAAGCATATACATATATATCCACATCATCAATATTAGGAAAAGGTGTAAGTCTTAATTATCACTCTTGCAAATCCTATGGCTACAGGAGGTAACTACCCAAAACATAGCTTAGGAGAGAAAACATCCATTAACATGTATAACTATTATATTCACCATTCCTCTCCATGAATTTAAGCAGATATTATTTCTTAAGAGGTATCCACATTTCCAACTTATGTTCACACACACATATATAACATATACATAGAAACCATAAGTTCATATGCTTAAAACCATAAATTCATGTCTATGTGCAATCAACTTGTTCTAGAAAGAGCATAAAAAGTAGTGAAAAAGATGGCTATTTAAGATCCCATCAATGACAACTATGACACCTAAAGTGGAAATTCTCCTAGCCATTTGCTAAAATAAAATGCAAACTCCAAGGTGTCACAATGACAACTAATATGCAAATGCATTATCCTAGGTAAACTTAAGTAAAGTGTAATTAGTAATATTTAATTACACCAACACCCCCCCTTAAGTGTAACTTAGGGGAATGCACTTAAGCTCACAATGCAAGATGGGTCCTGGCTACTAGGCCATGTTAGGTACCCATGTACAATGTGCAAGAACAATGCAATCTCTCATAAAGTGGAGAAAGAGGGAAAACCTCATGGGAAAAACCCTCCCCCAAAAAGAGAGATGAATACAAGATGCATGCATGGATGGAGTAATCAAGACCCCCCAATTATGATATACATCATGCATATACAATAAAAAATGCCCCCAAAGGAAGGAAACAAGGAGACATGATATCCCCCCCATAATGAGTAATCTCCTCCAAGGATGGTAAGTGCTTGAAGACAAAACATAGTCCAATGCCTACAAACAACATTTCTCCTCTTAGGAAGAAGATACACCAAGTATAGATATAAGAAGGCATCCCATTGTGGATAGGAAGTAGGAAGGGGAATCCAAATAAATTATGATGTCTCTGAAGTATGCCCAAGTGTCACCATGTCCTTGGTTGATGAAGATGCCATGAACAAATCAAGAGAAAGCCTAATAGAAGAAGGTGACAAACAAGGAACCAATGATAACTGATCCATGTAAGAATTTGGATCAAAATCCAAAGACAAAGATGCCTCCTCAAATGAAGTAGGAAGAGAAGCAAGAAAGCCCCCCCTCAATGTAGAATGTACACCCATGATAGATGCACCTGGATCAATGTAGAAACTAAACCAAGAAAATTGAATGATGTTCTTCCCCTTAGGAAGAAACAAGTCCATAGGTGGATCAATGAATCCTCCCTAGTCTCTAGGAAGAATACTCAAAATGTATGATGTCTCAGGAAACTGAATAGGAATCTCCAACACATGAGTATGATCAACCTGAACCATGCAATGTGACATCTCAAGTGAAGTTTGAGACTCATGAAAACCAATCTCCAAAGACTCAAATGTCTTCTCTGAAGTTAAAGAGACCTCCTCCAAATGTTGTATCAAAGTATCCACAATCATGTCACCCTAGAAAGAATGATCAAGTAGAGAATGAAGATGAGGGTCAACATACTCCCTCAAAACAATTGAAGAAGGATCATCTTCAACAAAGAGAAGATGAATATCATCAATGAAGTCTCCCAAATCTGAAATATAGGACTCCACAAACAAACTTGCAATGTCTGTCAAGTAGTCATCCAATGGAACCAATTCTAGAAGATAATGAATATCATGTTGCACTGAAGTTCCTGAACCCATGGTTATGTGAATTCAAGCATCATCAGGAGAAACACTAAATGTGATATCAATAGGAGGATAAGGAGATGCAACTAGAGGTTCTAGATGTTTTGGAAGTAGAGGAATATGTGGATCTCCATACATTTCCCAAAGAATAGTCCAAAGATCAAGAATATTCATTGTTTCATCTTCATAGTCATCAAGGGAATCCATAACATCCATATCCATATTCAAATAGATAACCTTAACAACTTCTGAGTAAGAGTCACAATTGTAAGAAGGACTTTTAGGTATATACTCATACAAATAGGGCAATAGGTTATGCTCACTAAGATGAGAAAGAAAAAATTCACTCCATTTCTTATAGTTTCCTCTTGTTAACCTAATTAAACCATCCATGATGTAATTCTCACATGAAACAAAGAGATCAAAAAATTAATGCACCCCCCAAAATGCGATGAACCAAAGAACCCCTCAAAATAGATGATTTTGGCACTTTATGTATAGTGTGTGTACAATTTCCACTTGCCAAAATGAATCAAAGTGGACTTCTAATTTTGATGATTACAACAGAAAATATGAAGCTATAGTAGACTAAAAAAATAAGACACAAGATCTCTCAAGGATCTAACAAATTACAAGTGCCAAAAATAGGCCAAAATAGACCAAATTTTGAAAGTACTATGTCTACTTAGAATTTTTCTAAACTGATACCAAATTTGGAAAGTAGATAAAAAATCATGAACTTTAAAAAAAAATAGCACCTGAAAATGTGTCCATATGAGCCGGAATGAAGCCTCTAAAGTTGTAAAATTTGAGATTTGCCATTTTTAGAAAACATCAAAAACAAAGATTGGAAATCACCTACACCATTGTGTAGATCATGAAATTCTACCCCAAACCAAAAAAAAATTCTTGAACAAAGGACTCCGGATGACTAAGATATCACTATTTGAAAATCGCCTTTGAAATTATTTTTTCTGATTGCCACCCCCGAACTTTGAAAATTCAAATGGCTCTAGATTTGACTTCAGATGTCTGATTTGGATGAAAAAAAATTTTATTTAGGGGTTTTTGGACCTCCTCAATGTGATGCCAACCTTTGATTTGCACCAGCAAGCTCCAATTTTGACCTGCAATAAAAATCTCTCAAAATAGGCTATACAATGAAACTCCTATGGCTCTGATACCATGTAAGAATTTTCCTAAGGCAAAGAATAGATGTCAAGATCTAGAAGCTCAAGAGATAGCACAAACAAGAGAGACAAGACAATATGATCAAATGAAGAATTCAATAATGATCAAATGATAATGGCTAATTGATTACATACAATGAGAATGCCTCAATATATAGGCAATGCATGATAACTAGAAGATATGCAAGTGATAAGATATCAACTAGACATGGTGGAATCACATGTCCACCAAAGGTGGATCATCCTCCATTGTACATGAAAGTATGAGAAACATGTGCAACAATGAGAGGATGATAATGTGATAAGAGCACTAACGGTGGATCTCACAAACAAAGAGGTATGTGATGACAATTATCACACCTAAAGTGGAGATTCTCCTAGCCATGTGCTAAAAAGAAATGCAAACTCCTAGATGTCTCAAAGACAACTAATATACAAATGCATTATCCTAAGTAAACTTAAGTAAAGTGTAATTAGTAATATTTAATTACACCAACACCCCCCCTTAAGTGCAACTTAGGGGAATGCACTTAAGCTCACAATGCAAGATAGGTCCTAGCTACTAGGCCATGTTAGGTACCCATGTACAATATTTAAGAACAATGCAATCTCTCATAAAGTGGAGAAAGAGGGAAAACCTCAAGGGAAAAACCCTTCCCCAAAAAGAGAGATGAATACAAGATGCATGCATGGATGGAGTAATCAAGACCCCCCAATTATGACATACATCATGCATATACAATAAAAAAATCCCCCCAAAGGAAGGAAACAAGGAGACATGATATCCCCTCATAATGAGTAATCCCCTCCAAGGATGGTAAGTGCTTGTAGACAAAACATAGTCCAATGCCTACAAACAACATTTCTCCTCTTAGGAAGAAGATACGCCAAGTATAGATGTAACAAGGCATCCCATTATGGATAGGAAGTAGGAAGGGGAATCCAAATAAAGTATGATGTCTCTAAAGTATGCCCAAGTGTCACCATGTCCTTGATTGATGAAGATTCCACAACCAATCAAGAGAAAGCCCAGTAGAAGAAGGTGACAAACAAGGAACCAATGATAACTGACCCATGTAAGAATTTGGATCAAACTCCAAAGACAAAGATGCCTCCTCAAATGAAGTAGGAAGAGAAGAAAGAAATCCCCCCTCAATGTAGAATGTACACCCATGATAGATGCACCTAGATCAATGTAGAAATTGCACCAAGAAAATTGAATGATGTTCCTCTCCTTAGGAAGAAACAAGTCCATAGGTGGATCAATGAATCCTCCCCAATCTCTAGGAAGAATACTCAAAATGTATGATGTCTTAGGAAACTAAATAGGAATCTTTAACACATGAGTATGGTCAACGTGAACCGTGAAATGTGACATCTCAAGTGAAGTTTGAGACTCATGAAAACCAATCTCCAAAAACTCAAATGTCTTCTCTGAAGTTAAAGAGACCTCCTCCAAATTTTGTATCAAAGGATCCATAATCATGTCAATCTTGAAAGAAGGATCAAGTGGAGAATGAAGAGGAGGGTCAGCATGCTCCCTCACAATAATTGAAGAAGGATCATCCTCAACAAAGAGAAGATGAATTTCATCAATGAAATCTCCCAAATCTGAAATGTAGGACTCCACAAACAAACCTACAATGTATGTCAAGTAGTCATCCCATGGAACCAAGTCTAGAAGACAATGAATATTCTACTGCACTGAATCAGAAGAGTCAATGGCTATAGGAATACAAGAATCATCAAGAGAGACAATAGATGTGATCTCAATAGGAGGAGAAGGAGTTGCAACTGGAGGTTTTGGACATTTTGGAAGTGGAGGAATATGTGGATCTCCATACATTTTCCAAAGAACAATCCAAAGATTATTCATTGTTTCATCTTCATAGTCATCAAGGGAATCCATAACATCCATATCCATATTCAAATAGATAACCTTAACAACTTCTGAGTAAGAGTCACAATTGTAAGAAGGACTTTTAGGTCTATACTCATACAAATAGGACAATAGGTTATGCTCACTAAGATGAGTAAGAACCAATTCACTTGATTTCTTATAGTCCCCTCTTGTCAACTTAATTAAACCATCCATGATGTAATTCTCACATGAAACAATGAGATAAAAAAATAATGCACCCCCCAAAATGCAATGAGCCAAAGAACCCCCCCAAAATAGATGATTTTGGCACTTTATATATAGTGCGTGTACAATTGCCACTTGCCAAAATGACCCAAAGTGGACTTTTGATTTTGATGATTACAACAGAAAATATGAAGCTATGGTAAACTCATACAATTAAGACACAAGACCTTTCAAGGATCTAACAAATTACAAGTGCCAAAAATAGGCCAAAATAGACTAAATTCTAAAAGTACTATGTCCACTTAGAATTTTTCCAAATTGATATCAGATCTGAAAAGTAGACAAAAAATTATGAACTTTAAAAAAAAATAGCACCTGAAAATGTGTCCATATGAGCCCGAACGAAGCCTCTAAAGTTGTAAAAATTAGGATTTGCAATTTTCAGAAAATATCAGAAATAGAGATTAGAAATCACCTGCACCATTGTGTAGATCATGAAATTCAGCCCCAAAACAAAAAAGAATTGCTCAAAAAAAGGAGTTCGGATGACTGAGATATCGTTGTTTGAAAATCATCTCTGAAATTATTTTTTCTGAATCGCCACCGCTGAACCTTGAGAATTCAAATGGCTCTAGATTTGGCTTCAAATATTTGATTTGGATGAAACAAAATTTAATTTAAGAGTTTTTGGACCTCCTCAATGTGATGCCAACCTCTAATTTGCACCAACAAGCTCCAATTTTGACCTGCAATAAAAATCTCTCAAAATAGGCTATACAATGAAACTCCTATGACTCTAATACCATGTAAGAATTTGCCTAAGGCAAAGAATAAATGCCAAGATCTAGAAGCTCAAGAGATATCACAAGAGAGATAGGCAAAATGATCAAATAATTGATTATAGCCAATTGAATTGATTACAAAGTAGGAGTGCCTAAATATATAGGCAATGCAATAAGACTACATGATAAGGAGATGATAAGATATCACCCACACAAGGTCTAATCACATGTCCACCAAAGGTGGATCATCCTCCATTGTACATCAAAGTATGTGCAACATGTGCAACAATAAGAGGATGATAATGTGATAAGAGCACTAAAGGTGGATCTCACACACAAAGAGGTATGTGATGACAACTATGACACCTAAAGTGGAAATTCTCCTAACCATGTGCTAAAATGAAATGCAAACTCCTAGGTGTCACAATGACAACTAATATGCAAATGCATTATCCTCAGTAAACTTAAGTAAAGTGTAATTAGTAATATTTAATTACACCAACACAAACAATATCATCATATTACCTAAGATCAAAGCATATGACCTCGAAGTCAAACCTAAATGGTGTAGAGAGACCAATTTCTATGATTTCCATCAAAACAAGGGTCATAAAACCAACAACTGCATGTGTTTGAAACATCTTATTCAAGATAAAATTGATGGTGGAGAAATTGTGATAACCATAAATCCAATAATGATCACACGGCATTCACGAAACCTTTTTCCGATACACACTCAAGGAGATTCATCTTCTAAACCAAACATGGATGCTAAAGTCAATTACACTTACTCTAGCAACAATGATGTCATCAACATGGTAGAACATCCATGCACATCTCAACACTACAATGTCATCACCATTGTCAAAAAGGACAGAGACAAAAGATCGACTAATGTAGTCACTCGATCTCAAGCTCAAGTAACTCTCCAAGGATCAAACATGAGTTCATCAAACACCTTGAAGGTGCCATTCAATCTTGTATCTACATCTAAACAAAGGAATGCACCTAAATATTCCAATTCTAAAGAGTCCAAAACAAAGTCCTACAACATCATCCAGCAATTGCAGCTCACTAATGCCACAACAATTGCAGCTCACTAATGCCAAGATCTCTATATTCGAGTTACTCCATATTTCTCCTGCTTATCATGCAATTCTAGACAAAGCTCTCGTTGGTTCTAATGTTCCCAAAAATCTTGATATTTATAGGTTCCAAACCATGGCTAGTCACTTGACCTCTCCTCAATACATTTCCTTTTCAGAGGAAGATGAAAAATCACTGAGTCATCCACATAACCAACCCTTGCACATTGAAGTTCTAATTGAAAACCATCATGTCAAGCATGTTTTGATAGATGGGGTAGCTAGTTTAAACATTTGTTCTTAAAAACTAGTTACACAGCTAGGATTATTAGAAGATGCTATTGATCCTAAAAAGAAAATAACCATAAAAGAATATGATGAGCAAGAAAGGTCCTTAAAAGGATTCATTATGTTGCCTATCAGAATAGGACCTTTCATTAGAGATATTACTTGTCAAGTGTTGGACCTCCCACTAGCCTATAACATCCTTTTAGGAAGGCCCTGGATTCATGAAATGTAAGCTATTCCATCAACATACCACCAATGTGTCAAATTTAGCTATGATGGAGTAGAGGTCACTATACCTATGGACATGTCAGCATCTTGCAATGCTTTGAAGGAAAGTGTAGACAAACTTGTCCCACATAATAGAGATTCTTCTACCAGACAAGTTGACATAGCATCTACATCTAAATTGAGGATATAGAAAAAGAAATCAAGATCAAATATACAGGCATGGGGGGATACACTATGGAACTAGTCCTATCTCTCACATCCCTCCCACTTTTTCCTAAGTCTTATGGAAAACCTTTAGAGAAAGTGAAACCTACAACTAAAGGACCCCAGGTTATCTTCAATAGGAGTTTCATCATAGAGAAAGTGTCAAAACAAGAGTCTGGTGAGGAAGAAGTTGTGCTTTCCTAGTTGTACAAAGATGAGTCTCAATCACAAATAGTTAAAAAATGTGACTCTAAATAAACTAAGGTTCCTTCAAAGTCATATGGACCAGGACAAACTAATCTCCAAAATGAGATATACTAGAAAAGGACCTCTAGGAACATGAGGAAAAGGTATCATCAAACCCATTGAACACTATGGCTAGACAAAAAAGGATACAATAGGCATAGGTTATCAAAAGAAACCTTTCCATCTTAGTAGTAACTCTTCTCATGTCATAGAACAGATAGAACCAGGAATGGATAACCATGAAGAGGAGGAAAAATACCATGAAGACAATGATGACTTAGATGCCATAGATGTTTTCCCCTATGAATGTATTCCTTAGAACATATTAGACCTTCTTCATGAGGAAAGGAAACCTAAAGAACAAGTCAATGTACTAGACACACAAGAACCTACTACTAGAAAAGATCACACTGATCTAAAAGAAGGAGAGACATCCCTCACTATAAATGAACATATGGGATTCTCTAATGATTTTGACATGGATTTCCATGAGTATGAATTTCATTCAGACTCTGAAGGAAACCCTTCTTGGGGAATTCATCCTGATTTTACACATGTTCTTGACTTTCCTAGAGATCCGGATGAAGAATCAAATGATTGTGAATGGGGAATTGTTCCAGAAGAAGATAATCTCATAACATAAAAACATATAGATGTTATTCATCAATACACACCTAAGCCTAATGTGATTCTAGAATGAAATGATGAACCTCATGAGTTTGATTCACTTATTACTAATACGGAATCCAACGATGACATTGAGACACTTAATGAATGGAATATCTCAGGTAGTAATATCACCTTTGAATTTGAGAGTCGAATCATGACCAGTGATGACAACACTATATGTGTGAACACTATCACCCAATCCTTTCCTACGCTTACTATCCAATATCTTGAGCTTATTGACCAAACATCCAATGATCCAAGCCAAGACATCCATTCTTTCCAAATAGACTACACTCTCGCATGCTACCTAAATGCAGTAGAACCCATGAAAAATTCCATCAGGGACCCTATCATCAACATAATGAAGTCAGATATCAAATATCTCATTCAAAATAATAAAAGAAAAAAGAAACAAAGTTCTAAGGGTGAAAACCCCTATGTGGCAGTCTCAGAACCAAAAATAGTAAAAAAAAAAGATGTATTCGAAGGTGAAAACCTCTCTAAGGTGCCTAAGGATGAGATATTTGATGTCCTTCTGAGTCATTTATAGGACAGATCTCCAATTTTGATAGAACCTACTCAACCTATCAATCTGGGCACATCAAAGGAACCTCAGTTGATTCACGTAGCACAATCTCTGTCAAAAGAAGAAAAATAGGCATTCACAAAATTCTTAACAAAGAAAAAGATCAACATTGCATGGAAATATTTAGATATGCTAGGATTGGATCCTAATCTCATCATGCATCATCTTTCTATAGCTCCAGGAATTAAACCAAACAAGCAAAATTTGTGAAAAAATTCTTAAAGTTTTAAAAAATACATCCTCATGTTGCAGTTCTTGTCAAAGTTGAACTAGACAAATTTCTTAAAGTCGGATTTATCTGAGTCATAGACTATGCAAAATGGATCTCAAACATAATTCCAGTATCAAAACCAAATAAATCTATTAGAGTATGCACATATTTAAGAGATGTAAACAAAGCATGCCCTAAGGATGATTTTCCACTACCAAACATGGATATGATAGTGGATGTGACTATGAGATTTGAAATGTACTCTTTAATGGATGGTTTTGCTGGATACAATCAATAAAGATAGCTCTAGAAGATCAAGAGAAAACAACTTTCACTTGTGCATGGGGTACTTTTTGTTGGAATGTAATGTCATTTGGTCTTAAGAATGTTGGTGCTACATATCAAATAGCTATGACATCTATCTTTCACAATATGATGCATAAAAACATGGAGGACTATATTGGTGACACCTTAGCTAAATCAATGAAATGATCTAAACATATAGCTAACTTGGGTACAATACTGGGTAGAATGGAAAAATTTAGTCTCTGACTAAATCCTAAGAAATGTGCCTTTGGTGTCACTTTAGGAAAGCTTCTAGGGTACAGTATTTCAAAGAAAGGTATTGAAGTAGATCTAGAAAAAGTCAAAGCAATCATGGAGATGCAACCTCCTAAGAACATAAGTCAAATGTGCACTCTACAAGGGAGGATACAATCTATCAGGAACTTAATCTCTTAGTTAGCTGACATATCACAACCTTTCACTAGAACATTGCATGAATGTGTGACTTACAACTAGAATGATGCATGTGAGAAGAACTTAAATCACATCAAATAATACTTGGCAAATCCACCAATTATCATGCCCCCTATTTAGGGGAAGCCATTAATATTGTATGTCTTTGCAATAGATACATCACTGGGGGCATTGCTGGGACAACATGATGAGAACAAATGGGAAAGAGCTATCTATTATAACAACCGAACATTAGTGGCTTATGAAAAGAACTATTCTATGATAGAGAAAGCATGCCTAGCCATGATCTTTGCATCACAAAAATTGAGACACTACATGTTAGCTCATACCACACAATTAGTAGCAAAGATTGATCCATTGAAATATTTGTTAAGCAAAGCTTCCCTCACAAGTAGATTAGAAAAATGGGTGATGCTACTAAGAAAGTTTGACATTGAGTACGTTGAATGAAAATCCATTAAAGGAAAAGTCATCATAGATCAATTAGCTAAAGCTCTAATGTTTGATAATCAACCAATGCAAATGGAATTTCATGATTCTTCTATCATGCACCTATCTTCCAGAACATGGCGCTTATTCTTTGATGGATCTTACACACAAAATGGGTCTAAAGCTAGTATATTGTTCATAATGCCACAAGGTTACTCCATTCCTAAAGCATTCAGGATCAAGTTCCCTTGCACCAACAACATAGCTGAATATGAAGCTTTGTTAAACAAAGTAAAAATAGAAATTGAATGGAGAGTAATAGAACTACACATTCATGGAGATTCACAATTGGTCATTCACTAAGTCAATGATGTGTATCAAACAAAAGATGAAAAGCTTGTTCCATACAAGCGCATGGTTGATGATCTAAATAAATACTTCATTTATATCATATTTGAACAAATACCCAGGATGGAGAACAAAGTAGTTGATGTCATGGAAATGCTATCATCTCTTCTGTACAGCCCAAACATGAGCTACACTATGAGTTCCTAGTGGAAGCATTGTCATTCCCTGCCTATGATTTCCTAGAAACCCAAATGATCTATTCTTTTTTTGGTCATGATTCCTCCCACTACAAAAGCATATACTCCTACCTTCAAGACCAAATCATTCCTGATACCTTTAACTGCCATGAAAAATGTTACCTTATCCGAAACACATTGTGGTATGTCATTATTGGTAATGATCTATACAAACAAAGTCTGGATGGTACACTTCATAGATGTTTAGAATGTGAAGAGTCACAATGTGCATTAGAGGAAGTCCACAAAGGTATTTGCAGATCACATTCCAATGGTCTCACATTATCTTGAAAACTCATTAGGGCAGGGTACTATTGGCCATATACGGAGAAAGAGGTCGTGAAATATGCTAAGAATTGTCAAAAATGCCAGGTCCATGGTAACTTGATTCATGCACCAGGTAGAGATTTGATTCCCTTTACAACACAATGGCCTTTTCAACAATGGGTGTTTGATCTTATAGGAGCCATCTATCTATATTCATCAAATGGTCACACCCATATCATAATAGCGATAGATTACTTCATGAAATGGGTTGAAGTAGCTCCATTGACACAAGAAATCGAAAAACAAATCTCAATGTTCATCCCGAATTACATAATTTGTTAGTATGGTATCCCACACTCCATCATCACTGATAATGGAGGTCAATTTAAAAACAAGGACCTAGACTCCTTATGTTCCAAATTCAAGATAACTCACCATTGATCATCTATTTACTATCCTCAAGGGAATGGACAAACTGAAGCGTCAAAGAAGAACCTACTAAAAATCTTACACTACACAGTCAATAAAACAAGGCAAGATTAGCATCTCATGATAAATCCATCTCTTTGGGCTTAGAGAACAAGTGTCAAAACACCCACTAGGACTACTCCCTTTACTTTAGTATGTGGGACTAAAGTGGTACTTCTTGTAGAGGTTGAAATCCCATCACTCAAAATTAGAATGCATGGTTTGGTAACCGATGATTATTATAGAGTGTCTAGGTTACAAGAACTTGAACTACTAGATGAGAATAGACAAGGTGCATATGATCATCTTAGATTCTATCAAAAAAGAATGTCTAGAGGCTACAACAAGAAGGTCAGACACAGAGAAGTTCAGGTTGGTGATCTAGTCATGAGAGAGAACACTAAAAATCAATCCCATCGAGAACGTAAAGGGAAGTTTGAACCCAACTGGTTGGGTCCCTTTGTTGTCACTGCTACTTTTGGCTCTGGAGCCTATCAACTCTCAATGATTGAAGGAGAACAGCTCTGAGAACTGATCAACATTCTCCATCTAAAGAAATTCTATGCCTAGGCATTCAGTATCTAACAAATGTCCTACAAAACAAACTAAAAATAAAAAAAGTCCTAAAAAAATGATCATCTTGGTGAAAACCTACCAATAGGCACCTTGATGAATCAACAAAAAAAAATCAAAATGGAAAAATACAAAAAATTTGAAAAGATGAAAAATACCAAAAAAAGAAGAAGAAAAAGGAAAAGTACCTTGGTGAAAACCTAGTAAACAAATGCCTTGGTAGAAAAAATAGAATCTATGCCAAGATGGTGAAAACTTGGCAAATGGGCACCACTTGTATCAAAATGCTCCATCTATCAAAGCAATCTTGGTAATTTCCCAGCTTTATGTCCTGCTTTAGTTTGTACATATCTTGCAATCCACTAAAGTTGATCTGAGTGCCAAGCAACCAGAGTCAGAATCTAATCAATGCTTACAACTTGGGGGAAAACCAGTGTCATATCCTATGGTCCTCGGTATATTTAGATGATTCATATCTAGTTAGTACCCTTTAAGCTTTATCTGAGTCAATATGTTTGTCTCCCTACCAGAAAAGGGTTTTGCAACTAACAACAACACAAAAAAACACACTGTTACAACAAGAACAATCTCTACGACATGATTTTATCTTTGTGTATGCTAAATAATTCACATTGAGATTTTTTGTATATTATGTCCCTCTGAACTAATCGATGATGTCCTTTACATGATTTAGAGAGGTGATGATAGGGGCATAATCTTTTATTTGTTTTCTATGTTTAAGTGAAAATCTAATTACTCTGAAAAATCTAGATTGAATTGGTGTCCACTATAAGTGCCTCCATCATGATTGGATGGCCACATGTACCTCGACCATTGATACCCAGATGTTTTAGGGAAGTTAGATCTAACGTTGTCTTTTTGAGCAATTTATTATTTCTATTGTGAAGCACAACATTACCCAAGGATGTGAATGATAAAGGGTCATTGTGGGTAATTCACATTGGAATCAAAATGACCTCTCAAACTGCTTAGTGTATTTGTATGCAAGGCATATTTAGATCATCACATAGTTTATGCTCTAATGCTTATACAAATTGCTAAATTAAAATGGACATGATATTCAGGTCATCCTGGCTTTTGTGCCTTGGTTCTTATATCTAATTCGACATTTCCAACTAAAATTCAATATTCATATGTTCATGGTTGTCTTACCAGTGGACATTATATCGACTAGCCATTCAGTGATGATAAAGACTGACAAATGATTAGTGTCTAAGTCCTAGGTTTTCATTTCATTTTGCATTTTGCATTTAGCCTGGTTGCATCATTTTCATAATTTGAATTCAGAATGGTGTTTGATATTCTCAAAATTGCACCAAACACATCACAAGGGCTAAGTTTCATGTGAAGGTCCCTTCAACCAAACAACAAGCAGTCACTGTTCTAGGTTAAACATCATTTTTTACAATGACTAAACACTTGAACTCTTCATGTACCTGCAAAAATATCATGTGAATCATTACATTTACATATCATATTGTTTTCATCAATATCTCATATATCCATTACATACATACATTTGCATCCATAAAACATAAATAAAGCCATACATTTACATTATTCATGTAACATTTATCATTGAATTTCACATTGCATAATCATACATTCAAAGTAAACATTCAACATTGCATACAATTGCATCACATGATAAACAACATAATCAAAATGACAAGTGCTATGAAGTCACAACCACAAAATGAATGATTTCATTTATATGTAAATGTTGATATAGTACATGCAGTGCACAATGTGCATATGATACAAAACATGAGCTCCAATGAGCTATCAAGTACAAGAAAAATGTCAAAAATGAGTTGAATGAGTCTATCAACTCTCTGCTTGATCCTCTGCATCAGCTGTTGCTCCTCCTTTGGGTGGAACATCTAGTGGTAGATCAGCTCACAATGCTCAAGATCCCTCTACAAATATTGAGAGTAGGATGTGACTCTCTGCCCAGGTGGCACAACCAAGAAGTATGTAGACACATAGTAATCTTCCCTACCCATCTGATGTATCACCTCTTCTTGTAGTTGTTAGGTCTCTGCCTGAGACTTGCACAACTACCTATCCCACTCTACTACCCAAATCTCAAAGGCCATCCTCTCATCTCTTAGATCCATGTTCTGATGATGCAATTTGTGTATGATCTCCTGAGATGTCTACCTCAGACCTGGGTCTACCTCAGTAGCTACCTCCTCCTCTCCTACCACTACCTCATCACCACCTACCTCTACCTACACCTTACGACATCTAACCTCAGCACCTAAGTCAAAATTAGGTGTGTCTTGTGCCTCACCCATCTGCACATCCTGATGTGTGCCCAAAACCTCCTCTATCATTGTCATGCTACCCATGGTGCCTAGTACTACACCCTCACCTCTAGTCTGCTATCTCTGCAAAACTGATGGCCTAACCAATGATACTGGTCATGGGATAGGAGCAGGCTGAACATCTTCCCCTGGTCAGGGTGGAACACCTACCACTCTCTGAATAGGAGGGATGGTTGTGTCAGTACCTCTCTCCTCCACTAACCCCTCCCCCTAGGTGCACCTGTAATGTCATCATCCTCCTCCATCATCGGGATCGTCTCTATAGGATCAAAGAACCATCTGAAGGGTTACTCTGTTATATGTGCAATGTAGGCATCTATCACCCCAACATCTACTACATGTACACGGTAGTCCCAATCCATGCTTTGGAGCCCACTGTACTCCAAACTGCATAGTGTATGATAATTTGGGGTCCCACCCCATTCCAATCTCCCTAACCTATCATGCATAGGAGGTAAACTCCTATGGTACATCCTACATGAGGCCATATTTCCTCTAGACCTGAGTAATCAAAAAATGATCTAAATGCTGGTAGTATGACCAATCAAGATCATACTCAGACAAAAATAGCCAAATTACACTCTGACTGTCAGCCTTGCCTCAATCTATAGGTAGGGGCACCAGATGACTACTGTCATATCATCTAGACCCCCCCTCCAATACTTGGTCCTGCCCATGCAAACCTGTGTAATGTATCCAGCATACCTATATATAACTAGCTCCTGAGCTTGCCTCTCATCCCCACAAATGGACCTGCAAATGGGAATGTGCTCCCACACCCATATTTGTAATACTATAACTCCTAAGGTAAATATCTTACCCTCATGGTATACAGCCTTGTGCATCTCTAAGTACATATGTGCTAGGAGGCACTGACCCTATCCATACTCCATAGGTAGTGCCATCAAACATTGTACCATGGGAGCCCACCCCATCAGGAAATTGTTCTACTAACGGTCCGACATGACTATCCCTCCAATCATCCCATCTACGATACACTCTAGGTGATGTGTCTACCCATACCTCTAAACCAAGGCCTCTCAGGGGATTTGATGGGATATCTTCTCATATGCCTCGAATAGTGTCCTAAATGCATGTAATCTAGTATTTCCAGAACACAGGTAATCCAGACGTGGTCCATGGAACAGTATCTGAACGATGTGATACACAACCTCTAGTGTGATGGTGATCTCTCTAGTGGGTAAGTGAAAAGTCTAGGTCTCAAAATGAAACTACTCGATCAAAGTTGTGATCAGACCATGATTTACCCAAATATCAGGTAAACTGATCAGGTACTCAAAACCGCATGCTGCCACATGAAATCTCATGGGATCTGGGAGTGCCAAACATAATTTCTATGTGGTAGATGCAACACATGAACATGTATATCTGGGTACCTCATCTACAAACATGGAAAAATGAGAGCGAAATTAGTAACTTGATCCAAATCAACATTAAATGCATGGAAAATGAGAAATTGACCATATCATAGGGTGCATTAAATGCTAAGAAAATCAGCTAAGTCGACAAAATTTTTGAAAAAAATTTGCTAAATGACCTAAAAATGCTTGTTGTTTTCCATATGACATTGCAGAAAATAAAAAACTGGTTTCAAGTGTCGTACGACACTCTACAACTACCCATACGACATTTGGCTCTCATACGACAATCTATTAGTTTCCATACAACAACTGATGGACACAATGAAATGTTGTATGACTCTTGGGTATGTTTCATACAACTCTATACATGAACTAAGATGACATTTTAATTGGACGTGAAATGTCATACGACACCCAACCAGTTGTCATACAACATTCCATGGAGTAAAAGTTGAAAACACGCAAAAAGTGATAAAGATCTTTAAAATGCAATTCAAAACGTATTTAACTGATTCAAAAAGAGGCTAAAAGGTCCACTTACCAGGTTCCCATACTATCATGGTCGTTGGTATTTCCTGGATCACTCGAATTGGTGAGAAGACACAGGGACCACCATTTTCTCACTCAGAGGGCTCTACAAAATCTCTAAAGTCAACTTGCACAAATGACTTGAAAATGACCCCTTTTGACCTTATATAGGTTTTGACCTAAATTTTCAAAGTGCTTTGTTTTGCATGAAAATTGCACCCTAGCTAATTTCGACGTTCTTAACCCATTTTTGGGATCAAAATCAAAATTTGAGATCATTTACTTTGTCAAAAATGCGATTTAAAATTTTGGACCTAGGACGGCTGACTGCTTGCATAATCGACCTTCATGACATCAATGAAATCCAGAACTAAACTTATCTGATTATCTAACTTCAAACTTTCAAATATTCAACTTGGTCAACCATGGTCAACTCATGATCAAACCTAGTCATACTTGGTCAACAGGACCCCTAAACGATGCAGAACACATCCCCAGAGGTGTACAACCACTTCTACAATCAATTACATTGCTTCTATTCATTCACAATTGGCTTTCTTGCCAGATTTAGATTTTAATCCCGAAGGGGACATGGTATTCTATATCATTAACTATTATCAAGTTTGTTCTTTTTCAAATTTTCTTCAACAATCAAGACAACAACCACGTCTAATTGCTAACTCATCAAAAGTCCTCATCGCTTGGGGCATATCAGATTCATCAAAATCCATATCAATTTGGAGTGTTCTCCTAATCTTGTAAACTGTATCAACTCTTCATAACCATCAGTTCATTAGTGTTATTTCATTGATTCTTCGTAACTGAAGGGTTCAAATTTGGCATCCTTTCAATTCCTTTGGACAATTAGGTCTAGAGTCAAGATAGTCAATTCCTCGTAATCATAGGTTCAAAATCAGGTGTTTTATCACTTCTTCATAATCACCAATTCATTGTTGCTATTATTAACATCATCTCAATTCTTTGGTCAATCAGGACTTGAATCAACATCTTCAAAACTTTCAATTGATTTCTCTCTCAGAATTGGTTAATCTTTCAGGATCAGTTTTTCCATCACATGACTGAGTCTAAATCTCATCAAATAAAATTATCTTTGAACCACTGCGCTTCGCACAGTAATTCAAAGAGGGGCAAAATGTAATACCCCAAAAATGGGCTTTAGTAACATTGACCTCCTACATCAACAAATCGATCGAAATCGATGCTAAAGTCCTAACCTAAGGCACATCTACACATCAAATTATCAAAACCCTAATCGATCCTATTCTAATTCTACATCAGAGAATATTCCTAATTTATCCTAATTATCTCTAATTAAATATTATCTGGCGATAAATGATTTTATTTTATTTATCCAAAGTCGATTAATTGAATATGTTGAATATTTAATTAATTAAAAAAAAATTAGCCACTTAATTATTTAATAAGATTTAATTAAATTTATTCTTAATTTAATATTGTTTATTTGACAATAAATCATAATTTCTAAAGATAATCATTTGAATATTTATTTAATTGATTAAAATCAAATTTTCAAATTTAATAATATAATTTTGGATAAAGTTTGATTAAAATAATTGATCAACCCAAATCAGTTATTTAATTGATTAAATCAGTTAAGTTGAGAATAAAACACATAGAAATTAAATAAATCAATAATTATCTATGCAAAAATCAGAAGATCAATTAAACTCAAAAACAACTCCTTGATTCAATTTGTTAACTTTCTAAACTCAACATGTGATTGTGAGTTAAAAATAAGATTGGAGTGATCTCAACTTCCAATTTTGAGTTGAAAGACTGATTTGCATGATTTTAGTAGATAATTGTTTCTAATTCCTTGATAACTCACCAATCAATTAGAGTTGATCAAGGAGTGATTTTTGTCTTTTCCATGAGTTCTCAAACCCTGGATTTCTATATAAACAGGCCTTAGTCCTTCACAAACAATCATAAATTTGGAGAATCCTTGCACGTACAATTTGGTGAATAGCAATGCCATACTGTCGAATTCTTGAGATTGTGCAATTGTGAAGATTTATTGCTAACATTGATTTCTTGATTTTACATTCATAGTTAGATTCAATTCATTATTTTCAAGCTTTTAGATCATTTTCATCTAGCTTTCATTGTTATTTTGCATACAAAGCCCAAAAACATAAATTAATCTTGCATCCATTTCATAGCTTTTGTATTCAAATCCTTCATTTAGATGTTGCATTGTCATTGATCTCGATCAAATTTTGAGAATACCATACTCACGTCTACTAGAAGGTAGTAAATCGTTTGGTTAATGATATATCTATTTATCATATATTTTTCTATCATTAATCAATAATGTTTTACTGATGTGTTATGTCTTTTAAACAAGTACAATTTTCACACACATAATGCTCTGTGTAGGTAATGATTCATATGTTTCTCTTGCATTATCCTTCAATTTTCTGACAAATAGCTTCATCACTTGATCTTCTACACAAATCTCACAATCTCCTACAAATGTATAAAATGCATCCAAATGCTCAAGTGTTGATTCATCATATTCTCCATGAAATTTCAGTACAATTTGTGAAAGTTTTGGGAACAACTAATTAGGGATACATTGAAATCTTTAGATCCAATGGCCCGATGCCATCTAGAATAAATGGTTTTCTCTGAAACGGATGTTTATTCTGATACATTCTAAAAAATTGTTATCTCTTTCAAAAAGAAAAATTTTAATCTCCTCTTGGATCTTCTCCCTTAGTAGATTCACTAACAGAAATATTTATTCAATAGATTCACCACTTCTCTTTAACGAAAATGTTACTTCACTGGTCTTGTGGGTTCTTCCTTCTAGCAAAGTATAATTTTACAGAGATTCTAGAATTTGTATTTTTTAAACAACTCCCCAATAGAATCTATGTTCAGATCACAATTTTTTTTGGAAGTGCCCCTAAATCTCAAGTTTTTAGTAAAAAATACCAAAAATCTTAAATACTCTTGAATTGTCTTATAGACAATCCCCAACAGAGACACCAATCTGTTGGTTCCCAAAACTGCATATTGGAAATCCAAGAGCTTTTCGAATTCACTAGTAGTATTACTTAATCAGCTTTGGCCAACTAATGAGAAGAGTACCTTGATATGATTCTCTGACACTTTAGGCTTCGCTAAACCTAGGTGGGTATACCTTCACCTCAAACACTTATCAGTTGGTCAAAGAATTTTCTATAGAAAATTTAAACCTTATGATTTCCCAAGGTGGCAATTGACCCTTGAGATTAATCAAAATGAATTGTGTATATTGTGAATTGTATGTTTTTGTAAAAGAGTATTTTTATGAACTATGAATATGACTCGGGGGACAATGAATTTTGCAGTTTGGTGAATATTCCCTGAATTAAGAAACAATATTTAGACCAATCCCTATCCGAGATTGGGTAGATAGAGTCATTCCTTGTCAGATTTTCATGTACAATTCTTGAGAGACAACATACACCATCCACTACCACACATATACATGAAAATGATCTTCTACAGTAGAAATCTTAGTCCAATTGAATTTAATTTCTCAGGGAAAACCAATTAGACAAAGTCACATGGACAACACTTCGCACGTAATATTTGGTAATCCAAGAAGTATACTGCAACACTAATCTTTTCAATAAATATATTAAAAGTTAGAACTTGAATCTAAATCAATAATCCTAGAGGACCAACTTGATCAAGTTCAATGAAAAATTCTTCAAGTTGGACAAAAAAGAGAGTCTTTGTATTAATTTCAAAAAATAGGTATAATTGATTTGTGCTTCAATTTCATTACCCTACATAATCATTTTCAAATGCTTTCATCTATATTTCTATATATCATATATTCTATCTATCGTATTGTATATTGCATATTATATCTCTCTTCACATTTTACACCACACATATATATGTGGTTGAATAGTTTTCACACCCCTTCAAGGTAAAAATACACCACCCTACATTAAAATAAAGAAACTTCTTTGGAAAAACTTAATCAACAAATTAACTAATAACTACCTATCTTTCGGATTTAGCTTTGGTAGAAAACCTAAAACATCTTTCGCAAAGCTAATATTTTGAGTAGATCTTGGAAATTGGATTTTCTGAGCTAGGTCATTTTTATATTTGCAATTTTTGCTCATTTGCACCCTCTATCAACATCATTTTTTAAGCATGTAGAAATTACAACATTTCTGAAGCATATTTTCTTAGGGATTTTCTTCTAATAGAATTCGTTCTAACTTGCAAACCTTGGAGAAATTGTATCAATATATCTTATGTCATTTCAACTTTATTATACTATATCTCCATGATTCTCTTTGATTGTATCTTCTTCCTTCTCATCAAATCCTCAAAGATCGATCGTTACTTGTGTTGTTTTAATTCATGTGTTGGCTCTTTTAATTTTGAGCTCATAATCATTTAATTTATCCTATGCCAATTTATCTTTCAAGCATTAAATTCAAATCTTCTGACAAATCCTCTCAGCACTTGAGATGTACATTCTAAGTTATTAACTTTGCCACCTTCTAATTAATTTTTGTCCTCTTAAAATTTTTATACCTTTCACCAATTCACAAATCTCCCTTTTGGTCCATCACAAAATGACAAAATTTTGCTACTTCTCAACTATTACCAATGTGGCTTGCAAAATTGAGAAAAATCACTATCTCTCACATCCTTATCCTTACCCCAGTGCAATAGAAAAAAAAATTTATTTCATGATTGATGTTTTGAGAACTTGTGAAATAGAAAAACATTCCCCTTCAAAGGATTTTCATCATAATTTTCCAAATATAAGATTTATCCTTTACCAAACACAAAAAATGTGGCACTTTTACAATCTTCAAAAAGAAAAATTTTAAGTGATCCAATACCGGGTAAGCTCCTCATAGGGTGTATTCCAGAAGAGTACAAATTTAGTGGGCACCAACTCCCAATGTGGTTTTTCCCATTTGGGTTTCCACAAGAAAAATATGGTGTCTTCATTGTGTGATTGATTATTTGTGGATGCATGCTTTGAAAGTTTCTATTCATATTAATTAATGGTGAATGTTTTGGTGCATAAAAATTAAAGAGTTTTAAATCAAATAATTTTTTAATTACTGATTCACCCCTCCCCTCTTAGTAATCAACCTTTATTAACAATTGGTATCAAAGATTTGGTCCTCTTAGTGATAAGGTTAACAAATTGAGGGAAAATATCTAAAGATGTATAGGAAGGAAGAACCTAATTTATCTCACAACAATTTCTCTACATGGGTAAGCATGATGAAGTTGCATCTATCACGTATTGGAGATCAAGCATTGGTTCATCTCTAAAACAAGTATGTTCAACCTACTGGAACCCTAACTGATGAACAAACAAAGAGAAAGCTAGATCATAACTCTGTAATGATAGAAATAGCTAGTGCTCTATCTGATGGTGAGTTTGTAATATCAAAGATATGGATAATACTATAGACATATGGGACAAGTTGATATCATTTTATGGTGGTGATGTTCATGTTTAGAAAGAAAAGGTGGATAATGTTTGAGGAAAATATGATAAAATGAGAATGCATGAAGGTGAGAACATTTCTCAATACAACTATAGCATAAAGGAGGTTGTTGTTGCAATCAAGGGTGCTAGTAGGCAGCTTGAAGAAGATGATATGGTAAGTAAAATCTTGAGAACCCTACTACCACAGTATACTATTACCATCTCTGCTATACAAGAATTGATATCTTTCAATCCTACAAATGTGACTCTAGATTCTTTGGTCGGAAAGCTTACTTCTTTTGATTTAAGTGATTTTGATAAAATTATGCCTAGAATAGAATCTGCATTCAAAGCTTCCCTAATCATTGGCTCATCAAGAAAAGGAAAAGAAATATATAATAGTTCTGAAGGAAATCATGACTATGATTCTATCTTGTTTGAGGAAAGAGATCAAGAAGAGTTGGAGGCATTCCTAGCAAGGAGATTACCTAAAGGAGAAGGAAAGTAAAAAGGTAAAATTTCTTTGTAAATACTTTGCATGTAACAAAATTGGTCATATAGCATCTAGATTTACTAAAAATGATAGGAAGGATAAGCACAAGAGATTTAGGAACTTCAAAGACAAAAGCAACAAGGCTTGTTATCTAACAGAAGAGTGACTGATGAAGAATTAGATGAAAGAGACAGTGAGGAAGATTTTGAGATAGTCTTTGTTGCAGTCAAAGAAGAACCCTCAATTGGTGTAGATGGAGATAATGAGGAAAAATCATTGATTTCAAGAATGAGCTGCAATAGTGACTAGATAATAGATAGTGGGTGTACACATCACATGACTGGTGACAAACACAAATTCATTTCAATGGAGGAATGTGATGGAGGAGCAGTAAGATTCGGTAATGGTTCTCCATGTGGGGTAAGAGGTAAAGGTTCAATAGCACTTAATGAAAACACTAATTGTGATGATGTTTATTGGGCAAATGGATTAAAGTATAACATGTTAAGTGTTGCTCAATTGAATAACAAAAGGTTTCAGATTGAAATTCAGTAATGGTGTTTGCAAGATCTTAGGAAACTATGGAGAGTTGATTATTATTGGTGAACAAACTAGAGGTAACCTATTTTGATTGAACTCTACTAATAAACACTTCTTATTTGCTAAAGTTGAAGATTTTTGGTTGTAGCATAAAAGACTTTGTCATGTTAACTTTGACAATATGTGTTAGAGGTATGGCTACTTTCACTAAGCTTGATCATGCTAAGTGTAAGGAGTGTTAGTTGGGAAAGTTCACTAGGTCTAGCTTTACTAGTAAATTCTATTCATCACAAAGCATTATTGACCTTGTACACACTAGTTTGTGTGGACCAATGAGAACTTAGAGCTACTATGGAGATAAGTACTTTATCTTGCTTTTTGATCATCACTCAAGAATGATGTCTATTATGTTTTTGAAGGATAAATATGATGCATTTGACATGTTTAAGGTGTATAAAGAAAGAGTTGAAAAAGAAATAGGTAAAGCACTTAAGTGTCTCAAATCTGACAGAGAAGGTGAGCTTGCCTCATAACAGTTTACAATATTTTGTGAAGAGCGTGGAATCAAGAGACAAATGTCATCACCAAGGACACCCCAACAAAATGAAACTACTGAGAGAAGGAACAGATCCATAATTGACTGTGCAAGAAAACTTTTGATACAAAATGGAGTGGCTTAAACCTTTTGGAGAGAAGTTGTAAGTACTATTTTCTATACTTTGAACCTGGTACAACTTAATAAAGGTACAAAAAAAATACCTTATGAGTTGTGGTATGGTCATACTCCTACTATTAGTTATTTTAAATTTTTTGGAAGTGTTACATAAAGAAGGATGAGAAAAATGGTAAATTTGACTCTAAGAGTGATGAAGGGATATTTCTAGGATATTCTACTAGAAGTAAAGCTTATGAAATTTTAAATAAGAGTAGCAACAAGATTGTTGAAAGTAAAAATGTTATAATTGATGAATTTTCTAAGAGAAATGAAGAAGATTGCAAGAAGGAACCATAAGACTATGACAACTTTGTCTAGTTCAACTAGTGGAACCAGATACAACACCACAAATAAATGAACCTGTGAATGATCCACAATTGGTGAATAATGTTGAAGGTAACCAAATAGAAGAACCGATACTCCCAATGTATGTGAAACTTAATCACTCTCAAGATCAGATTATTGGAGATAAAAATGTTGGAGTGATGACAAGGAGTAAGGCAAGGGAAAGTACTTGTTTACTATTTAAATTAGAACCCAAATTTGTTGAAGATTCTTTGGAATTTAATGATTGGGTTAAGGCTATGAAAGAGGAATAGAGAAAATAGAGAAAAATAATACATGGACTTTAGTACCAAGGCCTAGTAACAAGAATGTTATAGGTACTAAATGGATCTTTAGGAATGAGATTAATGAGAAAGGAGAAGTAATCATAAACAAGGAAAGGCTAGTTTGCAAAGGGTATGCACAAGAAGGACTGAACAATGGTGAGACCTTTGCACCTGTTTCTAGACTTGAAGGTGTAAGGATACTTTTATCTTATGTTTCTTATAAAGGTTTTAAAGTCTATCAAATGGATGTAAAATCTATTTTTTATGAATGGTGTGTTAGAAGAAGAAGTATATATTGAACAACCTAAAGGTTTTGCTATTTGTTGCCCCACTTTTGTTCTTCACATTTTTAAACAAAAATGATTACCTTGTGTTTAGACAGAGTCATGAGTTTTGAGATAATAAATTTGAGTCTAAGTCTAGAATCCCCCTAGGATAGGTGGTCTTTATCGAATAATCCCTTCACACCTCTTTCTTCTTTTAAGCTGGGTTGGTTCCTTTAATTTCATCCTAGGAATGGGTAAGTCATAGTTCCCAATTTGATAAAGACTTTTATCCTTTCAATTTTGTTGATGGTATTCATATGGATGAGAAGCTTAAAATTGACATTTTCCCTCTTTGTCAAAAACTAAAAATCACCTTCTCCTCGGTGAGTTTCAACCCATGAAGGTAATTTTTCGTGGGAAGTGAACACGGGAATCATCAAGCACACAAACAAGGCCTAGAGATTGAGATTCTCAGGTTAAGAACAAGTTGGGTCCATAAAAGTAGCTTGGTGGAGAAGTTATAATGAACTTCCTTGCTTTCAAAGTTTCTCCTACAAAACTTGTTTTCCGAAGGATAGTAGAAAGTGTATTAGAGATTCCCAAAATCCAAGCATCTAGATTTTGAGGAAACAAGATTGAGTCCTTGCAGTGGATAAAGTGGTCTCAGAATAAGAGAAAGTGAGTAAAAGACCTTTCCTGGAGAATCAATTTTTAGCTTCTCCTTTGTCAAAAAATCACCTAAGAAGGGTGGTTTCCAAGTAGTGACAACTTGTGAAGAAATAAGCATAAGAAATCATGGGGATTGAATGATCGGGTACGAATAAGGTCACCTACTTTGATATCTAAAAGAAATTGCTAAGGAAATGGGTCAGTTGCAGATTTTTAGAAACTCACTTCCCATTTTCTCCACAGTCAGGTTTCTACCTTTAAAGTGAGCTTTATGACAAAGGTGTTAAATTGAGAGAAGCGAAAAAGTAAAAATTCACTGCATCAACAAAGTTACCGTTACAACTACTTCAAATAGGTAAAATTGATTTCCTAAGGCTGTTAATAAGATGCATTTAATTCAAATCTTAACATTAGAACTTTAATGGATATATCTAAAAATTTCTCACTCGTGTGGCACGAGATATGGAAAGTAATGGTAAGGAAGCAAGCTATTTATAAAAGACTCAAGTGATCAGTCAAAAATTACCATTTGTTCACATCTTTCTCATATGTCTTTTATTCCTCATGATTTCACAAATCATTTGTTAGCATTCTCCAAAGCTTCTTAGTAGTAAATCAAGAGTAGAATCAGAAGCTATGGCCACAAAATTCTTGGGATTTGATGGGTTGAATGAGATTGCATCTGAATGGCATAATCTGACAGATACATCCATTAGATTCTATGATCTAGACAACCTACACAGAAGATTGTGCAAAGAAAATCTCCACCCTATGACATAGAAGCTCAAAGGTAGCAGTTTGGTCGAAGCCGCTAGATTTCCTATTGCAGTACAAGCTCCTGAACTAATCCAAGAATGTATAACTAGATTCAACCCATATAAAAAATAGATTTTACTGCTAGATGACATAGTACTCATTTCCATCGATAGAGAGTTTGTGTAGAATAGTCTCTATATCTCAGAACAAGAAGAATTTTCAAATATAAACTTCTCAGTCGCAATATCAGAATATAATGAGAAGAAGATGAGGTGGAGAAAATAAATCATGAACTTATGGTTTTGGAAGGCTAGAACCATAAAGGGAAAAGTGCCAAAGACACTTTTTAGGATGGATTTTAAGGTCGAGATTGTTGACATCCTAGTGCTCCTTCACAAGATAAAAGGTGAAAGTGACACATTGAATTTCGTAGAACACTACTTCTTATTGGTAAAGGTAATATGTGTTGAGCATCATTATATAGACTAGGCTCAAGTGGTAAGTGAAAATCTATCCAATGCCTTGAGTCTTTCCAAGTACCAGAACAAATTTTATATGTCTTCATGTTTGATCTATATTTTAGCTACATTGCAAGTATGGCCAGGACTCCCTAGGCTAGAAGAATATTCAGATGATGTGAAAATTTATGATTTCTTCCCTCATTTGAAATTACAAAATAGCCATGTTGAGTTCATTAGATTTAATGACTCCTTTATAATGAGGTTGTGCAAAGACTTACAAGGATGCCCAGAATGGAAATTCTCACCAGAGGCCATGGAGTTCATCTCCCAATTTGGGAGTTTCTTCATTCAATTTGCTAGTTTCTCATACCTTCATCTTGCAGGTTTTGATGATTTTCTCATGAAGTTGCCAAGGTACCCTAATGATATGATTGTGCTCATAGAGGTAATCTGGAAAATGTTGCAAGTGAACCTGATCAGTGCGGGAATTAAGAAGAAAGGCTATGAATTCCCTGTCACCATTGGAGTGTACAGTTGAGCATCAAGATCAAATGCTAAGAACACAATGAAGATGTTCAAGAATAGATATAAACTAGAAATGTATGAAGTATTGAGGCCTTAATTTGATCCAGTAAGTTATGCCAAAAATCATCTAGATTGGCACTATGGTCAGGCACATCCTCAAATCGAAGATTATTGAGAGAATTGCAAGGATGAGCTAGAGAAACGACAAAGGTTTTACTCCAGGTTGACTATTGAACAAATCAAGTTGTTCAATGTCAACATTAATGTTGAGGGCATTGTTGATGATGGAGAACACATGTATAGAAAAGCATATAGAGATCAGATCAAGCCCTATCATGTGAGCTCAAAACTAGTTCAAGGTCAAGCTATAGAAGATTTGGAGACCTTAATGACTAAAGTCATTAAGAGAACTGATAAGTGGGTTCAATGGATGATGGGAAGGAGAAAGAGATCTGGGAAGCCTACTCCTCAACAAGCTCTTGCAGTTGAGATGGTGAGTGCTCCTGCATCCTCCTCTTTGCCAACATCATTTGTAGCCAAAGGACCAGCTCAACTAGTAGGTGAAGATGATCAACCACCCAAAAAAGAGATCCCAATTGAGAAGACTTATGAAGCAGGTTCATCTCTAGTCATCGATTCAAATGAAGAAGCTGAAATCAATAAATCTAACAAGCCGATGGAAGAACCTGCTGGAGCCGTGGAACCAAAGTAGCAAGCACAAGGAGGAACTGTTGAGATACAAGGTGACACTCCTAGTCAAGGGGCTCCTACCATCGTTGAATTTGGTGATGATAATATCAGTTCAAAAATTGATGAGATAGATGAGAACATGGGGTCTCCTCAAAAGGAAAAGGTCATTTCTTCTCCGCATGTTAATCCTTTCGCTTCCAAGCCTAAATCTTCTACTCATGTTATCAAGAAATTATTTGTTGAAGATTTCATTTATGCAACAAAAGTTACAAGTGTAGAATCATGGCTCAAGAATATGCTAGAGTGGAAAAGAAAAAGGGTTGAGCAAGGTTCTCCCTGTGGTGAGATGTTCTCACAATCGATGCAGTCAGGTTCAGTCGTAAGCAAGGCTAAGAAGACCAAGACTTTGACCACTCTTAGCTGAGATCCCAACATAGGACACCTGACTATGGAAATATCCAAGTTGCTAAAGGATGGTAGAATTGAAGAACTTATTGCCTCAAACTTTGCACTCTAGTCCTTAGACATGGGGTTCGCCCGTCATGATACAAAAGTAGACTTGTGGAAGTCTAGTAACATCTTGATCGAGGAAGAGCTCAAAGAACTCAAAGTCACTAAGCCTCGACTCAAGGTGGAAATTAAAGAAATGACTAACTGCATCAAGTAGTTGGTGGCTCCTGTAGCAAGCCTACCTAGTTCTCTGACAACATTTGATCTTGTTGCAACTGAGAACCAGGCCATAATTGCCAAATTTCAAGAGGATAGGCATTTCAGGCATATTGGCAGGAGGTGGATCGAACAACTTAAGTCTAAAGGTCCTATAGCCATCGAGGAGCTTGGAAATGTCCTTTTAAAGTTGGAAGCAGAAAAAGATTCTCTCAAAGAGAATATGCAAACACTCACAGTGGAGAGGTTGAGATGTGAAGAATGCATGGTGCTACTACATTGGCTAGTCACAATGAAGGATAAGGATGCAATCAAGGCCAACATATTGTAGAAAGAGATGAACCCCTAATTGAGTGGCTTCCGGGGGTAGAATTCAAAATGGAGATGATAATAAAGGCAAAGATAGAAATGAAAGCGACTGATGAAAAGGTCACCAAAGAGAAAAATAAAATCTTTGTATATCTGACAGGTCTTCACTCCAAGTCACAAACTAGCGGAGATGGAAAGAGCCCGATTGGTATAACCAATATGCAGAAGTCATTCTATGACTACTTGGACCAACTTGTAGATTTATCTGGGTCTCATCTTGATAGAATACCTAATCTTTAGCAACTCAGTGAATGCATATACAAAGCCATGGAGAAGATGCAACCCCAAAAAGATGTTGCAAAATGCATAGAGAAAGATCATGCTCACTAGATCATAAGATATAAAAATGTTTAAATTCTTGATTCTGAAAGAATGATTCTGATTCTTGTGGCTGCTAAAGCTCATAAGGCTAAGTTGGAGAAGGAGAAGAAATTGGAAAAGAACAAGTAGTTTCCCTCTTTTTCCTTTTTGATATATATTGTATAGTCGGTAAATGGCCACTTGTCATTCACTGACCTTTGTAGAATATGAATCAATTCGACAGATTTTGTAATGGCTTAATTCTTGAAGCCTATATGTAACACTTTGAAAATCAATGAAAAGGTTGGCTAATTTTTGGTGTGAAATACATCTTGTTGCGGAGTCAATCTGGAATGTGTTTTCTACCATTTATTTACTATTCCATGCTTTTGTAATTTTGAATGTTTGTTTTCCTTAAGTTGGATTGAAATTAGGAAATAGGAAGAGTTCTTTTTCTACTCTTTAGTGCAACTAATCGACAGTAATCAGAGCATTACTTGGAGGTGGGGAAAATACTCATGTGTCCTATTTAGATTAGATTCATCCATGTTGTTTCACTGCATTTTCATTCATTCAAATAGGATTCATTGTTGCATTCCCACTGGCACAAATTCATAAGTATTGTGAAATCACAAAGTTGGTTAGAGTTAGGATCAAAATCTTTGCCTGGATTAGTTTCTCACTGAGAGCTAGTTCGGTTACCTCTTCTGTTCTCTAGTCAAGAAGATACCCTATTAGGATTTAGAGAAAATAAAATTCATTGCCTATCTTTTACATAAGGGAGTTGTACCTATTAAAATTCATAGGAAATTTAGCTAAATAGATAACAACTTTCCAACTATTCGTATTCATATTGTTTCATAAGAGATTTTGGGCAAATAAAAAGTTAAATATAAAAAGAACAATCTATTTACCAATAGATTTTTGGTGACTCTGCTAGGGAGAGAAATAGTCGCTAGACCATAATATTTTTCATGAGGAAAAATGGTGTTACCTCATGAGAACGTGTTTCCTATGGTTCAACTCAATCTTGGTTTTCGAGATGATCAAGAAGATATAGTCTCATCTTTGAATACTTTTTCTTGGAGATACAGAAGAAATGTAGAGCATTACAAGAATGCAAGTCGAGTGCTTGAATAAAAAGAAGCGAGAGAAGAAGAACTTGAAAGAGAAATTCAGAGAAGAAATAAATGCACAACTGAGTGCAAAGCTAGGCAGCAAAACTAATTCGGAGCTCTGGATCAAAGAATATTTCTCAGAAGTGCCAAGGGGCAAGGTGGAAAAGACCCTACGTTTGAAAGGCTCACTGAGCTTGGTTTTCCCATAATAGACTTACCTCATTAGAAAGGTGACAAAAGAAGTAGGAGTAGACCACCTTCACCTCCCAAGACACAAACTTCATTGCCTACAGCTTGCCAGGTATTAACTTTACATGGAGTAGTTGCTCCTCCTGTTATTAATTTTCCTCAACATCTTGCACCTATAGTCATGGCAGCTCCATGGGCCACTACAACTAGCCCATTGCAGTTCACAGCATATCACCCACCCCCTTCAGGATCTAGAATGAACTTTCCTAAGTTCTCAGGAGATGGAAAAGTCACTACAGATGAACACATTAAAGCCTTCTTCGTAGAAACTCATATCCTAGGAGTTGGTTATGAAGATGTTGTTGTTAGGCTATTTGTTGAAACTCTAATTGAAGTAGTGGCTGACTGGTTTTATCACTTGGATGATGCTTCAATCACAAGTTGGGATACTGTGATGATGGATTTTGAAGCTAGGTTCAAAATGGGTGAAGATGAACATGTGTTGTTGACGCAATTGACCTCTATCAAGAAATAAGTTTCTATAAGTATGAGGGAGTTTGTTGCTAAATTCAATAAGATTACTAACAGAATTCCCATGGCTGATAGACCCACTCCTGCAAACCTAAAGATATTCTTTATGAGTGCCATGCCACCAAATATAAATTATGATATGAGAAGAGCATGACCTACAAATTTGGACGTTGCTTAGAAAATAGCCATTAAGTTAGAGGATGACATGATTTCTATTGGCAGATGGAAAAGAGATATACAAATAGGCACTAGTTCAAGTGGCACTACATCGACCAATGAGATGATGCAAAAAATGTCCAATGAAATCATCACTTTAGAAAGGAAACTCCCTAAGTTCAATAATCCATACCAGAAACCATTTCAACATCAGAATAATAGAAACATTGATAGCAAGACACTACAATTACCTACTCCGCAATAGAGGCTTGCAATTGAGGCTCCCTCTAAGAAAAGAAATATGTGCATTTTTCATCTAATGATGAACCATAATGGTGAGAGCTATCTTGAAATAGCTCACATGATGCAATTATTATCTACTAATGAGTTGGATACTACTACACCAAAAAATGACTAGATTCATGCTCGCATAGCGACTCTGTAAACTTATTTTTTGAGTATGAATATGATTATGAGAAGCAAGGATAATGTTATGCTACTATAGATGGCACTACCTACGTAGTTCTAACTTGGAGCTAGAAAGACAAAACTCTTATCATCATTCCTTCAATGGGAACCAATGATGCATCTACTTCAGGTATGAAAGAAATCAGTCAGGGAATGAAAATCTCACAGCCAGGTAAGGAAAATGATTCTTTTGATTTCATTCAGTTTTGTAAAAATGTTAGAATCCAAATCTCTCCCCATAGATTATTTAAGATCAAATCTTGCTGAATTGAAAATATTCATGGATTACTTAAAAGGAGATAGTATAAATTTGAATCAAAATGTCACCTCTTCCAATGCAGATGATTCCTCACTAGAAAAACTATTTGAACAAGGAGAAACCACTATATTGGCTACTTTCTCAGGTCAAAAACTTGAACCATTTTACGTCTCCTTGTATATCAACGGTTGTAAACTTAGCAGCTGTATCATAGATTTAGGTGCTTCTGATAGCATGATGCCTTCCCCTGTAGCCAAAGCCTTAGGCCTCACCATGAAAAAAGTCCATGGTAGATGCTATTCTATGGATGCTAAGAAAGTTCTCGTGCTTGGCCAAATCAAAGATGCTCAGGTAGCTCTAGCTACCCATCTTGAAAAGAAGATGTTGTTGACAATCCTTATTGAAAATATACCAGCAAGTTATGGATTATTTCTTAGCAGAAGCTTTTGCAAAGACTTAGGTGGGGAGATTAAATTGGATTGGTCCTAGGCAATAATAAGGTCAAACTAGAGCCTGAGGAGAAGTCAAAGTTCACAATTCTGAAATCAGATGATCTGAAAGCTCAAACCCTGTATCAAGAATTGGAGTTTGGTAATTACATGATGTTTACCTAGGGTGTTGTTGACAAACCTAAAAGTGAACAAGAAGAAGTTAAGGCCTCTAAGAAAGAAAAGACTCTAGAAGTTTGGACACTAGAATTCAATGGTAGTTGTTCTTCCTCTGGATCTGGTGCGAGAGTTGTATTAATTCCACCTGAAGGTGAAACTAAGTTGATGGCTTTCAAATTGAAGTTTTCAAATACCAATAATACAGCTGAGTATGAAGCATTGTTACTCAGGATAATTTCTATGAAAGAAAAGGGTGTGAAAATTATAAAAGCTTGAGGTGACGCTAAGTTGATTGTGCACCAAATCAAAAGTCAATACTCTATTAAAAATAAAAAATTAAAGAGTTACTGAAACAGGGTATGGGATGAGGTTGAAGGGCTGGATACCTTTGTAATCGAATATTTCCCTAGAGAATTAAATTCTAAAGCAGATTCACTAGTAGTCTCCACTTCCTTACTACTACCTCATCTGGAATTTAAAGACAAGAAGTACCAGGTACAAGTAATGTACAGGCCATCAGTGTCTGAAAACATAGATGATTGGAATTTATTCGACGATGAAAAATGTCTGCAACTCTTCCTTGAAGGTAATGATAGTTCCCCTGAAGAAAATCCAAATGATCTCTCACAAGATCATCCCAGGAAACAGAAGAAAGATGAACCAGGTGTGACTCAATTACAAGGTAATGTCATTCCCCCGTATTTTATATCATTAGAGAAATTGTTCAATCATCATGATACTTATGTTAAGAAGAAAAGGATAGAGAAAGGTCTTATGACTAGAGAATATGAAGGGATGAACATTGGGAATGAGTCAAATCCCAGGATGATAAACATAGGAAAGTGTTGCACAGCTGAAGAGAAAGTGGAAGTTAGAAGGCTTTTTCTAGAATATCAAGATGTCTTTTCCTAGAGTTATGAAGATTTAAAAAGCTTTATGGGAGGAAATTTCAAGCATCAAATTCCCCTAAAACCTTATGCTACCCCATTCAGATAGAAACAAAGAAACTACAATCCTAAAGTGGCAGATGCCATCTTTAGAGAGGTTAATAAAATGCTCAAAGCCAAGATTATCTACCCTATCCACCACTCTACATGGATAGAAAACATCATCCCTATGAGGAAAAAGAATGGAGAAATAAGGATATGCATGGATTTCATAAATTTAAATAAAGCTTCTTTAAAAGACAACTACGCACTCCCCAACATGGATCACTTGTTGCAAATAGTTGTAGGGTCCAAAATGATGTCTATGCTCGATGGCTTTTCTGGGTACAACCAAGTCGAGGTAGAAGAGAAAGACTAGCACAAGACCATGTTTACCACTCCTTGGGGCACATTTGCATACCACATAATGCCTTTTGGCCTTATCAATGCTGGTGCTACATTTCAACGAGGTATGGATTTCTCTTTTGCTGATATGAAAGATAGGATCATTATCATATATTTGGATGACTTAACTATGTTCTCTAAGAAAATAAGCGATCATATCAAGGATTTAGAGAGAGTATTGTGAAGGTGTAGAGAACATGGGATTTATATAAATCCTAAAAAGTTAGTTTTTTGTGTTACCAAAGGAAAACTACTAGGTCATATTGCATCACAAGAAGGTATCAGGATCAACCTAGAGCGAGTCAAAGCCATTCAAAGGCTAAGTTTACCTGTAAGTAAAACTGGAGTGAAGTCATTCTTTGGTTAGGTAAATTTTATCCAAAGATTCATCCCTGACTTTTCACAGATCACCAAATGTATTGTAGACATGATGAAAGGTAATCATACTTTCAATTAGAATGACCCTAGTAAAAGAGCCTTCCAAGATATAAAGGATGCTATAGCCAACACCCCTGTCTTATGCCACCCAGATTATAAGAAGGATTTCATGATTTATTGTTACACATTTGAACATACATTGTTAGCTATTCTTGTGAAAGAAAATAGAGGAGTTCAAGCTCCTATTGCCTTTATGAGTATGCCACTGAAAAATCATGAGCTAAGATATTCTCAGGCCAAGAAGCATGCTTTCTCGGTGGTGAAAGATTTAAAGAAATTCAGATTTTATATCTTACATTCCCAATCCATTGTATTTGTTCCTGACATTGCAGTAAAGAGTATATTAACCCAGCAAGATGAAGGATGTAATAACAGAGGGGCTTGGGTAGCCAAACCGCAAGATATGACATAGAGATCAAGCCAACAAAATTGGTACAAGGCAATGCATTGTGCAAAGCTATGGTAGAAAGTGAAGGAGATAATCAGCCCAAAACAAAACAATTAGTTTTGGCAGTAAGTTTACAAGACCCATGGTTTGAAGACATTGTATATTTCCTGACTTATGGTGAATGCCCTGAAAGATTGATAGCTAAACAAAGGAGAGACTTGAGGTTGAAAGCTACTAAATATTCCATTTGGGAAGGCATGTTGTACAAAAGATATGTAGATGGAACTTTTCTTAGGTGTGTAGACAAGCAACAGTAGGAGAGATTGTTAAAAACATTCAATGACGAAGCTTGTGGTGGGAATTTCTCATCTTCTGTAACTGTATTTAAGATCTTGAGACAATGCTATTATTGGCCAGGAATGTTCAAGGATGTGTATCATTAGGTGGCCAAGTGTGAAAAATGTAAGATGTTCACGGGTCAACCTCAACTGGCATCTCTCCCTCTCAGACCAGTAATAATAGAAGGTCCTTTTCAGCAATGGGGCCTTGATTTTATTGAACCTATCAATCCTACATCAAGTGTTGATCACACTTATATAATCACTACAATTGACTATTTTATGAAATGGGTGGAAGAAAAGGCCACCAAGAAGACTACCTCTGAAGTAGTGTGAAAATTCATCAAAGAGAACATTATGGTAAGATTTGGTGTGCCTATTAAAATAGTCATGGATAATGCGGCTTACTTTTCTTCAGCTGAGATTACCAACTTCTATTTTGAGTACAGTATAACTGCTAACCATTTGTTCGACTATTTCCCACAAGGGAATGGACAAGCTGAATCAAGTAATAAGAAACTGGTAAATATAGTGAGAAAACTTGTATCAGATAACCAAAGGACTTGGCACAAGAAAATTCATGAAGCACTCTGGGCTGACAGAGTAACTCCAAAGAGGGAAATTGGTATTTCACCTTTTGAATTGGTATACAGAGTTGAGGCAAGTCTTCCCCTACCTCTGGAGCTAGCCACTAACAAGTTGAGAATAGTGGTAGAAGATGGCATCTATAAAGATGGGCTGGAAAAGCAAATTTTGTATCTGAATAAACTTGAAGAAGAACGAGAGAAGATTGTTGATCATATCACAAAACATCAAATGCGGGTAAAAAATCTTTTTTAACAAGAAAACCAAACCAAGAAAGTTCATGGTTGGAGATTCAGTACTGTTATGGGATAAACAAAGGGTGCCTAAAGGAATGCATGGTAAATTTGAGACACTCTAGAAAGGACCATTCATCATCCATCAGGCCTTCAACAAGAATTCTTTCAAATTGGTGTATCCAAGTGGTGAAGTACTACCCTTGACCTATAATGGTCAAGATTTGAAATTATATCAAGTTACAAATTGAAAATAGGTAACCGTTATATTGTATGATAGTTACATTTAGTTCTTGTTTCTATTTTCCTTAGTCTAGGTTTTCCTCGCTTTGTCTTTCATTTCCTATTTCCTTCCTTTACTTTAGTTTTGTTGTGAGCCACCTTTTCATTTAACTTTGCAAAACTAGAGATTTTGATTCCTTGCTTAGATATGAGCATATCCAAGTCCCCAGACAGAGCTAGTTGTTGCCCCACTTTTTTTCTTCACACTTTAAAACAAAAGTGATTACATTGTGTTTACATAGAGTCATGAGTTTTGAGATGATAAATTTGAGTCTAAGTCTAGAATCCCCCTAGGATAGGTGGTCGTTATTGAATAATCCCTTCACACCTCTTTTTGATTTTAAGTCAGGTTGGTTGCTTTAATTTCATCCTAGGAATGGGTAAGTCATAGTTCCCAATTTGACAAAGACTTTTATTCTTTCAGTTCTATTGATGGTATTCATATGGATGAGAAGCTTCAAATTGACATTTTTCCTCTTTATCAGAAAACTGAAAATCACCTTCTCCTCGGTGGGTTTTGACCCATGAAGGTAATTTTCCATGAGAAGCGAACACAAGAATCATCAAGCACACAAACAAGGCCTGGAGATTGAGATTCTCAGGTTAAGAACAAGTTGGGTCAAGGAAAGTAGCTTGGCAAAGAACTTATAATGAACTTCCCCGCTTGCAGAGTTTCTCCTATAGAAGTTGTTTTCTGAAGGATAGTAGAAAGTGTATCAGAGATTCCCAAAATCCAAGCATCTAGATTTTGAGGAGACAAGATTGAGTCCTTGCAGTGGATAAAGTGGTCTCAGAATATTAGAAAGTGAGTAAAAGACCTTTCCCAGAGAATCAATTTTATGCTTCTCCTTTGTTGAAAAATCACTAGAGAAGGGCGGCTTCTGAGAAGCAACAACTTGTGAAGAAATAAGCATAAGAAATCATAGGGATTGAATGATCAGGTATGAGGAAGGTGACCTGATTTGATATCTAAAATTGCTAAGGAAATGGGTTGGTTGCAGATTTTTAGAAACTCACTTCCCAATTTCTCCACAATCAGGTTTCTACATTCGAAGTGAGTTTTCCAACAAAGGCATTAAATTGAGAGAAGTGAAAAAGGTAAAAATCCACCGCGTTAGCAAAGTTACCATTACAGCTACTTCAAACAGGTAAAAGTGATTTCCTAAGGCCATTAATAAGACGCATTTAATTCAAATCTTAACGTTAGAACTTTAATGAATATTTTTTAAAATCTCTCACTAGTGTGGAATGAGATATGGAAAGTAATGGTAAGGAAGCAAGTTGTTTATAAAAGACTCAAGTGATCAATCAAAAATTACCATTTATTCTCATCTTTCTCATATGCCTTTTATTCCTCATGGTTTCACAAATCATCTGTCGGCATTCTCCAAAGCTTCTTAGCAGTAAATCAAGAGTAGAATAAGAAGCTATGGCCACCAAATTCTTGGGCTTTAATGGGTTGAATGGGATTGCATCTTAATGGAATAATCTGATGGATACATCCCTTAGATTCTATGATTTATGCAACCTACATAGAAGATTGAGCAAAGAAAATCTCCACCCTATAACACAAAAGCTCAAAGGTAGCAGTTTTCTCAAAGCCACTGGATTTCCTGTTACAGTACAAGTTCCTGAACTAATCCAGGAATGTATAACTAGATTCAACCCAGATAGAAAATAGATTTTGTTGCCAGATAACATAGTACTCATCTCCATTCACAAGAGTCCGTGTAGAATAGTCTTTGTATCCCAGAACGAGCGGAATTTTCAAATATGAACTTCTCGATCGCAATATCAGAATATAATGAGAAGCATATGAGGTGGAGGAAAGAGATGATGAACTCATGGTTTTAGAAGGCCATAAGCATAAAGGGAAAAGTGCCAAAGACACTTTTCAGGATGGATTTGAAGGTCAAGATCATCGACATCCTCGTGCTCCTTCATAGCATAAAAGGTGAAAGTGACACATTGAATTTCATAGAACACTACTTCTTGGTCGAGGTAATATGTGTTGAGCATCATTATATAGACTGGGCTCAAGTGGTAAGTGAAAATATATCCAATGCCTTGAGTCTTGCCAAGTACCAGAACAAATTTTATATGTCTTCCTATTTGATCTATGCTTTAGCTACATTGCAAGCATGGCCAGGACTCCCTAGGCTAGACGAATATTTAGATGATGTGAAAATTTATGATTTCTGCCCTCATTTGAAATTACAAAATAGCTATGTCAAGTTCATTAGAGTTAATGAATCATTTACAATGAGGTTGTGTAGAGATTTACAAGGATGCCCAGAATGGAGATTCTCACCAGAGGCCATGGAATTCATCACCCAATTTGGGAGTTTCTTCATTCAATTTTCTAGTTTATCATACCTTCGTCTTGTAGGTGTTGATGATTTTCCCATGAAGCTACCAATGTACCTAGATGATATGATTGTGCTCATAGAGGTGATCCAGCAAATGTTACAAGTGAACTGGATCAGTGTGGGAATTAAGAAGAAAGGCTATGAATTCCCTGTCACCATTGGAGCGTATAGTTGTGCATCAAGATCAAATGCTAAGAACATGATGAAGACATTCGAGAATGGATATAAACTAGAAATGTATGAAGTATTGAGGCCTCAATTTTATCTAGTAAGTTATGCCAAAAATCATCTACAGATTGGCACTGTGGTCAAGCACATCCCCGAAATCAAAGATTATTGGGTGAATTGCAAGGATGAGCTAGAGAGCTAAGAGAGGTTTTACTCTAGGTTGACTATTAAACAAATAAAGTTGTCCAATGTCAACATTAATGTTGAGGGAATTTTTGATGATGGAGAATACATGTATAGAGACACGTATAGAGATCAGATCAAGCCCTATCCTGTGAGCTTAGAACCAGTTCAAGGTCAAGCTATAGAAGATTTGGAGACCTTAACGGCTAAAGTCATTAAGAGAACTGATAAGTGGGTTCAGTGGATTATGGGAAGGAGAAAGAGATCTGGGAAGCCTACTCCTCAACAAGCTCCTGCAGTCAAGCTGGTGAGTGCTTCTGCATCCTCCTCTTTGCCAACGTCATCTGTAGCCAAAGGACCAGCTCAACTAGTAGGTGGAGATGATCAACCACCTGAAAAAGAGATCCCAATTGAGAAGACTTGTGGAGCAGGTTCATCTCCAGTCATCAGTTCAAATTAAGAAGCTGAAATTGAGAAATCTGACAAGCTGATGAAAGAACCTATTGGAGGCATGGAACCAGAGTAGCAAGCACAAGGAGGAACCATTGAGATACAAGGTGACACTCCTAGTCAAGGGGCTCCTACCATCATTGAATTTGGTGATGATAGTAGCAGTTTAAAAACTAATGAGATAGATGAGCACTTGGGATCTCCTCAAAAGGAAAAGAGCATTTCTTCTCCACAGGCTAATCCTTTTGCTTCCAAGCCTAAATCTTCTCCTCATGTTATCAGGAAATTATTTGTTGAAGATTTAATTTCTGCAACAAAAGCTACAAGTGTAGAATCATGGCTTGAGAATACTCTAGAGCAGAAAAGAATAAGGGTTGAGCAAGGTGCTCCCAGTGGTGAAATGTTCTCACAATCGATGCAGTCATGTTCAACCGTAAGTAAGGCTAAGAAGACCAGGACTCTAACCACTCTTTGCCAAGATCTAGACATAGGACACCTGACTATGGAAATAGCCAAGCCACAAAAGGATAGCAGAATTGAAGATCTTACTACCTCAGACTTTGCACTCTAGTCCTTGGACATGGGGCTCATCTGTCATGGTACAAAATTAGACTTTTGGAAGTCTACTAACATCTTGATCGAGGAAGATCTCAAAGAAATCAAATTCACTAATACTCTACTCAAGGTGGAGATTAAAGAAATGACTAACTGCATCAAGTAGTTGGTCGCTCATGTAGCAAGCCTACCCAGTTCTCTAGCAACTTTTGATCTTGTTGTAGCTAAGAACTAGGCCATAATTTCCAAATTGCAAGAGGATAGGCATTTTGGGCATATTGGTAGGAGGTGGATTGAACAAATTAAGTCTGAAGGTCCAGTAGCCATCGAGCAGCTCAAAAATGTCCTTTTAAAGTTGGAAGCAAAAAAGGATTCTCTCAAAGAGCATATGTAGACACTCACATTGGAGAGGTTGAGATGTGAATAATGCATGGTGCTACTGCATTGGCTAGTTGTAATGAAGACTAAGGATGCAATCAAGGCCAACATATTGCAGAAAGGAGATGAACCCCTGATCGAGTGGCTCCAAGGGGTAGAATTCAAAATGGAGATGATAATCAAGGTAGAGAGAGAAATGAAAGCGACCGATGAAAAGGTCACCAAAGAGAAAAGTAAAATCTTTGTATATCTAACAGGTCGTCACTTCGAGTCAAAAACTAGTAGAGATGGAAAGAGCATGATTGGTATAACCAATATGCAGAAGTCATTCTCTGACTACTTGGACCAGCTTGTAGAGTTATCCGGGTCTCATCTTGATAGAATACTTGATCTTCAACAACTCGATGGATGCATATACAAAGCCATGGAGAAGACACAACCCCAAAAAGATGTTGAAAAACACATAGAGAAAGATCGTGCTCGCTGGCTCATAAGATTTAAAAATGTTTACATTTCTGATTATGAAAGAATGATTCTGATTCTTGTGGCGCTAAAGCTCATGAGGCTAATTTGGAGAAGGGGAAGAAATTAGAAAAGAACAAGTAGTTTCCCTCTTTTTCCTTTTTGATATATATTGTATAGTTGGTAAATGGCCACTTGTCATTCACTAACCTTTGTATAATATGAATCGATTCGACGGATTTTGTAACGGCTTAATTCTTGAAGCCTATATGTAACACTTTGAAAATCAATGAAAAGGTTGGCTAATTTTTGGTGTGAAATACATCTTGTTTCAAAGTCAATCTAGAATATGTTGTGTGCCATTTATTTACTGTTCCATGCTTTTGTAATTTTGAATGGTTGTTTTCCTTAAGTTGGATTGAAATTAGGAAATAGACAGAGGTCTGTTTCTACTCTTTAGTGCAACTAATCAATAGTAATCGGAGCATTTGTAAGGTCCACCCCATTTCCACCTTTTCCTCAACACTCGATAACGGAGGATTAAGGGGTTTTGTAGTATCTGGATGAATGGTAAATCCCTAATGGAATTATACCTTCATATCAGTACCTATCAACTAAGTGTCACTATGACAGAGGTGATATCTCTAGGTTATTAATTATGTAAGTGAATCTTGGATGCAGTATGTTACCCTACAGATCATACATTCAGCTAGACTATTAAGGCTCCTTTGAGTACTTTTGTTGAAAGGATTTGATTCGTGAAGTCGAGATGTAAATGCCAGATTAGTTATGTGTTAAGTCTTAAGTTTATCTTGGATTTAATTAATAGCTGAGGTGATGATTCTAGTAACTCCTACGAGGAGGATGAGTAATGCTTCAATGATGTATTATATGATTATACCATAGTGATATTTTGGTGATATTATTAGAACACTAAACAAGGATTTGTTAGATCCTAGACTAACAGGATTATTCTGCATTTTGTTTTTCCTATATTAGGAAATTTAATCATCCTTGCAATAAGAATTTTTATAGGACTGTTATGGTTATCCCTTACCGATATTGAACCATCGATTTATCTTAAATACTATGCTAAGGAAAATTCAAGAATCTATGGGATTAGGAGTACCATGGAGTTATGCAATTTAATTATGTGGATTGAATTGAATTGAAATAATGAAATGCAATCTATATGTTTGCAAGCCTGCATTTGGATTATGATCTATATGAGGGCACTGTACTTTATGTGACTTTGATTACGCAGTAGAAATTATAACTTGTGTATATAAAATTATATGCATTCGAATTATGCACTATATGAAAGTGATTAGACATATGCATTGAATTATGAATTATGAGAAAGTGATTGTAAGAATGCAATTGAATTCTATGTTGCAAATGAATATCATGTTAGACATCTTCACTGCATTGGTGTTATGAGTAATTGACGATTACCTTATGATGATGTTAAATTATGGATGATCTTGATTTCATTTGAATTATGCAATTCAATTACAAATTAAATTATGAATTATATATGCAATTGAAGTATAAATTGGGTTATGCAAATTGAATTTAGTGATGTGAGTATTGAATCCTATATGATTACGTGCAAACAATTGAATTATGACGTTTCATTCTATGTGATTTAATGTTCAATTGAATTGTGTTAGATCATTACTTTTTGTATGATTCCTTGTATGCAATTGAGTAAGATTAATGTGAGGATATTACATCTTGTATGCTTATATATGATGGTTTTCTTCCTTGAATTACTGATGCTGCATTTGGGTTTTGCAGGTGGAAGGACCATGGAAACATTTGGGGAAACCACATTGAATGCTTGTGATATCAGTAAAGCCAAGGCCCCATCTATTGAAGAGACCAGGGCCTCGTTGTGAAGTGTTTTATTTTGTAACTGTAATGTGAATGTATGTGTAGGATTGTTAAGTGTTGTAATATGTTGGACATACCTTAATTGTGATGTTAATTATGTGAGTGTCACTTGGCACTATAGTTTTTGTTAACTAAGATATGTCGTGTGATTGGAGTGTGAGAGCAAGTCCTAGAAGCTTCCTCGAGGGGGTATTTTAAGTGTAACTTCTTATCTTAGGATCCCTAAGTCAAGTCATACCTTACATTTTCGTGCTTTAACTGAACCATGGTTTTTGGAGGGTTAAATGGGACCCTAGGGGGTAGTTTCATGCATTTTTAGGTAGCCCATTCCTTGTACCCATAGGTTAGGGGTAATTTTAGCATGGGAAAAACCATATGTTGACCTTTTGTCCCCTCCAATAGTGCCCATTTAATCTTGCACGAAATTTCAACTTGCATGATGGACCATCTTAATGAGGGTTGTGGAGAGTTAGTTGGGGGAGTCCCTTTTAGTAGAACTTTTAGAGGGGTTTAGGTTGTTCACCCACTCTCTACCTTTAGAGACCACTAAACTTGGAGAAGGAGAAAGCTAGGGATAGAAGAAGGAGAAGGCTCAAAACTTCATCATTTTGCATTGGATCATAGGTTGGAGGATCTTGCTCTTCATTTTTCTCATTTTTGTTGTAGTAGTTGTATGTGTTGTGTATTTGTTCTTTGGCTCCCCATGGTTGGTCATGGAGGAAGCTTGCATTTCTTATTTGTTGTGTTTTAGCTCCCCATGGTTGGTCATGGTGAGAGCAAGCATGTATTGTGTTTTTTTTTCTTGTAATTGGATTTGGGGTTGTTTACTCTTGGATTCACTCACCCTTGGGAGGGAAGAGCAATCAAGAGGGGGTGTGGGAAATGGAGGCAACTCCATGTGTAGAATCTCCTCCATGTGTGGGGAAGGATGAAGCTTGGGTGAGTGATTTTCCCCAAGTAACCTTGCATATTGCCCATGAGGCATTGGGGGTATAAGGAGGGAAGATTGGCCATGTGAGCCTTGTTATGAAATTGTGATATTTGGGTCCATGTGTGGCCTTGTTTATGATTATGCAATGGTTGTCTCCATGGGTTGTCCACCCACACCCCACAAAGGAAATTTTGGGAATTCCTTAGTTATTACCTTGAGGGAATTTGGGTTTTGTTTAATGAATGTTTTCTTGTGAGTGTTTGAGTCTGAGTGTATGTATCTCATTTGATGTGGTTTCCCCAAGCTCGGGGGTGGCCTCATGAGAGGCCTAGGGTGGGAGGTGAGCTCCCATGGTCTTTCCTTTGCCTTGTATATATTTGCAGATTTGTGGAAGCTCAAAGAGGAGCTATCATGGAGGTTTTCATCTTTTGGGTGGTTGTGTGAAGACAACCCATTTATTCCTTTGTGAAATCTCTCTTTGTATTTAGACTTCTATTGTTGTAAAAGAGATTGTAATGCTTTTTACTTGGAGCTATTGTGAAGATGAAATAGATGAGAGACTGTTATTTATTTGATCTTCCATTGTGTGGTATTAGCAATTTGCAGTGCTTTATTGTAACTATGAAGATGTAACTATATTTGATGTAATTGTGTATGTATTGAAATGGATTCCTTAATGGTTATGATGAATTCTTGCATACGTTATAAAAGATCTCTCTCTCTCTTTATAGTTGAAAATACTCTTTCCTTGCAAATGAGTTATCAACATTGATAGATTAAATATTGTAACAATTTCATTATGATTCCATATTTGGGTTGATATAAGAATATTGTAGTTCCTATAAGATGATTTAATTGTCATGATCATTGAAAATAATCTCTAAATATGATTCATATCACTCTTTTAGTCCTATAAATTGTAATGAAACAACTATGAAGAAATGAACAAATTAGTTTTATGTTGATATCTCAATTGATTTGCAATCAAACTATATCTAATCCTTATTGATACACTATCAATTTTAAGACTATAGACTTCCTTATGCATTAAGGAGACTAATTAAATGAAGAAAATATACTACTCATAGTTTGCAAGAAGATGTAAAAATAATGCAAGCAAAATAACACTCTCTAGATTTTAAGAGAGCAAAATGCTCTCTGGATTTTGTATGGGATAAAAATCCCATACAAAATCCATACCACAGTCATTTTATAATATTAATCTTGCCACCTCAATATGTAATAAACAAATAAAATAACATGGTATTATTTCCCCCTTACCTTATTAGTTCCTGCCATGGGCAGGAATACTTATGCATTCATGTCTTTTTTTTTATCTTATTAATTCTACCAATCAGCATGTTGAATTTAATATTTTTCAGAGAAAGTATGTAGTTTATATTTATCTTTTATTTTCAATATTTCTATATATATCATTTTGCAAACATGTGATTGGTTCAGAGAGTGAATAGTCACTACTTAAAATCAAAATAATATATATTTTTTTTTCAAGTCACATTTATATATGTTATAAAAAATACACATGGAAGTCAAACTACCCATGCTTATTAAAAAGACCCCCTACCCATTTATTGCACCCAGAAAATCTATCCCATACTCATTTATTTAAAACACCATACCTATTTATTGCACCCAGAAAATCTATCCCATACTCATTTATTTAAAACACCATACCCATTTATTTTTGAATACTATTCTATCTATTAAACATAAAAAAATAAAATAAAATCAAGAAAAAAATACACATGAGAATCAATATTTTAATTCATTAGATAAAATGTCAAATATATTAATTTTTTGGATGGCAAGTCCACTATTGCATATGTCATAGATTTTGACATATGCCACACCCACCTTTAATAGAGTGGACTACTATATTTGATTGAGATCTCAATCTTAAAATAAAAAGATATATTTATGTTTGTATATTTTATCTTATTGTCTATTTGTTTATTTATATTTCATAAATGCATATAAAATATTTTGATAGATATTGATTAATACATTGATATTAATATTCTTTTATTTCTTTTTAATATTTAAAAAATTTATATGTATACTTCATAAATAGATATCAGATTTGTTTCTTATTTTAATAATTTTCAATGTTTACTTCTCATGATCGCTTAACATCTTATTTAAACAATTATTTGTATAGAATTTCAAAAGTTCTTTTGATATATTTTGCTACATGCTTCATAGATATCTAATCTAATTGAATACAGTATATTATTATTAATGCTAAATTGTACTATTTGCTAGTATGTAACTTATCTTTTGTCCAAAACAAAAACATTAACTTCTACAATTTCTCACTCATAAGTTTGTAACAAATTACACTAAACTTTGGCAACAACTTTAATGCTAAATATATATTATACCTAATCTATCTTGGAGAATTTGTTGTACATGCTTCATAAACATTTAATGTTATTTAATGTCATATTGTCACATTTGTTATATAATTAACCTACACACAACAACATAACTTTTTCCTTCTAATTTATAAATTTGTGTATCCTTAGCTTGAAGTTTATCATTTCTGCTAATTAACTTTTAACAAATTAAATTTAACTTGGGCAGGAACTTTGACGCTTTGCGTCCTTGTTTAATATCCTCCCCAATACATGGCGCATGCATAGGGATGACAAGTCTTTGTAAAGTTTGAAACCAATTTCATTGGATAAGAAATTGTCCTTTTGCTGTCATCTCTTACCTTTTACTAAATGCTCTTACCTTTTAGTCTCCAAAACCTACGCATGTCCTTGCTAGCCCATGCCTAGCAATTAATTTAAAATGTGAATGGTGCTTCCCTTGGACAAGAGTAAGTGGTGGGACCCACTTCCCACTTACTTCCCATGCCTCTCCTCTTTCCAAGCGCTGGTTTGGGCGTAGGCTTTTGGGGAAGTTTGAAAATTTGTAATAAATTTCCTTCCCTCTCTTAAATTGCACTCCCCTCCCTTGTCCTTTGTGATGGTAAGTGGAGTGAAGGGAAGATTTGATAGATTTCTAGGGTACTAAGAGTAGGGAGATAGGCTAGTTGACTTGGTAGGATGATTAGATTAGTGAGTAGGTTAGTTTGTAGATAAGTTAGTTTAGGTTGTTAGTTAATTATTTTTATATGAGATTAATGTCATGTTAATAATAATAGTTAGATGTTATTTAGCAATGTTTTAAATATTTATTTTGCTATTTATATATGATATCATATTACTAAATCTATGATCGTATATAATGTTAATTAATATATTATGGTATATTAACTAATTAATAATTATATCAATTAATTAATATATTATAATTAATTTCATATATAATTTAGTTTTAATCTTTGAATATATATCATTAAATAATGTTTCCTTTAGATTTATTAATTAGTTAAAAGGTACATTGATTAATTGGTATAATGTAATCATTAATTGAATTAATATGTATTCATTTTGAATGGAAATTGGTATAGATGACTATTGAAAATTATATTCAATATCTTTCCTTAGCTTTCAATTTAATTTTCATAATCAAATTGGTCTTCAAATTTACATAATTGGGAATGGTTAACCTATTTAAAGAATAACGTTAACAATAAACATGTTGTTCCTCTTAGATAATCTAAAGGATTAATAGATTAACGTTTGACGAAATTGATCGTCAAGTTGATTAACAAACTTTGATTATATTGAATTTTCATCTAGCATACTTTAGAAAACAACTTTGTTGAGGTTTGACCTCTTGTCGCTTTTGGACCTCGTCATAGCACTTTTGTCCCGCATCGTGAACATGAAACTTATAACCTTTTAAAAAAATTGTTGGTTGTGTTTTGTCCTGAACTTTTGGGCATTACAACATTACTTGGAGGTTGGGAAAATACTCATGTGTCCTATTTTAGATTAGATTCATCCATGTTGTTTCATTTCATTTTCATTCATTCAAATAGGATTCATTTTTGCATTCCCACTGGCACGAATTCATAAGTATTGTGAAATCACAAAGTTGGTTATAATTAGGATCAAAATCTTTTCCTAGATTAGTTTCTCACTGAGAGCTAGTTCGGTTACCTTTCTGTTCACTGGTCAAGAAGATACCCTATTAGGATTTAGAGAAAACAAAATTCATTGCCTATCTTTTACATAAGGGAGTTGTACCTATTAAAATTCAGAGGAAAGTTAGTTAAATAGATAACAACTTTCCAACTATTCGTATTCATATTGTTTCATAAGAGATTTTGGGCAAATAAAGAGTTAAATCTAAAAAGAACAATTTGTTTACCAACACTACTAAAAAATGTAAAGAGATAGTATATAAATTGCATAAAGAATTTAATGAATTGAAAATATCTCCAAGATCATGGTATGAAAGGCTACATGCTTATCTTATTCAAATTGGTTTCAAAAGAACCAGTGACAGTAGAAATGTATATTTAAAATCTAAAAGTGAAGACAAGATATTGATTGCTGAATTTTTTCTTGATGACATAATATTTGGTGGAAATGAAGGATTGAGTAGATCATTTGCAAAAGCAATGAGGAAGGAAATTGAAATGTCAATGAAAGGAGAAATCAAATTCTTTATTGGTCTTCAAGTACAAAAGATGAAGAAAGGGATATACATCAGTCAATCCAAGTATGTGAAGGAGATTTCAAAAACTTTTGGCATGGAAGATTCAAAACTAGTGGGAACACCTATGGTCACGGGCTGCAAACTATCTAAGGAGGATGAATCCAAAGAGTTAAATGAAACTATATATAGATCCATGATCGGTAAGTTGCAGTATGTTTTCCATAGTAGACTAGATATTGCATATGTTGGTACTATTGCATGGTTTTCCTCTAATCCAAAGGACTCACATATGGTTGCGGTGAAGAGGATCTTTATATATCTCAAGGGACCTTAAAAATTATGGCCTATGTTATGGTAAGGATGGATATTTTATGTGTTTACTGATATAGATTGGGTAGGTAATGTTGATGATAGGAAGCGCACAAGTGGTGGAGCATTCTTTCTTGGTGAAAGATTAGTCTCCTGGACTAGTAAAAAGAAAAAATGTGTTTCATAATCTACTGTAGAGGTAGATTATGTTGTTGTTTCTATTTATTCTCAGCAAGTGATATGGATAAAATAGATTCTTGAGCAAATTCATGAGAAGGTCACATAATCAGTTATTATCTATTGTGATAACACTAGTGTTATAAACATTTCTAAGAATCCAGTGATGCACTCGAAGACAAAGCACATTGAAATAAAATATCATTTTATAAGAAAATAGGTATAGGAGAAGGAGGTAAGGCTTGACTATGTGTCTAATAAAGAACAAGTTTATGATATATTCACCAAGCCATTACCAAAGGATACCTTTGAGTATCTAAGAGGTATATTAGGGGTTATTCCCCTATCTAAATTTAATTAGATGATGTTGATTGCATTGGTTCATATGTGTTTGTCAGAATATCATATGTATGAATTAAGGTAGAGGTGGAATGCTCCATAGGGGGATAAGTCTTAGTATGATATTTTAATGTAGTGATAAGGAAAGAACAAGAAAAGAACAGTCAAGTACAATCCAAGATGACTGAATGATTAAACAACATTGTCATTGTTGTCAAAGGGGGAGAAGATTTATTATAAAGGAAGAGAATATGTGGAGAATATGTAATATAAAGGAACAACTATGATCAGAGGTACAGACACAAGTGGAAACTTCTTGCAAAAGATGTTTGTCATGAGACAAACATAGTGTTGCCAAGAAGACCTCAACAAGTGAAGAGAAGAAGTAAAGAGTGTTGGCATCAATGCCAAAGGGGGATATTGTTAGCATAACAGATGCAGTGATGCTAAGTGTTACATTGATGAAGATTGGTAGAGATTTAATGACATGTGAATCAGTTATTTGGTTTTCATTCATGTCAACTGGTTGACTTAATATTTTCAGTATGTTACTAGATATTGTGTGAGAAAATCATGAGTTGCATTATGTTTATGAAGTTGTTATTCTAATGGAAGAATATGTTATGTGTTATGATGTTAAGTTTTCAACCGTGACTTTTGATATGAAGTATTGTGTTGTTTATGTTTGAATGGAATCAAACCAAGTAACTCCTAAAAAGTCACTGACAGATAGTAAGTGATATGAATATTATATCAAATTGGTACAATGTCTAGGTAGTATGTTTTGGATCACGACTCATATTATGGACCAGTGAAGATTATTTAATTGAATGGAAGTGGTATTGACAAAATGAATAGATAAACAAGATAGAGTTCTTGAACAAGTAATGAAGATTTGTGAATCGGTGAAGAAATCCGAAGTGGCAATGGGATTGGTGATGTTTTTAGTAAAGTAGTAAGATAGTTCCATGATTTTTTGAAAGTGTTTGACATCACATTGCCTGAGGCATGTGTTCGAGGTGGATTCTTCAAGAAGTTTCTTTTGGTCAAAAGAGTTTTTGAAGATGGTCCAATTTCCAAGGTGAAAGCTATATGGAAGTCGATGTGGTCAAAGAAAAATGTTTTATGAGTTGTTAGATACCTTGTATCTTACCTAACATGATCAGGATAATTCGTATCTCAAATCTAGGGTTTATTTTAAGTCAATGAAAGAAAATCTATATATTGGAAAATTGAAAAAAGAGTTATTTGCTTATTGCAAATTGCAAAAGGGTGCAATCACAAAGAAAGTAAATGAATCAAGTGTGATCAAGACAAGAAAGAGTATAGTGTGTGGAAAAGAGTTTTAGAGCTTAATAGGACCTGATCATGCATAGGTAGTGCAATTTCACAAATCATCTTATATGTTTCTTTCTAACCATTGTAACAGTGAAATCCCTTAACCGGGTAGATCCTAATAGATCTTTGTTGTAAATCCTCTAACAAGGTGGCATTCATGTTGAATGTTTAAAGTCTTCTAACAAGGATGCTCCTAATAGGGAAAATATCCTGATAGGTCTATAGGAAAATCCCTTAACCAAGTAGCACCTAATAGTGCTTTTGTAAGCCTTTAACTGGGTAAGCTCCTCAGAGGGCATATTCCAGAAGAGTGCAGATTTAGTGGGTACCAACTCCCACCATGTTTTTCCCATTTGGGTTTCCATGAGAAAATATGGTGTCTTCATTGTGTGATTGATTATTGTGTATGCATGCTTTGAAATTTTATATTCATATTAATTGATGGTGAATGTTTTGGTGCATAAAGTTTAAAGAGTTTTAAATCAGAGAACTTTTTGATTAATGAGTCATCCTCCCCTCTCAGTAATATACCTTTATTAATAGATAGTTCACCATTGATCAAGATATTTGATAGTTCAAAAATATTCAAATAGAAATAACTAATAATTCATATGATATACGTCTATGTTCATGATTCCAATACAAATAAGAAAATCATTACAATTACAAAATCAAAATTTAAAAATATTAATGGTTATAAAGCACATGTTTTTTTAGGAGAAAAAAAGAATAAAAATGTTATTAAGCACATGTTTTAATGTGCTTAAAATTGTTTTCTTATAAAAAAGTGTCAGTTTTGACATTGGGCTTGCAAATGCTTGTGGAAGCTCATAGGTGCCCTATGGATGCGTGTAAGAAGTACATCCTGGGAACTTGAATGCTCTGTAGATGTGTAACTCATGCACAAAGGAAACACATCCTAGAGACCAGAATCTATATCCTCATCAGAATGAATCCGCTTTTGAGTCCAAGCCAAGATGTTGTGAATTAGTAACTAAGATATAGACCCATCAAGGTGGAATCATTTACTTTATCATTATTCTCATGGAAGTTAAACTCTACAACTTTATTTGGTTGCCTTGATTTTTTTGGTTTACTAGTTTCTAAAGTTGAGTAATGACATGTTTGTGTGTGTGTGTGTGTGTTATTTAATACACTGTTGTTGCAGAGTGGTGGTCCATTCTAAGAGGTGTATTTGGGAAGAAAAGATAGTTTGAATACAAATTAGGATGATTCAAACTATATAATGCCAAGCCCCAAAGCCAATGTTACAACTCGTGTTCATCTTTTCAAGAAGTTTTATCTATTTGTGACTAATTTGGTTGCACTTTCAGGTACCTTGCAAATGTTGATAAGTTATAACTAACATTTATTCATTTTCATTTAAATGATGAAGTAAATATGGCATCTAATAGATTGAATTAGTTTCAATTCTCATCTAGCCTTGAAGTTACTAACATAATACAATAGTATTCTCTTCGACGTATGTTTCTTCTATTACATATGATATTCCATATTGGGCAGGTAATTGACATCACACACTTTTTCACTCAAATTTATATGAATACCTTAAAATAGCTCCCCCATTTATATAGTTGAAATGTTCCTCATCTTAATTTGGTTTGGGGTTATACCCCACCATTTAAATGATGAAGAGAATATGGCATCCACTAGATTGAATTAGTTTATGTGCTTATTTAGTCTTCAATTCATTAACACACTCTACTAGCATGTTGTTCTTATATTGGAATTATGTCAAATACTTTAAACATGAAGGAAAAAAACTCAACTAATCTAAATTTTTATGGAAGCTTCAACATGGTTCCCTAAAACCCATATAATCTTCATGTTGATATTGTCTCCATATGTGAATTGTTCCAAAGGTGGTCATAAGGATGGAACTTATGGCCATTAGAAATCTAACAAAGAACATGATTAGGTAAACTCACTCATGTTTTGTGATTGCTTGTTGAATGATGAAAAGACCTAATTTTGAACAAACAAAGATTGTAATTGAGAGAAAAATTACATACTACAAAGGTACCAGTCCTAGTAAACAAACTATACTACAGACAAGGACATAGAGAAAAACACCATGAATGCACATGCCACAGTTGTTACCTACCAATAAAATAGTAATATATCCAAATATTTTACTATAACCTTGATAAGTACACTTTCATGTGAAACATAATAAAATAACAAACATCTTACCCAATTTGGTTCATCTCTAAGATCTTTTCACAGTAAAATTGTGTTACCTAAGATGAAAAATCAATTTGGTGAAGAAAAGGGTTTATAATCATTCCCCCCTACACCAAGCACACCTCCAAGAATTTATGCTACCAATGTCATTGTTGAAAGAAAAATTGTTTCACAACCTCTAGTATCTTTTGATGGTACCTACATGGTAAGTAGGAATTTGACAATGAGAAACCATATTGATTACATAATATATAGTATATAGTTTGTTGTTAGAACCTAAAATGGTGAACCTCAATCTTTAAACATACAAATCACCTTTCCATAGATTTTTTTTTCTAAATTTCTAGATCAAGATACCATCCAAAATGTCACTTCAAGAGAAAGAGGAATTTGAAGTCCCCACATGAACTAGTGTCCAAGTCTACATGGTTGTATGTACATCCTAGAGACCAGAATCTATATCCTCAACAGAATGAATCCGCTTTTGAGTCCAAGCCAAGATGTTGTGAATTAGTAACTAAGATATAGACCCATCAAGGTGGAATCATTTACTTTATCATTATTCTCATGGAAGTTAAACTCTACAACTTTATTTGGTTGCCTTGATTTTTTTGGTTTACTAGTTTCTAAAGTTGAGTAATGACATGTTTGTGTGTGTGTGTGTGTGTGTTATTTAATACACTGTTGTTGCAGAGTGGTGGTCCATTCTAAGAGGTGTATTTGGGAAGAAAAGATAGTTTGAATACAAATTAGGATGATTCAAACTATATAATGCCAAGCCCCAAAGCCAATGTTACAACTCGTGTTCATCTTTTCAAGAAGTTTTATCTATTTGTGACTAATTTGGTTGCACCTTCAGGTACCTTGCAAATGTTGATAAGTTATAACTAACATTTATTCATTTTCATTTAAATGATGAAGTAAATATGACATCTAATAGATTGAATTAGTTTCAATTCTCATCTAGCCTTGAAGTTACTAACATAATACAATAGTATTCTCTTCGACGTATGTTTCTTCTATTACATATGATATTCCATATTGGGCAGGTAATTGACATCACACACTTTTTCACTCAAATTTATATGAATACCTTAAAATAGCTCCCCCATTTATATAGTTGAAATGTTCCTCATCTTAATTTGGTTTGGGGTTATACCCCACCATTTAAATGATGAAGAGAATATGGCATCCACTAGATTGAATTAGTTTATGTGCTTATTTAGTCTTCAATTCATTAACACACTCTACTAGCATGTTGTTCTTATATTGGAATTATGTCAAATACTTTAAACATGAAGGAAAAAAACTCAACTAATCTAAATTTTTATGGAAGCTTCAACATGGTTCCCTAAAACCCATATAATCTTCATGTTGATATTGTCTCCATATGTGAATTGTTCCAAAGGTGGTCATAAGGATGGAACTTATGGCCATTAGAAATCTAACAAAGAACATGATTAGGTAAACTCACTCATGTTTTGTGATTGCTTGTTGAATGATGAAAAGACCTAATTTTGAACAAACAAAGATTGTAATTGAGAGAAAAATTACATACTACAAAGGTACCAGTCCTAGTAAACAAACTATACTACAGACAAGGACGTAGAGAAAAACACCATGAATGCACATGCCACAGTTGTTACCTACCAATAAAATAGTAATATATCCAAATATTTTACTATAACCTTGATAAGTACACTTTCATGTGAAACATAATAAAATAACAAACATCTTACCCAATTTGGTTCATCTCTAAGATCTTTTCACAGTAAAATTGTGTTACCTAAGATGAAAAATCAATTTGGTGAAGAAAAGGGTTTATAATCATTCCCCCCTACACCAAGCACACCTCCAAGAATTTATGCTACCAATGTCATTGTTGAAAGAAAAATTGTTTCACAACCTCTAGTATCTTTTGATGGTACCTACATGGTAAGTAGGAATTTGACAATGAGAAACCATATTGATTACATAATATATAGTATATAGTTTGTTGTTAGAACCTAAAATGGTGAACCTCAATCTTTAAACATACAAATCACCTTTCCATAGATTTTTTTTTCTAAATTTCTAGATCAAGATACCATCCAAAATGTCACTTCAAGAGAAAGAGGAATTTGAAGTCCCCACATGAACTAGTATCCAAGTCTACATGGTTGTATGTGCAATATATTCTACTTTGCAACCAAAACTTATTCAAGAGCATGCAAATTATTGAAAATTCAGAAGTTTAACCTTATCATTTATTACTTAAACAACTATTCTCTTGTATCTATAAATCCCCCAAAAAAGGTCCTACCTTTACTAGTGAGTCATAAGAGATCATCACATGATAAGATGTGCAAATTTGTAACCTAATCAAGCTCAGTGATAAGGTATCTAGTCTCCCAAATTTCCAATGCATGTTTACATGAATTCATCTTTTCAAGAAGCCTATGCCAATATATATATTATTATATATATGTAATTATAAATCAGACCTATGCATATTGAAATCCATAGCTACTATGTAAATTTGGACCTGGTCCCCTTCCTGATGCTCTAAATGGGAAATATACCTTTCATTCTGATAATTATAAAATATTATAATCTAATGAAAATAGAATCTAGATTTTGAAGCTACAAGAAAGTGAAACACAATAACAGAATCCAAAAGGATTTTTTTTAATAATTAATTATTTTATCTCTAGAAAGACTAAGCAATCTATGTATATTGTTGTGATTGAAAAGTATAGTCAACTAAAATAAATAATAAGGGGAACTTAGGATATCTAAGATTCTAACCTATGAGCTAGGGAATCACTACATATATACTCTAAATGGGGATGATTTGGCACTATGGTAAACTATAGTAGTTTATGGATCAAATATTGTACTCCTTACATGACTACCTAAAAAATTATGGTAAGCAAAAGTAGCTACAAAAGGGGATATTAGAGTGCATAAATAGCATCAAAATGGAAGGTTAGAGTGTCTCCTAATCTGACATAAACTGCACTATATCAAAAGTGAAGACTTAATGTGGAAATGGATTGGGACTTTTAATGTGGTGTAGTTTAAAGGTTTGATATCCTACTTCATACTAGATTTCCTAAATAAAGAAGTCAGGAAAATTGGATTCTAAAGATAGCTAAGTTAAAATATTAGAGATTTTACACCTCGCACTACATACAAAAATAATTATGAACCCTCACAATTGATGTGGTATACTTTGCAGATCATGTATCCTACTTTGTAAAGGAGCACCTAAAATGTGTAGTAAGTAGAATTAGCAACTAAAAGACAACTTGTGATACAACTAGTGTGTGACCCACAATGGGCATATAGTCAATTGAGAAGATTTGATTCATAAAAGTGTAAGTAGATTGACTTGGCTAGATGTGAATTTTGTGATGTATTTTCTGAGTTCAATATCCTACTCCTAAAGGTTTTCCAGAAGAAGCTTATAGATATCCAATGGAGGAGTTGTCTTCTAGACTTTTATTTAGTGCCATTGAGTTTAAACAAATCAGACAACTCCTTGTAGTAATGAAAATGTACATAATACAAATGGAATTTGTTTCCAGTCTAAGCCATGTATAAAAGGGTTTTTTAAATCTAGGTAGAAATAAGGACTCCTACATGCAGTGCACCAAGATGGATGTGAAAGAAGAGAAAAACTAAAACAAATGAAAGACATGAAATAAGCCAAAACATGATATTTACACAACTTCTTATTTAAGCATCTTCTAAGTATGCACATCAGATAAAATGAAACCCACAAAAGCACCGATATATTCAACTTTGTAAAATCAATTGAAGGTTAGCCCCTTTTTCTATTGAAGAGGGGTTTTAGTAAACTCTTTCTACTATCATGGGGCAATATGGAAGGCACCTAAATAGGAAAAAAAATTTCCAAGGTTCACTTCTAATAGATTGTCATAGGATTTAGGTTTTGGAGTAGAAAGGAACCTTTTTCTCCCAAAAACATTCTGCTCCAACCAAAGAAAACCTTTTGTTGTTTATTTTTGCAATACAAAAAAAATTGTAAATGCATATTGTAAATTGACAAAAAGCAATCATTTTCTACCTAGAAAGCACAATAGTTTTAGGCCTTACCTTTGTAGTGTCTAATCCCCTGATTTTCTTGGTTTTTTTTAGGGTTTTCATTTTTTCCTTGGTTTCCATCTTGGGCCAATCTGTCTCCCAATCATGATTTTATTCTTAAATTCATTTCCCTTGCTCAATAAATTGGTTATGTTCTTTTACCATTATAAATTTATATAAATTTTAATTTCATAACCCCTTTATTAAAAAAAATATTAGAATCTCCACATTATAGCTCGACACCTTTCACAACAATCCCCAGTTCATACTTTTAATCCGATTGGTACCAATGTATGGGAGAATTACTTTTGTGATGTTATATATATGAAGTATTAGTAATGTGAGTGAAATAAAATAGATAGATCAAAAATTTAGACCAGGAAAATTTGTAAAGATGATAAATTGGAAAAATCCCCCCAGTCCCTTCAATGGTCCATTACCACCAAAAGAATCTTTGGGAAAGAATTATAATTTCACATTAACATTTGGTATTTTTTTGTGTTACATATTAGATAGGACCCCACCTCACCTTTTTGAACAAGAGGGAAACAATAACCTTGGGTGCTTAACTCTAGATCAATTGTACAACATTCACATGATTTCTTCAAAATAACATAAAAGAATGGTGGATTTTCCACACCTATTGTACCTTTATGGATGTCTATGTCATTCTTCACCTCCAATTTGTATAGAAATAATTCATACAATGAAAATACTATGACAATAATTTTATGAACATATAAATAAATAATTTCAAATTATTTTATATTTCTCCCATATATTAGGCTTAGCCTTGGAACCTATAGAATAGATTTTGGCTCATCAATGGTGTAATTTTAGTACTAGTGAGAAGAATTAATTAGATGGACATTTGAAGTACTATTGAAGGATTAAATGCAACAACCTATGCAATAAAATACCACAAGCCTCCTATGGAAATATTGTCATTTTTCAAGTTGTCTAAAACTTAAGATATTTCAGGCTTCTATGACACTGATAGGTTGTTGAACATCAACATCCAAGAGCTCTACAAAAAGGTGTTAATATGATTTAGAACAATAGAGAGGGGGGGTGAATGATTTTTTCTTAGGTCTAGATGTATAAATTAAACTTTTAAACACTTCAACAACTCAGATCTAACAACCAATAGCTACTCGATCATTACAGAATGTATACCAGAAACATATAAAAGTACAGTCCGCTATCCAATAGTATTTAACTTGAAAAATATAGAAATGTTCAAACCAAAATATTCACACAAGTATTGACACCAGGATTTATAGTGGAAACCCAATTTGGGAAAAACCACTTTGTAATATGCTACTGATATTTTCACTCTTCTGAAGTGATCTCTATGAAAATCCAACCCTGTCAAAGGTTTACAAAGACACTGCTAGGTGTGACCTAGTTAAAGGATTTCAACCACCTTGTTAGGAGTGCACCTTGTTAAAGGACTTAAGTACATTCCATTAGAATGAAACCTTGATTAAAGGATTTATACAATGACTATTAGGTCAACCTTGATTAAAGGATTTAAACTGATACAATGGTTAGAAAGTAACAACAATGTTTGATCTGAAAACATACAACTCACTTTGAAAATAATAGATCCAATTCTTATATATGTTGGCTTACTAATTGGGATCCATTTCCATCTTCATCACTGATCTTTTCAAAAATCCCTTCAAGAAATCACAACTCCTCCTTCAACTTTTTCTGCTTATTCAGTCAATAATAACAACAACTCCAGCATACTGCTTCAACCTCACAATTAGGTTTCCTTAATACCTCTTCAATAGGTAGATCCATCTTTTGTCACTTGATCTCCTCTGTAGATCTTAGGGTTAGGTAAGATTCCTCAAATCCTTCCAACATTATGTTCTTCATCCATCCTTCTAGAAACATCTCTAATCTCTTTATGGAATCACAATAAAATAGTTTACTATGTATTAAATGCTCCATACATTCAATAAATAAAGTAAACATGATTTACATAATCCAAGAATTCAAACATGTTGGCTAGGAATCTAAATTCCTCAAATATAAATTACTAATGTTCATTCAATACTATTTTTAACTCCTCAATCATCACTTGAAACTATTTCCCTTGGCTAATATTGTCTTCCTTGGAAATAAACTAATGTTCATTCAACACTAAATTTACTTGGCATATACTGGCTCGATCGAGACTAACATCACTTGGCTTAAACTAGATTTCTTAACTTTTTCTTAGTTAAGTCTACTTGTTCAGTCTTTCTTCTCACTTAGATAAAAAAATACATTATCTTATCATTATGCCACATAATCAAGTACCCATTTAATTATCAAGATAACTCAACCTTTCTCTAGGTGCTATTGTTATCACCCTTGCCCTAATCCTTCTCAACAAATAAATAGATATAGTACTTTATTAGATAGCAATAGTCTTACTAGTTAAGGTTTGACATCAATGATAATACAACAATTGCTTCAATTGCAGTTTCCAACAATCTCCCTCTCTAGCACTGATGGCAACACCATATGAATAACACATGATTCACCAATCAATCCAAAACTTATCTTTTCATCAGAAATATTTATAATATCCTTAGCTTCATTCTGATTTTGAATCACTTAGCCTTGCTTGCTTGACCATCCACACAGTAACTTCCACTGAATCTTTTATGTGTTCCTTTCCTTTGAATCTCTCCCTCTTACTTGATCTTCCATGAAATCTCACCATGTGTTTTTATCTTACTTGTCTTTCTCTTTAACAATAATGCCAAAGCAACAACTTAGAACATGCATCTTTCAGATGTAGATGTCATCTTGTCAGTTTAGTGACAATATTACTCCTTCTGTCATCTTTGCCTATGACTGATTATCATCTTTTTTGTACTTGTCACAACTCTAGGTTTCTCCTAAAGTGTGACCTTTTCTACATCAATTTGTCAGATACTCTTTGTGGCACATTTGATGCAGTGCTCCTAGCTTGACTAGGAAGCCTCAGTGAGGGGAAGAACCCCTAATTTTCCTCTCATATATTCATAAGCTTCCTTAGGTAAGGCTTTGGTGAATATGTCTGCTAGTTGTTCCTTTGTATTCACATATTCCATTATGACCTCTTTATCTCATACCAATTCCCTCAAGTAATGATACTTGATGGCAATATGTTTATCCTTTGTGTGCATCACTAGGTTCTTTGATATGTTGATAGCACTTGCGTTGTCATAGTAGATGACAACTGGTTCAGTGATCTCTTCTTTCATGCCTATCAACAACTGCTTAATCCATATCAGGTTTGAGCAGTTCATTGCAGTAGCTACATACTCGGCTTCAGCTGTAGATTGGGAAATGCAATTTTGTTTCTTTCTTGTCCAAGAAATTGATCTCTATCCAATAAAGAAATCTCCACCACTAGTACTCTTTCTATAATCCACATTTCCTACCCAATCTACATCAGTATAGACTCTCAGTTAAAATATTTCATGCTTCTTATAGTACAGTCCATAATCAGCAATCCCTTTCAAATATCTCATTATCCTCTTCACAGCCATCATATGAGTTTCCTTAGGATTGGAAGATAATCTTGCCACAATCCCAAGTGCTAGAGCAATATCTGGTCTGTTGTGAACAACATATTGCAGCTTTCTAATCGTGGACCTATACAAAGTTTGGTTTACTTTAGCAACATCATCATTTTTATACAATTTTTGTCTAGTGGCCATGGGAGTACTTACTAGCCTTGAATCCTCCATACCAAAGGTTTTCAGTATCTCTTTAATATATTTAGACTATGTGATGAAAATGCCTTTCTCCATCTGATAGACTTGTAAACCAACAAATAATTTTATCTCCCCAAACATTGACATTTCAAATTCAGTTTGCATCTCATTTGAAAATTTCTTACACAGGGCATCTTTTCCACCAAATATGATATTGTATCATCTTAAAATAGAAGCACATCCATCTTGATAGGTTTAGCACCCTCTTTTAGTACATTTATCATGATAGACTTGCATTTAGGATGCATTCTGCACTTATCTTCTTTATTCTAGGTGAAATTAGGGTTAGGATCCTGAGGATTCTCATTAATTTCCCTCTTTCATGGCTCTATTTTCTAGGTAGGAATTATAAATAGGTCCTTTTGGCCTTCATCATAGTCATCATAGGATTTTATTCCTATCCCTGGCATTCTGTCCCCTTCTGCTATCATCTCTAGGTCTCCGAACATCCCCAGGACCTCCTGTCTTGATTCTGGCTGGATTTGGGCCGACAGGGTCAAAGTCAAGGTTGATCATGACTAGGTCATGATTGAGCTTGACCTTGAATAGGTTAGGATTGAGCTCATACCTGACTAGGTCAAGATCGAGCTCATTTTTTACCTCCTCTAGAATTTGTGCCCCTTTCTCAAATTTGGTCCCGACGGGCCCCGAAAATAATGTCGGGCCCTTGGATCTGAGTGCGAAAAGGTTTTAATTCAAAATTCATTTAATTTTTTTCCCTCCTTAGTTGGTTATTTTGATTGGTCCTTAATTCAAGGTGAAATTTGAATTACGGGTCCTCACATTGCTCTAGGAGCCTCACCTTGAAACCTCTATATAAAGACTCTCATTTGCATTCATTTTCACCAAGCAATTTCATGATCAAGTGCTCTCAAGGAGACAATTTCATGAACAAGAAGATTTCAAGAAAGCAAGGAATGGTGAAGATGCAAGATGGCAAGAGGATGATATAGAAGATCAAGCCATTTTTGACATCAAGCATCTTTGTGAACACATACTTAGAGCAAGAGAGATCCTTTCTTCCTTGATCCACCATTATCAATTTTTAAGCATTCAAAGATACAATCATGGAGTAGCAATTACGGATTGTGAGTTGGGTAGAAGTACTTTAGCCTTGGGGGCTTGGTATGCTTTTCTATCTCATTCAAATCTATGCATTGTTGTTTCATACATATTCATGCTATGGTTTTGATCTAGAGGATTAGATCTTGGCATTACACTTTCAATACATACACACAAACATTCTATTTCAATCGGCTATTTGTGGAGGTGGAGATCACCAAAATGGGGGTTTGACTAAGGCAAAACCATATATAGCCACCCCAAAAACCCCCCTTTTCAAATATCTATAGTCGTTGTTTTGGGAATTAGAGGACAAATCTGAGTACCCTTTTCGCCAAACTTCTGAGATCTACGAACAAAGTCAAAATTGACCTTCAGAATAAAAATGTAGCCTTTGACCTTTTATGAGGGTCAAAGAGTACCTGCTTCCAGAAAGATGAAATTTTTTTGGGTTTTCTTTGTCTCGGCTTCCTAATCCCAGATCTGGTTGCAGAATCCTCTGAAACTCCGCACAGGCTCCAAAAAATGGGTATTTCTAAATCAATTTCATGATGAGGTATGTATCTTGACCTAGTTAACTTTCAAGTATTTCCAATTTTTCTTATGTTATTTCAATTCAAAACAAATATATTACAAATGAATAGTGTTGAATGTTAGGTGCATTGTTAAGGCTCCATTTTTCACCTATTTATTTTGGTGAACCCATTTACAACAACTCTTTCTTTTATGGTGTTAGATTTAAATCTTGTATGCTTATAAGATTAGATTTCTTGCATTTATATCTGAAAATACAAAAAAAATTGCAAAATTTCTTTAAAAATATAAAAACATTTACATTTTTCATGCTTTTAGTATTCAACATGTATGATTCTTGTTTTGAGCACTTTCATGAGGCTTTTGTTGTTCAAGAGGATAGATCCCTTGATGAGGTACATGGAAGTGAGAATGAAAATTGTTCGAAGGAGATCTCCATTGATCCTATTCCTATTTCATCTTCCTCTACAACCTCTTCAATTGACATTTACAAAGATAAGTTAGGGATTGATGTTAATTCTTCTCCTAATATATGTCTTTTCAATGAGCCTATTTTACAATACAATTTACCTTCTTTCCCCTTTAGGGATCAAGCTTTAATGACTTATGACACTCCTATAATGTGCTTTATAGATAGGGATGATAGTCCTCCTATTTGGGATGAACCTTTGGATTTGGATGTCGATTACTCTCTTCCTCAACAAACCATTATGGATAATCCTCCTATTTGGGATGAACCTTCATACTTGGATGTTGATTACTCTCTTCCTCATGAAACCATTATGGATAATCCTCCTATTTGGGATGAGCCTTTAAAATTGGATGTTGATTACTCTCTTTCTCATGAAACCATTATGGATAATCCTCCTATTTGGGATGAACCTTTGGATTTGGATATTGATTACTCTCTTCCTCATAAAGCCATTATGGATAATTCTACTTTTTGGGATGAACCCTTGGATAAATACATTGATTTGTCCCCTCCTTGTGAAGAATTTTTGATACAAGCGGATGACATATTCTCTAAAACACACTTCCCTTATACAAAAGAAGATGACATTATAAATCCTTCGCCTCCATTTGGGACTCCGTCTAGTGATGAGACATTAGCAGAGAAAGATATGAATACCCTTAATGCTCTTCCTCTTAGTGGTGATCTTATGGGAAATCAAGATCCTACCTTACAACATTCTTACCATAGTATTACTTATATCTATTCAAACCCTTTTCCAACTATGGTTCCAAGTGTTCCTCTAGTTGTGTCTTCCATTCATATCACTTCCTACACTTTTACCAGTGTTCCTGATCTTCCTAATCCTAATCCTATCTTTCCTAATCTGATTCCTAATTCTCCATCTGTTATTCCTAGTTCTTCCCACACTTATGTTGAGGTTCAAACTATGGTTCATGATGTAGATGTGCAAAGATTCTTCAAAGTACCTTCTCCATATTATCTGATCCATAAAGATAAGAGAAAAGAAACTTCTCCTTTGAGATTTATTCATAATTTTACCCCTCATTCATATATAACATAGATATTTCTTCTTGTCTTTTAGAATCCATTATATTCCTGCTTTGAGCTTAATTGGTTATTTTTTCATGGTGTGTATTATGATACCTTTTCATCCATTGCTCTCTTCTATTATTTAGGATATCTTTTCTAGGACATGTGTTTTGCAAAGGTATCCCTTGCCTTTCATCCTTGGGGGGCAAGGTTCTCCCTTCTCTCTCTTTGTCTAGGAAATTGCTTTCCTTAGCTTAGTGGTACTTGTTTATATTGCAATATTATTTCATCATATTGATAGATGTTTTGACTATGGATAACCTTCTTATATGATAATTTGTTGTCCTAATTTGGCACTTCTTCTCTATGTTGCAAATTATGTTCTTTATAAACTCTTACCCTTGCTTTGGTGTTAGAGTTGATTTACTTCATTCCAAAGATTCCTTTTCCTCTTGTTTATAAGGGGGATTGATGATTGAATCTTTTTTCCCATTGTTGCAAGATGATATTTTATCTAAAGTACTCATCTTTGGTGGGGGTCTTCTTGATAAGATCTCTTTTCATTTGAGGATCCTTTTCCATGAGTGACAAATCTTTTTCACGATTATCTATACTCTTGGATGTAGGAGTCAATATCCCTCACTAAGAATATGGTCTAAATTGTTGCTAAATAGGATATCCCCTTTCATTGTGAAGTAGGTATCCTCTTCCATCTTTGTTCCTACACTTGGGGGGCAAGGATGTCATCTCCTTCTTTTTTGTCTTTCTAGGATTCGCCTCTTTCCTTGATTAAGAAGTATCTATCTATTATGTGATATCCAATCATACATGAAAATTTTGGTTTACACTAGGGATCTATGTCCTTGATAACAACCTCTTTTGTTGTTTGACATTGGGTTTCCATGGTTGATATATTTCTCACCTTGGAAATTGAATAGTGTGCTATCCCTCACAAGGGTTACTTTTTTTCACTTCTTACATGATATCTCTTTGCATTTCTCCCTTCCATGGCCTCATAGGAGCTATGTCCTTCTTGGCTTGGATTGGGTGTTGTTTGTGGATATTGTCTTGATGTTGCAAAAGGCTTTATCCTTGTTCTTTCCTTTCCTTAAAATGTCAAAATAGTATGTTTTTGTTTCCAAGCGTGTCGCTTCAATTTCCTCTCTTCTCAGCATCTTGCTTCCTTGTTTCGAATATAAAAATGGTAAGAATGAGTAAGTATTTCTCTCTTTTTCTCATTTATAACTTCAAATTAGGGTTTCCTTAGGGTAAACTCAAATTTTCCTTTCTTCTTCATTTAGACAAACATCCACTCTTTTCATCATAACTTGAGTTTGGTAACTCCATTTTTAGTGTCGTCAATAGTGTTGGAATCATGATTCAGATACCTAAATCCTTGAACTAGTTTAGGAAGGTTGGTAATCCTTCTAATTGGTTTAGGAAAGAACTTTTCAACACTCTACATCTCTAGTATATAGAGTTTTTCTTATCACCTTGTTTCACCCTTCTGAAGTAGAAAAGCCGAAACAAGGGGTGCATAAAGGGGCTCTATACACTTCTCAAATTAACATATAGTAAACTTTAGGTGATTTATGTATTTTCATTAACCTTGTGTGTTGCAGGTTCTAACAGCTTTCTACAAGATTTTTACATTGAGGACTTGGCTATATCCTTTTTATTTACTATGATGTTTTCTTACTTTAGCTTGTATATTCACGTAGCATCATATCTAAGCTAAAGTGGGAACTTCCATCTTGATAGGTTTAGCACCCTCTTTTAGTACATTTATCATGATAGACTTGCATTTAGGATGCATTCTCCACTTATCTTCTTCATTCTAAGCTAAATTAGGGTTAGGATCCCGAGGATTCTCCTTAATTTCCCTCTTCCATGGATCTATTTTCTAGGTGGGACTTAGAAATAGGTCCTCCTATCCTTCATCACAGTCATCATAAGATTTTATGCCTATCCTTGGCATTCTGTCCTGTTCTGCTATCATCTTTAGGTCTCTGAACATCCCTGGGACCTCCTATCTTGATTCTAGCTGCATCTGGGCCCACAGGGTCAAAGTCAAGGTTGATCCTGACTAGGTCAGGATCGAGCTTGACCTTGACTAGGTCAGGATTGAGCTTGTACCTAACTAGGTTAGGATTGAGCTTATTTTTGACCTCCTTCAGAATTTGTGCCCCTTTCTCAAATTTGGTCCCGACAGGCCCCAAAATCAATGTCGAGCCCTCAAATCTGAGTGTGAAAAGGTTTTTATTCAAAATTCATTTAATTTTTTTCCCTCCTTAGTTGGTTATTGTGATTGGACCTTAATTCAAGGATAAATTTGAATTATGGGTCCTCACATTGCTCTAGGAGCCTCACCTTGAAACCTCTATATAAAGACTCTCATTTGCATTCATTTTCACCAAGCAATTTCATGATCAAGTGCTCTCAAGGAGACAATTTCATGAACAAGAAGATTTCAAGCAAGCAAGGAATGGTGAAGATGCAAGATTACAAGAGGATGATATAGAAGATCAAGCCATTTTTGACATCAAGTATCTTTTTGAACACATACTTGGAGCAAGAGAGATCCTTTCTTCCTTGATCCGCCATTATCAATTTTCAAGCATTCAAAGATACAATCATGGAGTAGCAATTATGGATTGTGAGTTGGGTAGAAGTAATTTAGCCTTGGGAGCTTGGTATGATTTTTTATCTCATTCAAATCTATGCATTGTTATTTCTTACATATTCATGCTAGGGTTTTGATCTAGAGGATTAGATCTTGGCATTACACTTTCAATACATACACACACACATTCTATTTCAATCGGCTATTCATGGAGGTGGAGATCACCAAAATGGGGGTTTGACTAAGGCAAAACCCTATATAGCCACCCCAAAAACCTCCTTTTTCAGATATTTACAGTTGTTGTTTTAGGAATTAGAGGACAAATCTGAGTACCCTTTTCGCTGAACTTCTGAGATCTGTGAACAAAGTCAGAATCAACCTTCAGAATAAAAATGTAGCCTTTGACCTTTTATGAGGGTCAAAGGCTACCTACTATCGAAAAGACAAATTTTTTTTGGGTTTTCTCTATCTCAGCTTCTTGATCCCAGATTTGGTTGCAGAATCCTCTGAAACTCCACACAAGCTCTAGAAAATAGGTATTTCTAAATCAATTTCATGATGAGGTATGTATCTTGACCTAGTTAACTTTCAAGTATTTCCAGATTTACTTATGCCATTTCAATTCAAAAAAAATATATTACAAATGAATAGTGTTGAATGTTAGGTGCATTGTTAAGGCTCCATTTTTCACCTATTCAGATATCATCTACAAAAATATTTTCTAACAAGATTCCTTTACCTTCCTCATCTTTCACATATAGATTGTTGGTGTCATTTGTCCTTGAGAATCCAATCTGTATCAAGTAATTGTGCAGCCTCTCATACCATGCTCTGGGGGCTTGCTTAAATCCATACATCACCTTATTCAGTTTGCAAACCATGTGTCTCTTGTTTGGATCAACAAATCCTTCAAGTTGTTCAATGTACACTTCTTCAAATATACCATTTAAAAATGCAAACTTGACATCCATTTAGTATACCTTGAAATCTCTATAGGCAGTATATGCAAGTAGAGTTCTCACTCCTTCTAATCTTACTACAGGGGAAAATGTCTCCCCATAGTCTATTCCTTCTTCTTGTGCATAGCCCTTGCATACCAGCCTTGCTTTGTTCCTTGTGATTTGTCCATGTATTGAGCTTGTTTTTGAATACCCATTTTGTTCCAATGACATTTTTGTTTTCTGGTCTCGGCACTAGAGTCCAGGTATCATTCTTTTCTATTTGGTTTATCTCCTCATTCATGGCTTGAATCTAGTCTTCATTTTCTAGTGCCTCCCTTGTTGTCTTAGGCTCAAATTCACACAATAAACATGTAGGATCTCTTAACTTGCTTCTGGTCAAAACTCTAGTTTCTTTGTCTCCAATGATTTTTTCAGGCTTGTGATGTCTCCTTACATATTGTGCCAAAATAGGTTCTACTTTCTTTTCTCCTTTCTCTTTAGGTTCATCAATAAGATTGTTAGCTTCAACCTTTGATTTCTCAGCAACCTCTTCCTGATACTCGGCAGCATCCTCCTATTGCTCGGCATTATTTCCCTGATGCTCAACATTGCTTACCCAAGACTCTGCATCAAGTGCAAGTGTGTCACTTGCCTCTCCTTCTTCTATATAGACAAATGACATAAGGTAGGGGTCAAGAGGGGAAAATAATGGCACACCCTAATGATCCAGCCTACTCAACAACACACGGAAGCAAATAACAATATTGTGAGAGAGAGAATGCAGGATCTTTCATTAATTTTCATCAAATAGAATCATACATGTTAGGCTATAAGGCCTTCTCAGTTAGGGCCAGATATTACAATGAATTATAGAAGTCCTCAAACATGTGAGGATCTACCAACAATCTCCAATCTATTATCTTCTTACTTCTATCTTAAACTCCCCCAAACTACAACCAAACAACTACATTTATACAAGAGTCTACTGAGTTGAGTTGGCCTTTAGATCCATAATCAATGGAAGAAATGGTCATATCTAAGACCACACACTTCCTAATTATGGATTCTAGCATTAAATCCATGACCCATAATAAATGCACAAGTCGGCCCAATAGAAACTCAAAAGAAACTACTCGGTAAGCAAGGATGATCAAGCAACAGACAAGCATCACTGAGTGCCAGTGAAACAACCACCTACCTAGGAGATAACTAACCACACTTGGTAACCAAAGGAAACTGACCAACTACCGACCAACTTGGTCAAAGAAGGAACCAAGAAACACAGACAAACTCCAAAATGTTTTTGGTGACACACAATTGCCAAGGACCTGAGATGCTCCTACATTAGACACCTGGGGTTATTTTGAAATGATTCTTTGAATCATTTGGTAGGCATGATCCAAGCTACATCCAACTCAGACTGTGAAATCCATGAACTTTCTTCAATTGGTCTATTCTTCCACTATACCAGATATTCCATATATTATTTTCCTCTTGTACTCTTGCCAATTATTTTCTCCAAAATCTATTCAACTTCCTATTTCTACTTCTTAGGATATTCCATTAGTACTACCATGTCTTCATCAGGTTCATGATACTCATACAAATCAGCAAGGTTGAAAATAGGTGATATGTCCATGTCATCAGGTAACTCAATTTCATATGCATTTCCATTGTCAAATTTCTTCAAAATCTTGCAAGGTCCAAACTAATTCATCTTCAACTTCCCATATGTTTCAACAGGATATTGACCTTTCTTCAAATGAACCATCACTTCATCACCAACATCAAAAGTGTTATGTCTCCTTGATCTATCAATTCTATCTTTGTATTTCTGATTACTCTCTTCTAGCTTTAGCTTCACATCTTCATGTAATGTCTTCATGTACTCATCAAATTTTACTCCTTTAGCACTTCTCTTACTTTCATCAGCAATCTCTCTCAAATCAGATATACCTCTTGGTTGTATGCCACTCACAATCTCAAATGGTGTGTTTCTAGTACTCATATTCACTGAATTATTGTATGCAAATTTTGCTTGTGCCAATGCAAAATCCCAATTACTCGATGTGTCTCCAACTAAACATCTCAAAAGATTTCCCAAACTTTTGTTCACAACTTTAGTCTGTCCATCGGTTTGTGGGTGAAATGTAGAACTGCATTTCAACTCAATGCCAAATTTCTTTCAAAGGGTCTTCCAAAAGTATCCAACAAGCTTACTGTCTCAGTCAAAGATAATACTCCTTGGTAATCCATGCAATCTGAAAATTTCCTTAAAGAAAAGATCAGTTACATGTACTACATTTGATGTCTTTCTAAAAGGCATAAAATGTGTCATCTTACAAAATCTATCCACAACAACAAATATAGAATCATTACCTCTTATTGTCTTTGGTAAGCCAAGAACAAAATCCATATTGATGTCAATCCAAGGTTTCTCAGGTACAACAATCAGTACATACAATCCAGTATTCTAACTTACTCCTTTTGCAACTTGACAAATTCCACAACTTTTCACAAATTTCTGAACATCTTTATACAACTGCGGCCGATAGTATTTCTCCTTAAGAAAATTTCATGTTTTATCAATACCAAAATGTCCATCCAAACCACTACTATGCTTCTCCTTTATCAAATTAGTTCTCATTACTCCTCTCGGTATACACAACTAAATACCTTTAAACAACATACCTTCTTGAATAAAATATTCATCCCATTTAGTGTCTTGTTGATCTTGAACAGGTGCTTTGCACTTTCTCCACAGCTCAAAAAAATCAGGGTCAAACTCATAAGAATCTCTCATCTCATCAAAACCAAGAACCTCAATTTTTATCTCGGTCATCAAAGGTATTCATCTACTCAATGCATCAGCAACTCGGTTAGTGACTCCACTCTTATGCTTTATCAAAAATGTGTAACTCTACAAATACTCAACCCATTTCATATGTCTCTGATTCAACTTATTTTGACTACCCAAATACTGTAAAGCCTTATGATCTAGTAAACAACACAAATTCACTCAATATCAAATATTGTCTCCATTTCTTCAGTGCTTGAACAATAGCATAGAATTCTTGATCATACAAATAATATTTCCTTCTAACATCATTCAACTTTTCACTAAAGAAAGCAATAGGTTTACCTTCTTTACTCAACATAGCTCCAATTACACTTCCACTTGCATCACATTCCACTTGAAATACCTTACTAAAATTAGGTCATGCCAAAATAGGTAATTCAGCAACCTTCTGCTTCAGAGTCTCAAAACCTTTATCAACTCCATGTGTCCAATTGAATTCTCTTTTGTCTCCTCTCATAGTCTTAGTCATAGCATTAAAAATTGAACTAAAATTCCTTATGAACTTTTGGTAAAAACTTGCCAAACCATGAAATGATCTTACATCACTAGCATTCACAGTTGTAGGCCAATTCAAAATAGCTTCAACCTTTTTAGGATGCATCTTCAAACCATCAACTGAGATCACAAATCCCAAATACACAATCTCCTCTTTCATGAATGAACACTTTTTCAAATTTATCAACAATTTTTCCTTTTTCAATCTCTGCAAAACTTTTTTAACATGCAACAAATGTTCTTCTCTAGTCTTACAGAATATCAAAATGTCATCAAGATATACAATCACAAACTTACCCAAGAATTTCTTCAAAACTTCATTCATCAGCCTCATAAAAGTACTTGGTGCATTAGTTAAACTAAAAGGCATAACCAACCACTCATACAAACCTTATTTTGTCTTGAAAGTAGTCTTCCATTCATCACCTTCTTTAATTTTGATCTAATGATACCCACTTTTCAAATCAATTTTGGTGAAATACTTTGCTCTAGTCAAACTATCCATTATATCATCCATTCTCGATATAGGAAACCTATACTTCACTATTATCTTATTGATTGCTCTGGAATCAGTACACATTCTCCATTCTCCATTCTTTTTTGGTGCCAATAAAACAAGTACTACACAAGGACTCAAATTTTCTCTGATCAAACCTTTCTCTAGCAACTCTTGAATCTATCGGTTCAATTCTTGATTCTCGATAGGTGTCAACCAATGAGCTGCCTTATTCGGTAAACTAGCTCCAAGGATTAGATCCATACAATGATCAATGCTTCTCTTTGGTGTCAAACCATTAGGTGCATTATCAAAATGATTTCACTATACATGGTGAGTAACTTATCAATCTCCTCAGGAACATTATCCTATGTTTTCTTACTCAGTTTGTTAGGAATCACAGCAAAACATACATCATTCTTTTTCAAATCTTTGACAAACTTTCTTCCCTCCATCAAACAAACTTTCATAGATGTACAAACATTACTAACAGGTTCTTCCATCAATGGTAACAATATTTGTTTCTTTCCATTAGCCACAATAGTATACTTATGCAATCTCCCATCATATATAGCATGTCTATCATATTTCCAAGGTCTACCCAACAAAATATGACAACAATCCATAGGCATGATATCACATAACACCTTATCATAGTACTTTACAATCTTCAAATTCACATAACATTGTTCACTTACCAAGAGTGTATGCTCATCTTTGATCCATGAAATCTGATAGGGCTATGGATGTTCCAACCTTTTCAATTGTAATTTTGTGACCATTTTCTCAGATGCTAGATTCTTTGAGCTACCATTATCAATGATTACCTTCCAAACTTTATCAGAAACTCTACATCTGGTCTTGAACAAAATTTTCCTTACCGAATCTTCCTTTTTTCTTTCATTCCACAGTGCTCTCCTTACTATCAAGTTATTTTCTTTCTTAGGTTCATTCGATGACTCTTCTTGCACCAAAGCATTTCTACTGCTACCAGCCTTGTTACTAGCATGTGTACATTCAAAAGATATATGTCCTTCTTCTCCACAATTGTAACAAGTTCCTCAGAAACTTACTCTGCTATAACCACCTCGATAGTTACTACCTCTGCCTCTAGATGAATTTTCACCTTTACACTCAGTTTTTCCTTTGTCTAGACTTGTCTTTTCTAGTTCAAAACTACCATTTTCACCATTAGATCTACCTCTTCCTCTAGGGAATCTACCACCTCTCTTTGTCTTTTCTCATGTCTTTTGTTCAATTTCTCCTCAGATTTCAATGCAAATTGATAAGCCTCTTCAATGTTCTCCAACTTGACCAAACTAATTTCCTCTTGGATGGAAACTCTCAAACCATTCAGGTATCTAGCAATTCTTTCCACATCATCTTCATCATGTCCATATCTGATATCTAATCTATAGAATTTCTCAGTATATTCCTTTACTGAGCTATCTTTATGCTTCAAACTTTGCATTCACCTAACTAGGTTAATTTGATAATCACAAGGTAAGAACTTTCCTTTCAATTTATTCACCATTTTATTCCATACCTTGATTTTGTCTTTGCCTTTCCTTTTTCTATCCAGTTGCAGATGTTCCCACCATAAGGATGCATGGCTTTTCAACTTTGTGCTTGCAATCTTCACTTTCTTTTCTTCAGGAATATTTTCATACTCAAAATACTTTTCCATCTCAGTGATCCAGTCCACCAATTCATTAGAATCCAATTTTCCACCATACTTAGAAGGATTGAAATGTGGTGTAGACTTCATACTTGTCAAAGCCTTCAAAAATCTTTCTTCACCTTGATCCATAATAGGTGCAGGTTCTACATTCACCTATTCTTCCTCAATTTCATCATCACTAACATCTTCAAGATGTATGCCTCTTCTCTGGGCTGTTTCAATAGCTTCTAATATAGTAGCAATTTGTCTCAACATTTCTACCAATCCTAGATCCACATCTCACCTCCCATGAACCATCTTGACAACCCTCTACAATTGCAGGTCAGATTGCAATCTGCCACACCACAACAATTCAACTAGGGCTTCTCAAGAGGAGCCTACAAACCTAGATCCACAAACCTAGATCAAGATCTCACCTCGCTCTGATACCACTTGATGTAAGGTAGGGGTCAAGAGGGGCCAAACAATGGCACACCCTAATGATACAGCCTGCTCAACAACATGTGGAAGTAAATAACAACATAGTGAGAGAGAGAATGCAAGATCTTTCATTAATTTTTATCAAATAGAATCATATATGTCAGCCTGTAAGGTCTTCCCAGTTAGGGCTAGATATTACAATTAATTACAAAAGTCCTCAAACATGTAAGGATCTACCAACAATCTCCAATCTATTATCTTCTTACTTGTATCTACAACTCCCCCCAAAGTACAACCAAACAACTACATTTATACAAGAGTCTACTAAGCTGATTCGGCCTTCAGATCCATAATCAATGGAAGAAACGGTCATATCTGAGACCACATGCTTCCCAATGATGGATTCTAGCATTAAATCTATGACCCATAATAAATGCACAAGTTGGCCCAACAGAAACTCAAAAGAAACTACTTGGTAAGCAAGAATGACTGAGCAATAGACAAGCATCACCAAGTGCCAGTGAAACAACCGATTGCCTAGGAGATAACCAACCACACTTGGTAACCAAAGGAAACTGACCAACTTAGTCAAAGAAGGAACTAAGCAACATAGACAAACTCCAAAATGTTTTTGGTGACACAAGATTGCCAAGGACCCGAGATGCTCTTGCATCAACAAAAGATCTATAATCTTCTAGTTCTCTCTTTCTTTCTTGTTCATTTTTCTCTGCATATTCATCAACCTCCACATTTACACTTTCCACAATTTTGTTAGTGTTAGAGTTCAAACACTTGTAAGCTTTACTCTTTGTGGAATAACCTAGGAATATGCCCTCATCACTTTTAGCATCAAACTTTCCATTCCTATTGTCTTTTAGTATATATCATTTTCTCCCAAAAATTCTAAAGTATTTTACATTAGGTGTGTATTCGTGCCATAATTCATAAGGTGTAACATTTGTACCTTTTTTTATCTGTACTCAATTTAAGGTATAAATAGTTGTACTTAAAGCTTCTTTCTAGTAATTTTGTGTAACATTCTTCTCAATCATTAGTGTTCTTGCATAGTCCATGATAGATATGTTTCTCCTCTCTGCTATACCGTTCTATGGAGGTGTTCTAGGTGCAGACATCTATCTCTTGATTCCTCTATCATTGTAGAACATATTGAACTCATTTGATATGAATTCTCCACCTCAGATAGATCTCAAACACTTTAGGTTCCTACCTGTCTCCTTTTCAACCTTAGCCAAATACCACTTAAATAACTAAAATGCATCATATTTTTCTTTTAAAAACATTACAGTCATCAGTCTAGTGTAATCATCAACAAATAGAATAAAGTATCTAGCACCAAAATAGCTTTGTACAACCATAGGTCCACAAAGGTCAGTATGAACCAAATCTAAAACATTTTTAGAAGTAAAAGTCTTTCTCTTGAAACTAGACTTTGTCATTTTACCCTACTGACATTGTTTGCACATTACATTATCAGGTTTCTTCAATCTCGGTAGTCCTCTCACTTTCTTCTTTTTACTAATATCTACCAGATTTTTAAAGTTAACATGACATAGCCTCTTATGCCATAACCATATATCATCAAGTTGTGCAATCAAACATGTCTCCTTAGATAGGTCTAGATAGAACAAATTACCTCTTGTATGTTCTCCACTTCCAATTAGCTCACCAGTGGCATCAAATATTTTAGCCTTCCTGTGATGAAATTCCACTCGATAACTAGTGCTATTAAGTTGTGCAACACTTAGTAGATTATATTTAAGACCTTCAACCCAATAAGCATTTTAACAAGTGATCTTATCAGTCAGCTTAATTAATCCTTTACCCTTAACAAGACATGGTGCATCACTACCAAACTTAACACTTCTACCTTTGTAATGATCTACGGTATCAAACTTACTTTTGTCACCAGTCATGTGGTGTGAGCAACCACTATCAATAATCCATTTATCATTTTTTTTCACATAGGATACAAGTGCATTTTTCTCATCTTCATCAAACTCATCTTTCATAACAACATAGACTACTTCAATTTCAAAATCATCATTATCAGTGTCATTTTCTTCTTCAGCAATATAACAGGATTTCTTACCTTTATCTTTGTAGTCATTGTACCTTCGGTAACCTCTTTTTTCTCTCTTATCTTTGTGCTTTCTATCTCTTTCATCATCCTTGTCATCCCTGTCAAGACATCTTGTAGCTATATGACCAACTTTGTTGCATGAGAAACATATGATAGGGAGTTTACCTTTATACTTGCCTTTTCCTCTTTTCAATCTTCTGGCCATAAGAGCTTCAAGATCCTCTAGTTCTTCATCAGAAGTGTCACTATCACTTTCACTCTCACTGATGAATCTTTCTTTTTCTTTCTTAGACTTATTCAGAACCATTTGTGACTTAAATGTAGATTCAACATTAGTAACAGTGAGGTTATCATAATTAGAAAGCTCAAAAGCAGTAAGCTTACCAACAAGACTTTCCAGTGTTAGAGCATTACTAGGGTTACATCTAGATTCTTGAATTTCTAAAATTTTGATGGCAAAAATAGGACACAAAGTTCTCAATACTTTTCTAATAACAGTCTCATCATCAATAGTCCCATTAGCTCCTCTAATAGCATTTACAACCTCTTTTATCCTACCATAATATTGAGCAATATTCTCACCTTCTTGCATTTTCATTTCATCAAATTTACCTCTCAGGATTTCTGCTTTTGCCCTTAGTACATTTATGTCACCACCATAGATGTTTGCAAGAGTGTCCCACATTTTCTTTGCATTTGTGCAATCTTTAATGTCTTCAAATTCAGGATAACTTAAGGCAGATGCAATCTCTAACATTGCTTGGTTGTGTTCTTGTTTAGCTCTCATCTCCTCAGTAGTCAAGGGTGCAATAGGTGTAACATAGTCATGTTCAACATAATACTTCACTGAGTCACCAATACTAGCTAGATGTAGCTTCATCAGACTTTTCCATGCAGGGAAGTTCTCCTTATTCAGCTTTGGTACCTCCTTCTTATACATCTTGATCATTTACTTCAAGTACCTTTAAACTTGTTCTCTATAAGCACCAATAGCTCTGATACCAATTGTTAATATGATTTAGAACAATAGATAGGAGGGGTGAATCAGTTGTTCTTAGGTCCAGATGTATAAATTAAACTTTTAAACACTTCAAAAACTCAGATCTAACAACCAACAACTACTCAGTCATTACATAATGTATACCAAAAACATATAATAGTGTAGTCCACTATCCAACATTATTTAACTTGCAAAACACAGAAATGTTCAAACCAAAACATTCACACAAGTATTGAAACTAGGATTTATAGTGGAAACCCAATTTAGGAAAAACCACTTTGTAACATGCTACTGATATTTTCACTCTTCTGAAGTGAGCTCTGTGAAAAGCCAACCCTATCAAAGGTTTACAAACATGCTACTAGGTGTGACCCGGTTAAAGGATTTCAACCACCCTATTAGGAGTGTGCCTTGTTAAAGGACTTAAGTGCATTCCATTAGAATGCAACCTTGATTAAAGGATTTATACAATGACTGTTAGGTCAACCTTGATTAAGGGATTTAAACTGATACAATGGTTAGAAAGTAACAGCAGTGTTTGATCTGAAAACATACAACTCACTTTGCAAATAATAGATCCAATTCTTATATATGATGGCTTACTAACTGAGATCCATTTCCATCTCCATCATTGATCTTCTTGGAAATCCCTTCAAGCAATCACAACTCCTTCTCCTTCAACCTTTTCTACTTATTCAGTCAATAACAACAACAAATCTAGCATACTGCTTCAACCTCACACTTAGGTTTCCTTAATACCTCTTAGATAGGTAGATCCATCTTTTTCCTCTTAATCTCCTCTGTAGATCTTAGGATTAGATCAGATTCATCAAATCCTTCCAACATTATGTTCTTCATCCATCCTTCTAGAAACATCTCTAATCTCTTTATGGAATCACAATAAAATGGTTTACTGTGCATTAAATACTCTATACATTCAATAAATAAAGTCAACATGATTTACATAATCCAAGAATTCAAACATGTCGGCTAGGAATCTAAATTCTTCATCAAATGTAAATTACCGACACTCAGTCAATACTGTGTTCAACTCCTTGATCATCACCGCGTAGCTTGATTATCACTTGAAATTGTTTCCCTCGGTTAATACTGTCTTCCTCAGTAATAAACTAATGTTCGGTCAACACTAAATTTACTTAGCATATACTGTCTTGGTCGACACTAACATCACTCGGCGTAAACTAGATTTCTTCACTTTTTCTCGGTTAAGCCTACTTGTTCAGTCTTACTTCTCACTTAGATAAACAATACATTATCTTATCATTGTGCCACATAATCAAGTACCCATTGAAGTATCAAGATAACTCAACCTTTCTCTAGGTGCTATTGTAATCACCCTTTCCCTAATCCTTCTCAACAAACAAATAGATATAGTACTTTCTTAGATAGCAACAGTCTTACCAATTAAGGTTTGACATCAATGACAATACAACAATTGCTTCAATTATAGTTTCCAACAAAAGGATGATTCATTTTTGGAGCTACTCCAAGCTTTGAATGAATGTGAAGCATTGAAATCCTTAGATATCATTAGATTGAGGTGGAGTCTACCTGAAGTATCCAAGCTCTGAATCAGTGCAAAGTATTGAAATACTTTGATTTCAATAGATTGAGGTGGAAACTAATTGAATTAAATGAGATCGATAGTGCAATCATGATAAGCCCAACATTGAAAGGGCATCTTTTTAGCAATGTCAACTTGGTTCAAATGGAGTTAAACTCATTGTAGAGATGTTGAAGAAAATTAACGTTGTGAAGGAGTTAAACTTATCTCACTATCGTATAGGCACTGTTGGGTCTTCAACCATTTCTTCTTCTTGGAGGAAGTGAAAATTTGGGAAGACTCAATTGGGTCGAAAGGGGCCGAAGAAATGGCCAAGATGATTGAATTGAATTCAATCCTAAGGTTTCTGACCATAATGGATATGCAATCAATTACAACTTATCCCCTGGTTTCAGCTACTTTGGGAAGGAATATGAATGTGGAGCTTCATGTATGGAACACAAAGAGCAAAGAAAAACATGCCAAGGTGGTTGAGTTGATTCCATTGAATAGAATACTACTATAGAAAATCTAGATATAAGTGGAAATCATGTGAAATCTAAATATTCTCAAGAGCTCAGGCAAGTTCTTTAGGAATATAGGACTCTGAAACACTTGAATATGTCAAATACAAGCATGAGCGCTAAGGGTGTTTATTATATTGCAGTTGCTTTGTTTACCAACAAGAGCCTATAGTCCTTGCAACTTGAAAGGAACTCAATTGGGAGAGATGGAATTAAGAATTTACTATGCCCTCTAATTAGGTTCAAACCAGGCCAAGTGCAAGCAAACAATTCTTTGAAATCTTTGTCCATTGGCGGGCCTCAGAATAAAATGGGTAGTGTAAATGATCTCTTCAAATGTAATTTTTCTTAAATTTTCTATGCTTGATGATGAGAGCATGAGTTCAGTTGATTTCATTGAAATTATCAAATCCCTTCAAAGAAACACAACTTTGAAAGCTTTGATTTTTAAGGGATGTAAAGGAGTTGTAGGAGATGCAGTGCTCAAAGCTATGCTACATGCATTGCAAGTGAATATATGGCTTGAAGAGATAGATCTTAGTGGCATTCCTCTTAAAGCATCTAGAAAAGTTGATCATGTTCCCCAAAAAATTCAACAGAATGCCAGTGTTGAACCCCAATCCAATTTTCTAAGGGACATGCTAAAGATAGTGGCCAAGTCTATGAGAGTTTTTCTTTGTGGACAAGAATTTGCAAGCAAGTATTTCATAGTCTTCTATTTGTTATAATTATGCATTTTTAAAATGACAAAACAATTGGTTTATTCTTCATTTTAATTAATATTATGACTTTCCAATGTATATACACTCTCATGCAGTGCCTCCTTGGAAGAATATTTATCATACTTATTAGGAATATTTATTTTTGAGACAAAAAACACACAATCCCTGGGGAATCAAAATAACCTCAGAGTGTGTTAAAAGAATTATATTTTCTAAACTGCAAAGAACCATTCAAATTTTATGATCGCATCAATCAATGATAAAAAATTAGATACCAAGAATCATTATAAAGTGTAGTTTAGGAAACGAAAATGACCAAAAAACCTAGTTTTTCTTGAAGGTAAGACAACCCTACGCAATTCCCTATTGCAGACATATGCTTGACCCAACCTATTTTCAATTAAAAACATTCATGTGTAACACTAGTGCCACCAACAGTCATACTATTTTCATTTGCAATGCAAAATCTATGAAGAGTTGTGATGGTGCTTCATAAAGTTCCAAGAGCAAACCCTATTTCCTCCATCAATGACCACCAATAGAGCAAAGTCCAAGCAATGAAAATGAAGAATGTGAAAGTGAAATTAGGGTAGATTTTATTTTAGGGTTCCATACATAATATTTTGCAAATGGGAAAAGACTTTTGCTTCGCTTTGGCACATATTACTATCAATCACACCTTAGTGTGCAATGGGTATGCCTAAGAGGTGTAGAAGGTCAATAAAGAAAGAAATTTTGGGGGGAATAATTTACATACTATATGTGATCAATTGGTTTGTTATTTTTTGCAAGAAAATTTTCAATGGAAATGTGGTAATTACAAATCAATATGCATCTTCTTGTAGGGATCTAATTATGATTGAAACAAAATGCCTTCATTAGGAACATAATCAATTGCTCCATTACTAATTTCCAAAAAGTAAGTGAGAAATAATTATTATTCAATAGAATATTTATTATAATTAAATTTAATATTTCTATCTATTTTATAAGATAATTTTGATACATACAATTGAGGTAAGCCTTAGACCCGAAAGCACAAAGATTGGTTTCAAAATACAAAAGTAAACCAGAATACCAAATAATAATTTGCTTAATCTTGAGGTTGTCATTTTCCAAGTCCCATTTTTTGGGACAATGATGAATCATTTTGGCAACATTTATTAACAAACTCAACATTAGATCCAGAGCTAAGTATCATTACTTATTTAATTTCATTTGAAATGATTAGTTTAATAACATTATTAGTCCAAACTATTTATCCTCCATTAGATTCTTTACTCATTGTGATATAATTAATTTACCTAAGATATGTGTATATGAACATTTATATTCTATACAAGGAAAAAAATTGCATACCTTATCCTTTTACCATCTTATTCTATATGTAATGTATATTTACCATAAATGTATTGTTCTAATATTCAATGTCTTATTTTGTGCATTAGTTGATACTATCTTGAAGTTTATCATCCATTACCCTATCTTGGCCCTTGATGGTTCAAATCAAACCCCATTATTATCATTATAAAATTTTTGAATTAGATCATGAGTATAGTTTCTTCAATAGAAACATACACATGAATCTATTATCTTAATCCAAATATTTTTCTTACCATCCCGAGCTAATCCTTCTAGATAGTCTAAGTACTACCCATCAACTTGTACACATAATATATTAAATTTAGTGTGCTCAAGAGTTTCTTTAATTTCTAGGCTCAAACATGTGAATTAATGCAACATTAACTATCTTTGATTGTTAAGACATTAGTTAAAAGGAGCGGGAAAATCAAAATTCTTAAATGTCATGGGACTAATCTTGAGTGGCATGTAGATGAACCTAGGTAAAGAAACAATAATAATTAGGGAGAGAGAAAATGTATTGGAATAAATTCAAAGTAAATATCAAATGCATAGTAATAAGCATAAATGAGAGGAAATATAGATCCACAATGATTAGAACTTGAGCTAAAATTAGCATAAGAGTTTGTCACTTGTCAAAATATAATTACATTAAAGACATTTTATCAAAGTGAACATGATACTAAATGGAAAATAAAACTATTGTGTAAATTTTACCATAAAAATAATTTAAATATAAGTAAAGGTGTCTATTGTTTCTTCAACAATAATATTACACAAATAAAATAATTAGACAATAGACTATATATGTAGGGACTCAAGTTGAGAATTAAGGCATGGAAAATTTATCTAATGTCACTTTTTTTCTAATCACCTAAATATACCATGCATAGTTATGTATGTATGATGCCTTATTATACCTTGAAGCTATACTACATGCATTGCACATGAATATATGGCTTGAAGAGATAGATCTTAGTGGCACTCCTCTTAAAAGATCTAGAAAAGGTGATCATGTTCACCAACAAATTTGACAGAATGCTAGTGTTGAACCCCAAGCCAATTTTCTAAGGGACATGCTAAAGATAGTGCCCAAGTCTGTGCAAGTTTTTCTTTGTGGACAAGAATTTGCAAGCAAGTATTTGATAGTCTTCTATTTGTTACAATTATGCATTTTTAAAATGACAAAACAATTGGTTTATTCTTCATTTTAATTAATATTATGACTTTCCAATATATATACACTCTCATGCAGTGCCTCCTTGGAAGAATATTTATCATGCTTTGTAGGAATATTTATTTTTGAGATAAAAAACACACAATCCCTGGGGACTCAAAATAACCTCAGAGTGTGTTTAAAGAATTTTATTTTCTAAACTACAAAGAACCATTCAAATTTTCTAATCGCATCAATCAATGATCAAAAAATTAGATACCAAGATTCAATATAAAGTGTTGAGTTTAGGAAACCAAAATTACCAACAATCCTGGTTTTGCTTGCAAGTAAGACAACCCTATGAAATTCCCTATTGTAGACATATGCTCAAGCCAACTAATTTTCAATAAAAAACATTCATGTGTAACACCAATGCCACCAACAATCATACTATTTTCATTTGCAATGCAAAATCTATGAAGAGCTATGATGATGCTTCATAAAGTTCCAAGAGCAAACCCTATTTCCTCCATCAAGGACCACTGACAGAGCAAAGTCCAAGCAATGAAAATGAAGAATGTGAAAGTGAAATTAGGGTAGATTTTATTTTAGGGTTCCACACATAATATTTTGAAAATGGGAAAAGACTTTTGCTTCATTTTGGAACATATTACTATCAATCACACCTTAGTGTGCAATGGGTATTCCTAAGAGGTGCAGAAGGTCACTAAAGAAAAAATTTTGGGGGGGTATAATTTGCATACTATATGTGATCAATTGGTTAGTTATTTATTGCAAGAAAAGTCTCAATGGAAATGTGGTAATTACAAATCAATATGCATCTTCTTGTAGGGATCTAATTATGATTGAAATAAAATGCCTTTATTAGGAACATAATCAATTGCTCCATTACCAACTTCCAAAAAGTAAGTGAGAAATAATTATTATTCAATAGAATATTTATTATAGTTAAATTTAATATTTCTATCTCTTTATAAGATAGTTTTGATATATACAATTTGACGTAAGCCTTAGACCCACAAGCACAAAGATTAGTTTCAAAATACAAAAGTAAACCAGAATACCAAATAATAATTTTCTCAATCTTGAGGTTGTCATTTGCCAAATCCCATTTTATGGGACAATGATGAATCATTTTGGCAACATTTATTAACAAACTCAACATTAAATCCAGAGCTAAGTATCGTTACTTATTTAATTTCATTTAAAAGAATTAGTTTAATAACATTATTATTCCAAACTATTTATCCTCCATTAGATTCTTTACTCATTGTGATATAACTAATTTACCTAAGATATGTGTATATGAACATTTATATTCTATATAAGGAAAAAAAGTGCATACCTTATCCTTTTACCATCTTATTCTATATGTAATGTAGCTTTACCATAAATGTGTTGTTCTAATATTCAATTTGTCTTATTTTGTGCATTAGTTGATACAATCTTGAAGTTTATCATCCATTACCCTATCTTGGCCCTTGATGGTTCAAATCAACCCCCATTATTATCATTGTAAAAATTTTGAATTAGATCACGAGTATAGATTCTTCAATAGAACCATACACATGAATCTATTATCTTGATCCAAATATTTTTCTTACCATCCCGAGCTAATCCTTTTAGATAGTCTAAGTACCACCCATAAATTTGTACACATAATATATTGAATTTAGCATGCTCTAGAGTTTCTTTTATATCTAGTCTCAAACATGTGAATTAATCTAGCATTAACTATCTTTGATTGTTAAGACATTAGTGAAAAGGAGCAGGAAAATCAAAATTCTTAAATATCATGGGACTAATCTTGAGTGTCACATAGATGAACCTAGCTAAAGAAACAATAATCCTTAGGGAGAGAGAAAATGTATTGGGATAAATTCAAAGTAAATATCAAATGCATAGTAATAAGCATAAATGAGAGGAAATATAGATGCACAATGATTAGAACTTGAGCTAAACTTAGCATAAGAGTTCGTCACTTGTCAAAATATAATTACATTAAAGACATTTTATCAAAGTGAACATGATACTAAATGGAAAATGAAACTATTGTGTAAATTTCACCATTAAAATAGTTTAAATATAAGTAAAGGTGTCTATTGTTTCTTCAACAATAATATTACACAAATAAAATAATTAGACAATAGACTATATATGTAGGGACTCATGTTGAGAATTAAGTTATGGAAAATTTATCTAATGTCACTTTTTTTCTAATCACCTAAATATACCGTGGATAGTTATGTATGTATGATGCGTTATTATACCTCGAAGCTATACTACATGTATTGCAAGTGAATATATGGCTTGAAGAGATAGATCTTAGTGGCAGTCCTCGTAAAGCATCTAGAAAAGTTGATCATGTTCACCAACAAATTCAACAGAACGCCAGTGTTGAACCCCAAGCCAATTTTCTAAGGGACATGCTAAAGATAGTGTCGGAAGTCTGTGAGATTTTTTCTTTGTGGACAAGAATTTGCAAGAAAGTATTTTATAGTCTTCTATTTGTTACAATTATGCATTTTTAAAATGACAAATCAATTGGTTTATTCTTCATTTTAATTAATATTATGACTTTCCAATGTATATACACTCTCATGCAGTGCTTCCTTGGAAGAATATTTATCATGCTTTGTAGGAATATTTATTTTTGAGACAAAAAACACACAATCCTTGGGGACTCAAAATAACCTTAGAGTGTGTTTAAAGAATTATATTTTCTAAACTCCAAAGAACCATTCAAATTTTTTGATCACATCAATCAATGATAAAAAAAATTAGATACCAAGATTCATTATAAAGTGTAGTTTAGGAAACCAAAATGACCAACAAACCTAGTTTTGCTTGCAGGTAAGACAACCCTATGAAATTCCCTATTGCAGGCATATGCTCGAGCCAACCTATTTTTAATAAAAAAACATTCATGTGTAACACCAGTGCCACCAACAGTCATACTGTTGACACCTAAAATTTTAGGTTCTACATACGCAAAAAATTAGGGAAGTATAATCTCCATTTTTATTTTTATATAATTTCCCTACGTAAAAAATTAAAATGATTAAAAAGGCATAAATACTTGTTATTATTCTATGCTCATGAAATAGGTTTTTTATTTATTTCAATAAATTTAATGCATGTATATTGTGAAATAAAATAATTATAAAAAATATGAACAATAAGGTGATTAAGTGAAAAAGGTGGCGAGGGGGAGTTGAACACTCGACCTCTCAAGCCAACCTTTTTTCCTACCTACCTACCCTTCTACCCTCTAACTAGTTAGTCTATTATTATTATTCAAGAGGATTTGGAAAAGGAACTAATTTATTTACATTCTCATGTGCAGATGAAAAATCAATACAAATTCTCTCACAGGGAGTACTTTTTGCCTAAATAATTTAAAATTCAAATATGAATATTCCTCTCTTATATATTATTTACTTTATTATTTTTAAGGAAAAAAGAGTGGGGAGAGAGAGTTCAACACTCTTGACTCACCCTTTCTTCCTATCCTAACTACCCGACCTACCCTAACCGATTGTCCTATTGTATTCCTTGAGAATATGGGTAGAAATAAAAGGATAAATTAAAGATTATTTTATTCCCTTTAATAATTTAGGGATGAATTATTAGGTTAAAATATAATTGGATTTATCTTACCTCATGTGTTTCAAAAGTTTTATATTTTATGAGATTTAGATTTTACTAATGTGATTCTTTTTAGGTTTCATTTTAAATTTACCCTAAACATATTTAAGTAAAAAAAATGTAATATGGTAAATTATGTTGGAAAAGATTACTATGTTTATGGGTTTTTGAAATTAATTGGCATAAGGTTTTAATTTTCAAATACCTAAATACAATCCCTTACTTCACCCTATAGTAATTATAGAATCAAAATATTAGGGTAAAAAGGGGATTGTTGCTTATATTTACCTTATTTGTTTTTTCTCATTGTTGAAAGTATTAAATAGGTGATGCAAATGTATTTTATTTTTATCTCATAAAATTTCATCATCTAGGGTTTTGTTAGAAAGTAAAAATATTTTGCCCTTAAAAAAAATTAAATGCATTTTTACTAATGTGTTGTGTGATTTTATTTTGGATTATTTATTTTAATCCTTTTCTAAAATATCAATGTACTTCCCTATGTAAATTATTTTTAAAATATTGTGATATTAGGGTGAGTTAAAATCTTTTGTACCATAGTTCTTTAAGGAATATTGCTATTATGTAATTTATATTGTCTATGTTTGTTAAAGGATATTTTAAAAAATAAACACATTATGGTTAATGTATTAAATTTTATAAAATTTAAAATAAGAAATTATATTCTTTTTTATTGATGTTATCTCATAAATAGCATTTCTTTATGTTTTGATAAATAAAGTGAATACCTATGATTAATTATTTAATTTTACTGGTATTTTTATTTTATTTATCAAATACATTTGTGTAAGTTAAGTCATGGTTTTATTTGATATATTGTCAATTAATAAATGAGTAATTTTAAGGGTCATATTGAAAACCTAAAATATTATAGAATATAATAAGTTTAATTTTAAATTTTATTAAAAGATTACCTAATGGCGAGTGTTTTGTGTAGGAATTAATCGTAAGGATTGTTATGCACAATACCTAAAGATATAACAAATGGTGTTTATTATACGGGAAATGTTTTTCCCTAAAACCATTATATGGTTAAATGTGTAATTTTTAGGGTTAGCTTTAGGGATTAGGTTTTGTGAAAGGGTATGTCTTTTCACAAGAAACCTTTGATCAATATATTTATATTAAAACATTTGTGAAAAAAAATGACACGACACAATTGGGACAATATCACCTACAGCTACAAATTTTGGACTTCAGATGCAATTTTTCAATGTTATTTCAGATAAGTTGTTTTATGTTTTTTGAGGTTATATATCATTTATTTTCAGTTAGTTTTTCAGATACTCTGTGTACTAGGGTGTTCTACTATGTTTTATTCTCTGATTTTATAGTTCAAAGTTAATTTATGCAATTCAAGTATCAATTGTATGGTTTGTGAACCTATAATTATTCTTGTCGGTCCCTTAATTTGGGTTAAACTCGATAGGATTAATTGTATGAATTATTTTGAGTATTGATCAAGCGGAAGCCTGTAGGATGATAGTCTTTCTTTATAGGAGTAAGTTCTCTTTCAACTATCTCTGATTATTCGTAGGATTGGAAATAATTTGACTCTATACCCAACTTTGCATTAGGTACTAATCTCATTTCATTTGAAATTGTTATCTGGTTCTTCTTTGTAGTTTACATATAAATTTGATTTCTTCTTTATAAAGCATTCATAATTAGGTTTTAGTAGTAGTGTAATATTAGTTTAGATTTCATACTTGATACAGCTATTAGGAAATTAGATCATTTTCCTCCAAGGATTTGCTTACCCCTTTGGAAGGAACATTTTTTTGTACATGCATTTTTGCAGCATAGGGCACTTGTGAATTCCAGCCTACCAGCCTTGGCTCAATCAAGTTAGAATTACAGAGGTACTTGTGTGCCTGTCAGTTGGCCAAAAATGGTCCTTCATTTTTTAGCACCAACAAATTGGTGACTTTGCTGGGGACGCTATTAGTGAAAGATAGTTTTAGAATCTTTGGTTACTGTTATAAAAGACTCTACTAGGATAAAAGACTTAGAACTGTTCATTTCCTCACAGAAGGTGAGGTGGTAACTCTAAAACTCAAATCAGGAAAAGCCTATGTTAGGGAGAAGATCTCTAAAGAACAATTCATTCGTTGAATTGAAACCAAATAGAATAAATAAGAAATCAACAAATAAGATATTGTATGTGTCTCCCAAAAAATAGCCTGACAAAGATGAAGGTCAAGAATTTGCCTGTGAGCAGTTCCCAAGTTTGAATCACCATAGTCCAATGAGTAACAATGATTATAGAAATACTTTTCCATATTTTGAGCCTGGGAATCAAGAAGTTGTTTATGAACAAGAGCAGGAGGATAGGTGGATGGATGAAGTAATTTAGGGGATGATTAGATTGGAGAATAAAGATGAGAAGATTCTCAGAGCCCTCATAAGACAACCTGACAAAGCTCTTAGGAAGTTGGGAATAGAAAGGGAAAGCATTATTTCACCTAAAAGAAGTGATGCCGAAAATGGGGCTCAGTAAATAATAATGAAGCTATTGATAAAAATACTTAGGTGCTGAGATACAACCCTCCTCATAAGCAATGCAAAAATGATATTTTCAAAGCTTTTACTAACCCATTATACAACACAAATGAAAAGCGGGGGAACACTAATGATCGTTGTGACAATCAAGATAGTGAAAGAAGGACTGCAAGGAATAAAAATAATCAGGGAGATGAAGATCATTAGAGAAAGGGGAGTGATAGAGAACTGCATGATTACAACAATGGAAAGAACTTCCCTGGATATGATCAACATAAACAATATAAGCGTTCAGATAATGCATATCAAGATGATGAATATCGAAATCAGAATAATAGAAATGAAGCACCTAAACATAATTATTATTATTATTATTATGATTATGCTTCATAGCATGAAGAAAATAGAAATCATGTGCAGGTTGAGAGAAATAATACACAGGATCATATTTATCCTACGTGGCATGATGTCACACAATATAGAGATCATGAGGAAGATGCACATGATCAAGGAAAACGTAAGTATAACTTGCGAAGTAATAACAATAATCAACATTGTAATTTGTTGGAACGATATTGTAAAGTCACGCAGGGTGAGAAGGATTCCACGTAGACCTATGGTGACTCCAAGCAACCCAATCATGGTCATATATATTAGATTCATAGACCCAAGAAGCATGAAATGGAGTTTATTCAGCCTAAGCGGCATGATATTGACCATACATAGCATTATCATATTGATATGCATCAACAAAATGATACAAATCAACTCTAGCACTATAAACTCATGTAGCCTGGTGTAGAACTCGCACAGCCTTATGTAGACCATTTGCAGCGTGAAAATAGAAATAACTATTATCTTAACCCTACGCAAGGTGGTGAAACATGTATTACACAGCCAAATAGAAACCATACGCAGCCTTATGTTAATGATTTTCAAGGCAACAAAAAGAAGTGTGGGCAGGTTGAATTTAAGTGACAAAAGAGTTTCACCCAGGGAGATAACGTGCATGTGCAGCACCCTAGATACTTGGTGCAACATTGTGTAGAAATCCTGCTAGACAAAAATGATATTGGTGGATAGGATTATCTTCAAGCGCTACCTTATGGCGATAGGTATGACCAGCGTGGAGATATAGGAGGCCAGCCTGGAGGGACGCACAGCTTGAAATGTGGTGGCCACGTACAACAAACAAATCATCAGCATGGTAAGTCTACGCAAGCCCAAAGAGATATTACACATGCTGAAAACTATATTGTGCAGCAATATATTAAGCCCATGCATCATAATGTGAAGCCCACACAGCAAGGTGAGAAATGTATGCAAGAAGAAATAGGAGGTGGCAATTGTGTGTGGGTCGAGAGGGATGATCCCACGTAGCAAGGTGAGAATCACATGCAACACAACACGCAGAGCCTGCAGGATGGGGAGGTGTGTTATCAAGAGCATAATCACATGCATCACGGGAACCGCCAGCATTGTATCCTAACAAATAATAAGCAAGAGAATAATAATTTATAACATAACAATATCAACCAACTTGAGTAGGGAGAAGGTGACTATTATAAAGAGAATATTAACATAAATTACAATAATGTGCAGCATTGGGAGAAACATGGCCAGTACGTTAAAAGGGAAGGTAAAAAATATTATTACATTTCGTCACAAGTTAAAACACAAGATGGGCGTGATAATACTAGAGAGAGTTATGTGTGTAAGCAACCAAATAGATTTATTTATGGATGGAGCAATGAAAAACATAGCACACATCATCCATATGGAGTGTCTGGCCAGGAGGATGCACGCAAACACACCCAGCATCAACTCTAGTGTATCCCATGTCAAGCAATACTCATGCAGCCTCAGCACAAGCTTGTGCAGGAATGCTCACATGTAGATAATGGTAAATATTATGAAGAGAATATTTATGGTATACAAAATAATAGTGGTTTTTTCCCGCAGCCAAGTCATTCTACATATGGCCAGCACTTTAGTGCTAGAAAGGGACGAGGCAGATATGAGGAAATACATCAAAATTATTATACGAGATATAGAAATCTGAATACACAAGGCACACACTGTGAAAACACACAGGCCTATGGTGGTGACCACAAATGTGAGTAGGTGCGAGAGTCTAAACATGTGACGGGCTTGCAAAGGGAGAATAGGCATTATTTCAATCATCATGCGCAGTAAGATACTGCACAGTAAGCCGCTCATCAAACAGAGACAGGTAATTTTCAGCGAATTAGTGATGCACTACCTTATGAGACTTTTACACAAGATAAAAAGGAGTACCGTCATGATAATATGATGTTGGGTGGATACTTTACACAGCATCATGGAGGAGACATGAGAGGTAAAAAAAATGATGGTGAACATAAGCACATTAACACTCATGATATTTATGATCAAAAGGGGGTCAAATTATTTTAATACAAAGGATATGAATAACGTGCATAACCAGAATCATAGAGTGCCCGAATATGTTCATAGAGATAATCAAAATTTTGTTGCACATAAATGTTTTTAGTTAAGGAAAATAGGTTTTAATGGGGCCCTGTACCCCTTACAGCAAAAAGACCAGTAAAGATAGTAACAGATTAACAAAATCCAAAAGAAATAGCCAAAGCTATGAAGAGGGCCAGGCACGGCCAGTTTTAAACAACTAAACTACAGAAAGCCAGTGAATAAGACTAGGGACAAAGAACAAAAAACCAGTGTAGAAAAAGGCCATGAGCAAATCAGGCAAACTCGCTGAGAGTCTCCGCCACCCACATTTCCAGTTTAGTCGCCTTCTCAGCAACCTCCTTGAGAGCTTCCAGATCTTTGTCAGGCTCCTGGGTGTCCATCTTCCTCGTGCTAGCTCTCGTCCTCTTTCTCGGCCCCTCCTCTTGCGATTTTTCTTTACTGTTGTTGGGAGAGTCCTCATTACGAGCTTTGTTTTCCTCAATTTTGTTAATCAACACTTTGATATGATCATTGGAAGCCTTGAGAATGTTGTAGCTTTGTTCAGCAATTTTTTGAAGAGTGACTTCCACCCCCTGGATCCTTTTCATAGCAGCTTCCATTTTGTTTTCCCTTTCAGCAATCTCCTTGTTGAGCTTGGCCTTACTGCAGTTGTTCTCCCTTTCGAGCTTGCCAACCCTAAATCTAAGATCATGGATTTCATGATAGGTCCATTTGGTGGTCCTGTAGCTGTCAATGACATTGTTCTTGGCATTATTGAGGACGTCCATCCGGGGGTTTTGCTTCATGACATCACTAAGAATGATCAAGGTAGGGTCAATTAGATCTTCCATTTATATTTTTCCCTCTTTATTTTCCTTAACCATGGTTTTCATCATCTCTCTTTTGAGACCCATTCTGATAGAGACATTGTGGAAGTTACGCCAGACCGCAGTCTTCTCTGTATCCTAAATTTTGCAGGAGTAATGATCTGCCTCTTGATTCTCCTTGTCCTCTTTCCCCTGATTCTCCTCTCTCTCCTCACTGATCCTCCCTTCTTCATTACCTCTCTCCTCCATGTCATTAGGGGAATTCCCCCTTTTTCACTTCTTGTCCCCAGAAGGTAGGACAGGCTCCTCCTCTCTGTCCTTGGGAATTAAATGATGGTAACCTTCCTCTTTCCCGTCGGGTGAACATGGGTTTCCTCCTCCTCCCCAAACAAATCTTCCTCACTTTCAGCAATATCTTCCCCCGTTTCCATGCCCTCAGCTTCCTCATCATAGTCCCTATCTGAAGAGACATCCACACATTGCTTGGACTCTAGAGTTCCCTTCTTCTCAATTTTTTCTTTCTTGGGCTTCTTTTTCCCTTTGGTAGAGGTGGGGGAGCCAACTGCCTCTACATCAGAATGCATATCGAAGCTCTCCTCTGTCTCAGAGGGAAAGTACTCCTCATCCCCTTTTTCAATTTCCTCATCTAAGGCACTTTTCCTACCTTTCCCCTATTTGATGGTTTTGCCTATAGTCCTAGCCTTCAGATAATCATAAATTAAAAGCAGAAGCCCTTCATGGAAGGTGGGGTTGCTGACAGGTCTCTCCCTATAAATATTAATATTCTCATTTATTGAAGAGTACATATAGAAAGGGATAGAGATTTTCACATTAGACCTAAAGTGGTTGAGCAAGATGAAATGGTAGGAGTAGATGTGGTTGAAACGGGTGTCCAACAAAATGTACTTAATGATAGCCCAAAGCAAAAATCTCCATAGAGGCTTGATAGAGCACGGTTGGTAGAAGGTGCCTTTTTTAACCAGAGCCATCTTTTCGTCACTTCCCTTAGTAAAATCCTAAATCACCTAGGTAGAATACTTCTATCCCTGTAAAACTTCTTCCCGACTATGGGAATACCCGTCACAGCTGAGATGACCTCCTTAGTCATGGTAAACTCAACACCATCAATTTTGACGATGCCCTTGTTCCAACTTCTGGTCATGACATTGGTAACAGAAGGCTTCCATCCATGCAGTCTCTCAATAAACGAAGTGGCATTCCCTTTGCCAAGGATATTCCAGACCTTAGAGTGCTTCCTCCATTTTTTGGCTTCATCTTCCAGTTCTCTTCTATGCCTCTCACCTACCATCTTGTTTTCTCTTCTTCGTTGCTTCCTATTTTTCTAAAAATGCTTGTAGAAACAGGGTCTGGAAATGAATTGTAGTAAATTCTCAACACTTCCTCCGATGCTATAATGAAAAGGCAAGAAACCTAGCCTTAACGTGCAATGATGGCAATCCATCCGAAGCGTACTTTTTCTCATGTTCATACACCTCACGCAATGGCACAATTCCCATAAAATAAAACCTTCCATAATTACAAATTAATGCTTCCCAATCTTCCTGGCATTCTCTCTCCTTCGATTAATTCCCTTATTTCATCGGGAATTAATCCCCCATCTACCCAAGTTTTCATTTCATTATTTTTCTCTACCCTATTTGCCAGCCTATCTGCCACGTGGTTGGCCTCCCTATACTCATGGGCCACATAAACATAGTCAAATGAATTGAGCCAGAGGATGCTCTCATTCATAATGCTTTCAGTATTCCACGTCGGAGCATTTTTCCCTTTTAGACAGTCGATGATGTTTTTTGAATCTCCCTCTAACCACAGCCTCCTAACCCCAATGTCCTTGGCAAGTTTGATAGTTTGGTAGGCTGTTGTGGCCTCTGCATAATGGTTGGTCCGCACTCCCAGGGGAGCCATGATAGCAAAAATTCCTTTACCATGGTCATTTCTGATCACACCTCCAATCCTCGACTGGCCAGGGTTTCCCTTACCGGCCCCATCAAAATTGGCTTTGCACCACCCCACAGGCAGCAAGGTCCAGATACAGTTTGCCCTTTTGTTAGTGGCAGTCTCATTACTGTTGAGCAGGGGGTTGGTGCCTTTGACAACCGTATAGTTTTCAACCAAGGCATTGAGGCTTTTGTGAAACACCACCTTTGGGTTGGACTCTTTATCTCTAAAAATGCGGTTATTCCGCTCCTTCCAAACCCCCCAACAAATATGAGGGAGAGCCCAGTCCCAAAAGATCTAATTGCCCACTCTAGCGACACTGCCCTTCCAATGTTGAAAGAGGTCAGTAATGTTCTTTGGAAAAACCTAGGTCTGTTTGAAAAAAGACAGGAAGTAGGACCAGGTGATTCTAGTGAACTGGCAGTGAACAAAGAGGTGGTCAACACTCTCCACCTGATTCTTGCAAAGAATGCATCTATTAGGAAATTGATGACCTCTTTTCATAAGATTATCCACTGTTAGAATATGGTTTTGGAGCATGATCCAGAAGAAGAAGTTGATTTTGGGGATGAGGCCAGGGAACCAAGCTTTAGCCCAAACAGGATCTTCCACACAATGCTGCAATGAAGCATAACCCGATGCCACTATGTACCTGCCATCATTGGTCATCCCCCAAACAAGAGAGTCCTAGGTTTGAGAGAGAGGGATCAGCTTGATCATGTCCATTAGTAGTTTGAGATCCTGAGAAACCTCCATCAAGTTGACCCACTCATCACTGACCCTATAGTCTTTAACCCTACACCCAAATTTTTCCATGCAAGGAAGGGCCGATCTGTTGAATTGTTGCATATTCCATAGGGGTCCCACACTAAGCCAGTCATCAAGCCAGAAGTTGATGTCCTCTCCATTGCCAATTTTCATTTCACCTTCCTAGTAGCAAGCTCTTTGGTTCTCATGAGACTATTCCAGATGTTCGAGCCTTTTAGATCCTCTTCCCTGCTGATGAACTGCTTGAAATTATTATTGCCCAAGTATTTATCCTTTATGATTTCCTTCCATTCTCCCTTAGAATTGAAAATTCTCCAAATTTGTTTGGCTTGCAATGCCCTATTGAATTGTTTCAAGTTTCTAATGCCCAAGCCTCCCTGCTTCCTAGGTTTGCATAGATTATCCCATGCCACCAGCAGATACATCTTATTTCCATCTGTCCCAACCCAAAGGAACTTCATTTGGATAGATTCTAGAGTGTCAGCCACCTTAGTGGGAATGGAAAACAAACTGAGAGCGTAAGTAGGTAAGCTCTAAAGGGTGGATTTAATCAACATAACTTTCCCAACCTGGCTCAAAATGAGACCTTTCCATCCCACAAGTTTCCTGTTGAATCTATCTATGAGATTATCCCAAAAGAGGTTAGGAGGTCTGGCCCCCATAGGGAGACCAAGGTAAGTGGAAGGGAGGGACCCAATGTCACAACCCAAAATACCAGCAATCTTCCTTTTCCTGCTATCAGGGGTGTTTATGAAGAAAACTAAAGTCTTTCTCTAGTTTATAAGTTGGCCCAAAGCTTTGGAGTAAGTGCTGAGAATGTTCTTCATAGTCCTAGCTTCCTTCACAGTAGCCTCCCCCCCAAGGATTGTGTCATCAACAAATTGCTGATGAGAAAAGACCAGAGGACCAGAAGAGGGGCACAGACCAGCCAAATCACCATTATTTCTTTTATCATGGATCATTCTTCTCAGGCACTCAGCTAAAATTATGAAGAGGATAGGAGAAATGGGGTCTCCTTGTCTAATCCCTCTTGAAGGTTTGAAGAAATCTGAGGGAGAGCCATTGACCATCACCACAAAGGTGGGGGTAGAAATCAACTGAGAGATGATTTTCCTAATAATGCTATTGAAACCAAACGTCTCCAACACTTGATCCAGGAACCGCCAGTCAACCCGATCGTAGGCCTTTGACAAGTCAAGTTTGAGCACAAAGCCCTCCCTTTTGCCTTCTTCCAAAGAGTGGACCACTTCATGGACGACAATGATAGAATCTAAAATTTGCCAACCTGGGACGAAACCCATTTGTTGCGGGGCAATTAATTCTGGAAGAATTTTGATCAATCTTATGGTTAAGATTTTGGAAAAAATCTTGTAAAGGGAGTTACAGAGGCTAATAGGCCTAAAAGAGTCAAAAGAGTCCACACCTGAGATTTTGGGGATGAGCACCAAAAAGGTAGCATTGATCTCCTTGAGGAGGCTCTTGGAGCCAAAGAATTCCTGAACCGCTTTGACTAGATCATCCTTGAGAATTTCCCAATAAAGTTGGAAGAAAAAAGTGGGGAAGTCATTAGTGCCTGGGGCTTTCTCAACAGGCATAGAGAAAACTACCTCTTTAATCTCTTCCAAATCAAGGATAGTCGCTAGTGCTCTGTTTTGACCTGCATTGATCACATTAGGGATAGTCTTGAGGATGTCCCCTTGATTTTTCACACTCAACTCTTTATGCTTAGAAAGAATGGAAAAAAAATACTTGATGGCCTCCTGAGAAATCTCCTTATCCTCCTTGAGAGAGACATCACCTTTATTTATGGCAGTTATTATGTTGGCAGCCCTGTGCTTCATCGTGGAGAGGTGAAAGAATCTGGAATTTTTATCCCCTTCCTTAAGCCAAACAGATCTGGACCTCTGCCTCTAGAACATCTCCTCTTTGCCAACTATGTTGTGAAGGTCAGCAAAGATAGTTTTCTCTGCATTTAGCCTATCTTCATCATACCCTAGGGACTAGATTTCATCTTGCACTCCCGCCAGTTCCTCCAAAATCCTCTCTTTCTTCTTGAAAATATGACCAAAATCCTTTTTGTTCCACTTTCTGATCTCTATTTTGATATTTCTGAATTTCTTGGCCACTTTGTACATGGCAGTGCCATCAACATCAATGTTCCACCAGTCCTTGATCTTGTCAAAAATCCCTGGGTGGGAGGACCACATCTTCTCAAATCTAAAGGGGAAGGCCTTTTTCCTATTGCAACATTCTCTGGATATGGCGATAGGGGAGTGGTCCGATCCCAATCTCACCAAGGAGGACAGCTTGCAGTGGTAAGAATTCATCCAATCCATGGTGATCAGGGCCCTATCCAGTTTGACTTGAATGCAATCCCCACCAACTCTCCTATTAGACCAAGTGAACTTAATCCCTTCAAGGGGGACATCAAAAAGAGCCAACTCATTGATAAAATCAGCAAGATGTTGTCTACTCTCCAGTTCTGAAGGGAGACCCCCAGATTTCTCAGTAGCCAGCAAAGGGGTATTGAAATCCCCCATAATGATGCCATTGGTGTTATCCAAGGGGGGGAATAGCTTGCTTATTTTGTGCCAAAAATGCTTTCTGCCATTCTTAGAGTTAGGGGCGTAAATGTTCATAACATACTAGCTTTCCTGATCTTTGGTGTTCTTAAATCAAATAAGTAAGATGTTGCCTTCAACATAGCTGATATTAGCCATGAGGGAGTCTTTCTAGATCATCGTCAGTCCTCCAGAAGCACCAGTAGAGTCGATAGTTGCTAGCTTCATCCCTTTGCTAAAACTAATACCCTCAATTTTCACTTTCGTCATCTTAGTTTCCTAAATCAAAAAAATGTCCAATTTATGATCCCTGATCATGTTCCTCACAACCTCCTATTTGTGGGCTCCATTGAGTCCATGAATGTTCCATGAGATGATCTGCATGTTTTCTTATGGGGGTATGTCTCTTGGATGGTTTTTTGGGTTCCATCCGCTATGTTTCTTCTAGTTTCCTCCTTTCTGATTTGGTTCTTACTCCATCTACCTGCGGAGTTGGATTTTCCACCTGTGTCTGCTTTCACTCTACTTCTCATTGCCATGGGGGAAACTAGGGATGGTTCCCTGCTATTCTTTTTCTTCCTAACCAATATCCAAGGAGAAGCATTCTCATCCTTGCAGCTTTCAAACAGGGCCTCCATTCTAGAGATCTGTCCTAGGGAGGAAGAGGTGACCATATCTATGATCCTGCTAACCTTTCCTAGGGATAACAAGGAGACTCTACTAGTGCAAGTTTCCTAAGAGGGGTAGGGGCCACAGGCCAAGGATCCTGCAGTCTCTTGAGAGTTTGGCATAAAGGACTCAACTTTGGATACCTCACAAGAATTCCCTGAGTTTCCAGTGCCCATTCTGCTCTCCTTTGGTGACTCAATCTCCTTGCTCACTGTGTCACTCTCGGTGTCTTTAAGAGCACAGATATGCTGATTGTTACTCTGAGATTTGTTCTCTGGGTCAATCAAACCCTCTTGGTTCCGATCTGGAGAAGCAACCTTCTCCCTGAGCTCTAGTCTGCTAGAACCATCCGGACCTTTGATGCTTGATATCTCAAGCTGCTTTGTGGTCGAAGGGTTGGGCATTCCTTCCTTACCAATAGGTGGTAAGCCAAAAGTATCTTTGGGCTCATCCACATGAGGAGGTCCCGTCTAGGCTTGGCCCCCAGGGTTTTTCTCCTTCCACATCTTCCTAGAGATTTCCATTTGGTTTGCGTCTATTTGTTGTTTCTGGGCTTCTTTCCTCTTTTCCTATTTTCTTTGGGCCTTGCGGGCTCTCTCCTTTTCTAAGAAAATAGGGCACACTTTGGCCTTGTGTCCCACCTTTTTACAATGAAAACACACAAAAGGTACATTCTCATAGTTGATTTGCTGCATCCACTTTCCCAATCTAGATTGGAGCTCAATAGCTTGAGGCATGTCCTAACCTTTGACGACCCCCACATAGATTCTGGCATAAGTGAGTCTTTTCTTAGCTGATGTGACCGGATCAATAGATAGCAACTCTCTAAAGGAGCTGGCAATGCCATCAAAGACATCCTCATGCTAGTACTCCAAAGGTAGCTCTAGGAGTCTGATCCAAACCGGGGCTTGAGTGACAAAGTCATTATTGAGGTCCAGTTGGGAAGTCCATTTCTAGAGGATGAGGGTGGATTTGCCCATGGACTAGTTTCCCACACAAAGAATCCTAGAGAAATATTCAGAACAAGAGAACTCAAAAGACATGAAGCCCTTGGCCATAGCCGTAACCTCAACATGACCTTTTAAATCCCACTTTTTCTTAACAAACAATCTGACCAAATCGATGTTTGGTTGAGAACCTTTGAACTTGCCAACCAAGATAGCAGCCATACTCTGAATATTGTGATCAATAAGCTTAGAAGGCACCTCAATGGCAAAGGTCCCCTGATCTTTATTGGAAATGTTATGAATCTTGGGGAAAGATGACTTACCTGATGATTTGACCCCAAACAAGTTAGACCAGCACCCCAAAGAGCCTCGAGCTTCTCTAGATGCACAGAGATTCAGGATTTCACTAGCATTTTTGCCTGGATCCGAATGCAAGGCCCATGGGTCCCCATCATCTGATATATCTCCCTTACCATTTTCCTATCATTGATCCTAACTCCCTTCCTAATCTGTCTGTCCCTGCTCTTCAAGATTCCCGCTCTCCTTCCCATTCAAAAAATTTCCCTCCTTTCCATCACCTTTGCACCCCCCGCTACTGTTCACCATTTTTTTTATTGTTGCACATAAATGTTACAATGAGAGTGAACCAAGTATTAAAATTATGAAGTGTCGGATAATACCCCTAAATATAATAATATGAAAAATGAGTATATTGGTTTTAATCAGCTTGGAGGAAATCCTGCACAGCAATACCATGCACAACAAATGCAAGGTTCAATTCATCCTAGTGGAGGTCAAAATCATGTACCACAATGTGGTATGGGCACAAAAAAACAATTTGGGCATTCTAGACAACAACAATGTCAACAACACAGAGGGTGGATGCATAATCCGATGAATATGGCTCAACAATCTCACACAGGTCAGCATGGTAACTAGGCAACTCAACACCAGAGAGGTAACCCTATATGTCAAAATCAATATTTTTAGAATAATAGTCAAAATAGAAATCCAGTTGATGTCAGATTTCAAGAGATTGATGAGAGATATAAACGATTAGATTTTTCAAATATTATATGCTCTCCTGACCCAATACCTAATAAGTTAAAAGTTGTTATCCCTAAATTTACTAGTGATGGGTCATAGTTAGTAGAACAACATGTTATAAATGTAAAACATGTTGTATATGAATTTTATATAACATATGAAGATGTGTGTATGAAGATGTTTGTGCAGTTGCTCAAAGATAATGCAGATGAATGGTACAGGAATCTACTAGACAAATCAATTACTTGTTGGCAAAGTTTCATTGATCAGTTTATGGAAGAATTTGGTGATCATAGAGATCCATCTTTTGCATCTCATGAATTAACTAGTATAAAGAAAAATGTGAATGAGACAGTGAAAGAATTTTTAAAAAGGTTTAACAAGGTGTTCAATAAAATTCCAAAAGACATTCGTCCTATTGATTCCTTTTTAATAACTTTTTATTTGACAACCTTTGATGTCAAAACAAATTATGAGATAAGGTCTCATAACTCAGCAACATTACAAAAAGCTTTTAAGATTGCATTAACCATTGAAAATAATAGAATAGTTGTCGGGAGAGTGGATAAGAGAAATGATCTTAGGCTTTTTAGTTCTATAGCCCCAAAAAAGAATGAAGAAGGTGATAAGATGGATGATTTAGTGAGCTTAATGAAAAATTTACAACAAAATAAAAGTCATTTTCAAGCAGGAAAGAATGACAAAAATTTCAATAGGAATGATAGGTACAGGTTTCAAGATATGCCTTATCATACCAAATGGAAAGATGGAAAGCCTTTGAAAATACAAATAGACACTCTAGGCCCTCTTAAAAAGAATAATCATTTTATAGGGGATGAACTTTGGTGTGACATTTTCAAGATGCCCCACCCCCAAGAACAATGCCTTATAGCACAGAAGATTCTAGAGGAAGAACACCAGGGGTGTGAGGAGAGACCTGTGATAAATGCTTTATCATCCACCCCCTTTTGGTCAAGAGATAGTGATGACTCAGAAGGAGATTATATGCCAGATGAAAGTTACAGGAGATTGGGCTACCAATAGGAGCAGCAAGTTTTTCCAGATAGTGATGAGAATCCAGATATTAGAAGGACAACAAAAGAGGAAAGAGAGGCATACACTGTGGCAGCAATGGAACAAGTTCTAAGAAACTATCACCTAAGGAACAGGGTTGTAAACTCAGGTAATGAACAAGCGGCAGGGATGTTCAAAATTTCAAACAAGAATGTTGAGGTAAAGAAAGTAAAGGCAGATATCCCCAAAAAGCAAGTTGATCAGACATTAAAGATAAGCAAACTAGTGGATAAGCAAAGCAATGGTAAGAAAGTTTCAAATTGTACTTTATTCATGTCTCAAGCATTATCTCAGGTAAAACTTTCTATCCCTCTAACAGAAATAGTGAAATTAACTAATTGTAGGAATGAAACAATCAAAATAATAAATGATGTTGTTAAAAAGGATTCAAAGGAACAAAAGGATAATGAAGAATTGCCAATTGTTTACCTAGGAACTTCTGTTAATGAAGATGCTACTAAATTAGATCCTTTCTTTTTGACTTTTTTGATAAACAATAAATTAGTTAAAAATTGTAAGCTAGACTTTGGAGCAATGGTTAATATTATGCCTCATGGAGTAATGAAAGAATTAGGAATTAATGTGGATACTACTTATGGAAAATGCTATGTTATGGATAATAGATCTGTCCCAGTTATTGGAATAATGAAAAATGTTGAATTTAAGTTTCCTTCTTGTCCTGAAAAGTCTTATAAAATTGATATTATTGTTGTAGAAGTACCACCTAGTCATAAGATGTTATTATCTAGACAATGGTCTAATTTAGTAGGTGCTAACATCCAATTAGATCTATCTTATGCTTCTATCCCAGTGAATGATAGGATTATAAGGATCAACAGGGAACCAAGATCTACTTATATCATTGAAGATGTTGATCCAAGTCAAATTACATACTTTTTCCATACTGACATGGAGAATTTTCAGGTAAGTATTCATAAAAATGTCATTGAAAATACTAGTCCTATTGAAATATATGCTAAGGAAAATAATGATTTCATTTGGAAAATGTTTTTTGATGGATCATGTAGCAAAAGTGGTAATGGATCAGGTGTAGTTTTCATATCCCCAAATGGGAAATCATTTAAATATTCCTTTATGTTGGCTTTTGAGTGTACTAACAATATTGCAGAATATGAAGCACTTCTACTAGATCTAAAAATAGTAGGTAAGCGTGCTATCAAACTTCTTTATGTTTATGGGGATTCTAAATTGGTTGTATCTCAAATTCAGGATAAGTTTTTTACTAAGAATCATACTCTAAAAAGGTATAAAAATGAAGTTTGGGATTCTATAGAGTGTTTTGATGCTTTTTCAATAACTTGGATAGATAAGTCTAAAAATATTCTTGCTGATTTCATGGCTAACCTAGTAGTTAAGCATAATGATATTCCCTGTGAAGATATAGCACAGGTAGAGATCAAATCAAGACTAGCAATACCTGATAACGTTCATAATTGGCAAGTCTTCGAGGATGATAGCGACATCATAAAATTACTTGCATGTGAAGAAAGGTATGAGGATTATTTTATTTATTTGAATGCTTATGTTGAAACAATAGAAGAAAATAATACTTTATTTGGAAAAGAAGTAATTCAACTTAAGAATAATAAAATACCTAAGGGCCTTGTGGCATTAGAGAGAATGTTTGATAATAAGGATTCTAATAGTAGGGTTAAATGGATAATACTACTATAGAGGAAGTAGAGAAGATAAATTTAGGAAATGAGCATACTCCTAAAGAGGTTTTCATTGGTAAAAAACTAACTCCTAAAATCAGAGTTGATATTGTTAGTTTATTAAGAAATTTCAAACATATTTTTGCTTGGTCCTACGATGATCTTAAGGCCTATAGAGAAGACTTGTTCCAATATGAGATACCCCTAAGACCTGATGCAAAGCCCTTTAGACAAAGGCAAAGACTGATCAATCCTACTTTGGCTCCTAAGATGAAGGAGGAACTTATCAAGATGAGGGATGTCGGTATCATCAAGCCGATTAGACACTCTACTTGGGTTTCAAACTTGGTACCTGTTAGGAAGAAAAATAGAGATATTAGGCTTTGTGTAGATTTTAGAAACCTAAACATATCTTCATTAAAGGATAATTATGCATTACCTAATATGGAGGCATTATTACAAAAGGTTTCATGGAATGAATTCTTATCCATGATGGATGGGTTCTCTAGGTACAATTAGGTGAAAGTTAAAGAAGAAGAATAGTACAAAACAATGTTCACTACACCATGGGGTACATACGTTTATGCAAGAATGCCTTTTGGGCTTACGAATGTCGGAGCTACTTTTTAGAGAGCCATGGATGTGGCTTTTGGGGATTTCATTGATATTATCATGGTAATATATCAGGATGACATCACAACTTATTCCAAGAAGGCAGAAGACCATTGCAAGCATTTAGAGAAAATTTTCAAAAGAGCCCTTGACTATGGAGTATCTTTAAATCCAAAGAAATGTCATTTTGGGGTAACTAAGGGTAAACTTCTCAGTTACATTATTTCTAGGGAAGGAGTCAGAATAGACCCAGAAAGGATTGAAGAAATTGATAAGGTTCAGATTCCTAAAAATGTTAAGGGGATTCAATCTTTCTTTGGACAAATCAACTTTGTGAGGAGGTTTGTCCTGAATTTTTCAAAAATTATGAAACCTATTGCAAAGATGTTAAAGAAGAATGCAATTCTAATTTGGACAGATGAGGCCTTAGAAGCTTTTTCCAACATTAAGAGAGCGATTAAAGAAGCTCCAATTTTGAAATCTCCTGATTTCTCAAAGCTATTTCAATTTTTCTCTTTTGCTTCTTTCCACACCATTGCAACGGTTTTACTACAGAAAAATGATGAAGGGTATGAGCAACCAATAGCTTTCTTCAGTAAAACTTTACAATCTTCTAAGTTGAACTATGATGTACATGAAAAGTAGGCTTATGCATTAGTTAAAGTAGTGAAATCTTTTAGATCTTACCTGGTTGGAGCTAAGATAGTGGCATATGTACCTAATGCGGCAACTAAGGATATATTGAGGCAATTAGAAGTCACAGGTAAAAGATGTCAATGGATTAAACAAGTTTAGGAGTTTGACATTGAAATTCAGATCACTAAGTTAATTAGAGGACAAGGGTTGGCTAAACTCATGGCAAAGATAAATTTGGATGTAGTCCAACTAAACCAAGTAGATTTGGAAAGTGCAGAAACGAGCATTGAACATTGTCCATGGTACACAGACATAGTCTACTTCTTAAAGCATATGAAATGTCAAGAAGATCTAAGTGATAATTAGAAAAGAACTATAAAGTTACAAGCATCAAGATACGTACTGATTCAAGGAGATTTGTATTGGAAAAATAATGATGGTATCCTCTTATTCTGTCTAGACACCTATCAAACTAAGTTAGTTATTAAAGAGTTGCATGATGGGGTATGTGGCAGTCACTTTTCAACTAAGACAACAGCTTATAAGATATTGAAAGCCGGGTATTATTGGCCCCATGTATTCAAGGATTGTTATGAATATGTTAAAAAGTGTTTATCTTGTCAAAATTTCTCCAAGAAACTGAAGTACAATGGTGCTTTACCCCTTATTCCTTTACAAATTGAGGAACCTTTCAAAATGTGGGGAATAGACTTTATTGGGGAAATTGTAGATTCTTCGAGTGGAGGTCACAAGTGGATATTGGTTGCAACAAATTACTTTACGAAATGGGTTGAAGCTATACCTACGAGACAAGCGACAAGAAAGGTGGTCATCAAGTTTTTGATAGACAACATACTTACCAGATTTGGAGTACCTTGCAAGATTCTTTGTGACAATGGAATGTGTTTCAAATCTAAGGAATTTTTAGAATTTTGCAAAAAGTATGGTATCATCCTATCATATTCATCCCCATATCATCCGCAAGGGAACGGTCAAGCAGAATCAAGCAATAAGAATATACTAAAGATTATCAGAAGAATGTTGAGCAATAATAAAAAGGCATGTGATTCAAATCTAGGTCTAGCTTTGTGGGTAGATAGGTTATTAGTGAAAAGATTGACAGGTTTTGCTCCTTATGAATTGGTTTATGGGAAACAAGCAAGGTTACCATTAAATAATCTCCTGCTAGTTTATAGATTCATTTAGGAAGAAGAGCTTGAGGACAGAAATTTTATGGAAGACAAGTTGAGCCAATTATTAGAGCTAAATGAGATGAGAAGAAGAGCATAGGAAAGGAATCTTCAACAACAACAACAGATTAAGACCCTTCATGACAAGACAGCATCAGACAGGCCTTTCAGAGAAGGTGACTAGGTACTGAAATGGAATGCAAAAGACCAAGATAAAGGAAAACATGGTAAGTTTGAGACATTATGGCTAGGACCTTACATGGTCATTTCAAAGGCAGGTGAGAATTCATAATATTTACAGGACACTGATGAAGTTATTCAAGAGTTCCCAACTCATGGTCAGTATTTGAAACCTTTTTTCTCTCAAAACAGGAAGTATTCTCTAACTTGTACATTATTTTATTTGTTTTATCTTATTTAAGCCTCATGATTCTTTTCTTACTGTGGTCTTCTTTTCTAGAGATAACTGGACTCTTGCTACATCCAAGCATGAATGCATGTCCCTAATAAGAGCCATTGTTGACACCTACAAATTCAGGTTCTAAATACGCAAAAAATCAGGGAAGTATAATCTCCATTTTTATTTTTATAAATTTCCCTATGTAAAAAATTAAAATGATTAGAAAGGCATAAATAATTGTTACTATTCTATGCTCATGAAATAGGTTTTTTATTTATTTCAATAAATTTAATGCATGTATATTGTGAAATAAAATAATTATAAAAAATATGAACAATAAGGTGATTAAGTGAAAAAGGTGGCGAGAGGGAGTTGAACACTCGACCTCTCAAGCCAACCTTTTTTCCTACCTACCTACCCTTCTACCCTTTAACTAGTTAGTCTATTATTATTATTCTTCAAGAGGATTTGGAAGAGGAACTAATTTATTTACATTCTCATGTGCAGATGAAAAATCAATACAAATTCTCACACAGGGAGTATTTTTTGCCTAAATAATTTAAAATTCAAATATGAATATTCCTCTCTTATATATTATTTACTTTATTATTTTTAAGGAAAAAAGAGTGGGGAGAGAAAGTTGAAAACTTGACCTCTCGACCCACCCTTTCCTCCTATCCTAACTACCCAACCTACCCTAACCGATTGTCCTATTGTATTTCTTGAGAATATGAGTAGAAATAAAGGGATAAATTAAAGATTATTTTATTCCCTTTAGTAATTTAGGGATGAATTATTAGGTTAAAATATAGTTGGATTTATCTTACCTCGTGTGTTTCAAAAGTTTTGTATTTTACGAGATTTAGATTTTACTAATGTGATTCTTTTTAGGTTTCATTTTAAATTTACCCTAAAAACATTAAAGTAAAAAAAATGTAATATGGTAAATTATGTTGAAAAAGATTACTATGTTTATGGGTTTTTGAAATTAATTGGCATAAGGTTTTAATTTTCAAATACCTAATTACAATCCCTTACTTCACCCTATAGTAATTATAGAATCAAAATATTAGGGTAAAAAGGGGATTGTTGCTTATATTTACCTTATTTGTTTTTTCTCATTGTTGAAAGTATTAAATAGGTGATGCAAATGTATTTTATTTTTATCTCATAAAATGCATCATCTAGGGTTTTGTTAGAAAGTAAAAACATTTTGCCCTTAAAAAAATTAAATGCATTTTTACTAATGTGTTGTGTGATTTTATTTTGGATTATTTATTTTAATCCTTTTCTAAAATATCAATGTACTTTCCTATGTAAATTATTTTTAAAATATTGTGATATTAGGGTGAGTTAAAATCTTTTGTACCCTAGTGCTTTAAGGAATATTTCTATTATGTAATTTATATTGTCTATGTTTGTTAAAGGATATTTAAAAAAATAAACACATTATGGTTAATGTATTAAATTTTATAAAATTTAAAATAAGAGATTATATTCTTTTTATTGATGTTATCTCATAAATAGCATTTCTTTATGTTTTGATAAATAAAGTGAATACCTATGATTAATTATTTAATTTTATTGGTATTTTTATTTTATTTATCAAATACATTTGTATAAGTTATGTCATGGTTTTATTTGATATATTGTCAATTAATAAATGAGTGATTTTAAGGGTCATATTGAAAACCTAAAATATTATAGAATATAATAACTTTAATTTTAAATTTTATTAAAAGATTACCTAATGCCAGGTGTTTTTGTGTAGGAATAAATCATAAGGATTGTTATGCACAATACCTGAAGATATAACAAATGGTGTTTATTATACGGGAAATGTTTTTCCCTAAAACCATTATATGGTTAAATGTGTAATTTTTAGGGTTAGTTTAGGGATTAGGTTTTGTGAAAGGGTATGTCTTTTCACAAGAAACCTTTGATCAATATATTTATATTGAAACATTTGTGAAAAAAAATGACACAGCACAATTGGGACAATATCACCTGCAACTACAAATTTTGGACTTTGGATGCAATTTTTCAATGTTATGTCAGATAAGTTATTTTATGTTTTTTGAGGTTATATATCATTTATTTTTAGTTAGTTTTTCAGATACTCTGTGTAACAGGGTGTTCTACTATGTTTTATTCCTTGATTTTATAGTTCAAAGTTAATTTATGCAATTCGAGTATGAATTGTATGGTCTGTGAACCTACAACTGTTCTTGTCAGTCCCTTAATTTGGGTTAAACTTGATAGGATTAATTGTATGAATTATTTTGAGTTGTGATCAAGCGGAAGCCTGTAGGATGATAGTCTTGCTTTATAGGAGTAAGTTCTCTGAAAACTGTCTCTGATTATACGTAGGATTGGAAATAATTTGATTCTATACCCAAATTTGTATTTGGCATTGATCTCATTTCATTTGAAATTGTTATATGGTTCTTCTTTGTAGTTTACATATAAATCTAATTTCTTCTTTATAAAGCATTCATAATTAGGTTTTAGTAGTAGTGCAATATTAATTTAGATTTCATACTTGATACAGCTATTAGGAAATTAGATCATTTTCCTCCAAGGATTTTCTTACCCCTTTGGAAGGAACATTTGTATATGCATGTGTTTTTGTAGCATAGGGCACTTGTGAATTCAGACCTACCAGCCTTGGCTCAATCAAGCCAGAATTGCAGAGGTACTTGTGTGCCTATCAGTAGGCCAAAAATGGTCCTTTGTTTTTTAGCACCAACACATACCACTTTTGTATGCAATGCAAAATATGTGAAGAGCTATGATGATGCTACATAAAGTTCCAAGGGAAAACCCTATTTTCTCCATCAACGACCACTGACAGAGCAAAGTCCAAGCAATGAAAAAGAAGAATGTGAAAGTGAAATTAGGGTAGATTTTATTTTAGGGTTCCATACATAATATTTTGCAAATGGGAAAAGACTTTTTCTTCATTTTGGCACATATTACTATCAATCCACCTTAGTGTGCAATGGGTATGCCTAAGAGGTGTAGAAGGTCAATAAAGAAAGAAGTTTTTTGGGGGTATAATTTGCATACTATATGTGATCAATTGGTTAGTTATTTTTTGCAAGAAAAGTCTCAATGGAAATGTGGTTATTAGAAACCAATATGCATCTTCTTGTAGGGATCTAATTATGATTGAAACAAAATTCCTTCATTAGGAACATAATCAATTGCTCCATTACCAACTTCCAAAAAGTAAGTGAGAAATAATTATTATTCAATAGAATATTTATTATAATTAAATTTAATATTTCTATCTATTTATAAGATCATTTTAATATATACAATTTAACATAAGCCTTAGACCCACAAGTACAAAGATTGGTTTCAAAATACAAAAGTAAACCAGAATACCAAATAATAATTTTCTCAATCTTGAGGTTGTCATTTGCAAAGTCCCATTTTTTGGGACAATGATGAAGCATTTTGGCAACATTTATTAACAAACTCAACATTCGATCCATAGCTAAGTATCATTACTTATTTAATTTCATTTGAAATAATTAGTTTAATAACATTATTAGTCCAAACTATTTATCCTCCATTAGATTCGTTACTCATTGTGATATAATTTATTTACCTAAGATATGTGTATATGAACATTTATATTCTGTACAAGGAAAAAAAGTGCATACCTGATCCTTTTACCATCTTATTCTATATGTAATTTAGCTTTACCATAAATGTGTTGTTTTAATATTTAATTTGTCTTATTTTGTGCATTAGTTGATGCAATCTTGAAGTTTATCATCCATTACCCTATCTTGGCCCTTGATGGTTCAAATCAACCCCCATTATTATCATTGCAAAATTTTTAAATTAGATCATGAGTATAGCTTCTTCAATAGAACCATACACATGAATATGTTATCTTAATCCAAATATTTTTCTTACCATCCCAAGCTAACCCTTTTAGATAGTCAAAGTAGTACCCATCAACTTGTACACATAATATATTAAATTTAGTGTGCTCTAGAGTATCTTTTATTTCTAGGTTCAAACATGTGATTTAATGCAATATTAACTATCTTTGATTGTTAAGACATTAGTGAAAAGGAGCAAGAAAATCAAAATTCTTAAATGTCATGGGATTGATCTTGAGTGGCACATAGATGAACCTAGGTAAAGAAACAATAATCCTTAGGGAGAGAGAAAATATATTGGGATAAATTCAAAGTAAATATCAAATGCATAGTAATAAGCATAAATAAGAGGAAATATAGATGCATAATGATTAGAACTTGAGCTAAACTTAGCATAAGAGTTTGTCACTTGTCAAAATTTAATTACATTAAAGACATTTTGTCAAAGTGAACATGATACTAAATGGAAAATGAAACTATTGTGTAAATTTCACCATTAAAATAAATTAAATATAAGTAAAGGTGTCTATTATTTCTTTAATAGCAATATTACACAAATAAAACAATTAGACAATAGACTATATATGTAGGGACTCATGTTGAGAATTAAGGCATGGAAAATTTATCTAATGTCACTTTTTTTCCAATTCACCTAAATATACCATCCATAGTTATGTATGTATGATGCCTTATTATACCTCGAAGCTATAATACATGCATTGCAAGTGAATATATGGCTTGAAGAGATATATCTTAGCGGCACTCCTCTTAAAGAATCTAGAAAAGCTTATCATGTTCACCAACAAATTCGACAAAATGCTAGTGTTGAACCTCAAGCCAATTTTCTAAGGGACATGTTAAAGATGGTGCCCAAGTTTGTGAGAGTTTTTCTTTGTGGACAAGAATTTGCAAGCAAGTATTTTATAGTCTTCTATTTGTTACAATTATGCATTTTTAAAATGATAAAAAAATTGGTTTATTCTTCATTTTAATTAATATTATGACTTTCCAATGTATATATTTATGTAGGAGCATCTCGGTTCCTTAGCAATCCTTTGTCACCAAAAAGATTTTGAAGTTTGTTTGTGTTGCTCAGTTCCTTCTTTGACTGAATTTGCTTGGTAGTTGATCGGTTTCCTTTGGTTATCGAGTTTGGTCAGTTATCTCCTAGGTGGTTGGTTGTTTCACTAGCGCTTGATGATACTTGTCTAGCACTTAGTCATCCTTGCTTATCGAGTATTTTATTTTGAGTTCCTCTTGAGGCTGACTCGTGCATTTATTTTGGGTCACAAATTTAATATTGGTATCCATCATTGGGAAGTGTGTGGTCCCATCTGACTATTTCTTCTGTTAATTGTGGATTTGAAGGCTGACTTAGTTCGGTAGACTCTTGTATAAATATAGTTGTTTGGTTGTAGTTTAGGACAGTAGAGTTAGGAGTTTGAAGATAGAAGATTAGAGATTGTTGGCAGATCCTCTCATGTTTGAGGACTTCTGTAATTCATTGTAATATCTGGTCATAACTAGGAAGACCTTACAGCTCGGCATGTATGAATCTATTTGAAGTTAATACATGAAAGTTGATGTGCATTCTCTCTCTCACTGTGTTGGTTTGCTTCCACGTGTTGTTGAGAAAAGTGGATCTGGTTAGGGTGTGTCATTTTTGGCCCCTACGGTCCCCCTATTTGCATCAGGTGGTATCAGAGCCAAAGGGGATCTGGTTAGGGTGTGCCATTTTCCTGCCCCTATGGTCCCTATTTGTGTTGGGTGGTATCAAAGTGAGGTGAGATCTGGATCTAGGTTTGCGAATCTAGATTTGAAGGTTCCTTCTTATGAAGCCCTAGTTGATTTATTATGGGGTAGCTGATTGTGATCTGACCTATAGTTTTAGAGGGTTTTCAAGATGGTTCATGGGAGGTGAGATGTGGATCCAGGATTGGCAAACATGTTGAGACATCTTGCTGCTAGATTAGAAGTTGTTGAAACAACCCAAAGAAGAGGAAGACATCTTGAAGATGTTAGTGATGATGAAATTGAGGAAGAACAAGCAAATGCAAAACCTACACCTATGATGGATCAAGGTGAGGAAAGATTCTTGAAGGCTTCGACAAGTCTAAAGTCCACACCACATTTCAATCCTCCTGAGTATGGTGGAAAATTGGTTTCTGATGAATTGGTGGATTGGATCACTGAGATGGAAAAGTACTTTGAGTATGAAAATGTACCTGAAGACAAGAAAGTGAAAATTGCAAGCACAAAGTTGAAAAGTCATGCATCCTTATGGTGGGAACATTTGCAGCTGGACAGAAAGAGGAAAGGCAAAGACAAAATCAAGGTATGGAATAAAATGGTGAATAAATTGAAAGGAAAGTTCTTACCTTGTGATTATCAGATTAACCTAGTTAGGCGAATGCAAAGTTTAAGGTAGAAAGATATCTCAGTAAAGGAATATACTGAGGAATTCTATAGATTAAATATCAGATCTGGACATGATGAAGATGATGTGGAAAGAATTTCTAGATACCTGAATGGTTTGAGAGTTTCCATCCAAGAAGAAATCAATTTGGTCAAATTGGAGAACATTGAAGAGGCTTATCAATTTGCATTGAAAGCTAAGGAGAAATTAAACAAGAGACATGAGCAAAGACAAAGAGGTAGAGGTGGTAGATTCCCTAGAGGAAGAGGTAGATCTAATGGTGAAAACAATAGATATGAACCACAAAAGATAACTCTAGATAAAGGCAAGACTGAGTGTAAAGGTGAAAGTTCATCTAGAGGCAGAGGCAATAACTACAAAGGTGGTTATGACAGAGGAAGTTTCCAAGGAACTTGTTATAATTGTCGAGAAGGACATGGATCATTTGAGTGTACACATGCAAGTAAGAAGGTTGGTAATAGTAGTAATGCCTTGGTGCAAGAAGAGTCAATGAGTGAACTTGAGAAGGAAAATAACTTGATGGTAAGGAGAACACTTTGGAATGAAGGTAAAAAGGAAGATCTGGTAAGGAAAAGTTTGTTCAAGACCATATGTAGAGTTTCTGACAAAGTTTGGAAGGTAATCATTGACAGTGGTAGCTCAGAGAATCCGGCATCTGAGGAAATGGTCACAAAATTACAATTGAAAAGGTTAGAACATCTAAAGCCCTATCAGGTTTCATGGATCAAAGATGAGCATACACTCTTGGTAAGTGAACAATGTTATGTGAATTTGAAGATTGGAAAGTACTATGATAAGGTGTTATGTGATATCATGCCTATGGATTGTTGTCATATTTTGTTGGGTAGACCTTGGCAATATGATAGACATGCTATATATGATGGGAGATTGCATAAGTATACTATTTGGGCTGATGGTAGAAGACAAATATTTTTACCTTTTTTGGAAGAACCTATTAGTAATGTTTGCACCTTTGTGAAAGTTTTCTTGATGGAAGGAAGAAAGTTTGTTAAGGATTTGAAGAAGAATGATGTATGTTTTGTTGTCATTCCTAACAAACCAAGTAAGAAAATAGAGGATAGTGTTCTTGAAGAGATTGATAAGTTACTCACCGAGTACAAAGATATCATTTCTAATAATGTACCTAATGGTTTTCCATCAAAGAGAAGCATTGATCTTTGCATGGATCTAATCCCTGGAGCTAGTTTACCGAATAAGGCACCTCATCGGTTGACACCTACCAAAAATTAGGAATTGAATCGACAGATTCAAGAGTTGCTAGAGAAAGGTTTGATCAGAGAAAGTTTGAGTCCTTGTGTAGTACCTACGATATTGGAACCTAAGAAGAATGGAGAATGGTGAATGTGTACTAATTCCATAGCAATCAATAAGATAATAGTGAAGTATAGGTTTCCTATACCAAGAATGGATGACATAATAGACAATTTGACTAGAGCAAAGTATTTTCCCAAGATTGATTTGAAAAGTGGATATCATCATATCAGAATCAGAGAAGGTGATGAGTGGAATATTGCTCTTAAAACAAAAGAAGGTTTGTATGAGTGGTTGGTTATGCCCTTTGGTTTAACTAATGCACCGAGTACTTTTATGAGGTTGATGAATGAAGTTTTGAAGAAATTCTTGGGTAAGTTTGTGATTGTTTACCTTGATGATATTCTGATATTTAGTAAGACCATAGAAGAAAATTTGTTACACATTAGACAAGTATTGCAAATATTGAAAGAAGAAAAGTTGCTGATAAATCTAAAAAAGTGTTCATTCATGAAAGAGGATATTATGTATTTGTGATTTGTGATCTCAGCTGATGGTTTGAAAATGGATCCTGAAAAGGTTGAAGCTATTTTGGATTGGCCTACACCTATGAATTTTAGTGAGGTAAGATCATTTCATGGTTTGGCAAGTTTTTACTGAAAGTTCATAAGGAATTTCAGTTCAATTTGTAATGCTATGACACACGTAGCTAATAAAACTTTTGAGAGCCTGAAGCAGAAGGTTGTTGAATTGCCTATTTTGGCATTGCCTAATTTCAATAAGGTATTTCAAGTGGAATGTGATGCAAGTGGTAGTACAATTGGAGCTATTTTGAGTCAAGAAGGTAAACCTGTTGCTTTCTTTAGTGAAAAGTTGAATGATGCGAAAAGAAAATATTCTGTGTATGATCAAGAATTCTATGCTATTGTTTAAGCATTGAAGAAATGAAGACATTATTTGATACTGAGTGAATTTGTGTTGTATACTAATCATAAGGATTTATAGTACTTGGGTAGTCAAAATAAGTTGAATTAGAGACATATGAAATGGGTTGAGTATTTTCAGAGTTATACATTTGTGATAACGCATAAGAGTGGAGTCACTAACCAAGTCGATCTTTGATGACCAAGATGAAAATTGAAGTTCTTGGTTTTGATGAGATGAAAGATTTGTATGAATTTGATCTTGATTTTTCTGAGCCATGGAGAAAGTGCAGAGCACCTATTAAAGATCAACCAAGTAATAATGGGATGAATATTTCATTCAAGAAGGTATGTTGTTTAAAGGTATTCAGTTGTGTATACCAAAAGGACCAATGACAACAAATTTGATAAAGGAGAAACATAGTAGTGGTTTGCCTGGACATTTTGGTGTTGACAAAACATTGAATTTCCTTAAGAAGAAATACTTTTGGCCACAATTGTATAAAGATGTTCAGAAATTTGTGAAAATTTGTGGAGTTTGTCAAGTTGCAAAAGGAGTGAGTTAGAATACTAGATTTTACACACTGATTGTTGTACCTGAGAAACCTTGGAGTGACATTAGTATGGATTTTGTCCTTGGCTTACCGAAGACATTAAGAGGTAATGATTCCATATTTGTTGTTGTGGATAGATTTTCTAAAATGACACATTTTATACCTTGTAGAAAGACATTAGATGCAGTACATGTAGCAGATCTTTTCTTTAAGGAAATTGTCAGATTGCATGGATTACCGAGGAGTATTATCTCTGATTGAGATAGTAAGTTTGTTGGATAATTTTGGAAGACTCTTTGGAGAAAGTTGGGTACTGAGTTGAAATATGGTTCTACATTTCACCCACAAACCGATGGATCGATAGAAGTTGTGAACAAAAGTTTGAGAAATCTTTTGAGATGTTTAGTTGGAGACACACCAAGTAATTGAGATTCTATGTTGGCACAAGCAGAGTTTGCATACAATAATTTAGTGAATAGGAGTACTAGAAAAACACCATTTGAGATTGTGAATGACATACAACCAAGAGTTGTATCTAATTTGAGGGATATTGCTGATGAAAGTAAGGGAAGTGCTACAGGAGTAAAGTTTGCTGAGTACATGAAGACATTGCATGAAGATGTGAAGCTTAAGCAGGAAAAGAGTAATCAGAAATACAAAGACAAAGCTGATAGATCAAGAAGACATAAGACTTTTGATGTTGGTGATGAAGTAATGATTCATTTGAGAAAAGGCAGATTTCCTGTTGGAACCTATGGGAAGCTGAAGATGAAGAATTTTAGACCTTGCAAGATTTTGAGGAAATTTGACAGTGGAAATGCATAAGAAATTGAATTGCCTGATGACATGGATATATCACCTATATTCAACATTGCTAATTTATATGAGTATCATGAACCTGATGAAGCCATGACAATGCCGATGGATTATCCTAAGAAACAGACAAAAGAAGTTGAGAAGATTTTGGAGCAAAGAGTAGGTAGAAATACAAGAGGTAAACAGTATATGGAATATCTAGTAAAGTGGAGGGTGGTCCCACAATAGTGAGTCACACTTTTTGGCCAAATTTGACACAGAGTTCAACATTTTGAGAAAAAACTTCACTTTCGAACATCTGTTGCCACAAAACTATTAGAAATTTGAAGATGATGTAAACTAGAGTTTTTAGAATTTTCTTTCTAGTTTATATATATATATATATATATATATATATATATATATATATATATATATATATATATATATGTATATATATATATATGTATATATATATATATGTATATATATATATATGTATATATATATATATGTATATATATATATATGTATATATATATATATGTATATATATATATATGTATATATATATATATGTATATATATATATACACATATATATATATATACATACATATACATATATATATATATACATATATACATATATACATATATATATATATATACATATATACATATATATACACATATATACATATATATACATATATATATATATATATATATATATATATATATATATATATATATATATATATATATATATATATATATATATATATATATATAATCATTTAAATTCATTTTTCCTTCTCCTTCTAAAAGCGGTTTGCATGAAACAACTATGTTTTTAAGGAGTTACTGTCACTTGGATCAGCATAACATTTTTTTAAAATATGATAATATGTAATTCTTTCAAGATTATATTTTTAACTTCAATATCTAAAGGATGTAATTGGTTTTATTCATTTTGGATCAATATTTCATAGTTTATTAAGTTTTAAAGTGATAATAAATGTAATTTAGACATAAGGTCACTTGGATCGCTCTAACTTGATCTGTGTATATCAAAATTCATTTTTTCTTTTTTTCATAGAAAGGTAACACAAATATGCTTTTCCTACATATTTTTAATAAAAAAAAATTATCATTTACTATTTTTCCTGAAGTCTTGAAGAGACAGGTTGTTGAATGACCAAATAACCTATGTTTAGTTAAAGTAATATTTAAAAGTGATAATGAACTCAATATGTATTAAAATTATATTCATTAGAAAGCTTGTTCTGAATAGAATCATTTGACATCATTTTTTTGAAAAAATCATCTTGTTTAGTCCTTGTTTCAGGCCTCAGAAAACCATTTTTCTGTAGTTAAGTTGTTTTCTGAGGGCAAAACCTCAGTTTTGGGGTCTTCGTGCGAAGACCCCCTTCACACGAGGACACTTGAGGGGCTTCATGCAAAGACCCTTCGCATGAAGCCTCTCAAGTGAAAATCCTGATAGAGAAGACACCCACTAGAATTTTGCCTTGGGTACTTCACACGAAGTATATACTTTGCACAAAGTCGGCTAGTAAAATTATTTTGTAAATTTTTTTTAAAAATGGTATAAAAGTAAAACATTTTATTTCTATTTTACATCGAATTGAAATTAATAAATTCACATTTTCTATTACTGAAGGCATTTTTTGAAGGAGGATTGATATTTCTATTTTTTCAAAGGCATAATTTTGGAGAGAAAAAATATTAGGTTAAAGTATTTTTTGAAGAATAAATTTTTGTTGACGATCTTGTGGAAGACATTTTTTGGAGCTCGAAGAAATGGGGAACAAGAAGGGAAGACAAAGTAAATCTTCTAGAAAAAGGTCACCCGGTACTGAACAAAGAAATCATGAAGCTGCATTGACATATTATCATAAAACTAAAGAATTTGAAAGACAAGTTGAAGTATGAGGGTCAATTCAAGTCAAAGAATTGCACATTGAAGAAGGGTCGGGATTGCTCCCTAAAGAAGCTCAAACAATTGATGTTGGAGAAGGGTCAACATCATGTGCTCCTACTGGTATGGATGAGCTTTTAAATTTAGCTCAAATTGTAAAGAAAAATATTAATTATAGAAGCTTAGATCATTTACTTACAATGGATGTGGACAATTTGAGATCACTTGCTAATGTTCAACACTTAAGTCTTCATAAGAAGAGATCAATGAAAATGATAGAAAGAGAAATATTGGGTAAATTTGATAATTTTGAAACACTTGAACAAGCTCAATTGCTTTCACTTATACTTATAAATAAAAATTTTGAAGGGGTATTCAAATTATTGGGTATAGACACATCATCAAAGAAGAGAAAAGTTGTTGACATGCAAAGTGATATGATTGAAAATCTTAAGAAAGGTTTGAACCAACTAGGGAAGCGATCTTGAACTATAGATAAGTCCATTACAAGAAAAGTTATGTTGACATCCATTCTAGGTAACACTATGGGATGAAAAAGACAGATATCTTCAGTTTCATCTCAGTTTGGTTTTAATAGGAAAACAATATCACGATATGTTAATAGGAGAATACTTTTGGATGATAGCGCCTTGGAAGGAAATTGGGCAATCATGTGTAGAGCTCCTCATTTTGATAGGATTGATGAAGGAACAAAAAATTTGGTCACATCATTTTGGAATGATAATACACGTCCTTCATCAAACGCTAGAGATGTTATCAGACATAGAATTTCAGCTAATCAATATGAATATCATATGAAACATTGGTTGGACACAACACAACATGAAATGTATGTTTCATTTTGTAGTTCAAATCCTAATATAAAGATTGGACAAACATTGTTTGAAAGATTGAAGCCATATTATATCAGGACAAACAAAGTGTTTGAAACTTGTTGTTGTCGTTATCATATTGAATTTGATCTCCACTATCAGGTTTTTTGAAAGTTTGTAGAAGACACTTATGGTTTTGAAAAGGCTCCTACTAGACGAAGTGAGTTCATCTCATCCGTTTTATGTGACAAAAGAGATGATGTAGCTGGACAAATAAATTGCATAAAAGGAATATGCCAAACATGTGCTGATTTGTCTCTTTTTCCTTTGAAAATTGAAAATATTGATGTAACAAAGATGGTAAATTGCAAGAGTTACAAATATGTAAAGAATAAAAAAAAATTTGGGAAAGAATCCAAAAGGTTAGAATATGTTGAAGAGGAGATAAATGTTGGAGTATTTATGGAAAAATTTAAAAAATTGATTCAACCCTACATTCATCATGCTTTTTTTGCAAAGTGGCAAGCACAACAATTTCAAACACTGAGAGACAATTTCCCACTTGGAACTATTGTATTAGTTATTGATTTTGCAGAAAATTATTCTTTTGTTCATCAAAAGGCAATTCAGTCAGAATACTATTTTTCAGAGCAAATTACTATTATGGTACATGTATGTTATTGACACACACAATTAGATTTAGATGGTATTTAGAGCATATTTGAAGCACGGGTCATCAAGAAGGAATATCATTTTTATATAAGTGATGATAAAGAGCATGCCATTCATTATGTGGAACACTACTTCAAGATGTTTTTTGCAAATTTGAAAGAAAGAGGTATAAAAATTGATAAACATTATGTTTGGTCAGATGGATGTGCTACACAATTCAAATCATCAAGACCATTTTATGCACTATGTAGATATCATCGTAATGAAAACATACCACATGTCTAGAGTTTCTTTGAGAGTGGACATGGAAAAGGTGAACATGATGGTGCCAGAGCTTGCATCAAACGTGCTATACGAAAGTATCAAATGAATTATAAGGGAGTGCATATAAAAAATGCACATTATGTGGTTGAATGGTGCAAGACACATTTCACACCAAATGAGAATGACATGTCATCAAGATTGACTCAGGTGGTGCCATATAGAAAATTTTGGGAGATAAAAGGTATGCACACATTTTTAAATTATTTGAAAGTGTTTAAAATTTTTATGATATTTTTTATTCAAATTATATTTATATAGAATGTATTATATATGCATTTGTTCAGGTGTGGATACAAAAATTATGCATGGTTGCAATAGGATAGAAAATACGCAATCTTTGCATTCAGTTATGAGTACAAATTGTCGCAATTGGATGTTGAACACTAGGGACTACTCATGCTTTTGTTGTCACTGCATTGCTGACAATTATGAGGAATGTATCAATCAAGATCATGGATATGTAGGCGCATGGAATCTAGTGCCACTAGTTGTTACTGATACATTTGATAGAGATGAAGATGAAAACTTCGATGATGTTCCTTTGATTTCTACTGATTACGATCATATCTTGGGATTGGTCAAAATTGGTAAGTATATATATTTCAGATTATATGGTACATTGAGTTGCATGTATAGATAGATATAAATTTATCTATAGATTGAACTAAGTATTTATTTTAAGATCTCACACACGTATATATAAATTTACTGTGCAAGAGATGTCTTTGTAGTGATTGTTGAGCGTGGAAATGTAGAAGGAGTTGGTTATTATTTGTTGTGTTGTACTGCAGAGAGGATGAAGTTACTTGAACCTGAAGAAAGTGATGGAATTTTGTTCCCCATAGGTTTGTATATGGTTTACATCAATATATTGAACTCAATTTGTAAATTTTAAATTTCAACCTTTTAACAAATTTCAAATTGAGTTTGTTTAAATTTATATATTGTAGAAATTTGTGACCTGTAGGTTCAGTTGTTTTAGAGGGAACATATTTCAAGCAAATCAAAGTATTTCAACATGGTATTCACTTTGTTGATTACGAACCATACAATAAAGTGTTTCAATATAGTCACCTAGTAGTTTCCACATCCATTTGTCTTCATACAGTTAAATCTCAACGTGGACATCGTAAGTGGAGACTAGATAGTGAGGATCATGAGAGAATATTACAGGTTCTCCATGAAAGGTCTGAACCACTTGAGTTGGTCTAAAAAGTATAATATGTATACTTATTTCTTGTGTTAGGACCTACTTGATATCTTTGGATTAAATTTCATTATACTTTGTTTATATATTTAAACATATGGTGGACTATAATTTGTTGATATATGATGAACCTATTTGATGGTTCAATGGTTTAAATATATAGAATTTTATACGTATACTTTGATTATTCAATGATTTTTATAGATTTCATATTAGTTAAATATTTTATGTATGCTTTGATGAAATTATTTATATTACTTATGACATGTGTTAGTTCTAGAATTTTTTTTTTTGATCGGTAAAAGGCCGAGGCCCTATAAAGATTTTTATTAATATAAATTAATTTTTACATGTGACCCCACTCGCTGCAAGCACTGGTAGGAAAGAGTGGGGTTGAGAAAACCTCCAGCCTTGCCTGGGACCATAGGTCCTGTACTTATACAAAAATTACATGGGCATACCCATGACTCAACAATTGTCGAGATTTGTTTATATACATTGTTCTCGCAGGCTTTCCCACATCTCTAGTACAATCGTTAATTATCTAGAATTACAAACTTACAGTGGGCATACCCACTGCTTAAAAATATCGAGGTTTTAATGATACATCTATTACATTGTTGTTTTTATGTATACAACTCTGTGTTACATACAATTGAGTTGGTATTATTGTCAGAATCTATTCTAGAATCTTCGTTTACAAGGTGCTATAGTTGCCTGCTTGATAGTATCTTCCTGAAAACCACAGTAGAAACCTTCCATATCTTATAGTTAAAGGCTTAAAAAATAAGTAATATTGAGAAATGAAGAGCTCCAAAATAGTAATATTACCTTCTTTCATAGATGTATTATTAAGATACCTGTCTCACTGATAGAGAAGTAAATTTAACATTCCCATTTATGCTTCGTAGTGCCAAAGATCTATTCCAACATTTTAGATTTATATAGCCTAGGGAGATTGAACATAATAAACACAAACAAAAATCTACAACACAGCACACAACCAGAAAAGATCATGAGAATGTCAAAGGCAATCATAAGGAAATGAGGGGAGACTAAATAAAAGGTGGAAGTGAGTTAAAAGGAGGGATCAAAATAGGAAGAAGCTAAATGCCAAGGATAAAAGACTATCACTAGGTATTAAAGAGAACTAACACATAATAAAAAGTTAAGGTAGAAGCTCAATTATACCACTTGGTATACATCCCCATTTAATTTTAACTCTATATTAGTATTCTACATACCATGTATAGGTTGAATAAGATTAATTAGTTGGTTACCAAATTTTCATGCAGACTATTATTGGTAATGTTTGGGTTTGATTTTATATTCTAGTCCATTATAAAAATTCCATGTGCACCTTGGTTTGCCAGCATATCTGCCTCTACATTCCCTTCCCTATATGTATGTCCTATTTCAAATTTGGAGATACTTTCCAGAATTTGGTTTATTTCCTCTATTTTTGAATTAAGGACCCAGTTAGGTGTTTTCTTAGCTCGAATTGCGTTGATAATAACTTGTGAATCTCCTTCTATTATTACTTTAGTTAAGTTTAAGTTCTTACATATTCTTAAACCCTCTAATGCTGCCTTGCATTCCACCAAATTATTTGTGGTGGGCTTAATAGGCATAGAAAATTTAGCAATGACCTCAGCCTTCCAGTTTCTAATTAAGCCTCGAATACCTGCTACTCTAGGATTACCTCTAGAAGCGCCATTAAAGTTAAGTTTATACCAACCTACCTTAGGAGGAGACCATTTGCACAAGGCTCTATCTGCCTTTGTTTTTGGTCCCCCCTTGCCATATAAAGGTGGGATATCTAATTTAGGCCACTTGGACGTGATTTTGTTGTCCCAGGATTTGAATGACTCCTCATAGCTCAGACAATCTCTAAGTTTACTGTTAATAATCTCCACAATTGAGGTTTCTATTTTATTGGTGACTGTTTTCCATGTTAATTTTTGATCCGTGAAGATTCTCCTGTTACATTCCTTCCATATTTCCCAAACTAAAACTGATGGGGAAATAGTCCAAATATCTTTGTATAAGTTGTCTTTGTATAGAGATGGCCAAGCTTTGAGTGAGCTTAATAGATCTGGTTGAAGAGCGGATTTCCACCCTAGACATCGATGTAACCAGTTCCAGCAGTTTTGGGAAAAGGTACAATTTAGAAGGATGTGGTTAACATCCTCCGATTGCTTTTCACACAAAGGGCATCTAGAAGGCCCCTCAAAGCCCAATTTATTGAATCTGTCAGCTGTCAGAATCTTATTCTGCATCACTGCCCATAGAAACATTCCTGCTTTGGGAAGACAAGATTTATTCCAACAAAGGTTCAAAGGTATATCTATGTTATCCATGTTTTGATCCTGAATGATAGACTTGTATCCCTCCTTTACCGAGTAAATACCATTGTTTTCTCCAGACCAGATTAATCTATCCGATCTGATTTTGTGAGCTATCTCTCTATCTTTCAACATCATTTCAAGCTTTTGTTTCTCCTGGCTATCCAGGTCTAAACCTTCTAAATCTATCCATTTAGAATCTTCTTCCTTGCAAAGATAATCCTTGATGTAAACACCTATAGAATTTTTACAGACTTCCATGAACTCTTGAGAAAAACCTAATTTGTTTAAGGGGGTGAGGCCTGCCCAAGAGTCATCCCAAAATAGGGCTTGGTCCCCGGAGCCTACATCCCATGAAAAATATTTATTGATGATCCCACGATAATCCTTTATGAAGTTCCAGATCCGAGATCCTTTTACATGCGTTTGTGTCCTGAATATGTTGATAGAGTCCGCGTCAGGGATGTATTTGTGTAGTAAAATCGAAGCCCATTTACTACTAGATTCTTGATAGAGTCTCCAGATAAGTTTAGCTCCAAGAGCTTGGTTTTGCCATAATAAGTTTTTGATGCCTAGTCCCCCCTTGTTAATTGGTTTGCATAATGTATCCCATTTGATAACGGCTACTTTTTTGTCTTTAGAAGGGCCTTGCCAATAGAAATCTCTAAACATTTTATCTAAATTTTTTTTAACATTAATCGAAAGGGGAAGAATTGACATATGATACGTGGGTATAGTTGATAGGACTGACTTAATCATGTCTTCCTACCAACTTTTGTAAGCCATCTTCCTTTCCATGAGCTTTTCTTGTCTTGTATTTTGGTGAGAACCTGTTGCCAAAGTTTGGAGGATAAAAGACCTTTATCTAGGTCTATACCCAGGTATTTGCAGGGGAATTTACCAACTTTATACCCCATTACTTTACGAATTTCCATTTCTATTTTCATAGGTGTATTGATAAAGAAAATTTCCAACTTTGAAGGATTCACCCATTGACCAGAGGCTTTCACATACATATTAAGGATGATTTTAAAAGCTTTAGCTTCTTGACAGTTGGCTATGCCTGGTAAAATCGTGTCATCTGCAAACTGTTGGTGAGTTATATTTGGTACGTTCTCCGATGCCTTTAACCCTGTGATTTTTCCTTCAAATTGTCTCTTTGTTATTGTTCTCCCTAGCGCTTCTGCCATAATGACGTAGAGGAAAGGGGACAGAGGGTCCCCTTGCCTAATTCCTCTTGAGATATTAAAGAAACCTTCCGGGGTACCATTTACAAGTATCAAGATTTTAGGGGTAGAAATGCAGCTGAAAATAAGGTTAATCCATTGTTTGGAGAATCCAAAGGCTTCCAGACATTTACAAAGAAATCTCCAATCTACTTTGTCGTATGCTTTCTGGATGTCTACCTTAATAAGCATACTAGGATCCTTAGTTAATTGAGCAGTGTGAATTATTTCTTGGGCAATGATTATCCCATCAAGGATCGATCTATTTGCTACAAAACCCGTTTGTTCTTCCAAAATTATATTCGGGAGAAGAGTTTTAAGTCTGTTTGCTAGGCATTTTGATAGAATTTTATAGATAGTATTGCATAGAGATATTGGTCTGAAATCTCCTGGGTCCGAGCAATCATTTTTTTTTGGAATTAGAGCAAAAAAAGTGTTGTTAATTTCATTTAACAATGAGCCCGAGTTTCTAGTAGCTTCTACTGCTTGCCACACCTCCTCCCCAACAAAATGCCAACATTTTTGAAAAAAACCCGCTTGAAAGCCATCTAGGCCTGGGGCTTTATCTGGATGGAGTTGGAAAATTGTTGATTTAACCTCATCTAAGGATAGTTTACTATTAATCATCTTGTTGTCTACTTCCGTTATCATCTTTGGGATAGACTTCAGCATTTCATTTTGTGCTTTGAGGTCAGTTGCTTCAGTGTTATTCATAAGAGATTGATAAAATTGTGTTAGTACGGCTAATATCCGGAGCGGGTCCTCAGTAGTATGACCCTTGTTATTTTTAATTTTGGATATTCTATTGATGCTTCTTTTGAAATTAGTGGTATTGTGAAAAATTTTTGTGTTGTTGTCTCCTTCCTTAAGCCAAGACTCCCTCGACTTCTGTTTCTAGAAGATCTCTTCCTTAAGGAGGATAGCATTGTATTTAGCCATGAACTCTTTTTCTTTGTGGTAGCTTTGTTCGTTCATACCATTTTCTATTACTATATTATTAAGGTCTGCGATATCTTGTTCTATCTGATGTTTTTCTTCAAATATATTGTTGAAATTGCTCTTATTCCATTCTAAAGCTTTATTTTTAATAATTTTTAATTTTGATGTTAAGCAAAACATTCTAGAGCCTTTTACTGAGATTTGGTTCCACCATTCTTCCAAAAGGTTAGTAAATTCTGGGTTTTGGAACCACATAAACTCAAATTTAAAAGGATTTCTAATTGGTTTAGCATCCTCAGTAATCGAGAGTCTGACGGGGAAGTGGTCAGACCCTGCCTCAGGGAGGATTTCTGAATTTATTAAATGATTGGCACTTTCAGAGCTTGTCTTTATAAAAAACCTATCCAATTTTTCTGCAATATGACTGAAACCTGTTCTTCTATTGTTCCAAGTATATATACCATTGGTTGTATTGATGTTGATCAAATGGTTATCGGAAACCCATTTGCTAAAATCTTTTTGAGCCTGTGAAATATATTTTGATCCCCCAAATTTTTCTTCAGGATCTAGGATTGCGTTAAAGTCTCCTCCAATAATGTGAAAAACTTCTAAGCTATTTATCAAGAAGTGATGAATCTCTTGCCAAACTCTTCTCTTATCTTCATTAGGAATGGGCCCATGGACATTAATTAAATTAAATTTTAGATTGGATTTAAGACTTTTAATTTCCAAGCTCATCTAGTTTTCATTTTTGGATGCAAGTTGTGCTGAAATTTTCCTAGGGTCCCATAAGACTGCTATCCCTCTGGAGGATCCTATAGCAGAGGCTATTTCTGATTTCCATATTCCTAATTTATTGCTGAACTTAGTACTTTCTTCTTTGCTAAGTTTAGTCTCTTGTAGTAGAATTATTTCTGACTTGAAGTTATTTAGATATCTTTTCATCAATCTCTATTTGTTAGGGGCATTTAATCCCCTAACGTTCCAAGTAGTGACTTTCATTTCTCTTGGGGAAGGCTCTTCCCCTTCCCTGTGTACAAAATGTCAGCAATTTTCTTTTGGTTGCCTGCGTTACCTGCTATATTTCTAAGTTCTATAGCTAATTTCCTTCCTCTTTTCTTTTTCATTTTATTAATATTCGGGGTGCTCAGACTTCCTCTATTCATTGCTATGCCTAGTTGTCTGTCCTCATTTGTAATCCCAAAGAGGCCATCAATAGAGTCCTTTACAGATAATAAATTTACATTATTTTTAATGTTGATCTTGTTTTGTTGTTCAAAGGAGAGATGATCAAAGTCTGCATGTAGATGCAAGTCCTCCTTTTCAATAATTCCTTGCCATATGTCTCAATTAAATCTTCTATACTACCTGATAGATCCAGATCCAGAGTATCCATCTCTATAGGGATTGAGGTGGCTGGTTCCTCCCCCATTTGATTTGTGTTATTGGCTGTCTCCTGATCAAGGACATTTTTATTGAATTTTTCTTTATTTGTATTTTATGTTTGAGTTAAGTCCTCATTACTCAGAATCGGATTAAATTTGTCTTTATCTGTATCTTTATTGTTAAGATTAGAGGGTTCTGTGTATTTATCCGGGAGGACTTTATCCAAGACTCCCATTTCCAAGGGGGCTGAATGAGTAGGTGAAGGTAACCTACCATTTTCTTCCTCTAGATCCTCTAGAATACATTTTTGAATCATTCTGATTAGAGTTTCCTTTTGGTATTTTAGTTCATCTAGATCACAGATTTCATCAAGGAATGTGTCCATGAGCTCATCTGTTAAAGACTCTCCAAGGTAATTAATAATAGTATTGACTTCTTCTTTGCATTTATCATCAGGTTCTTCTATAATTGTTGCATTCGGACAGTCAGTTTTAACAACCTGATCCTGTCTTATGTCAGTCTTAATTATGTCCAGATCAAGCTTATCTATTTGTTGTTGACAAAAATCAGATATTTGATCTCCTGTTATAAGATCTGTCCCTTTATCTATGTTATCTTTATCTGATGTGGTGGTGACTTTATTATCACTTGTATTATTGATTTCCTGGGCTAAAACCTCAGAAGTTCTAATACTAAGAGTTTCAAGATCTTCTTTAAGAGGAGGGGAATCCGAGAATAAGGGATTGTCATAGATAATTACCCGAGTACAACTATTATCAAGAGAGGGAGGGATAGCTGCTGATTTTTCTTTTTCTGTGTCTTGGAAAAAGAAGCCTCCTTTATCCTTATTAAGGATTAACTTGACATTTCTATCAGAGCATGAGGGGGAATCTATGAGATTCTATTGAAGGTCAAAATTTAGTAATTGTTCTGCCTCCCGAGTTTCAATAAAATCATCCATAATTAATGGATTAATAATGATATGGTTCAAATTGTAGCATAACTGAAAAGGAGAAATGACTTTCTTATGAAAATTCATTTTGACTACAATGGTTGACTCAGCATGATCATGCTTAGTTTTAATTGTTCTTTTGTATTCTCCAATCCTATTTCCAATGTTTTTAAGAATCTCAGGTTGGTTAAATTCCAGTGGTAGGTTTCTTAGAACTATTGCTTTTTCAATCAAGAAATCTGCTACCTTAATAGGGTTGAATAAAGAGAACCAATTACAAACAAAGAAAGAGATCTTTTTATACTTTAAAAAACCTTTCTCCATAATTTTCTTTTTAAGACTACTACAATTACAATTCAAGAAAATAAAGTTTTCTGGTAGAATAGTAATACTTACCTTAGCCGAGAGTTGGGAGATTAGTCCATCAGCTATATCTGTTATAGATGCCCTTGTTCCCAGCCACTTACATATTACACCTGTTTCTGCATAAACATTCTATTTTTACAATATGCATTTACTGTCCAAATTAATCTTATGATAATTTTGCCTAGGAAATCCACAGATAGTGTTTGAAACTATGTTGTTGCCATGCCTATGTGGCGGAGAATATATATCTTTAGTGGTCTTAGGCATTGGTACCTTAGAGTTCTTGTTGGGTTTACTCGAGATAGGGTTATGACCCTTCAGAAATTCCTTGTTTGTCCTCTTGTGTGGAGGAGAATAACCCTGATGGGCCTTATGAATAGAATCATAACCAGAATGCAATGCAGAGCTGTCTATTACATTTTTATTCACCATAATTTTCCCTCCAGTTTTAGATCCTAGGGTTTTGTTAAGGAGAGGGGGAAACAAGCCCAAATCCATATGCAATTGCTTACAAATCGGATTTGGTTTCTCCCGCTGTGTTCCTTCTCCTCTCAAAACCCCCTTATTCTGATTTTTCCTTTTCTTTGGTGTTTTCAATTTTTCCAGAATGCCAAAAGAATTTTTCAAATCAATTTTATTGGGACTATTTTTGTCTATAGATGATCTTACCGCTTTCCTTATCGTAACTGTTTGCCATGTCTCCTTGTTGGTAATTCTGACACCGAGAGCCATCTGAGCCACCGTCGACCTTCCTCCCCCCTTTGCAGACACAGGGTTATTGGAGTATGCTACCGGATTCCTCCTAGATCTTGGGGCCCTGACGGTCTCGGTTACTGCATTTTTTCATAATGCATATTTAGTCTTTGAGAAGATCTGTATCTGCCGATCTAGGGCATCTACTGAAAAGACTTTCAAGGATGGATGCTCATGTGTTTTTGCAAGACCCTTGGTGGCTGAAGTATATCTTCTGTTCTCAGCCAAGGGCTTTGCAATATCTCCTAATTCCATAGTTGTTGGGAGTTCTGTTGGCTTTGATTCCTTCATACTTCTTTCCTTTTGTTTAGCAATAAACCCCTTAAGATGATCATAATCTGGATGGGGTTGTACATTTTTTGCCCTGCAATCTTCCTGCTTATGACCGTAAAGCCAACATTTGAAATAATAACCAGAAAATTTCTCATTTGAAGTGGCCAGATTTTGAGCATCTCCCTTAGAAGTGGAATTGCCATGCTTTTTTGCAGCAATACAAGCTGAATCTAAATTGAAATGTATCAACCCTAGGTTTATCTACCGCTGTTGGAAGGCCTTCTTCCTTTGAATATGAGTATTACGCATTTTTGCTGAGATGAATATTTAACATTTCTGATGAGAAAATAGAAAGTAGTTCTATTGATGAATACCTAACAGCATTTGTCAGCAAACCGTGAAGAAAAGGTCCAATATTTCTATCACTGTCAGCGTTTATCTCAGCTAGGGTTTATTTTTCATCTCCTTCCCTCTGGAACAAACGCTCGCGTGAAATGGAAACCCTGTGGCGACGGTTTGAATCATAGCAGAGCAAGGTAGCTATATATATTATAATAGGAATAACTGCTGCTACTTTGACAATTCTGAATTCGAAAAAAATCATTGCTGCTGCTTTGACAATTTCTGGATTTGGAGTTCTGATTGTATGCCTTCAAATCTGAATTTTGCGATCTCTTAATTGTCTTCAAATCTGTGCCCTCAAATTGTTCGATATATGTGCTTGGTATTTAATCAAAATCTGCCCACCTAGGGCTTCTTTATGTTTATCCAAGATTGCTACCGATCTGCATTTTCATATGCAATCAATTTTGCAAATTTTCCTCTGTAAAATGGTAGGGCTTGGGATCAAATCTGTAGCCTTCTTCTTGTCAAACTAATATCTTTACCACAATTTTGGATTCTATCCAATGGTAAGCCTCCCTCACAAAATTTCAAGCCTTCTAAATCTTGCTAATAGAACTTACTGGCCTCTTTTATCAGATCTGGTCACTCCTTGATAAATTTTCCATGCTAGATCTGCCCTTTTCTATGCTTCAAATCTGCTCTATGAAATTTGAGCCTCTTGTTGGATTTTGACCTGCCCCCTGCAATCTCGGGCATGCTCCAATGGTGAATTTGTGGCCTCTAATGCCTTGATGGAAGTCGTCGCCCCAATGTCCAAACTCTAGCTTCTTCTTCTAAATTTTGCAAATCTCCTTAATTCGTGGCTTGTCTGCCAAATAGCAGGCCTTATGGATCAGATTTCGGGCCTGCCTTAATGATGCCCTAGCCTTGCAATTCAAAACTGCTATATGCTCTGATTCATCTGCACTTGACTTTGAGAAATTCGGGCCTACTGTACAAGTTTGTTGCTCCTGCAATGCCAGTCGCTCAAGATTCTATACAAATTATGTTGTGCCACCAACGATGCACCAAAAATCAAACACAACTACTCCAATCAAAGTACTTCAAATGAAGTCCACTAATTCTGATCCAATCAGCTTTAAGGAGACTGATCTTCAGCACTCTAATCCGTATGCAATAATTGATATATGAAAGAAGATCAGACCTCTAATCTGTCCCAATGGAAGCCTCTTATATCAAACAAATGTGCTGAAGATGGTGTATACGATTTGCCCTTTGAAGTATCTGCCTGTAGCAGACTTGATATAAAGCACGATCTGTTCTTATTCGAACTTGGTAGCAGCCCCAATATGCTGTCTGATCTGTATAATTTGGATGGCCAAATTTGTCTTGCCAAATTCCTAAATTTGGTTCTGCTGATGCTGTTCATGTTAGTTCTAGAATTAGTTAGAATAGTTATTATCCATTAGTTACATGTATTAACTAGTTATCTTTTATGATATTAATTAAAGATCCCCTTAAGACCTCCCCTTAAGACAGTAAAAAATGATGAAATTAGTTATATTACGTATGACATGTGTTAGTTCTAGAATTAGTTAGAATAGTTATTATTCACTAGTTAAATGTATTAACTAGTTTTCTTTTATGATATTAATTTGAGATCCCCTTAAGACACTAAAAAATGATGAAATTAGTTATATTACTTATGACATGTGTTAGTTCTAGAATTAGTTAGAATAGTTATTATCCATTAGTTACATGTATTAACTAGTTATCTTTTATGATATTAATTATAGATCCCCTTAAGACCTCCCCTTAAGACACTAAAAAATGATGAAATTGGTTATATTACGTATGACACATGTGTTAGTTCTAGAATTAGTTAGAATAGTTACTATTCACTAGTTGCATGTATTAACTAGTTTTCTTTTATGACATTAATTCTAGATCCCCTTAAGACCTCCCCTTAAGACACTAAAAAATGATAAAATTAGTTATATTACTTATGACATGTGTTAGTTTTAGAATTAGTTAGAATAGTTATTATTCATCATATCATCTAATCATGTCATCTAAACAAATCATATCATCTAATCAAATAAAACCATGTAATCAAATCATCTAATCAAATTATATATCATCAAATAAAATCATCTATTCAAATTATATATCATCAAATAAAATCATATCATCTAATCGAATAAAACCATCTAATCAAATCATATATCATATATCATCTAATCAAACAAAATCATATCATCTAATCGAATAAAACCATCTAATCTAATCATATCATATAATTGAATAAAACCATCTAATCAAATCATATATCATATCATCTAATCGAATAAAACCATCTAATCAAATCAAAAATCATATATCATCTAATCAAATAAAATCATATCATCTAATCGAATAAAACCACCTAATCTAATCATATCATATAATCGAATAAAACCATATAATCAAATCATATATCATATCATCTAATCAAATAAAATCATATCATCTAATCGAATAAAACCATCTAATCTAATCATGTCATCTAATCAAATACATGTCTCTAATCAAATACATGTGTCTCTAATCAAATATATGTCTCGAATCATATGTCTCTAATCAAATATGTGTCTTGAATCAAATATAAGTACATCTAATCAAATATATATGTTTCTAATCAAATATATGTCTCGAATCATAAACTGAGTCTCAAATAAAATATATGTTCAACATGTCCTAAACTAGGGAGTCATCTAGGTGCATGTGAACAGAGCGACCCTCTGAGTGACTACCATATTTAAACTTACATGTTTTTAAAACTTACCTGACCACTACTAGGTGTCACATCTACTGAATCACTCCTATGAAAAGCATCATCTGGTTGTAAAGTAGTGACTAACCCCTACAAATTTAGTGTACAACAATTGGTTATATACATGTGCATAGTAGATATATTATGTAAAGTACTTGAAATATATAAATACATGTGTACATATGCATGCTTAAACATACATAAATCTAAAACTTACCTAACCACTAGTAGGTGTCACATCATGTGGAAGATGCTCTGAGCCCACACTAGAGGTAACATGCTCTGCTAATTGTGCCTACAAAATATTATACATTGAACAAACATCAATACACGTGTGACCTACAATTAATTATTCACTAAAAATCCTAATAAAAAAGAAAAGAAAATTTTATATGTACCTGAGTCTCAGGAGCAGGAGGATCATCAACACATTGCACCATTGTATCATCAACTGATACTGCATCACCCACACCACCTAAGATCCTAAACCTCTATAGTAATGAGGAGTGTAGGGGTGACACTAGCTGGGAGGGGAGTGATGTAGAACTTGAATCATCTGGATGCAATAACATATCCATAAATGACTTGCCATCAGTGCCAACATCCACCTAACCCAACCCATGCAACTGCTCATCAAAAGCATATAGGCCCTCAATGGTGATGTGTACATCTCCAATCTATATACCTGGCTCTACAGCTATAGATTGATATGTGAGTGCATGGTGCTCTGCACTATGCTATGCTTGACTAGTAGATGGTGCATCTTGTGTTGGTGGAACTACAAGACCTTGTGTAAGTGCAATGAAATCCTTGACTGAATGCATGGGGATCCTGTGCATGTTGGCAATATGAGAATAGGCCTACAAGAGATCCTCCAAAAAGTAAAGGGCCATATCTAAAGTACTTTGATGACCTGGCAGTACTCGTATCTCTCCAAGTACAAGAAGACCTGTAGCTCTATATGACTCCTCACTCACACATGCAATACTAGATGAAGCCTTAGAAGATGATCTGGCTCTACTCGGTCTAGTCAAAATGTATCTGCCCGCTGAATCTGAAGTGATGGATGTGGCTGCAGAAGCAATCTATGCTATACTATCCATAACTCCCCTCTAAGAAGTAATGATGGCTCTATCTACAGTAGCAGCCATCACCGGTGCCACTATCGAAGTCCTCTCCCCAACTAGCTATCTACAAGGCTGCACAACTCAATCAGCCCTACGATACTGATCGTGGTCTGCAACCCTACCAAGCCCTTGACCATAATATGATGGGATATCTAAATAGTTGACCCTGAGTCCCAAACGGAACTCATCGTACAACTACTGTGCAAAATATAGTGGAATCTGGTCGTTATTTGGATAATGACCTTGTGCTACAAGATGTCGAGGGTAAATCATACGTGCAATCTGAGGTATCACACACCGTGTGACCTGATATGCCCTCACCACTATCATCCCCTCATAATGTGGGAAAACCTCTCGTTTGATGGTTTCCTTGGGGATGAGGCTCTGAACCATCACCAAGGAAACATCTCCTGAGACCTCCTCCCTCAAATCTCAAAAAATGGCCTCAACTACCTAAGGCATGAAGGAAAAGTGAGACCTCAATCTACTAGTCATAGTCTCCAAACTACTCAATATAGTAGCACATGTATCTCTATATATACCATTCCCTGTAGACCTACAGATAGACTCTCTAAGTTGAGCTATCTTCGTATCAGCCATATGAAAAATAGTATGCATATCAGGAGTTTGAGGTGCACCCTGAGCGGCCATCTAGATACATCACATGTGAAAGCTAAGTGTTTATAATTAAGTACTTGATTACATGTTATAACTGCATGTAAAATGGAAACAAATATCTAAATATATAGATTTATAGGTCTTATTAGGTCATGTAAGTGGTCTTATTAGGTCTTAAGGGTGCTAAGATGTACTAATTAGGTCTTAAGGGGTCATAGATAACATAAGAGGTCTTATTAGGTCTTAAGGGGTTGTGGGTAACATAAGAGGTCCTAAGGTATAGATAAGACATCAATGGGTCATAGGACATCGTAGTATGTATTAATGAAACCTAACATGTACATCAATGGGTCATAGGACTAACTTTAATATTTACTAAAAATGCATGTACATAAGGGTTCATGGGTAACATAAGTGGTCCTAGAGTGTCTCAAGGAGTTGTGGGTAACATAAGTGGTCTTATTAGGTCTTAAGGGTCCTAAGATGTACTAATTAAGTCTTTAGGGGTCGTAGATAACATAAGAGGTCTTATTAGGTCTTAAAGTAGGTTCTAATTGAGTCTAATTACCTGTCCTAACATATAGATAAGAGTCATAGAGTGTCTTAAGGGGTCGTGGGTAATATAAGTGGTCTTAGACTATCTTAAGGGGTCGTGGGTAACATAAGTGGTCTTATTAGGTCTTAAGGGTCCTAAGATGTACTAATTAGGTCTTAAGGGGTCGTAGATAACATAAGAGGTCCTAAGATATAGATAAGACATTAATGGGTCATATGACATCATAGTATGTATTAATGAAACCTAACATGTACATCAATGGGTCATATGACTAACTTTAATATTTACTAAAAATGTGTGTACATAAGGGGTTGTGGGTAACATAAGTGGTCCTAGAGTGTCTTAAGGAGTCGTGGGTAACATAAGTGGTCTTATTAGGTCTTAAGGGTCCTAAGATGTACTAATTAGGTCTTAAGGGGTCGTAGATAACATAAGAGGTCTTATTAGGTCTTAAATTAGGTTCTAATTGAGTCTAATTACTTGTCTTAACGTATAGATAAGAGTCATAGAGTGTCTTAAGGAGTCATGGGTAATATAAGTGGTCCTAGACTGTCTTAAGGGGTCATGGGTAACATAAGTGGTCCTAGAGTCATAATTGGTTCTAATTGAGTCTAATTAGGTCCTAATTGGTTCTAATTGATTCTAATTGAGTCATAATTGGTTCTAATTGAGTCTAATTAGGTCCTAATTAGTTCTAATTGGTCATAATTGGTTCTAATTAGTCCTAATAGGTCTAATTTGGTCTAATTAGGTAGATAATTAGGTCCTAAATTTTGTTCCTAATAGGTCCTAATTGGTCTTGGTACAGTTAGGTCTAGTTAAGTCTAATAGGTCCTAAATTTTGGTTCTAATAGGTCCTAATTAGTCTAGTTACCTGTCTAATTGGTCATAATAGGTCTAGATAGGTTTAGTTAGGTCTATTTGGACCTAATAGGTCCTAATACATCTAATTGGTCAGACTAATGTTGGTTAAAGACCTAATACCTGTCTAATTGGTCCTAATAGGTCCTAGTTAGGTCTACTTGGTCCTAATAGGTCTAGTTAGGTCTTTAAGTAGAGAAAAAACTTAGACATACCTTATTTCCTAATATGACCTAATGTGACTTATCAGGACCTAATATGACCTAGAGTGTCTTAAGGGGTCGTGGGTAACATAAGGGGCCCTTGATTGTCTTAAGGGGTCGTGGGTAGCATAAGAGGTCCTAAGGTATAGATAAGAGTCATGGAGTGTCTTAAGGGGTCATGGGTAACATAAAAGGTCCTAAGGGGTCCTAGGTTACATTAGTGGATCCTCGTATGTATAATGGGTCTTCGGGATCTGAATAGGTCATATATGTCTTAAAATATCATAAGGGATGTATAATGGTCCAATAATATTAATGGGTTGTAGATGTGATAAGTGGTCTAAGTGGTCCTAGGACATCCTAAGATAGATGAATATGTCCTAGGACATTTGAAGATATAATAATGGGTCGTATGGGTCCTAAGGGGTCCTATGTGTCAAGTAAGATGTCCTAATATGTATTATAAGATCTTGAGATTCCTAAAGGATCCTAAGTGTCTTAATATGTTGTAAGAGAGGAATAAGGGTCCTAGAAACTTATTGTACTACATTTTTTTAACATTTTCTAACATACTACTAGATCATTTAAAAAAATTTAACTACAATTTTCTAAGATTTTTACAAACTAAAAATTATTTTAAAAAAATAACTAACTTTAATATTTACTAAAAATGCGTGTACATGTGAGTGAGAGAGAGAAATTCCTAATATGTACAACTTTAAACTTAAAATTTAACATTTTCTAACATTTTCTAACATTTCTAACTTTAAACTTAAAATTTAACATTTTCTAACTTTAATCATAATATTTTCTAACATTTTCTAACATTTCTACTATAGTTTCTAATGTTTTGTAAATATTTTCTAATAGGTGCTAACAAACTCCTATGATTTTCTAACATTTTCTAATATTTATACTACGATTTTTAATATTTTTATTATTTTCTAATATTTAATTATGATTTTCTAACATTCTACTATTAATTTCTAACATATTAGATAATGTTTAACTACAAATTTCTAACATTTGTACAAATAAAAATTTATTTAAAACAAATAACTAGCTAAAATAAATACAAAAAATATTATTTACAATAAAAAATGAGAAAAAATTATGTACCTGATACTGCTAGGAAACTAAAGACGTCAATGAAGCTCGGGAGGTGCTGGCGTGATGGCATGCTGAGGTACTTCACTCCAAGCCCTGGGGTCCACAAATAGTGTTAGTAAAAATGATAATAAAAAACATAAAATGCTAGAATTTATAAAAAAATCCGGTCAAGAGGGTCTTCGTGCGAAGCCCCTCTTTGCATGAGGCCACCTAGGGGTCTTCGCACGAAGCCCCTTGTTTGGGGACTTCGTGCGAAGTATCTCCACCACTTCGCACGAAGTATATACTTCGTACAAAGGCATCAAATTTTTTTTTTCCCCAATGTCACGATTTTGTTCGTCCCTTAAAGTGGGACACAGCTTCGTGGGATCACCTTGGAAGAATAGATCGATTGAAGATAGTTCATGGATTTCACAATTTGAGTTGGATTCAGCTCAGGTTGTACCTACTTCATGATTCAGAGAATCATTCTCAAATAACCCCAGGTGTCTGATGCAGGAGCATCTTGGGTCCTTGGTAATCCTGTGTCACCAAAAAGATTTTAAAGTTTGTCTGTGTTGCTCGGTTCCTTCTTTGACCGAGTTGGCTCAGTAGTTGGTCAATTTCCTTTGGTTACCGAGTTTGGTTGGTTATCTCCTGGGTGGTCAGTTGTTTCACTGGCCCTCAGCGATGCTTGTCTGGCGCTTGGTCATCCTTGCTTACCAAGTAGTTTATTTTGAGTTCCTGTTGAGGCCGACTTGTGCATTTATTTTGGGTCACAAATTTAATATTAGCATCCATCATTGGGAAGTGTGTGGTCCCATCTAACCATTCCTTTCATTAATTGTGGATCTGAAGGCCGACTCAGTTTGGTAGACTCTTGTATAAATGTAGTTGTTTGGTTGTAGTTTAGGACAATAGAGTTAGGAGTTGGAAGATAGAAGATTAGATATTGTTGGCAGATCTTCACATGTTTGAGGATTTCTGTAATTCATTGTAATATTTGGCCGTAACCAGGAAGGCCTTACAACTCAGCATGTACGAATCTATTTGAAGTTAATATATGAAAGTTGATCTGCATTCTCTCTCTCACTGTGTTGGTTTGCTTCCACGTGTTGTTGAGCAAAGTGGATTTGGTTAGGGTGTTCCATTTCTTGGCCCCTATGGTCCCCCTATTTGTGTCATATACACTCTCATGCAGTGCCTCCTTGGAAGAATATTTATCATGCTTTGTAGGAATATTTATTTTTGAGACAAAAAACACACAATCCATGGGGTCTCAAAATAACCTCAGAGTGTGTTTAAAGAATTTTATTTTCTAAACTTCAAAGAACCATTCAAATTTTATGATTGCATCAATCAATGATAAAAGATTAGATACCAATATTCATTATAAAGTGTAGTTTAGGAAACCAAAATGACCAACAAACCTAGTTTTTCTTGAACGTAAGACAACCCTATGCAATTCCCTATTGTAGACATATGCTCGAGCCAACCTATTTTCAATAAAAAAATATTCACGTGTAACACCAGTTCCACCAACAGTCATACCACTTTTGTCTACAATGCAAAATTTGTGAAGAGCTGTGATGATGCTTCATAAAGTTCCAAGAGCAAACCCTATTTCAACCATCAACGACCATCGACAGAGCAAAGTCAAAGCAATGAAAATGAAGAATGTGAAAGTGAAATTAGGGTAGATTTTATTTTAGGGTTCCATACGTAATATTTTGCAAATGGGAAAAGGCTTTTGCTTCGTTTTGGAACATATTACTATCAATCACACCTTAGTGTGCAATGGGTATTCCTAAGAGGTGTAGAAGGTCAATAAAGAAAGAAGTTCTTTTGGGGTATAATTTGCATACTATATGTGATCAATTGGTTAGTTATTTTTTGCAAGAAAAGTCTCAATGGAAATGTGGTAATTACAAGTCAATATGCATCTTATTGTAGGGATCTAATTATGATTGAAACAAAATGCCTTCATTAGGAACATAATCATTTTCTCCATTACCAACTTCCAAAAAGTAAGTGAGAAATAATTATTATTCAATAGAATATTTATTATAATTAAATTTAATATTTCTATCTATTTTATAAGATAGTTTTGATATATAGAATTTGACGTAAGCCTTAGACCCACAATCACAAAGATTGGTTTCAAAATACAAAAGTAAACCATAATAACAAATAATAATTTTCTCAATGTTGAGGTTGTCATTTGTCAAGTCCCATTTTTTGGGACAATGATGAATCATTTTGGCAACATTTATTAACAAACTCAACATTAGATCCAGAGCTAAGTATCATTACTTATTTAATTTCAAATTTGAAATAATTAGTTTAATAACATTATTAGTCCAAACTATTTATCCTCCATTAGATTCTTTACTTATTACGATATAATTAATTTACATAAGATATGTGTATATGAACATTTATATTCTATACAAGGAAAAAAAGTGCATACCTTATCCTTTTACCATCTTATTCTATATGTAATGTAGCTTTACCATAAATGTGCTGTTCTAATATTCAATTTGTCTTATTTTGTGCATTAGTTGATACAATCTTGAAGTTTATCATCTATTACCCTATCTTAGCCCTTGATAGTTCAAATCAACCCCCATTATTATCATTGTAAATTTTTTGAATTAGATCATGAGTATAGTTTCTTCAATAGAACCATACACATGAATCTATTATCTTAATCCAAATATTTTTCTTACCATCCTGAGCTAATCCTTTTGGATAGTCTAAGTACTACCCATCAACTTGTACACATAATATATTGAATTTAGTGTGCTCTAGAGTTTCTTTTATTTCTAGGCTCAAACATGTGAATTAATGCAACATTAACTGTGTTTGATTGTTAAAACATTAGTAAAAAGGAGCAGGAAAATCAAAATTCTTAAATGTCAAGGGACTAATCTTGAGTGACACATAGAGGAACCTAGGTAAAGAAACAATAATCCTTAGGGAGAGAGAAAATGTATTGGGATAAATTCAAAGTAAATATCAAATGCATAGTAATAAGCATAAATGAGAGGAAATATATATGCACAATGATTAGAACTTGAGCTAAAAAGGAGTAGGAAAATCAAAATTCTTAAATGTCAAGGGACTAATCTTGAGTGACACATAGAGGAACCTAGGTAAAGAAACAATAATCCTTAGGGAGAGAGAAAATGTATTGGGATAAATTCAAAGTAAATATCAAATGCATAGTAATAAGCATAAATGAGAGGAAATATATATGCACAATGATTAGAACTTGAGCTAAACTTAGTCTAAGAGTTTGTCACTTGTCAAACTATAATTACATTAAAGACATTTTGTCAAAGTGAACATGATACTAAATGGAAAATGAAACTATTGTGTAAATTTCACCATTAGAATAATTTAAATATAAGTAAAGTTGTCTATTATTTCTTCAATAACAATATTACACAAATAAAACAATTAGACTATATATGTAGGGACTCATGTTGAGAATTAAGGCATGGAAAATTTATCTAATGCCACTTTTTTTTCCAATCACCTAAATATACCATGCATAGTTATGTATATATGATGCCTTATTATTTCACTTGGAATTCAATTTTCAAAACACCAAATTTTCATGTATGCAAGACTTTAAAAATATTTTTAATTATTACAAATAAAATCCACATTAAAACACATAAATAATTTTGAAAAAAAGAAAACTAAAACCTAAATTTCAAATTAAAATACAATAAACTAAATATATAAACCAAAATATATGAACATCCAAATATTAATAAATAATAATAAAGAACAATCTTATTAAATTAATAATTAATTAAATGAAATAAATTAGAAATTATATCTAAATAAAAAGTGAAAATATTATAAGTTAGATATAGATTCAAAATTTAAAATTCAATTTCCAAATACTATTAAAACAAGTGCCACATAGTGGCTAGTACTTGCCTTTTAATTAAGTAATAAGTGTAATTATAATGTGAAATATATAATTATAATTTTAATAAATTTATTATATTTTATAAAATATAATTCTATTTAATATTAAATTAGTATATATTATGATCATTATTTTTAATTAAAAATTGATACTTAATATATATTCAAAATATTTTAATATAAATATTATATCTCACATAGTTAATTTTTTTTAATATTTTAATTTGGACTATTAATTTTATAATAGTTTTTAAAATCAATTATTAGAAATAAAACTATGATAATAAAATTAAATAATAATTTAATATATTTTGATTTAAATAAAAATCAATATATATTATAATAAATAAAAATCAATAAATAGTATAAATGTCCAAGGGGTTTAGATTAGTTGGTTGAAGCAATGAGTTCTCATTGTGGAGACCTAGTTCAAATCCCAAGAGGGACATCTTTGTGGAATTCTAAATTGTGACTATTGGTCTTCCAATTGTTGTTTCTAGTGTGGTTGCTCATAAGGAGCTCATTAACTTGTAAACTATCTAGTGTGGTTGTCTCTTGTAAAAAAAAACAATGCTTTTACCATATTTTAGTACTACTTCACCAACACACAATATTAGCGGAGACAATTTATAATTTATAATAGAATATAAAATATGTTAAAATGTTATTGGTTCATGCAATACTATGAAAAACATAAAATTTATAATAGAATATAAATAATAAATAATAAACCTCTTAAATTAATAAATAATTAAATAAAAATTATAAAATATAATTAAGTAAAAATAAAAATAATATTTAATGTTAATAGTAAAGTGTGCTCGAGATGGAGTAGTATTGGGATGGGTGACCTCCTAGGAAGTCCTGATGCTTCACCTCTATGAGCATCACCTAGATGCAATGAGTGCTAAGTGTTCCATTCATTCTCATAAGAGATGGGTTCATGTGAACCACTACTCATGAAACATGAGTCAATGAGTTTGACTAAAAAAACTACACAGTTGAATCTTGATAGCAATATATGACCAAATTAGTCATTTATACTTGTGAATTGCAAAAAATAGTAGAATTTGATCATTTTTAGTCATATGACTAAATTTTTTAGTCACATAGTCATTTATTTGCCAAATTCTACTAGTGTTTTTTCTAAAGAGCAATTGAGAAGTAACACATGACCTTTTGTAAATTCATTTGAGCAAAGTATGAATAGGATCAAATTCATGATTAGGGCAACTGAAGGATTGACAAATTTAAGTGCAATTAGGACTAAACTAGACTTGAGATCAAGGCACAATTAGTTGCAAAACAAAGAGAGTTGGAAGTTTTAAGCATTGATAAAAAATAATGAAATCACCTCTTTTACTAGGTCATGTCCCTTTAGTGAACAAGGAATAGCTAAGTTACCTATAAGTCACTTGAGAGATATGGGTGAATCATCTAGGTGACCTTGCAACTTAAGTGACATAATTATAGTTTTTAAGGAGTGAGGAGGTATGTAGACAAGATGAGTTTAGCTTAGGAAGGATAATACAAGAGTAAGGGACGGTCCTAGAGACTAAGTAGATGCTTCCACAAGGTCAAAAAAGTATGTAAGTTTTTTTTTCATGCTATGTGGGTTGTGAGTTGAATTGTCAAATCATTATCAAATTGTCATGCATGCTTGAACAATTTTAAGCACTTACAAATTAGTTGTTACCTTCGATATCTAAATCTAAATCTGCATAAGGACATACCATTCTAGAATAATTTTAGAGAAGTTGTTAGATTACTAAAGTCAAGTTCTCATAGGTCAGCCTCTTTGATGGATTGACTTTATGACATTGGATATGGATATCCAAAGACATCATTCTTAAACATGCAAAATTTGATGCAATTGGTTTCTTTTAAACTTTCAATCAAAATATTTATTCAATTGTTTGTGAATTAATCACATGCCAAATGACTTTAAATACCAAAATTCATCGTGTTACATAAATACACACTATGTTGGCTTCCAATGACAAATTAGAAAGGACAAAAAAATAAAATTTAAATATGGTTCAAATTCCAAAACCAATAAAACTAAGTTCAAGTTCAAATATTTCAAGTTTTTTTTAATTAAAAAATTAGCGCTTGGTAAACCTTTTAACATAACCAGTGATGTTGACATGACACACCCTTCGACTCTATGAGAAACACTTTTGACTTGGAGCTATGAACTAGTGAGGGTAGAAATGGAAGACCTCATCCCCTTATTACAATGCCAAGGCCCAAACTCGCGAGCACATTGGATCAGCAAAGGCACATGCCCATAGTTACAATGGTCCAATGAAAGTTTGAACTTAGGTAGGGACAACAATACCACTACCACTTAATCAACACATTAAGTAATGAACCCCAATATTATAAACTAATTATGATAAGTCTAATAAAATAGAAACAACCAAAATTTATATATATAACTATAACAATAATTGACATGCACATGCAAGTCTCACCGTTTCAATAAGAACCCTTTGAATGGCTAACCTTCTTTAAGACTCCAAAATTAGTGGCTAACCTTTGTTTAAGGAAGTCTCCTTGAGTAAGTTGCGCACCTACGTGTTAGGCATGTATGGATTGGAATGACGATCAAGCGTAAACTTGTATCCACTCCTTTCTACCGGATTAGCTCTTCCATCTGTTTAATACAGACCACTAATAAAAGATAAAATAAGCAGTTGTGCGTCTGGTTAAGAAAAAAGCCAAGTTAACTTTGTTACGAATGATGCATGACAATGGATTGGAATGAGATGATCAGCCATAAACTTTACATCCACTCCTTTTCTTCCGGCTTGCCCTACCGGATTAGCCCTTCAAATATTTAATATAGACCACCAATCAAAGATAAAACAAGCAGGTGTGCGCCGGGTTACGGAAGTTTTTCAGTGAGAAAAAGAGAAAAGCAAAGGCTTGCTCGAGTCTCTCTAGGCGCCACTTAATGCAAATAGAATATACTAATTCGTTGACGGGGAAAATCAAACATCACATTTTTATAAGAGGCCAGGGAGAGCAATGCTCACATTAGAATAGTATATCATCGCATTCCTTGTGCTCATGGCGGCTTCGGGAGTTCTCTTGCTTCAGAAACATGCAGTGTTGCCATGGAGCGAGAGTCGCAGATGCCCTCCAACCGTCAAGATATTGCAAAGTTGTAGTAACCGAATGCTATGGGCGACTAGAAGAAATTTGGTGTATGATGGATTCCGGCTGAGAAGCGCCTCTCCTGCAGCTATGGGTACAGTTGCTTCTGTGAAGTGCTCTCAATCAAATTCGAGTTTCCGAACTCCTCAATCGCAGGTAAGTTATGTCATAGAATAACCCAATTGCACACAAAGACACAACCTTGATTCTAGTGGAATTGAAATCAAGAGCTCAATTGCACACACATATACAGACTTCTTTCTAGTGGAACTGAAATCATGAGCGCGATTGCACACAGATATACCGGTTTCTTGCTAGTGAAGCTGAAATCAAAGAACCCAATTGCACAGATATATACAAGCTTCTAGCTGGTGGAACTGAAATCAACAATTAAAACTCGCCAACTAAACGCTTTCCATGGACTTTTTTCATGTTAGCTTTAATTCCCTACCCTATTTTATTGTGATGGTAGAACAGATAAAGACAATTGACAAAAGGAAATACTTAGTTTGAAGAGGTTCTAGGAAAAAACTTCGTGTTCACATTCCATGTTTCATCATCAGGACGATAAATAAATGACAAAAGCACACTATTCTTTATTAAAATATGTAAGTTTTCAGCATATAGTTGCTGTCTTCTCTGTTAGTTTCCATAAACCATAACGCACTATTCTCTTCCTAGAGCCTCGGGCTTTTTTTGCCATCATATTCCGAGTCAATCAATATTAACATGCAGAGTAAAACATTTTGTATCCTCTGATTTGGCGATTGACAGTCCTTATCGTAGCAACAATTTATACTGTAAACATTCATCTTTTCGCCAGACTCCTTTATCGAGTTTAAGAGATTTTTGAGAATCCAAACCTATGCGCTGTATGTTTCCCATCTCAGATTCATGCAACCTTGTAATGCTGCACATCACATCATTTTTATTATTACAAAGTCCATCATAATTTACAATTTTTTGATCCAGCAAAACAAAGTTGCCAGCATCAACGCCACCTTCTATTTCTAGAGTTCTGTGCAAGTATTTTCAATTCAGATTCTCTGTTTATCAAAAAAGCATTTGGATATACCACTAAGTCTTTGATTTCATTTATTATCTTGGAATTACACCCTTTCCAATGCCAGAGCTTTCATGTATGGACTTTCTTTTTTAAGCAATGTTCTTTGAGGATGCATCCCCTGCCCTTTTCAATGTGTCCCTGTACTGGGGACACGGCAATGAAAATGACGTTTCCCTTATCAATGTTACCATATGATCATTTGAAATTCCTTGTAGTTTTAAAATTTTCCCTATATTTCAAGAGTCATCCCCTTCCATCCTTTAAAATGGCCTCTGAAAAATCCATCCCTGAAATTTATTCCCCTGTCCCATGCTGTGTACCCATAGTGGAAACTTGGTGTAAGATAGATTTTAAGTGACTGCAATTCCATTAGCTAAGGTAGAACATGAAGTTATAAATTATCTGGCACTGCCATGTTGCGCCATGTATTAATGACATCACCTGGTGAAACGGTGCAAGTGCAGACAATTCTTCTGGTCTTTTTCTCCTTTTTGCCAAGTTGCAGATTCATCTTTTTCTCTTCAAGCTTCCTTTACTTGGTGGACAATTTATTTTAGGCTTTTGTTTAGGTAACAGTCTGAGAGGTGTTGTATCTCTTACACACAAAATATCATTAGATTGCTGATTCTATCTTAACTTCATTCATTGTTTTTCTGCCAACATGTGTAGCTCTTTCTTCTTTTTCAATGCTTGTTTTATAACAGCCATTTTCATCTCACCATCACAAACTTCAATCTATCGTGGAATTTAACTTAGTACAGTCCTTGTCCTCATAGTCGCCATGTCTGCATTTGTTCACAAGTCTGCACATGGTTTTGAGGAAAAGCACCTGTGAAATATCCCCATTTGTTATTCATCCAGAATTTGAATTAATAATCTTCCTTTTTCTTCTAAATTGGGGATCTTGTTCCTCAACTATTATCGTCGTTTTTCTAAGAAATCAGCTTTATATCCTCCCTGATGACTGTATTTATCCATCAGACATACCTTTGTCCGAGACATTAAATGGACAGGATTTGGGAAGACAATGTTCGCATCAATTTCAGAAACCGGGATCCGACTTGTATCAATATTCTATTGATGTTTCTTCTCCCACTATGGTGCACATCTATGTTCTTGTCTTCTGTTTTCCCTATAGATAGTCATTTCTGCATCTTGCCTGGCTTCTGTCGATGTGTCATAACCAGAAAATGGACCCTCTTCTGATGTTTTAATCCAACCTAATTGTGTGGAGACTATGTCCACATCCATTCAGAAGTTGGGATTTGACGTATCCCAATATCTTGCATCTTCTTCTTTCACTACATTTGAGGAGATCTCTGTACCCATCTTATGTTTTTCTTCATTTTATCACTTTCTTACTTGCTGGTGTTGAAGCACAGACATGAATTTCAAAATCACCATTTATATATATGGACATAAGCTAGATATACTTGTATTGCATTTTTTGGTTCAACAATAGAAACACACACACACAAATATAAATTTTCTTTGTAAATTATTTATACTAGCCATCAGAATTTAGCCACATATTTGATAAAAATGATTTCCCATACCATAGTACTCAAATAATTGCTGAATATAATGTATTTATATGGTCACTTTACATATATAGCAAGGATTGGTAAAGAAGAACCAACTGAATCAACATCAACTACCTTAAAGTGACTAATACAGGATAAGGTCTATTAGGTTGTGTCTTGGACTTAAGAGGCATGACTGGACGATCTGAGGCTGAACCAAGCTTCTTTCAATGACCGATGAGCCAATAGAGTTAGATAAAAAGCTAGTAATGTGTTGTTGCCACTTTGGTTTGTGCTATTAGCCAAGACCATTACTATGTGCCTAGTGTTGAAAAATGTAGGCCCACTACACCCAAAATGGGAATGGGTGAAATGAGGCAGTCTATTGATACTATGCAATACACATCTCTCTTGTCTATCTCTAGTTGTGTATGAGGTGATAGTATCCATGGGCAGTGTTATCAACATTTGTGAAGGGCTGGAAGGAAATGATAAACCAAGTAGCTCTAGGGGTTCCCATGCAAAGAACTATTGTTGAAAATGAGCTTCTTGGAGAGAAATGGCCGCACACTTTTAATCAAGCCAGTGGAAGAAAGTGGGTAGAAAATTATATAGTTCCGAGACTCTCTGAGACTTGCCAAGACTCAGGGCAGGTGACCCTCGGTGAGTCTGGGGACCCAGACTCGGACTCGGCTGAGTCTAGGCAAGATTCGCCGGACTCACCGAGTCCAAGTGAGTTTGGATAGTCAAGCTCGGCCAAACTGATTTTTTTTTTCTGTTTATGTCTCAAAATTTTAATGGTTTTTTGGTATATGATTCCAGAATATACATGAAATGCAACATTTAACTCCCCATCTTTGTCTTCAAGTCAATCTCATTCTCTTCAGTAGAATATATACATGAAAAATAACATTTAAGTATAAGTCATATTTATTTGATGTATACATTATCAGGATGTTTGAGAGTGGTTTCAGATCTCTAGGAGTTACAATGCAAATTCTAGGTTTTATTAGATTTTATAATTTTCAAATTTTGTCAAATTTCAGTAATTAGTAGGCTCATATCAGCATTCTCTTGCTCTCTCTATCTAACTCACTTTATCTGCCTTGAACTCTAGACCTATCTCTCTCTCTATCACTCTTCTTCTATCCCCTCTCTCTACCTCTCTTTATCTCGCTGTCTCTTGTCTCTTGTCACCCCCAAGATCTAGACTTATCTACCTCTCTCTCACCCTCAAGCTTCCGCAATGAGTGCTAGCCTCAACCTAGTTTCAGTGTTTCCCCCAAACCCTCATCAAACTATATGTCTAAGCAAGTAAAAGGTCAATGATGAATCACGATCATAAAAATCTACATAGTACACATCCCTTGTTGCAAATCTTTGCATATTCATAGTTAAAAAAATATTATGGCTGCTATATCATCCAAGACCTACGTTAGATGCCTTCGTAGGAAGGATTCCTGATCCTCTGAACAGCTGAACCATAGGCTTGTAGTTTTTGTTTTGATATTTGTTTGGAACATTTGATGTCATGGATTTCATATTCCATGAATTTTGTATACATTTGATAATATTTATATATTCAAGTGTGCTATTTCTTGAAGCTACAATTTGTGTTTGTACTTTTGTGATTGATGTAAACTTGTGTATGTGATCAAATTGCTTCTATTTGATGATGTTATAGTGTCTTTAAAGTTTATTTTTATAAAGGGTGCATGAAACAAGTTTTAAATCCTTAAAAATCTTTGAATTTCTTGCGTTTTCCACTTTGCCGAGTCCCAACTCCCAAGCCAAGTCACCTGCACCGAGTTTGAGTCTCGTTTGTATGGGGCAGACAATTACCTATGGTTTTGTAGACAATGCTAACTTTCCGAGTTGAATAGTACAAGTGACACCTAAAATAAAGTGCTCCTCAAGTTCTCCTTTTAGGAAGGAATAAAGATGACAAATTGTGGAATATAATATGTTGGAAACGGACAGTCCTTTATTTTATCATTGCCATTTTGGGTATGAATCATTGAACTTTGAGTCGTTATTAATTAATTTGAATTTTCATTTTATGTTTGTCCTTCAAAACTCTAGGTGGATTTCGCGTGTCTTCCATTCAAAGTTTCTTTCTTTTCTTTTCAATAGTTTTCATTTTTGCTATCCAGTAAAAAACATACCCCCAAAACCCCAAATTAAATGATATGAGGGAGCTGGCCCTCTTAAACATAGAGGAAGATTCCCATTTCATTGGTGATCTTTCCAACTGTTGTGTGCAATTTTGTCACCATTCCTTGGGAAAGATAAAGGATAAAGGCTTTTGCTATCTTTTGTTTTAGGGTGTTGAAGGATCGATGGCACTGTTGTACCCAAGTATTTTCTTTGTTAGTCTCCTTTAAAAGTTCTAGAGGAGCTGCTAGGGTGGCATATCCTTTGATAAAGTTCCTATGATAACCTATGTATCCTAAAAATGTTTTAACCTTAAGTGTTGTCTTAGGTGGCAGTAGTGTCATGATTGGGGAAATCTTCATTGGGTCCACTGTGAATCCTTTACAGATTATGTGACCTAGAAGTGTACCAAATGGTACCACAAATCTGTATTTTTTGATATTGAGGGATATTTGCATGCTTATGCACTTTTCTAGCATCATTCAGAGAGACTAAATGTGGTTTTTGACTAATCTATAAACTATCCAATCATCCAAATATACCTCAAGAAAATCATGAATAAACTCCTTGAATGTGTTCACCATAATTCTACTAAATACTGCCAAAGCATTTTTAGGCCAAAGGGCATGACTGTATACATAAAGGATCCCTAGAAAATGTTTCTTTTGGCTGGTTTTTCTCCTTAATCCAAATTGTTTACCAACATTACTACAACATGAAAGTTTGAAACTCATGCAAATCTGAAATTAAGTTGCCTTAATGTGAAAATAAATGATTAGATCCTTCTTTATGATGCTAAAAACCAGCCATCGTAGCATGCTTATTAACACTACCTTAATGTGAACTTATAACAACAATATATAAAGCATAACATCAGCATAAGTTAGCAACAATGAAGCACAAATCAGCAACATAAGAGCATCACATAACACAAGATTTATGTGGAGGAACTCTTGCAGGGAAATCTCTACCAAGAAGAGAGGCCAAATATGCATTATTGTCAAATTTATGTGATCAAAATACATTCACTTCCATTCTTCTCTTAGCCTCCAACATGGTAGCACCTGTATACTAGTGAACAATCTCCCCATGTGTCCACCTATCCTTGTTCTTGTAGAGTAACTCTACATTCAACTATTCCTCTCAAATTCTACATCCAAGAGCTATTAATATAGACATGATGAGCTCTAAAACACCAAACAAGGTGTCCAAAGAAGACTCTTCATTCCAAACAACCCGAACCCTTGGATTGCCTCCATGGAAAGTGAAAAGATACTAGTTTTGGCTTCAATGCTTTCCCTCCAAACTGGGTGCCCTAACATGGAATATAAACATTACACTAAATGTAATAAATGATGGAATACCAAGAGACACCTATTGCCTCTTCCTATTGCCCACTTGGAGAAGCCACAAGGTCACTCATTTGACCTCTTCACATGTCATTAGTTATCCCATTGTAGGCATCTACATTTGGAGAAAACAATATTAGTTAAATGTGTTCACAACCCACCTTGAATACTACTATCGGAACTCATCACTTACAATAAATTTATTACAACCAATAGTGAGACTAAATATTACAACTATTTTTCCTATATAGTCTAAGTGCCTTAGGAAACTTTCCAAGGATGTTGGAACCATGTCGTAGAATTTACAAGGTAGATGGCACCTTGATCTTAACAAATTTCATGTTCATTTTGTATGTCAAACACCTCATCCAGACTAGTTACTATGGTAAAATTCTTGCCCCAAATAGATTGTGGAGCTCCTACCCATTACAAACTTAATCTATATCATAACTGAATGCATCGATTCCATTCGATATACTTTTGATCATTTGTGGACGTAAGTATATTTGTTTCATTTATTATTCTTGTCATTTTTCATGCTCTTCTGTAATGTCCCTAATTTGGGACATTAACATATACGTTTAAAATAAGTTTTAATTAAAGATTTAAAAACCTATTTATCACAACCTTATGTATATATGAGGTTAATCCATATCCTATTTATGTGCTAACATGAGGTTGACTGCTGTATGGAAGTCGATGATGGCAGTGGCAAGGGCAAAGACCAAGACTAGATGTCGTAATTCCATAGTAATTGATAGCCCAAGAGAGGGAGTAATCATCATTTCAAGAGACAACGACTAATATTGGTTAATCGGAAAAACAATAAAGCATCATGATAATGAAGAGGTGCGGTTAGTAAGTTTTAACTAAGGGTGGTGATTTTGAGGAGGCTGTAAAGAACCATATTGGCTCTCTCCGATAATTTATTAATAATTGAGGAAACAATTGCAACTATTTTAAATAATACTCATGTAAAGTAATTTCTGATAGCACATTCACCAAATTTATTTATAAAATTCAGATAAATAACATTCCGAATAAACATACTCTATTGAGTTTTAATTTCAAACAAATTTATGCAAAATTATATATCATTAATTTCAATGGCACCTGTACTCCGCAATTCTCCCTTTCTACTGTCACAATTCCCACAATCTGGACGCCAGCTTATACCATTCAGCACGTGACTGCTCCCAGCAGTACGTGACTGATCCAGTCTGAGTGCCGTATCAAAGGAAAGACCAAACGGTCTTACTGTAGCAATGCCAATCCCAGAAAATTGTCACACGGCCCTGCTATGACAAATCCGATCCAAAGAAAATGGCCAAACGGCCCTCTTGCAACATTCACATGGCACACACTGGTGTCACAATCCCTCTCCAACACACGTGCCCACTTCTGGTATTAACGCAGCCAGAAATATATTATAATTTCGCTGCCAATGAAGATGCCTTCCACTTAATATGAAAATTGCAGCAAGTAAGAATGTACAGCAGGCTATGAAATTCGATAATCCACCTCTCAATAAATATTCCAGAATTACGATTTGTTGAAAACTCGGGCACACTTTCAACAACAAACTTCGATCTCCAGATTTTAGACTTTCACCATTCCGATATACAACAGCATCGAATTGTGATCTCAGAAACAATCAACTGTGAAATTCACCATTAACAGGCAATGGCTCAAATCATGAGATGAGGAATCAGTCCTCGAAACCCTAGCCAGGTTTGTCTTCTTCACGAACTTCAATAAAAAATGATTTCAATAATGGATAACTAAAGTGCTTTTTCGAGTAGAATATATAGGCTTTTTGGAAAAATTACTTTTTAATATTTTCACTTAATTGGCTTTAAAAATAACTCCACTTTATAACATAAAGTTATAAAGTCATAAGTTATTAAATTAAATCAAAATAATTTAATTTAATAACACATTTAAAATATAAGCCATTGAACTGTTTGACTGCAATCAACGAACTTCTAACAAAGCACCAGGTCCAACTGCCCAACTAGGAATAGGCACTGCCCTGCCAGAAATAGCCCTGCTAAAAATAGACTTACTAAAAATAGTAAATCTCTCAAACTGGAGATTCTCTGAAACTTGATCCTGAGACACCTGACACTCCATGCAGACACCCTTGCTAATCCTGGCCATACCCAAAATACCACTTACTAAAAATAGTAAGTTGACCAAAATGATTCGAACGAAGAGCAGACTTGATAAGTCGAACCTCCATAATGGAATCTCAATGCTGGCTCCACTATCTGACCCCCTCTGATTGCCTGATTAGCCTGTGAGGGTCGCCAAACCAAGCTAATTCCATAAGTCTAAAAACGGGGACATTACAGAGGCATAGGTCATATCCCTTAAACGTAACTTATCCCTTTAATCATAAGATAGAAGTAGTTTCAATCACTCAATCGGGAATCTTTAAATTATTTCATGTATTATTTCTTATCCTTTACAGTTGCTCTGTTTAGAGCATATTGCCTTTTGGCATCCTTGGTGCAAGAATATAAAGCTTTATTTAGAGACAGCATCTTCAGTGCATACATTTATTGTTGCATCAGATAGTAAGCGTTATAAGCCATATTTAGAAACATCTCTTGTGCATATATTTATTGCAACATCAGACGTAGCCAGTATTATTGTTTCATAATTAAAAATCAAAGACAATAGTCAGATCGCTGTAGTAAACTTACATCAGACTTTGCATATAATCAATGCTTCATCAGTAACAACAACATTTATATATAAAACAACAATTGTTTACACTTTACACCATAGAAGCAAAAATCTGCGAAAAAATCTTGATAATACTTGATTAATCCTATATCCTAGAGCTAGGTGTTTTTTTTCCCTGAAAAAAAATTGATTAATGAAAAAATTGTTGACCCATATTTCCATGACTTTTTTGCATTTAAAGCGCATTAAAATTATTTTAAAATCCCTAAAAAATGGCAAAAAGTTTTAAAAAACCATTGCAAAAAACTACGAAACCCTACAAAAAACTCACGAATCACTCAAAATTAGGGTTGATTCCAAGATGGAAGCAAAGTCAATGCGATATCAGCATGGAAAAAAATTGTAATTCTTTCCCTTTAGTTTTCTTTCAGATCTCTAGAAAACCCTAAAAAGAGAAGCAGAAGGAGTAATGGCAGTCATCAACGAAATTTGCAAGGGCCTCAATCCTCCTAAATTGTGGGGGGCATGTGAGATACTGTTGAAGCATCTAATTAATTTGTTCTAAATTGCGGTTTCAATGTGACTTGAGCTCTCTGCATGCCTTGCCTCATTGATTCTAATGAGATCAAATACATAATTAATATCATATACTAATTTTAAAATTATAACTATTATGCATTATTATAGATGGCCCTTTAATAGGAAAGCAACGAACCCCTATAGTTTATAATTAATATTATAAAGTAGTTTCGACATTTAAATTTTTATTGAACATATATATATATATATATATATATATATATTTGAAAAGGTGGCAAAGCCACTTAATATATATTTTATTAATATAATACTGGTTCAAAGGGCTCACAGAGAAAAGAACCAGAAAGAAAAACTCTGATCCTTGCTCATACATACAAAAGTGAACCTTGCTCCATATATAGATTTTTAAGAAAAGAGGAAGCCTAGAGAGAGAATAATACTAAAAACCCACCCTATTGATATTTTGGTCTTTACGGCAAAGATCAAACACTTGGATAATTTGGGAATAATAAATAATAAATATATCTCCATATATTTATTATAATCAATTTAAATAATGATAATAAATAAGGGATATTTATTATCTATTGTTTATCGATAATTATGAGTAATGATTTAATTAAATCAAATAATACTTGGGAGGGCCCAAGTTGTCATTAAGATAATAATTATGAGCCCAAGTCGGCCAACTTGGAGGCCAAGAGTTTATCTTAAGTAGCTCATATATTAGAGCGACTTGGAGAAGGTAAGAAGTAAGTTTTCAGAATTACATCTGACTTTGAGTTGCATTGGATGCAACAACGTAGGCGGTCTTCATAAGGATGGATCCTTATATAGACTTCAAGTCAATCTACTTGCCCTTCTACCTTCAACAAGTCGCATGGATGAGCAAGCTGCTTCAACTTTGGTGTGCGAATTAGTGTGCAGTTCATTCACAGCAAATTCCTTGAGAAGCGAATTAGCAAATCAGCGAATTCCATTTGGATAATTTAGGAGCGAATTCTGTAGCAACTAGTGCTGGGAATGAGGGCAGCTATCTCATCATTCACATCCATTACACATAGGATCCAATACTTTTGCGATCTGTATGTTAATATATCATTCTTGTGCATTGTAAGAGTGCAGATCAAATCAAATCACTGCGACATACACCAGCGAATTTCAGACCTGAAATTTGGACATCTAAGGATCAATAACAATGGAGTAGCAGCTTTTGAACATGCCCTAGGTGGGCAGATTTGGACTGCACATTTGGGAGGGTATGAAGACAAATCCAAGACCAGCTCAGAACTTCATCTCTAGGTATTAACTATCCTTATTTGAAGTTTACTTGTCTTTTTCTTGTGCTTAGTTTTGTTAGATCTCTATAGATTGAATTATTCCTTGTTAGAATCTGAAAATACTAACATGGTATCAGAGCGTTGGTAGAGTAAAAGATCAATTTCAGATTTAGGAATTCAGTCTAACTCTTTCAAAACTAAGGAAGAATGGTAACTAGGGGTTTGGCCTAAACATAATTTTGATTTTATATATGAAGAGCATAATGTAGGTCTAAGTTTTGCATTAAAAGTTGAACATGCAAATTGCCCTAGTTAGTCCAATCTAACCTAAGAGGGAGTCTAAGCTTAAGAAGAGTTTTATTTTAGATATATTGGCATGGCTTAGCTTAATGGCATATGACATGTTATTGGTTGGTTCATTAACACTCTATGTATGAAGAGCATAACTTCATATTGTTTACATCGTGCTCAATTTTGTTATGTATTGTATAGGAACTTACTTTATGTTGCTTGAGAGCATACCTTACATTGACATATGTTATGTTTAACATTACCTTGCATATGTCACACTGGCATATCTTATGTAAGTTTGGATACACACTCCCTCTTCACTGTTATGGCTGAGCCTATATATGACATATAGTAGAGAAATAATGCTCTTATGTATAACTGGATGATTGTTCATGTATCACATTCATGTGTGAGAGCACACTTTATGTTGCCTTAACATATTTCACATTATGGAGTCATATTTAATTTGGTATGTATCTTTTGCATATTGAGAGGGAGTTTTTCTATATGCAGCTGTAGCAACTTTCATAGCTTTCTATCTGTTTGGTATACATTATACTAGCTGTTGTGTGAGTTATGCTTAAGAGAACCACAACACATGATCTTATTGGCATTATCCTTCCTTTACTGATTGAGGAAGTTTTAACCTTGTTAGAGAGTGAAGATAGGATCATCCAGAGGGAGTAGATCCCTTGAGTAATATGTACCCTGGGGTAACTAAATTATGGGTATATGATTTAAGAGGGAGTTAAATTATGGGCTCACCTACACCTAATATTTTGGTATGAACTCCTTATGTCTTTTTGATCATATGTATGGGTAGGATTATACCTCATTGGCTTGAACATCATAACTGGTTAGTGTTGATATATGATTGTATGTGTGGAACATACATAGCTGATTGGATCAACTGGTTAGGAATGTCTTATTAGCATAACTGATTATCTGTTTAGCTGATTGGCATAACTGACATTTCATTATGTACATTATATTGGCATCTGTTATGTTTATATGGGGTGTATATTTACATTGACATGTGGATACATACTGTTCTGGGAACATTCACAGTTGATTGTTAGTATAACTGATTAACTGTTTGATGCATGGGTGCATACATTATTGGTTAATGAATTGGCATATGTTGTACATTTTAAAATTGGCATATTTCTTGGGAACATACATTATGAAACTTAGAGATAATGTAGTTGCATGCTTGAGAATATTTTGTGGACATATTTTTTATATATGTTTGGATACACTTCTTTTTAGAGAACTATATTGCATCTTGCTGTGATCACATTGCACCTGGTTATATGTTGGTTACCTTTAGGTCGTGAAGACTTATGTGATTACTCTTATGCTTGTCTATGGATGCTGGATAAATTATGCTGGTTCTATGAGAGAGCTGCATTTGGATATTGACTACTTAATATGATTGTATGGGGCATACGTCATTTGTATATCTTGTGAAGCATACTTTAATTATTGTGTATGAATGGATCATACTTTCTTTCATAGCTGAGTCTATATTTACTGATTATAGTTGAGATTATATTACATATGGTTCTATGTGTGAACTTTACATTTAACTTGAATCTTATGATCATATTGGTTACTCTTATACTTATGTGGATTCATGAGATGAGTTTTTGATTATGAGATACATTTGGTTGTGTTGAATTGGATACTTGAAGAATATCATGGACTTGATAGTCTTACTCCGAGTATTTGGTGAATATCATGGATTTGATATTCGTTAGGCCAATGCTCGAGGATATCATTAATTTGATATTTGGTGGATCAGGGATCCACTTCTTAGCATATGGTGGACATCATGGATTTGATGTTTGGAGGCCATTGCTCCGAGTATTTGGTGAATATCATGGATTTGATATTCGTTAGCCAATGCTCAAGGATATCATTAATTTGATATTTGGTGGATCAGGGATCCACTTCTTAGCATATGGTGGACATCATGGATTTGATGTCTGGAGGCCATTGCTCTGAGTATTTGGTGAATATCATGGATTTGATATTCGTTAGGCCAATGCTCAAGGATATCATTAATTTGATATCTGGTGGATCAGGGTTTCACTTCTTAGCATATGGTGGACATCATGGATTTGATGTCTGGAGGCCATTGCTCCAAGTACTTGGTGAATATATGGATTTGATATTTGTTAGACCAAGACTCGAGGATATCATGGATTTGATATCTGGTGGATCAGGGATCCACATCTAAGTAATTGATGGACATCATGGACTTGATGTCGATAGGCCATTACTCCAAGCACTTGGTGAATATCATGGACTTGATATTCATTAGACCAATGTTCTTAAACATCATGGACTCGATGTTGGTATGATGTCATGGACTTGACATTTCTTGAGTCTTGGTGACTCGTGGATTAGTTATCCACAGATTGGTTGGTATATATCATGGATTTGATATTCAAAAGAGTCAAGGTGACTAGTGGATTTAGGAAATTCACAAATTAATTGGAAATATTCGATATCATGGACTTGATATCACGTATGGTTGATAAGCATCATGGACTTGATGTTGTATACACCTAAAATGGTCATCTAGACTGTTAGCCCCTTTGCTAGCATTATTTGCTAAAATCATCAATTGCTTATTCTTGATCAAATCTTAGTTCTATCATTTATTCGATTATTTTCTATGGGCTAACCATTTTATCTTAAGTCTTTATTTAATTAAAAGGAATTTCCTCCCCTTTTATTAAATAAAAAGCCTCCACTTTTCCTCTTATCCTAAGTTGCACAAATAAAGCATTATTCCTATTTTACAAAAAGGGAAAAAACACTTTTTGTCTCATATGGACACAAAAGTCAACTCTTATTTTCTCATTGGAGGATATTTGTGCACATGGATTGCTCTTCTTTGATGCTCCACTGTTGATTAAATCTTTTGCCTCTTAATCTCCATGGTCCATTCTTTCTCATTTCCTTTAAAAGGGAGAGCTCTCTTCTTCATTCTAGATCCCCAACTTTTTATGCTAATGTTATGCTGCAGGTTTTCTAGGTCACTTTGGAGCTTTTGAAGATTTGGAGCATTCTTGGCTTTTGCATCTACATGTTATCATAGTTTCATTTCTTGCATTATCATAACATTCATAGCCTCATACTTAGCTTAGTTTCCTTTATGCTTTAGATTAATTCATCTAGCTTAACTAGGAGGCTTTGTAATACTTGTTCTTTGATTTGCATAGTTTAGTTTGCATATTCATCTTAATCTAGCTTGCATTTGCATTCTCATATTGATTCTTGAGGATATTGGCATTCTTGCCCTTGTCTTCATTTGAATCTCCCATTGCATGGTTTACTAGCAAGGTTATTGGCTTAATAGCTCTAGCTGAGAGCATTCTTAAACACCCTTGCACTCCATGCCTAGGGAGCTATGGATCGATTTTTGAGACTTCATTCTTGAGTGTTCTTGATTGTAATGATTCATAGAAGTGCACTATTTAGAGTACACATTTTTGGCACCCACCATGGAGTAGAACATTAGCGTTTTGTCCTTTAATTTCTGCATTTCCGTCAATTTTTCGGCAAGTTTTTAGCTCATTTTCGGCTTTTTGTTTTTCTGTCTCAAAGTGTCGTACGACAGTTTTTCAGTTTCGTGCGACAGTTTCTTGTATAGCAGGGCGACACTTTACCTGTTAAAAGTGTCGCACTATTTAGTATAAACTGTCGCCTGCAAGTCAGCAAACTGTCGCACGGAGATAAACTGTCGCCCCCGTATACAAAGAAGTGTCGTACGACATTTCTGATGACTGTATTGTCGCCTGTACCTGGCAATGAGTTGAGTTTTGGGTTTTCTATTTTTTTTGAAAATTTTAGCATTTTCAGAATCTGTGCCACTGGAAAACTGGCACCCATTTTTTAGAAATTTTCACATACGGTATCGAAAATTTAAGTGTGATATCGTTGGAAAGCTCTTTTTGAGCCTAATCCAACCATGTTGGTTTCATTTTCAAATTTTTCCATTTGATCAGCTATTTTCCTTGCAGATTATTTGATTTTTGATGTGTTAACCATTGTGGGGCTAACAAGTTGTGCTTGTAGGTGCTGTCATTGCTTGATTATTTGCTCAAAAGAATGCATGTCAAAGCTCCAAATGCACAAGGGCTACTAATGGTTTTTGTAGGGCTGCCCAAAGTATAAAAACAAATCAAGTGCTTGTTTAATTGCTTTCATTTTAAGTGTGGCATATACTAGTTGTTTCATTTCATAGGCACTTAATATCTTGTTATAGGAGTCTTTTGGTGGTAGGAAATTATGCTCTTCACCCTTGTGGTGAACCAGAAATCCTGACCCACTTTTAGACTTTGAAAACAAGAGGGTAATTGAACTCTTTGTTTGGTGTGTTTGGGGGAGATTCTTGAGCTAGGAGATTATGCTCTTCACCCTTGAGGTGAACCAGAAATCCCGACACTCAAAAGTCAATCCACTCTTTGTTTAGATTTTTAGAATCCTTTAGTGGGCCTGCTCTTGAGCAATCAAGAGGAACGACCCAAGTGGGGACAAGCTAATACCGAGCTATTCCAACCCACTATAATCTCAAGGCTATCAAGGACACAAAACCTTGGTAGACGTAGTGCTTGTCTTTGTTTGATGTGAGTACTTGTGGGATTGTGACCATGAGGAAAGTATTGAGCAAGAATGCTTAAGGTACTCTTGAGGCCGCGAGGTTCATTACTTGCCGCAAGATAAGGAGTCCCTTTGGGGAGCAAGAGGGGTGCTACGAACGGAAGCCCTTAAAAAGAACCATAGGTAGAGGCCACCCTATTTTGCCGCTTAGCTTCTTGGTGCAAGGATTGATCCAAGTGGAATAACCCGGATCACCCCAAGATTACTCACCGTCTGTGTTCCTTTGGTTGTGTCATTGACACCTCCATGACAAAGCCAACATCTATTGTGGGCAACCACTTTGTGTGAGGCAATGGAACATCAAGTGTGGGCCAAGTTGCTAAGTATTGAGCCTTTGTCCTTTTAGGCTAGCAAGTGCTTGAACTGTTCTCATTGTTATATACCCATGCAAATGTTCTTGAACATACAAACATCATGGTAATGCTCATAGATTTTTAGTTTTGATATCACAATTGCTTGTCTTGGCAAGGTTGCTTTTGCCCTTGTGCAAGTGTTTGATGACATGTTTGATCACCTACTTTTTGCAAACTTGTCTACTTCCTGATATTGTTGTGCTTGAAACCAAGAAATTGTACTTGCAATCTACAACATTGACCAAATTGCTTTTAAAACTGAGTTTTTCACGTTCACTGGTCAAGAGTCATACGATACTGAAACATCATCACATACCTTCAACCCAGAATCTTGAGTTATTCTGCTGTCCTACTACTGTTGCAATTTGGAGTTGTTACACTTGCATTTTAACCTGTTGTAGAGTGTCTTTTTCTGTTCTTATCTGAAGCTGGTTTGTTACCTACATGCTTAGGATTGTTCTAGATTGAAACAAATGAGTTAAAACTATTGGGTTTTGAGCCTAACAAATGCTACTCTTGATCACTTGTCACACCACGGTTACCCCTCTAGCTACTTGCTAATTGAGCTTCTTGCTCATCTCTAGGCTTGTGTCAATTGACTGCTATAAGTGCTTGAGCACCCTTTGACGAGCCATCTCTATTGTTCTACTTTGACAAGTGATCTTTATTAGCTTTTGCTTATCTCAATATCTAAAAAACTTTGTCTCATTCTATTAGTCAACCAACAATTCTTTTTCATGCCGGTTATAACTCGGTCTCAATTTGAGCAGGAGAATCATCCTCCATTCAATTACACTCAGTTACCTTCTCCAACTAGACGCTCACAAGCGCCCACTCGCAACGATAGTTCTAGTTTTGACCAATCTAAGGATTCTAAGGCTACCTCGTGGTACAAAGGAGGCTTCTTCTTTTCCGCGTTCAAAACCCCCAAAAACATAGACAGTGTCTCACTTACTATGAATGAACAAGAGAGATATCGTCGTATGCAAGACCACTTTGAGAAAAGAGATAAACAAGCACTCTTGGATAGAGAATATAGTAAAAGCCTAATGGAAGCTGCTAGGCGCATGACTTCAAGAGGGATGTCCCATGAGCAACCCAAGACTAGTGGTTATGAGCATAGACCACTTTTTGGTACTAATGACAACTATGGAAACAACACGCCACCAAGGTCTCCTCCGAGACGGACTTTTGATGTACCTTCTTCACCTCCTAGACCACCTCCCTCTCACCATGAGGAAGAGGTTGTTGATGATATTTCTAGTGAGGATCTTATTGCATTTGAACAAGATGAGGACTCCCAACGAAAGATGGTCAAGCTTTTAGAGCGCAATGGAGACCAATATTTCCAATATATGACTTCTAGAGGATACAAGCTTCCTCCCGGCTATGATGTCAGACAAATTGTCCAACAAAGAGTACCAACTGAATTGGAAGTCCTTCAGGAAGAACTACGTCGGACAAATCAACGCCTTACCCAAATGGCAATAGAACGAGAGCCTCCAAAGGTCTCTTTTGTAGAATCAATTTGTGCTCTTCCTTTTGATAAAAGTCTATACATGGTCCCATTTCCTAGGGATATTGAGGTTCCTAAGTATGATAAGTATGATGGAAATGGTGATCCCCATGACCATGTGCGTCACTTTTACGCTCTTAGCATGGACTTTCTTCACGAAGACACATTTTTGCTACGATTATTCCCTCGAAGCTTAAGAGGACAAGCTTTAGAATGGTTTGCAAAGTTGACACCTCCTTTGAAGACTTTTGATGAGTTGGCTATGCGCTTCACACAACACTATTCATACAATATCCAACAGCCGATCACCATGATAGATCTTGGTGCTTTGAGACAAAACCAAGGAGAGTTATTTGCTACTTATTTGCAACGTTGGAGCATTGTATTCTCGATATCCTCGTCAACTAGATGAAAGAGAAAAGATTGACCTTTTTGTCAACACTCTTGTGCCAGAACTATATTATGATCTTAGGAAACAACTGTTCTCTTCAATGACATGGTTGAAAGTGCATATAGGATTGAGGATGTGGCCATAAGAAAGGAGATATTGTTATTAATAAGGATACTAGAAACAATGGCAAAGACAAGACCAAACCTTGGAATCGAAATAAGCATGTTGTCAACAATGGGGTTGTAGATGTCCCTAAAGCTAAAGAGCCTGCTTTCAACCTCTCTAATGCCATCTATGCAGCAAAACAACAAGAAGCTGCCAACGCTCAAAATGCTCCTAAGCCTCAGAATGCAGATAAGCCAAAGAAGCAATTCCGACGACAGGTCTATACCCCATTGGCTGAACCATATGATGTGATTCTTAAGACTTTGGTTGCCAATAATTATCTTACGCTTCCTGAGAAAACTCGTCCCTATGATCCGCTAGTTAAACCTGATTGGTGGAGAGAGGATCATTACTGCCACTATCATAGAAACAAGGGACACAAGACTGACAATTGTTTCACGCTTAAAGATGCTAGACAAGATCTCATTGATGGAGGCACAATTCTCATAGATGGCTTAGTTAAAAACTCTGATCACCAAGCTTTCAAAGATCCTCTACCTAAGTATGACAAAGGTGAAACCTCTCAAGCACATAAGAAGAATCATGATGCTAAGATCAACTATACATATACTTCTGATTCGCCTGTGATCAACATGGTAGAGCCCATTGAGAGTGTTCTTATGATGAGACCTCAAGATGATAATAAAGTCGATCATGGTATGCCAAAGTTGGTCTTGCAAACACGTGGTAGTTCATCTTCCCGAAGTGAGGCACTGAATGCTGTTACTAGGGGGCAAGCTAAACTGGTCCTTAAAACTGCGCCTGATCCCAAGCCAGCCTCATCTTTCAAACCAGCAGCTCTCCAGCTTTGTCTAGCTATGATCTTGTCCATCAGTTGCAATGGACACCCACACATCTATTTTTGAGTTGCTTGAGTTATCCCCTTTGCATAAGGAGATCCTTGAAAAGGCTTTGCGTACAGCTAATGTCCCTAATGACATTGACCCAGATAGGTTCCAGGCTATGGTCAACCACATCTCATCACCTCATTATCTATCCTTTTCTGCAGAAGATGACGTATCTATTAGTCACCCTCACAATCTTGCCTTACACATTGAAGTTATGGTCTACCATACCTGAGTCCGCCGAGTCCTGATAGACAATGGTCCAGGGTTAAATATTGTCTCTTTCAATGTCATGCAACAGTTGGGTTTGTCAGAATTTGCTGTAGATCCTAAACGGAAAATTACTATAAAAGCATATGATGAAGTTGAAAGATCTTCCAAAGGTCTTGTCATGTTACCTGTTCGAGTGGGCCCTGTCATGAAAGATATTATGTTCCAAGTATTGGACATCCCACTTGCTTATAACATTCTTCTTGTTCGTCCTTGGATCCATGACATGCAAGCTGTGCCTTCTACTTACCATCAGTGCGTCAAATTCCCTCATAACGGAGCTGAAATTATTATTCCAGGGGATCATTCTATTGCTATCAATTCTCTTGCTGCTGCTGAAACATTTGTTCCTCACAACAAACCCTCTGATGATCCTACTGCATCCTTGGTTTCCACTGAGAAAACTTTTAAAATGATGAGCCTTGGTATGGGTGAATACACACTGGATTCCATTGCTGCTATGCCAATATCTCCAAGATCATATGGGAGACCTTTTGATAAGATGAAGCCTTCTGCTTCTGCCATGATAATTTTTGGTAATTTTGTTCAAGCGTCCGTACCCCTAGAGGCAGAAAGAGAAGAACAAGCTGTTAGAGAATGGATCTATAGAGACGAAGAAGATAGTACCACTATTGCTACTCCTATTTCTCCTAAGCGCTATGGCAAAGGCTATAAATTTTTGTAGAAAATGGGATATCAAGGTCAAGGACCTATAAATGATAATGGACACGCCCTAGTCGAGTCTTTGAGTCATACTAATGGCCGACCCTCTAAGATTACAACAGGTCTGGGATATGGTGCTGATGATGACCTCCCTACATGTTCTAGAAATGCTCCCATGCTTAGTGATTCAGACACAGATACAGATGAGTCACCCCTGCACACTATGGCTCAGATAGGAGATGATCTTCCTTCTACTTCACTCCTTTGGGAAGAAGAATGCCTGTCTATTGATGATACAGCTGAAGCCTCCACATCCAGAAATTTTATACCTAATGAGTCATTGAGCCTTGATAGACAGCATAGAAATATTGCACGCTTAATGAAAAGAGGAGATCTAACAAATAATGATGTTGAAGCCTCTACTTCTAAAGGTCCTAAACCTTCTTGGTGCAAGCATCCCAGTCGAAGTGTAACAACAGATTCAAATGAATATGAATGGGATACTCTCTCTAACGGCTCTTCCACAGTAGATATGGAAGTGGATGTGGTTCATACTTATGGTGACCAACCCGACGTAGTTGATGAGTCTCGCGTAGGGGTTGATTAGTTAAATCCATGTATTGCTTTAGTGGACCACGTTGGTCCTTCTATGACAAGTCTAGATCTTAACACTTTCAGAGCTTACCCTATAGGCTTGACCTCTCTTGTCACCAGAGATGACATCCCTCGCATAAATGCTATTGAACCAGTCACTTCATTTCATCTCGCAAAATCAGATCTCATAGCTTGGTCCACCCAGGATCAACATGCCATTGAACCTGTTACTTCTTCCACCAGCGAACCAGCAACAAAAAGGACTGCATCAGAAATCAAGTATCTCAATCATCAAATCAAAAGAAAAGAGCAATGGTCGGATGGCGAAAACCACATTGTGGCGGTATCTGAACCTAAAAAAAGTAAAAATAAAGACCTGCTAAAAAATGATGATTATCAAATAAAAGATGACAAGCTAATTCTTTACAAGCCCATGGTGAACTTATCTGGAAATAAAGTTGCTAATGTCATGGTTAATTTGACATCCATTTTACAATTGAAAAAGCATAAATCACGCTTTAAGTTCCTGGTGGAAGAATTACACTATCTTGCTCATAGTCCCTACACTGCCATCATATTTTCCTATCTCCAAGATCACGTTATCCTTGAAAATCTCATCCATAAAACCTCGCACTTTACCCTCATCTCTGGTGACTTGTATAGGAAGGGTCTAGACAGAACTCTCCTTAAGTGTCTAGAAATAGAGGAGTTGGACAATGTGCTAGCTGAAGTCCACAACGGCATATGTGGATCACACTTTAACGACCTTGCGTTAGCTTGGAAATTGCTTAGGGCTGGCTACTATTGGTTAAGACCTTATCTTATCACTGCAGCATTTGGGTCCGAGGCCTATCAGTTATCTACATCAAAGGAAGCAGAGCTTACCGAGCCTACCAATTATCTACATCTGAAGAAGTACTATGTCTGAAGTTCTGGAGCTCTTTGTACATATTTTTATTGATCCTGAAAAAATTCCAAAAAAATCACATATGATGCTGAAAAAATCCTAAAAAGAATAAAAAGTATTGAAAAAATGAGCATCCTAGTGAAAACCTAGCAATAGGTGCTTTGATGTCTCACCAAAAAAAAATAAATTTCAAAAAAAAAAGAAAAAAAGAAAAAAGAAAAAGTGCCTTGGTGAAAACTTGGAAATAGGTGCCTTGGTAGCAAAAATACAAAAAAATTGAAAAAGTCCTGAAAAAATCTATCAAGTGGTGAAAACCTGGAAATAGGCGCTGCTTGAAACCCTTGCACCTATGTCTATCAGTCTTGTGTGGCGCTCTTTCGCTCCACTTTTCGCTTTGCCTCTCCTAGCCTAGAATTGACTCTTGTCTTAGTCTAGGGGGCATACATTGTTCTAGCTTATCTTGGGTCTCTTTGTGCGTTCAGGTTTCTTGGGCCTCTTGGTTCCAACAGTGTTTTTTAACACCACCCCAATTGTGTTTTTCAACACTTTCCTAGCATCGAGTGTTTTCTCAACACTTATCAGATATCCTACCCGCAGTCTCGAATGATGCAATATTTCTCACTGGCAGATGCGGTACTCAAAGTTTGACTCTATGACCTACACACACGCATTTAAACATTTGGCTCGCTGAGACTTGTTTGACTTTATTTCTTTGTGTGCTGTCTATGATGATTTCTTTTTTGAGTGTTCTATCCCTAATAGTTTTCAATGATGCTGAGCTAGAAGATTGAGGGCATGAGAACATGTTTTATTTGCTTTCTGCTTGTGGGTATATTTTGTTGGTCCTCACTGTCATTAGCATTTATGCTTGTTCCACTTGACATTGGGATCTACAAGGTATTATCCTTGACTGTTTTTTTGCAAGTGCATGCTTATAGTCATCTTGACTTTCTTGTGTCTCGATGCGAGCATAATCTTGCTATATCAAACTTAGGGAACCTCACTGCACTAGTCATCTTGACCTACATGTCTTTGGTGCCTAGGTGAGATTTCCACATTCCTATTTGATATAGATCATATTCAGATCCACACAGTTATACTAGTGTGTATTGTATGATCTTGCGACGCTACCAATAACGCTCGATGATGAATATTAGAGTCTAATAGCTTTGTGACCTTGCAAGTAAACCACTTTTCATGTAGCTTGCATTTTTAGGTTCATGTTAGTTAGTTTTGCATCTTGCATATGGAGAGCTCTCTCCTTTCATCTTTCATTGACTTATTAGTCAAACTACGCTCACTTTTCACTTCTTCCCGATCGTGTCTTTCGCTTCTTGTCTTTCATATCACATCATTTTCTCTTCATTTCGGGATCGAAACCAAAATCTGAGTTCACCTTGAACGTCCAAATCTCTTTTCTCTTTCTTCTGCGCAGTTGGCTGACCATTTGAGGCTTGATCCTTAAACCTTCGTAGGGGCATCCTTTCCTTCTTCACGCCCATCTCTCTCACCCTTCTAGTCTTTCATTCATTTCATTCATCTCTCTCTAAGGTTTTGACTGGGGTATATCTTCACTGCTTGATGGTTATCCTATCGTGCTTCATCTCTTCGATTATGATTTCTAGTGATTTGATCATGTTGCTCTTGCTTCTGCATTCCCTCTACCTGATTTCGCTTTCAATCCCGAGGGGGCAAACACATCATATCCTATTGGCTATTCTCTAGAGCATATGCTTGACCTTTCCATTTGCTTTGATCAATCTATCTTTGCGCTTGACATGTTAGTTCTTGTCTCGAGTCCTGATACTGTCCATTTCTTTCCTAAGTGTTCAGTACTGTCGCTACCAGGCTGACCATGCAGGATTTGCTATCTCTCTGCACTTCATTCTTTGGAGTCGGATCTCTATCTACTTGCCTTCTTGGCTAATCTATTCTTTGACGTAATGTGTTCCCAGATCGATCACACATTAGTCAAAGAGGGGCAAATGTATACACCTAAAAATGGTCATCTAGACTATTAGCCCCTTTTGCTAAATCATTAATTGCTTATTCTTGATCAAATCCTAGTTCTATCATTTATTCAATTATTTTCTATGGGCTAACCATCTTATCCTAAGTCTTTATTTAATTAAAAAGAATTCCCTTCCCTTTTATTAAATAAAAAGCCCCTCACTTTTCCTCTTATTCTAAGTTGCACAAATAAAACATTATTCCTATTTTACAAAAAGGGAAAAAAACACTTTTTGTCTCATATGGACACAAAAGTCAACTCTTATTTTCTCATTGGAGGATACTTGTGCACATGGATTGTTCCTTTTTGATGCTCCACCGTTGATTAAATGTTTTGCCTCTTAATCTCCATGGTCCATTCCTTCTCATTTCTTATAAAAGGAGAGCTCTCTTCTTCATTCTAGATCCCCAACTTTTTATGCTAATGTTATGCTACAGGTTTTCTAGGTCACTTTGGAGCTTTTGAAGATTTGGAGCATTCTTGGCTTTTGCATCTACATGTTATTCTAGTTTCATTTATCATGGCATTCATAGCTTCATATTTAGCTTAGTTTCTTTTGTGCTTTAGATTAAGTCATCTAGCTTAATTAGGAGGCTTTGTAATACTTGCATATTTCCTGTCATAGCATAGCTTGCATTTCCATTTTTAGCATATGGTTGCATTGCATTTGCATTTCCATTTGATTCTTGGAGATATTGGCATTCTTGCCCTTGTCTTCATTTGAATCTCCCATTGCATGGTTTACTAGCAAGGTTATTGGCTTAATAGCTTTAGCTGAGAGCACTCTTAAAACCCTTGCACTCTATGCCTAGGGAGCTCTAAATCGATTTCTCAAGGTTTCCAATCCATGGATTCTCTTGGAAGCAATGATTTAGAGAAATGCACTATTTAGTGTGTACAAATGTTATCTTGAATATCATGGACTGATATTCTTGGGTCATGAAGACCAGAGGATTTAGGAGATCCACATTTGGTAAGCATCATATGATATGATGTTTCTCATATGAATATGAGATGTATGGTTTATGAAGAACCGTTGTGTTCTCATTATACCTTGTAGATAGAGATCTACTATCATAGATGAGAGATCTATGGCATCTTTGGATTAGGAATCCATTTTTTTTATGTTTTGAGTCTAGGAGACTCGTGGATTTAGGAAATCCACATCCGGTTGGTAAACATCTCGTTACCATGATCTTCATATGGATATGAAATCTATGGTTGGAAATGATGTAAGAACATGTGTTCTACCTATCATAGATATGAGATCTATGATTCTATTGGATATGGAATCCATGTTTATGTTTTTGGTATCTCTATCAAGGGTGATAGAGGGAGATCATTGGGTTGATCTTTTCCTCAAATCCAAGAGGGAGTGTTGATATTTTGATCTTTACGACAAAGATCAAACACTTGGATAATTTGGGAATAATAAATAATAAATATATGGAGATATATTTATTATAATCGATTTAAGTAATGATAATAAATAAGGGATATTTATTATCTATTGTTTATCGATAATTATGAGTAATGATTTAATTAAATCAAATAATACTTGGGAGGGCCAAGTTGTCATTAAGATAATAATTATGAGCCCAAGTTGGCCAACTTGGAGGCCAAGAGTTTATCTTAAGTAGCTCATATATTAGAGCGACTTGGAGAAGGTAAGAAGTAAGTTTTCAAAACTACGTTTGACTTTGAGTTGCATTGGATGCAACAACGTAGGCGGTCTTCATAAGGATGGATCCTTATATAGACTTCAAGTCAATCTACTTGCCCTTCTACCTTCAACAAGTTGCATGGATGAGCAAGTTACTTCAACTTTGGTGTGCGAATTAGTGTGCAGTTCATTCACAGCAAATTCCTTGAGAAGCGAATTAGCAAATCAGCAAATTCCATTTGGATAATTCAGGAGTGAATTCTGTAGCAACTAGTGCTGGGAATGAGGGCAGCTATCCCATCATTCACATCCATTACACATAGGATCCAATACTTTTGCGATCTGTATGTTAATATATCATTCTTGTGCATTCTAAGAGTGCAGATCAAATGAAATCACTGTGACATACACCAGCGAATTTCAGACCTAAAATTCAGACATCTAAGGATCAATAACAATGGAGTAGCAGCTTTTGAACATGCCCTAGGTGGGCAGATTTGGACTGCACATTTGAGAGGGTATGAAGACAAATCCAAGACCAGCTCAGAACTTCATCTCCGGGTATTAACTATCCTTATTTGAAGTTTACTTTGTCTTTTTCCCATGCTTAGTTTTGTTAGATCTCTATAGATTGAATTATTCCTTGTTTGAATCTGAAAATACTAACACACCCCACTAGCCAATGTTAGATATACATTTTGAAAGAAGTAATCCTAGAGAGTAGAAGATTACCTGAGAAGGAACTAAGAAGCATAATGCCAATATTACAAAAGGATGAAATGTATTGAAGATACTGAACCAAAATGGAAAACTTGATGCTATGCTTCTCGAAATGTCATAGGAAGAACATTCCAGATTAGGCAACAGAGAGGGTTCCGTAGTGGCATGACCAACATCAAACTATAGAAGATCCAACAGAGAGAAAACCATTGACTAAAAATTGCTAATACAAGTCGAGCTTAGATATCTTCCATGAAGTTATAGTGCAGATTTGACATGTCTGAAATTGTGCCATTCCAAAGCTTTTTTGATGCTCGTATATATAGAAAAAACAGCTTGATTGTTCAGTAGGGCAAGATGGTGAAAGAGACTTCCAATCAAAGCCGCCCCATTCCATATATCATAATTCCTAAGTGCTTTCCACAATTTGTTAGCACCCAAAAATTCTGGTCTAACAAATTTACCAACAAACACCTCCAAATGGAATAGGGGCTGTAATAGATCAAAAGAATTGGAGAGAAAGATAGAAGCAACCTGCGAAGGAAAGATCATGCGTTTCCCTTGCGGGTATAAAATTTCCTCACCCACAATTCTTCTAATGGCCCTTCAAACTTGAGGCTGATCACAGATAAACACAAAAGCCAGAAGATCATCATTGATATGCCCTAAGAATGGCTGTTCCCATTCCTCCACATCAAGTAATATTCTGTAGTTTCAAGGGTAAAATTCCATATGAAGACAATTGCAAGCCGAACAACCTACCATAATATCCACCAAAGTTCAACAATTGGGAAGACCGTCACGCCATGGAAAATGAAATAGCCAAAGCTTAGAAAGACCAGAGAAACGACTAAAAGGAATAAACGAAGACTAAAAACCAACAATCATGGTAAGGAAGATATCAATATAAAGTAAATGAATGTGAGCTCGCGATCAAATCAAGACAGATCACACATGTCGAAGTACAAACCTGATGCCACATAACTAACAATATCTCATAGAATTCCAAAGTACACTCTCGAAATAATTGCAGCACTTAAGGACGTACGAAAGGATTTAAATGACTGTAAAAGCTTGCAGCGAAAAGGACATTAAACAAGAGCCTAAATGCAACTTGAGACCCGTTATCAGGATAAATGAACAAAGAAAAGACATGCGAAGCATACATAGCCCACATGATCCAAAACAAGAGGAGAGAGGAAAGTAAGGAAGAGGTACTGATTCAATCCTTCCCCATACATCTTGCACACACACATGTCCAAAAAAAACATGCACTGCAAGTTGCATATCAACTAAAATTGGTATACAAAATGTAGGAAGGACATCTATGTGTGCAACTATATGGGGGAGAAGGAATTAAAAGGGAGCAGATTCTTTCCGAATCATATCAGAGAGGAGAGAATATCTTTCAAAATCTATTGAGTCCATTGAAGAATCAATTTCTAAATTGGAACAACCCAAATTAGCCAAAAAGTCTGCCAGAGAATTACCTTCTCTATACACATGATAGATTGTTATTTTAAAAAGAGTCAAGCAAAGCCCAAATACGTTCAAGAATATATTTGATACTCTAGTTAATTATGGATCTGGATTTGCAAGCATTAATGATAAGAGCAGAGTCACCTTCAACATGAATATTAGAGATTTTCAACTTTTTTGCCAAAATCAAACCTTTAACCAAAGCCTGAGCTTCAGCCATATTATTGGAGCCCGATGGAATAGACAATGATTTAAGAACAATGATATGTCCAAGATAATCACGCAAGCAAATTCCTATCCCTGAATCACCGGGATTACCCCTAGATGATCCATCAAAGTTTGACTTACAGAAATCCAAATCAGGCGGATGCCATTTAATATTTTTTCTGTCAATAGGAGTGCGTCTGATTTTAGGAAAAACCGGAGAAGAGGGGATCGTGATCATTTTCCAATTAGAGATCACATAGTTATCCCATGAACTTAATTGACCATTAGGATTAAAATGTGACTGTACATAAGAATTTACTTGTTCCAAAATGGCTTTTTCAATAAACAATAGGACTTGAGGAACATTTGAAGTAATTTTCCTGAAAATGCGTTTATTACGTTCCCACCAAATTGACCAAATAACAGCGGAAGGGATGATCAACCAAATGTAGGCAAAAAGAGACGATGAGAACAAAGTTGGCCAGGATTGGAATAAGTCCCAGAGTGAAGCAGGCAAAGGAAATGCAATTGACAATTTGTCCATCACAAAGGACCAACACTGCGAAGCAAAACTACAATGAATAAAAAGATGATCAACATTTTCAACAAAACAACCACTTAGAAGCAGAAAATGGCAAAAAAATGCGATTATATGCAATTAATCAAGACTCAGCATGTGTAGTGATTTATTCCCCCCAAAATTGAAATTTTTAGGTTAACGAATTTCAACGCTTTTTTGCAATTTATTAGGCGATTAATCAACAAAAAGCAATGTTTCATCGACAAAAAAAGTGTGGGAAACTAGTAGAAACCCTAAAAGTGATGTTGACAGGAAAAACCTGAAAAACTTGACGTGATTCTCTATGAAATTGTAATGTCCCCGTTTTAGCAGGAGTCTGGAGGATGTTTTTGTCAGTTCATCATCGCGATCCTTGTGAGTTGACATATGGTTTAGAGGGTCTCTCTGATAGATTTACTATTTATAGTAAATCTATTTTTGTCAGGTTTCTATTTCTGGCAGGGTAGTTTAGACACAAGATGTTGTTGGTCAGTTGGTTTTAGCTTCATCACCTTACATATGGAATTAATGAATTAAGCTTTGCTTAATTGTAATAACTTGGTTATTATTTGTTATATTTTGATGGTGTGAAGTTGACGATTCGTTAGTGAAAAGTGTTTCCTTGAAGCTTTGGCAAAGTGTGTGGTTAAAGGGATTGTTTCACCTTGTTTTATAAAAGCCATAAAGAATTCGATTTCCTCATCTTTTTGCCATTGATATTTATGTTGAAGAAAAAGTTTGCTGAAGAATTTGAAATTTGCTGGAATAAGGGTTTGGTTCGATTCTTGGAGAAACGTTAATTTCTCTCAAGAAAGATTATGCACTTTGAGTTGTTTTTAATGGCAATGAATTGTGTGTGTGCTGCCGAGATTCTGAACATGAAGAAAAGCCGTACAATATACATATGGTCCTGTGATTGTTAGAAGGTCCGCGCTATCTTATGCTGGCACGTGTTTACAAGGAGCCGTCTACATTGCTTAGTTTGTGATCAAACTTGGAGACTGCCTTGCGTATTTCGGCTCGGTCTTATGAGCTGCATCAAATCTAATACAGATGTTGAGAGTTGTTATGCTGGCTGCAATCTACCTTCAAGTTGACGTCACCAGCCAATCACATTTGGAGTTGATTTAATAAGGTGCTACTTACCTTTAATTTTGCTCCTTTAAATCCTTAGCATTGTATTGTTAAATTTTCGAAACAAGGGATTTCATTATTTGCTGTTATCAATTGTTTTTTCAAAACTTGTGAAAAATTCAAAAAAAAGTATTTATATTTGAAAGAGATAATAGAAATAAGCAATTCTATCGAAGAGAATTCACATTTGTAGCAAAGGGCTAGTCTGGCTCATTACAGTGGTATCAGAGCACTGATCTTGCCAGCCTGAAGACTTTGGGTCCAGCTATGGCAGTTAGATTTATACCTGGCATACATTATACTCGCTGGGGTAGAGCTTCACCACCTCCAGAGGGTAGTGAACAGGGTCCACAGATTGATCATACAGGTGACATGAATAGAGATAACATTGAGAATGATGTTGACAGGGAAGCCAGAGATGCTTTTAGAAACTTAGCAGAAGGACAACATCATGTTGCAAATGTGTTGCAACAATTATCTGACACCTTGCAACGCATGACTCTACCTAGAGATCATGGCAGAGATAGGGGCACTCGGAGTGCATCAGTGAGTTCTCATAGATCTAGGATTGAGGATAGACATGAGTTCAGAGTTGATCCTACAGGCACGCGTGATAGGCCTTTACGCCCCACCTTCTTGAGACCTGAGGTGGATATAGTTAGCATTGATACTGAGCCAGCTCCTTTTGTTGATGACATGGTGGCTCACTTTGCAGAGTGGGATGCTTTTCCTGAAGCCATCAAGAGAAATCTGAACTTTGATAGATTTTTGACACAGAAAAGGGAGCATTCCAGAGGTAGGCCTTGTCCAGACATGAGACAGAAACCTAGACAGAACGATCTTAAACAGACAACCAACAAACTCACTTTGACTCACTTTGTTGGGAGTGGGAAAATGACAGCCAGAGCTTGGGTTCACAAGCTGGATACATACCTGTCATTATATCCTATGTTTGAAGAGGATGCTATCCGGTTTGCTGTATTACATCTTGATGGCATTGCTCATGATTGGTGGTACCATGGGCTGGTTTCGTTACATCATGATCTGATTTTGACTTACCAAGAATTTGTGGACAGTTTGGTGGAGAGATTTGATAGGAAGGACCCTGAGTCCTATTTTTGTTAGTTAGCACAGCTCAAGTAGTTTGGTATCTTGGAGACCTTCATCAGTGAATTTCAAAAGGTTTCAGTCATGGTGTATGATATCTCTGAGAGGAGACATGTTATGTTCATTGAAGGGTAGTTGAGCCTCTCAGGCGCTGGGTTAAATCTTTGATCCTCCTTCCTTATAGGTAGCCATGAAGAAGGCAAGGGACTTGGAGTTTTCAGCCCCACGCAATCGGTTTCCTTCAAAACCATCTAGTTCTTCCTTTGATGATAGTGCTGTCCCAAAAAAGATAGATGGACTAGATTCTAAAAGACTTATGACAGGGCCTCTTGATTAGGAAACTCTTAATGATTTGAGAAGGAAAAGATTATGTTTTTATTGCAAGGGTCCCTATGGTGAAAAACACGAATGTCCCTTGAAGCCTAAAGGAAGAAATAGGCTTATGGAATGGTTTTTTGAGGATGTGCATAGTTCTGATTAGGTGGGACAACAAACTGATAATGTTGAAGGGAGCTATGAAGAAGTGCCTACAAACAAAAAGGCTGGGGATGATCCTAAACTTAAGGTTGTCTACCTCTCCAACATGTAGAAAGAGGGGTCTTTTAGGTTACGTGGACTTCTAGCAGGACAACGAGTCATTGCCTTATTGGATACAGGTGCTACACATAATTTCATAGATTCACAGTTGGTATCTAGGAGAGGTTTACAGACTGAGGAATTTGAAGGTAGTAGTGTTAAGGTAGCTAATGGTTACACGCTTAAGTGTGACAGGATGATCCCAGATGATCTGCCCTTGAGGTTAAATAATTATGACTTCAAATTTGAGTTTTTATCTGGTTGACATGGGAGGGACATAATTGGTCCTAGGTATGAGCTCATTACATTCTATTGAGGCTTTCTATCTCAGCCTGAAGGACATGGAGATGAGGTTTGAAGTGGATGGAAAGAAACATATTCTCAAGGCAATCAAATAGGAGAATTTGAAGACAATTACACTTAGATGTATGTAGCATCGTATTAATCAAGATGCAGTTGAGTGGGCAACAGAGTGCAGATTATTACCCACAATTGAGGACACAGGGAAAATAGCTTATCATCCAGATATACAGGATCTTAGAACTAAACACTCTAAAGAGTTTAGTGATTTACCTCATGGTAGGCCACCTGACAAGGGCATTGAGCACATCATTGAGGTAGAGGAGGGCACTAAGCCCATCATGATTACTCCTTACCAGCATCCCAAGCATCTAAAAGATGAGATTGAAAAAACTATTTAGGAGCTGCTTTCTATGGGACACATTAGGCTGAGTAAGTCTCCCTTTGCTTCATCAGTTGTTTTGGTGAAGAAAAAGGATGGTACACCTAGGCTGTGTATTGACTACAGGATGTTGAATCGTAAAACAATTAAAAACAAGTATCCTATTCCGCGCATTGATGAGCTGATTGATGAATTGCATGGAGCAACCTTCTTCTCTAAAATAGATTTGAGATCCGAATATCATCAGATTAGAGTTCGGGAGGACATAGAGAAGACAACTTTTCATTGCCATTGTGGACATTTTGAGTTTCTAGTCATGCCATTTTGGTTGACTAATGCTCCGGCTACTTTTCAGTCCACCATGAACAGAGTCTTCCACAACCAGTTGAGGAAGTTTGTGTTAGTCTTCTTTGATGATATTTTGGTTTATAGTAGGACTTGGGAGGACCATTTGGTTCATTTGGACACGGTGCTCGGTATTTTGGATAGGGCTTCCTTGTATGCCAAGGAGTCCAAATGTGCTTTGGGAATGACAGAGTTGTTGTACCTTGGTCATATTATTAGTTCAGATAGAGTTCGCATGGACTTGATAAGGTTCGTGCTATTTTTGATTGGCCTACGCCAAGGAATTTGACTCAGCTCAGAGGATTTATTGGTCTGTGTTCCTTTTACCGCAGATTTGTTGTAGGGTTCTCACGGCATGCAGCTCCCCTTACAGATTTGACTTGTAAGGGTGCTTTCGAGTGGATTCTTCAGGCACATGAATGTTTTCAGAAGTTCAAGTTGATTATGACATCATGTCCGGTTCTAACGATGCCAGATTTCTCCAGACCATTTGATTTGCATTGTGATTCATTTGGTGAGGGCATTGGTGCTGTACTTTCCCAGGATCGCCATCCCATTGTTTTTGAGAGCAGGAAGCTCAGGGGTCCTGAGAGAGCTTTTAGTGTATACAACAAGGAAATGTTAGCCATTATGCATGCTCTGGCTAAATTCAGGCAGTATCTGGTGGGTAGTAAATTTTGTATTAAAACAGATCATAACAGCCTGAAGTATTTCCTTGGTTAGCGCGACTTGAATGAGAGACAGCAAAAGTGGGTCAGCAAGCTTCAGTCTTATGATTTTGATATTTCATATATCAAAGGCACACATAACGTAGTTGTTGATGTAGTTTCTTGGAGGCCACATTTGTGTGCTATGACAGAGATCACTGAGGATTGGAGACATTTGATTATTGCTGATTATGCTAGGAATTAGTGGGCCTCTGATTTTATTGATGGGAGCATTCAAGACAACAGGTATACTCTTGTGAACGAGTTGATCATTTACAAAGAGAGTGTTTCTGGTTTTGGGATTGAGTGTCAGACAATTGGTGTTGAGACTTTCCATGATTCTCCTTTAGCTAGTCACCCGGGTTTCTTTAAGACCTACAAACAGGTGCGTGAGAGTTTTACATGGAATGGTCTCAAGCATGATGTGCTGAGATATGTCAGAGAGTGTTCTGTTTGCCAACAGAACAAGCAGGAGCTTACATATCCCCCAAGATTACTGCAGCCACTTCCCATTCTTGAACGGAAGTGGGAATGTATTTCTATGGACTTCATTGTGGGCCTACCTAAGGCCCAGGGTAGAGACTGCATCTATGTGGTAGTGGATCGGCTCACGAAATTTGCTCATTTCTTTCCAATCATTACTACTTTTTCAGCAGTTCAGGTGGCGGAGTTATTTTTCTAGGAGGTTTTCAGATTGCATGGTTTGCCCCAGAATATTGTGAATGACCTAGATAGTGTTTTTATGAGTCACTTTTGGTAGGAGTTGTTCAGATTATGTGGCATAGAGTTGACTCCTAGTACCAGTTACTACCTACAGACCGATGGTCAGACTGAGATTGTTAATAAATGGGTGGAGGGCTATCTACGCAATTATGTATCTGCTCAGCAGAAGGCATGGCTGAAGTGGATCTATTTGTGTGAGTACTGTTATAATTCCACTCATCATATGTCTATTTGTATGACCCCTTTCAGATCCTTGTATGGCTATGATCCACCTAGTTTCTTGGATCTAATGTTCAATGATAGTAGAGTTCCCAGTGCAGGTGATTTGTTATAGGACAACCAGGATGTTGTGGGTACTTTGCGTGATAATATACAGAGAGATCAGAATCAGCAGAAGCAGTATGCTGATCAGAGGAGAGTGGCTCGTACTTTTGAGGTGGGGGATATGGTATATTTGATGTTGCAAGCTTACATGCAGTCATCTATCTGGAGGAGTAGAGCTGGAAAGCTCAAACCTCGGTATTATGGTCCCTTTTGTGAGGTCAAGCGGGTTGGCGAGGTTGCATATGAGTTAGATTTGCCGGAGGATAGCAAGGTGAACAATGTATTTCATGTATTGCGCCTTAAGAAGGTGTTGGGTAGGCATGTTGTTCCTTCTTCTGTTTTACCCCCATTGGATGATGAGGGGAAATTAGAGTTGACTCCTGAGATCATTTTGGATTCTAGAGAGAGACATTTGCTTAGACGGGTCATTAGGGAGTTCCTGGTGAAATGGTTGGGATTACCAGTTGAGGATGCTACTTGGGAGTCGGAGGATATTCTACAACACCCTGGGTTGCGATTGCTTGAGGACAAGCAATCTTGGGAAGGGAGGACTGTAATGTCCCCGTTTTAGCAAGAGTCTGGAGGATGTTGTCAGTTCATCATCGCGATCCTCGTGAGCTGATAGATGGTTTAGAGGGTCTCTCTGATATATTTACTATTTATAGTAAGTCTTTTTTTGTTAGGTTTCTATTTCTAGTAGGGCACTTCGGACACAAGATGTTGGTCAGTTGGTTTTAGCTTCATCGCCTTGCATATGGAATTATTGAATTAAGCTTTGCCTAATTGTAATAACTTGGTTATTATTTTTTATATTTTGATGGTGTGAAGTTGACGATTCGTTAGTGAAAAGTGTGTCCTTGAAGTTTTGGCAAAGTGTGTGGTTGAAGGGATTGTTTCACCTTGTTTTATAAAAGCCATAAGGAATTCGATTTCCTCATCTTTTTGCCATTGATATTTATGTTGAAGAAAAAGTTTGCTGAAGAGTTCGAAATTTGCTGGAATAAGGGTTTGGTTTGTTTCTTAGAGAAACGTTAATTTCTCTCAAGAAAGATTATGCACTTTGAGTTGTCTTCAATGGCAATGAATTGTGTGTGGGCTGCCGAGATTCTGAACATGAAGAAAAGCCGTACGATATACATGTGGTCCCGTGATTGTTAGAAGGTCTGCGCTCTCTTATGCTGGCACATGTTTACAAGGAGCCGTCTACATTGCTTAGTTTGCGATCAGACTTGGAGACTGCCTTGCGTATTTTGGCTCGGTCTTAAGAGCTGCATCAAATCTAATACGGATGGTGAGAATTGTTATGCTGGCTGTGATCTACCTTCAAGTTAACGTCACCAGCCAATCACATTTGGAGTTGATTTAATAAGGTGCTACTTACTTTTAATTCTGCTCCTTTAAATCCTTAGCATTGTATTGTTAGTACTTGCCGATAGGCTAAGCAAGTACTACTGCATCATTTTTTGAATTCCTTCCCTTAACTAGTGATTAAAACCATACCTCTGAACCAATTAAATGTTACCACGTTTGTTATTTATTCTACACTTCATATATACTATAATGAAAATGAAATATTTTTAAGTTTATAATATTTAAAAATTATTTATTGATCATTTGATTGGCTAAATTATTTGAAGCCTTATTACACCAGAATTCTGGAATTGTATTGCTCCTTCCGTATTGCATGGTTTTCGGCAGAATTGTAGCGTGCATAAACAAATACTTGCCACCCCATAACCACTTTCCCGCATTTAGGCAAAGATTTTAGCATTTTATAGAAATGGTGGAGATTTTAGAATTTTATAGAAACGATGAAGATTTTAGAACATGCATACATTTGAGAGCATGACTATGTCAAAATTTGAATATTTGTTTAAAGCTCCTTTGAAAGTTGGAAATATATTTTGTTTTTATATTTAATTAGGATTTTCATTAAGCTTTTTATTTTTGTATTAATCATATATTAAAAACAAAAAATCAAAAATTATATTACATGAGTTTATTTTAGTTTATAACTCACTTTTTCTATACAAAAATTATAATGTAAATAAAAATATTACAAATATATGATACAATATAATATATATTTATTCTCATCTATATTTTAAAAAAAAAATATTTTAAATTTTATTATATGTTAATTAGGCATTAATAAATATTTAAGTAAAAAATGTGTGATATATTTTTCTTTACAAAATATTATAATTTAAATTAAATGTAGTAAATAAATATTTTATTTATAATAATAAATCATTTCTAAAAACTTCAAATCTAGTTAAAATTGAGTATAAAATATTTTATTGATAATTTTAAATAAGATATTAAAGTGAAACAATTTATGTATTTGTTATACAAATACATATATCCTATAATTTAAAATATTAAACTAACTCGAATTTTTTTATTACAATAATTAGTTATAACTTCTTCATAATTTTTATATTAGTTATAGTTAAAACTGAAAGTAAACTATACTTATAATTATATAATTAAACTATATTTATAATTATATAATTTTATATAATAGAATTATACCAATAAAATATAAGAATAAAATACAATAATTTTATTAAACTTAAAATCAAAATTATATTTCATATTAAAATTAGAATTAATTACGAAATTAGGCAAGTACTAGCCACTACGTGGCACTTGTTAAATTTTTGAAACAAGGGATTTCGTTATTTGCTGTTATCAATTGTTTTTTTTAAAACTTGTGAAAAATTCAAAAAAATTATATTTGAAAGAGATATTAGAAATAAGCAATTCTATCAAAGATAATTCACATTTGTAGCAAAGAGCTAGTCTGGCTCATTACAGAAATCGACGCATGACGTTCAAGACGCAGTTGCGAAAGTTGGGTCGAAAGTGTTGCAAAGTCCTGCAGTGTTGCAGAGTTGAGAAGTAGCGTGGGAGATAGGCGATTACAAACAAACTTTTCCTCTCTTTCTACATTGAATATATTGTACGGCTTGATTGATACTATTTTTTTTAACATTGATTTTGTTTTCATAAATTTCAAATATTTAAATTGTTGCAATATGAAACAAAAGATCATAACAAAGCTGCCTTATTTATTTGTTGCAGTATGATATAAAAGGGCAGGGTAACAAAGTTTTGCCTTATTTATTTTGGAGAAAACAAAGAAACCCTACAATAATCATTATAATCACTGTAGACTTGTCAATTATGACATATAAATTCTTACGATTAATCAAATCACTAGGTATTTAAAACTCTACTCAAAATTAAATTAAATAGTTCATGCAATTCAGTCTCTAAGTTCAACATATGTTTTGGTATATATATGTATATGTATCACTTCACATATGTGTATATCATGCAAACTTTGTATATAATTGTTTGTTGAGTATATATAATAAAAGGAACTTGAGAGAATCCAAAAAATAAATTCTACTTATACAAATATGAAGATTTTATTTTATTGACAATATTTTGTGAAGAGAGCTTCATTCTGATTTTGTAAAATAAGAAAGCCCACATCATATTTTGGTGCTACTTCAAATCATAGCTTGATTGAAATTTATACAAACAAAATCAATGTTAAAACTTTGAGTCTTCCAAGTTTAAAATATATTAGGAGGTGGTTGTGCAAGAGCTTTGAATCATTTATATAAGTCCATCATCTAAACTTTATCATCTATGCTATGGAAATGTCCTTCAATTTAAAAAAAAGTAATCACCGACTGTTTTCTTCAATTTTTCACGTTTTTTGTAAATCCAAAATTTTCCTGATTTTTTCAAAAAATCCCACTCCTCTAGTTTGCCGATTTATTCCCCAAATGATTTATGCTTCTATGGTTTAAACTTTACACAATCGTTAAGTGATATTTGCCACAGTTGTATATATTAGATATTGCAATTGCCATTATCAGTTTACCATTTTAGAACTGACATTGTCATCATATATTCATTGCAATTTACATTACAGTGAGCATCATAATTAGACATTGTCTATTGTATATATTGATAAATAGATCAGATTTCAGATTTATCTTCCATTACTTTCTTAAAAATCCTATCTATTTAACATAGTAAATAGGGAATTTGAGGTAATAGCCCTATCTTTCTAAATACTGAAATAGGGGACATCTTCCTTGTTGTCTGCCCTTTTGCATTGGTTTTTCTCATTCCCATTGAATGCTTTGTTTCTCTGAGTTAATATACAGAATTTTCATTTCATTTGTTCCTTTCTCATAGGTGTCTTATTTCTAGAGATCACTTGAGATGTTCTTGAACTTTTGGTTCATTGATGTTTCTAAATTCTAGAGGAAACATAAGTAGCTATCTCAAGTTCAGATTGATAATTCAAAGTACCTTTTTCTTTTTTGCTATAAATATATTTCATTATGTATTTAAGTTTAAATTCAAAGCTAGTGGCTATTATTTGACAGTGATGTTCAATGCAGACAGTGAAGCTGGAGGATATACTAGCTGAACGAGGGGCCTGTGGTGTTGGGTTTATTGCAAACTTACGGAATAATCCTTCTCATAGCATAATACAAGATGCACTCACAGCACTTGGTTGTATGGAACATCGTGGGGGATGTAGTGCAGACAATGACTCAGGTGATGGTGCTGGGATAATGACCAGGATTCCATGGTCTTTATTAAATGATTGGCTCAACAAACAGGGTCTTCCTTCTTTAGATGAAGTCAATACAGGGGTGGGAATGGTATTTCTTCCCAGAGAAGAACAGGATAATCAAGCAGCCAGAGCAAGTGAGTCAATATATTTGTCTCTCAAATCAAATATCTAAATCTTTCTTCTAAATTTTTGTCTATCAAAGAAGTTTCTTTTGAATGTTACAACCCCAAAAATGGAACCCAAAAGTCTTTATACTTAACACATATAATGAAATACATGTAAAACATATAGCAATTACAGTCTCAGGTATAATAAATGTTTAATTTATGACCATGATAAGCCAATTTTGCACTCAGAAAATTAACCTTTAACATAAATTCAAATTTCAATTAAAACTGTAGAACTTAGTACTCAATAAATCAGCTAACTTGCAATTTAACTTTCAATGTTTAAAACAAATTTGTACACACTATTGTAATTCAACTTGTCTTAAAAACAAATTTCAATGTTCTAGTTGAAGTTTTAATTTGTTTTTAAGAAAAGTTAAATTAGCTAGTAAATATGGTAAAACCATTCTTCAACTTTATATGGGGAAACTCCCTGACAGCTAACTAAACCTAAAAGCTACAACTATAAACAGAATTTACAAGTAATCACATTGTACAATGTGTAGGAGGAGGTTTTGCATTAGACATAAATTGCTGATTTGACTATGTTTTTGCCATAGATGCAAGCACCAAAATGTCAATAGTCAAGACTTGTAGCAAGATTCTCATATTTAAAAGAAAATATTCTCAAACACAAGTGAATAACTCTAACCTCTTGTTAATATTTTCAGATTTAGGGCAAGGAATATACAAACTATAGAGATCTTTCAAATACTAAGCACAGGATATAATAGATATTCACAATTAAGGAAAGATAATACCCGGATTTGAAGGTCTGAATTTATCCTTGGTTGGCTTCAAATCTGCACTTTGTATTCTTCAAAGTAGTCCTCCAATGTTGCCCTCAATGACTGGTATGAATCAGCACTTGAAGGGTCTTCAATTCGCTCTTCTAGGGCTGCTCCGATTCTTCCCTAGTTCGCCCTTGATGTCTGCTCTAATTCGCTCTTCTAGGGCTGCATAGATCTGCCCTTATTCGTTCTTCTAGGGCTGCACAGATCTGCCCCAATTCCTTCTTTCTAAGGCTGCTAGATCTGCCCTTATATCGCTCTTCTAGGGCTGAACAGATCTGCCCTAATATCTCTCTTCTAGGGCTGCACAATACTGCCCTAATTCGCTCTTCTAGGGCTGCTTATTTGCTCTTGAATCTGCTACCCAAATTGCTCATCCAAGATCAAATTCGCTGCTCCAAGAATGAATTCGATTGCCCCAAGTATTGATGAATGGTAGAAGACAATGTTACGTTTTTGATTTGTTTTAGCATTCATTGATTTCCCTTAATATATGAGTTTATCATGCCAAAACGTGGGCCTCCAAGTCAGCTGACTTTGGGGCCACGATTTTGAGCTTAAAATAAAATAATATAATTCCTCATTATATTATTATTATTTAACTCATTATTTAATTGTAATAAATTGAACTTAATGATAAATATAGCCACCATTTATCATATCGATTTTAGGCATAATAATAATAAAATGTATTTATTATTATTACATCATTTTTCCAATGTATTGATCTTTGCCGTAAAGGCCAAAGTATCAACACCTCTAACTAGCTAAATTAAAGATAACAATTAATTGCAAACAAAGATTTGAAGGAAACACATAGGTAGATACTGACTACTAGCTAAATTAGAGATTAGTAAATCTACATCAACAGTAAGGAATCAGACAAGTAAAGAACTCTTGATTTCATGAATTAAATAACTAAAGTGCATACAAATCTACAATCTGGAAGGAAAGACTTTGCCAAAGCTAAGCCTAACCAAATACAATTTATTGTCAATTTAATATATGAAATTACAAACATCCCATCATAGTTGCACAATCATTTCTACTAAACAATGGATTCTATAGGATAAGGATAACTTCAGTCACTATTCATTAATGAAAACACAATACTCTTGATTTTAAAGCTCTATAGCATCAGCCTATCTTCAACTTATCATTCTCACCTTTAATGTGCTCAAGGCACTTATTTATAAGCTCACAAGAGGAAGCTTTAAAGGAATAATAATAATAAAATAATGTCAATAAAGCTCCGCTTTAGTGCAACAATATCAGTAATAATTTTTGATGGTGTTTTGTTGCAACAAGATTTGCCATGGAGTTGTAGATTTTGATTTTTGGTCCTTTGGTCATCATAGGGCATTGTTGTTGTGTACTTGTGAGATGGATGGATGGAAGATTAAATCATGGGTCAGTTGGTCACTTGTAGTTGACTTGTAACAGGCTTGTAGAGGTACTTTGGGTCACTTGGTTACTTGTAACCAACTTGTACCTAATTTGTAGAGGTACTTTGGGTAACATATAACCAACATGTATTCAAACTTTCTGAACGTGTAGTAGTTGGCTATGGTGTGTTAGGAGGCTCCGCATTATAGCTTAGTGTGTGCTTTTTGCAATTTCATAATTTATGGTGACAAATTGTCTTCTAAAGATTGAAGATGGATGTAATGGTGTCATGGAAGGTCTTGTTTTAGTTTGCCCTTTTGGAGTTCTTGGTGTTGTAGTTTAGTTCTTTGATTTTGTGATGGTCATTGGTGATCTTTTCTCAGGAGATGTTTATCATAATGCCATGAATAACTATGGTTTATTTTATATGGGGCTTTGACAGTGATGTGATATTGTGCCATGGTGGAAACTTGATTACTAGTTGGAGTTTTGGCATTATATGGGGCCCTTCGGATTAAATTTGTTTGTTGGAGATAGATGGTTGCAATGTCCCCATTTTTGGGTTCTCTTGCATTGTAGTTGGTTTTGACCTTCTCGGTGTGTGCTAGCCTTATTAGAGGGGTTATTTGATGTTACTAATGAGTTCAAATGGTCTAGAGGACTCAAATGTCACTTTTCAAAGTTACTTTTGACTTCTGGTGTGTTTTCCAAGATTCTTGGAGAGAGCGTCGATTTATAGTAAGTCATTTGGCTAGATTTGATTCTCATTATTCATCATCACTATCACTCAAGTTCCATATTTCGATTATGATATTTTTTGATTGTTTCCACAACACGGTGTATTAATAAGATAATTTAAATAATTTCTACTAAGGTTGCTAATGCTATTAAAATAATTTAATGGGCACCTTAGTATAATAGCTCGTTTGAATGAGAATTAAAATCTTTAAATGTTGATAAAGTAACTTACAATGAGCATACAAGAAATACTGAGAGGGAGTGGGGGGAAGAATTAGTATTTCAGATTTTAAACTTATAAATGCATGAAACCACATAAAACATAGAGAGAGAAAACATTAGAAGCAAACACCAAATTTACCATGGAAAACCCTTTTGGGTAAAAAACCACAACACACAATAGCTTTCATTAACAAAATGGGCACTAACCTAGATTACATAAGTGAGCACTAACTCACTGAGAGCAGAAACCCTCTGATCAGCTTAGGTGCCAATCTCATTTTGAGCACTAACTCAAATGCACAGAATTTGAAACCAAAAAAATATCACCATACACTCAACACTTAAGTCACTATCCAAAAAAATTACACTTCCTTCTTTTTACTGCAATAGTGGTATTGCAGTCGACCAAGCAGAAATATGCTTTCACCCTTTTTCTTATTCACCAGATTGCCCAATGCACTAATTGACTCCCCCAAAAAAACTTTCGATCCAACTTCAGCAAATTATACATCACCTAATACAAGCTTGTCACATTTACACAAAATAATTTCCACATGTAAATATTCCAGCGCCAAACAATCACTTCATTCATGGCAATTACACTAAAATATAAAACTAAAGTGTCGAGATAATTGTGTATATCCAACTCATTATCACCCATGCCAAAGCATGAGATAAAAAGAAATGCCATTGTCAGTCAACGCCAATAACCAAGCTCTCCAAAATAACTGTTAATGCCTCCCCAAGATTATACTCGACTCATAACTGCCTGTTACACAACCCATGATTCTATTAATCAATAAATTAATTTCTTTGCTGTCACACACACTTGTATCCGCCTTCCATATTATTTAATTAAAACTCAAATGCTAGAAGCTTAGATACACCAATATTGATGACATGGTAACTGAAGAAGACAAGCAAGCAGCTGAGGTAGACAAGCAGCTAGCTTAAGCAGACAACCAGACAACTTAAATAGACACCCAAATAGCTCAACCAGACAACTAGGTAGCTCAACCAAGCAGCTCAAGCAAACAACTAGGCAGTTCAAACCAAAAATCCTTTGAAATTTTTATGATCTTGATCATCAACCTTTGACATCATTGACAACATATTCAACAACTTTTGGTGTTGGGAATGTCAAAAAATAAATTAAATCATTTTTTGGAGTAGTCAAGCTTATTTTAATTATAAAGTGATTTTATATTACATTTTTCGAGAAAGTTCTTGAGATGGTTATAAAAGAGGGTCGGTGGTCTCATTTGAGATAAACAAAAGAATCTAGAAGCTTGTTTATTTCTCTATGAAGATTTGGAAGTTTGTTCCTGTGGCCCAAAACCTTACTTGTAGGACAAAGTCCCCATGGGTTTCTTGAAGCTAAGGACGAAACTCTTTATTGGAGTGGTTCCATACAGGGATTGATAGAGTGTTGAAGGATTTGAGTGGGGATGAAAGCCCTTGTTCATTGGCGCAGATTTTGAGGTGAACTCAGGCAGGGTTTGCTTTTGTGTTATAAGAGATTTACAGGTTTTCTTTGGATTTAAAGGTTGAAGTCTGAAATTTGCAAAATCCTTAATCAAAGACAAATTCCAGAGATTGAAGGAGGTTGTTTGAGGATTGAGGAGAGACTATTTATGTAATGTCCCCTTTTTGGATTATATGAGACACTACTTGAATTATGAGATCCTTCTTGCATATTTAATGTCAATTTTGAAATCAATGCAAAACACAGATTATGACTGGTAATTCTGAATGCAATAGTAATGAATAATTATAGTATGAATAACTGTAATTCCAAATGCTACTACAATGAAGTATGAATGCAATTATAATGAATTGTCTCAATATATATGACTGGTAATTCCAAATGCAATAATGAAATATCTCAGTATGGATGACTAGTAATTCCAAATGCACTACTGCAACTCAAGAATGTAGTTACGATGCAATGTCTGTTTCTTATATAACAATATATAATATGCACGATACCCTGTATAGCTGTATCTGATCTTTCATATGTGATATATGCTGCAAGTTACAAGATAACAAATTATCTCAGGCAGAGATATGCTGTCTTTTGTAAAGAACCCTGCTGGCTCTTTGCTCAAACAATGCTAAAGATGATATTTATTTCTTTTGTTTTGAATTGTTTTGCAATTTTAAAAGGTTTCCAACAAATATAATTTTTAACTTCTTTTGACAATATATGGGAATAGAATTAATTTCAAACCCAGAATGCACAAGCTGAAATCTATTTTAATTCCTTGTAGATATATAGCAATGTCATTCAGTAAATACAAATTCAAATTAACAATCATGAATGTGCACCCTTTAAAAACGTAGATAGAAATTGCTGCTACCTGGAGGTTACAAAAAAGTCTTTAATGCACATTCGTTGCTGTAGTAGAAACACAGCCTTCCTAAAACAATGGCAGCCTCTGCATGTAAATTGTAGGCCACAAGTATAGACGCAACCCTCAAGAATGTAATCGTAGCTCCTTAAAAGATAACACAGCCTCTATGTTTATTATCGCAGCTTCCTTGGATGAAGACTGCTCACAAAACTCTTTCAATCTGCAATTAAATGTCTTCAAATTGACCCCCAAATGATCATATAAGACCTTTGTAAATGCACAAACCTCTGAAAGGCTGATGTAGAACAATGGCTAGCACAACCAGCAATCTCAGTGCAATCTTTCAGCACCTCAAAACTGAGTAATAATGGCCTCCAAACTTGCAATGGCTCCTTGAAACCCTTGCTAGAGAAACTCATAAAATTCACCAAGTATCAAAGCACAAAAATGATCAATTCCATATATGAGAATGAGCTCTCAAGTCCCTTTTTATTCTTTCTTGTGAGAGCTCAAACACATTCCTTACCAATGTGGGATAAAAGATTACTTTTTTCCTTTTAATAATTCATTTACTCCAATACTTTTATTAATACCTTGGCTTAAGCTTCCATTAATTAATTGAATAAATGGCCCCTTCCAATGACTCAACCCTCAACTTAAGTGAAATTATAAAGTTAAATTATAACTATATAATAAGCCATTTAATGAATTAATAATAATTTGGCCACTAAAATAATAATAACTCCCAAAATACTTATCCTTTAAATATGTCGTCTGAAATAGGAGTCACATATTATTTCCCCACGTGACCAAATGCACTTTCCAAAAAAAGAAAGGGTCCTCAAACAACATCAAGCTTATTATAAATAGTAAACGTGGCAAAACTATAGCAAATGAAGTCCAAATGACGCCAAACAAAAGCCAAACCAAAGCATACTGAATCCTGAAGTAGATGCCCATTGAAAGAGACCCTTTGCCCATCCCCATTAGCCTATGAGGGTCACATGATAGGCTAATCCATCCATAGTCATGGTCATGCTAAAAAGGGGACATTAAAGTCCTCGCTTCCTGAAATTGCTTGTCCCCAAGAAATCTCAGAAAACAAAACACAGAAGTCCACCTGGATCCCAAGGATAGAATGGGGTAATGTCCCTGTGATCACCTGCAAACTCTTGCAAAGAAATCATCATCCACTGAGCTAACCAAAGCACACTGACATCATGCCAACTATAGTGATCCGCACAATCCGCAGTGCTAAACCAAACACTACCTAGATCCTAGTAGAGATGAAACTCACAACCATCCATAACAAGGAAGAATGGATATCCAAAACCATATAACAAACCAGAGGTCTCTGCACACCCTACCAATCTTCTCTGTGTACTCCTATAATCCAAATATCCATCCACTGTAAAACCAACCTGGATGTACTGACCCTACAAGTTACCTCCTACTAACTTGCAGTAACCATCCCCATCAACTGCAGATGGAGTAAACCCATCCCATAACAGATGATATAAACATGGAGCAAACCCACACCAATGTACAACCAAGTCCTCAACCAGTGGGTCAAAAGAAAAATGATGAACGCTCCTCCCTATGTAATCATGGTGAAATGCTCCAATCTCTGACACAAGCTTATCAACAACAATTTGAGAATCAAGAGATGGCTCCAATCTCTGACTTTGAACAACTGGTTGGGTAGAATACCAAATAACTTGCTCAACAAACCCAACCACCAAATCCCTGTGAGGAAGCATTGCAGTCAAGGTATCTACAATTTTCCCCACTAAAAGATTAATACTGCGAGAACCCCAGATGAGAGTACCCTCAGAAGTTCTAAAAGGTCCTTGCAAAACCGAACTCTCAAGCAAGTACTCCATGAAAGACTCCATGCAGTAGAAATTATAGGAAGCAACATCAACTTGCTCGCCTGCAATCCACAACTGATCCCTCAAAAACTGTGGCACTGCCAACTGCCGATTGCTATCAGCTATATGAGAAGAAGAAATAGATTTGCTTCCAGCAGAAGGAAACAAATCACCGTGATAGCTCATCTCTCATCCCCAAACCAGATGATACCTTGCCCATGTCTTGTGAATCAATGAGAGTAGTGTCAGAAACTGACACACAACTCTCTAGCGAATCTGCTCCCGCTACCTCAGGATTCTCAACAAACTAATCTATATCATCTGTCATCGTGCTAACAAGTGAAGAACCCAATACCACAAAAATCTCTCTGTAATCCTCCACTGAAGCACTCACCTCCTCTGTGTCTACTGCATCTGACCTAAGGATGGATGTAACTGTGTCTCCAGCACATCCATCACTGCCAACTGTGGAAGCTAACTCACCACCAACCACCACTATATGCAACTGAACTGGATCTATGGCTAGCAAAGACTGTATCTGCTCCAATTCCACAATCACCTCTCCCAATTGCAATTGTGACTCTTGAAGAGTCCACTGAATTCCCTCTAAAGTCTCAGAAGTCGCTGTGAGCTCTTGAGTAAGCTCACTCACCTCCTCTTTGTCCATCAATGCCTCATATGCCGTACTCCCCCACTCAACTAAGTGATTTTGGTTAGCTACCAACTGTAAATAATCCTGTCTCAAAATCCTAGCAGCCTCACACAAGGAATGATTCTCTGTCAAGGAAAGGTAACCACCACTGTGCTCATCCGTCATAGGAGCATGCCAACCATAAACAACCAACAATTGACAAGTGGCATCAAAATGCTCGAGAGTAGAAGTAATATCTCTCTCACCAAATCTCAATTGGCTAGTCACATGATGACTCTGCACAACGGGCCTCCTATGTACAATCTCAACAGCACTGTCCACACTATGGAAGGAAGCTGCATCCAACAAACTCCCTTCAAGATCACCGTATCTTTGTGTATTGTCATCTGAGCACACATCTACAAACTAAGTATTGACATCAGACTCATCGTCATCTACCCCTGAGGAAGCTGTTGCTGAATTTGTCAAATCACAATCCTTAGCTACCTCGTCCTTTGCAACCACATGACAATCCAGATCCTGTGACCCATCCTCAATCATGAACAACTCAGAGTCCTCCAGGGTCTAATAAATCAAGCATGATTCGCTGCAAGTAGAGTCATCCTCATGAGTCACCAAGGAAGCATCCTCATAATCCCTCTCCTCATGTGCGCTATCATCCTCACACATGTCCACCAATGAGGTATCACCACTGGGTACCTCTACTAACAACTCAATCGAAGGAATGGAAGCCTTGGTTGAAACAAACTCTTGCCACTCATATGCTTCCCTATCCTCATTCGTGAGTCCCTGTAGAAAAGGATCCTGGGACCTACCACCACCGGATGACAACGCTGAGTCCACACCCAAGGTCTGATATAAAAAACCAGAAACACTGCAACACCCATCATCCTCACTCTCAACATCAGAGGTATCTGCTATGCTAGTATCAACATCATCTATCTGAAACCCCTTTGCTATCTGAAACCCCTTTGCTTTCTTTGGCTGCATACATGACTCAATGTCATTGCACGAATCACCTACACTGTGGCATGAATCTGTGTCACTTGAATCATTTGTAACACTCCCATCATGAGTGTCATCATTGGGTAGCTCCATGCTCACATCCTCAATACAGGAAAAGGCTGTTGTCTCTTGCACTGACTCCACACTGCAACTGCTGTCATAAACATCAGAGCTGTCAGAGCTCATATAGTCCTCGCAGTCCTCAAAGATAACACCATCATCTATGGTGTCAAAATCCCTTGTGGTATCTACAACATCCTCCACTCTCACCCTATCCACAACATCAACAACAGGCTCAGGATGCTGAAACTTAGTACCACTATCTGTCAACAAGATAGGCACATCCACATGTCCCTGTAAGAAGTCTCCAACATCATATGTGCAAATAGGACTAATCGCTGTCCTACTAAGAACAAGACCATCTCCGTAATGATCAGTGGCTGTTGAAAACTCATCTTGAAAATTTCTAGATATCTCACCTACGAGAACATTTCGTTTCTCTTCCTGCAATCTTCGTGGGGAAGACTTCCTGAAGAAGGAAACCATGAAACTAGTTGCCTTGTTAACAGTGGCTGGATTTGCAAGTTGAGCTTTTAGCCTTTCTTGTGTTTGCCTCAATTTCTCCATTTCATTTCCAAGGCACTTGATGGTTTCTTGTAACATGACACACTGCTAGACTGGTTCCCATATTTACCTAGTTTTCTGTATTCATCCATGATTGAAATAAAACTAGAGTGCTGATCACTCACAAATCAAATGTGGGAACTTAAGATTTCCAAACCCCATAGGATGGCAGGATGCAAGGTTTGATACCACTATAAAGAACCCTGCTGGCTTTTTGCTCAAACAATGCTAAAGATGATATTTATTTATTTTGTTTTCAATTGTTTTGCAATTTTAAAAGGTTTCCGACAAATATAATTTTTAACTTCTTTTGACAACATATGGGAATAGAACTAATTTCAAACCCCGAATGCACAAGCTGAAATCTATTTAATTCCTTGTAGATATATAAACAATGTCATTCAGTAAATACAAATTCAAATTAACAATCATGAATGTCCACCCTTTAAAAACATAGATAGAAATTGCTGCTACCTGGAGGTTACAAAAAGTACAACCTTTAATGCACATTTGTTGCTGTAGTAGAAATGCAGCCTTCTTGAAACAGTGGCAGCCTCTACATGTAAATCACAGGCCACAAGTATAGACGCAGCCCTCAAGAATGTAACTGCAGCTCCTTAAAAGATAATGCAGCCTCTATGTTTATTATCGCAGCTTCCTTGGATGAAGACTGCTCACAAAACTCTTTCAATCTGCAAGTAAATGTCTTCAAATTGACCCCCAAATGATCATATAAGACCCTTGTAAATGCACAAACCTCTAAAAGGCTGATGTAGAACAATGGCTACCACAACCAGCAATCTCAGTGCAATCTTTCAACACCTCAAAGCTGAGTAATAATGGCCTCCAAATTTGCAATGGCTCCTCGAAACCCTTGCTGGAGAAACTCATAAAATTCACCAAGTATCAAAGCACAAAAATGATCAATTCCATATATGACAATGAGCCCTCAAGTCCCTTTTTATTCTTTCTTGTGAGAACTCAAACACATTCCTTACCAATGTGGGATAAAAGATTATTTTTTTCCTTTTAATAATTCATTTACTCCAATACTTTTATTAATACCTTGGCTTAAGCTTCCATTAATTAATTGAATAAGTGGCCCCTTCCATGATGACTCAATCCTCAATTTAAGTGAAATTATAAAGTTAAATTATAACTTTATAATAAGCCATTTAATGATTTAATAATAATTTGGCTACTAAAATAATAATAACTCCCAAAATACTTATCCTTTAAATATGTCGTCTGAAATAGGAGTCACACATTATTTTTCCACGTGACCAAATGCACTTTCCAAAAATAGAAAGGGTCCTTCTCGAACAACATCAGGCTTACTATAAATAGTAAATGTGGCAAAACTATAGCAAATGAAGTTCAAATGACGCCAAACAAAAACATACTGAATCCTAAAGTAGATGCCCACTGAAAGAGATCCTTTGTCCATCCCCATTAGCCTATGAGGGTCACATGATAGGCTAATCCATCCATAGTCATGGTCATGCTAAAAAGGGGACATTACATCTTTGATGTTCTAGAATTATATATGCAATCGTCTTTGATATATGATCCATCTTCGATATACATTTGATGGTATATGCTCTTCACTAGATGTCGTCTCTGATATACAATTGTAATGCTTGCACCAACGGTTGCTATCGCAACCTTCTATGCTCTATAATCGAGCGAATCCACAAAGGGAAAATATAAGTTATATAATATCAATATTCACTCCTCTTGGCGAGCTGATTGGCTTGCATAAATATGTGCTTTGGATCATGAAAGGGTGTGGGTGGAAAGATGTCACCCTTCACAATATTTGATAATTATATTGTTAACACTTGCCAGCCGATTAATACTTTTAATCATGAATCATTAACTACTAGCCTGATAATACTATTGGCTTATGCTATAGCATAGTGGTAAAATGTATAAGCCCGATCATATATTGTCTTATTCTCATGATGCATGGTGATTATACTTAATTGTTTAGTCTTCTAAGGATCGATAACACATCTGCTGCCAATTAAATATCTGTCGTTGGTCTTTAAACTTGTGATAATGACTCATTGCTTATTTATGTCCCCTTCTAATAGTCGTAGCTTCCTTGTATCATCTGCAGTAATCACAGTAATGGTTATTGTTGTTTATCTCTTAAAACTTCATCGTAATTGATCAATTATTGTGCTTAAACACTCCATCTTCGAGTATAGATATAGTAGTCGACTCCCGTAATTGTATCGTTGATCGATATGAATGATTAACTGTTGTTATATATTGTGCCTCCGTCAAGGGTAAAGAGTCCTCTCATACGGTGTCATCTGAGATATTAATACCTTTCCTTTGTTTTGATCGTCTGCCATGGTGCTTCGACATGTTGATGACTATTTGACTGTATTACATGGTGGTGTTTATCTTGCTGAGTATATATTCCGACAGTAGAAACCTTCATCTACTACACTTCGGTGTTGTAATTACTTATAATTGATACTCTTTCTTGTGATCCCATATAGTTAATGATCCCTCACTCGATATCTATACTTATCGTGCTTCCCAGATTATTATTTACTTTGACTTAATATATATTAACTAACAAGATTAATCGGTGTATGTAATTTGCTATGATAAATTTCAATCTTTAATTTACTTTATCGTATATCTTTTAAGTTTTCAGTTTGGGGACATTACAATTTAACATCAAGTTGGGAAGCCATTATTAGTTGAGTTCATTTATATTTTTCTAAGGTGAAACAAATCTGGATGCCATTGAAGGAAGAGTAAGGGTCGATACAATCTTGGTTCTAGGTGACCAGTAGTGTTGAGTTTCAAGTTGATGCCAGGTTTTAATATTAATTTTCCATTCCTTATACAATAGTAGGGTGTGTGATTTCTCTTGATTGATAGCTTGAAAGACAAGCTATGGGTGACGTGTTTTTGTGAGGTAGCTATACACTAAAACCTTCACTCTTGGGGGACTGTTAGTATCCTTTGATAGGATTTGGTTAAGCATAGATCCCAAACTCACCGAGACTCGCCAAGACTTGCCGATTCTTGAGCTAGGTGACCCTTGGTGAGTCTGAGGGGCCTAGACTCTAACTCCACCGAGTCTTCGGCGAGACTTGCCAAATTGTTGAGTTTGAGCGAGTTTCGATGCTCAAACTCGATGAAAATAGATTTTTTTATTTATTTAAGTCTCAAAATTTTAATGATTTTTGGGTTTATGATTCCAGAATATACATGAAATGTAACCATTTAACTCCCCATTTTTGCCTTCAAGTCGATCTCATTCTCTTTAGTTTAGTAGAATACATACATGAAATATAACATTTAAGTATAAGTCACATTTCAATGTGTTTTCTTTTCTTATACTTTAGTTATATTTCATGTATATATGTCAGGATGTTTGAGAGCGGTTTCAGATCTCTAAGAGTTACAATGCAAATTCTACGTTTTAGAAGATCTTATAACTTTTCAGACTTAGTCAAGTTTTAGTAGTCAACAAGTTCCTATCGACATTCTCTCCCTCTCTCTATCCGACTCTCTTTATCTGCCTTAATCTCTAGACCTATTTCTCTCCCTATCACTCTTCCTCTATCCCCTCTCTATCTCTCTTTATCTCTCTCTCTCCTCTCTCCTCCAAGATCTAGATCAATCTTTCTACCTCTTTCACCCTCACACCCCCGTAAGGGGTGCTACCCTCAACCTTGTTTTGGTGTTCCCCAAACCCCCATCAAAATATAAGTTTAAGCAAGTAAAAGGTCAGTGATATATCATGATCATAAAACTCTACATAATGCATATTTCTTGTTACAATTCTTTGCATATTCGTAGTTTAAAAATTATTATGGCTGTTATATCATCCAGGACATATGTTAGATGCCTTTGTAGGAAGGATTCTTGCTCCTCTAAGAAGCTGAGCCATAGACTTGTAGTTTTTGTTTTGATATTTGTTTGGAACATTTGATGCCATGGATTTCATATTCCATGAGAATTGTATATATTTGAGAATATTATATATCAAGTGTGCTATTTCCCAAAGCTACAATTTGTGTTTATAGTTTAAACTTTATACTTATGTTATTGATGTAAACTTGTGTATGTGATCAAATCAACTTCTATTTGATGATGTTATTGTGTTTTTAAAGTTTATTTAATAAAGGGTGCATGAAACAAGTTTTAAATCTGTAAAAATCTCTAAATTTCTTGGGTTTTTTCCATAGTTGCATGGGTACTCATACCCATACCCCTGGGATGCGTACCAGGTACTGGTACATGTACCCAAGTACCCAATACTCAGTGTGTACTCAGTGCAGAGCATCATAGCTAAGATTTTTGATTTTTGTTTCAGTTTTTTGTATGCATATCAGCTTGTTGTTTATCAAACTGAATTCAATATGTAATCAGTTTGAAACTTTGATACAATATTGATTAACAGTAAACTTTATCACTGTTCGATTCAGAAGTTTATCATTTGCAATATGTCTTTGGTGTATGATTTATGATCTTCTTGTTCATGTTTAAAGTTTGCCTTCTCTGTTATGCATCTAAACATTTAGCATATATTATTATTACAAACATATTGCAAATCTGAAATTGAAAACAATACATCAGATCTGCAAACTTTATCACTGTTCTTGTTTTGAAAACTCATTGTTATGACTCATATTTTCAGATTTTCTATAAAATATTAAATTATATTAAAAAAAATTGACATACCCAAGTACCCCCGTCCCCTATTTTGAAGAATAGCTGTACCCGTACCCATACCCGTACCCGAAGTACCCAAGTACCCCCGTCTCTGTGCAACCTTGATTTTTTCACTTTGCTGAGTCTTGCTGAGTTTTTCTCAAGTCCTGAGTCCCGAGTTGGGGTAGCCTTGCTGAGTCCGAGTATGGGAACTATGGTCTGTATGCATATTGGGGATCAAATAGAGGGCAGAAAGGAGGTCGAACTCTGTGCTATTTACTAGATAATTTGGGCAATGCTATATTACATAGGTCACGGGGTTTCACATGCGTTTTGGGATGAGGACAGCAAGAAACTGATCAAAGATCATTGAGGGCTTAAAATCGGCCTCAGCCTCAGCCTCATTGACTGTGCTGGGTTTATTAACAGTGATTGCCACCCTGAAATTAAGTGTTGGTTGCATACTTGTTGCTATTGGATTAAGCTCAACTGGGTGGTGTGACTCTTGTTGGCCATCTTGACATGTCTGGAGGTGGTGTTGGAGTTCTATAATGCTGTTGACAATAGAGTGTTGGTGCTTCCATTTTGTTCTTGCAAAGTCTAGAACAAGTGGGAGAATGTCAGAATCAATTGTGTCATATACCTTGCCAATCCTAATGTTCAAGTTTTTTTATATACTTGTATTTATTTATCAGTTGTGCTTCCATGAGAAATGGACTGCTCCGCTTATGTTTTGCCCATTATGCCGCATATACTCCTTGATCTTACTTATAAGAAAATGTAAAAGCATTATGTCATGCCCTCTTCTAAAAGTAAAAATAACAATATTTAAACTAGACCCAATTATTTATGTAGTTACCAAACAATGTCTATTGTTGTGTTTGATAATTTGGTTATTTGACTATGTATTAATTGTTCATAGTAATTGTTGGTTTTGAGTAGTTATATGTGTTAGTTGGTTGACAGTTATGTTCCTCTTGGGTATAGTGGATGGATATTTCCGGTGCTTGCCCTCCTCCCTAAAACATCAAGGGGATGAGGACTGCATGAAAAATCCCAGGGACACACCCCCATGTATCATAAATATTCACCAATCATTCTCTTATTCTTGGTTGATTCTATTTGTAGTGTAACTCTCTACTTTGTTTCTTCTCTGAGTTATCAAATACTAATAATTCTAATTTTTCTTTAATGCTTTTCAATCATATCTCATCTACTGATTTCTAATTTTTTTTTAAAATTCCATTTCCCAAAAATCTCCATTTCTAAAGATGGTAGACAATTTTAGTTATTATTGTCTAATAATTCATTATTTTTGTATAAATAGATTTTCTCTTATCTTCTATATTATATTCTGATAAATAAATTTGTTTTCATTTATTTATCTTCTATTTATTCTATTTTTATTAATTGAAATCCAACATTATCTTCTATTTATTTAGAATATTCAAAAGAAAATCAATAGGATTATATTAATTTAGTTTAGTAAATTTAAAGCGATAGGAATATTCTATGAACCAGGACCAAGTGTTTGCCATTTTATAATTAAGGCCTATTTCCAATCTCCCCCACAATATTTGCCTGAAACATCATCAAGCAATCATTTCATCAATAGATCTTGTTTCACATAGTAAAATTCACAAAATAAAATAATTAATATTCCAACTTAATATTTTTTTGCACATTTGTTTGGTTGCACACAATATATGCCTGCACAGAAATAATCATTGAATCCACACAATATCCAATGTACAAAATAATAATAATCTCTTAAGCAATATCTACTTTTAAATCATATCAGGATGGGACAAAATAATAATAAAGCAAAGAGGTCAATAATTTGGGATGTTACATTGAATTCCTATGCTGCATTACAGTTAATCTTAAGGCTGCAAGAAAGTTAATATATTTGTGTACAAAATTTATGTAATAGGTGTTTGTACAAACTACAAACACAACACTGCTTACCAAGTAGAAAGTACATAAGATGATAAGATAGTTTGCAAAGGAGAATACAAAAGACATAGGTTGATGCTTTGATTTATTAAATTGTTTATATTGCATTTGTGAATGCTTGCTCCCTTTTCTAACACACCTCTATTGCATATTGTGATATTCCATTAAAGACTATTGTTTTTGCAGTTATGAACAATATTTTCCAAAAGGAGGGTTTGGAGGTGCTCGGATGGAGGTCTGTACCTGTCAATGCTTTAGTGGTAGGTTACTATGCAAAAGAAACCTTGCCAAGCATTGAACAGGTATTTGTGAAAGTGGCGAAAGAGAATACAACCGAGGATATTGAAAGGGAATTGTACATTTCCCGTAAGCTAATTGAAAAGGCAGCAGAAGTTGAAGACTGGGGAAATCAGCTTTACTTTTGCTCTTTCTCCAATCAAACAATTGTTTACAAAGGGATGCTTAGATCAGAGGTTCTTGGGCAATTTTACCTAGATCTTCAGAATGAGTTATATATCTCATCTTTTGCTATTTACCATAGGCGATACAGCACAAATACCAGTCCTAGATGGCCTCTGGCACAGCCAATGAGATTCCTTGGCCATAATGGAGAAATTAACACAATACAGGTTTGCAATTCATTCCTCCAGCAGAATTTTTCTTCGCATGGGAGGTTTATTTACTCTTTCTACATGATTGCTTATTTTCAGAAACCTGCAACTGTTCCACCATTTGTTTTAACTTTTCAAGATTATATTTTTTGTTTGCTGTTGTTCAAGTCCATGCTGTTTCTTTTAGGGAAATTTGAACTGGATGCGGTCACGTGAGGCCTCTGTCAAGGCTCCTGTTTGGCGTGGGCGTGAGAGTGATATTTGCCCATATGGCAATGCAAAGGCATCAGATTCAGCTAATCTTGATAGTGTGGCAGAAGTATGAACTTTGGCTTCATTCATGTGGATATATTTTTATCTAGACATTGGGTTCTCAATTAAAAATGAGGAAATTGATTGATATTCATTTTTTGATAACTGTCTCTCACTTGGTCAAAATTTATCATTTACCAAGTGTCTTTACAATTGTTTTGTTTGGTTTCCTGCCAAGAAAAGTACTTTTGCTTCTTTCAGGCATAGTCTTGATTGTAAATCTGAGGTTGGTATCTGCATATTAATCTCTTGTTTACTGGGAATGCTTGTATGATTGTGGCCTCGCTTTGACCATTTTTTTTGGTTGTATTAGCCTAATTCTTGTAATATGTGGAAAATGCAGTTGTTGATAAGAAGTGGGCGCAGCCCTGAGGAGGCACTTATGATTCTTGTTCCTGAGGCATACAAGAAGCATCCAACATTGGCAATTAAGTATCCTGAGGCAAGTAGTTAGTTATCTTCCTGGGTATGAAATGATCTGCATACTTAAAATTTTAGCCATCTCAAGTTTTTGTATGGGTGTTTATGGATTAGCCTTTTGTTTTGTTCATTAATCATCTATATGGGGCTTTTGGGTATGTTACAGTCACTGATTGCAAATTTTCCTCTTATGACTGTAATATAGACCATTGCCATCCGGGTTTTAATATTTGTTGTCATCAATTTACTTTAAAAATTAAATGTGTTGCATTTCCTTTTTGTTTCATCTTGATTTAAAGTTTTGAGTTTGGTTGTTGTTTCTCATGATTTTCATATAACATCATAAATGATCAATCTCATTCTTTTTGTATTGTGCGAATTTAATTCTCTCATAGGTTGTTGATTTCTATGAATATTACAAAGGACAAATGGAAGCCTGGGATGGACCAGCATTACTTTTATTCAGGTGATCCATGATACAAAATCCCCATCAACTTAGAGGAAAAAATTCCCCTATCTTATTCTATTTCATTAGATGGTTATATGTTGAATTTATCTTTAACACCGCCAATTTATAGGAATTTTGATGATACTTATATGCATTTTACTTTATTCTTCTTTCAGTTTTATGTTGCATGTATAGGAATCATCTTTATTTCTTCACAGCCAAACTAAGGTAGTATTAAATTTATATTCTACCAGAATTGATTCATTTCTCTTGAAAACTTTGTCCTGAAGCAAAACCTCAAACAGTCAACTTGCATGGCTTGTCATGATCTCTTTCTCAAAAGTTCCAGCATTTAGACTTGGTTCCTAACATAACATTGGGGATATTATGAATTTCAGAAGCAATTAAATAGCCTGGAATCTTTAGGTGAATGTTAAATCCTATGCGCTAATTACCGATGATATCAGATATTATAGGTTCTCTTCTTTTGGCATGTGTTGGCTTATCCAATATGATTATGGGCACAATATGGCAGAATCGAAATAACACTAGGGTTTAATATTCTGCTCTTACCAGACCCAGATAGATGTTAACAGATCAAAACTTCATACTTCAGACCCACTGAATTAGCCAAGCAATTTCTGTACTTAAGTTTACCAGTTAACCAAATTGAGATTTTGACTTGCACAGTTGCACAAATGATAACAGGAATTAATTCAGATCTGAAACAATACAATAGGTATGAACCTGATATGATGTGTGATGGAATATTGCTATTGGTTATGCAATTATGATCATCTGATTTTGAACCGGTAGGAACTTGGCCAGTAGACTGGCCCTGGAAACCTCACATTCTCTCGTTTAGATGAATATATGCTGTTGATCCTTGGGATGTGCGGATGGTATGCTGGAGCAGGTTATCACAATCAGGAAGCTGGGAATTTCCCCCAACTGGTGGCTGTAACTTTGAGGTGTGCAACCCACGAAGTTGTTTATTTGCTGGGAATCGGCTTTGATTGCCACATGTAACTGATCTACCAAGACTGCTGGATGCCAAATCTGATTCTCCACTGCCCAAACTCGCTTCCTCTATAATGTCCCCCTTTTTGGCACTTGGCCAATTTGTGCATATTGAGCTAGTTTCCAAGTCTTCTAGAGGCTAGTTGGTTAGTAAGGGAGAAGTCCAACATTCTTGGAGAAGCATTTGATTAGTCTTGAAGAGCAATTGTGCTTGGGTTTGAGTTCAGTTGGTTAGATGGAGCTTTTTAATGCTTTCAAAATTGATTTTCAAGCTTTTGGGTGCTCTTCAAGTTCAAACTTCTTGGAGGAGAAGACTATTTTTAGAAAGTCACTTGATTGCGTCCGATGATCACCCCTCATCCTCAATATCACTTTGGTACGATCAAAATTGCAAAATCATATCATTTGGGTGCTTTCCACAACTTGGATATATTATTGAGTTATTTAACTAGTGTTTCACTTAAATTGTCTAATGTTGGAAATATTAGAAAAGACAACTAAGTGTAATAGCTTGTTTTAAAGGAGTTGAAAAGTTATTTCTAATGGACAACCTGGAAAAGAGACTTTAGTCATAAGAAAACATTATTATTCCTCAAAAAGGCGCAAAGTACTCCATAAAGTTAATTATTTATTTTATAAAAGGGAGTTCGAACAAATATGGAAAAAAGTTGTATTTTATTGCTTCAAAAAGTTATAAAAGGAAGTTGAGGGTTCATTCTTGTATTATGGATGAATTTGATGTTGCTTCTGCATTTTAGAGAGTACTTCTGTTTTTCTCAAAAACCCTTGAGGATAAAAATCCTCGAGTTTCTATTTTCCATGGTGAAAAATCCTACCTAGCTAGTTTATGGTGGTTTCACTTCAAGAATTATATTGAAGATTCAATGAAGTTTGTTGTTTTTTGTAGAGATTTTGGATTTGCTTCTAAAATTGACAGCAAAGTTTGTTTGTGGTGATTCAAAGGACGTTTTGAAAAGCTTTCTTGTTGGTTTATTCAGTTGGGGACTCATTGTAATGTCGTAGGAGGGCTGTAAATTTCTTTGCTTGTGCAAGTGAGACAAGGTTTTAGCCTTAAGGTGGCTTTAATACTTGGAAAAAAATAACCTAATTTGTTGACTGACAATTTTGCGATACCTTTTCACATATTAATCTGCTGAAGGATTTTCATGGAGGTGCTGTATAGAATGAACCTGCTGTACAAATGCTGCTTAAACATGGTGTGAGTGTAATGTCCCCGTTTTTCGGACTTTTGGGATTAGCTTGGTTTGGCAACCCTCGCAGGCTAATCAGGTGATCAGAGGGGGTTAGTTGGCAGAGCCAGTGTTGGGATTCCATTCTGGAGGTTCAGATTACTAGGTCTGCTCTTCGTTCGGGTCAATTTTGTCAACTTTCTATTTTTAGTAAGTGGTATTTTTGGGTATGGCCAGATTCAGCAGGGCGTTTGCACAGGGTGTCAGATGTTTTAGGACTGAGTTTCAAGGAATCTCCAGTTTGAGGGACTTACTATTTATAGTAAATCTATTTTTGGCAGTTGGTTATTTCTGGCAGGGTAGTTGAAGTTTGAGGCTCTGATGTCAAAAATGAGTTTGTTGCAGTCAGTGGGCTTCAACGGCTTTTTATTTTAAAGTTATCGTTATTAAATTAAATTATTTTAATTTAATAACTTTATTACTTTATAACTTTAATGTTACAAAATGAAGTTGTGATTAAAAAAGCCTTTTAAGTGACAAAAGTGAAATTGAAGCTTTTCCAAAAAAGCTATATATTCAATTCGCAAAAGCACTTTCTTCATTTATTGTTCATTTGATAAAAATTATGAAGTTTCTTGGCTGTGAGGAATGGCTAGGGTTTGGAGCACTGATTCCTCTTTCCGCAATTTGAATCATCACTGATTGATGATGAATCTTGCTTCTGGATTTCTGATAATTTAATTCTGATTCTGAAGATTTTATTTGGCACTGAGGTATGTCAATGGTGATGGGTTGATTATTTTTACAGCTCAAGGGTTTGAGTTTGACTTCTAGAAGAAACTCTATCTTCTTGGAGATGATTACATTTCAAATTGGCTCTCTGAATGCCAATGAATCATGTTTGCTGGAGGGTTTATATAGCTGCTTTTAGAATTTATATTCTGATTATTATTAGTGCTGTACGGAATTCATCTTTGACCATACAAAATTGCGTGGTGTATGGACGCGAGTGTGAGTGGCTGGAAGTTGCAAGGTCATTCAACGTTGATTGCTGAAAACAGAGATGGTTGCTGTTGTGTGAGGCTGCGTTTCAGATTTAATATATTGGGAACTGTTATTTTCAAGCATGTTTGTGACGTGAGGAAGGCTAGAGATTCCTTACGTTTTCTACAGCAAATTTGGAGGCAGCCGTACTGCATTATTAAGGTGCCTAGATTTTTGTGAATGTTTGTGTTTGGGAATTAATTTGATAAGTTATTGTAATTTTGATTTCTATAAGCAATTTGAAGGTGACTTATTGACTATTGTTATTCTATCAAGAGGTTAAAAATCTGAAAATGTGTCATTGAAATACATATTTGATGTTCATTAATTTTATACATTCAGAAATAAATTTAGAAGTGCAAATTAAATTTAGTAAAGAGCCAATTTGTAATAGAGAGCTAGCTAGGCTCATCACAGTGGTATCAAAGCATTTTTCCTGCCATCCTGTGGGGTCTAGATTCATTTATATTCTGAAGTTATTTAAAAGTGATCAACACTTCCACTTTCCCTAGCTATGGATAAATATAGGAGGCCCAGTTCTGGAAGTCGCTGAAGCAGTATGGGAAAAAGAGAGGAATTAAATGCTTTAGTAGAAAGTATGGAGAGACTTAGATTGCATCAACAAAGATTGGCAGAGAGTTTGTCGGATCCAGTGACAGTAGACAGGGCAGCGAGGTATATGGTTTCTACCTTTAGAAGGCCGACATCGAGTTTGCAGGGGAGAAGGTTGGAGTTTTCTCCGATAGGTGTCCATGATGCTGATGTTCCTATATCTAGTACAACACATGCTGTTCCTATCCGCAGTGCTGATGATGGATTTCTTTCACAGGAACCAATGGATGTTTCAGTACCATTGGTTGATAGTAGCGCTGAGCATCAACAGGTTGAGGCTCCCAGAGTAGTGACTACGGATTGTACAGAGGCAGCTGATGTTGTAGTTATCACTGAGTGTTCAGACTCTTCCGTGGAGGGAGTAGTTATTGGAGATTTTTATGTCAACTGTAGTAGTGTTGCTCCAGTTCAGGAGGAAGTTACTTCCTCAGATGGGACCGATGCATGTATGGAGTTTCCCAGTGGTGATGTTGGTGATTTGGGTACCACAGCGGAGTTAGTTGATGACAGTTCGTGCTCCAGCATTATTGGTGCATAGCTTGACATTGAGTCATGTGTGTAGAGTCAGGTGTCAGTAGGAGATGTGAGAGCTGATAGTATAGACACATCTAATGACACTTTTGAGGATGCTGTGAGCTGCATTGGGGATGACACCCCCTGTGAGATGTTGGGCGATGACTGCGAGGAGTGTGTGAGCTCTGACAGCTCTGAGGTTTATGATAGTAGTCACAGTGTGGGATCAGTACAAGAGATAGTGGTTTTTTCCTGTGTTGAGGATGTGAGCATGGAGCTATCTAGTGATGACACTCAGGATGGGAGTGTTGCAGTTGATTTGGGCGATGTAGTTTCATGCCACAGTATAGTTGATTCACATGATGACATTGAGTCGTGTATGCAGCTAGAGTTAGTGGAGGAGTCGCAGATAGATGATATGGACACTAGCATCACAGACATTTTCGCTGTTGAGAGCGAGGATGATGAGTGCTGTAGTGTTTCTCGTTTTCTATATCTGACTTTGGGTGTAGATTCAGCGTTGTCATATGGCGGTGGTGGGTTCTAGGATTCTGTGTTACAGGGACTCATAGATGAGTACAGGGAAGCTTATGAGTGGCAGGAGTTTGTTACAACCAGAGCTTCCACTTTTAGAGAGGGGGTTACTTCTTCGGTAACTCATGAGGATGATTCGTCCTGTAGCGGGACATGTTTGATTTATCAGACCTTGGGGGAGGACTTTGAGTTGTTGCTGAGTTAGGATGGATCCCAGGATCTGGATTGTTAGGCGGTTGCAGAGGATGAGGTAGCTAGAGATGGTGTTGAGTTGGATTCAGCAGCTTCCTCGGAATTAGATGAGGACGAGTCTGATGCCTGTACTCAGTTTGTAGATGTGTACTCGGATGAAAGTACATAGAGATACATTGATCTTGAGGGGAGTTTGTTGGGTGCAGCTTCCTCTCATAGTGTGGACAACACAGTAGAGGTTGTTCATAGGAGGCTTGTTGTGCAAAGTCATCATGTGACTAGCCAGTTGCGAGTTGATGAGAGAGATGTTACTTCTACTCTCGAGCATTTTGATGCCACTCCTCAGTTGTTGACTGTTAATGGTTGGGGTGCTCCTATGACAGATGATCACAGTGGTGTTTACCTTTCCTTGACAGAGATTCATTCCTTGCGGGAGGCTGTCAGGATTTTGAGACAAAATTATTTACAGTTGGTAGCCGACCGAGATCACCTAGTTGAGTGGGGGAGTACAACATATGAGGCATTGGTGGACAGAGAGGAAGTGAGTGAGCTTATTCAGGAGCTCACATCGACTACTGCGGTTTTAGAGGGAACTGAGCAGGCTCTTCAGGAGTCGCAGATCCAGTTGGAGGAGGTGACCGTGGAGTTGGAGCATTTACGGTCCACACCAGCCCCAGACCTAGTTCGATTGCACATTGAGGTGGTTGGTGCTGAGTTTGCTTCTATGGTTGGTGATGAGGAACATGATGATGTGGTAGACACATTTATTCAGGATATGGGAGCACTTGGTATGGATGTGGTAGGAGTACCAGTGGAATCAAGCTCTCCGGTTGATTTGCTTCCTATAGCTGGAAGTGAATCTATTTCATCATCTCACAGCTGATAGCATGGGACAATTGGCCGTGCCACATTTTTAGAGAGATCAGCTGTGGGTTGTGGGGGAGCAAGTTGACACTTCCACATATAATTTCTACTGCACTGATTTATTCATGGAGTATTTACTTGAGAGTGCAGATGTGCGAGAGGATTCATACAGAGTGTCTGGGGGTACTCTCATCTGAGGCTCTTGTGCTATTCAGAGGTTGGTAGGGAAGATTGTGGAGACTCTATCTACTATGCTTCCCCACAGGGATTTCGAGGTTGGGTTTGTTGAGAGGGTTGCTCAGGTTCCTACCCAGCCTGCAGTTATGTGGAGTCAGAGATTGGAGCCATCTCATGATTCCCAGTTGGGTAATTATGAGCCATTGACGAAGATTGGGGCTTTCTACCGATATTATATGGTGGGGTATGCTCATCATTTTTCTTTTGACCCATAGGTAGAAGATTTGATTTCATGCAGGTGTAGACCGGCTCCAGTTTCTTACCATCTATTATGGGGTGGATTAGCACCATCTTTTGCAGATGGAATTGGTAGTTGCAAGTTAGACTACTTGCAACATCCACACACCTAGGACCGTTTATCAGAGGTTAGGGTTGGTAACAGTGATTTAGGTACATTTGGTCATTGTCTTCTTCTCAGTGCAGTTGGGTGTCAGTGTGAGTTAGATAGGAACTCGAGGTTTGGCAGAATTGATGTTTCAGTTGGGTTGAGTTTCGCTGGGTTGTTTTTTGCATCGGCATCTACAATTGGTCTTCAGATGATGTCAGTTATTTGGGTGTTGAGGGCAGTTTCTCAGATGTTGGTGCTGTACTGTGGATGTTGGGATTTTCTTCATAGGAGTATGGTGAGGATCGGGACATTACTTATGTCCATCCTTGGGATCCGGGTGGTTTGTGATGTTGCTTGTTTTTCCTGATTGCTTGAGGACAAGCAATCTTGGGAAGGGAGGATTGCAATGTCCCCATTTTTCAGACTTTTGGGATTAGCTTGGTTTGGCGACCCTCGTAGGCTAATCAGGTGATCAGAGGGGGTCAGTTGGCGGAGCCAGTGTTGGGATTCCATTCTGGAGGTTCAGATTACCAGGTTTGCTCTTCGTTCGGGTCAATTTGGTTAACTTACTATTTTTAGTAAGTGGTATTTTTGGGTATGGCCAGATTTAGCAGGGCGTTTGCACAGGGTGTCAGATGTTTTAGGACTGAGTTTTAGAGAATCTCCAATTTGAGGGACTTAGTATTTATATTAAGTCTATTTTTGGCAGTTGGTTATTTCTGGCAGGGTAGTTGAAGTTTGAGGCTCTGATGTCAGAAATGAGTTTGTTGCAATCAGTGGGTTTCAGTGGCTTTTTATTTTAAGGTTATCATTATTAAATTAAATTATTTTAATTGAATAACTTTATTACTTTATAACTTTAATGTTATAAAATGAAGTTGTGATTAAAAAAGCCTTTCAAGTGAAAAAAGTGAAATTGAAGCTTTTTCCAAAAAAGCTATATATTCAATTCGAAAAAGCACTTTCTTCATTCATTGTTCTTTTGATAAAAATTATGAAGTTTCTTGGCTGTGAGAAATGGCTAGGGTTTGGAGGACTGATTCCTCTTTCCGCAATTTGAATCATCATTGATTGATGATGAATCTTGCTTCTGGATTTCTAATAATTTAATTCTGATTCTAAAGATTTTATTTGGCGCTGAGGTATGCCAACGGTGATGGATTGATTATTTTTACAGCTCTAGGGTTTGAGTTTGACTTCTAGAAGAAACTCTATCTTCTTGGAGATGATTACATTTCAAATTGGCTCTCTGAATGCCAATGAATCATGTTTTCTGGAGGGTTTATATAGCTGTTTTCAGAATTTATAGTCTGATTATTATTAGTGCTGTACGGAATTCATCTTTGACCATACAAAATTGCGTGGTGTACGGACGTGAGTGTGAGTGGCTGGAAGTTGCAAGGTCATTCAACGTTGATTGCTGAAAACAGAGAAGGTTGCTGTTGTGTGAGGCTGCGTTTCAGATTTAATATATTGGGAACTGTTATTTTCAAGCATGTTTGTGACGTGAGGAAGGCTAGAGATTCCTTACGTTTTCTACAGCAAATTTGGAGGCAGCCGTACTGCATTATTAAGGTGCCTAGATTTTTGTGAATGTTTGTGTTTGGGAATTAATTTGATAAGTTATTGTAATTCTGATTTCTATAAGTAATTTGAAGGTAAATTATTGACTATTGTTATTCTATCAAGAGGTTAAAAATCTGAAAATGTGTCATTGAAATACATATTTGATGTTCATTAATTTTATACATTCAGAAATAAATTTAGAAGTGCAAATTAAATTTAGTAAAGAGCCAATTTGTAATAGAGAGCCAGCTAGGCTCATCACAGTGAGGTTATGTAGATCTAGTACTGAGTTTTTTGACCCAAAATTCCCTCTAGAGGTGATGTCTAGCATTAGGTTGAAGATTGCAGGTCCTAAACTTAAGGGTAGGTGATTTATAATGCAGATTTGAAATATAAAATGCCAATCCCCCTCGCTTCCAGGCCAAAATGCTACTAGGTTACATGAGTTTGTCAACAGCCTCTGAAAATGGGTTTATTCTTGCTATCTGAGGTTGAGTTATAGTGCTGGGCAATTTTTGGTTGATGGTATTTCCTTACAGAACTGAGAGTTGGATGTATTTCATGGCTGCCATGAGTAGCAATGTATGACAGTAGACCTGCAGACCATGTAATTGGTCATTTCAGACTTGAATCTTGTTGGTCCTTCATCCATTAAGAGGTATTTCATGTCAGATTGTAATTAGTCATTTCCTTTTGCAATGCTAGAATAAAAAGGAATGCTTTGAATGCTGGTATGCTGGTCACTACAGCTGGAAGGCATTAGTTGTCGATAGAATGTTGGTTTTGAAGTTTGCTGATGTCGGCTATACCCCTCATTTTGCTACAGTGGACCTGTAACCAGTTGTTATTGCTCTGTTCAAGGTATTTTGGGTGTTTTTCATTGAATATTAATGTTGGTAACTCTTCTAATAAATGTTTAGCCACTTCAATTTGGTAACAGTTGCAAGAGAGGCATATGGTAGAGCTTATCAAATTTGTAACAGCAGGGCAAATCATATTGCAAAATTAAATTAGAATCTGAGTTAGCTGAAAAGCTTTCTGCATGTTCATTTATTTGGTTCTTGTTGTGGCTTCATTGGTTAAATCTTCAGAAAAAAAGTAAGGGGTCAGTACATCCTCTAATTTCTTCACTTTGCAAGCAATGAGATCTGTGTCTAAACTCTACCCTTTGGTCAGCAATTGATAGTGATTTGATCTTCTTTGTTGTGGAATATGGGAGCTATCCATTGGCCAAGTTGATGAATTTGGTGTGCTCTGCTGTAATCTGTTGCAGCTGCTTAGATTCCACTATTATCTCCAACAGGCTTGTAGAAACTCACCCAGCACATGACATAGAGTTCCAACAACAGCTGGGTATGCAAAGGCAAGTAGATTGATGATTTGTTGATCACAAATTGATGGATCTCGAAGGGTCGCCCAATTTAGGGCCTGGTCTGCAGCACTCAGTTTTCCTGCAATTGGTAGATTGGCACAATCTGAACTGGAGCTCACTAGGGTTATGGTGTCAGTAGTCATCGTTGTGCCGCCCCACCTATAGGTATATGAAACTTAAGAGTTAGATTGAATGTTATTCCCTGTGTGAAATAGCTCATAGAAAACACTAGAGGTGGGTTTTCGTCCAACTTGGTTTTGATAACCTCTTTAGGGTTTCATCTTAAGAGTGATAAATATGACTGAGTAAAACACCCAAAAATCCTCCTTAATAGTTGAAATCCCTAAATACCTGTTTGAAATTATTATAAAGAGGAATTAGCTTATGGTTGTAAAATCCAAGTGGGTGCTCAATATCAACTAAATGGGTTAGTCTCAAAAAGAGTTGGTGCCCAAAGTTCGAATTCAAAATTTTAGTGCCTGATCTCTAAAATGAAAATCAGGCTGGCCCAGTCAGAAATTCATTAACATTTCTATGTTTTATTTATTAAAACTGGATATCATTGAAATTGGGTGATGTAGGGAACATGACACCAATATGGCTAATATGTGGCTTGGATAGCATAGCTTAGTAAATCTGGTGCCCCTGGAACAAATTTCCTCACCACATGATTAGAGGAATATCTGCAATCATAAAGTAGTGCATGAAATCTTAAGTGAAGACAATCAAACAAAACTTGGGGTACTTATCCTAACAGCAATCTCTCATAAATACATTTTTGAAACTAAAATTTCATAGAAAATAATGCTCTAAATTAGTAAACTGGCCTTGATGGTTCGTGCAAACCATTTTGGCCTAAAGGACATAATAAATAATGCTTTTGTAAATATGCTATGTATATTTTAACATAGGCAGTAGGCACTATACTATTGTATTGTGTTGAAAGGGATATTTGAAAATAGGTTGTGGCTCTGCTGGATGGTGTTATTGCCCTATATAACATATCATAACTATGTGATTTATTCCATATTTAGTTTTTGTAGAGTTTCCATCCTTGCTCTCCAAGTAATGTTTTTTTCTCTTCCTTCCTTTCCACACTTCAATTCCAAAAATCTACAAGTTTGCCATTTCTCTCCTCCCGAGAAGGTTTCCAAAGCAATATCTTGAGGAGACCATGGCCTCATCCTTTCCTTCATACTCAGCTGAAAAGATTGAATCTTTGAGTGCTTCAACATCCCTTGATCCCTCTCCCTTGTGAAGGCAAGAGCTGAAAGACTTATTTCAACAATATTGTCATAATCTATCACCAAGCCCTCTTTCCATTCTGGGAGGATATTTCTTTCCATTTGTGTGTGGGCAATCCAACAAGTATCCAATTCATCATGTGGATGTTATGGAGAATACAGTGCAGCTCTTGAGAGAAAAGACACTCATTTGCAGGCTTATGGCTGCATTTCTTTTCCCTGAATTGCTTAGATTTTGGTTTCAATAAAATTGAAAATGCACTGGTGAGTTATATCTAATGATGGCCAAAGGATGCTTCATAGCCATTTCTCTTCCAAATAAGAGTAGGATTAGGTACTGCAGGGAGAACCTTGGTTCGTCACAATGGTGGGTTTATTCACAAAAAGTTGGTCCCTACTTAAATGCAACAAAGGATCTCTCAAGTACTGTTCTGATTTGCATTGGAATACCTTTGTTCCCAAGTGAATTTTGGTATGAATATTCCATATAGGGAAAAATGGGGCCATAGTTGAATGCATAGTTGGAAAACTCAAACTTGACAAAAACTCAGAGAAATTTTTTTTGACTCGGCAAAAACTCAGTAAAAAATTGCATAAATTTCTTTAGAAACACAATTTTTTTTGGAAAATTCAATTACAAGATCTTTCCACTGAGTCCTTGAATGAGTACAAAAGTGTTTACTATTAAAATTGATTGGTTTGAATACAAATCGAGTACCAAATCATGTCATTATGTGGAATCCTGATGGCTGATAGCTTGAAACAATAGACAATTGACAAAATGAAAATATTAAATTTACAAGTAAATACAATAGTTTACATCTTCCTCTTCCCCAATCTATGAAAACTAGTGGAGAGGTAGAGGTTCTAGTCCTTGCAGTCTACTGTGACTCCTTGCTTGGCATGGAAGTGTGAAGAGCCTGACTAGCTTCTTCGGGAATTGTCCACTACAATTGATATTCAATTGCAAATTCTATTGTAGATTGCAAACTTTATTAACAAATAATGACTCACAAAATTTCACCAATTTCAAATATCCCAAGTGAGTAGTTTGAATGTATTTAGAAAATAAGCTTTAGCTTTTATACTTAGCACAAATTTTATAAAAGATTTATTTAGCAAAGAAATCAGTCACCTGTTAAATCTGCCACTTTATTTAATACCAAGTCATCCAAAATGGTACCACGTCCAATCCTGGGTTAGCTGTTGCAGCTTCAGAACAGTCACGTGGCTGCTTTGCTGTGTTATGACTGCCCCTGCAACTTATCCTAGACCCCTGAAGAACCATTATTCTCACCTGTGCTAGCCGCCAGTAGAAGAAAGGGACTGTTGAAGAACAGGACCCCTCATGCGACTCCACTTATGCACTCAAATGTCCACGCGGAAATGGAAGAGAGCCTGGCAACTAACGCGTGGCATATACTGTCAATAAATGGCAGTCTTGAATGAGCCACGACCAAGGTAGCAGCCTGACGTGAATCACATAAGATTCCAGATTCACGTGCTATCAATATCTGGTATGCCGTTCAACAATTTGCAAGTATTTTCTGCCACCACCTTATTTTTTGATTCTCAGAATTATAAATCGCACCTCCAGAATAAATCTCAGATATCAATTTGTATTGTACCCAGCATACAATTTCATCAGCAACAAACAATCTCCAGATTTTAGCTTCCACAATCTCGATATACAACAGCACCGGATTGAGAACAACAAAATTAATCAGAAGTAAAATTCACCACCGATAGAAGATGGCTCAAATTACGAGATGAGGAATCCGTCCTCAAAACCTTAGCCAGAGCTATTTTTCACGAACTTCAAAATATAATGATTGCATAAAAGATAATCCCAAGTGCTTTTTCGAGTAGAATATATATAGCTTTTTCGAAAAAGCACTTTTTAATATATCACTTAAATGGCTTTATAAAATACTCCCACTTTATAATATAATATTATAAAGTCAAAGTCATTAAATTAAATCAAAATGATTTAATTTAATAACGTCATTTAAACTTCAAAGCCACTGCACTAACAGACTGCAATCAAAGAAATTCTGGCAAAGCCCAGATCCAACTGCCCAACCAGGAATAGGCACTGCCCTGCCAGAAATAGCTATGGCTAAAAATAGACTTACCAAAAATAGTAAGTCCGTCCCAGAAACTCCTAGAGACCCTCAAATCATACTGTCAGCTCACGAGGGTCGCATTGGTGAACTGACTAAGCTCACTGCAAAGACCTGCTAAATCGGGGACATTATAGTCCTCCCTCCCCAGGATTGCTTGTCCCCAAGCAATCGCAATCCCGGGTGCTGCAGAATGTCCTCAGGCTCCCAAGTGGCATCTTCATCAGGAAGTCCATGCCACTTTACCAAAAACTCTCTAACCACTCTACGCTGTAGCTGCCTCTCCCTGGTCTCCAAAATAGCTTCAGGAACCAACTCCAATCTGCCCTCATCATCCAAGGGAGGTAACGTAGAAGAAGGTACAACATGCTGATCCAATGCCTTCTTGAGGCGTGAGACGTGAAAAACATTATGAACCTTGCTGTTAGGGGGTAAATCCAGCTCATAAGCAACCTCTCCCACCCGGCGAACTACCCGGAAAGGTCCATAATAATGGGGCTTAAGCTTTTCAGCTCCGCTCTTCTTGATAGAAGACTGCCTGTAGGGCTGCAACATCAAATAAACCATATCATCAACCTGAAAAGTACGGGTAGTCCTCCTTTGATCAGCATACTGCTTCTGCTGATTTTGAGCCCTCTGGATATTATCTTTCAATGACCTCATGATGTCCTGATCATCCTGTAACATTTCCCCAGCACTGGGCACTCGACTGTCACTGCATAATAAATCCATGAAACTAGGTGGATCATATCCATACAGAGCCCGGAATGGTGACATCTGAATAGTCATGTGATGAGTGGAATTATAGCAAAACTCACACAAATGTATCCACTTCACCCATGCCCGCTGTTGAGAAGATACATAATTCCGCAGATAGCCCTCCACCCATTTATTCACTATCTCGGTCTGACCATCAGTCTGAGGGTGATAGCTAGTGCTAGGAGTCAATTCCGTTCCACATAACCGAAAAAGCTCCTACCAAAAATGACTCATAAAGTGACTATCTCGATCACTCACAATAGTCCGGAGCAACCCATGTAATCTGAATATCTCTCGGAAAAATAATTCAGCTAACTGAATAGTTGAGAAAGTGGTAGTAATCGGGAAGAAATGGGCATACTTGGTAAGACGATCCACCACCACGAAGATATAGTCTCTACCTTGGGCTTTCGGCAAACCCACAATAAAATCCATAGATAAGCAAGCTCACTTCCGCTCAGGAATGGGAAGTGGCTATGACAACCCGGCCGGATAAGTATGCTCCTGTTTGTTCTGCTGACAAACAGAGCACTCACGGACACACTGCTGAACATCTGTCTTCAGCCCTTTCCACGTGAACCTCTCACAAATCTGCCTATAGGTCTTAAAGAAACTCGGATGTCCTGCCAAGGGCGAATCATGGAAAGCACGAAAAATGATCTGTCTGACACTAGACCCTGGGACCAAATATATCCTTCCCTTGTAAATGATCAGTTCATTCACAAGAGTATAATCATTGTCCTGTACACTGCCATCAACAACACTAGAAGCCCACTGATCCCGAGCATACTCAGCAACAATCCTATGTCTCCAATCCTCAGTTATCTCCGAAATCACGCACAAGTGGGGTCTCCGTGAAAGGGCATCAACTACCACATTTTGAGTACCTTTGATATAAGAAATATCAAAGTCATAGGACTACAACTTGCTAACCCACTTCTGCTGTCTCTCATTCAGATCACGCTGTCCAAGGAAATGCTTCAAGCTGTTATGATCAGTTTTAATACAAAATTTAGTCCCCACCAGAACTACCTGAATTTGGCCTAAGCATGCATAATGGCCAACATTTCCTTGTCATAAATACTAAACAGCCTCTCAGGACCCCCGAGCTTACGACTCTCAAAAACAATAGGGTGGCGATCCTGTGATAGCACCGCTCCAATACCTTCCCTTGAGGCATCACAATGCAACTCAAAGGGTCTCGTAAAATCTGGTAATGCCAAAACCAAGCATGTAGTCATAATCACCTTGAACTTCTCAAAACACTCCTGTGCCTGATCAGTCCAAACAAAGGCACCCTTACGGGTTAAGTCAGTAAGCGGCGTTGCATGCCTAGAGAATCCTGACACAAATCTCCGATAGAAAGCACACAAACCAATGAATCCCTTCATTTGTGTCAAGTTTCCTGGTGTAGGCCATTCCAAAATAGCACGAACCTTGTCTGGGTCCATGTGAACTCCCTCTGAGCTGATGATATGCCCCAAATACAGTAACTCTGTCATGCCTAAAGCACACTTGGACTCCTTAGCAAACAAGGAAGCCTCATCAAGAATGCCGAGTACTGTATCCAAATGCGCTACATGCTCATCCCAAGTCTTACTATAGACTAATATGTCGTCAAAGAAAACAAGAACAAATCTCTGCAACTGACCATGGAAGACTCTGTTCATAGTAGACTGAAATGTAGTGGGAGCATTAGTCAAACCGAAGGGCATGACTAGGAACTCAAAATGGCCACAATGACACCTAAATGCCGTCTTCTCCACATCCTGTTCTCTAACTCTGATCTGATGGTATCGGGATCTCAAGTCAATCTTGGAGAAGTATTTGGCCCCATGTAACTCATCAATAAGCTCATCAATACGAGGAATCAGGTACTGGTTTTTAATAGTTTTCTTGTTCAGCATCCGGTAATCTATACACATTCTGAGTGTCCCATCCTTTTTCTTCACCAAGACAACCGATGAAGCAAAAGGAGACTTACTCGGCCTAATATGTCCCATAGCGAGCAGCTCCTGAATGGTCTTTTCAATTTCATCTTTCAATCGCTTAGGGTGCTGGTAAGGAGTAATCATGATGGGCTTAGTGCCCTCCTCTAACTCAATAATGTGTTCAATTCCTCTGTAAGGTGGTCCGCCATAAGGTAAATCATTAGACACCTTGGAGTGTTTAACCCTGAGTTGCTGAATATCCGGATGGTAGGCTGGCCCATCTGTGTTCTCTGTTGTAGACCACCCTACACTCTGCTGCCCAATCAATAACATCATCATGCCTCACCAGACACTGCATACGGTTGTGGGAAATAGTCTTCAACTCACCACCCTGTATGGCCTTAAGAATGTGTGTCTTGCCATCCTTGATGAACCTCAATTCCATCCTTTCCGTATTCATGTAGATGTCTTTAAGCGAATGCAACCAGCTCATGCCAAGAACTATGTCTGTGTTGCCCATGTCAACCACATAAAAATCTGCCTTGAAGGAATAATTATTCAACTTCACAGGAAGCTTAGAAATCCTTTTATTACACTTGAGAGTGTAACCATCAGCTACCTGCACTCTAAGTCCTTCAAAATCTTCAGTCTCAAATCCCCTCTTGGCCACCAAACGAGAGTCAATAAAATTATGAGTAGCTCCTGTGTCAAAGAGGGCAATGATTCGCTGCCCTGCCAAGAGCCCATGCATCCTAAAGGAATCTTCCTTTTTCATGCTTGTGAGGTACACAACCTTGAAATCAGAATTCCCCACCTGTTCATCATCATTTACTGGATCCTCATGTGAATAATGCTCATCATCAACTCGCTGTCCCAAAAATTCAGAATCATCTTCGTCTTCATAAAACCATTCCATCATCATATTCTTTCCCTTTGGTTTCAAGGGATAATCATGATTCAAATCATAAGGCCCTCTACAATGGAAACATAATTTTCTTCTCCTTAGATCATTTAATGTTTCTTGATCCAAGGGACCTGCTGTAGGACGACTAGAATCAGCTCTATCATCCCTTTTAGGTGCTGCCTTGTCATAAGAAGTGTTAGAAGGCCTCGCAGCAAAACTGTTCCGTGGAGTTGATGCTTCCAAATTCTTTGCTTTTTTCATAGCTTCTTGCAAGGTAGGTGGGTCCAAAGACTTAACCCATCCTTTGGTAGGCTCCATCAGCCCCTCCACAAAGAGCATAACTCTCCTCTCTGAAATTTCATAGACCATAAAAGACAACCGCTGGAACTCACTGATAAAGGTCTCCAAGTTACCTGTCTGTCGCAATTGAGCCAACTCTCTGAAATATGTTTCAAGATCCTTCTTATCAAACCTTTCAATCAATCTATCCACAAACTCCTGATAATAAAAGATCTGATCGTGTCGAAGTGACACCAGCCCATGGTACCACCAGTCATGGGCTATACCATCCAGATGTAGCACAACAAAACGAATGGCGTCCTCCTCAGACATAGGACGTAAAGATAAATAAGTGTCCAATTTGTGGACCCAAGCTCGTGCTGTCACCTTACCATTGCCATCAAAATGATCCAGAGTCATTTTGTTAGTAGCCTGGTGTAAATCTGTATCCCTAGGCCTCTGTCTGTCAGGTACCGGTCTGCCCCTAGTGTGCTCATGTTTCTGTGATAGATACCTATCAAAATTCAGATTTTGTTTTATCGCATGTGGTAAGGCATCCCACTCAGCATAATGTGCAACAATATCATCTACAAATGGAGCGGCCTCAGATTCAGTGCTAACCGCATCCACCTCAGGTCTCAAAAATACATGATGCTATGGTCTATCATGCACACCAGCATGCCTTGCTCTGTCATGTTTGTCCTCCTGCCTAGGACGATACTCAGCTCTCATCCTGTCACCCACACGTGACCTGTCATCTGCTCTAGATCGATGAGAACTAACTGAAGCACTCCGAGCACCTCTGTCTCGGCCACGATCAACAGGGATTGTCATCCGTTGTAATGTATCAGATAACTGCTGTAGTACAGTAGCAACATGATGTTGCCCGTCTGCAATACCCCGGAAAGTATCACGTACTTCTCTATCTACTTCCGAAGCAGTAGCAACATCCCTATATTGTGAATTACCTGAACCACCTGCATTGCCTGATCCACCTGCATTACCTAAACCATCTGCACCTCTATCTTCCATACTACCAAACTGTATCTCAGGTTCTCCCTCACTCGGAGGAGAATTGGGACCTCTGTGGGAGTAGAACATACCAGGTCTAAACCTTTGTGCCATGCTGAACCGAATTAACCCTGTAGGCTGGCAAGAATTTGGCTTTGATACCACTGTGAAGAGCTTGACTAGCCTCTTCGGGAATTGTCCACTAAAATTGATATTCAATTGCAAATTCTTATGTAGATTGCAAACTTTATTAACAAATAATGACTCACAAAATTTCACCAATTTCAAATATCCCAAGTGACTAGTTTGAATGTATTTAGAAAATAAGCTTTAGCTTTTATACTTAGCACAAATTTTATAAAAGATTTATTTAGCAAAGAAATCAGTCACCTGTTAAATTTGCCACTTTATTTAATACCAAGTCATCCAAAATGGTACCACGTCCAATCCTGGGTTAGCTGTTGCAGCTTCAGAACAATCACATGGCTGCCTTGCTGTGTTATGACTGCCCTCGCAACTTATCCTGGACCCCTGCAGAACCATTACTCACACCTGTGCTAGCCGCTAGTAGAAGAAAGGGACTGCTGAAGAACAGGACCCCTCACACAACTCCACTTATGCACTCAAATGTCCACGCGGAAATGGAAGAGAGCTCGACAACTAACGCGTGGCATATACTGTCAATAAACGGCAGTCTTGAATGAGCCACGACCAAGGTAGCAGCCTGACGTGAATCACATAAGATTCCAGATTCACGTGCTATCAATATTTGGTATGCCGTCCAACAATTTCAAGTATTTTCTGCCGCCACCTTATTTTTTGATTCTCAGAATTATAAATCGCACCTCCAGAATAAATCTCAGATATCAATTTGTATTGTACCCAGCATACAATTTCATCAGCAACAAACAATCTCTAGATTTTAGCTTCCACAATCTCGATATACAATAGCACCGGATTGAGAACAACAAAATTAATCATAAGTAAAATTCACCACCGACAGAAGATGGCTGAAATTACGAGATGAGGAATCCGTCCTCGAAACCCTAGCCAGAGCTATTCTTCACGAACTTCAAAATATAATGATTGCATAAAAGATAATCCCAAGTGCTTTTTCGAGTAGAATATATATAGCTTTTTCGAAAAAGCACTTTTTAATATATCACTTAAATGGCTTTATAAAATACTCCCACTTTATAATATAATATTATAAAGTCAAAGTCATTAAATTAAATCAAAATGATTTAATTTAATAACGTCATTTAAACTTCAAAGCCACTGCACTAACAGATTGCAATCAAAGAAATTCTGGCAAAGCCCAGATCCAACTGCCCAACCAGGAATAGGCACTGCCCTGCCAGAAATAGCTACGGCTAAAAATAGACTTACCAAAAATAGTAAGTCCATCCCAGAAACTCCCAGAGACCCTCAAATCATACTGTCAGCTCACGAGGGTCGCATTGATGAACTGACTAAGCTCACTGCAAAGACCTGCTAAATCGCAGACATTACAAGAAGGCAATGGTTCGACCTCCAACCTACTATTAGATGGCAATGACTCCTTTGCCTCATCAATGTCATCCTATCTTACATCTTCTATTGCACCAACATTCTCCATTGCATGGCTCTCAAAATAAAAAATCTCATCTTCTTAAACAATGAAGGCTACTCATCTCGCCCTATCTAATTGTTATAAGGATTTATCTCATCTGAATCAATGGTATCGTTTGATTTGTCATCTATTGTTTTTGTGCACAACTGAAGGTTCTAATGCACAAAGGCAAGGTCATTGAGGCATTTTAAAGCTATTTTCCCCCCTTCTCTATGTGTGGATGGCCTAAAAAAAGCTGAAATTGCACTCATAGCTAGATATACTTAAGTTGCAGAATATGTGGAGAGCAAATCTTTTGGAGGTTTGGGGTATTATCTAATGTCCCCATATTTATGCCATGCTCTTTTTGGGCTTTGGCCAGTTTTAAGGGTTTTTTTGAAGGTTTATAGGTAAGTTGGGAGAGTCCCAATGTTCTTGAACAGCTTGATTTTGGGTTTTCTTGGCACCCAATGATGTTTGGAGTTCAGTTGGCTTTCTGGTTGGCAGTGACACTTTGTAGCATTTGGGCTTTCTGGTTATTATCCACAGTCCTTGGAGGACATTGCCATTTTTTAGCATGTTTTGACACTAAACGTCATTCTTTGGCATTAGTTCCTTCTTAGCATGTTCAATTTTAATGTTTGATGCCATGGTGATTCTTGCTACAAAATGGTTTGGATTATTAAATTATTCAACTAAAGCTATTAAGCTAGCGATAAAATATTTAATTTAGTGTTTTAATTTAATAAAGTTATGTTTTTACCCCTCAAGTGGACATTTAGGGGAAAAGGTGACTTAGACAAAGTTATTTTTAAAAAGTGAAAAGACTTTTGAGGGGAAATAATTTATTATGAATTTTAAACTTCTCTATTTACCTTGAACTTTATATAAAGTGTTTTTGGCTCTCATTTTCATTATTTAGAGTTGCACACGTACGAAGATGTTGGAGTGAACAAAGAAGTTCTCCTAATGTTGATTGAGGATGTATACCCTTGTCAATATCACTAGTTTTGGTTGTTTTACCTACTAGGTACTCGTTTACAGATACACAAACATTATGCAGAGATAGAATTAGACCAAATAACATCAAGCTTTCATTAATCATTCACAAAGGTTACAATAACAGTGATGCTTCCAATGAACAAGTACAGTATTCATATACAATCCGAAGCGGTGCATCCAAACGTCGTCACCCTTCTCAACCGTCGGCAACTAACCAACCTCCTTCGGCAACTAACACCCGACAGTAACACAACTTTACCTCCGTCGGCAGCTAACACCCGGCGGTAACACAACTTTACCTCCATCGGCAGCTAACATCCGACGGTAACACAACTTTACCTTCGTCGGTAGCTAACATCTGACGGTAACACAACTTTACCTCCGTCGGCAGCTAACATCCGACGGTAAAACAACTTTACGGCTAACATCATCCCCCCCAAAAAAGAAAGTCGTCTCCGGCGACTCTCAACAAAAAGGAGATGAAATACACTATATAAAATAAGAAAATCACTGAGAAGAAGGGGCAGGGGGCGTCGTTGTTCTTTCTCTGTCACATCACATTCCTCCCATGCCTGCACCAAACTTGTCTCCAAAACATACTTTTCAGCTGTAGCCTTCACTAACTCTTGTTCAAACAATACTGTCTTCCGAGCCAATCTAACCTCTATAGCCACCCGTTTTGCCTTTTCCGCTTCCAACTCCTGGGTACGCTAAGCAAAGTGTCGCTCTACTGCCTCCAACCGGGTGGTCAGCTCCTCCCGAGCTCTCTATGCATCCACCAAGACAGTCTCACGTCTAGCCAACACCTACTCCTCTGAGTGCCTCAAAGCGTAGTAACCTTCTCGAAAGGCTTCCTCTAAGTGCTTTCTCTACCTCTGGCATGCAGACACTCTATGCCTGTAGCAGATCCGAGTCTCATCAACTGGTCACACTTTCCAAAGGCTGATAATTGAACTCAATAATTCCCTCATGCCATCCCGATGCCCCAACTCACAATTGTGGTGTTCCTCAAAAGGACGATGGGGGTCTAGGGGGCAACGCCCCCATTGGGGTCGAGGGGCAGCGCCCCCACCGCCAAGACCAATTTAGCACCTTCAAAGTCTATGAAACACACCATTTTTGTGATTTTCGTCTGATCCCATGCTCTTTTTTTTGCAAACCGCTTATGTTTTCCTTACTACCTGTTCATTCCCTTCCCTTCGGTACCATATGTTATTCACTGTGAGTTGTTTGTATTTGTCATCGTTTTTTTTTTTTTTTAGAACCTTCTCGCTGCTGCCAGTCCTTGCCCGACACCATACGATAACCTTTCTCTTCTCACCGTGCGGCAAGATCCCAGACGTTTCTGTATAGTGCATGTTCCCCTTCCTCGTCGTACAGTGGTCAGCCGTACGGGTTTATATGCTATGTGGTTGTATGATGCTTCCTTCTCCTATCACCGCACGGTGAGTCCTTTCTCCTTGCATGTGTCCAATCGCTGCTGCCATAGCCGTATGGACGTGGCCTTTTATTTGCTGTGGTGGCTTCCCTTCACCGTACGGAAAAGACAAACTCCCCTCGCCCTTCACCGTATGGTGGGTATTTGCACATGACGTTTATATTATTGTTGCCGTACGGTTAGCAAGTTGTGACATTGACTTTTGCCGTATGGTGGCCTAATGCTGTACGCTCACATTACCGTACGGAGACTTGGTCTTCTGTGCTTTTGCCGTACGGGTATGGCTGTGCGGTGCTTTTCATTTCTATTGCCGTGCGTTGCCTCTTTTCACGATTATCACTTATCGTACGGTTGCATTCTAGTCATCTTTTTTTTTTTAAAAAATAATTTTAAATTTTTTACTTTTTTTTTTCCTCCACTGTACGGACATTGGCCGTACGGTGTGTTTTTCTTTTCTTTTTTCCACCGTACGATCATGCATAGCCGTATGGGTATTTTTCAACTTCCTGTCTGGAGGCTTCTCTGGTTGCCCGTACGGATGGCTCTCGGGTCACCTGCTTGACCGCTCGAGTCATTTTCCATCCTCTCGGTTGCTTTGTTCCTCCTCTTGGGTCCATCCTCTCCGGGGGAGGTTTCAATTTGGGCCCGTTGCTGGCGTCATGTATCCGTTCGTCAAGAGTCCACAGAGTGTGCAGCTGTTCCCTCTCCCTGTCACCAAGTCTGTTTTCAATGGCAATCCAAAGGCTTGGGACCATAAATTCTACAGGGACCACGACCTCTTGCCCGTACATAAGAAGAAGGAGAATAAAGATTTTGAAGGCTGCAGTCTTCCACACAGGATTCCAGTCGTCTCCCATGACGATGGTTTTCGGATTTCTCTCATCCCCGAGGTTTATTTCTTTCAACTTTACTTCTTTGTACCAGATGGGTTCCTCCTTCTGAAACTCATGGGCAGGGCTCTCTTTAATCCGAACTTCCCCTTCTTGGTATATTGTATATTCCAGAGGGAACTCACTCCGGGCTTCCTCAATCTTCAGTATGTTGCAGGATGGTGGAAATAATTCATAATCGCCCATCTGCCAGTGGAATGGACCGTCCATCGAATCTGTATGATCCTCCACTTTCAGTATCCCTTCGGCATTGGGCTCCATGGTTTCTTCCCCTCTGTCTATTCCGTTATCTGATTCCGAATCGGAGGAGGATGCCATTTCTTCTCCGACCATCTGCGTTGTGAGGTCTATTACAAACTTCCTTCCCCCTTTCTCAAATGACAGGATGTTCCTTTTCCAATTATGGTTGGCTCTGGCAGTCACCAGCCACCCCGTCCCTAGGATGGCATCATACCCCTTCTGCTTCAGGGGAATTACTACGAAGTCGAGGATGAATGGTTGGGTCCCGATGGTTACCTATTGTGCCATCAGAGTTCCAAGGGGCTTGATGTCGTGCTGGTCGGCCCCTAGTAGGTTGAAGGTCGGTGGCCACAGTGTTGGTTTCCCCAAGCTTTTCCAGGTTTCCTCCGGTAGAACGTTCACCCCAGATCCACCGTTTACGATCATGTTTGTGAGGATGGTACCCAAGATACCCATCTTCACCACTGTGGGGTTCCGTCCATTATTTATTGATAACATCATGGGGTCGGCTGTAAAGCCGCCGGGAACCTCTGTCCGTTCAACGGTGCTTGCTGGAATGTTTTGGCCTAGGAATAGGTCCGTTTTCAAGTGCGGCATAGTTTCCAGTAGGTCCTTGACCTTTATGGGTACCTCCATTTGCATCATCTGCCTTAAAATATTTTGTTCGGCCATTGCTCGGGTAGAAGTGCCGGCGTCTGTGGAGTCCCTTTGGTCCTCCATACCCTTCGCGATCTCGACCTTCGCCTCGAGCATCCTTTGTTTTTCCGTCGGAGGGTAAGGATATGTGGCCTTCTTCATTTGCTCGCGTGTGATTGTCAGGTTCTTCTCCGTGCCCCCTCGTTCCATGTCTAGGATGTTGCAGCTGGGCTTTGGATAGCTAGCATCCTCGTGGTCCCTCGGTCCGCACCACCGACACAATTTTAGTGGAGCGGTAGCCTCATTCTGACAGTCACGGGCATAATGTCCCCATTGGTTACAGCTTCTGCACTATATCATGGCCCTCCCCTTCGCGTCATACTGGACCCGCGGCTTGTTCTCATCATTGCCTCGGGCTCCTCGTCGGTTGTTTCTGTACTCGCTGGATGATGCAACAATTTGACCGCCGGTCCCGGACGTGGAGGGTTGCTCTTGGGTGAAGAGCACTTGTTGATTTCTCGCCCTCAGGTTGTAGGGACATTCTTTGGTGGAATGTCCCGCAATCTGACAGATGTCGCAAAAGACTTTCTTGGGACAAGAACCTTTCGTGTGGCTTGCTTCTTTGCAGTCTGTGCACCACACGGTGTCTTCCTCTACTTTGCTCGAGCCTCCCCTTGTGGCCTTCAGTTCTTTCATCATCCTCGCCAGATCTTTTTGTAGGGCCAACACTTTCTTACTCGATTCGCCCTCGCTGCTTTCTGCCTCCGATTCATCATCCGAAGACTTAGTCTTTTTGGAGGTCTTACACTCGCTCTCCAAGTCCATTGCACGGTTATACGCATTACTGTATGACGTGGGTGGGACAATTTTCATTTTCTTCCAAAGGGAGGCTTTTAGTCCCTCCACGAACCACCTCTTCTTGAGTTCGTCTGCTGGGGCTAACTCCATTTTTCCGATGAGTTCCTTTAGTCACCGCCCATAGGCACGGACAGACTCGCTCTTCGTCTGCTTTGTATTGTAAATCTCCGCCGGAATCTCATTGTCGTCCCTTAACAATTGAAATTCCATCTGGAAGGCCTTTTTCACATCATTCCATGTCGTGAGGCCTGATTTGTCTACATCCGAGTACCAGTCGATAGCTCCTTCCCTCAATGTCGCGGGGAATTGGCGGATCCATTCGTCCTGGTCGGTAACTCCATTGGCAGCCCATATAGTCTCACAGGTCTGGCAATGCCGAACAGGATCCTCCTTCGCTTGGCCTGTGAACTTGGGCAGTTTCTGCTTACTCGCAGCCATGGTAGGTTGTTGCCTCCGCGGGGGATTCGGTACTCCGACACCACCTCCTCCTTGAGTATTGTGTGTAGTGTTCATCGGTGGCACTTGCTCGTGCGGTAGTTGTGTGATTGGTGGGACCGTACTGTGTGGAGTCCTTGGTTCCAACGGAGGGTTCGCCTATGCGTTCGCAGCTCCTTCGGCCGTACTGTCACTGGCACCTCCAGCAGTACCGTCACCTTCGACCGTACTGTCACTAGCACCTCCGATAGTACCGTCATCTTTGATCGTACGGTTCCCTTCATGGTCTCGGTCCTCCGCACCTGGTGTACGGGTTAAATCTTCAAACCGGTCTCTCTCTTCCTGAATTAAAATCTGTCTCAATCCTGCTTCCTCGAGTAGTTCCTCCCTACTCCACACTCTCTGATGCTCCGGCGAAGTGAACTCTTCCCCGTCGGCCTCTGCACCTTCTGTACCACTTCCAAGGTTCCCTTCAGGCAACCCTCTGGCAAGCTGGTCCTTGGCAAGTTGCCTCAGCCTATACCGACGTTCACGTTGCTGCGCGGAGATCAAAGCCTTCTGTGCGGCCTCACCTTCGTCATCTCGTGCCTTTTTATTTCTATCTTTATTTAAAACATTGGGCATAAATCCTTTCCTCACTTCTCTTCCCGAGTACGTCTAGGCAGCGGCGCTAGATGTTTTACCTACTAGGTACTCGTTTACAGATACACAGACATTATGCAGAGATAGAATTAGACCAAATAACATCAAGCTTTCATTAATCATTCACAAAGGTTACAATAACAGTGATGCTTCCAATGAACAAGTACAGTATTCATATACAATCCGAAGCGGTGCATCCAAACGCTGTCACCCTTCTCAACTGTCAGCAACTAACTAAGCTCCATCGGCAACTAACACCCGACAGTAACACAACTTTACCTCCGTCGGCAGCTAACACCTGGCGGTAACACAACTTTACCTCCGTCGGTAGCTAACATCCGACGGTAACACAACTTTACCTCCGTCGGCAGCTAACATCCGACAGTAACACAACTTTACCTCTGTCGGCAACTAACATCCGACGGTAACACAACTTTACGGCTAACATTGGTGGTGAAAGATCCATCCTAGCTGGTATGGCGTTTTCACACAAGAAACTGTAAAGAGCCCAACTGGCTCTCTAAAACAAACTAGTTTTTCCTTCAATTTAAATTGCAATTTTTTGTGTGTTTTCAAAGAACATATAAATTTCCAAGCTTTTAATTAATATCATCAACAGCAATTTAATATCATTAAATTCTTCTTCCTTAATACATCAACCATTTTAATAAAAACAAATATCATCAATCTTTACAATAATGAAGCTCTTGAAATTGGCACTTGGCAAATTGATAAAGTGCTTGATAAACTGGATACATTCCTCTATGGTTGACGCAGCATGAAATAGTGAGTTGCAGCCCCAATAAAATGATTAACATAGCTTCAAATAAATCCACGCAACCCTTACAAAGCCCACTCAGCTCTGATAATGTTCAACGCAGCTTCCTTGGACAGAAAATTGTCAACAAAAAAACAATTATAAGTCTCCTAAGGTATTAATGCAGCAGTCCAAAATCAATACGCAGCTCCCAAATCAATGCAGTACGACATTGATAACTTCATACAACAACAGTCCCAAACTATACACCATTGTCTCACATACATGGCGAACAAAAATCTACAACTTCATCAATTAATTTCGCTCCTAGCTCTTAAACTCCAGCATTAAACCCTCAGCTCTGCCATAAATTCAATCCACCTCAAATTTGGTATATCTCAGCACCAAACTGTATTTCCAGATTTAGAATTAAATATTCTGAATTTCAGTGGCAAAATTCATCATCAATCAGTGATGATTCAAATTGCACAAATGAGGAATCAGTCCTCAAACCCTAGACTTTCTTCTCCACTTCTCAAAACACAATTTTTATCAAATGAACAAAATATTTGAGAATGAGCTCTCAAGTCCCTTTTTATTCTTTCTTGTGATAGCTCAAACACAATTCTTACCAATGTGGGATAAATAGATATACTTTTCCTTTTAATAATTCATTTACTCCAATACTTTAAATTAATACTTTGGCTTAGGCTTCCATGAATTAATTAAATAAATGACCACTTCCCATGATGACTCAATCCTCAACTTAAGTGAAATTATAAAGTTAAATTATAACTTTATAATAAGCCATTTAATGATTTAATAATAATTTGGCCACCAAAATAATAATTACTCCCAAAATACTTATCCTTTTAATATGCCGTCTGAAACAGGAGTCACACCTATTATTTCCCCATGTGACCAAATGCACTTTCCAAAAATAGAAAGGGTCCTTCTCGAACAACATCAGGCTTACTATAAATAGTAAACGTGGCAAAACTATAGCAAATGAAGTCCAAATGATGCCAAACGAAAGCATATTGAATCCTGAATTAGATGCCCACTGAAAGAGACCCTCTGTCCATCCTCATTAGCCTACAAGGGTCACATGATAGGCTAATCCCAAGAGCCTGAAAAACGGGGACATTACAGAAACACATTGGTTTTCACCCATTTTTTCGGAATCAGGGTTTGAAGAAAATGAAAATAGACAAGGTTTTTTTATTGCATGTTTTTTGGAAGTGGTTAGTAGTCATTGGGCAGTGATATTTGTGAAATTTGAAGGAGTTTTTGCTTGCTTTTGGAGTTGTTAGTACACCTTCCTAGTGAACACCATACCTCTCTTAAGGAATGCCAACGATTGAGCTTTGGTTTATTGATTTTGGGTATAGGACTAAACAATTATAATTAGATGGCAAACCCCTTTGTAACCTTTGCTAGGTAGTTAATAGCTGTGCTTTATTTCTTAATGGAATCATAAACATTTGCAGGCCAAACCGACAGGTTAGGAGTGTGACTCAAAGGATTCTAGGGAACAATTGTTGCATCTAGGTTGTCATCAACTAATGGAAGTATTGTAATGCCCCGTCCATAGGACCATGGCATAACTTGTCAAAACAACTTTTATTTGAAACACAACAACCACAACATCAATGATATGACACAACGTGTCACACTTGCACGACAATGTGCACACAAGTGTCAGAATGAATACTATGACATAGAGACAAGGATGATAGGTTTGATCTCTTCACTACATAATTAGGGTGGCACTAGCGGAAGACTATGCAATCATGGGACAGGTCACCAAGATAGAAACAAGAGGGAGACGATGACACCTCAACGACGATTGGGTACTAACTCACAATTTTGTTCTCTCATAGACTAGAAACAAGGATGAGAGTAGGGAATCATGAACTGCCAATCTATATCAGCACACTTAACCATGCACTAAGAAAAAACACTGATGAAGAGGTGCCTAGGAGTTGATGTTGCTTGACTAGATGACGACTTTGTCAATTTCCTAGACAAGGAGTAGGATGAGAATAAAATAACCTCAGTCTCCTCAACAACAATCCAAGACTACCTCAAACCAATGCCAATCTACAATAGATGTTGCCTAATTTGGAGGTACAAACTCTCCAACAAATGGAAGGGCAACAAGTCACTTCCAAGTCACCACACACTTCCCAAGGCTATAGGAGATTCCCTAATTCTTGATGTGAGACACTTGTCAACACAACAACCACTTGGGAAGGCTCTAGAGACCAAGGGGGACAACTTTCATACATAGAGTCATTGTAAGAAATAGTCGACATAGGCTTATCGATGATGAAATAGTGAAAATGAGTAGTTTGAGAACACTAGCGTTCAGATGGGATACTAGCACGCAGATGGAACACTAGTGTCTAGACATGGCACTAGCACTCATGCATTGTAGTCCCAGACTAGCACTAGTGTCCTCTACTAGTTCTGGTGTACTCAGAGTTGGAGTCTAGCTAGGGTGTTGTAGTCCCTACAGGGCACTAATGTCTAGACCAGTGAGCAATTCTAAGCAGGGGTAGGATCTATAGGATATGCTAAGCATCTTGGACTAGCCCAAGACGACCCTCGACAAACACAAAGCTGAGAAATGACGAAAGCAACACAAGGTTAAATAGAGAATTCCATCTCTTGGGTACACAACAACACCGATGTGCAAAGGAGAAGGTAGGGAGGTGCATTACGATAATCCTAATGCTTCTTTACCCTACCCAAAGAAAAATGACACAAGGGTTGACCAAAATGTTAAAGTGTATTAAATTTATTTTAGATTGATGCAATTCTTACAATGTGCAGATTATAATGTACTGATTTCTTCAAGTCTGAGATTTTCCGATCAAAGGGAGAGAGAGTATTTATCGATTTCTATATCTCTCTTGGCTTTGAGAAATTGGTATAAGTATTACATCAAAGAGACATGCCATGAAAGGACATGTCTCCACAATGTGGAGCCATGTTCGTTCATGGCATGGCTCATTATTAACTAGTCAAAACATAACTATAACCTAGATTGGGTTAGTTAACTTTAACCAATATTATTATATGCTCAAATCGCTGATCTGCATAGAGGAAGAATGGATAATATACCCGATCCAATTCATGTATTAACATTATTATATTCGATCCTTGATCGAATTTATGCATGAATATCAGATCATTACTTGATCTGTTACCAAGAGAAAATGAATCCGCACATTCAGATTTCAGTATACTTAGAGAGTTTCGATTAAATGCAAGTATGATTGCTTTGTTTTCAACAAATGGTTCTTATTGATCTCAAGAACTGTGTGTGTGCATGTATGTCAGTTCTTATATGAACTGACATACATGCACACATGCACATACGCAATCAATACAAGTAATCATCCTTGTATCTTACCGGAGCTACTATGTATCAACAATATGTCTCATCATTGATCCTTTATCTGAACGAAGCTATTATTTTCAACACAAAATGACACTTTACAACTCTTACAACACTTTAAAGATGCTACAAGAGGGTCCGATTTCGGCCCAAAAACATCACAAGATCCTAATAAAGAGCATCTGGGACCAAGAAAAGGGCTTGGTAGGTACACAACATGGCCCAAGGCACTACAAAATTCATTACTTTCATTTTAAACCCAAATTGAAAGATTCCTAAGTTTTCTTTATTGGATTGTATAATAACTTAAAAGGTATACAAGAGATCATGCATGCTTAGTACAAACACTGATAGACATGAAAGCATTAATACCCATAGTATCACATATGTGGCTTGATCCACTCGCACTATGCTAGGAGGTGTCACAAGGCCTAAACACACACATGCAAAACACATGGGAAGAAGGTATACGCTTACACCAGTCACAAACTAGAGACAGCATTCAAATTTGCATTACCATCACATTTTCAACAAAAGTAAAAGTTAGGGTCTCACTCAACATCCAATGAACTAACTTTGAGAGATGGGAAGAAGCGAAGTCATTGTGATGTCCCTCTTCTGCAATAGGATTTTATAATAATAATAAAATTAAATATAAAAATAGATAATTATATAATATAATATATAATTTATACTACTATTAAATATGATTTATTATTAGCATTAATTATATAATAATAATATTATTATCTCTATCATCAAACACTAATTAGAATGGGTAAAGAATTATTGACTAAATTAATCAACCCGCCAATGCAAAGATGAATAATTGAATAGAGTTAACAATTCATTACCCCCTATATCCATTAATCGACATTACATGGAGAAATATGATGAATAAATAATTTAAGTTATTATGATTAAGTACAGGGAGGCATGATAGAAACCCGCGATTGTTAAAAGCATGGACAGCGGCTAGTGAGGAGAGGAATCAAGGGAGTTACCATGAGCTATTAACACCAGAGAAGGATACAATTTTCGGTATTAGCAATGATTATGAAGCATGACATCTAAAGAGGTAAAAGATGTGCCTTTTCATCCTAGACGCAAGATATAAAGGACCATTCTCAATCTCTCCATTCAGGCAGCGATCAGTAGTTATATAATATAGTTGGTATTGATATTAAAAGAATAACAGAATCAGGATTTATGAAATATATTTGGCAGTGACAGGGAATTATTAAGGGAGTGTATTCGTTTCATCTGTGCTTGATTAAAGAGGATATATATATATATATATATATATATATATATATATATATATAAGGAAAATCAAGATATGTTACAATTTATAACCATACTCTTATCTACATATATTTATAAGTCAAACTATAAATATAATGGATGACTTATAAATTATTTGGATATATGTATGTGCCTTGTCTTTTAATCAATTAGCATGAATGGAGGAAGTAAGTTGGGGAATTGCAGTTTACCGGTTCTGCCAAGCTAAGTAGGTCACCCCAAGGGATGGAATTGTCATAGTGGGACGTTCCTGCCTCTTGTGGGCCAAGAGGTGAGTTTTCATAGTGGGACACTGCATGTTTTTGGGCTTAGTTGGGTTGAACAGTTTATATGCGCCCTCTCGAGGCTTTCCTACCAAATTGATCTATGATTGGTTATGAGAATAAAGACACATTCATCATCCTTTGTAATATATTTGCTATTAATCCATGTATTTACTTATCTATCCATGAAATTATATATTTAAGTAATGGCATATATTGCAAAATTGCTAATTTAAGACAAAATCCAGGGACTCACTAGTTGGGGACATTACAGCCATTACAATGGTCTGACGTACTTGCCAAGCAGAGTACCACTATACACCTCATGAGAGATGAGGTAAACTAGAGACCATCAAAACTGAAACGGTAATAAAATCCAATGAGTAGTTTAACGAGGGAAGACCAAAATAGGGAAACATGTCAACTTCCAAACTCAAAAGCAGCATGAAACAAATGCATAATAATTCTCACATTCAATTTTTACAACAATATTTCATTTGGTTTGTTTCAACATTTCATGAAGGAGACTTTTGATCTCACATTGAAATTCCTCACAGATCTCTCACAATCTCAAAATTTCCAAAATATGTTCAATGAAAACACACATTTTCCAAAAACACCATTAGAGAAAAGTTTCTAAATTTTTTTCAAATCTCAAAAATCTAAAGATACCCTTTTTCTCTAAACATGCCCAACACCCATTCTAAACGATAAAATCCACATTTCATTCATTTCTCAAAATTATGACAACTTATGAAAACAAGGCCAAACAAGAAGACCAAATGGATTCCACCACAACCAAGGACTTGAGAAACTCCTACACCTTGCATTCAAGTAATCTCATGAGGTTTTGTTGATGATACATAACAAAGAACCCAAAGATCTGACTGGTTACTGATTGTGTCTTCACTGTCATATGCACGCTCCTAACGACAGTCACGACATTGTACAATATAGTTGTTAACAACATGTATCAAATCCTCAAACAGGTCTGTGGGACCTCCATGCATGCCTCCAAACACTTCTTGAATCACGTGTAATTTGCTCAACTTGCTGCCACAGGGTCTGTTACAGGCTTGTAACAGTCATATCAGTCTTACTAAACACATGCAAACCTCATTGGGAGCTTGCAGACTTGGGAGATGGTAGTATACATAAACACAGACTTTCCCGCCCATTTTTGGGAATTTTTACTGTGGGAAAAGCCAGATATGCATTTTTTCTTGCTACTGGTCACCCTAGGTAGGGTTTCAACCAGTTTTCATCAATATTGCAATATCTCTCTCAAAACTCAACAAAAATCGATGAAACCAAACGTATTGGAAAGTAGATTCATGTGGCTTTCAATCCCAGCTGGTCTTAGGCCATTAAATGCACTGTACTATCTGTGCAAGGTGTGGGAACATGACTGTTACAGAAAAAACACACAGAAAATTGCTCAAATGATTCAAAATTTGCATTTCCACCTTCACCAACCCCTGAGGTCGTGTGTACAAGACATATTTATGGTTTTACAATTAGTTTTCAACCTCCAACAGACCCCAAACTGACTTTCAACAATTTTTCAAAAAGTTGTTATTACAATGTAAAAGTTGTCATGACAACAATGACAACTTTTGCCCAAATGATCCTAAAACTTAAAAAATGGTTGTATATGGTCTATAATGGTCCACAATGACCTTTTTTACATCAAATATTACAAAATAAGACAAAAACTAAAAAAATGGATCCCATAGGCGTGAGGGTGCCCTTGCACTAGGATGCCAGAGGAGGAATACTTTGTGTTTCTCATCTAGTGAGAACATATATTCTTACTTTATTATGCAAATTTTTTCTTCTAGCAATTCGAGGATTAGTGGCATTACTTTATGTTAATTTCATGTATGGAAAATGTGAAAATAAGCTGAATTATGTGGAATGGTATTTCATGTTTATAGTAATTGTTTCATGTGGCCAAGTAGATGATTGCAAGGTTGCTCGGAGATGGGGGTACTTGGGTACTTTGGAGATGGGTACGGGTACAAGTATGGCTATTTTTTCAAAATAGGAAACGGGGGTACTTTGGGTATGTCAATTTTTTTATATAGAATTTTATATTTTATAGAAAATCTGAAAATATAACGATGTTGAGTTTTCAAAACAAGAACAGTGATAAAGTTTATTGTGAAACATTAACTTTGAAGATTAAGTACGCAAATTGAAATGTCATACAATCGTTGTATCAAAGTTTCAAACTGATTAGTGATTACATATTGAAATAAGCTTGATAAACAACAAACTGATACGCAAACAAAAAACTAAAACAAAAATTAGAAAATCTTAATCAAGGTCCTTAGCTACGATGCTCTACATTGAGTACCTCATTGAGTACCCGTTACTATTAGAATATTGTAATGTTTCTTTAATGGTCGTCTTAGTTAGTCTTTAGTTTATTAGGTAGTTTCTATTTTCGTTTTTAGTTCATGATTGTTTCTTTTAGAAACATTGTCTTTGTAAATCTATATAAGGAGCTTTCTTCTCCTTTGTTTAATACAAAAACAACATCGATTTACCATAACATGGTTAGAGCAGGTTAATGGGGTTTCAAAAAATTTGGCAAAATTTTTAATCAAAAATATGTAGCCTCTTTTGATTTGGAATTTTTTCCAGAAATTAGTTTTTCAAATATTTAGTGGAGAAATTCAAAATTTGTAGTCTATCCTAAACCCTACTAGGGTTTACTGCAAATCTGTGGTCGCAGCTAGTTTTTTGAAAGAAATTTTTTTCCTGTGAAGCAAGTTCGATTGTGTTAAACTTATCTATGGTTTCTGTATTTTTCACAACTCTCTTATAGCTCCCGTGCGTCTGTATTTGGCAATTTTTAGTAGTAAAAAAGATAGGGGTTTTCTGAGATTTTTGGCATTGCACTCCATGTTTTTAGACGACGACTTCCCTCTGAGGTCTTTGGTAGAAACAACCAAAATTATTCTGTCTAGTCAACATTAATTCCAGCCTACAGCTTAGCAGCCATGTGACAGGCACCAACCTCCGTTTTTTTTGGCCCATGCTTTGTCTTTTTCGCCCACATCAGCGGTTTTCAAAGGTCTTCAACAGGGATTTTTGGTGCCACGTTTTTCGGGAGTGTCGGGATTACATTTTAACTCCTGTGTTTATTTTTGGCAATTTCTAGGCACTTGAGATGGTTTTTTGAGATGTTTTTTTTGGAATTTTCTGCATTCAAACCCTAATCCAAAATTTTAGGGTTTCTATTTCTGGGTTTGCAGTTAATTTTTTTTTTCGGATCTGGGTTTTACAATGCCTTCTGATCAGTTCATATAATGGGAGGGTTTTAATAAATTTTCCTCAAAGATTACCTGAAGGGTTTTAATAATTTTATCCTAAAAAATTATGTGGGGGTATTCTCCAATCCGTGTCTTAGATTTTGTTTTTGGTTTTGATCAATTTTTCACCTCAAAAACTATGTTGGGTTTTTGTCAATTTTCTCATCCAAAATCGTTTCTGGTTTTTGTAATACGCGAAGTTCACGTGGGATGTTATTTCAGGGTTTTTTTAAAAAAAAATAAAAAATGATGCTTTGTAAACTGCAAAGTTCAAATCATAGTATTTTGCAATCGGTTTTGGGGCATCCTACTCATCTGCAATAGTTTGGATGGTTTTGTAGCTATTCTCAGTGTGTCTCTATCTACAGAGAAGGGCAGCTCAGTTATCCAACAACAAGTTGGATATTTTTGTGATGATTTCTGTTCAATGGTTTTGCAAATTTAGGGAGGGTCAGTGGAAGACTCCATGGTAGGCTCTACTCTCTTGTTGTAGACCATTTTGAAGAAGGGGACATCCTTTGTTTTTTTCTAGCTACACTTGGTCATTGACATTCTGCAGATCTAGGGAGGCTCTTAGCAGCAACAGAATGTTCTGAAGAATTTGTGACCAAAAGACAACAGTTAGACAATGACCATTAAGGGAGGGTATTAGGGAATTTGTAAGGTTTCTTTAATGGTCATCTTAGCTAGTCTTTAGCTTATTAGGTAGTTTCTATTTTTCGTTTTTAGTTCATGATTGTTTGTTTTAGACACATCATCTTTGTAAATCTATATAAGGAGCTTTCATCTCCTTTGTTTAATACAAAAAAAAACATCGATTTACCATAACAAGTACTTTGGTATGCGTACTAATACCTGGTACACATCCCACAGGTATGGGTACGAGTACCCATGCAACTATGGATAATTGTATGTATTTGCCTTTGAAATATCTTTTCAACATTATTACTTTTTCAAATTTTGTATATGAAAAGTTCTAGGAAGTGTTGGTCATATGATTTAAGTAAAATGGTTAAATCGTTTGAGTGTGCATCATTTCATGGAAATACAAATTTAACTTCATGTTAAATGATTTGAGGCTTTCACTGGTATTTTGATTTAATTCTTTGTGAGATTTTGCATATACTTTTTAATCTTAAAATGACCTCCATGATTTTAATGACTTTTCCCCTCATTTTTGTAATAATCACAAAAGGGACTTACTTATCACAGAAACAGCCCTTACCTTGTAATTATTACCAATGTAAACTAGAAAAAAATGTTATCAATGTAATGGCTACTCTATGGAGGGCATCTTGAGATGGCTAAAAAAATATTGGAGTGAAGTTGTTGTGAAAAAAGCTTGTAATGAGGAAAATTTAAATAAGTGTATGTAACTAGCATTTTGTTACAATGTTATCATGTACTGACTTTACCACAATTTAATTTGCATGCTTTAAGTGATGGCAAAACTGTTGGTGCCTGCTTGGATCGAAATGGCCTTCGTCCTGCACGGTATTGGCGAACAAAAGATGACATTGTTTATGTGGCATCAGAGGTGCACCTTAAATCCTATCTATTTGTGGCTTTGAATATTGTTTTGTAGTTCAATTCTAAAAGAACACTATTAATTTTTTTCGTTCAATGATGCCATAAATTATTGGTTAAAAAATCTCTCCTAGGGTTTTAGAACTAATTTTCCACTTATATATTATTTTCTCACAAGATTTTCTTAAGAAGCATTTGTATTTTCTTTTTGCATCAAAATAATTGATAAATGTCTCCTGGGTTTTCAATTACTTGTAAACATAGTGTAGATGAGGTTTGTATATAGTCTTTTTGCATTTTTGGTTGCTCCAGCTTTTTCTTGGTGGTTGTCTTCAATTTTATTCTAGAATTTCCTGGATGTGTGCTTGGGGTAATTTTCTGATCATCAAAACTTGGTGGCAAAAGTTGTATTAACATCATTGTTTTTTGCTTGATCTTTTTCGGATGCATCATAGACTTTTGGTTTTGCCATGATGGATGTATTGCAAAAGTTCTTAATGTATAACATTTGAATTTTAGTTTTGTAGCCTGTTTTGTTTTTGGTTCTATCATTTGCAAGACAATATTAAAGATTTGCTTTTTCTATTATATAGAGGTAACTTTTTGGAAAAGTGTTTAAATGTTCTGTGGTTGCAACATTGTTTCTTGCTCTCTTGAGCAGGTGGGTGTGCTACCAATGGATGAATCTAAGGTAACCATGAAGGGTCGTCTGGGTCCAGGAATGATGATAGCTGTTGACTTGGAGAAGGGTGAGGTAAGCATCATGCTTTAGATGTTATTGGCTTAAAGGAAGAGGCATTATGTTTCACAATATTATTTTGAAGATTCTATACAAAAAAAGAACACCTTTGACAGGAACAGTAGTTTAATATGCCTTGTTAATTGACATGTCCTGGCAGATTGACAACAAGAATCCTGGACAGACCACATTTAATTACACATAATTGTGTCTTTCTTGGTTGTGATCTTAAAATGTACTTTAACCTTTGCCTTTTAAAAAGATATCAATGCTATCATGAATCACAGTAGATGTTTTCTTCTCCTTTCACAAAATTGCCCCTGTTCATCTTTTTTTTTCGCTTTTCTGTTGCCACTATGCATCTATAACATTCCATTTTTCCTTGATCCCTGCTATATCTTAGATAAATCTTTTAAAGACTATCTTGTGCATGCCTGAAACACATAAAAGAATGCTTTGTCTTGTACCTGCAATAGAAACAAACAGCATAAATACAAGCCTGTTCTTTATTATCTTAAACTGGATAGAATAGTGAGATATGACGATGCCACAGGTAGAAAAGAGGTGTTCTATGAGAATTATTAGTTTGTGTTGGGGGTAGATTATAATTCGAATTCACTGTTGGCAATGAACCATGGACAAGAACCAGTTTTCATTTAAGAATCTTTCTAAAACAGGGCATCAATTTGGAAATCTTCCTAGAACTTTCTTGGATTCCAGTTTTTAACTAAATGGCTATAGATGCATTTCCAATGCCTAAAAAATTAAAAATTGAAATACAAATCTAGATAAGATGTCTCTCATCATGTATATTTTCTCAAACGATAATGAAGTTTGGATCTGATGATATGGATAATGGTATATAATCTTTCAAAATATTCAATGAGATGTTCTCAGCCATTATGGTTTTTTTCGCTCCTGTATTATTTAGTTTCTCTTTATATCCTCTATTCTTCTTTTTCTTTGTGTTTGCACTCTGTTGTGTGCACCCATATTTTATAGTATGATTTTACATCCTAAATGATAAGCTTGTAAGTTTTTAGAAGGCATGTCAATCCCTTCAAGTTTGTGCTATTTAATTCATATCTACATAAGTTTAAGTGAATCATGTTTCTCTTTTTGTCAAAATGTAATATATACTAGATATTCTTTTAAGAAAAGCTATGATGAACATCATATAACAGACTGTCAAAGACTAGCTTATTTTGAGTAAACTAGAGGTATTTGAGGCCTTTGCACAATTGAGGATGCACTCTATCAAATTAAGGGTATAATTTTGGTTGGAATGTGAAGGTTTTTCTTGTGCTTTGAATATTCCAATCATTATGGCTGGTCCTTTGTATTCATAATAATTTTTTAAGAGCTACATTTTAGTAAATCAGAATTAAAGAATTAATAATAAATTGTGTAAATGTTTCTTGATTGATGGTTGCGATGTTCTGCTGAGACAAATAGCAATTGTTTGTTAAAGCCATTGCCATCCATATCATGTTTTTTTATTGTTTTTCAAGAACATCTGCAATTATATCTGTTGATTGTGTGGAAAGGTGATCTCCACACATTCTCGTATTCATCTTTTTTGCATATTCATATTCTTAGAAAACAATAACTTATCTTGCAATATAAATTCAAAATTGAGGGAAGCTGAGAATGGGACAATAATATCTTAAGAGTACACTAAACAGGGTGGGAAATCAGAAAAAATAGTCTCTGCTTTAAAAATAGAAACTTGTAATCAGAAAGTACCTGTATGAGTACAGGTATGACAGTGTGGCAAAATGAGATTTTGGGGTTTGGTATGGCCGTTATATGTATAAAATTGTTGAAATAAGAATTAAGCTCAGATAGTCACATAACATGCATTAAATGAATGTACATGAAATTGTCAGGTGTAGTAGTTGTTTTCCCTGATAAAAATATTTGCAGAATGTGGAAATATTTAAAAAAAGCATAAACTTTATTTAAAAAAAATGCTGTTTATTGAAGTATGATGGCATAGGATGGGTGCTCTTTGCAAGTTTCTAGTATTTTGAAGGAGCGTCTATGATTTTGGGTCTCATGGAATGAAATCATGAAACTATTTTGAGATGCAGAACATTAGTATTGCCTACAAAACCGTGATGAGTTTTAAGAAAATGTAATAGGCAGGTGTAAATCTAGACTTTCCAATCACTTCCAGCATCACACTAGGCTGTAAATTATGCAATATGAAGCATTAGAAACAGGTTTGAACTCGTAAAAGCTAAATTGAGACATCTTTATTTGTTATGGTTATGATGTTCTTAGTGGAAGCAGGATAGAGAAGGCATGCATTATCTTGGTTTGAGATGATTTTTGGACTGCAATTGCTGTTTGATATAGAAAAAATGGATTTGTTGATAATTTCTGAGATATTTATGATCAAATCCAATCGTGTCAAGTGGAACTCATCAACCCCTAAAGTAGGATAAGGAGTTCTATCAAATTAAACATTGCTGCCTGACTATCAAGAAAACACTCTAGAGTCTAGTGCCTTCTACTGTCCAGCTGCAAGACTCTCAAAACATTACTGAGAATTATGGGTTTACCTTGTTATACAAAATAATGTGAGTCACGGTTCAGAGAAGAACAGGTAATAGATAGTTGCTTTGGACAGCGAGTCCAAGATTTGTATAAGGGTAGAGAAGTTTCCCAAGTGGCAGGGGATTTTCCAGAAAGGCAATGTCCTTTTCTCAGTCGGAGCACTTCATCTTATGATGGCTGCTATGAGGGTGGTACTATGCCATGGGAGGGTTGCTCATAAGTGGATTGATCAAATTTACAATAAGAAGTATGAAAGTTATTGATGTTATGTATGATTTGCCAGACAAAGTGTGCAACATAAATAATTTCTCATACGTAGAGAGCACCATCTTAGAGGAGATCTCTACTTACAATCAGTTCATGGAAGCCCTCAAGTGTATGCATACCATTTATGTAGTGAAGTGGATAGAGATGACTTTGTAGGAAGTGGAAAAGAGGTTCATTCTTTTGAGTGGGCAGAAAAGTATAAATTTTCTTTTGAACTTTTCAAGGCTATAGTGAATGCATTTATAGAGCAAAAAACTAAGCTTGGGGACACTGAGTTTGACATTTCCTCATTAGTTTCTGCTATTCCTTGTTTCTTTTACAATTGAACAGCCATGAAATTGAACATGTGGAAATTAGAATTGAATTTCATAGGTTATGAATTTTTTTTTTTGGAGCACAAACTTTGAACCAAGAAAACATGAACAAGTTGGCTGGTATTTCCTATTACCTTTGTAGAGGAGAAATGATGGGTGTAGATTGATTCTTCATTGAGAGTGAGTACATTCTAGGGAACTGTTTTACTCTTATGAAATTTTTTATGTTGGTGTTCTTGATATGCAATTTAAGAAGTTTTCTTGTCAGTCTAGCATGAGAAGATAGTTTCCATTATTTTTCCTTTCTTGCCTTTTTAATGTCATAGGTGGTAACCACCATCCTAGATTTCTTTTTTTTTTTTTAAACTCAATGGACAAGTGTGAAGTTGAGATGCCAGTATTCAAAATAAAGTTCTCAAAGGAGCAAAAAATTGACTAAGTATCAATAGATCGCGAAATAGACCTTGGTACATGCTATATGATAGGCATGGAAAATTAGGAAGGTATGGAAAGATGGTAAAACAAGTTATGAAGCATACTTTGTTAGGCATTGTAAATTGACTTATTGCCCAAAAATTGGTTATTATCTCAAAAGTGCATGCTTTAAGTGGTCTTACCATGGTTGAGTACCTTCAAGAGTGCACTTAAAATGTTATTGCCAAAAATAAAAGTGAAAGATTTTGCCTATCAAAAAAATAAAAATAAAAGTGAAAAACAAATCAAGTGATGAAAATTGGGAGAGACTCTAAAAATGTACACTTTTCAAGTTAGAGAGAAAATGTTTAGGTGGCAAAAGACTCAAAAGAGAATGTTTTGCTTCACTAATCATCTTGAAAAGAGAACTTTTTAAAAGATGATTAAGTATTGGCTATAACCTTATATTTTGGGTTGGCCTATGTAGGGTCCTAGGCTTGTACCTAGTTGGGCTAGGAGCGGGAGTGGAACCTGGGGCATCTGGTATGCCCCTTGGCTACACTAAAATGCTATTGTTGCCACACCAACACAACCAATAAAACAATTCCAACTTGGGTAACTTGACCATTGCAGATTTTAAGGGTAATTGTTTTGTGCACGAGCCATTGCAATCAATTGTGACTTGTGTGCATGGTGATCAATGTAAGGAGGTAATCTTGATCACATATGCATGGAGCCAAATAAACTAGACCTACATGTAATGTTTTCTATTTAAACAACGTACGAAACAAATGTTTTCTAGGAGTTGCATAAGCCTGAAAGTTTTCTTAATAGAAGGGTTGAACTAAACATGTTTTGAATGGAATGACTCTATTGTATTTGTAAGAACAAAACGTGCTTCTTTGAGTGAAAAAGTGGCTTACTAGATAAAAAATTATTTGGTCATTGAAGTGAAAAGTGGTAGGGTTATAACATGTTGACCTCAAATTAGACCAAAAAGTGAAAATTTTCCAAGTGACAAGTAATTGAAAAACACATGATTTTCATGTTGCCAAAATTAACGTGAAGGGGTTTAACAACATTTCATCTCATTCCAAGGCAAAAACTTTGCACTTAGGCATGATGTGCCAAAAGACAAATAATAAAAAATAGGATGTTATTACTCTTGCAAGGAATGTTCTAGTGTAGGGTCTAATGAGAGTTTGGAGACAAGAATTTACATTTTTGAGGTTTGTCCAAGATTTGAAGGTGATTTTGAGTACTTAACAAGCTAATACTAGGAAGGGTTTCCTTTTGGGATGGTTTTTGGAGGTCTTATTAATAAACAATAGGATGTTATTACTCTTGCAAGGAATGTTCAAGTGTAGGGTCTAATGAGAGTTTGGAGACAAGAATTTACATTTTTGAGGTTTGTCCAAGATTTGAAGGTGATTTTGAGTAGTTAACAAGCTAATTCTAGGAAGGGTTTCCTTTGGGATGGTTTTCGGAGGTCTTATTTCTAGTCATCTTTTATTTAAAACTTTATTTATAGTTGTAGAACACCTTTTCCCAGCCTTTTTGGCTATTTAAAGTGAGCTAGCTTTAAAGAGTTGGTTTTTGGGATTGTTTCATTTATTATCCTAGTTCCCAAAATATCATTTTGTAAACTCTTTGAAAGTGTTTTGTGCACAAGATTTAGTAAATAATAGTTGACACTATGCATTGGCTATCAAAATTTTAATGTTGACTAATCTTTATGTGCCTATTATCACTATATTTTATATTTCTTTTTTTGATCGGTGATAATGATATTTTATTAATTAAAAAATCCTAATACATACAGAGTTATGCCAGACATTCTTGCCAATCAACCACTAACTTTCTAAATCCTACCCTTACAATTGACCAAACCCCTTACATCTATTACATTTTGAAATGCCCATTTTACCATGAAATTTGGGTGTTCAAAAGGGAATAATAACTAGTGTAAATTGACATCAACATCAACAAAAAAACCATCTAAGAAACGAATTGTATTGTAAAAACCCCTGCTGGTTCTAACTCTGCCAAACTACTGATTTGCTATGCAGATTTTATATATAATTGATTTTTAAAATGAATAAGCATTTCCTTGAATTTTTTTTAAAAAATGTTGCCAGGCAAGATAATAATTTTGCATTGAAGTAATTTTGAAACAATTGTCCAATGCATTGAACTATGATTAATTCTTGTTGATTTATATGTATATACCAAAGTTGACAAACTCTCACTCGCCCAAAACTCGCCAAGCCCTGAAAAAGATTACTCGGGAAGACTCGGCCAGTTTTTGGAAAAACTCGGCAAAAAACTCGGGAACTTAAAAATAGCATAAAATTTAATTAAAAATGCATTTTTTTTGCAAAATTCTATGAGAAGATGCATCCAATGAGTTAATTAATGAGAAAACAAAAGAAACAAGCTAAGTTTAGATATATAGAAATGCAAAGTGGGTACAAAATTGCATTCTCATGTGCAATGCTGATGACTGGAAGCAAAATAGTAAATAGTTTAACTAGTATGAATCTATGATGCTCGATCATTGATCAATGCCAAATGTCAAAGTCTTCATAACTAGGTCTTAGGTAGTCTTTGTTGGTGGCTGTTTTCAAGTCCCTAGGTCTGACAAATGAGGTTTGAGTGATTTTGGCCTGTTGGGAAGTCATGTCTCTCTGGGATTTGGGCGAGAGCTAAGCTAAGTCTGTCGTAGAGATGGGGTCAAAACCAAGTGAGTTGTGATAAAATGAGTTAAAACCCTTTGGGAATCCTTTTGCCAGCTTTAGTTTGACCTTAGAAAGCCATGATGGATTGTGGGAGGTAACCCTACTAAAGGCTTGCTGAATCCTGAAATTTGGTTAAGTCTGGAATTTTTCGAATCTAGAATCTGCATCTTAACTCCTATGAAGTTGGAACCTATCTCAAACATCCTAAACTATATATTTTTTATAATTTATACAAATATAACTTAAAGTATAAGAAATTAAATAAATCAAACTTATACTTAAAGGTTATATTTGTATAAATCCTCCCGCCCCTCAAGTGGAAAACTGGAAACTTTCCTCCTCTACTCAAAGACCAAAACATTGCAGATGAAAAACTATGCCCAAAAATGCCCTATATAGCATTCAAACCTTGGCAAGAGAGTTTTTTAAAAAAACTTGCCGAGTTTTAACAAAACTCGCCGAGTTTTTGGCGAGTTTTTGGGTGATTTTTTGAAAAACTTGGCCCTTGGATTTTGGCGATTAGTTGGCCGAGTTAATCGCTGAGCTGGAAAACTTGGCGAGTAATTCCAACTCGGCGATTACTTGGCGAGTTTGTCTACTTTGGTATATACAATGCATGGAGAAATATTTATTAAATTCTGAAAACTAAAATGCAACTGAGAAAAAACTTGGAAACAAATCGTGGCACAGATATTGAGCCCAGCACTTTTCAAAATCTCTAAACAATGCCTGAATTTTTCCAGCAGCCAACTCCAATCTAAAATTGAATGCCAAGATAAAATTGTTTTGCTCTAGACCTAGTCGTCTAGCATCTAGTGACTCACGTGGGTTTGCAGTTGGGTGTAGCTGCCTCAAACTCTCTTCACAACAATTACCAAAGCTGTGATTTAATCACTGATAACAGCCTAGGGTATAATGCTGCTATCACCATCAGGAAAAAACCTTCAAACTGACTCAAACTCTGTTTTGATTCTTCTCCTGTAAGCTCAAATTGAACTTCTGAATGAAGCCCACAATGTAGAAAATCTCAATGTTTATTTCAACACCTCAAATGCTTGTAAAAACTTTGAAGAATTCACAATTCTCCAAGTCTGAAATTCTAAAACCCTTGTTCCAGATTTCTCTTCACACAAATCAATAATATCAAATGCACAATAGAATGAATGAAATGAAATCTGAATCCCCTTTTATAATATTCAATTTTCATTTGTCTTCATTTAAATTAATTTACTTTAATTTCATTTCTCATAAAGCAACTTTATGTTATAATTTAAAGATGACATATAATAAAGTCACTTTATTAATTGAAACTCCCCCATTACTCCAAAAATGACCTTTTCATTAATATAATGATATTCTAACACACAGGGTCCCTGTTTTATGTGCTCAAGATTTAAAACTTCTCAACCCGGTTCCAACGAGCTATAACACCAAGATGTCCAATATGCGATCCCAATAAAAATAGCAACCTTAGCCAATTTAATTAAATAATAATCATAATTCACCCATCTTGCGAAAATGACTGAAGAAGCATGAAAATCAAAATTTGACAGCACAAGCATGATCTTGATGAAGAAAGACGATGAATTAACTTGACGAGGTGACTTACTAAAAATAGACATTCCCTCCAAGAATCTTGGAGTCCAAACCAGAAGTTGGAAATAAAATCTGAAAGCATCATATAACTCCTCTAAATCATCTGAGTTCATCGGAACCAATTGTTGACTTACTATAAATAGTAAGTCCCTCAAAACAGGCCAAAACCCACAAGGTCCTCTAATCACCAAAATTAGCCTACAAGGACCCAATGATAGGCTAAATCCACTAACTCCAATGCTCGCTCAAAATGGGGACATTAGAGTCCTCCCTCCCTGAAATTGCTTGTCCCCAAGCAATCTCAGAAAACAAAACATAGAAGTCCACCTGGATCCCAAGGATAGAATGAAGTAATGTCCCTATCATCACCACACTCCAGCAAAAATAATTTCAACATCAACAGTACCAATTGTAGCGTCTAAGAAACTGAACTCAACACTCGAATTGATGATGCTGAGACATGAACATCACATGGGAGTAACTCAACTGTGAGTAACTTACACGGAAGGAACTCAACCGGCAAATTGGACTTGCCCCCAGTCTGTGTGCCAACTAAACTATCATACCAGTCATCAAACAGATGCACTGATGAACTCTGCAACTGGTAGATATCCTAAACATGAGGATCAAAAGTGAAACTAAAAGCACTCCTCACTTTGTACACCTCTGTAAATTGCTCAGTAAAAACTGACTGGCATCCTGTAAAATCTGTCTGATAACCCGGTGCACTGAAAGAATCCCAATCATCATCATCATCTTCACTCATCACCTGAAAGGAATCATTGCTGAACTCAAACAATGGATTGTCATAAGACATAGTGACATCTACATCAAATAAAGGATTGTTCACAAAGTGAACAACTCCCACCTGCTGATCTGAATAGGATATTTGTGAGCTGTGAGAGACATGATATCTGTAAGCTGTGAGGATATCTGTGAGTTGTGAATAGGATACCTGCTCTATCTGAATGAAATCATGCCTCTGTAACTCCTCTCTATCTATTGCACAAAAGGACATAGTGCGTAGACTCCCCTCAGCGAGACTAGGTAAAACATACTCCCTGCCTTGGTACTCAAATGCTTCCCTATCCTCATCCTTGAGTCCTTGCAGAAAAGGATCCTGGAACCCACCACCACCGGATGACAGTGTTGAGTCCACACCCAAAGTCTGATATAAAAAACCAGAAACATTGCAGCACCCAACATCTTCACTCTCAACATCAGAGGTATCGGTGATGCTAGTATCAACATCATCTATCTGAAACCCCTTTGCTATCTCTGGCTGCATACATGACTCCATGTCATCGCACGAATCACCTACATTGTGGCGTGAATCTATGTCACCTGACTCATCTGTAACACTCACATCATGAGTGTCATCACTAGATAGCTCCATGCTCACATCCTCAATACAGGAAAAGTGTAATGTCCCCATTTTGAGATAGCATTGGAGTTAGTGGATTTAGCCTATCATTGGGTCCTTGTAGGCTAATACTGTGATTAAAGGACCTTGTTGTGGGTTTTGGCCCCCTTTTGAGGGACTTACTATTTTTAGTAAGCCAACTTATGGTTCTATTGAGCTCAAAGGATTTAGAGGATTTATATGATGTTTTCAAATTTTATTTCCGGCTTCCGGTTTGGACTCCAAGATTCTTGGAGGGAGCATCTATTTTTAGTAAGTCACCTCGTCAGGTTCATTCATCATCTTTCATCATTAGGATCACTCTTGTGCTGTCAGATTTTGATTATGATGCTTCCTCAGTTGTTTTCGCAAGATGGGTGAATTATGATTATTATTTAATTAAATCGGCTAAGGTTGCCATTTTTATTAGGAATGTATTCTGGGCATCTTAGTGTTATAGCTCATTGGAACTGGGTTGAGAAGTTTTAAATCCTGAGCTCATAAAACAGGGACCCTATGTGTCAAAATAACATTATTTTAATGAAAGGGTCTTTTTTAGCATTAAAGTGAAGAGAAATATAATAGTTTATTATATTTCAAATGTGCACATAAAGCAAAGTCTTATGTAAGTGAAAAGTGTGCGAGAGAAGATATCTTTTATTATAAAAGCAATGCTTTGGGCAAAAGCAATTCATTCTTGGATACATTATTTTTATGAAGTTTTTTTTGGAGAGCTTTCAACAAGGGTTTTGAGGATTGATTCCTCTCTGATGCACTTTGAATCATTTCAGTGGTGGTGAATTGTGCAATTATATCTGTGGAAGAAATTCTGGTTTGTCCATAGCTGCAAATTGGTGCTGATGTATACCAATTCTGTGCAAGTGTAAATCAAATACATTATTTATCACAGCTGTGTTCGATTTTTCTTCATTTGGATGCAATTGTTGTGCAAAGGAGGCTGTTGTATCTCCTAAAGGGCTGCACATTATCCTACACGAGCTGCCTTCAAATTTATAAAGGCTGCGAATATTTTCCAGAGGGTGGCGTATCGTTTTAGGGAGCCACATTCTTTTTTTTGGTGCTGTGTGAGGGCTACAGGAGGTCATGTGACTTCTCTCAGTGGCTGCGTGGACTACGGTAGAGCTGCAATTCAATTTCCTTTGGCTGCAATATATTATTCTTGGCTGCGCCAGCTTTTTGTTGAAAGTAACTCATCTACCAGGTGCCAATATGCATTAATTAAGTTGATATTTATGAACAATGTTTTAATCAATTATATGAATTGGTGTTTATTTAAAGTTATTCGAAATTGCTATATGAATGTTATTTAAATTCTGGAAAAAATTATAAACAGAACAATTTTCAATCAATTCAAGAGGAAAACACATTGCATTTAGCTAAGAGCTAGCCAGGCTCTTTACAAAAAGACTATTGTCTCTTGCACTGACTTTACACTGCGACTCCTCTCATAAACATTAGAGCTGTTAGAGCTCATATACTCTTCGCAGTCTTCAAAAAATAACACCGTCATCTATGGTGTTAGAATCCATAGTGGTATCTACAACATCCTCCACTCTCACACTATCCATGGCATCAACAACAGGCTCACATAAAGGACTGCTGTCCTGCAAATCAGACCTTGTGTCACTAACTATGATAGGCTCGGGATGTTGAAACTCAATACCACTATCTGCCAACAAGACAGGCACATCCACATGTCCCTGTAAGAAGCCTCCAACATCATATGTGCAAATAGGACTAATGGCTGTCCTAAGAACAAGTCCATCTCTGCAATGATCAGTGGTTGCTGAAAACTCATCATGAAGATTTCTAGATGTCTTACCTACGAGATCATCCTATTTCTCTTCCTGCAGTCTTCGTGAGGGAGACTTTCTGAAGATGGAAACTATGAAACTAGCTGCCTTGTCAAAAGTGGCCAGATCTGCAAGTTGGGCTTTTAGCCTTTCTTGTGTTTGCTTCAATTTATCCAATTCATTTTCCAAGGCACTTGATTGTTTCCTGTAACATGACACACTGCTAGACTGGTTCCCATATTTACCCGGTTTTCTGTATTTATTCATGACTGAAATAAAACCAGAGTGCTGATCACTCACAAATCAAATGTGGGAACTTAAGATTTCCAAACACCACAGGATGACAGGATGCAAGTTCTGATACCACTGTAAAAACCCCTACTAGTTCTAACTCTGCCAAACTACTGATTTGCTATGCAGATTTTATATATAACTGATTTTTAAAATTAATAAGCATTTCCTTGAATTTTTTTTTGAAAATGTTGCCAGGCAAGATAATAACTTTGCATTAAAGTAATTCTGAAACAATTGTCCAATGCATTGAACTATGATTAATTATTGTTGATTAAATGTATATACAATGCATGGAGAAATGTTTATTAAATTCTAAAAACTAAATTGCAACTGAGAAAAAACCCGGAAACAAATAGCAGCACAGATATTGAGCCCAACACTTTTCAAAATCTCTAAACAATGCCTGAATTTTACAAGCAGCCAACTCCAATCTGAAATTGAATGCCAAGATAAAATTGTTTTGCTGTAGACCTAGCCGTCTAGCATCCAGTGACTCACGTGGGTTTGCAGCTGGGTGTGGCTGCCTCAAACTCTCTTCAAAACAATTACCAAAGCTGCGATTAAATCACTAATAACAACCTAGGGTATAATGCTGCTATCACCATCAGAAAAAACCTTCAAACTGACTCAAACTCTGTATTGATTCTTCTCCTATAAGCTCAAATTGAACTTCTGAATGAAGCCCACACTGTAGCAAATCTCAATGTTTATTTGAACACCTCAAATGCTTGTAAAAACTTTGAAGAATTCACAATTCTCCAAGTCTGAAATTCTAAAACCCTTGTTCCAAATTTCTCTTCACACAAATCAATAATATCAAATGCACAATAGAATGAATGAAATGAAATCTGAATCCCCTTTTATAATATTCAATTTTCATTTGTCTTCATTTAAATTAATTTACTTTAATTTCATTTCTCATAAAGCAACTTTATGTTATAATTTAAAGATGACATATAATAAAGTCACTTTATTAATTGAAACTCCCCCATTACTCCGAAAATGACCTTTCCATTAATATAATGACATTCTCACACATAGGGTCCCTGTTTTATGTGCTCAAGATTTAAAACTTCTCAACCCTGTTCCAACGAGCTATAACACCAAGGTGTCCAATATGCAATCCCAATAAAATTAGCAACCTTAGCCAATTTAATTAAATAATAATCATAATTCACCCATCTTGCCAAAATGACTGAAGAAGCATCAAAATCAAAATCTGACAGCAGAGGCATGATCCTGATGAAGAAAGACGATGAATGAACCTGATGAGGTGACTTACTAAAAATAGATGCTCTCTCCAAGAATCTTGGAGTCCAAACCAAAAGTCGGAAATAAAATTCGAAAGCGTCATATAACTCCGTTAAATCATCTGAGCTCATTGGAACCAATTGTTGACTTACTATAAATAGTAAGTCCCTCAAAACAGGCCAAAACCCATAACTGGGTCATCTAATGACCAGAATTAGCTTACAAGGACCCAATGATAGGCTAAATCCACTAACTCCAATGCTCGCTCAAAATGTGGACATTACATATATACTGCCCATATCAAAACAACCCTAAACTGGGCCAACCTTTAACATGTCTGAGACAATTTCAAAATAAAAAACATCAAACCCCAGCCCTAAGAACTACTGGGTTTCACCTTCCTAACCTTGAGCATCGCTTCAGACACTGAAGACCCTTTGGGGATGAAAAGCCCCCCTCTTGTTTCAAGCTTCACCTTCTTGGCTTCCCGGCTCTCCCATTTCTTCTATTTCTTGTCTTCCTCAATCTGTAGAAGTATTTTGAGAAATTCCCAACCATCCCTTGCCTCCTCTATCCGCCTCTCCTTGTAGACGCGCTCCAGATGAGAAAGGGCTTGAAGCTCTGATGTGTGCCCTCCACCAACCTCCAATTACCTCCAACTCAAAAACCAAGCCCTGGCTCTTCTACTACTAGCATGAGAATCATCTCCCCAGTCCACTTGGAGTGCATAACCCACAATGCCTCCTCTTTCGTCCCCAATTCTATTGCCCATGCAAACACTTCTAAGACCACATCGATATTTGACCTTTATCTTTTTTGTGTGGTCATAAATTCTTCCCCCCAATAGCAGATCCAAAATCTGCCAAAATTGTGGACTGTCAAGCAAAATAGTTCACTTCATTCTTTTCCTGGTAAGCTCCCCTAGGAATGTTTGCTGTTTCTTTGGAGTCTTTAGCGTCAAGTTCGCTTCCATTATGGCCAGCTTACCCTCACTAGCTTCTGAAGGCTGAAACACCTGGTAGTGGAAACAATTCAAAACCTGCCTAATGGCGGTATCCCTGCCCCGTGCCACCTTTGTCTTTCTACAGGAATTCTAGAGACTTCCTTGGTTAATGAGTGCCAGTGTACTCTCCAAAGCTGCCATGATCACCAACCCACATATGAATTAATTGCCACCCTCAAAAACATAATTATCTTCTAGACTTCTCCACTCACTCACTTATAAACTCAACCATTTATAAAGGCTTGCCTTTGCATAATTGATTTGTAACAGCTATTGAAAAAAGGGGGGTAACTAAGGTAATTTAAATTCAAATTTTTCAAGAGTCCTCATCCATTGATAAATTGGTGGAGGGCATACCAACGCTCACTTGCAATTACTACTTGATATTTGTGATGTGCAATCCATTAATGCTTCTAGGATCCCTGGTCCAGCCATTCCCCTTCAATACCCTAAAAATCTTCAATTACATCTCTCCCCTACTCTTTAAGTCTCACCCCAAGCTTTGACATTGTGTCTGCAACATCATTTCCTTGTCGCATCACATGAGTACTTTGAAACCATCAAAGGAATCAATCATAGAGCAGATGTTATTTATAAATTTATTGAGATACCAGACATTTGATTCCCCTTTCATTATTGCTGTGATAATAACCAGTGAATCACCCTCCAAATGAAGTTTTTTAATGTTAAACTGCTTTGCCATTTATTTAGCAAGGAGAGCCACTAGGACTTCAGCCTCATTATTTGTTCCCTCGGCCAAATTCTTTGCTCTTACCACAAGTATGTTACCTGTCCAATCTCTGATCACAAAACCAGTTCCACAAGGTCCCAGGTTACCTTTCGAGGTCCCATCAAAGTTGATCTTGGTCCATTGTTTTTCTGGTGGACTCCAAATCTGTTTAACTGTGCTTTTAGAACAAGGATGAACCCTTAAAGGCCCTTGTATGGGCCACTATATTTTATATTTCATTAATGTAATTGAAAGTGAGATATACTGTTAGGCTTTGTAATGGCAATGTTGCCCAGGTTGTGACTTTGTATGTGATAAGGTCATTCAATAACTGAATCTTGTGTTTAAAAAAATGAATTTTTAAAGTATCATAGTCAAACTTGTTGATTTTTCCTTTCTCCTTGTAGACAAGTGACTATCGTGTTTAGATCAGCTACTAATGCATTTAATTTAGAATCATACAACACAAAATCTTGTTTGCGAGAAAAAAACTGCTTTCAGCTCTGTGCTCATAACTGAGGTCAACAAGATAGGACAGCTTTAGTTTAGTTTAGTTCACTTTGCATCAAAATCCCTAGAAATTTATTGTGCATAGTGTGAGTACTGTATATTTTGTCCATAGTCTAGGTTCTTAGGTTAGTTTTAGTTGCAAGAGAGTATCCTCTTTCAATTTGAAGAGAATTTTACTCAACATAATATTACGTTTTGTGTTGTCTGGCAAAAGACAAATTGAATTGCTGACAAGGTTCAGGTCATTTGAATGAGTACATTTTCGTTGCTAGAGGTTTTGGATGTTTAGAGGTCCATTGATAGATTATATACCTTGGTTTATTTCCAACCCCATATTTTGATATAATGTCTGAATTAACCGCACCCAATTAAGGGATGGTTACTTGGTGAATGAAAGGTGGTTAAACTACCTTGTATGATATGAAGGTACTATTGTGCAATATTTGAGAAGTGAGAATTGAAGGACTAGAATTTTGATTGCCACAAATATGTGTATCTTTTGGTGTCTTTCTTCCTCTTGATTTTTTCCATTTAGCTTCTACATGATACCCAAGATGCTACAGCTACACCATGTATGTGTATCTTATGATTTTCAGATTTTCTGAGTAGCTATTATTAGCTACTATTTTTCAGATGATAGCTGTGTTTACTCAACCTTCTAGAAGGTCTATTTTGAGACTCGATATTTTTTGAAGAAATCAATTTGGAGATTTCTTTATTTAGATTTTTTATTTTCAAACAGTTTGGTATCTTGAGCTTGCTTTGTGCGCAGACAAACTTTTTGTAGAATAGAACTTTAATATTTTAGTTTTGTGCTTTTCAGTAAATTGTGGAGCATGATCATGCATATTGTAGGTTGAAAGAAAGAAAGAAAGAAATTATATTAATGTCCATTGATGACTACAAGTAGGTCAATGGGACTCAAGGTGACGGCACATAATAGAGAGTTCTAGGAAGATAAACCTATAGTAGGAAATACATAATAATAGGGTAATAGAAAAGAATAGGGGACCACCAAAGCAAATGGTAAGGAAATAGGTTCAAATAGCCAAGAAAAGGGAACAAAAATCTTGAAGAGCAAAGAGCAGTTGTAGAGGAAAATTAATGATAATCATATATCATTGTTTGGATTAGAAATGGAAAAGTTGCCAATGCCATTGTGAAGGGGCCATTAAAGATTTGATAATGGCATAATGCTCATCGGGTGTAATGTCCCCAATTTTGCCAGCATCGGAGTTTCAAGGATTAGCCTATTATTTTGATCCTCGTAGGCTAATTATTGTGGATAGAGGGTCTTATGAGGCAGTGGCTTGGCTTGGGAGGGTCTTGTCTTCTCCACAATTCAGTAAGCTACAGGTTGGTCTTCGTTTGGCTCAGATTGGACTTCATTTGGGCTTAGATTTGTGTACTTACTAATTGTGGTAAGTTGGGTGTTGATTGCAATGGACCCTTTTTATTTTTGGAAAGTGCATTTGTTCACATGGAGAAATAATAGGTCTAACTCCTACTTCAGACGACATATTTAAATGATGAGTATTTTGGGAGTTATTATATTTTTAGTGGTTAAATTATTATTAAATTAGTAAATGGCTTATTATAAAGTTATAATTTAACTTTATAATTTCACTTAAGTTGAGGGTTGAGTCATCATTGGAAGGGAGCCATTTATTAACATATTTAAAGTGAAGTTGTGTTGGAAAGTTTCAAGAGTTGAGCTTTTTTGGGAAACTGTCACAATTTCAGAAGTTGAGTTCTTTTGGAAACTTTCATCAACAAAGCATTATAAATATGATCTCATTTCATTGGGAAAAGCATGCTTGAATATTTATTTGCTTTGGTTGCCTTTGAGGAGTTTTTGAGTTTTCTGATTTCTAAACCCTTGCTGAGGTATAAGGGTCTGATTTTCTGAGAGGTGTATTGCACCTATTTGCTGCTGAGGTAGAGCAAATTGAGTTTGCTTCTCTACTGTGTTTGCTGTTATTGAGAAGTTTTTTGTGAGTTTGGTCTTCAGATTTGGAGAGAACTCATCCAAATTTCATGTGCAATGAATGGTGAATGATCATAATTTTATTTGTTGCTGGATAGTAATTATTAGCATTTTATTGGGGCTGCCGTATGGATTTCTTGCAGGGTCGTACATGCTGTATGGAATTGGGCTGAGGTGTGTGGATTCCAAAGTAAGGATATAAATTGCTGGTTAATATTCTTCAAGAGCTGCAGATCAATCTTCAACAAATTTACATTGCAAATTAAGGTGCAAGTGTTTTCTTTTTAACATTTGTAATGTTCTGAATGTAATAAGTTTCATTATTAATAATTGATGAACATATAAGGCAGATTGGATTGCTGTTATTAAATGATTATAATGAGAAATTCAGTCATTTTCTATCAATGATTTTAATTGAAAATTTGCAAAAATAGATTATAAGACAAATTGCAATTGCAATTGAAATAAGAGCATAAATGCAATAGAGAGCCAGTTGGGATCTTTACATTGGGGAGTATTAAGGATTGGGAAGGGTATCCCCACTAGGATCACACTAATGTCCAAGATTGAAGTAAACACTTGTAGTAGTGAAAAAGCTCATATTGTCTATTTGTCCTTGTGATTGAAAAGGTGGCCTCAGAGGAGAAGATCTAAGTTGTGATGTAGTAGCATCTAGGGGTGTAAGAGCAATCTTGCATCACTCAAAAATATTTATTTAATTTCCAGTTAAGTTAGGTGAATAATTATTCAGTAAAGGCTAAAATGTAGGCTATTATGTGTCTCCACCTACCTTGGAAAGTGTTCAAGGGGATATAGGAGATAGAATAGTTTAATATTCATGGCCTATGTCAAAAAATGGTAAATGTATTTTCCAGCAGTGGACACATGCCAATGGTGGTTATAAGGAAAAATGGAGGATTATCCCACCTAGGTGTCCACTTTGGGAAGTGGAAGAGTCATGCTTACTTGTCCTTGGTGGTTGCAAAGAGTAACAAACGAGTCTATTTCATATGTGCCCACTTTGGGAAGTTGAGGAGTCTTCTATAGGCGCTTGGTTTCCCTCTCACAAGTTTCTATAAATTGGGAAGTTGAGCTTGTAGTTTTAACTATCATCATTCGAAGTTGAGAAGAATAGTTCTTCATATCAGAGCTTTAGAGGTGCAACTTGTATCTCTACCTTGCAAGATTTGTAAGTCCCATGAGGCTAATGCATTGTATTTTTCTGTAATGTCCCTGTTTTTAGACTTATGAGATTAGCTTGGTTTGGCGACCCTCACAGGCTAATCAGGCGATCAGAGGGGGTAAGATGGTGGAGCCAGCATTGGGATTCCATTATGGAGGTTCAAATTATCAGGTTTACTCTTCGTTCGGATCGTTTTGGTCAACTTACTATTTTTAGTAAGTTGTATTTTGGGTATGGCCAGGATTAGCAAGGTTTTTGCATAGAGCGTCAGATATCTCAGGATTGAGTTTCAGAGAATCTCTAGTTTGAGAGACTTACTATTTATAGTAAGTCTATTTTTAGCAGTGGCTATTTATGGCAGGGCAGTGCCTATTCCTAGCTGGGCAGTTGGACTTGGTGCTTTGTCAGAAGTTCGTTGATTGCAAGTTCAGTGGCTTATATTTTAATGTGTTATTAAATTAAATTATTTTGATTTAATTTAATAACTTATGACTTTATAACTTAATGTTATAAAGTGAGATTATTTTTAAAAGCCAATTAAGTGAAAATATTAAAAAGTGCTTTTTCCGAAAAAGCTATATCACCAACTCGAAAAAAGCACTTTTCATTATCTTATGCAATCATTATATTTTTTGGAATTTGGGAAGAAGACAAACTTGGCTAGGGTTTCGAGGACGGATTCCTCATCTTGTAATTTGAGCCATCTTCTGTCGGTGGTGAATTTTATATCTGATTATTCTGTGATTCTTAAGTCGATGCTATTGTATATCGAATTTGGTGAAGGTTATTAATTCTGGAAATTGAATTGCTGATAGAAGTGTGTGAAGAATTCAATCAAATCTGAGTTTCAAATATAATTATTTGACAATTGGTTAAATAATTTTCTGAGTATTCAAAGTCTGGAGCAAGAAGAAGATTATCGTGTTGTAATTGGAATCAGATATTCCATGTGCTGCGATTCCTAATTATTATCGTGGGACATAATCTTGAGGCAGGTTCGGGTACTGCTGGCGTTAATTCCTGTCCTGGTCATGTGCATTGACATCTGAACCGTTCAGCAATTCCCTTGGACCTGCGTCTAAGGTTGGGCTCACGTGAAGTATTAGCAGAGGTGGCCGCAGCATTTCCTGGGCACGACGTCCAACAGGTACACTTAGTAACAGGTATCTGCATCATTTCTGGAACAGCATACATCAGGGAGACTCATGTACTATCTAAATACAATCACGAGCATTAAATTCAAGGTGGCTATTTCATTTGTGTAGCAGACATAATTGTGGAAGAGTTTTATCGGTTCAGGTGCCTATTTAATTTTTGAAATTAAGATGTTATGTGATATGTTTGTTGCAAGAAAATTTATAGTTATGGTATGTCAAGAAGAAACTATTCAATTATAATTCGATATTTCCAGTCTGAGAATATATATATATATATTCATAATTGCTTTTGCTAGACCGATTTGAGATATAATTTGCAACTATTCAAAATTAATTATAAATATACAAGAAGAGCCAATTTCGGTTCTTCACAGTGGTATCAGAGCTTTCTTCCTGCCATCCTGTGGGGTTTGGATACATTAATTTTATGAAGTTATTTTAAAAGTGTCCAACACTTCTGTTTTCTAGCTATGGATAAATACAGGAGATCTAGTTCCAGAAGTTGTCATAGCAGTAAAGGAAATAGAGCGGAATTAAATGCTTTGGTAGAAAGCATGGAGAGACTTAGGTTGCATCAGCAGAGATTGGCAGCGACGTTGTCGGATCCAGCTACAGTAGATAGGGCAGTGAGATATATGGTCTCTGTGTTTAGAAGGCCGACATCTAGTTTGCAGGGGAGAAGGCTGGAGTTTTCTCCGATAGTAGTCCATGATGCTGATGTTCCTACATCTAGTTAAGCACCTGCTGTTCCCATCTGTAGTGGTGGTGATGGATTTATTGCACAAGAGCCAATGGATGTTTCAGTTCCATTGGTTGATAGTAGTGCTGAGGATCACCAGGTTGAGGCTCCCAGAGCAGTCACTACGGATTGTACAGAGTCAGCTGATGTTGCAGTTATCACTGAGTATTCAAACTCTCTCCTGGAGGGAGTTATTATTGGAGATGTTTATGTCAGCTGTAGTAGTGTTGCTCCAGTTCAGGAGGCAGTTGCTTCCTTAGATAGGACCGAGGCACTTACGGAGTCTCTCTGTGGTGAGGTTGGTGATCTGGGCATTTCAGTGGGGTCAGTTGATGATAGTTCGAGCTCTAGCATTATTGGTGCACAACTTAACGTTGAGTCATGTGTGCAAAGACATGTGTCCGCAGATGAGATTTTAGCAGGAGATGTGGGATCTGATAGTATAGACACATCTGATGACACTTTTGAGGATGCTGTGAGTTGCATTGGAGATGACACCCCCTGTGAGATGTTGGGTGGTTACTGCGAGGAGCATATGAGCTTTGACAGCTTAGAGATTTATGATAGCAGTCACAGTGTGAGAGTAGTACAGGAGACAGTGGTTTATTCCTGTGTTGAGGATGTGAGCATGGAGCTTTCTAGTGATGACACTCAGGATGAGAGTGTTGTAGCTGATTTGGGCGACATAGTTTCATGCCACAGTTTAGTTGATTCACATGATGACATTGAGTCACGTATGGATCCAGAGTTAGTAGAGGAGATGCCGATAGATGATGTGTACACTAGCATTGCAAATATCTCCGATGCTCAGAGCGAGGACGATGAGTGCTGTAGTGTTTCTGGCTTTCTATATCTAACCTTGGGCGTTGATTCAGCATTGTCATTTGGTGATGGTGAGTTCCAGGACTCTATGTTATAGGGACCCACAGATGAGGACAGGGAAGCTTATGAGTGGCAGGAGTTTGTTTTAACCAGGGCTTTCATTTCTAGAGAGAGGGTTACTTCGTCAGTGACTCATGTGGATGTATCTCAGGGTCAGGATTATTAGATAGTTGCAGAGGACGAGGAAGCTGGAGATTGTTTTGAGTCAGTTTCAGCAGCAACTTCCCCGGATTTAGATGAGGATGTGTCTGATGCTTGTACTCAGTTTGTAGAGGTGTACTTAGATGTAAGTACACAGAGAGGGCGATATTGAGGGGAGTGTGTTGGTTATAGCTTCCTCTCATAGTGTGGATAGTGCATTTGAGGTGGTACATAGGAGGCCTGCTGTGCAGAGTCAACATGTGACCAGCCAGTTGTGAGTTGATGAGAGGGATATTTCTTCTACTCTCGAGCATTTCGATGCCGCTCGTCAGTTGCTGGCTGTTTATGGTTGGGGTACTCCTATGACAGATGAGTCCAGCAGTGGTTACCTTTCATTGACAGAGATTCACTCTTTGCATGAGGCTGTCAAGATTTTGAGACAGAACTATTTACAGTTTGGAGCCGACCGAGATCACCTAGTGGAGTGGGGGAGTACAACTTATGAGGCACTGATGGACAGAGAGGAGGAGGTGAGTGAGCTTACTCAGGAGCTCACAGCAACTACTAAGGTTTTAGAGGATACTCAGCGGGCTCTTCAGGAGTCGCAGATCTAATTAGAGGAGGTGACCATGGAGTTGGAGTATTTACTGTCTACACCAGCCCCAGACCCAGTTCGATTGCACATTGAGGTGGTTGGTGGTGAGTTTGCTCCTACGGTTGGTGATGGGGGACATGATGATGTGGCTGACACACATGTTCAGGAGATGGGAGCACTTGGTACGGATGAGGTAGGAGTACCAGATGAGACAGGCTCTCAAGTTGATTTTCTTCCTTTAGCTGGGAGTGAATCTACTTCATCATCTCACATAGTTGATAGCACGGGACAGTTAGCTGTGCCACATTTGCAGGGGGATCAGCTGTGGATTGCGGGGGAGCGAGTTGATGCTTCCACGTATAATTTCTACTGCACCGAGTCATTTATGGAGTATCTACTTGAGAGTGCAGACGTGCGTCAGGATTCTTATAGAGTGTTTGAGGGTACTCTCATCTGAGGCTCTTGTGCTATTTGGAGGTTGGTCGGGAAGATTGTGGAGAGTCTTTCTACTATGCTTCCCCACAGGGATTTTGAGGTTGGGTTTGTTGAGAGGGTTGCTCAGGTTCCTACCCAGCCTATAGTTATGCGGAGTCAGAGATTGGAGCCATCTTTTGATTCTTGGTTTGCTAATGATGAGCCATTAATAGAGATTGGGGATTCCTACCGGCATTTTATGGTGGTGTATGCTCATCATTTTTCTTTTGACCCACAGGTGGATGATTTGATCTCACGCAGGGGTAAACCGGCTCCAGTATCTTACCATCCATTATGGGATGGATTGGCACCATCTTTTATAGATGGAAGTGGCAGTTGCAAGTTAGACTACTTACAGTGTCCACACACTCAGGACTGTTTATCAGAGGGCAGAGTTGATAATGGTGATTCAAGCACATTTGGTCACTGTTGTTTTCCCAGTGCAGTTGGGTGTGAGTGCTGGATAGATAGGGACTCAGGTTTTGACAGAGTTGTTATTTTAGATGGGTTGAGTTCCGCTGGGTTGTTTTCAGCATCGACATCTACAGTTGGTTTACAAATGTGGTTTTTAGTGGTGTTTGTTTTGTTGATGTTGGTTCCCTCTTCACAGCAGTTTGGTGGGGATCGGGACATTACTTGTGACCATCCTTGGGATCTGGGTGGTTTATGATGTTGCTTGTTTTTCCTGATTGCTTGAGGACAAGCAATCTTGGGAAGAGAGGGCTGTAATGTCCCCGTTTTTAGATTTATGGGATTAGCTTGGTTTGGCGACCCTCACAAGCTAATTAGGCGATCAAAGGGGGTCAGATGGTGGAGCTAGCGTTGTGATTCCATTCTGGAGGCTTAGATTATCAGGTCTACTCTTTGTTCGGATAGTTTTGGTCAACTTACTATTTTTAGTAAGTGGTATTTTGGGTATGGCCAAGATTAGCAGGGTGTCTGCACAGAGCGTCAGATATCTCAAGATCGAGTTTAAGAGAATCTCTAGTTTGAGAGACTTACTATTTATAGTAAGTCTATTTTAGCAGTGGCTATTTCTGGCAGGGTAGTGCGTATTCCTAGTTGGGCAGTTGGACTTGGTGCTTTGTCAGAAGTTCGTTGATTGCAGTCAGATAGTTCAGTGGCTTATATTTTAATGTGTTATTAAATTAAATTATTTTGATTTAATTTAATAACTTATGACTTTATAACTTAATGTTATAAAGTGAGATTATTTTTAAAAGCCAATTAAGTGAAAATACTAAAAAGTGCTTTTTCCGAAAAAGCTATATAACCAACTCGAAAAAAGAACTTTTCATTATCTTATGCAATCATTATATTTTTTGGAATTTGGGAAGAAGACAAACCTGGCTAGGGTTTCAAGGATGGATTCCTCATCTTGTAATTTGAGCCATCTTTTGTTGGTGGTGAATTTTACATCTGATTATTCTGTGATTCTTAAGTCGATGCTGTTGTATATCGAATTTGGTGAAGGTTATTAATTCTGGAAATTGAATTGCTGATAGAAGTGTGTGAAGAATTCAATCAAATCCGAGTTTCAAATATAATTATTTGATAGCTGGTTAAATAATTTTCTGAGTATTCAAAGTCTGGAGTAAGAAGAAGATTATCGTGTTGTATTGGGAATCGTATATTCCATGTGCTGCAATTCCTAATTATTATCATGGGACATAATCTTGAGGCAAGTTAGGGTACTGCTGGCGTTAATTCCTATCCTGGTCATGTGCATTGACATCTGAACCGTTCAACAATTCCCTTGGACCCGCGTCTAATGCTGGGCTCATGTGAAGTATTAGCAATGGTGGCTGCAGCATTTCCTGGGCACGACATCCAACATGGACACTTAGTAACAGGTGTCCGCATCATTTTTGGAACAACATACATCAGGGAGACTCACGTACTGTCTAAATACAGTCACAAGCATTAAATTCAAGGTGGCTATTTCATTTGCGTAGCAGACATAATTGTGGAAGAGTTTTATCGGTTCAGGTGCTTATTTAATTTTTGAAATTAAGATGTTATGTGATATGTTTGTTGCAAGAAAATTTATAGTTATGGTATGTCAAGAAGAAACTATTCAATTATAATTCGATATTTCTAGTCTGAGAATATATATATATATATATATATATATATATATATATATATATATATATATATATATATATATATATATAATTGCTTTTGCTAGACCGATTTGAGATATAATTTGCAACTATTCAAAATTAATTTTAAATATACAAGAAGAGCCAATTTCGGTTCTTCACATTTTCTGAATATTGCATTTCATTTATTGGAGCAATAAAAAGCAAGTTATTTTCTTTCTTGTGAATTTTGTGTTATACTCGTTGTTGTGTTGTGTGAATATTGGGAGGAGTAGCCGTCAAGTTTATTGGAGCATGTGTTTGGAAGCATAAGGGGAGTCCCTTCATGAACGGTATTAGAGCTAGTGTCCTTGAGCGTGTAGACAGAGTGTGGAGCATAAGGTAGTTTTGCACCAGAACTATGGGTGTAGTGCGTGAGTTTGTCACTATCCTCCAATAGAGGTTGAGGCTAGGTAGAAGAGTCATGGAGAGAGGTGTCTTCTAGAAATCTTTGTTGGGTAGAGGATAGATATATGTGATTTTTGTTGCAGGTTGCGGGAGGAGCTATGCAGAGGACGTGTGGTGCAAGTGTTTCTAATTGTGCAGGTAGAGTGTCAAATATGAGGTAGTTTGCACTAGGTTTTGAGGGTGTTGGTAAGAGGATTTTTGGAGTGGAAGTTCCTTAGTGTGCAGGCAGAGATCTGAGAGAGTTAGTAATAGGATATGTGTAGAGGCTTTGAGAGGTTGAAGATTATGAAGATGGAAAGAGAGAAGAAAATGAAATTTGTCATTGGATGGATACTAAGGATTCTTGTACTTACGAGAAGAGAGAGAAAATTAAGAGACTGATGGAGATACAACAACTGAATGTTTCAAGAGTAGAGATTAAAAAGGGAGAATCAGTGATGAATAGAGATGAGGGTGTAAAAGATGTAGCAGTGTCATGCATGTTGCACTGAAAAAGAAAAGGAAGCTACAATAGAGGAATTGAAAAGTCCCATATTTCATAACCAAATTGACGAAAAAGAAAATAAAGCTATTGAGTTTGCAACCGAGGCTAAGATGAGAGACTTTGAGGATCCCTTAGTTTGAATAGTTAATAAAGATGAGGAGGTTATCTTGAAAGAGGAATTCAGAAGATTTAATAGATTCTTAGAAGTTGAACTTGGAAGGAAGATTGCAGCAGAGGCGAGTCTTTGTAAAGGCTTGAAAATGTTGACAACGGAAGAGGAAGGTGAAGAAAGAGTTGCAACATCAATTTAAATTGAGGTTGCAGCAATAGAAGCAGAATGGCTCTCATTGATTGAGGATAAAGGAGCATGTCTTATTGAAAGCATAAAAGAGCAGAGTATAGATGGAATGGTAAAACTTTATTATATTGAATTTAAGAAAGATGATTTGCATGTGGAGATTCATGGTTTTGTTAATATATTAAGATTTATGTAAGGAAAAATACAATCTATAGATAGCTTTTAAGACTGAAAATAAGAATGACAGAAATTAAAAAAGAAAGGAGAAGATAATACCCGTTTTGTAGAAAGTAATTCCTCTTCACCTTGAGCCTAATGTTCTTCCATCTTCAGCTGCATATCTCCTTTTGATGTGTATGAGAAATGAATAATTATTATTCAGTTTATGACTGCTGCAATGATCAAATTCAGATCTGCTGGTGGTGCGAATTTCCTTGACATGTTATGTCTTCTATATCTTGGATAATTCGCACCACAAGTCACATATATATATATGTGTGAAGACATCCTCAATATCAATGCTAAAGGCTGACCAGAATCGGCTAGAAGTATTTTGCATAAAATTTAACACAAGTCGTCCCTTGTGGACAGTATGAAGTCGTTCCTCTAGGACAATACAAAGATGTTTATTATCTTTCATTCAGAGTTTAATACAACAATTAATGAGATGTATGTTGAGATAAATAATAAATAATAGGTATATTATTTATTATTCATCTCAGCATACATGTCATTGATTTGATCTTTCCAAAAAGGCCACAAATATCAACAGGTCTGATATGCAAAAATAAACCATTCATGTAATAGTGTTATAAATGTAGATTCATGAGCTGGCAACCTTTCTTCCCGAAGAAAACTGATGAGCAAATTTCAAAACTATGAATGCATCAAGACACAGTCATGTAACCATTGTTCAGTATTAAGATTTCTTGGAGAGAATAATGACGGGACCTTAGGGATATGAAATCACACCAACAAATAGGAAATTGACACTGATTAACTAATATTATAGATGCAAGACAACATTCTTTTGAGCAACATGAAGCGAGACCAATGACATTTGCTTCAAATGGACACCCCAACCACATCATTGTAGATCACCTTGTCTTTTCAAACTGAATGTGTGCCAAAGTCTGCCAATCTGAAGCTTTAGAGCATAGCTGCACAGCCTATGTCATGAAATGCATGCACCAATTGTGATGCCCCATTTTTGGAATAGGGTTTAATAATAAATAATAATAATAAAATAAATAAATAAATAATATAATGTAGTATAATATAAATTAACAAAATTTAATGAAAGGTCAAGAGATATGTAATGAAGGGTTGTGACTCCCTCAAAATATGATATAAAAGGGAGGAGAGTTCATTTGAAAGGGATATGGAGGAAGGAAGAATACGAGAGCATATGCCATAAGGATTAATGGAAGAAGAAAGGGATGAGATGAAAATAAGGAAGTGACTCTGTCAAAAGGTAGCAATGATGAAGGGTTGTAACCAAAGAATCATAACTTGGACTCGGCTCGGACTCAGTAAGGCCGACTCGACCCGTGACTCGCTGATGACTCGGCAAAAAAAAAAAAACAGTGATTTTTTAAAATTTAAAACTTGTTTCAAGCACCCATTATTGAATAAAGCTTAAAAACACTATAACATCATCAAATAGAATCTAATTTGATCACATACATAAATATTAAACATACATCCATCACATAAGTACAAATGTAAATTGTAGGCAGCTGAAGGAAATAGAAAACATAGATATGCAGAATTATAAAATATAAAATATAAATGTTGTCAAATGTATATAAAATCCATGACATCATGATCAAATGTTCCCAAACATATGTGTAAAGTTGTAAAGTGTAAACAACAAAAACAGGTCTATGGCTCAAGCCTCAAGCTCTACTACTCTAGGTCAGCCTCATCCTCAAAGTATTCTGTCTGCCTCCTACAAATGCGTCTGAGGTAGGTTTTGGATGATTGACAAGCCATAGTCTGTGCCTGTGAGGTGCCACTCTGATCAACATCAACTCCACGGGCAACTGATCGTGCTCTATCCTCCTCCTCTGCCATAGCCACAGCCTCAGCCTCTTTGTCTGCCTAGTCAACCCACTCATGGTCCTCCTTAGTGAAGATAGGATCGGTAGACTCAGTGAGCCACTCGGACTCTGGATCGATCTTTGCTAGAGTGATCGGAGAGGTGTCAGTGTCCAAAATCTGTTTGGTCCTAAGATGGAGGTTGTAATGAATGAAGACAAGATTGTTCAACTTCTCCACAGACAGTTTATTCCGCCTCTTCGAGTGGATGTGCTCGAACATGGACCAATTGCGCTCACATCCAGAAGCGCTGCATGGCTGACTCAAAATGCGGATGGCAAGTTTTTGAAGGTTTGGGGCTGAAGGCCCAAACATATGCCACCATCTATTTGAAATAAGGAAAAAAAAAATCAATGTTATTTCCAAGTTCCAATTTTAAGGATATATTATAAAATCAAAATGCATAAGCCATAAACTTAAGAGTTAAGTTTAAGTTTAACATATATTAATATTTCTACCTAGCTGCAATGTTGTCCTAGACTCTTTGCACATCGTGCTTCCAAAAATCGGCCCTTGTAGATGACTATATGCATCTATCTCTTGCACTGTAGATGCGGTACAGGTAGATATCTTTTGCATCACTGTATATAGGCCATTAAGAACCTCCTCATCTGCCTTGAAGCTATCAAGGAAACGATATGCTGGATTGAGGAAATAAGCTGCTGCATGGATGGGCCTATGAAGCTGGTTTTGCCATCTCCTATCAATGATTTCCCAAAGGGGGCCATACTTATCCGCAACTCCTTTATACCTGGATCTAATGGCCTCCTTGGCCCTATCCATGCCCTCATATAAGTAGCCCATAGAGGGCTTCTCCCCATCAACAACTCGTAAGAGAACTATGAGGGGCTTAGTGACCTACATATAATGTAAAAAAAAAATAGTCAAGTGACAAGTGTGCATTAAAAATTAAAAATAAAAAAAATTGCAAACAAAGCATAAATATTTTTACCTCTATGATCTCGTTACAAGGGGTCCAAAAACCTGGCTCATCAAACATATAATTTGCCACTTCCCTACCCACAGTGCTCGTAGAATAGGATGAGGCAGTCCACTCGTCACCAACAAACATGCGTCTCAAATTGTCGCGTGATTTGAGCAAGGATTTCAGTGTGAGGAAATTGGAGGCAAACCTTGTGACACCAGGACGAGCCAACTCCCTTTGCCCCGTGTATTTTCTCATCAGGCTAAGGACCAATGCATGATTATAGATAAACTTGCAAATAGTTTTGGCCTTATCAACACATGATTTGATCCATTCAATCTTGCCAATATCCTCTAACATGAGGTCAAGGCAATGGGCTGCACATGGAGACCAAAATTTTTTCGGGTGCCTCTCCATCAAAAGTTTACCTGTAGCAATTTTAAATTAATTAGAAATTTAGAAGTGTTAAGAAAATCTTAAATAAATTCATAGATGCCTCTCCATCCAAACTTAAAAAGTTAGAACTTATAAGTTTACCTGTAGCAATATAACTTGCTGCATTATCAGTCACCACTTGCACCACATTTTCTTCTCCCACCTCAAGTATAACTTCCTCAATAGCCTCACATAAGTATGTGGCATTCTTCACATGTGAGGAAGCATCGATAGACTTCAAGAACATGGTGGTTCCTGAATATAAAGAAAAATAATTATCAATTATCATGGATCAATAAAAAATTCAAAATCAAAATTAAATTATTCAATACATTTGGGGAAGTAGAATTCAATGAAGTTATGAACAATCACCTGTGCTGGAAACAAGAAAATTTAGGAGTGTCCTATTCCTCCTGTCTGTCCAACCATCTGTCATGATGGTGCAACCATTTTGCTTCCAAGATTTCTTGTGGTCCTCTAGCTCAAGTTGCATATCATTAACCATGTCTAACAAGAGGGGGCCACTTAACTCAGAATCAGTAGGGGCTTTAAAGCCCGCCCCACAAATGGTTACAGAATCTATCATACCTTGCCAATAAGGAGACCTGTCACAAATAGATTACGATTAATAATTAGACAAAGCATAGTTCAACTTCAAACTATAAAATTTAAAGTTTAATTTTAAACTTGAAGAAACTTAGAAAACAAATAAAAGAGAATTACCTGGCAGCAATAAATGGAATGTTGCAAAAGAACCAAAACTTGCAAATTTGTTTTCGGGCAGCATCATGGACCTCCTTGTTCCAACCCATGCTCTCAAGTGAGGGTTGTGCACCCGGACTAGTGCGTGGCTCAAAAAAATTGTCCAACCTTGATGATTTTTGGACTCTAGGGCCAAGGGTAATTTTGCCACTTGAAGGAGCAGCAGTAGAAGCACTAGCACTAGGATAAAAGGGAGGCTTGGTAGATCCCTCTCCAACACAGCCTACAGATGTGGATGTGGATGCGGATGCGGGTGTGGATGAAGAATGGGAGCCAATAACATTTATCTCTTCTCGTTGCCTCTTTCTAGTTTCCTTCTCTTCAACATATTTTTCTAATTGGACATAACAAAAACGAGTTGCCTCGGGAGTTGCCTTAAGACATGGGTCAACATCATTGCCAAGTATGCCGGCAATATGGTATTTAAGCCTATTGATGCCACCATGAAAAATTTCTTTACAAAAGGTGCATTTTGTTTGGTTTTTTTGTCTACCGGGAAACTCTTCGGCATATTTCCAACATGGACACTTTAGAGGCATTGGGGACAATGGGAAGAATTTATGTTTTCAAATTGGAATGCAGCTGCAATAAAATTAAAACTTCAAAAAAAACTCTAAAAACAATGGAAAACCATAAAAAAACCATAAACATGCAAACAAAAATCAACAGAATCTAAAAATTTAACACTTACCTCTTTCAAATGAGTTGAGAACAGCTGCTATGAGCTCCTTGATGCTCTCAATGCTTCCCCAATTCGATTTTGTGGACTCTTTGATGCTCTTCTAAGTCTTCTTCCCGGCTGGTTGCAACCCTTTGGCTTCTTTTTTTCCTTCCTCTCTCTCTCTTTTTCTCTCTTCTTCTCCTACAAATCAACTACAATGCCTTTTAGGGCAAATAACAAAAGAAAGTTAAAAAAAAGTTAAGATTTTTTATGTTTTTTAAAGGCTAGCTCAGGCCTGCCGCGGCACGGGTCACGAGCCTCGGACTCGGCGAGTCATGGCTTGACCCGCATGACTCGGCGAGTCATGCGAGTCAAGGCCATGACCCGCTAGGTGACTCGGCCGGGTCATGAAAACCCGGGAGCCCTTGCTCGGCCCGCGAGTCAGGATAACTCGCCTGACTCGCCGCGGGTTATGATACTTTGGTTGTAACTCTTTCAAAGGGTTGTGATTCTTCGAAATGGTTGTAATTATGAAGGATTGTGACTGTTCGAAAAGGTTGTAATAATGAAGGGTCATGGCTTTTGGAAAAAGGTAGACATGATGAAAAGTTGTGACCTCTCCTGCATATGGGAAGATATAAAAGGGACAAGGACTCATTTGAAATGGGCATCCAAAAAGGATCAAGGAAATAAAAAGGAAATAAGTGTTTGTTTGGTAATCAAAAAAGGAGGAATTAGAAGTACAAATCTGATTTAAATAAGTACAGATCTGATTGTTAAAGGTTGTGTCCCTTTTAAAGGGCAGAAATAATAAACAGTTGCACTCCTTAAAAGGGTGCTAATGGTGAAAGGTTGTGTCTCTTGCCAGTGGGCATTTATGATGGAAAGGTGTGACCTATCCCTCACATTGAGAGATATAAAGGGAAGACGGTTCATTTGAAGAAGAAGGAAAGAAGAGGGCAAAGGGGATTAATTAAGAAATGGAATGCACAAGACTTAAATACATATATTGTGTCCTTGAAATGTATGTATAGTACTGGAATTTAGATTTATATGATAGTCATGCTTAATATATATAATTCTGATTTCACTATAATTAACAGATATAAATGCTACAGCATATATATTAGATCTCTTGCCTAGCCCTACTGAAGGATGGCGGAATCATTATGCTAGGGCACTTGGAAACCAATCTACAAGTAGGCTCCCTCAAGGCTTTAGGACCCGTCCATATCCCATCTTGAGACTCACCTACCTTGTGAGGATTTACTCTGCCTCTCCCTAGACGAAGCTCCTATCCTTATGAAGGCATTAGTGGAAGGCTAAGAACTAGGCCATTCATTATATTGGTCCTCATTTTATTACAAATGTATATGCATATAATTGAAATTAAGCATGACTGTCATATAAATCTGAATTCCAGTACTACACATATTTCAAGACCACAATATATGTATTTAAATCTGTTGTGTATTCCATTTCTTAATTAATCGCCTCGGCCCTCTTCTTCAAATGAACCATCTTCCCTTTATATCTCTCAATGTGAAGGATAGGTCACACCTTTTCATCATAAATGCCCCTTGGCAAGAGACACAACCTTTCACCATTAGTACCCTTTGAAGGAGTGCAACTCTATCATTTCTGCTCTTTGAAAGGGACACAACCTTTCACAATCAGATCTGTACTTCTGATTCCTCCTTTTCTAATTAGAAAACAAACACTTATTTCCTTTATCCTTTTTGGATGCCCATTTCAAATGAATCCTTGTACCTTTTATATTTTCTCATATCAGGGACAGGTCACACTTTTTCATCATGTCTACCTTTTGCCAAGAGCCATGACCCTTAATAATTACAACCCTTTCGAACAGTCACAACCCTTTCAAAGAGTCACAACCCTTCATAATTACAACCCTTTTGAAGAATCACAGTCCTTAATAATCACAACCCTTTGAAAGAGTTACAACCCTTCATCGTTTCTACCTTTTGAAAGAGTCACTTGTTTTCTTCACATCCCTCTCTTCTTCCATTAATCCTTCTTTCCCATGCTCTCCTCTTCTTTCTTCCTCCATATCCATTTCAAATGAACTCTCCTCCCTTTTATATCATATTTTGAGGGTGTCACAACTCTTGACTTTTCATTAAATTTAGATAATTTGTATTATTCTACATTTTATTATTTATTTATATTTTAATTTTATTATTATTATTTATTATTAAATCCTATTCCAAAAATGGGATGTCACAACAATCTGCAAGTGCACCAAAAATGTAAAAAGTCTAACTTCAATATTAGCAGTCTGAATACCATTCATATAGGAATTAATCACGACACAAAAGAAAGATTCTAAGAATGACAAGTAAGCCTAGATGGGAGATTCCCTTTATTTAATAAGTCTCTACATGCATTAGTCTCTTTTATCACAATGCCATTCAGTATTTTCTTAAGTGATAACTAGTCTCAATGATAATATTTTATTTATGGCACTTGGTATCCCTTTGTAAAATTATTTGAATAATTTCCTTATACTAAAATTTAAATTAGTGCTTTACTTTTATGATAAAAATATTAAACTATATGGTAGAAAATATACTATAACAATACATAACTATAGACCATAGTCATTTAATCATCTTAAATTTTATGACTGTACTTCCTAACATTTAATTGGTCTGCTTTCAAAGCTGAGAAAAAGCTGCAATTTGAGCTTGAGTGGGCTTATTGGGAAAGGAATTTTATGCAATATGTTTCTATTATAAAAAAGGATGACAACTCCCTCTTTTAGCTGAAATCTTATTGACTTACATTTTATTTTTCTTATCCTAGTCATAGGTAATTGGCTGTGCAGTTTTCATGTTTGGTTTGCCTTTTTTTCTTTTGTCAGAATTTATCACCATTTTATTTGACTGCTTTTTTGTAAAGTTGCATTTAAAATTGTGAAAAGTACATTTTTAATTAAGATTGTACTTGATTTACAGGTGTATGAGAATACAGACGTAAAAAGACATGTTGCCATGGGAAACCCATACCGACAGTGGTTAGATGAAAATAGTCGATCTATAAAAAATTCTAAGTTCCTCGCATCCACATTGATGGAGGGTGAAACAGTTTTACGGAATCAGCAGTAAGTATATAATTGATGCCTTGTTACATGATGTAGAAGGTAATCAGTATTGAAAATTTTCTAAGAAATCTCACCAATTGGAAGTACAAGAACTTTTACTTTTTAATAAAAAAATCCCTTCTAAATTTTCAAGTATTTAAAATGCATTCTTTGGCTTATCTTTTGTTTTTTTAGCTGATACAATTAACTCTTTTGTTTAGAAATAACTAGATGATTTATCTATTTTCTATGTAGTCCGCAATGAGTGCTTGATGATTTCTTCTTCATGTCAATCATGAGCCTATGGAAAAGCAATTACTGTTAACCACATCCTAGATAGTATTTCAGATCATGAGCCCATGCTGCATATATAAATCATATAGATATCATCTAATAAATTTCTTCCACCAACATTTTGTGAAGTTGCAACTTACATATAGTATACCTTTAAACAGCGCCTATTTGTTTACTTGTGAACCATATAAGGATTCTATCTATTTCCTTGATTTAACATTGAATCTCATCATATGCTAACATCTCTTCGTTTCCAAGAGAGTCATTGCAATGCTTCCATTTTCTCTTTAAAAGCTTTATTTATTGATGTTCTATGTTGTTCCCTGCAATGAATACTTGATTTCATCCTCCTGCCATTCATAAGACTAAGGAAATGCAAGGAATATCATATCTATGTCAAAGATATGGTTCGAGTCCATGCTTCTAGTTCTTATATATTTAGTCACTGCTATTATCTAATAAATTGCTTCCAACAATATGTTGTAGAATTTTAACTTGCTTATAGTATACCTTTTTTATAAGAGCTCGTTTCCTTGTGAAACATATTAGGACTCTATGAATTTACCAGACCTGATTGTATGTTAAAATCTCATCTATTACAAGAGAGTCATTATAATGTTTCCATTTGTTTATCCAAATTTATCTAAAAGTTTGGTATTAACTCCTTATGTGGTTGGAATTTCTGATCTTTGCCTCTGAATCTTTCTAGTGATTATGCCTATGAATCAAATGTTTTAGCTAGCTGATACAAGTTGTAAAGAGAAACTGTTACAATCTGCTATTTGTATTAGCGAATGGGAAATTTATGAATGGTAGAAATGCTTGTTGCCTGTCTACAGTGTAATTCAGTGAATACTCATTTCCTTATGAAGGAGCCGTTGGTGATACTTTCTTGTTTACTTCTCCAATCTTCTTCTAGTCATATATGTTAATTATATTCTTCTACCTTGGCCTATGAATTACAAACCAGAAAAATATAGAACAATTCCAATCTGCAGATTGCCTTTCCTGTTTGCAATATAAGAGAAAGAAGTTACTTACAAGGACTGGTTTTCAGCATGTTTATAAAAGTGGGCCATCTTGCTGCTTTATATGGTGAATATAGGTCTAGAATATCCTGCTTCCTTTTTTATATAAAAGTTAGGTTTAAAATTTCTTCTCTTTGCACCATTATCTGGGAATCTGATCCACATGCAAACTAAATTATATGGTATGTTTGCTGCAAGCTCTTCAAACTTTGGTTTAGCAGTCATCTCATTGTTTATCATCAATGCAGTGTTATATAAATTTTAGTAAAAAAGTCTTTAAATTGTCATAATTATGGCATGTAATTATGAGGGTGGTGTCAATGTTTGTCCATCAAGCTATTAGTTTTGTCATGATAAATTTATCTCCCTTTCATTTTATCTTTGGTTCTGACAAATTACTTTCCATTTTGTAAAAGTTATTGTCTGGCGATATCATTTTATTCTTTTCTTAGATTTTTCCTTGCCATTTAAATTTATCTCTTCCATAGTTTCTGTAATCATTCTGTCTCCATGTGTGGTGTTAATGCACCATGGTACTTTGGTCCTGGATTTCCTGTTTCCATAATTCCTCGAAAAACAAAACTTGACCAATTTTCTTGGAGATGCGTGCATTTGTATGGCCCACCAATATTTATGGAATATTTTATTATCTTTTAATGTATATTCAGTAAAATAATAATTCTAAGCTTCAAAGTTACGCTCATGATATCTTTAAACTTCTTGCCTGATTTGTCTCACAAAATATATCTTTTGAGTTTTATAGATTTTTTCTTTGAAGGTTTGAGATTTTATTCAAAGGAGGGTCTTTTCATCATAATGGATTCAAAGTTGACAGGAATGCCTCTAGTCTTATGATCCTTCTCCAACTTTAGACTCATTGAAAATGGCAAATTCTATGAAGATCTCTGTTTTTTTTCAATCAATTCCTTGTTCTCTCAGTGACCATTGGCCCATAGATATTGAAAATTCCATAAACAAAGGTTTTTTTTTGCCCCCAAAATCCTATATAAATAATTTCTCAAGATATCACAGAAGTCCTTAGGATTTCACAACACAGCTAGTAACTTTGCCAAAACCCTTCTGCTTCAATCTTTAACCACATTTCTTTCAAAAAGCATCAGCAATGAGTTGGAAATTATTGTCACATGTCTTGGTTTCTTGAAAGATCACTGGATCTGATTCTGATTCAGCTACATAATAAAGCAGCATATAAGTGCATGATATTCCAACTTTTAGCTTTCATATTCTCCTGGTGGGAGCTGTCTGCATGCCAACCATATTTTGACATGCCAACAGAAGGTTTCTCCATTTGGCTCGAAGTGATGTTATTTAAATTCTTTTACCGTCTGCCTTCCAAGGCTGCCTGTGTTTCTAGCTGGATCTTTACTTGTTTAGGTTCTGGCCTCCAGCCCCTATGACCCCAGTGGTCTTGTAGCTGGAATGGAGTGTATTTTTGCAATACCCATTTGATTTCTTTGAAGGGATATTGGTAGCTCCTCACCGCTGAATATTTTCTGCAAATTACTGTTTTTCGGCTTGGAGGTATCATCTACTGTGACTTGATCAGCTTTAGATTTTGAGAACTCTTCTAAACTCTTGCAGCCTACCCAATAAATCCTCCCGACAAATTTTTTCTTCCTCATTTAAGGCCTGTTCCTCAAGTCTCTATCAATTTTTACATGGTCTTGAATTTTTTCTGTTTCTGGGATCCACCACGTTTTTAATCTCAAAAAATCTGTTATAATTTCATTGCTCTAATTCTACCTTTAGTTCTGCTGCTATGGTATTTGACACTTACTTTTTAATTGTCAAGGGTTTCTTTTTCTGTGGAGGTGATTTTGAATCCCATACAGAAATAGGCCTTTGGTGTTCCATAATTCTTGCAAAATCCCATGTCTTATCCAGAAGTATTCACAGTCAATTACCTGGCTCTTAACACCTTTAGAAGAACAGATTCTGATTGCCTCCAGAATCGGTTTTGAACTTTTGATAGATCTACTTGAAAATTGCTTGGCATAAGTGGAAAGTTCTGTGCTTCCTGCTGTATCTCAAATATTTACAAGTCCACTTGATTGCATAGGATTTCCATGATTTAATCATCCCAGAGTTTAGGGAGAAGCTTGTCAAATCTCAAGCAGTTTGGTATTTTCCCTACTAACCTCATTATTTGGCTGAAAATTTGGATTCCAGGGCCTAAGAAAGACTGTTACGTTATTATACGACCATGCTACACAATGAAATGTTTTAGCCTTATCTACCATACACTGAAAATTCACCTCTGGGTGGGAAAATGAAGGCCAAGGCCTAAGATATATTCCCACATTGTTATAAAACCAGGCCACACCATGGATATTTTTAGACTTATCTATCAGTCTGTAATGTCCCCTCCAAGTGCATGAATTGTAATGTTAATCTTAATTAAATGCTAAGACCCTCATTAGCATTTAATTAGATTAATTAATATTTCACTTATATTAATACATTAAAAAAAAAAAGTGGGATATTATTTTTTGTCGTGTGAGGGAATTTCTATTTTAAAAAGGGGAATTAAAGAATTTGGGGCAGTAACGTAGATGGAAGGAGTTAAAAAAAGAAAAAAATTGCTCAGAAATGGCAGACTGGAGATTTCAGAATTGAACTGGTATTTGCAAATGTGCGAGTTAGTATCTGCTTCTGGAAAAAACATAAAATTTCAGGGTTGAAAGAGATTCTCAGGGTTATCAATGTTGTGTTTTTAGCTTTGGAAAGGATTGACATTAAAACTTCCAGTGATTGAAGCATATCGAATTGTAAGTTTTAAATCAGACCTGGGCGTTAATCATGAACTTCTGATGTGTTGGAGTTTTTTCCATGTTTAGTGAGTTAGCAGGTTTCCAGGTGCAAAACCGTACTCTGTATGCTTGGGAGTGAAGAACCAAAACAGAAAAGGCATCTCATTGAGTCATTTTCTCTTGGCTGGTGTCTTTAACATTATCGAGTGGAATTTGTAGAATTAATAAAGAACAGTTCTCAAGGTTTGAAGGGTTGGTACTAAACATTGTTGTCAAGTCCAGTTTCAAAGGTAAATACTGGACGTTTATTGAGTGTGGGGAATTATCATGGTCAATCATTTCCAGCTCAATGCACACAAGAGATAGAGATTGGGCAATTCAATGTTAAGAAATCATGTTTTGGGACATAAAGAGTTGTTTATCTCATCACAGTGACACGGGGGCACTTTCATGTAAAACAAACTGTTGTGCTGTGCGTTGTTGGCAAAAGTTAGGGCTCATCCCTATTGAGTATTTCCTTCAGTATGTCCAAATGGTGTAATCAGGAGTCAAACATGGGCAGGGAAAAATCGATAGAAGGCATAGATTGAGATAATCAATAAGAGCTCATTAAGGAAGGGTGACATCTCTGCTTCCAAGCTTGAAGCTCAAATTTGGCTAATTTTTGAGTCAAACCTTCATGTCCAGAGCTGTCAGACCTCACAAATGGTCTTTAGCTACTGCCAGTCAATAATCAGAAGATATTACTGGATAGCGAAGTATGAACTTGTATTGTGACAGAGCAAAGGAGATATTAGGAAACGTTTAGTGGCGGCTGATAGAGGAGTGTTGTGCAATCATCAAAGACTTAGTGGCTTGACAAATGGTGGTGCCTCTCAAATCAAAATCAGGTTTTAAAAATTCTCTGTAAAAATATTTGAATTTATGTTTAATTTTACATCTTCAATATGGACATGTTCTGTATCGAATAGCACTGCTACTACTTGAATTAACAGTTTGTAGATTAAAATCTTTGACACCACACCTCAAGTTGAAAATTACTAGCGGAATTAAAATAAAATAAATTATTAGTAGACAGAGTTGCCCGCTACAGTGGTATCAGAGCACAGATTTGTTTCTTGCAGCCTGTTGGGATAGGTTATGCATCCAATTACCCATCATTATTATCTTCAGAGGAACAGATCAAACCCAAATTTAGACCAGCAACTAGTGCTTGAGCATATTGAAACTCCTGCAGGAACAATGGGGGATAGAGATGCACATAACAACAGAGAACATTTTGGTGGTGGTGAAAGAACTGGCACTAGTGGCATTGAAAACATTGAAAACATGTTTGGAGAATTGGCTAGAGCTCAAAGAGAAATTATGAACATAATGACTCCTTCCCATCAACAAATGACACAAATGATTACTTAGTTGGTGCAACATAATGGCAATCTCGGTAATGCAGGACAAAATATTAACAATGGAAATAATGGGAATCATGGACAGGGTTCAACAAACAATGAGGATGAACAACCAAGAGCTTTTGGTTTCACAGTTAATTCTAGACCATTAGTCCCATTATTTACACAAGCAAACAATCCACCAGTTGAAAATGAACCATATGAACAAGAGTTTCATAGACAAGTTTGGACTGATTGGTAAGGCTTGGTTGATGACTTTAAGTAGGAAATTTCTTTTCTAGAGTATATAGCTTTCAGAGAAAGAAATAGACCACATAGAGGATGTGGTGGTAGGTTTCAAAATCAAGAGTTGCAAAAGAAATTTGGCAAGGTAACTATACCATATTTTGATGGTTCAGGGAAAGTCACTACTAGATCTTGGGTCTAGAAACTAGATACTTATTTTCATCTTAAGCCCATGGCTAAAGATGAAGGCATTAAATACGCAACATTGCATTTGGAAGGTTGTGCGCATGGGTGGTGGTATCATGGGTTGATTACTCTTGGTCACAATCAAATTGTGTCATATGCAGAGTTTATTGAAAGACTGATAGATAGATGTGATAAAAAAGATCTAGAATTGAACTTCAAGGAATTGACACAGCTTAAACAGTGGTGTTCAGTGGAAAAATTCATTGCAGGTTTTCAGAAACTTTCACTGACAATAACTGATATATCAGAAAGGAGACAGGTAGTTCTTTTTGTGGATGGCTTAATGAAACCTTTAAGGGGGTGGGTTAAAGCTTTCAACCCACCAACTTTGCAGGAAGCAATCAAAAGATCTAGGGAAATGAAAACTTCAACCTCAAGAAGTAAACTTCGGTCAAGGAGTTTTCACCACAAAAAGGAAAATACAAAAAACAACCTCAGAGATTCACATCAGAGCAAGAAGTTGCAACCTAGGCCTGATGATGACCAACTCAATGAGCTTAAAAAGAAAAAATTGTGCTTCCAATGTAGAGAACCATGGGACCCAACTCACAGGTGTGCAATTAAAGCTAAGGAAAAACAACTTGAATACTTTACAACCCCTGAATCAAGTTCAAAAAATTCAGAACAACAAACTGAATCAGACACTAGTGGGGGGGATACTTTATCAAAAGAGTTAGAAAAGGAATAAGGAAGAGGTAGTGTTATGGCACAATTATCTAGTTTGCAGAAAATAGGATCTTTTAGAGTTAGAGGAGTGTTGTGTGGGCAGCGAATAGTCACTCTTATTGATACAAGTGCAACACAATTTTATTGATGAGGGTTTTGTGGCAAGAAGGGGTTTGAAAGCAGAAAATTGTAAAGGCTTTTAAGGTAATGGTTGCAGATGATTTCACTTTAACTTGCACCAAGAAGATCCCAAATTTATGTATTCAGTTGGGTAAGTATGAGTTGAGAGATGAGTTCTATGTTGTGAGAATTGGTGATACAGATGCAGTGCTTGGGATTTAGTGGTTGCATCCACTTGGTGAGTTCAAGATGAATTTACAAACTATGGAAATGAAATTTGAAGTGGATGGTAAGAAAATTCTTCTTAGGGGCATGACAAATGGTGGACCAAGGGTGGTATCCTTCAAAAGGATGGAAACATGGATACGACATGACCAAGTAGAGTGGGTAGATGAATGTATTATCATGTCTAATGATTCAGGACAGAAAAAGAGAACTTATCATCCAGATGTTGAGGGGTTGTTGAACAATTATAACAATGTGTTTGGTGACATTCCATATGGGACACCACCTGATAGGGGAATTGGGCATATCATAGAACTTGAGGAGGGCCAAACAAGTAATTACTATGCCCTATAGACACTCTAAAAGACATAAAGATGGAATCAAAAAGGCTATTAAAGAATCGTTGGAGATGGGACACATAAAGCCAAGTAAGAGGCTTTTTTCCTCTTTAGTGGTTTTGGTTAAAAAGAAAGATGAAACAATGTCAATGTGCTTTGATTATTGGGCATTAAATAAGAAGACTATAAAAAATGGATACCCAGTTTCACACATTGATGAATTGTTTGATGGGTTGCATAGTGCTTGTTATTTTTTGAAAATTGATTTGAGATTGGGCTATCATCAGATCAGAGTTTGAGAGGCAGATGTTGAGAAAATTGCTTTTAGATGCCATTTTGGACATTATGAGTTTTTAGTCATGCCATTTGGGTTGACTAATGCTCCAACAACCTTTCAGCCTTGTATGAACAAAGTATTCAACAAGCAACTCCATAAGTTTGTCCTTGTATTTTTGATGACATTTTGATTTATAGCAGGACATGGGATGAGTACTTGAAGCATTTGGAAGAAGTTCTTAGTATTCTTGAGGGGGAATCTTTATTTGCAAAAGAATCAAAATGTGAATTTGGACTAACAGAACTTTATCTTGGTCATATAATTAGCTCTAAAGGTGTTAGTGTCAATCCTGAAAAAATCGAAGTAATCATTGATTGGCCTCCACCTACAAATTTATCACAACTTAAGGGTTTCTTTGGGTTGTGTGGATTCTATTGGAGATTTGTAAAAGGATTTTCACAGGTTGCTACCCCATTGATTGATTTGACCAAAAAAGAAGCTTTTGTATGGATTGAAAAAGAACATAAATGTTTTGATTAGTTTAAGCAATTAATGAGAATATGTCCATCCCGTGTTGGTGATTCCTAATTTTGCTAAGCCTTTTGAGCTTGACTGTGATGCATTTGGTGTTGTTTTGATGCAAAAAAAACATCCTATTGCTTATGAAAGTAGGAAATTGAGGGGCATAAAAAAGTTATTAGTTTATGACAAAGAAATGTTGGCTATAATGCATGCATTAGCCAAATTTAGACCATATCTTGTGGGAGGTAAGTTCACAGTTAAAAATGATCATAATAGTCTCAAATATTTTCTGAATCAACATGATCTAAGTGAAAGACAACAAAAGTGGTTGAGCAAGTTGCAAGCTTACGATTTTGACATAGTTTATGTCAAAGGGAAAAAGAACGTACTGGCTGATGCATTGTCTAGGAGACCACATTTATATTCTGTAGTTGAAATTACAATAGATTGGAAGGAATCAATAACAGCTTAGTATGCAAAAGATTCATGGGCTTTTAGCATTATGAAGGGTGCCACACATGATGACAGGGACAGTTAAAAATGAGCTCGTCTTCTATAAAAGGTAGAATATTTTTAGTGCCTAATTCTAAATTCAAATTGGTAGTCATAAAATCTTTTCATGACACTCCTATGGCTGGTCATCCTAGTTTTTTTAAAACATACAAGCAAGTTAGGGAGAGGTTTAGTTGGAAAGGGCTTAAAAAGAGGTTCAAAAGTTTGTTTAGGAGTGTTTAACATGCCAACAAAATAAACATGAGAACACATACCTTGCTGGTCTATTGCAGCCCCTACCAATTCCCATTAAAAAATGGGAAGGTATTTTGATGGATTTTATTACTTGATTACCCAATGTGCAAGGGAAAAGTTGTATTTATGTTGTAATGATAGGTTAACTAAATTTGCCCATTTCTTTGCAATTTTCAACAGTGTTTATAGCGGCTTAAGTGGCAGATTTATTTTTTAAGGAGGTTTTTAGATTGCATAGATTGCCTCGGACAAGGACAAAAAGTTTTTGAGTTTGTTTTGGTAGGAGTTGTTCAGGTTGAGTGGAACAAAACTTAGTTCTAGCAATAGCTACCATCCACATACTGATGGTCAAATAGAAATAGTTAACAAGTGGTTGGAGGGCTATTTGAAAAACTATATTTTAGGGCAGCAGAAAGTGTGGGTGAAATGATTACATTTGAGTGAGTATTGTTATAACTCTACATATCATATGTCGATCAAAATGTCTCCATTTATGGCTAATTATGGGTATGAACCTCTAAGTTTCATGGATTTATTGTTTGAGGATAGTAGGTTACCAAAAATTAAAGATTTGTTACAACGAAGTCAAGACATGATGAAATCCTTGAAAGAAAATTTTCAACAAGCCCAAAACCAGCAAAAGGAATATGCTAATCCTCATAGAAATGAAAGACATTTTGAGGTTGGTGATTTGGTATATTTGAGATAGCAGCCCTATAGGTAATCCTTGTTTACCTGCTGGGGTAAACTTAGTATTGCACAGACATCGTACGGGAAATATAAAACACAGAATATATCATAGAATAATAAATACTTTCCTTAATCATTCCAGACTGGCAAGTACATTTATATCATAATGATTATACAATCATATCCCATGTCCAACCTCCGAGAGATTATATAAAGTACCCGAAGGGCCACGACCGAAACGTCGTGACGTAACTGTCTAACCTCTCGGTCGCTAACGACCGAGAGTAACATAATACTTTACTAATATAATAACCCGTACATACAATTATCCCGACAACATCATCCCCCCCCCAAAAAACAAGTCGTCTCCAACGACTTACAACAACAGGGAGATGAAATACACCACATAGAAGAAGAAAATCACTGAGAAGGGGCAGAGGGGCGTCCCTGAAAAGATGAAGTGCCACCCTCCCCATCAATGCTGCGTCCAGTAAGTCTTTTCCATCACATCCCATTCCTCTCGTGCCTACACCAAACTTGTCTCCAAAACATAATGTTCAACTATAGCCTCCGCTAACACCATACTGTCTCCCTAGCCAATCTGACCTTGATAGCCACCCGTGCCAACTTCTCTGCTTCCAACTCCTGGGTACAATGAGCCAAGTGTTGCTCTACTGCCTCCAACTGGGTGGTCAGCTCCTCCCGAGCTCTCTATGCATCCACCAAGACAGTCTCACGTCCAACCAACACCTACTCCAAGTGCCTCAAAGCGTAGTACCCCTCTTGAAAGACTTGCTCCAGTGCTCTCTTCACCTCCGGCATGCAGACACTCCATGCCTGCAGCAGCTCTGGGTCTCTTCAACTGGTCACTCTCTGAGGACTGATAACTGAACCGACTAGGGGTCTAGGGGGCATCGCCCCCAGCGGGGTCGAGGGGCAGCGCCCCCGCGGGGTCCTGGGGCAGAGCCCCAGCCGCGCTCCCTGTCGCGGTACAAGGCGGGGTCGAGGGGCAGCGCCCCCGCCGCCAAGACCAAATTAGCACTCTCAAACCCACACAAAAGTCTATGGAACACACCATTTTGTGATTTTCTTCTGCTCCCATGCTCTTTTCTGCAACCCGCTTATGTTTCCATTACTTCCTGCTCATGCCCTTCCCTTTGGTACCATTCGTTCTTCAATATGAGCTGCTTTGTTTTGTCGTCGTTTTTTTGTTTTTTTTTTTTTAGACTACCATATGAATTTCTTCCTTCATGCTTTCTCCTTCACACATCCCAATGCTGTACTGAACCCTTATGCATCTTCTTGTCTGTGTCGTATGGATTCCCTCTCTCTGACTCCCTTTTGTATTGTACGGATACAACCAAATTATTACTGATCAATGCCGTAACTATGTATTTGTACGGCTTCTTTATCATCTGCAATGACCGTACGAATATATCCTTACGCTTTTTAATTTCTCCTGTAGCGTGTGGTCTGGCCGTACAACCGTACGGTATCCTACTTATGGCTTGGCTATCGTACGCCCATCTAACCCTTATGCGTCGCCTTGGTGCCGTACGGTCTTTTATTTTTCAGCTTGGCATTTTCCATGTACGGTGCCGTACGGTGTCTTATGGAACAGTACGGTACCGTACAGTATCATTTTTATTTATTTCTTTCCTTCCGTACGGTGACTGCTGCATTAAAAATAACGTACGGGCATGGATGCTATTGCCGTACGACACTTGACAGCCGTACGACATCCTACAATGTTGTGGCACTTTTGAATGCCGTACGACCGTACGGTCTGATCTTTTTTTTTTGTTTTTTTTTTTCAATTTTTTGTTTTTTTTTCTTTTTTTTTTCCACCGTACGGTCATGCATAGCCGTACGGGTGTTTTTCAATTTTCTGTCCGGAGGCTTCTCTGGTCACCCGTACGGACACCTGCCGAGTCCCTCTCGGTTGCTCTGTCCCTCCTTTCGGATCCATCCTCTTCGGGTAAAGTTTCAATTTGGTCCCGTTGCCACTGTCATGTATCCGTTCGTCGAGAGCCCACAGAGTGTGCAGTCGTTCCCTCTCCCTGTCACCGAGTCTATTTTCAATAGCGATCCAAAAGCTTGGAACCATAAATTCTACAGGGACCACGGTCTCGTTCCCGTACATAAAAAGAAAAAGGAGAATCAAGATTTTGAAGACTGCGGTCCTCCACACAGGATTCCAATTGTCTCCCATAACGATGGGTTTCAGATTTCTCTCATCCCCAAGATTTATTTTTTCCAACTTTGCTTCTTTGTGCCAGATGGGTTCCTCCTTCCGAAACTCCTGGGCAGGGCTTTCTTTCCTTTCGACTTCCCCTTCTCGGTATGCTGTATATTCCGGAAGGAACTCACTCTCGGCTTCCTCAATCTTCAATATGTTGCAGGATGGCGGAAATAATTCATAATCACCCATTTGCCAGTGGAATAGACCGTCCATCGAATCTGTATCATCCTCCACTTTCAGTATCCCTTCGGCATTAGGTTCCATGTTTCCTTCCTCTCCGCCCATCCCGTCGTCTGATTCTGAATCGGATGCCATTTCCTCCCCAACCATCTGCGTGTTGAGGTCCACTACAAACTTCCTTCCCCCCTTTTCAAATGCGAGGGTGTTTTTCTTCCAATTATGATTGGCTCGGGCCGTCACCAACCACCCTCTACCCAGGATGGCATCATACCCCTTCTGCTTAAGAGGGATTACAACAAAATCTAAGGTGAAAGGCTGGGTTCCAATAGTCACCTGCTGCACCATCAGTGTACCGAGAGGCTTAATACCGTGCTGGTTGGCACCTAATAAATTGAAAGTCGGTGGCCACAACGTCGGTTTCCCCAAGCTTTTCCACGTTTCTTCCGGGAGGACATTGACGCCCGACCCACCATCGACAATTGTGTTCGTGAGGATGGTACCCAAAATACCCATCTCCACCACTGCGGGATTCCGCCCATTATTTATCGATAGCGTCATGGATCGGTTGCAGAGCCACTCGTGATCTCCGTTCGTTCAACCGTGCTTGCTGGAATGTTTTGCCCAAGGAATAGAGCCGTTTTGAGATGCGGCATCGTTTCCAATAGGTCCTTGACCTTTACTGGTACCTCCAATTGCATTATCTGCCTTAAAATATTTTGTTCGGCCATTGCTCGAGTAGAAATGTCGACATCTGTGGAGTCCCTTCGGTCCTCCATACCCTTCGCGATCTCAGCCTTCGCCTCGAGCATCCTTTGTTTCTCTGTCGGGGGGTGAGGATATGTGGCCTTCTTCATTTGCCCGCGTGTGATTGCGAGGACCTTCTCCGTGCCCCCTCGTTCCATGTCTAGGATGTTGCAACCGGGCTTCGGACAATTAGCATCCTCATGGTTCCCCGGTCCGCACCACCGACACAGTTTTAGTGGAGCGGTAGCCTCATTCTGACAGTCACGGGCATAATGTCCCCATTGGTTACAACTTCTGCACTGTATCATGGGCCTCCCCTTCGCGTCATACTGGACCCGCGGCTTGTTCTCATCATTGCCTCGGTCTCCCCGTCGGTTGTTTCTGTACCCGCCGGATGATGCAACATTTTGTTGACCGCCGGTCCCAAACATGGAGGGTTGCTCCTGGGCATAGAGCACTTGTTGATTTCTCGCCCTCAAGTTGTAGGGACATTCTTTAGTGGGATGTCCTGTGATTTGGCAGATATCGCAAAAAGCCTTCTTCGGACAAGAACTTTTTGTGTGGCCTGCTTCTTTGCAGTCTGTGCACCACACAGTGTCTTCCTCTGCTTTGCTCGAGCCTCCCTTGGTGGCCTTCAGTTCTTTCATCATCCTCGCCAGATCTTTTTGTAGGGCCAATACTTTCTTACTCGATTCGCCCTCACTGCTTTCTGCCTCTGATTCATCATCCGAAGACTTAGTCTTCCTGGAGGTCTTATATTCGCTCTCCAGATCCATTGCACGGTTGTACGCGTTGCTGTACGACGTGGGCGGGACAATTTTCATTTTCTTCCGAAGGGAAGCTTTTAGTCCCTCCACGAACCACCTTTTCTTGAGTTCGTCTGCCGGGGCTGACTCCATCTTCCCTATGAGTTCCTTCAGTCGCCGTCCGTAGGCACGGACAGACTCACTCTTCGTTTGCTTGGTATTGTAAATCTCCGCCAGAATCTCATTGTCGTCCCTTAACAACTGAAATTCCGTTTGGAAGGCCTTTTTCACATCATTCCATGTCGTCAGGCCTGTCTTGTCTACATCGGAGTACCAATCAATGGCTCCCTCCCTCAATGTTGCAGGGAATTGGCGGATCCATTCGTCCTGGTCGGTAACTCCATTGGCAGCCCATATAGTCTCACAGGTCCGGCAATGCCGAACAGGATCCTCCTTCGCTTGGCTTATGAACTTGGGCAGTTTCTGCTTACTCGTAGCCATGGTAGGTTGTTGCCTCCGCGAGGGATTCGGTACTCCGACACCACCTCCTCCTTGAGTATTGTGTGTAGTGTTCACTGGTGGCACTTGCTCATGCGGTAGTTGTGTGACTGGTGGGATCGTACTGTGTGGAGTCCTTGGTTCCAACGGGGGGTTCGCCTGTGCATTCGCAGTGCCTTCGGCCGTACTGTCACCTTCGACCGTACGATTCCCTTCGTGGTCTCGGTCCTCTGCACGTGGTGTACGGGTCAAATCTTCAAACCGGTCTCGCTCTTCTTGAAGTAAGACCTGTCTCAATTGTGTTTCCTCGAGTAGTTCTTCCCTACTCCGCACTCTCCGATGCTCCGGCGAAGTGAATTGTTCTCCGTCGGCCTCTGCACCTTCCGTACCACTTCCGAGGTTCCCTTCGGGCAACCCTCCGGCAAGCTGGTCCTTGGCAAGTTGCCTCAGCCTATACCAACGTTCACGTTGTTGCGCGGAGATCAAAGCCTTCTGTGCGGCTTCGCCTTCGTCATCTTGTTGCTTTTTATTTCTATCTTTATTTAAAACATTGGGCATAAATCCTTTCCTCACTTCTCTTCCCGAGTACATCTAGGCAACGGCGCCAGATGTTTACCTGCTGGGGTAAACTTAGTATTGCACAGACATCGTACGGGAAATATAAAACACAGAATATATCATAGAATAATAAATACTTTCCTTAATCATTCCAGACTGGCAAGTACATTTATATCATAATGATTATACAATCATATCCCATGTCCAACCTCCGAGAGATTATATAAAGTACCCGAAGGGCCACGACCGAAACGTCGTGACGTAACTGTCTAACCTCTCGGTCGCTAACGACCGAGAGTAACATAATACTTTACTAATATAATAACCCGTACATACAATTATCCCGACAACAATCCTCACTTAAAATGAGCGGTTCAGAGAAGCTCAAGCCTAGATTTTATGGTCCCTTCCAGATGGCCAAGAGAGTCGTTGAAGTGGCTTATGAGTTTGAATTACCAACTAGCAGCAAAGTACACACGTTTTACATGTTTCACATTTGACGAGAGCTTTGGGTCACAATGTAATTCTTTCAACAATGTTGTGGTCATTGGATGAGGGAAAGGTGATCTTGATTCCGAAAGCTATCATTGAAACTAGGGAACGAGCTCTTAGGAAGCATGTGATTCAAGAGTACTTAGTGAAGTTGAAGGACCTATCGGTGGAAGATGCAACTTGGGAAAATGAGTAGATTTTGTTACATTTGGGTCTAAAATTGGTTGGGGTCCCCAAGCAATTTTGGGGAGGGAAGACTGTAATGTCCCCTCCAAGTACATGAATTATAATGTTAATTTTAATTAAATGCTAAGACCCTCATTAGCATTTAATTAGATTAATTAATATTTCACTTATATTAATAAATTGAAAATGAAAAAAGTGAGATTATTTTGTCTTGTGTGAGGGAATTTTTATTTTAAAAAGGGCAATTAAAGAATTTGGGGTAGTTACGTAGAGGAAAGGAGTTAAACAAAGAAGAGAATTGCTCAGAAATGATAGACTAGAGATTTCAGAATTGAACTGGTATTTGCAGATGTGAGTTAGTATTTGCTTCTGGAAAAAACATAAACTTTCCAGGAGGACATTACCTTCGGGGTTGAAAGAGACTCTCAAGGTAATTTACGTTATATTTTTAGCTTTGGAAAGGATTGTCATTAAAACTAGTGATTGAAGCATATTGAATTGTAAGTTTTAAATCAGACTTGGGTGTTAATCATGAACTTCTGAATTATCATGCATGTGTTTTTTCCATTTTTAGTGAGTTAGTAGATTTCCAGGTGTAAAAATGTACTCTGTATTCTTGGGAGAAAAGAACCAAAACAAAAAGGCATCTTGTTAAGTCATTTACTTTTGGCTGGCGTCTTTAACATCATTGAGTGGAATTAATAAAGAATAGTTCTGAAGGTTTGAAGGGTTGGCATTGAACATTGTAGTCGACTACAACTTCAAAGGTAAATACTGGACGTTTCTAGCTCAATGCACATGAGAGATAGAGATTGGGCAATTCAATGTTAAGAAATTATGTTTGGGACATAAAGAGTTGTTTATCTCATCATAGTGACATGTGGGCACTTTCATCGAAAATAAACTATTGTGTTGTGTGTTGTTACAAAATGTTGGGGCTCATCCCTATTGAGTATTTCCTTCATTATATCTTAATGGTGTAATAAGGAGTCAAACACAGGCAGAGAAATATCGTTAGAAGGAATGTATCAAGATTATTGATGGCATCTCATTAAGGAAGGGTGATGTCTTTGTTTCCAATCTTGAAGCTCGAATTTGGCTAATTCAATAGTTCTAAGTCAAACCTTCATGTCTAGAGCTGTCAGACCTCACAAATGGTCTTTAGCTACTACTAGTCAATACGTAGAAGATATTACTGGATAGTGAAGCAGGAACTTATATCGTGATAGAGCAAAGGAGATACTAGGAAATGTTTTGTGGTGGCTGATAGAGAAGTGTTGTGCAATCATCAAAGACTTAGTGGCTTGACTAATGGTTGTGCCTTTCAAATCGAAATCAGGTTTTTAAAAAACTCTGAGAGTATTTGAATTAATTTTTTATTTTACATCTTCAATATGGACATGTTCCGTATTGAATAGCACTGCTGCTACTTGAATTAACAATTTGTGTTATTAACTGTAAGCTCAAAATGGTAATTGAAAAGATTGTGCTATGGAATAAAAATTCCTTCTTTGACTGTACAAATTTCATTGTGAGAAATTCTTTCAAACAGTCATAACTTGGGACCTAAGTTACTAGTTCAAATCCAGGTACTAGAGCCTGGTACGTGGATATGTGAATTTTTTTTTGGGGGTTCTGGATGCATTTGGATACGTGTGTTTGTATATATATATACATACATACATTTTATAAATTTACATATATATATACAAAAAAAATTAAAGAAATTTATAAACTTAATAAACAATATAGGAAAAGAGGAGATGACAGTGGCACATATCACAATACCTTACCAACACTAAAACCTTTATACATGAGACCTAGCTTTATTAAAATCTTTAGAAAGGTGGAGATGACAAATAGTACAAAATTACATGTACATGAAATTACCCACCTGCTCATGATCTCATCTTTCTTTTTTGTCTCAATTTTGCATCATGCAGAGAGTACTGCAATTTATTGCTTGTGTATACACAGACTAACATCTACCAAGAGCTTGGCTCTTCCAAGGTTTAGTCTTATGGACACCTGCAATCCATTTACTGAACAAGTGCAGGATTGAGCAATTGATTTAAGCCATTGGCATTACAATTAGTATAACATCCAAACGTATTATCCACACAAAAGTGTTTTTTTTAAGAACGCTTAATGGCTTGATATCAGGTATACAAATTAGACAAAAATTCAAGTGGTTAGGTACACAGGAGGGAAGCATGTGGGCCTAAATGAGGATTACTATCTTCAAATTGACTATGAAAACTATGATTAATTGACAGTCTAACAATCTTGCCTAACAGAAAAATAAATCCATGTATACAACATGTAAAATGACTGATTGTCATGATGCATAACATAATTTTTTCTATATGGCCTACTTAGTGAGTATTGATGTCTTCTAGAATATATTCATGATTATTACCGCATTCCTGAACTTGGTACTTTGGTACATTGCATAAACCAGGCAAAGGAGGTTGATCTCCTTCAAAAGTTGATCCTTGATGCTCCTGGATGCTGTCGAGGCGCTCATCTAGAGCCTATGGATGTGGAAGGAAGTGCATCCGGATGCATCCACAGGGTATTCGGGTGCATACAACTCATAGAACACATGTGTTGGCTGGAATTGAAACAAATAGCACATGTATGTGGGCTAAAAGGGGCAAAATTGGACTTGTAGAGATGGATTTGCATGTGGGGCTTTGTTTGTATGGTCAAGAATGCAAGTTGGAAATACATGGATGTGTAAATGATAATTTTGGTATTTAAAAGAGTGACCTTTTACCAAAATCGGATTCTTGAGAGATGATTACATGTAATGAAGATGACATGTTTTTACATGTAATGGGCTTGGGAGATGCAATTACATGTGTTGAAGAATGAAGGATGAATTGGCATGAATGCATGCACTTGCATCCTTGAGAGGATGACTTCAACTTTCTTCAAAAAATGAAACAACACAAGCAACAAACAAGCAAGCAAACAAAAACAAAAACAACAACATACCTCTTGCTATTGACTCAAACATAACAAACTTGACGAAATTCTTCTACATGCAAATCCGTTTTTGAGTGTTTGATGATTTTTTATGCATTGGCTAAGAGAAGATTACAATTTATTTAAACACAAAATGCAAAATACATGCATTGCACTTGAACAAATGGATAAAAATGAGCCATATTATGCAATAATGTAGGAAAACAAGTGAGAAACACAAACAAAATCAAATACATTTACTTACTTGGAGCTCAATGAGCCAAAAATGGAAGAAGTTGAAATGAACTTGTCTTTCCCAAAATCGGATTCTCCAAGTGCATTTGCATACAACAATTTAGAAGATTTTGACCAATTCCAAGCTGCAAAATGTGATCTCAAGATGCAATTACATGGGACGTTTTTGCATGTATTTGACCAAAAGAAAATTTGAAACCCTTGCAATGCGAAACGGTTTGTCAAGAACAAGCTTGTTGGGCGTTTTTAGTGAAAAAAGAACTCAAATGATGCCCTTGCATGAACCGTTTTGGGCTGAGAATGCAAAAAACGTGTTCTTGGAAGGAACATACATGCAAATGCAGGAAAATCGGACTCTAGAAGTGCATAAACATGGTTTAATTTGCAAGCAAATACCTTGTAATGAGACTCCAAGCAAAAACACAGCCTCTAGATGCTCTTACATGCAATGTTTTTGGGTGTATTTAACTTGGATGAAGACTTCCAGCCAAAATCGCACTCTAAGGATGCATATACACGTTTTATTATTGAAGGAAAATGGCTTGAGTAATATCTCCAAGTAAAAATGCAGCCTCTTGATGCAATGACATGTTTTATTTTTGTATGTATTTGACTTAGAAGAAGTCTCCCAGCCAAAACACACTCTAGAAGTGCATATACATGCCGCTTTTGCATGTAAAAGACTCCTTTGATGCAAATCAGACTCTTGGGATGTATACGCACGCTTTATTTCTATATGTTTTTGACTTAGAAGAAATCTCTCAGCCAAATCGCACTCTAGAAATGCATATACATGCCAGGTTTTTGCATGTAAAAGACTCCTTTGATGCGAATCGCACTCTTAGGAGGTGTTTGCATGAGTTGTATTTGAAAGAAAAAACCATTTACATGTAAATCGCACTCTACAAGTGCTTTGACATGAGTTTTAAAACTTGCATTTACATGTTTTTGACTTAACTTGTGCCTTTGCAAGCAAATCGCACTCTCTAGGTGCAATGACATCTTTTATTTTTCACTTCATATGCAAATCACATTCTCTAGGAGGGATTGCATATATGCAATGACATGTTTTACATCAAGTCTTAGCCAGTTTTACATGCAAATCAGATTCTTGAGATGCATTTGCATAAAAAGTAGGAGAATGAAGACATGTTGCATTGCACAACTTAAGTGATTAATTTAGCACATGTCTAATTACTTGTTGAGTCTAATATTACTAAAGGGGTCAAAAATAACAATTTACACTATATGGTTGAATATATAATGTGTAAACATTATTTCATAAAGCAATATTTAACTTATTATGTTTATTTAAAACATAAAGTAAAACTCAACATTAAATTAGAACTATATAGTGATAAAGTCACTTAAGTGAACAATTTAAAAGCAACTCAACATTAATATAAAGTGTACTATAATCACTTAAGTGATAAATTTAAGTGATAAAGTAATTTAAAAACATAACATAAAATGAATTTATGTTATATTTTTCAAAAAGTGCAACTCAACTATAGAAAATAACATCTATTTTTTAACTATGTAGTTGAGCTTGGAGAGTCCACTTTTTGGGCACTTAAATGGTCATATCTTTTGACTGATAAGTCTGACTAAGCCCTAAGATAGATCAAATCGAAGGGAAAACCGAAAGCAAGAGATTGGACGAAACAAAAAGACTAAAAACAACTAAAAGCATACTTGAAAACACAAAAAAGGATGCTAAAGGATTCAAAAATCAAGTATAGGAAGACAGATTGAAAAAACAAAAAAGACTTGATGAAAGCTTTCAGCAAAAGGATTTGCTAAACGTATTGAGATCAATTGATTGATCAATATTGGCTAATTAAATAGCGAATTAACATAGAGAAATGCAAAACTAAGTTCAAAAGTTTCTTACTGTTATCTACATTTTGTGGTGACAAAATGCAGGACAACATGCAGGTCCCTACATGTTCAGTTTTGAGTTTTGGTAGACCAGTGACCATTTTCTCTAAAGAGGGTAAACCACGGAAGTGGAAATGCCCTAGTCTCCTATGCCAAATTTCATTTTCATTTGTTGACTCATGAATTAGGGCTTGAGAAGGAGAAGTACATAGTTTATAAAGACATCCTTGTCTTATACCAATAGTGTGAACATTTTTAATGTTAGAGTTCTTGGGCCAAGCTTGTACATTTCCTTCCATAAATGTGATCTTGTATCCTTTGTCTTCAAGAGCTGAAATAGAGACTAAGTTTTTTTTGATCCCAGGTACAAATAGTATACCTGTGAGTTGGAGTGAGATACTAGATTTGAGATGAATAGTACAGGACACAATTCCTTTTACTGGATAGTTTGTATCATCTCCAATAGTTACTTCTTCATCAGAAGTTTCCTCAATGGAATCTAGGTGTTCTCTGAATCCTGTTATATGCTTGGACGCTCCACTATCTATCACCCAAGTGTTCATGTTGTTTGTAACTTGAGTAGATAGGGTAGAGTAAAATACAAGTTTCTCTGAATTTATTTCCATATTTCTAACCTCAACAAAGGAAGCTTGGGATTTTGTTCTATCAGGGCCCTTCATCGCAAGATGATCATAGTTATTACATCTACAACATTGTACTTTAGATAGGTCTCTCGTTTTCTTGGATGATTGTTTCCCATTAGTGTTCTTACCCCTTTTTCTTTTGTTATTAAACTTCTTTCCTCTTGTGTGAGTTTGAATGTGTAGGATTTAATTTTTATCTTTTGGAGCATTTGCACCGATCCCTTTGGATATCAACCTTGACTCTTCTTGAATGCAGTTTGTTTTCAATCTTTCAAATCTGGGGAGTTTAGGTCGGGCACTGATGCCTTGAATAAATGATTCCCAAGAGATAGGTAGTCTGTTTAGAGCTATCATTGATAATTCCTTACTATCATAATCATGACCAATTGCAAAGAGTTGATTTCTCAAATCAGTTATTCTCATAAATTATGAGGTGATAGTCTCTCCTTGGTTCATCTTCATTTGACTGAGTTGAGTTTTGAGAGTAACGACCCTACTAGAGTTGTTTATCTCGAACATTTCTTCAAGTTCTTTGAACATGACATATGTTGAATCTAATCTGATAATTCTAGGCACTAGATGATCCTTCACTCCATCTACGAGCAACTTCATTGCTTTCGTATTTTTCCTTTGCCATTGAATCTTTTCATCTTTCTCATTTTGTTCAGGTTCCTTCTCTTTCACCACTGTGATTAATTCATTCTCTTTCAATGTTAGTAGCATCCAAAATTTCCAAGCCACAAAATTAGAGGTGCCTTCAAGTCTGTCCTCAAGTCTAACTCTGTTCACCATTTTGATGAATCTAATAATTTTTATCACAAAATATATATTTAGATAGATTTAATATAAAAGTCTGATCTTGATCTTTTATTTCACACCTGCTTTGATACCATGTTAAGGATCCTAGATCAGAGGTGATATATTAATTATTCTTTATATAAGAATGTATATCAGAATTTATATTATGCTGTATATGACTCTGCACTTAGAAGATCACTGCTATTTATTTATGTCTTCAAATGCAGATTCACTGAGTATACCTACCAATAAGAGAACATGTCTCTACATGAGACATGTTCTATTCTTTAGTCACTGCTGAAAATACCGTTTCATAACACAAGATGTATTGGCGCTAATATACAATGTTTATTGCAGAACAGAGATTGGAATATGTCCCGGTTACGATACGTAATACGTATTGTAGCACATATAGTAATATGTGTTACGATACATATTATGTATCGTAACACATAACATTATGTGTCACGATACCACAACTCTATCTACATTATGCCGCACGATATAAGCATCGTGAAAACCTTAATGATGTATCGGTCAATTAATAAATAATAATTTATATATATATATATATATAATTATATATATAATCAAATATATATATATATATATATATTAGATGCACACTATTATGTTTCCAATTAGATAATTTACTCCTTGAGTAAATCCATCTGACTGAAGCTATACATTAACAGTAATGGGCCGTGTAACATTCTCTACCAATTTCTTGACCAATAATTTGCAAATCGCACAAGTTTGACTACATGGACATTCTGTCAAACAAATAACATGAAAGTTGGTCTGATTATATTTTGCAATTTTGCTTGAGGAATATAAACAATAATCATCATAGCATGTATTTCATAGTGAAATACCCCAGCATAGAAGGAAAACAATACTTTGCAATTGTTTAAGATTGTTTTCAGAATTAGCAGGAAAGAATACTCTGCAGATCCAATTTTTTATCTCAGAACAAGCATGAACTTAGATAACTCATGTCATACTTATTGAATTCCGATTGAGGAGATCAATGGTTCCAAAGATCATAGACAGATTATCTTTATTCAATCAGACACAACCGGACATTCGGTTTTAACAATAGTCCATACTGGCTATTCCTACCAATGCCATTTCCACTGGCTCTTGCTGATATAGACAGCCTGAATATAGATGTGTGCCATGATGTTGCTTATCTGGTTGTTGACATGTGGCTGCTATTGCCAGACACGCATCAGGATATCCTTGCAGTGGCATAGGAGAGTCAACTTTCCAAACCGCTTGATATATTCCCTTCAAGGCTTTTTTCCCTCTCTTGCAACTTGACTTCTACCACACACTGTATTGCTGGTCACCATGAAATGGGTTGATAACTGTTTAAGGGCTTGCATTTAAAGGTGCAAGCCTTATAACCTGTGCGCCCCTCAAAGCTCTTATGCTCTCTGGAGTTTTTTGTTCCAGAAGACATTGAATTCACTATTGCGATTCCTATCTCAAAACAATGCTTATCATTAGTGTGCTAGAGACATTGCCTTCAGCCCGACTAGCAATCTCCCGGTTTGGCATTCAGGGAGTTATGCCTTGCGCTGGTCAGTTATGTTGGCAGATTTCATCCCACCAATGATGCGCCTCTTACGTTGACATTTGAGAATACAATTGCATTTGTTATGCACAGAAAAAACTAAATTCTTTGATGCATTCCTCTTGAATTGAGCCCAAATTAATACTAAATACAGATTGACCAAGCAAATCCAACTCAGGGTGGTTTAGAGGAAGTTGGCCCAAGAATATTATAAAAATTTCTTTAATAAATTATTTAAAGATATCACCGAAGATCGGACTCAACTTAATTTATTAATAATTTTATTTATTAATAGTTTATTTGTTTATTTAATTAAAAATGTTTGGCAAATAAGCTGGTTGGAATCAGGGACATCATAGCCCTCCTGTCCTGGAAATTGCTTGTCCTCAAACAGTCCAGATCTGCATGCCAAAACCGAATTCCAAGATCCCATTTCAACCTCAAAATCACTGCTCTGCTATTCTGTTGTGCTACTAAGTACTTGAACTACGTCAGTGATTCTGGAATAAAGAATTGTAAATGTTTCTGGGCCCACCTCCATGTAATTGGAGTGCATAATTATGGGGCTTTCTAGATAAACCTGCATTTTTCCTTCATGCCCCTCAATCTCAAATAAACTAGTTATCGCAACATTACAGCTAATATTTTGCATTGTATCGCATGAATTTTCATACACTGAGGATCCTCATTATAAAATGCAATTATGTCCATACCTAATGTTTGGGTTGGTGCTACCTGGGCATTACTCCTTTTTGTTATTGAGGAATCCTGTTTGACATCTTGAGGCTCCGATCTTCCTTTTTGCTCTGCTATCATTTCTTCTTTGAACTCGTCTGTGCTCCTGTACTCTTCATTATTTCAGGTTCCACTTTTGCTGCTGCTAAATTTTTCTCTTCTGTTCTCCTTCATCTTATGTTGTCATAAGGTCCCTTTCTCTTGGGTTTTATCCAAACCAGATATCCCAAATAATCGTTGAAGGGAAATTCGGATTTAATTTGATTAGGCCGTTTGAATATTCTTCAAATGTGTACCTTTTCTGATCCAGTCATTCCATTTGAAATTCTGCTCATATATTCTTCTCTTTCCCATTTGTTTGAAGCTCAAAATATTTAGTAAATGTCAGGTCTTGACAGATGGCTGGCCCCAAGTTCATATATTTGACATGACACTTGGCCACTTCTTTAGCAGTTACTTATGGTTTTCGTAATGGTATCAAACCCATAGCATTGTTTTTCATGAAGCTGCAAAACTACTCACAGGACGACAGGATGGTGGCTCTGATACCACTGAAATATCCTATCGTAGAAGGAATGGAATCTTTGCAATTGTTTTATTTTGTTTTCAGAATAAGCAGGAAAGAATACTTTGCAGATCCAAATTATTATCTCAGAACAAGCATGAACTCCGATAACTCATATCATACTTATTGAATTCTGATAAAGGAGATTAATGGTACCAAAGATCATAGACAGTTCATCTTTATTCAATTAGACACAACCAGACATTCGTTTTTAACAAGAGTCCATAATGGGTATTCCTCCCGATGTACTGTTCATAGGGGCTTGCTGATAGAAACAGCATGATTATAAATGTGTGCCTTGTCATTGCTTATCTGGTTGTTGTCTTGTTGCTGCTGTCGCTAAACACACAGAAGGAATATCCTTGCAGTGGCTAGGAGAGTCAGCTTTCCGAACTGCATAATGCATTCCTTTCAAGTTTGTGCCCTCACTTGTAACTTGACTTCAACCACACACTGTATTGCTGGCCACCATGAAACGGGTCAATAACTACTTAAGGGCTTGCATTTAGAGGCACAAACCTCATCACTTGATATGCCCTTCAATGTTCTGATGCTCTCTGGATTTTTTTCATCCCTGAAGTCACTGAATTTTCTAGTGCAATTCTTATCTGAAAATATATGCCTGTCGGTAGTGTGCTAGAGACGCAGCCTTCAGCCCGACTAGTAGCCTCTTGGTTTGGCATTCAAGGAGTTATGCCTTGCGCTGGTCAATTAGGTTGGTGGGGATTCCATCCCCCCAACGATGCACTTCTCTGATTGACGTCTGAGTAGACAATTGCATTCGTTTTGTTATCCTTAGGTTTTAGCTTGGCAAAAATCGTAGGATAACCCTACAAAAGTTTCCTGTTTTGTAGTTTGTGCCCTCTAGACACACATTTCAAGGTCATCATTATCTGGGAGTAAGAAAATTTTCCACCCTTTTAAGTTCGGGATTTCTCCCTAACATTACAAGTCATACCATCGCATTGCTCACATGCAATTGGGTTTTGAAAACCCACTTACATGTTGCACCATCTTTGCATTGATAGATGCAATTGGGTTTCTTTTTATGTGCACCAACATATCTTTTGCATTTTTATATGCAATCGGGTTTTTGAATCCCGATTACAAGGTCTGCCCTAGATAGATATCTCATGTGCAAACGGGGTTTGAAACCTCGATTGCAAGTCTTTCCCACTGCAAGTCACAATGTTGTTCAGGTTGTAAGACCCAAACAACAAGTCATACATTTGCAAGGTTGAATCACTTGCATATCTTTTGCATTTTTATATGCAATCAGGTTTTTGAATCCCGATTACAAGTTTTCCCCTAGATAGACATCTCACGTGCAAACGGGGTTTGAAACCTCAATTGCAAGTCTTTCCCACTGCAAGTCACAATGTTGTTCAGGTTTTAAAACCCAAACAACAAGTCATACATTGCAAGGTTGAAAACCTGATTGCAAGGTCAAAGCATTACACCCAACACTTGCAATTGGGATTTGAAAGTTTGATTGCAATTAGCTTGCAAGTCCCACAAAATACATCACTTGCAATTGGGTTTTAGAAATCTGATTGCAAGGTGGAAATCATCCCAATTACTTGCAGTCAGTTTTTTGAAACTCGATTGTAAGCTACGTTGCTGGTTTGGGTTCGGGGACGGATTCGGGTATGAGAATCCGGTTCGCGGATTCGTGAAAAAGAAAACTCCAATTATGATTTGTGTGTATATATATATATGCATTATATATACAAAAAAATAAGAGAAATATACATAATTCTAAAACTAAAGCATTTCATAGTATGAATCTATGATGCTTGATCATTGATCAATGCCAGATGTCAAAGATAAACATTAGAAATTTAAATAGTATACTTGATCATTGATCTATGTTCGCGATTCTAAAGAAAATCAGTACATTGAATTACTGAATTACAAAATGAAAATTCAAAATATAGTTCATTAAAGTTTGAAACATGATTCAATGTTCATCAATAATAAAAGAAAAATAATTAAAAAAACTTTTTTTAAGTGGTTTGGACCCACTTTTTAAATTCCCTGGCCGCGAGTCCTTGGGGATTTGCCTGGGATCCTCGAGGGTCCACGCTGGATCCCCTCGAGTATTTGCTGGATCCGGGCAAGGTCCTGATCTGGACTTGTGGGTCCAGATCCGGACCCTGTCTGGATCTAGCACGGACCGATCCGTGGATCCGGACCTGGACCTAGACCCGGTTTGAGGGTCCAGAGTTCGAATCCGGTAAGGTAGATTGCAAGCCATGCTTTGCACATATGCAGTCAGGTTTCTAAAACCCGATTGCATGCTTTGTCCCACTGCGTACACCTACAATTAGGGAAACTTTTCCTTTGCTAACATGTTATCAGGTTTCTAAGATCTGATCACATGCAAGTTCATGCACTCCTATAGTTGCAAATCAGCTTTTGAAACCCAATGTGCACGATCTTTCCTTTTGCATTTGTAATTCTGGTTTTGAAACCCGAATTGCAACTTCTCCAAGACTTAGTCAATTTTGACCCTTCCTTTGCATTTTTAGGTTTTTTCTCCAACGTCACGTGGTTTTTGTCAAAATCTTGTCCAACTTTGGGAATCTTCCAAAACCATTGTCGCACGTCTATTATGGATGCTATCATCCACATACTGGGACTTAAAGACTCCAAAGCACAGGCTACGAAGTGAAGTCACGAAGAATCCATTGGCGAAGAGTGTTGGCAACAAGTCGTGTCTTCGGACACTTTGTTCATTTTCAGCGATACATTATGTAATTTAATTTTGTTGTGACAGGTTATATGTAAAATGAAAAATTGTAATTAAATGCGATCATAGTACAAGTCAAAGTAAAATAGGTTTGTACTATGGAATAAGTCAAAGTTAATTGTATCTCTCCCTCCTTTTGTTCATAACCTCTCCTTTATAAATATGAGAGTGCTCATTGTAAATGTTCATTGTTTGGCAATGCAACAAGATTTTGCTAGTTTGGGAAGTGCTCTAAAATTTCAATTTTAGATGTAAATCAAATTGCAATAAAAAAAAGAGGCAAATTGCTTTCAATCTTTGTGTTGGAACAAGTTGTTATGTGATGACGTTATCAAGAGTTGATTGTGACTATTGTGGTGTTAATTAAAAGGGATTTAAACCCAATCTTGTTGTCTTTGAGCTACTTATTGAGTTTGGAACTAGTGTTCAAACTAAGAGATAACTTGTAGTCTTTGTGCTGCTTTTATCTTCTACGTTTGTGTATTGAAAGTGTAGTATATGTTGGAGTCTTTGAGTTGCAAGTATATTTCATCTTTGTTCGCGAATCTTTTTAAGAAGTCACACAACCTTTGAGCTTTCGTGAGCTTCTTGGTTACTAACTCTACTAGATTTTACTTGAAATATTGTTGTAAAGGAGGATCATCTATTCTGAAAGAAGAGAATATGATGAAGGAAAGAACACCTATTCTGAAAAAAGAGAATATAGTGAAGGTAACATCCTATTGTTACTTTAGTATAAATAATCTTAGTTAAGTGTTGATTTCAGTAGCAATAAATAGAGGGAGCCTCCCCTTACAATGAGGAGAGACTGTGTCTCACATACTGTTATTGAAATTACTATTTTATAGTTGGTTGAATCAAGTTGGTTGCAAAATATTTGCCCAACATGTTTAATTCACTAAACAAACTAAACTCTATGGTATCTTCCTCTTGAATCAATCCCGTATTAGTACTAACTCAATACAGGTTGACCAAGACACGAACTGACTCAAGGTGGTTTAGATGAAGTTGGCCCAAGAATATTATAAAAATTTATTTAATTAATTTTTTAAAGATATCAGCCAAGGTCGGACTCAAATTAATTGATTAATAAATTTATTTATAAATAATTTAATTAAAAATGGTTGGCAAACAAGCTGGCCTCAAATCGGGACATCACACATAGGCTGAAATGTTGATATGTACTTTCAACCATAGAGTTATTGCATAATTATTAGGCATTGATATTTCTTTTTTTTAATGTTATACTGCTGATACAAGTTTATGTACTCAGAAATTGTTTACAGCAGATTATCCTTTGACAAATTAACAATGTATACAATTCAAAAGTTCTTACCTATGTAGTCAGCATTCATCTTTATCTTTAATAAATTAATTCCCTTGCATGAAGGCTGCAATACACTTGGGACAGCCTCCTAATTTCTCAGGGCTGTATTTGGATATTCAAATTTCAAACAGCCCCCTTAAAGTGGCTTAAACCTAATACCATATGGATAAACTAGCTCTGCCTTTTCCCTTGTCCATTCGATACTTGTGCAGACTTTCTTTTTCTGTAATGAGGCCAACTGGCTCTCAATAATAATCTTAGATTAGAGTGACTGTTTGAATGAACAGTTCACAGCCAAGAGGAAGATACACAGTCTTGTATTATTGACGCTAGCCCTTATTCGCTTATCTTCCTTGTTCATGGACCCTCAAACAATCAACACGACTATTAAATGCTGGTTCGCAGCCCAAAGAACTCAACACAACCCTGAATGCCCTGAATGCAGCATACTGTGATTGAATCGCAGCCACCATACAATACTATTCTCCAAGCATTCACAGTGTCTCCTAGTACTACTGTAACCTCCCAGCAATGTAAAAGAAACACTGAAATTTAAATCTGCAATCACCAAAAATAAATCGCAGCTCCCAGCTGTAATCGTTCAGACTTCACTCTTCAACTCTTCAATAACACATGCTGCCGCATACATTTAATTTGCAGCCATACTGGAATAAGATTGCTGCTGTAACATATAAATTAATCACCATTTGAATACAATTAGAGCCTCCGTCTTGAAGCTCTCTTAGAAGATCAAATTTAGAAGTTATTTCACTTCCTCAAATGATTCCACAATTGAAGAATCTCAGCTCTCCAATGGCTGAAGACGAAACCCTGGTTTCTTCTTCTCATAAACTTCGCCAATTATCAAAAGACATATTCAACATCAATGAAAAAGAACTCATGTGAGTCTTTTATAACTTTTGTGAGAGACTCACACATTTTTCTAGCCAATGTGGGATAAATATACTTTTCCTTTTAAAAATTCATTTACTCCAATACTTTTAAATAAATACCTTGGCTTAGGTTTCCATGAATTAATTAAATAAATGGCCCCTTCCCATGATGACTTAACCCTCAACTTAAGTGAAATTATAACTTTATAATAAGCCATTTAATGATTTAATAATAATTTGGCCACCAAAATAATAATAACTCCCAAAATACTTATCCTTTTAATATGCCGTCTGAAACAAGAGTCACACCTATTATTTCCCCATGTGACCAAATGCACTTTCCAAAAATAGAAAGGGTCCTTCTTTGAACAACATCAGGCTTACTATAAATAGTAAACGTGGCAAAAACTATAGCAAATGAAGTCCGAATGATGCCAAATGAAAGCCAAACCAAAGCATACTGAATCTTGAAGTAGATGCCCACTGAAAGAGACCCTCTATCCATACTCATTAGCCCATGAGGGTTACATGATAGGCTAATCCCAAGAGCCTGAAAAAAACGGGGACATTACAGACCTGTTCAGCACCATCTATGCCTTATCTAAAATTTTTGAGTCTTTTGTGGAAAGGTGTGATAGCCTAAGAGCATGATGGCCTTCAATATGGTGAGCTGGAACAGAAGAGTTCATGGATACCTTCGAATGCCACAATTTCTTCTTTTGTTCTCAATTGCCTTGTCTTTGGAGAGAGCAGTGACAAGTTTGATGAGACTTTTTCAGGGGCTGTTAAAAATCAATTCTTCCCTTTGTAGCTGGCTCAAATCATACCTTGTTGACCTTAGTCAACCTCAAAATGCCACAGTTTACTCCTCAAAGGCTCTTAAAACTTCAATTGCCCCTTCCTTTTTAAATATAAACTAATGGCAGGACTTTTCTGTCATACAGGTTGTGACTTCTTTCATACAAGCTGCGCAGCCATTTTTGTCTCCTTAGTGATTCTTCCAATTCTTGTTGCTGCCTTATTTTGCGAATGATAAATGGAACGGCATAGATTAGGTAGACAGGGTATGGCTGTGTTATATTGTTCAGCTGATAATAATTTGATTGCCAGTCATACTGTAAACACATTCACCGATATTCCCTGTTTCTCTTCATTGTTAGCATATGCCAACAAAAAAATTATTATTTGGTGGCAAATATCACTTAATTTTACCTGGAAACTGATGCTTGTAACTGTGAACAAGTTCCTTTGTTCTACAATTATCTGACCAGACTCCTCAATATCATAATCAAAAGTTAAAAGGCGCAAGTGTTCAGCAGAACAGTGAACTCCCCCACCAATCCCCTTTATCAGCCAGACAAGTTTTCATACACAAAGTTGATGGCCAAAAGTGTTTTCGTCCTTCGACTAAAGAATAAACCAGTTTCAATCTCCCAGAAACGAAGGGTTTCATAAAATAATTAGAATGCCAAATGACTCCCTTCAGATTCCTTTTATTATCTTTTCTGGAACTTTTGGAAAGAATATGAAATTCATTTTTGATAATAAGCTTCCGGCAGGTACATTTTACAAAGTGGCCTTTTTATAAATCTCCTGTTCACATAATATGAAGTCAATTATTAAAATATCCTAGGATCGAGATTTAATTAATTAAATATGAATAATCCCGTGAAGCTTAGAGTTAGGACTATATGAATTTTAAATAATTAATTAATTATTTTTACGACCTTTCTAAATGATTAAATTAGTCATCTTTTAATTTATTTATCTTTCAACAACTTAATTTTAATCATTTAAGTATTATCTAAGGTCAAATATAGGGGAAATCACAAGCTATTTCTGACATTAACCAGCTTGTTTGTTGCTTGATACAGGGCATATGGTTATTCAAGTGAAGATGTTCAGATGGTCATCGAGAACATGGCTTCTCAAGGGAAGGAGCCAACATTTTGTATGGGAGATGACATTCCACTAGCTGTGCTGTCTCAAAAGTCACATATGCTTTATGACTACTTCAAGCAACGTTTTGCACAGGTGGACTTTCTGGCATCAGTAATCTCTAGACTTTGTATTTCTGTTGAAGAAATTTTGTTCCTTAAGATTGTTTTAGTAAACTCATGGAAAGATGTAAAAGTTAACAAAATACATTGAGTGCAACCTGGTCTTTTTCATACAACAAGAAATTCATTTGTCTTCCATTCATTTTATACATGGGTTGCTGGTGCTTTTTTCACTTGACTATGGAGAATGAAGTAAGCTATAGCTTCTGCTCTTGCAATGTCTGATATATTGGATGCTAGAGTTGTATCATATTCTAGTCTTACACATTATATAAATTGGTATAGGCTTCTTTGTCAATCCTATTCCTACAACAGTTGTCGCATGGGTCATTGCAAGCTTTGTATGGATTGGAATTATTTTATTCTTGGTGTTACCATACAATTTTGGCACATTATTTTGATCTAATAGTCTTTCTTAAAAAGTGCCTTTCAGCCATAGGATAAGGGTACCTGATATATAGTGAGAGGAAATTCCTTGATTTCAAGCTGCAGTTTTTCCTTATAGAGCTTTCAAATGATTCACATTTTTGTTCCCAGCACTTCGGAAAAGATTAATAAGTTCTATTGTTGATTGTTTTGATGATACTTAATGCCCTCATTGATAATTTTTTCTTAAATTGTTAGCAGTCACGTGTCTTTAGAAAGTGTAATGAAATTGAAATTAGTCTATGTCTGGAGCTTTCCAGTTGTATAATGGTATAAGTTTTCTGAAATTTTTAATTGATGGATGTCTCTAAAATATTACACATCTGCATAGACCACTAATTTATTCTTAATTACAATAGATAACATTTTTGCAGAGATGTGTTATGAAGAACTGATATTTTTTTATTTCTTTTGGAGAAAAACCATTTTTTGAGAATTTCAATTGGAAATTTGTATGAATTTACTAATTGATTAAACCCACCAAAAATCTTTCTCTCATGGGTTTGTGATACTGATTCTTATGTACTCTTACATGAACAATACTTATATCTCCCGTGTAAGGCCAGCCAATTGAGAAGTGTATTTTGCATTCTTGTGAGTTTCAAGCACTTCCTCAAATCAACTAGGTGAGATTTGATAGGTACTTCATAAGTGGAATGTGGCCTGCATGATAATATGGCTCTTGACACTTATTGCATCTGTCTTGGTATACCATTTCTCCAGTCCATGTTCTTCAGTCTGTTATTTATTTTGGTCTCTCTAAAGGTGTGGTTAGATTTCAACTATCCAGGTTTTATTAAATGAAGTTCTTTTCATTAGAAATTAACCCAAGCCAAAATTGTAGTCATCTGCTAGGTGGTTAATATGAAGAAGATTTAACTTGATGCAAAACTTTTAATGTGATTAAATTTTTAGAACTGTAATGTCAATAATTGCACATGATGAACATAAAACTTTCATTTTGAAGGTAGTAGAGGCTTGTAATGTCATACATTCTGTTGTATAGCTGCTCTTTCATGTGTAGGAGATTGAATTGTACTTTAATTCTTACACATAGTGTTGCAGGTTACAAATCCTGCGATTGATCCTCTGAGAGAGGGTTTGGTTATGTCTCTTGAGGTTAATCTTGGGAAACGAGAAAATATTTTGGAAGTTGGACCACAGAATGCTGCCCAGGTTTGTATATGACATTTTTATTTATTTGTTTATTTTGTGTTACTTAATATAATATAACCAGTGTTTTATTAGGTGCAGGTAAAACTTCATAGACATTCCAATATTATAATATAAAATGTTTAAGGCTGATTATATTTTCAATTGATTTCAACTTGTCGTGAAATGTGTGGTCTGCAAAGGTAACTTTGTCAAGCCCTTTGTTGAATGAGGGAGAGCTCGATTCATTGAAGAAAGATTTGTACTTGAAGCCCTGCATGTTACCAATATTTTTTGATATCAGCAAAGGTCTTGATGGATCACTGCAAAAGGCAATCAACAGACTTTGTGAAGCTGCAGATGAGGCTGTTCGTGGTGGTTCACAAATTTTAATCCTCAGTGATCGTGCTGATAGATTGGTAATATGAGTTTTAAAGAAAAAATTCTGTAAATGTTGCTTTTAAATTTTAATGTATCCTTTCTGCATGGTGTGCTTCTGTGCAGACACTATTGTGTTGATTAATAAGATCTGTTGCTGTCTATCTAGCGTACTTTTTCCATGTTGAGCCATTATGAATAATTCTCTTTTGGGTGGATGAACTTGCATTTGATGTGATATGTGCCAGTTGTATTTGTATTTAATGATGCTGATAACTTATGACATACTATAGACCAGTTATACTTTATATAACTTATGCTATCTAGTTCCATCTTCTAAAGTAGAAATTCATTATTATTGTTTGAATTGTTGTAATGTCAGACAAGATTTCCCCTCCCCAATGATACAGCGAGTTTCATGTGTCTTAGACCAATGGTAATGTGGTCCTTTCTAATTATTTGCAACAATTTAGGGTTAGGGTTACATCTTACCAAGTAAATATTCCTTTAATTATTGTGATCCTAGATTTGAATCCTGCAATCATAACATAAACAAAATATACAAATATATATCTATTCAATGATTAGGGTTAGATGATGTCAAATCATAATCATATACTATCAATAACATTATGCAAGCATATTAAAGATTGAAGGAAGAAATACAATAGGTCTGCCCGAGGCCCTTTCTACACTAAGCCCAAGAGTGGATGTCTGCCAGAGCCCTCCTCTTTGCTTGCTTGGTGGTTTTCTTGTACCTGGTTTCCCTATCAATATCTCATCCTCCCAAAGACACATGCCACCTTGCAGAGTTGAGCAGAGGTTTCTTGGTCCTAGACTCCTATGTAAGTGCCTTTTCAGCCTCCTACGCGATGTAAGTGCCCTCTTGGTCTCCTTACATGACCCTTTTTACTCTCTTACACATCATACCCTTCCTACTAGATTGCTTTCAGACAATCAAGCACATTCAATATTTTACCATGAGCATTCATTTTAGTATCATTTATTATTCATATGCACATGGATATAATTATACCACAATTACTTGTAAGAAGGAAAGATGGTTAAGATAACCGATCTGATATAATATCAGTCTGCTGATCTGAAAATAATCTTTTGGATGTAAATGCTGATCAATCCCTATGAATCGATCCTAGTCCTCTTGTGTGCTCTTCATGCTGATTACTTAGATAATCCTTGATGATTAAATGCTGATGCAATGGACAGCTGTAAGTATTTAATTGCTGTGATAATTTGATTGTCTTGCTAGGTTCTTTGATTGCTTATTTCTTTTCCTTGATCAGTGCTGATTATAGATAATGATTGCTAATCCCTTTCAATTCTCTTCCAGTTCATATTTTTTAAAAATCTGCCAGGGTCTGTTAGCTCAAATTCCCTTCAGATTCTCTTATAATCTTGATTTAAGTTCACTCCTCAGTCTTCTTTTTCATTGCCTGAATATCTTCTTCTTGACATCTGCTTAATCCTTTGTTTATGTCTTACTTGCTGTTCTGATATTATTGCTTCGATCTATGTCTGAATATATTCTTTTCCCATGTCTGACCTGCTGTTCCTGAGGTTGTCGCTCTGCTCCATGTCTGAATATATTCTTTTCTTTCTATTCCTTCTCCCTTCTCTCCTTCCAGTTACCTCCATATATATTCCTCAATCATTTATGAAGGGAGACGTCCCTTGTAGACAGCCAACTCTCCACAAATGGACACAATCTTTCACGAACACTGCCTTATTAACTTTTAGTTATTCTGATTAATTGGTAGTCAAATAATAATCACTGTTTCTTTATCATGAGGTATGCCATCCTAATGTTCATTTCTAATGTAGTCGGTCGACAAATAAATATGTCTTAAATCCCCCAACCGAGTTGGCCCTAGCCTAGTGGCTTTAAAGGCAAAGATCTGAATCTTGAAGACTGTCGTTTATTTCTACCAGTGCTGTGCTACTGACAGAGGACATGAAATGGTTGTAGGTGAAGACAAGATGATTAGTAAAAGACCTAACTAGACAACAGTTGGTAACTCCAAAGACCTGGTATGCCTCCTAGGCACAACTATTTTTCTTGAAATATTTGAGACCTTTATATGACATTTTCACCAGAGTAAGCTCCTGTAATTCTAAATCTGATTCTTCTGGTAGATGTAATTTTGATAGCATACCAATGATGTGTGTTCCTTTTTTGTTGTTGTGAAATGACAAGAGAGGGATCTGATCATAAAGCCAAATCCCACTTTCAGCGGATGTCATAGCAAGTGATGTTGTTTTGTGGAAAACATAGTAGCATAGATAATGATTGTAATAAAATAATTGACGAATCTGAGAAACCAAAGTAAATAAGTAGATATATGATTACCACTTACAGGTATAAACTCCAAAAATTGTGATATTAAAATAGATATTACTTAAGTACTCCAAATAGATATTAAAATTGATCTTTAGTTTGTAGACCTTCTCAAGAACTTGCAAACACTTTTTAAAGACCAATTACAACTCTTCTATTGTTTACCAGAACTATGCTACAAATCAGACATGAATATGACCATAAAATTTTTCACTAAGACTCCCAAATATTGAATAAGAAGACTCAATTGACTCCATACCTCCTTTATTTGAACATAAACATGTAATCTATAGAACCTCAAGCCATGTGGAGGTTAAAATAATCATTGATAAGAAATAAGAAGCCATAAAAACTAAATTCTGGAACAAGAAAAGACACTGTTACCTATAATGAAAATACTGCTTCTGCTAGGCTAATAATTACAAATTTGCTAGTGGTTTAGAAATTTACATGGCAAGTTGACATTCTGTGTCTCCGCAAACTGATAAATTTTCCATAGAGCTAAAGGAATTCGTCTTTCATTGCTTTCTCATCAACTGAAGTCTGCACACCAAATTTCCCATTATATCTTGCACATAATTCAACATCAAAGAAACCATCTAGTCTCCAGAATCATGACAGAGTACACAAGTCGACTAGTATTTGGATCAGTTACTCATATTGTTTACATAAATGATAAATTGCAACTTTTTTTCCCCTTCTTTTTCATAATTAATTTTTCAAATATTAACTTATTCACTATGTAGCCATTGTCCTCCCATCCCCAAAATCCAAAAAATATTTTACTGTCCCTAGACCTGTCTCCTCATCCCTGCCTGCTGTCCCCTTCCCTGAATCTCAAAGAAACACTTTATTTAAATGGATGCATTTCTTAGCTGTCTATTTAGCTGAAATTACATGTAGACTAAACTTTTTACTTTGCAGTGTTGTTTTTATCATTTTTTTCATCTGTAGAATTGTTCCATCCTTGCAAATTTTTTGAAACACAAATTATTTTAGTCTTTTTCTCTTTTTTTTGGCTCATTTGAAAATTTAGGTTTCTGCAATCACCAATATTAAAAGAGAGATTTATAGGAAATTTCTGTTGAAAGTGGATCCATTATTCGAGCCAACTTGGTGGTCCATCTCAAGATGAATGATAAGATTGCAATTAGCCACTCTTTATATAGATAATTCCAAGTGCATCATGAGATTATTGAAACTTACAAGAATTAAATTAATGTATCAAATTTTTTGATATATACAGTTGCATTAATTGTTGTTCAAACAACGTTTAGTATCACTGGCCTCAGATTGTTGATAGCAGATTTCTGTGAAATCAAGTTAGTTTTGTATGACATTATCTTGTCTTGCTTAAGTTTTAGTTTTTTTATAGCTGGACTACTCACAGAGTACTTGGCGAGTTTTTAAAAACTTGTGAGTTTTTTTTGGTTGCCGAGTTTTTGGTCATTGTGTTATTCTCACATCTAACACCTTGTATAGATTGCCATTGCTACCCTTCTAACCTGGTGGAGTCTCCACTCCCAACACCCCACTAGTTACTTGGACCTCTTGTCATATAAAAAATTTGATTACAATGAAGGAGTCTAGGAGTGGAGACCAAAATTGAGAAGTTCGACAACTTATTTTATCACTATCATTATATCGTTGATCAATGATGTAATTTTTATAATATTGGCATCCAAGATTCAGATGTGATTATTAGAAATTTAGAACCTCTCCCAAAGTTTTAACTAGACCAGGGAAGAGGGAGATGTAAAATGTTGTAATATGCAATTTATGAATTATGCTGAATTGTGATGATGTTCAAAGGCAATGTTCATCTATTCATAATAGTTGTTAGCTAACTATTATATTAGGATTCCACATGAGGATGCAATTTGTACTCAATTTACATTCAAATCAATCAAATTTAATAGAAAACACTTTTGTACTCATTTATGGAACTATTGCGTACATCTTGCCATTGAATTTTGAAAAAAAAAGGGGTTCTAATGAAATTTGAGCAATTATTTGAGTTGCTGAGTTTTTGCCGAATTTTGCGGGGTTGTATTTTTTGGGCTTGCTGAGTTTTTTCCGAGTCCATGTTTCCAACTATGATTTGTAGCATTACTGGTCAATTACTTGATCATTATAATATATGCTTAACAGATATATAGATACATTTGTCATAAATTTGTTGACTCTGTCATATGTGGCTCTTGATCGCTTGATTGTAATAGGGTTATTGCTTGTGTATTCATGCTATGATTTGTCATTATAATAGAAATCACAGGATTATGGTGAATGCATTTCTGTACCAGCATAATTGATGTACTAAACAGATGGAAAGAACCAATTTTATCATGAATATCTCTTAAGAAATGAATTGATTTGGCAGGAACCTACAAGACCTGCAATTCCTTTACTTCTGGCAGTTGGAGCTGTTCATCAACACTTGATACAAAATGGCTTGCGAATGCTAACTTCTATAGTTGCTGATTCCGCTCAATGCTTTAGCACCCATCATTTTGCATGTCTAATCGGATATGGTGCCAGGTCAGTGCTGTTTTGCATTACCAAAGTCAACAACTTTTTGGCTATTTTTTGAGCAAAATGCAGGTTTTACTTAATAGCAGATAAGTTATGTGATGGCTATTGATTTTTGGGAGAAATACATCTATATTACACCATGGGAGAAATTATAAGCAAGCAAAAAGGAAAAATCATGAGCCTAAGGCCCAAGAGGAAGACTTATATATGTGATTAAAAAAAGTTCAAATTAAAGCTGCTTTTTCTTAAAATAACTTAGCTTGCCTAAGCAGAGAAATGAAAGGTTGTAATAAAATTTGGTCTTGCACTTTGACCTGTATATGAATCAAACAGTTGCCAGTGAATGAATGAATGATTTTAATGAAGTCCACAAAACCAAACAGTCTAAGGGACCAAAAGAAATGTGCACATCCTTAAACAATTTCCATATTCCTTTCCATCTCCGATCTTCTTTTATGAATCTTAAGCAGCAAACCTGTAGTTTGGTTGACCCTATCCTCTTCAAATAAACTGTGCATGTTGTCAACTTTCAAGATGATTTCATATTGAGCTCGAATATCGTCATAAGCTACGCACTCTGTGAGAAAGTGCCATTCGGTTTCAATTGCACCCGCTCGACAAAACATGCAAGTTCTCTCCTCCCAAGCCTCTTTGGGCCTCTTCCATCTACCTGTCTCATACTTGAGATGATGTGATTCCGTCCTCAATTGTGTCATTAACAGCCTTGCTTTCCCTTTAATAGCAGCCCCTAAATATGCTTTCTCCCCATGCTCCCCGGTTGGGTTGAACTCTTGAATGTGGTAAGCCTTTTTTCGACCAATGTTATTAGTCCACATGGCACTCTGGAACTTCTTTATGAAAAACTTTTTTATGTCCACATTTGTATTAAGACACTCATGTAACTTAATGTTCCATTTATTTAACCACTTTTTATTTTGCTTCATCCATGTTTTCTTTCTATGGTTAAGATCCTCTTCCTTCACAATATTTGGTCAGTGTTGGTCATGCATGTTTTCAACCTTCTTTAAGTAACTAAGTAACTGAGTTATCGCTGATGCTTCCAATGGAAAAGTCCTAGCTTCCACTAAAAGAATATCATAAGGCACAGAGGTCTTGATTTTGAGATTGCTTGTCATTAGATGCTTTTGAATTCTCTCTAGTTGTCTCCAACCACAGTTTGACATGTTGCCACCCCAAACCTCGCAGCCATAGAGAACCACCGGTGTGACCAACAAACCGAAAAGAGTCTTCTTGGTTTTCCAATCCCAGAGTTCAGCCGTTCTGCATCTATTCTAGAGTAAATACAAGGCTTTCCATCTACCCTGTATCCTTTTCGCTCTACATGTCTCCCAACTAAGTTTATAATGAAAGTCAATCCCAAGATACTTGTATTCTTTCACAATTTTCAGCGGGCTTCGTTCAAAAAGGAAGTAATATGCTTTTCTTTTCTCCTTAAAGAGATCATGATTTTGGTTTTGGTGATGTTCACCTGCATCCCAACCTCCTAGCAAAAGTACTCTAAGGCCCCTAAATGATCTTTTAACCCTTGAGCTGTTTTTGATATTAAAATAAGTTCATCGGCATACAAAAGAAGCTTCACCACATACCCTGCCAACTGGACACCTTCCCCATCCATTTTGTTTAACCAATTTTCTACTTTATCAATATATAACCCGAACAAGGTTGGGGATAAAGGGCATCCCTGCTTAACACCAATGTCACTACCAAAGCATTTAGACATTCCTTCATTGGTTCTGATTTTGGCTCTAACTTTGTCATATAATCTATGCACTGCTGCTCTATACTCGTTAGGGATACCCAATTCTTCCATTTTGTTCCATAGCTTGTCTCTAGGCACCGTATCAAAGCCTTTCTTAAAGTCTACAAAACAACAATAAGCTTCTTCTCCTTGATTGTCCCATATTTTCTCTATTAAATGCCGAAGAGTGATGTAATGGTCAATGGTGGAATGCCTAGGTTTGAAACCCGCGTGCTCTCTTTCCCTTTTCCCTTCACCTTCTACCCAATTGCTGATTCTGCGTTCTATCATGCTCCCAAAAAGTTTGCCAAAAAGGGGGTTAACCATAATAGTGCGGTAGCTGGATGGGTTATTAATGTCACCACTCTTAAAGAGGGGGATAACCACACTAGTTGTCCAATCTACCGGGAAACCATCGTAAATGACACGGTTGAAGATTCCTTTTATGCGAGGCGCAAGGATTTCCGCTCCCCATTTTAAAAATTCAGCTTGCAGCCCATCAATATCATTAACTATACCACTTGCCAATTTCTTTATCCCTATCTTGATATCCTCAACTGTGAAGAGTTCCTTCGATGTATTCACTATGGAAGGAGTGTTCTCCTCATGTGGACATTCATAGAGTAACTTTGCATACTCAAGCCATTGAGCATCCGTAATAGTGTTCTCAATTTGTTTTCTCTCATGCTGCATCCCTTTCCAAAACTTTTTGGGATTGTGCTTTCCAAGGGAAATTAACTCTTTCTTTCTAGCCTTAACATACTCTTCTTTTTTTGCTTGAATCAATTTTGTGTACCACTGCTTGAGTTCTTTGCTTATGTCTTTCCCTTTTATAGATCTCTTTGCTGCCTTACATTCCTCATCGTACCATGGATTTGCCGGAAAAGTATTAGTAGCCCTCTTTCTACTACATGATCTTTTATACGCATTTAGAGCCTTGTGGATTATAGAAATCAGCAAGCTACTATTAACATACTCGCATGTCTCATTAATCTAGTCACCCACCAAGAGGTTATTCATTTCATGAAATTGCTGCTCAAGCACTGCATTGAAGATGTTCTTGTTCTCTTGATTTAAAAGGGTTTTGTCTTTGTTAGCTGCTTTCTTTTGCATGTGGAAATCTTGTTTATTGTGTGGGTTACTTGAAGTGAAGTCCAGCTTAACAAATAGAGGCATGTGAACAAATTTCATCTCTATAGGGAAATCACCGATTTCGAAGTCAAGCACTCTAGCTGTAAGGTTTTGTGAACAAATTACATAGTCAACCACACTTTGCCCATTGTATGGTTTGCATGTGATAGCCCCCGAATTTGGCCAACCTCTCATCCCGTTGCAAATAACCAAACCAAACAAACTACACAACCCCAATACTTCTATTCCAAAATGCGAGACGCCTCCATTACCATCTTCTGAGGCTCTTTTCCAAGATTGAACGCTGCCCTCTTCCAACCATAGAGGATTATCTTCTCCTTTTTCACTATCAATCAGCTACAGGGATTGATTATTAGCTGTCCTAACAATGAAGTCTCCTACTAACAATATGTCACCAATGGTGCTGAAAACTGAAATATCTTTTTTCAATGATGCATACAGATCTTCCTTATCTAAATTCCACCTCTTATAGAACTTAGAGTTGTGCGGGGCAAAGTAGCATGCAACCACCGTGAAGTTTATCTCATTCATTGTAATTTGCAGCCAAATATATTGTTTATTTTGATCTTCCTTTTCAAATTTTACAATGCCATACCACTTCTCATGTATAAGCACCGTAACCCCACCATGCCCTTTACCTGTCTCATTCTCATTATTACAAACTGAAAATTTCTTGTAGCCTTCAAAATCTAGTACGTTGCAGCCATCATGTTCATGTGTTCTGTAGAATGGTTATTAATGCACAATATACAAAATAATGCAACATAGATTCAATAGTACCAATAAGACCTTTATTACCAATACCATACCAGAATACCAAGATGGCGAGGAAATGTTATTACTTTCTTTATTACCAACCAAACCATAATGTCCCAACAACAATAAAACATAGTTCTTATATAATGGTCGGTTGGTTGGGAAAACCAATGGACGCATCTCCTCACTTCTAACTACCCTCCCAACAAAGCATAAATAAGTATAAATACAATATTACTTTATTACGTACTACATATATCCCCCCCCAAAAAGAAGTCGTCTTCCAGACGACTGCACCACAGAAAAGAAAATCAGACTTCAGATTTGGGTTGTGAAGACATCCCTGAACTTGGAGCTTGTTCCCAGAGGCGTAAGAGATCTCGCTCAGTAGCCTTTTGTTTGGCCCGAACTCCCTGGAGTACCCATAATGCATCCATCTTTTTTGCTTCTGCTGCTGCTAATTTCTCTTCCAGGCCAGCTTGCTTCATCTTACATTTAGCTTCCCACATAGCCTTTTCTTCTTTCCATTCCTTTTTCATTCGGTTTGTCAGTTCCTTTTCTTGCTGAAGTTTTGAGTATGTTCTCCTAAATGCTACCTCCATTTCTGTAAGTGTGTGTATGAGGAGCGACTTCTGCACTAGAGGTGTGATGCACGGGGCTGTCCAGATTTCATCTATCTCTTCCTGCTTGTACCCACTCTGCTGAAGTATGCCCCAATCTGTATGGCATTTTTCCTTCATGAATGTTGCCAAGGACTCCGCTGCTGTAACTATGGTCTCGACCTTCTAACTCTTGGCCTGCTTGGTAATTTCCTTACCGGTATGTTCCATAGCTTGTAACTCCTTGAGGAATCTTTCTGCTTTGTCTTCTAATGAGATCATCTCTGAAAGGTTCCCTGTCTTGTTTTGCATTCCTGTTATGTTTTCCCCTTCTACCTCCATGGGAGGTGGCGAAGGTGTTGGTACCATCCCCACTTCCTCAAGCAGCCTATCCACCTCTTCCAGCACAGTATCCTCCTCAGAATCCTTAGCCAATGTGTCTTCCTTTTCAAGTTTGGGTTCCTTCCTGATCCTCACGTTTTGAGCAGCCATTTTTTCCGCTTCCTGTACCACCAAGGAAACCGGGTGGGCCACTTCTATACCTTGTGGTGTGTGGAGTCTTATCTTGTGTCCCCACGTTTGCTGACCTCTGAGATCTATGACCTTGGTACGAGTTTGCTGATCTATAGGAACCAGGTTGGCTACGCTAGACAAGGACAATCTTGTTGCCCCCCATTGAGAAACATGTTTACTTCCTTCCTCCTCTATACCTAGGTTCTCTTCTTCAGTACGACTTTCCTCCTTGGTACTTTCTTGCATACTAGGAGTGGTATGGACGCCTTCCGTACTAGGAGTGGTACAACTTTCCTGCATACTGGGCCTAGTACGGGTGTTTTCTTTGGTACTCTTGGTGGTACGACCCTCTTCATGTTGTGTATCTATTTTGTGAATCTGAGCGTACTCAGGTACCTCTCTTGGCAATGGTCCTCCGCTTGTTGGTAGAAAAGTGACATCTCCAGGTGTGCCCTTTATGTGGCTTAACTGAATGTCTTCATCCTGCGAATCTGGAGATGTGTTTGTACTAGTCTCCTCTCTTGAACTGTCCTCCCCACTATCTTTCTGACTTGAGCTCTGAATGGATGCTTTTTGTAACGGTCTAGACCACCCCCTTCATACGGTAACTTTACCAAACCAGCCACATCCCCTCATACGGGTAGTACAACCTCCCTGTACGCTAGCTTGCACGGCCTATACGCTGGCTTGCAGGATGCGCACGGCTGGTTGTAGGGTGCGTATGACTGTCGGGTATGGAGGAGGCTCGTTCGTGGAAGCCTCTACTCGTACGCTTCCTCGTGAACTACCTCGTACACCCTTGCCAATTTTCCTTCGTACGCCCAGACTTCTTCCTCCGCCCTCCAACTTTGTACTTCGTACTGACCAAGGACTCGTACGTGCTCCTGCTTCCCAATTCTGTACTCGTACGACACTTCAGTACAAGGTTTTCCCGATTTCCTTTTCGTTTCTTTCAACTAGTATGCTGCCGGGCACCAATTTGTTTCTTCCAGCTCGTACGCTGTGCACAAGTCCTTTATTCATCCCTTGGCTGCACACAAGTCCTTTATTCTTCCAGCTCACACACCACACACCAATTTGTTTCTTCCAGAATTTTCGTCTTCCTTGTGCCACCTAAGTTGCCCATTGAGCTAGTGTCCTCCTTTCATCTAGCTTTACTAAAGCATTGAGTCTTTCCCTTAAACTTTCTACATCGCCATATTCCATTGGCATTACGGCTTCTTGTATTTGCAACATATTACATTCTGGATGGAATACCTCATAGTCTCCCATCTGCCAGTGAAATAGGCCATTGAGAGAGCATGTTTCGTCTTCTGAGCACTCCCCTAGCCGGAGCACTCCTTTGTCTGGCTCCACTCCTTCCCAGTCTTCTCCCTCTGCCTCTGAATCAGATGCGAGATCCTGACTTACAAATTGGTTCCTTAAATCTATTGTATACTTTCTGCCATCTACTTCTATGGATAGGGTATTCCTTTTCCAATTATGTGTAGCCTTTGTTGTGACTAGCCAATCTCTCCCTCATGATGCATCGTACCCTTTCTTTTCCAGGGTAATCACCACGAAGTCAAGGAGGAACTACTGTGTACCAATTATTACCTTTTGCCCCATCTGCGTTCCTATGGGCTTAATTCCATGCTGGCCTGCACCTACCAGTTGGAATGTGGGTGGCCTCCAAGTCTCCTCAGGTAAGACGTTCACATCGAAACCTCCATCGACAATAGTATTTGATAGTTTATATCCCATTATCTCCATTTGGTGTTCTCCCCATTCCTAATGTGAACAGGGTGTTGGTTTCTTTTCCGGCCTCCTCTTTCTCCTCCTTGGAAGGTTTCTCCTTGATATTTGTTCCTTGTGTTATTGCTACTCGCAACTGAGATAGAGTTTCTATTAGATCCGCAATTTTCACTGGAATGGTGGTCTCCAGTACTTGTTTCATGATGTTTGGTACCGCTCATTTTTTTGTGGTACTTACTCCCCCTTCTTCTCCCATGTGATCTCTAATGTCCTTTCTGGCTTCTTGAAATCTCTCTTTCTCTTTGGCTGCCTTTGGATATACAAGTTTCCTAGCCTGCATTCTTGTGATGGCCAATACTTTTGGTTCCACAATGCCGAGCCTGTTCACCCCCTTTTGTCTAGGGCAATTGACATCCTCATGGTTCCCTGGTCCACACCATTTACACAACATTCCTCCATTCTGTCCTCCGCCGCTTTGGCAGTCATTCGTTGCATTGCCTACATTGGATCATGGGTCTCCCTTTATAATCATATTGGATTGCTCTCCTGGGTGTGTTATTGCTGTTGTTGTTTCTTCACCACCTATTGTTCCTATACCCTCTAGGTGAGGCTTTTGTATTTGTGTTACATGGAGGGGTGGAGGGTGGTGTGGATTGTTCTCCTTGAGTGAAGAATACTTGTGCACTCCGTGCCTTTAGATTGTAGGGACAATCCTTGATTGTGTGGCCTAACACTTGACAGATGTCACAAAAGGCTTTACGCAGACACGTTCCTTTCGTGTGTCCTTCCTTTTCGCACTCTGTACACCACAGTTCCCTCCCCTCTCACTTCTCTTCCTTACTTCCTGTTACTTCCTTCATTAGCTGCATCATGTCCTTTCTCAAAGCTTGGATGGTCTTGGACTCATCCCCACTCTCCTCTGAACTCTCACTCCCGCTTCCCCACCTCTTTGTTTGTGAAAGTTTGTTCTAACTTTCTATATCCATTGCTCAGGTGCATGCGTCGACAAAGGATGATGGTGGTACTATCTTCATTTGCCGTCTTAAAGACGGGGTGAGCCCTTCAATGAACCACCTATTTTTTAGTCCGTCAGCAGGTTTGTTTTCTAGCTTTCCTATCAATTCCTTGAGTCTCCTGCTATATGCCCTCACAGTTTCATTTTTCCCTTGCCTAGTATTATAGATTTCTGTGACTATCTCGTCATCATCACGTAGAAGTCTAAATTTTTCCTCAAAGGTTGTATGGAGGTCCTTCCATGTGGTCTTCTTCCCGGCCTCCAAGTCTGTATACCAATCAATAGCTATCCCTCTTAGAGTGGTAGGGAAAGCTTTCAACTATTCATCTGCATCATTTTCTCCATTGGCTTGCCATATAGTTATTCATGTTTTACAATGACGAGCAGGATCCTCCGATCCTTCCCCAATAAATCTAGGGAGTTTTTGTTTGTCTAACACTATTCTCTTTCCGCTCTTCCCTCTTTCCGGGACGCTCCCTCCTGCTGAACTAGTAATATCTCCTTCCTCTTGTGATTCGTCTGTCTGGCTTGGACTTCGTTCTTGTGGCTGTTCTCTTCATGCGGGGGTTTCAGGGTTCTTTCACGCTTCCTTCCTTCCTGATGTTTCTGAAATAGCTATATTGGCTATACCTTCTATTGTGTTTTCAATCAGCCTTTCCTCAATTTGGCTTGCACTTTAAGGTTGATTCACCAAGCCTCTTAAATAGTGACGCCTTTCCTGTTGTTGGCGTAGACCTAGGATCCGCAGGGTGGCTTCCCCTTCAGTTTCTTCTTCTGGCCTACGCTTGGGATACTTATTTGGAAGCAGGGGCATGAATTATTTTAGTGGACCAAATGTCTAACCAGAAGTCGAGGAATTTGTCCATGTAGATCGTACACCACTAGTGGTACCGAAGTTTGTCCCGTACCGTTCTTTTGGAACTGCTCTCTCTCGGCTTCCCTTTGCATGTATTGGTACTTCCCAGGCCTCAACCAGATTTCGTGTCACTTGATCTTCTCTTGGTACTCCCTCCTCTTCTCTGTAACTATCTGTATAGGGGTTTTCTCATTACTCCATCTTGCCTAGTCGACAACCTCTAGGTTCGGACTTAGGCAATGATGCCGAAATGTAGAATGGTTATTAATGCACAATATACAGAATAATGCAGCATAAATTTAATAGTACCAATAAGACCTTTATTACCAATACCATACCAGAATACCAAGATGGTGAGGAAATGTTATTACTTTCTTTATTACTAGCCAAACCATAATGTCCCAACAACAATAAAACAAAGTTCTTATATAATGGTCGGTTGGTTGGGAAAACCAACGGACACATCTCCTTGCTTCTAACTACCCTCCCAACAAAGCATAAATAAGTCTAAATACAATATTACTTTATTACGTACTACATGTTTCTACCAAAATGATAACATCATTTCCCTCTGCTATGGACCCCACCCCAGGACTTCTCCATGGATAACCTCTGCAATTCCAACTCACAACCTTTAAGAAAAACTGTGGGGCCCCTAATTTCTATTTCTCCTTTGGGAAACGTTCACCTAATTTGGGCTTTCCCATTCTTTAGCCAAGCCCATTTCTCCTCATTTCTTGCTGTTTTTACCTTTTCCCACTCCTTTTATTCTTCTTGCTGGGAAAAAGTTAGATCTTCATCTAGATAGAAATGTGTGCATCTAAGTAAACTTCTATTTCTAAGGATCATATTCTTATCCTCTACATTTTTCAAAGTAACTCATATGTGCCTATCTCTCCCTCCATCTATCTGCTTACCTATCCTATTTGCTTGCTGAATACCCCCTTCAACTGATCTCTAAGAAAGTCCCTCGTTAGAGTGTTAGTTTTCTCTTTTTCTCCAAAATCTTTCACTCCTTTGATAATAATATTTGCCACTTTGCTACGCTTGTCTTGTTCTTTTATTTGTATTTTGACTTGTTGTTCAATCACTCCCTTTTGTTTGTTAGTTGATCCGTTAACAACTTGAGACCAAGATTTGGCTTCTTCCATCTGCGCCTTTCGTTGAGACTCTTGAAATTCCATATCAGCCAAGGCTGATTGAATTTCTTTTATTTGCGTTGTGTCCTCTTCTTTCATTAATTCTGACCCCTCACTTCCAGCTGCTCTCCATTGCTCCAATTCTCGTTTTATGGCTTCTAGTTCTTGCTGCCCTATCTCCATTTTGACCTGCATGCTTGAGATTTGTTCCTTTAGAATTTTGTTTTCCCTTTCTATTTTGCTTGTGTACTCTATTGCTTCATATACTTTGTTCTCTTCTTCCTAATTCCTTGCTTCTATGACCTCACACCTCTTTTTTATGTCCATGAGCTCCTCTACGTATAATTCTGAAGACCACATTAGTGGGGTTGAAGTTGGAATATAGAAGACTTTTCTGTCTAGTTTTTCTTTAATGTTGTCCATTTTATTCGTTGTCTATTTTTCCTTGATGCACAAATGACTTGAAGCTCTCTCTAGTTTCAACCTGCTCTTGGATCCTCTCGATTTCCTTCTCTTTCCGCCCTGTTTGCTCCATACTGGTCTGGTCAATCTTGCCAAAGAGTCCATTCACACGTGGTAAAATCATTGCAAAACGCTTCCTATGTGATTGTTTTAACTTTCGGATTTGTCTGCATCTTAAAATACCTTTGTACTGTTTTGCGTTAACCAGTATTAGTCTTTCGTTTGTATTACCTACTTTCTTTTGAAGAAAATCTAGCATGACTACCTCCCATACCTCTGCTAAACCCTATGTAGTGGTCATAGGTCGAGGCGCTGCAAGCATGTTTGCTTGTTTGTTTGTACACTACTTGCAGCCCTCTTGATAGAGAGGGTTCAGCATTGGACCTAATAGCTGAGGATTGGTGTTGAAACCGGCACCTCCCAGTATGCTTGGTTGAAAGAATATTTTATTGCTTGATGGAGTATGAGAGCCATCTAAATTTGGGTCATGACATATCACTGTTAGATTCCTCTCTGGTTCATGCTGACTGAGCACCATTGTGTAAAGTACTAGGTGTAGTTTATGATTAAACTGATTTTGAGTGTTGTGCTAGATGCGGTTTATGTTTAACCCATTTATTTTTAGCTTGCAACAAATTTGTTTTAGAGAATTTTGGGATGGGAAAGAAGACAAATGCGTTGATATAGAATAAAATTGAAAAGGGGCAGGAGGAGGGTCTGACCCGACAAATTCGTTGATAGTGGAGCCCCTATCGCACGATATTGGTGTGGACCCCTTATCTCATTTTTAGTTGTTGTAGACCCGACAGACACCTTGAAAGTAGAGGGAAGATGGGTCCCTGCAACCACTTTGTTCGCTATCTGCATTGGTATGTCCGTTGTCTTCCCTTAATCCTTGTTCTTTGCCATGAATCCTCGCTAAATCCTAGCCCAAAGCCGTCGTGCGCTTGCAGAACGTGTGCTTCAATGTAGTGGGAGTTGATTTGAGTACCCAAGAAATTTTCATCTTTTCCTAATCATGGTAGTGTCTCCATGGAGAAGGCATTGCCAAGCCATAGGAGCAATAAATGAATTATTAATTTCCTCTTGAAATCAATCCCACAATTTTTTTAAAAGGATCTTTAAAGAAAAACATGAATAAGCTCCGTTCTTCTGGAAAGTTTACATAAATAATCTTTAACACAAACTTTGCATTCCCTTATCATAATGTTTAGATTGATTAGTTGGAACAATCTATAGGGGACCCTGTCCAAGAAATAATAAGGGTACATTGAACAATGATTGAGAAACCAAAACAAAAGTACGAAAATACTATGAAGATCCAATATATGACCATAAAATATAAATGACTCAATGACCTTGGGGGCAGTACAATTATGCAACCATCAACCCCAATATGCATCTCTAACTAGCGACAAGCATAAGCTTATGAATCCCTAGCATAAGGAAGCAACAGCAAACGACAGGTAGAAAATTGTAAATGCTTTAAAAACATACCAGAAGCACTAACCCAAAAATCTCTTCCATAGCCAAAAAATGACCAAAAAAGCAACAAAAGGGGATTCAGCATCCTCCCCACTTTCTCATATCTGTAGAATCAAACTCATCCTTCTTGCAATCTTCTCTACTTGTATGCGACTGTTTTGATTCCCACATCCTCTTGGGGTCTAGGAATGAACCCATCTGATGAAGGAAGCAAACACCATGGAACACTTCTTTGCATTTTGAGCCCTATGAATTGAGTTTGCACAAAATATATGAACGTTTTATTCAATGACATCCAAATTTCCCCTAGAATGACTAATGATTATGCCATTGAGGTCTTTACTCACATCATTACAATAGGCTTGTAGAAGACAACTCCCATCATACATTATTATCCATTTGTGAAACCACCTTGCCTTGCATAGCTAATCCTTCTATCCCAGGAGGCTCCTCCACATCTATCAACCATGTCTCCTCCATCCTATTTGCTTTTAATTTACTAGTAGAAGGCAACAAGGTGCCATTAACTTCCTTAGGGAGAAAAGGCCATGATAGCCACCTACAAGGTCTGCATTTGGTAGTGCATCAATTTTGAGATCAAATATATGCATATCGTTATGCTGAACCTCTGTGTCCCACCCATTCCTTAACATTCTACTTCTAAGGTGTATTCTACAAATCCTACTACTAGGTTCTTGGAGTGAGAAAACATGGCTTTCAAATGCTTATCATAAATGTTAGTATTTTCTAGATTTACCTAGGAATGTTTCAAGCTATAGAGATCTTTCAAGACTAAGCACAGGATATAAAGAAAAGAGCAAGGAGCGATAGTACCTGGATTGTAGATCTTCAGATCAGTCCCTTCTAAGTCTCCAGGATGAATGGATTTAGCTTATTTAGGGCTTCCAAGATGACATCAATTTGATGTTAACTTTGACCCAAGATCAGATCAATATCAATGTAAATCTGCCTTGAGATCTGCTCCAGAATTCACAGCTAGGGCAAAGAATTCACTGCTACTTAGACTGAGATTAGCTGCCCTTAAATGGTGAAATCGCTGCTCTTCAATGGATGATTCGCTGCCCTTCAAAGGTGAAATCGCTGCCCTCCAATGGATGACTTCGATGCTACCTCAATGGTTGAATTAGCTGCTATTGTATGGAATTCGCTGCTGCCTCATGGAATTCGGAATTCACGGTTGCCTCATGGAATTCGCTGCTGCCTTGATGCAGTCTTAGTTGATTCTTGGGAGAGGACAATATGTTATGTTTTTGATATCTCCTCTCCCAACAAGTCGTTCCTCCTTTATATGAGGAAAGAGTGCCACTCCATGGCGGCCGACCAGAATAAGATAAATATCCCAAGAGGGCCGACTTAGGGCCTAGACGATATAAATTAATAAACAATGAATATTAAATATAAGATATTTAATATTATTATTTATTCATCGAAATATATGTCTTAATTATAATATCTTATTCGGTGTAAATGATATTTGCCGATAAGGCCATAATTTCAACACTCCCTCTTGGACTTGAGGCAAAAATCAACCCAATGATCTCCCTCTATCAACCCTTGATAGAGATGCCAAAAACATGGATTCCATATCCAATGGAATCATTGATCTCATATCTATGATAGGTAGAACACATATGTTCTTACATCATTTCTAACCATAGATTTCATAACCATATGAAAATCATGGTAACAAGATGTTTACCAACCGGATGTGGATTTGTGGATTTCCCAAATCCACGAGTCTCCGAGACTCAAGAGCATAACAAAAATGGATTCCTAATCCAGTGATGCCCTAGATCTCTCATCTATGATAGTAGATCTCTATCTACAAGATATGATGAGAACACATCTGTTCTTCATAAACCATACATCTCATATTCATATGAGAAACATCATATCTTATGATGCTTACCATCCAAATGTGGATCTCCTAGATCTTTTGGTCTCCATGACACAAGAATATCAGTCCATGATATTGATCAACCATAAGTGATATCAAATCCATGATATCAGATATTTCCAATTAATTTGTGAATTTCCTAAATCCACTAGTCACCTTGACTCTTTTGAATATCAAGTCCATGATATTCATGGTATCATCAAGTCTAAGATGTATACCAACCAATCTATAGATAGCTAAATCCACGAGTCACCTAGACTCAAGAAATGTCAAGTCCATGACATCAAACCAATATCAAGTTCATGATGTTAAGAGCATTGGTCCAACGAATATCAAGTCTATGATATTCACCAAGTACTCGGAGTAATGGCCTATCGGCATCAAGTCCATGATGTCCACCAATTACTCAGATGTGGATCCCTAATCCACGAGATATCAAATCCATGATATCCTCGAGCATTGGCCTAACGAATATCAAATCCATGATATTCGCCAAGTACTCAGAGCAATGGCCTCTAGACATCAAATCCATGATGTCCACCATATGCTGAGAAGTGGATCCCTAATCCACCAGATATCAAATCCATGATATCCTCTAGCATTGGTCTAACAAATATCAAATCCATGATATTCACCAAGTGCTCAGAGCAATGTTCTCCAGACATCAAATCCATGATGTCCACCATATGCTGAGAAGTGGATCCCCGATCCACCAAATATCAAATCCATGATATCCTCGAGCATTGGTCTAACGAATATCAAATCCATGATATTAACCAAGTTCTCGGAGCAATGGTCTCCAGACATCAAATCCATGATGTCTACCATAAGTTGAGAAGTGGATCCTTGATCCACCAGATATCAAATCCATGATATCCTTGAGCATTGGTCTAATGAATATCAAATCCATGATATTCACCAAGTGCTCGGAGTAATAGTCAACAATGGATCTCTGATCCATGAGAAGACTATCAAGTCCATGATATTCTCTAAGTATCTGATTCATAAGAAACAATCTTAGCCATATGCATAGATGTAATCAAATGAATCAGACACAACCATATGTATCTCATAATCAAAATCTCATCTCATGAATCCACATAAGTATAAGAGTAACCAATATGATCATAAGATTTAAATGTAAAGTTCATTCATAGAACCCTATGTAATATAGTCTCAGCTATAAAAGAAACTATGATCCATTCATATACAATAATCCACTAAAGTATGCTTCACAAGTTAAAGCATGCAAATGACGTATGCCCCCATACAATCATATTAAGTAATCAATATACAAATGCAGTTCTCTCATAGAACCAGCATAATTTATCCACCATATATAGACAAGTATAAGAGTAATCACATAAGCCTTCACCACCTAGAGGTAACCAACATATAACTAGGTGCAATGTGATCACAACAAAATACAATATAGATCCTAGTACTCATTTTGATCACCTAGATCCAATGAGTGCTAAGTGTTCCATTTCATTCTCATGAGAGATGGGTTCGGTGAACCAGTACTCATGAATCATGGGTCAATGAGTTTGACTCAAAAAACTACACAGTTAAATCCTGATAGCAATATCAGAATATAGATCCTTCTATAAAGAAGTGTATTCATACACATATATATGATCAATAGTAAGGATAACATATATCCATATAATGAATGCTCCCATGCATACAACAACATTAACTCTAAATGTATGTTATCAAGAGATATGCCTATTCAACATTCATTAACCAATAATGTATGCACCTATGCATAAAGAAAACAGTAAATAAGTTATACCAGCAATCAATTGTGAATGTTCCCAGAACAGTGTAAGGTATACTATGAATACGGGCCAAGGAAGGTATATATGCTAAGGCCAATAAAGTATGCTGCAGTTCTCTCAAGCATAACTCACACAACAACTAGTATAATGTATACCAAATAGATAGATAGCTATGTAAGTTGCCAGAGCTGCATATAGAAAAACTCCCTCTCAATATGCAATAGATACATACTAGATTAAATCAAAAAATCCAATGCTGGTGTAAAGGCCAACACAACCTAATGTTGTCAGTGTAACGAAGTACTTCCTTCACATAATGATAGTTAATTGGTTATGTATGTCTCCATAACGTAAAATATGTTAAGGCAACATAAAGTGTGCTTTCACACATAAATGGTTTATGTGAAACAATTATCCAGCTATACGAAAAGCATTGTCTCAACTATATGACATTATAGACTCAGCCATAACAACCAAGTGTTCTGTATAAAAGGAAGTATGTTTCCAAAACATACATCAGATATGCAACATATGTAAGGTAATGTTAAACATAAAGTTCGTTCCTATACCATACATAACAGAAAATGTAGCACAATGTACATAATGTGAAGCATGCTCTTCATACATAGAATGTCAGATAATCATTTATGCTAATAAGACATTCCTAATCAGCTGATCCAATCAGCTATGCATGTTCCACACATACAATAAAAAACTAACCAGTTATGATGATCAAGCCAATGGGGTATAGTCCTACCCATACATATGATCAACAAGACATAAGGAGTTCACAACACGAAATTAAGTGAGCCCATAGTTGAACTCCCTCTTAAACCATATGCCTACAAATAAGTTACCCAGGGTATATGATACTCAGGGAGACCTACTCCCTTTGGATGATCCTAAACAAGGTTAAGACTCCCTCAACCAGTAAAGGAAGGAAAAAAATATGCCAATAAGATCATGTAACCCTGAATCCATATGTAGCCAATGTATGCTTCTCATAATGTATGCCAATGCTAATAAGACAATGAACCAGCCAATAACATGCCATATGCCACTAAGCCATGCCAATAAGAGACGATCTTACACATCCATGATTAAGCCTTTCTTAAGCTTAGACTCCCTCTTAGGTTAGTTTGGACTAACTAGGGCATTTTGCATATTCAATCTTAATGCAGAATTTAGACCTACTTTATGCTCTTCGTAAAATCAAAATTATGTTTAGGCCAAACCCTTGGTTACCATTCTTCCCTAGTTTTGAAAGAGTTAGACTGAATTCCTAAATCTGAAGTGGATCTTTTACTCAACCAATGCTCTGATACCATGTTAGTATTTTCCAGATTTACCTAGGAATGCTTCAAGCTATAGAGATCTTTCAAGACTAAGCACAGGATATAAAGAAAAGAGCAAGGAGAGATAGTACCCGGATTGTAGATCTTCAGATCAGTCCCTTCTAAGTCTCCAGGATGAATGGATTTAGCTTATTTAGGGCTTCCAAGATGACATCAATTTGATGTTAACTTTGACCTAAGATCAGATCAATGTCAATGTAAATCTGCCTTGAGATCTGCTCCAGAATTCACAGCTAGGGCAAAGAATTCGCTGCTACTTAGACTGAGATTAGCTGCCCTTCAATGGTGAAATCGCTGCTCTTCAATGGATGATTCGCTGCCCTTCAATTTTTAAGTCTTAAACATATTTTTGGGGAAAACAGACAATGAAACAAAATATGGTACATTGATTTGTCTGCTTGAAAGCATAAGCTGTTCCTAGATGGCCGTGGAAGCTTCTCTTGATTAAATTATCACGATTTAACAATTTCTGAGAGCAGCTCGCCATCTAAGGTATTATATTTTGGAGGCCCTCCCTTGTACCACAACAACCTTTGAGACTAATGTTCTAGTGCAAGGAAACACCCATTCTTCAAAAGAGAGTAACATGGGAAAACTTAATAGACCCCAAAAGGGTGCCCATTCCATCTAGCATAATCTTGACAATCCAAATTAGAGATAACTATCATCCCAATGGACTTAAACATCCTAGAAACTCTTCCCTATTCATAATGTATGACTGTGCACTGCACTTTCCTGCAAAAATAGAAAGTCTCTATTCTATCTCTAACAAGCATTGAAATCATAGATCAACCAGAGAGTCAAAACAGCACTAGAAGTAGAGATATACTAAAGCCATAGTACCTCTTTTTAAACTATTAATACTTATGGTAAACTGAAATGTGATGACAAACCTGCAAAAAATTGTTAAAATTAAGCAGGCAAGCATTTTTTTATTTTATTTTAAAATATATGTTGGATTCTTTTATTTTGATGATAAATTTTGATGGTGCAATCTCATAGTGTTGCTTGAACTAATCAGTCCAGTGATTGATGCAAGCTCATTTAATACGTTACGTCAATTGAAAAGATCAACATCATTTGCTAATAATTTATTTCAATTTTCAACTGTTTATATAGTGCTATTTGTCCTTATCTGGCTCTGGAGACATCTCGTCAATGGCGTTTGAGCACTAAAACTGTAAATATGATGAGGAATGGGAAGATGCCAACAGTCACCATTGAGCAAGCACAGAAGAATTTTTGCAAGGTACGTAATCTTTTCCTTCCTTCAGTGAGTAATTTTCTTTTGCAAACTTTAACCTTCTCCATTAGGATACATTAGAAGCCTTGCATCCTAAGACTATTACGAGTATGATAATAACCTTACATCCTAGCACTATTATGAGTATTATAATAACCATAGTTTAGTTATTTAGTTGATATTGCATTTTCTGGATTTAACCCACACACATCACATAAAGTTGTAATATTGTAATGAGTTCATAGTAACTTGATGGATTTCCACTTGGGTTTCGCCTCATAAGTCACTTTTTGTGATGCTTATATATTGCCGTTGTGATGAAAAGAGGATCATCTTGATTTCTTTTTTTTTTAAATAAGAGTTTCTGCTCTTGAGGAGGCCACTCATTGAAGAGACCTATGATACTTTGTGTTTGATTCATGAATATAAATATTTTTTAAACATTTCTTTGTGTTCATTGAGCATATTATTCTGTTCACATGCTTTTGTTTTTGTTTGAACATCTTTTGTAGGTAAGGTTGTAACAAGTAGCATTAGAGTTCTGTCCTAGGACATGTTACACAGCAACATTATGAATGGTATGAATGCATCACCCAATCAGGTGATTGCTTCGATTAATATACGATTGCGTCTTATGAATCTGGAACTGCACAAAAATTTAAAATGCACCAAAAACACACCAAAAAAACCAGAAAATAGAAGTCTGTTCACGTAGGGTTCACTATTTGTACTAGGAGTAGAATTCCTCAATTTGTAACCTGCAATAAGATTAATAACGATCCAACCACAAAGGATCTTAATCTAAAGCATAAAAATTGCTCCTAATCAAAAGAGAAAGACAAAATAATCAATCATGCATGTGCATGATAAACCAATAAAAAACAATGCATTAAAGATATAACCAAATTTCTCCTTTATTTCTCTCTTCTTTGTGGGCTCTCAGATTTGCTCCTTGATATGATGGTACAAAGATTCGAGAATTGTGGCTGTTGAACTATAAGGAATCACCCTCCTTTAATAGATTTTTGGACTTCAATGGATAGTTATAATTAAGGGGTGCTTTTTGATAATGACTGTTAAGACTAATTTAGATGAGACTGATTCGACAAATAAATCAGTCTGCATGACGAGGGATTGAATATGCAATTGATTGCTTTATTAACAACTGATTGAATAACTGAAGACTAAAACTGGAACTGACTACATTGACATGAGACTAGATAGATAATTGATTGCTTAAATTAGCAAACTGACTTGATTAAGGAGATGAACTGTTAGTTAGTGGGAGTTAAAAAGGTTAGACTGAAGAATATGATTAGCATTAAATAATTATTAATTTGTGCATGAGGGAGAATAAATAAAATAGATATTTTTACTTATTTTTAGAAGAATGAGTTAGCATTGTGCAATTGGAATAATTAAATAAAATAATCATTTCATTTAAATATACAAGGAATCTTGGTAATTAAATAATTAAAATAATTATTTAATTGTGACGACAAAAACGAGGAATGTTAGTTTAATTAAATAATAGGAATTATTTAATTAAAATTGGAGAAAAGACATTAATTAAATAATAAGATTCATTTAATTAATATTTCGAAGAATATTAGACACGATTAGAGGAATAATTAAAGAAATATGAAATGGACACTAAATAATTAAATAATTAATTAAAATCATTTAATTATAAAAATTTGAAGGCAAATGACAATTTTGAATTTAAATTAGGAGAATGAGACAAATAAATTAAATAATTAAAATCATTTAATTAATTAAGATCAAAATTAGTGTTATCATCGCACACAGGCGATGGGACAATTTTAAGTATCTACATTTTGCCTCTCTTTGAGACTTCATTTTTAAGCATTGTTTCAAATAATAATGAGTGAAAATTATGCACCAGTATGCCCTAGTAGGATTGCAGTAGTGACTAGGTAATATGTTGCCCCCATAAAAAATTGAGCAAATAATATGAGATTTGTCGATAAAGTGATCAAGAATCCAATGGAACGAATGGATCGGAAAAAGGAGGTGCTTGGGAAAAGTTTGGGCTTTGGAAGTCAAAAGTTTACATGGCCAGTTGAAAAAGGGATGGGTTGCACATCCACTGAGGAGGACTAGGGGGTATAAATAGGGCCTAGGGTTAATTTCCAAGGTCATTTTGCACTCTTGAGCTTTGGAAATTCAGTGAAGATGAGGTCTAAGAGCGACTTTGAGGAGTGATGGTGACTTATGGAGATGGCATTCACATCAGCGAGCTAGTCAAGACCTATCGGCGACCAAAGGGCAGTGGCATCTGAGGGTAGGGATATAGCATCAGATTCTGAGAGGCATTGGTTATCAAGGAGGGTCACAATTTTGGAGGGTAGGATAGCCATGATGTAGCAGGAGAGCTTCTCTTAGGGTGGAGGTACAGGGAGCTGAGACAAGGGCATAGGCAATGAAGGCTACGGGGGAGACAAGCAGAGTAGGATGTCTGTGCCTTCATTAACGGAGTATAGGATTTGACCATCTAGCATGCTATAGATAGGATGTATTACGTAGGACAAGAGATGCAGTACTAGAGAGATGATTATGAGCATGTGGTCCCCCCTGATTTGAGAGTCCCTAGTTACATAGCCTCTCACAAGACACAGAGATCACAGAGTAGTGGGCCAGTAGTTTAGCCAGAGAGGCCACCACGCACAAATGAGGGTACACCTGTGGGATAGACTGAGGTAGGACCTTCCTCAACTACACCACCTAGGCTCACTAGATCAGAGGGCAAAGGGTACTAGCTAATCTATTTATGTAGACATCTTGCTGCATATATTTTAAGAGCTTGCGAGCTCTATTAGATAGACATTAGGATATTATATTCTAACCAGAGTTCCCAAACTTGGACTCGTCTCGAACTTGGCAAGGCCAACTCGACTTGTGACTCGGCTACAACTCAACAGTGACTCGACAAAATGAAAAAACCCTTGAGATTATATACTTTTATAATTATATATATATGTATGAAATTATATATCATATTCCATGATCCCGGCCGAGTCATAAAAACTCAACAAGGTCTACTCGGCTCGGCAACCCAGACTGCCCACATGACTCGTGGTGAGTCATGGAACTATGACGGATTTTGTTATGTAGCCTACTTTATGTACATGTTTTATATGATGATGTATGTCTTGCTATGCACATGAGTTCTATTCATAATATTTATGACTTCTATTTGACTTTGCGATGATATACACGACATGATTTATCTATATGACTATGCTTTTCTTATGGATGAAGTGATAATGATGCTTATATGTGATGCTTTTAATGAGTAATGATGATGTATGTTTTTGTATTTTGTATGTATATTTCAGATGCTTATGATGAAATGCAATGATATGATTATGACTATGATTATTATGTACTAACATGTGATCAATGTAGGACGCATTATTTTTGGTTGTGCCAAAATACAAGATCATAATGACTGTAGGGACTGACTGAAAGAACTGTTAGAAATAACCGAGAAAATTATTAGGACTGAGTAAGACAATTTAGTGATATGACTAGGTTGATAGACATACGGGTAAATCAATTAAAACGACAAATCATCCATTGAAATCCAAACTAGGTATTTTAGAAACCACTTTTCTCTTTTGAATCTTCATTACCTGGATACAAATATTTTCATCATTGAGCCACTTTTATTTAGCAAATGACTGTTTCTCCACTGAGATATGAAAGATGAAGGTAGGATTATCCCTTTGCATTTTGACAGGCACTTGTAACAGACAAGGAATTTTTCCATCCATCTGAGGGGTCATGCATTAAGGGTCAAGGTATGTGCGACAGTCACGAGCAATTTGATTTATAGTAATTTTTCTGCTTGTAATACTTTACTCATATGTGAATGTGCCAACGTAACACCCAAAATACCTTTCCTCAAACTTAATAAAAATATCCTACAAATAGTAGACAAAGTGTAATGGAACCATGAATCATCCCAGATTCTCTAATCACTTGTGGATATCTTAGAAAAGCATAGGAACACGACTCAAAATATATCAATATAAGATAAGACTCACTTAGACAACTCAACAACCATACTGTTCTTTATCTTTGTTAAGTGTTTCTTTTGAAAATGACATTGATGATGATGACATTGGGTTTTCAAGAATGAGGTACACTGCTTTAGACTGACCTGTCTAGTTTCGAGTGTATCTGTCCTTTGTATAAGACATGATAATCATGTGACAAAATGGATTGATAAGATTTGACCGATAGATAAGACAGTGTGATTAGTTTGATTGAGGACCAATTGGTAAGTTTGTTGATTGATGTGTGGTTTGTGAAGCTCAAACTTGCTGCATTTGGCATCTTCTCAATCCCTGTCATAGCAAAGAGATTGTTTTATTGGTGACAAGAAAGAAGAGATCTCTTTTGGTTTTTTGAGGTTTTCTTTTTTTAGGGATTTTTTTAGGACTTATGATTTTTTTTATTCTTTTCAGTACCTTTTATGATTTTTTTAAATTTTTTATAGTACTTTTAACAAAATCATGACATAAGTGTGCCCCCAGTTTGGACATGGGACAATTTATTATGGGTTTGGAGTGATGGACTGACTCATGAATGGCATGATAGACTGACTTGTGAATGGCTTGACTTTGAGAAAAGACTAATGAATTCCAGGCCTTGGATGACATGACAAGATTATCATAAAAGAAGATGTAATGGATGGATGCATGATGGTGAACAAGCAATTGGATCAGGTAGAATGATAGTAGATAGCGGAGCAAAAATCTTTACACATGGTGCTTGTTGCTAGGTTTTCACCAAGGTACTAGCCAAGGTGCCACATAAGTGATTTTCACCATAGGACGATTTAGTCTCTTGTATTTCAATTTTTTTGGTGTCATTGAAGATGTCTGTTTGCTAGGTTTTCACGTAAGACTCTTTTTTTGTATTTTTCTTTTTTTTTCAATTTTTGTTGTATTTTTTAGGACATTTTTGAGAAAGATTTTCTAAGAGTCATGTATAGAACTTGTGCAAATGCAAGCTAATGATAGGATCTGGCATTGGATCACGCTCAGGGGTAGACAATTGATATGCACCCGAACCAAATGCTGATGTAGCAATGTAAGGCCCAAGCCAATTTGGTTGAAACTTTCTTGGGTTCTCTTTGTTAACCAAGTTCCTTTGGTTTTCCATTAACACCAGGTCTCCTATTAAATGAATCTGTCACAGACCTTGTTATAGCTTCTGTGGAGATGATTTTTATAGGCTTGTAAATGATTGAGAGCATTTTGACGCTTCTCATCAAGGAGTTCAAGCTCTTGTAGCCTAGATACTTGGTAGTCTTCATCTGAAATGAGATTTTGCAATGATATGTGCAAAGAAGGTAACTTGACCTCTATTGGCAAAATGAATTTTGATACATAGATCAAAGAATATGGTGTGGCAACAATGGGTGTATTGATGCTAGTGTGGCATGTCCATAAGGAAGGATTAAGTTGGAGGTGTCAGTCACAATCGACATCATCAATAGTCTTCTTTAGGATTTTCAATATGGTTTTATTAGATGCCTCAACTTGATTGTTACTTTGTGGTAGTATCGTGAGGCATAGTGTTGCTTGATTTGAAACATGGCACAGATTTCTCAAACATCTTGATTCTTAAATGGGGTGCCACTATCTGTAACTATGGAAAGAGGTACTCCATACCGACAAACGATATAGTTGAGGATGAACTTGGAAATTTGTTTGCCAGTAATATAGGTTCTGGGGATAGCTTCTATCCACTTTGTAAAATACTCAATGGTCATAATTATGTACTTATGACCATTGTAGGATGAGGGATGGATTTTTCCAGCAAGGTCAAATTTCCACCATGAAATAACCATGGAAATGTGATCAATTGCAATTCTTGAGCTAGTGCATGTATTACATCTCCGTGTATCCAATATTTTTGGCACTTCTGTACAAACTTATAGTCATCATTTTCCATAGTAGGCCAATAATACCCAATCCTTAGGAGCTTCTTTTCTAGAGGAGGGCCACTAGAATGAATACCACAGATACCTTCGTGTACCTCACTTAGTATCATTTATGCTTCTTCAACATCGAGAAATCTAAGGAGTGCTTTGTTTAGGCTCTTCCTATATAGGGTGTCAACAATGACAATGTATTGGGAAGCTTGTTTGATAAAAGTTTTGCATTGGTTATGGGACAATTCCGGGAGTAAGTATTGGTCATGCAAATAGGCATAAATGTCATGGTACCAATGGGAACTAGGTCCAACAATTTCACACACAAACTTGGATAAAGGGACCTCGAAGGCAGGGACCGTAAGTTGATCCACTAAGAGCTCAGTGTGTTGCATTGTTAAGAATATTAAATAAAGATCCCATTGTCGCCATTGCATCGGCTGCCTTGTTCTGCATTCTAGGAATTTGCTCAAAGACAAAGTGGTCAAAGTATTTCTTGAAGTCATCTACTATTGTCTTGTAAGGTATCAACTTTTCATCTTTAGTCGTATAGTCATCATTCACTTGCCTTGTGATTAACTGTGAATCTCCATAGACATGCAAGTTTTTGATCTTCCATTGAACTATTGTTTTTAGACCTTTGAGAAGAGCTTCATATTCTGCCATGTTATTAGTACATACAAAGTTGAGCCTATAAAATCGAGGAATGGAGTCACCTCGAGGCGTGATAAACTATATTCCGACATCTGATCCTTTGTGTGTGTATGACCCATCAAAGCATAGGTGCCATTGTGTAGGTGTATCAATTAGAAATATGGCCTCATCTAGAAAGTTTGACAAGATGGAGTTGTTGTTACTAGAGCATCAACCAACTAATTTTCTATTACCTGCCCTTTGATTGCTCTTTTGTCGACATACTCTATATCAAATTCACTTAGGATCATAACCCAATTAGCTAGCCTCACTCAGTGCTGCTTTATTTAAGAGATATTTGAGTGGGTCTATCTTAGCTATGAGTAATGTCTTATGACTAAACATATAGTGTTTGAGTTTTTGAGAAGCAAACACTACAACTAGACATGCTCGCTCAATGGAAGAATAATTCAGTTCATATCCGATAAGCATTCTGTTGATGTAGTAAATGGCCCTCTCCTTGCCTTTAGAGTCATGTTGTGCCAAAAGGACACCTAGAGATGTTGTTGATATGTAAAGGAGCAAGGCATTCGTACCCTCGGTGGCATCAAAACTGGAGCTGATAGAAAATGGTCCATAAGTGCTTGAAATGCTTCTTGACATGTCTTTGCCCATTTGAAAGGAACATCTTTGTGAAGTAGATACTGAAAAGGATGACACTTGTTTTTAGTTGTGCTATAAACCTTTGTATTGACTGTAGTCTACCTTGGAGGCTCCTTAGTTGACTGATATTCTTAGGGGGAGCAATCTTAATTATTGCTTTGACCTTTTCTGGATCCACCTCTATTCCTTGATGATATACAACGATGCCTAGAAGTTTTCCTAATGTAACTCGAAAGACACATTTCTTACGATTTAGCCTGACTTTGTAAATCTGTCAAAGATTACTGCTAGAATTTTTATGTGAAGAACTCTGGTAATTGACTTTGAAAGTATGTCATCCACATAATTTTTCATGATGTCATGCATGAGATCATGCAAAATCATAGTCATTGCTCTCTGATAAGTGGCGCTTGCATTCCTTAGACCAAATGACATGACATTCTAGCAATATGTTCCATAGGCATAAGTGAACACTATCTTATGTTGGTCTTCAGGATCAATTCAGATTTGGTTATAGCCTGAGAATAACATTTCATATCCTACTATCAAGTCTACTATTATATCCATATTTAGCAATGGAAAGTCATCTTTTGTGTAATGTCCCCTTTTTAGCTCACCATGGTTGGTGATTCGGATTAGCCTATTAGTGGCCCTTGTAGGCTAGTTAGATGGATAGAGGGTCCCAGTTGGCAGAGTCAGAGGCCAATTCCCACTCCAGGGGTCAAGGACGTTCAGGATTGCTTTTCGTTTGAGTCAGATTGGCACACTTACTATTTATAGTAAGTTTCTTTTTTGAGAAAGTCAGGGTTTCTATCTTTAGCAGGGCAGTTGAACAATTTGGTGACAGTGTTGAGATTTAGTATCATTGACTAGAGCAGTTATTCAGAGGCTTACTATTTATAATAAAGTCATTGTTGGGAGTTCCTATATCTGGCAGGGGCACCTGGGGTCATGGTATGCACAGTGATTGACTCATTCATTAGTTGGCTCAATTTGGGGGACTTACTATTTGTAGTAAGTCAATTATGCTCATGTTGCTATTTTTAGCAGTGCACTTGGACTTGGTATTGACAAAGTTCATCAGCTAACAAAATGGAACGAGTTATTGGTTCAAGCTCAAGGTATTAATTATTAATAAAGAATTCTTTTATTAATAATTAATTGTTAAATTTATAATATAAAGTTTTTATTTTAAGTGGGGGCCAATTGACACATTAAAGTGCACATCATTAAATGTTATTTGACTGTATTATTAAAGGGGTTATTTAATGATCATAGAGTCAAATTATAAAGTGCATACGGGGGAGACATAAGTGATTATTAAAATATGCTTTATATTATTTCATTGTGCACCAAATGGAGGGAAATATAATTAAATATTATATTTCAAATACATCAAAAGCAAGTGCAACAAAAGCTAAATATTTTTAAGTTATGAGAAGTGTATTTGTGAAGATACATATATATTTCTCTTAGAGAATTATGAAAAGCCAAGGCAAGAATTTGCTTTTGTTGGTGTGGAGAAGATGTGGAAACAAGGGTTTAAGATTCTGAGCTTGAAGAATTGTGAATTCTTCCAAGTCTTAAACAGCATAGTAAATTGGTGAAACACCCAATGAATTATGCTAGGTGTTGGCTTCATCCAGAGGCCAAGGTTGATATAATCGGTTGCAGAATTAAGTGAGTAGAAGCTTCATATTGTTTCAGACTTTGTTGCAAGAGCCAAGGGAATGTTTTTATTGCAAATCACAACTCATAGAAGGGTCTGCGTTTGACATTTTCAGGCAGCTGTAAGTCATTCAGTGGCTACAACATTCATTTAGGTAGTAGCGTCAGTCATCATTAAGGTTGTGTTTGAGGGTTTAGGGGCATGTTTGTTTGAAAAGTGCCTTCATTTTCTGTTTGCAAGCTTTGGCATCTAATAACAGTCAAATTTAGAGGGCTAGGACTCATCCTTGGGTATTCTTCAATGTTAGTGATCAGCCCCAGGTTTCATTGTTTTTAAATTAAATACAAGTTGATGCATTGTAAATAATTTATTTCCTGCAACTGAATAAATGGGAATTCTTATGAATAGTTGCAGTAGTTAGTTGTATGCAAACTATATGACGAAATGCCTTTGAGTAATTCGGTGCACTTTCAGAAGGATATAATTGCCAAGTATTTGACAAAATGGTATGTTGAATATTAACCAAATTTGAATTATATTACATAGTTGTTTGCAATTTTATCTCTTTGAAAATCAGATATTGGTGAACCGTGAAACTAACTTATTAGTTTGCATGCAAAGTGTTTGACAAAATGTCAAACATCCAAGTTGAAAGTTAGAACCAGTAGGGGTTCTTAAATTTTGGACATGCTTTGTTGAGGTCTCTGAAGTCAGTGCAAATTCTGATGCCCCCAGATGGTTTTGTGACTGACTCTAGTATGGGCACCCATGCTCTTGGTATGCATAGTGATTGACTCCTTTGTCAGTTGGCTTAGTTTGAGGGACTTACTATTTATAATAAGTCATCTATCCAACATTTCTATATTTGGTAGGGCACTTGGACCGACCTCAATTGCAGTGATGACCCTTGGCATCTTTGTTGATCAGGTATTAAGGGATGTACTAATTATAGCAAGTGAGGGGTTGATGGAGATGGACCCTTGCTAGTTTTAGTAAGGCAATTGGATGCACAACAGATACAATGGTTAACTCTCAGGTTTAGTCAGAATGGAGAATTTATGATTAATGATAGAGTTATAACATTATAATTATTAATAAAGTTATAGTTTAATGATAATTAATTATTAAGTGCATATCATTGATAAATTAAGTGGACTTTATTTAAAAGGGGAGTTTAAAATGTTTTAAAAGTATACTTTAGAATAAGTGAAAAGGTGTTATTTAAAAGAGAGATATAAGTGTTTAATAAAGTATACTTTATATTTTAATGTGTGCATCAAAAGGAGGGTAATATAATTAAATGTTATATTTCAATTGCAAAAAAAGAAAATATATTTAAAAAAGCTAAGTTATGATTTAAGTTATGCGAGGTGTGAGTTTGAAGCTACTAGGTCAATCTTCAATTGAGTATTATAAAAGCTTCATTGGTGAAAATGAATTCATTCATGACTTGGTATTTTCTTTTGTTGTGTGAAGAGAAGTTTGGAACAAGGGTTTCAGTATTTCAGACTTGGAGAATTGTGAATTCTTCAGAGTTACAAGCATTTGAGGTGTTGAAAGACACATTGATATTTGCTAATTGGGTGACTCATTTTAGGGTTATCAATTGTGCTTAATTGTAAGAGAATTTAATTGGATTATAGAGCTGCAATCAATTTAAGAAAATATCTCAAGCTGCGATCCATTACCAAGTTTCATAGATATTGTTTTCAAATAAATTCTTCATGCATGACATTATTTCTATATATTCTATTGGTGAAGAATTGAGGAAAGTTTTTAATGAATTAAGTTTGTAAGGGCTTAGTGGCAATTTGCATTTGGGAATTGAAAGGTTGCATGCCACGTGTTTGTGAAAATGTCCATTGGCTATAGATGCACATTTTACATGTAGAAATCATATGTATGCATTAAAAAGGTCAAAAAGGTTTGCATTTGTATCTTAGTTCTTTGTCTAGATATCTTACAAATCATTTGCAAACATTTAAACTTCATTTGAAACCATTCCAAGCAAGCAAAAACACTCTGAAAACAAATGACAGCAAGATAGAGGTTTCATGGCAACAGTTTGACGAAATGCACATGACACAAAAATTGAAGATTTAAGAGCAAAATTGCAAGGCGTAAAAGCCCACAACCAGCACTTGAGTTAGTGTTGCTACCAATCCTCAACCTTATGTGCCCTCGACTTTATTGGAGTCTCGCGCCTTTCATAGAACTTCAGCTTTTTGAATGAGGCCAGTGCTGAGATAAGAATGGCTCACAGAGGAATAATAAGTATCAAATATCCCACGAATTCATAGAGGTAAACTCATGCTTTGAACTATGAGTTTTCCCACATCAAGGGTGTTCTGAATGACAGGCTCAGAAAATTTGTTGCTCTCATGCCATATAAGAAAAAATGGTCAGAGAGAAGAAGCTGCAATAGTAAAAAAACTGGATATCCATGCTGCTTCTCTTATTTTTGATTCAATACATATTACACATATATAGGATTCTCAAATCCTATTTTGTAGGCAACAAATCTCTAATTATACGAGTTTTTTTAACAGCTTAAAACAAGTCATAATAAAATCCCAACTAATTGCTTTCATACCTAGAATAGCCACGTGAAGTGTGTTTTATACCTCACTTTTATTTTATCATTAAACTATTCTAATTAACAAACCTAAAAACTTAATGATGCAATATTCTTAACACCTATGTGAACACTAATTCCCAACATTTATTTCTTACACCCTTTTCTTTTATATTCTTTTAATTCATTTTCTTCTGTGTATATTTTTAATGTAGAAATATATATACATTATATACTTTTAAAAGCTAAAAACCTTTAAAAACATTAAGATGAAATCTTTCAGAAATTCTGTTACAGCCCACCCTACTTTTCCTTATTTTTGCAATATTAATATGCAGAGCAATGTCTTCAACACTTTCTGATCATTCAAATCTTGGAGTTGGCTTCTGATCATTTAGAGCTCGGAGTTGGGAAGGTGAGAGCATATGGTGCCTCCAATCACACAACTAATCTAGATGAATACAATTACATATGAAATGGTAGCAAGCCAACTATAATTCATAGGCAGTAGAGCAGCCTAATCAACACCACTCTTTGCTGGATTGTGTAATATGACACACAGTTAGCAAAGCCAGCCTGTCAACACCTCTTTGGCAGGTTGCATGTGTGCAATGCAAGCCACTGACAAAATTTCTAAGCTTGACTCAAACGAAAATGGTCGATAATGCCAGCTTGTTCATGCCAAACAGGCTGAATGAAAAATGCTATAACTATTGGCGGTAAAACTGTGCAACTTACAAATTGAAAATGCATTGAAATGAAAGCCTCTGGCAGTACTACTATCTAAGATTTACAAGATATATGTACATTGCATTACAAATTAACATTTGAAGAAGTACACTACTATTATAAACTGGTATAAAGTTCTGATTGCAAAGTCTGACTGCTGCAATAACCTAAATCGAGCCAAATAACATTAACAAATTAGTTTAATCATGAATAAATTACAGAATATCTTGTAAGGATGATATAGAATGCTGACGTAGTCCAGGATCTCTCTATACTGCTTAAAAATGAACTAATCTACATTGTTAGCACACTAAAATCACTGCCTAGAAGCACACCAACACCACCCAATCAAATTGCTACTGTCAACACAATCAAAAGCCGTCTTAACACACCCAAAATCACTAGTAATGAACCCTTACAAGACTGGTATAGATAGAAAGCTGATTGCAGGTTTGAAATTGGAGTTTTCTACTACTGATATGGGTAGTACAAGAAGTACCAAAGTGATGAAAACTTAGTAAACATTCATTTATTCACCTCAAAACGGGGTTATCCACAATTCAATGGTCAAGGCACCATCAGGGAAGTATTTTTGAGCACATAAATGAGGCGCTTCTACACATGAATTCCCATGTCCCTTTTCTTACTTGTTACAGCCTTCTTCAGGTGCATGGCCTCAAGGAAAAGACACCAAACTCCTCTAAATTAGTACAGCTTTTGTCAAATGGCAATGATAAGAACAAACTCATAACAATTTAGAGATAAATAGAAAATTGGCAATAACCAACAAAATAGTATGGCTGCTAGGCATATGGTATGACCCCCATAGAAGGTCTTCTTCACATGCCCAACTTGTACAGTCTGCAATAGATTGTCATTGGAAATCAAACAGTAGAGAAACATTGTCCATAAAATCCCAAATCTATGCCATGAACATGTGTGGCAAGCATAAATTCTTGTCTGCAAAGCTGTAAGACTAGCTAAAACAGTATTACTTGCTCCCCAACTCAAAATATCCCTTCAAAATCCTTCAAAAACACCATTGAAAGATCAAACAACATTGTCAAACTTGAAACAATTCAAAATACATCAAAGGAATCCATTTTCAAAACCAAATTGTAGAAAACTTCACTTGCAAGTATAACAGTGACTTCTGGATGATATCACCATACCCATCTAGGAAGGTTTTTGTTACGACAAATGTGTCCCATCTCAAGGAGTTCGTTTATGGTTTCTTCCATAGTTTGATGACTCTTTGAGTACTTTGCAAAAATCTGCAAACTCCTAAGTGCCTAAGGTGGTTGAACCAAGTTGACCAAACTCCCATGTCGATTTTGATCAAGTCTTGCTCCAAGATTCTTTGAGTCTTAGTTTTGAGCTCTAGACTCTTGAGCTCAATCTCTTCTATCTGGAGCTTGGGAATAACAACTGTGCTTTTTAAAGTGAAATATCAACCTTTTTGGTAATGTTTTTCTTTTAGTTACCCATTTCACCTAGTGAAGCATCAACATAGTGTCATGCCCCTGCCAAACTAAGGATAGCAGCCATTCGTAACAAACAAATTGCAGTTTTAAATATAAAACCTAGGCCATGGAAAAATGTAATGTCCCCATTTTTTGCAAGTCATTGATTTGATGGTGCTAGGTCATTATTGTGATCCTCATGGTCTGGTGAGGTGTTTAGAGGGTCTTTGGTGTGAACTTACTATTTATAGTAAGTCAATGGATAGTTCCGATGAGCTCAAATGAGTTAGAGGAGTTGAATGATGCTCTCGGTTTTCATTTTTGGCTTCTGGTTTGGGCTCCAAGAATCTTGGAGAGAGTGTCTGTTTTTAGTAAGTCACCCCCATCAAGTTCATTCATCATCTTTCATCATCTGGATAAATCTTGTGCAGACAGATTTCGACTCGGATGTTTCTTCAGTTGTTTTCGCAAAACAGGTGGTTTATTATTATTATTTAATTAAATTTTCTAAGGTTGCCATTTTTGTTGGTATTTTATGCTGGATACCTTAGTGTTATAACTCGTTGGAACCAGGATGAAAAGTTTTAAATCTTGGGCACAAGAAATAGGGACCTTGCATGTCATAATTTCATGATATTGGTGAAAAGGATTTTTCGGAGCCAAATGAATTAATAAACTATATTATTCAATATGTGCCTAAGTATAAAAAGTGTTTTAAGTGAAAAGCATGTGAGAGAAGACACTTTTGAATTATAAAAGCAATGCTTTGTGAAAGGAAAATCATCCATTGTTCATTTTGATAAAAAATTATGAAGTCTTTTGTTGAGAGCTTTCAACAAGGGTTTGAGGACTGATTCCTCTCTGCTGCACTTTGAATCATTCCTGTGGTGGTGAATTGTGTATTCGATTCTACTGAAGAAATTTTGATAATTCATGGCTGCGAATTGATGTTGATGTATATCAATTTGGTTCAAGAATAAATTGAATTCATTACTTCTACAACTGGGTTCGATTTTCTCTTATCTGGATGCCAATGCTGAGTAAGGGAGGCTGATGTATCTCCTTATGATTGCTGCATTGACTGTACGGATGCCTACCAATAAATACAGGCTGCATTAATTATTTTGGAAGCTACGTTTCACTTTCAGGGAGCCACATTTTGATTTCAAAAAGCTGCGTGGAGTCCTTTCTTGCCGTGAGTTCTTCCTAGGAGGCAGCGTTTTGATTCCTTGAGCTGCAAAATTCTTCCTAGGGCTGTGTGATAACACCTGGAGTTTATTCATCATTCAACACGCATACTTTGCTTGCTAGGTGCCATTTTTTTATGGAAATAATTTTCAGAATTTGAATTTACAAATTCTTTGTACATTTATAAGTGTGAGTTTAATTTATAAATGGATTATTTGAAATTTATGATATTATAATTGTGAAGAAATATCCAATTTATATATTTTCCTTGATAAAATTCTGTGGAAGTGTTATCTATTTCAAAGAATTGAATTTCCTGGAGCCAAGAGCCAGTCCAGCTCTTCACAGTGGTATCAAAGCATTTTTCCTGCCATCCTGTGGGGTTTGGATTCATTTATTTTTTGAAGTATTTTAAAAGTGATCAACACTTCCATTTTTCCTAGCTATGGATAAATACAGGAGATCAAGTTCCGGAAGTCGTTATAGCAATAAGGGAAATAGAGCGGAATTAAATGCTTTAGTAGAAACCATGGAGAGACTTAGACTGCATCAGCAGAGATTGGTAGAGAGTTTGTCAGATCCAGTTATAGTAGATAGGGCAGCAAGATATATGGTCGAAGGCCGACATCGAGTTTGCAGGGGAGAAGGCTAGAGTTTTCTCTGACAGTTGTCCATGATGCTAATGTTCCTACATCTAGTTCAACACTTGTTATTCCCATCTGCAATGGTGGTGATGGATTTATTGCACAGGAGCCAGTGGATGTTTCAGTGCCATTGGTTGACAGTAGCGCCGAGCATCACTAGGTTGAGGCTCCCAGAGTAGTCACTATGGATTATACAAAGGCACTGATGTTGCAAGTATCACTGAGTGTTCAGACTCTTTCATGGAGAGAGTTATTATTGGAGATGTTTATGTCAGCTGTAGTAGTGTTGCTCTAGTTAAGGAGGCAGTTGCTTCCTCAGATAGGACCGAGGCATGTATGGAGTCTCCCAGTGGTGAGGTTGGTGATCTGGGCATTACAGTGGGGTCAGTTGATGACAGTTCATGCTCTAACATTATTGGTGCACAACTTGACGTTGAGTCATGTGTGCAGAGACACATGTCCACAAATGAGATTTCAGCAGAAGATGTGGGAGCTGATAGTATAGACACATCTGATGACACTTTTGAGGATGTTGTGAGTTGCCTTGGAGATGACACCCCCTGTGAGATGTTGGGTGATGACTGCGAAGAGTGTATGAGCTTTGACAGCTCAGAGATTTATGATAGTAGTCGCAGTGTGGGATCAGTACAGGAGAGAGTGGTTTCTTCCTATGTTGAGGATGTGTGCATGGAGCTTTCTGGTGATGACACTCAGGATGGGAGTGTTGCAGTTGATTTTGGCAATGTAGTTTCATGCCACTGTATAGTTGATTCACATGACGACATTGAGTCGTGTTTGCAGCTAGAGTTAGTAGAGGAGATGCTGATAGATGATGTGGACACTAGCATTGCAGATATCTCCGATGCTGAGAGCGAGGATGATGAGTGCTGTAGTGTTTTTGGCTTTCTATATTTGACTTTGGGTGTAGATTCAGCTTTGTCATATGGTGGTGGTGGGTTCCAGGATTCTGTGTTACAGGGACTCACAGATGAGGACATGGAAGCTTATGAGTGGTAGGACTTTGTTATAGCCAGGGCTTCCACTTTTAGAGACGGGGTTACTTCTTTGATATGTCACGAGGATGTGTCTCAGGATCTGGATTGTCAGATGGTTGCAGAGGACGAAGTAGCTGGAGATTGTGTTGAGTCAGATTCAGCAGCGGCTTCCTCGGGGTTAGATGAGGACGTGTCCGATGCCTGTACTTAGTTTGTTGATGTGTACTCAGATGAAAGTACATAGAGATGGTGATCTTGAGGGGAGTTTGTTGGATATAGCTTCCTCTCATAGTGTAGACAGTGTGTTTGAGGTTGTTTGTAGGAGGCCTGTTGTGCAGAGTCATCATGTGACTAGCCAGTTGCAAGTTGATGAGAGAGATATTACTTCTACTCTTGAGCATTTTGATGCCGCTCGTCAGTTCTTGGCTGTTTATGGTTGGGGTGCTCCTATGATAGATGAGCCCAGTGGTGGTTACCTCTCATTGACAGAGATTCATACTTTGCGTGAGGCTGTCAAGATTTTGAGACATAACTACTTACAGATGGTAGTCGACCGAGATCACTTGGTGGAGTGGGGGAGTACAGCTTATGAGGCACTGATGGACAGAGAGGAGGAGGTGTGTGAGCTTACCCAGGAGCTCACATCGACTACTGAGGTTTTAGAGGACACTTAGTGGGCCCTTTAGGAGTCGCAGATCCAGTTAGAGGAGGTGACCGTGGAGTTGGAGCATTTGCAGTCCACACCAGCCCCAGACCCAGTTCGATTGCACATTGAGGTGGTTGGTGGTGAGTTTTCTCTTACGGGTGGTGATGAGGAACATGATGATGTGGCAGACACACATGTTCAGGATATGGGAGCTCTTGGTTTGGATGAGGTAGGAGTACCAGTGGAGTCGAGCTCTCGGGTTGATTTGCTTCCCTTAGCTGGGAGTGAATCTATTTCATCATCTCACATAGTTGATAGCATGGGACAGTTGGCTGTGCCACATTTTCAAAGGGATCAGTTGTGGATTGCGGGGGAGGAAGTTGACGCTTCCATGTATAATTTCTACTACACCGAGTCATTTATGGAGTATTTACTTGAGAGTGCAGATGTGCGACAGGATTCTTATAGAGTGTCTGAGGGTACTCTCATCCGAGGCTCTTGTGCTATCCGGAGGTTGGTAGGGAGGATTGTGGAGACTATCTACAATGCTTCTCCACAGGGATTACAAGGTTGGGTTTGTTGAGAGAGTTGCTCAGGGGCCTACCCACCCTACAGTTATGTGGAGTCAGAGATTTCATGTTCATCATTTGCTTTTTGACCCACAGGTAGAAGATTTCATCTCTCACAAGGGTAGTTTGGCTCCTAGTCCTTATCATCCATTATGGGATGGGTTCTCGCCATCAGTAGTTGATGGGAGTTTTGGCTGCAAGTCAGTAGCAGGTGAGTTGCAAAGTTATGGTGACTGCAGAGATTATGCAGTGTGGATATCCAGGTCTCGGTACAACTTTGTTCAGGGTTATTCATCACTGTTGTGCAAATGGTCTACGCACTCAATACAGGTCAGTTGGGAGCATAGGGGGAGTTCAGTGTGTATGGGATCTAAGTCTTCCATACATCTTGGTTTTTGATGATTCTGAAGTTCACTTCTTTCGGGATCCGGGCAAAGACAGATTCAGTATAGGAGTTTGGGTGAGTGGTTGTTTTGGGTCTCTTTTCAGAGTTATCCAATTTGTATTTTGGGTGATGTTACAGGAGCCTACAGTTGATGTCAGTGGCATGATATACTCTTTTGTGTGGGATCTAGATGGATTGTGATGTTTCTTGTTCCGGTGATTGCTTGGGGACAAGCAATCTTGAGGAGGGAGGACTGTAATGTCCCCATTTTTTGCAGGTCATTGATCTGATGGTGCCAGGTCATTATTGTGATCCTCGTGGTCTGGCGAGGTGTTTAGATGGTCTTTGGTGTGAACTTACTATTTATAGTAAGTCAACGGATAGTTCCGATGAGCTTGGATGAGTTAGAGGAGTTGAATGATGCTCTCGGTTTTCATTTCTGGCTTCCAGTTTGGGCTCCAAGAATCTTGGAGAGAGCGTCTATTTTAAGCAAGTCACCCCATCAAGTTCATTCATCATCTTTCATCATCTGGATCAATCCTGTGTAGATAGATTTCGATTCGGACGTTTCTTAAGTTGTTTTCGCAAGACGGGTGGTTTATTATTATTATTTAATTAAATTTGCTAAGGTTGCCATTTTTGTTGGTATTATATGCTGGATACCTTAGTGTTATAGCTCGTTGGAACCAGGATGAAAAGTTTTAAATCTTGGGCACAAAAAACAGGGACCTTGCGTGTCATAATTTCATGATATTGGTGAAAAGACTTTTTTGGTGCCAAATGAATTAATAAATTATATTATTCAATATGTGCCTAAGTATAAAAAGTGTTTTAAGTGAAAAGTGTGTGAGAGAAGACACTTGAATTATAAAAGAAATGCTTTGTGAAAGGAAAATCATCCATTGTTCATTTTGATAAAAAATTATGAAGTCTTTTGTTGAGAGCTTTCAACAAGGGTTTGAGGACTGATTCCTCTCTGCTGCACTTTGAATCATTCCTGTGGTGGTGAATTGTGCATTTGATTCTATTGAAGAAATTCTGATAATTCATGGTTGCGAATTGATGCTGATGTATATCAATTTGGTTCAAGAATAAATTGAATTCATTACTTCTACAGCTGGGTTCGATTTTCTCTTATCTCGATGCCATTGTTGAGTAAGGGAGACTAATGTATCTCCTTATGATTGCTGCATTGACTGTACGGATGCCTACCAATAAATACAGGCTGTATTAATTATTCTGGAAGCTGCGTTTCAATTTCAGGGAGCCACATTTTGATTTCAAAAAACTGCGTGGAGTCCTTTCTTGCCCGCGAGTTCTTCCTAGGAGGCAGCGTTTTGATTCCTTGAGCTGTGAAATTCTTCCTAGAATTGTGTGATAACACCTGGAGTTTATTTATCATTCAGCACGTATACTTTGCTTGCCAGGTGTCATTTTTTGATGGAAATAATTTTCAGAATTTGAATTTACAAATTCTTTGTACATTCATACCTGTGAGTTTAATTTATAAATGGATTATTTGAAATTTATGATATTATAATTGTGAAGAAATATCGAAGTTATATATTTTCCTTGATAAAATTCTGTGGAAGTGTTATCTATTTCAAAGAATTGAATTTCCTGGAGCCAAGAGCCAGTCAGGCTCTTCACAAAAAATGATATTAGTGATTCCATGTCAGGGGCCGACCAAGCCATAGGAGTTTAAAAAAGGCAGAGATTCAATAAGGAGTTGATTAAGATCATTTAAGAGGTTTTTGGGGCAGCAATTCCTAAAAGCATGCAAATAACAATTAATCAGGAGTCTTATTAGCAGAAAGTAACTAGGGTTAATAGAATTTCATGCTAGTAATTAAGAGGAAAAGATGTGACTCTTTCAAAAGGCAGGAATGATAAAGAGGTGTGACTCCTTCAATCTTGAAGATATAAAAGGGAGAATATCTCATTTGATAAGGACATCCAAGGGATGAAAAAAGAAAAATTGCATTATTCTCAAAGGGCAGAAATGAAGGGTGGTGGCTCAACTCTTGTGAAAGGTGCTGACTCTTCCATCAATAAAATATAGAGAGATCATTACAAGGATTTAAGCATCACTTATCAATCATCAAATCAACAATCATTCAATCATCATTCACCGATGTATCAAATCAGCAATCATTCAATCTTCACTCATGAATTCATGAAAGCAAATCATTCAATCATCCATCCATTATCAAGAGGAATCAGACAAACAATCAATAAATCATACAAACATCCATCATTTATACATCTACTAGTCAAGCATCAATGAGCCTGGCATTCGATCATTCAAATATCAATCATTAAAACATCAATAATTCGAGCATCAATTCCTTCAAGCATCATTTAAGCATCCACTCGGCATTCTTTCAAGAGATATCAGTAAAGAGAAATTAAGCTATCAACGATAATCTAGCAAACTTCAAGATATCAATTTTGAATTCTAGGTAGTATTTGCAAACTGGATGTTACTCGGACTGATGGGTTGAGCTAAGGTTTGGAGGGATGGGGTCTTTTCCTACCTTTGACAAGCTAGGGTGGGGCCCTTTAATTCAATAGATTTGCGAAGTACATTCAGATTTATTGATCTGAATATTATAATAAGTTCATGATATCTAACAAAGCCATTATCTTCACAATTTTAATGAAAGTTATCACAAAAAATCTAGATTAGTTCTATTTTCAAAATTATTCAAAAAATTATAACTTGATTATTATAATAAAATTTCATCATTTTTAATAAAGTTGTATTAATTAATATAATGCAATCCTCAAGCTGGAATATTTATTTCAAGGCAAAATTCAGGAATGTCCCAAAAAGGGACATTACACCTAGCAAGAAGACGATTGAGAATAGAATTTTTAAGCATTCAAAGTTTGATCAAATTAACAAACAAAAGCAACAAAATTTGATGCAATGAAGGAAAACAAATACAGTTTTGAAGAAATATTCTATCGTCATTTTGATATTGACTTACTTTCTAGTTCAAGGCTTGGAAAATTAAGTTACAGTAGGAGTGGAAATATGATGGTGTAGATTCTATTTTTATTTTTTTTTGCATTTTGACATAATATCATATGTAAACCATTATAATGTTGTTTTAACATTTATTGTTTATAGTTTTGTTGTATTACAGTCTATTGCTTGACTTTGAAAATATGAAATTTCAAATTTTGAGAGTTTTAGGATCATATCATGTGTAATGTTTGAAATATGCGAAGTCAAATTAGTCTTTTCTGTTCTCTAAATGCTTTATTTTTTCTTTGTGTAATAATGAGGTTTATCAGTTTTGTTGAGTCTGTGCAGAGTTTTTTGTCTAGTCTGTGCTTTTGTCCCTCCTTTGAGTACAAAAGAAGTCTATAGAATTGGATTTCCTTTTTCTTTAAATTAAGATTATTTTTAATTCATATTTTTCAACCAAAGAAAGTGCTCAAAAGAAAATTTATGGTACATTTTACATGTCATGCAGGCAGTGGAGTCAGGACTTCTGAAGATACTTTCAAAGATGGGCATCTCTTTGCTTTCAAGGTTAGCTTGCCTATGGACTGCCTGGCTTTTGTTTACTGTTGTTCTCAGTGTTCCTTCAGCATAAGCATGTATCTCTCTATTTAGTCTATTATTTTTGTATGTGGGGATATTTGAATTAAAAAGATGTTCCTGTGTTCTTAGGAGATAGTCTAGCAGAAATGAAAACTATATTTAGATTCACATAGTTTCTTGTGAATTATTTTCAGTTATTGTGGAGCGCAAATTTTTGAGATTTATGGACTAGGTAAAGAGGTGGTTGATTTAGCATTTTGTGGAAGTGTCTCTCAAATTGGTGGCTTGAATCTTGATGAGGTAAATATAAATGTCTCATTCTTTATAAGATTCTTTTCTTGGAAATTAATTCCTTATTGATGAATGATGTCACTTGTTGGTTTGTGGATTTTCTTAATTCAAGCTGTATGATGTTCTTTAGGTTTCTCCTATGACTGATTTATATGATTAATTTTTATTTATATACTATAACTCATTTTAAGGGCATTGAAATTAAAAAAATTAGCAGAGTATTTTTTACACTGTGAATTCCATTTGCAATATAAAACACTGTTCTAATAGTGATTTCAAGAAAAGCATCCTACATACCACAAAATACCAGTTTCAAATTTGTTGAGAAAAATTGTAATGCCTGAAAAATGCAGCCAAATTTTCTGTTTGACGCTAACACCCACATAACTATGCTCTTTTCTCTTCCCCTAGTTTGCCAAGCTCACTAGTTTAATTTGGTTAAGCACAGACAATGCTAGCTCAACCCTGCCAATAGAGTTTTTGTTTTTCTTGTCACAGCTCCATGGCTAATGCGACCATTTGCACCATCTTCCCAAGCTTATTTTACTACTTTACCACAATGTACCTTTGTAGCACATAATTAGAGCCCTTATAATTTAATTGCAATGGATTGGTTTTCAGCCAATTTACTGCTTTCGGTTCAGTTACACAGATATCACAAAAATATCTTTGAATGTGGATTTTGGGTATATCTGTAAAAAATATGTATTAAAAATTTAAAATCATAAATATAATAAATGCATATATTTTAGCATAAAAACAGAGATAACCACATAACATATATATCAATAAACAAAACAACCTTACATTTTTGACAAGATCATATATTCCTCAATATTAAAATGTAAAGAGCCTTTGTAGCTCTTTATTTTGCCAAAATGAAATTCAAAGAAAACTGATAATTCGAATTCTTTGGATTTCAGTTCAGATTATAATGTTAAGGTATTTAATTGAATTGACTTCCATTACAATCAAACATTCACAGTTCCAATTTATTGATCACTATAAAACTAATTGCAATTATTTAGGCACCTGATAATTACACCAGCTGCAAACGTGAGACTCCAGTCTGCAAACGTGAAACTCCAGGCTGCAAACGCGTGACTCCAGGTTGATGTCTTCACGCGACTTCCTTCCTGGAAGCGGCTGCTGCTGTAGACAATGCTTGGTGTTCAGATTACATGCGTGAGCCTTGTGTATGGAAGTAGACCTCTGTCAACACACAGCCCGTGTGCACACAGCCAATAAACAACAACTGTACGGCCCTGCTAGCTCACGTACGGCCCAGGAATATTAACAGCAGGCTGCAAATCAATTTCTATGGCATTCAATCACCATTTGATAGCATACAGATCTATCTCACAGTGCATTTCTTGGGAGAAAGGACGTTTCTCCAAAGCTGCATACAAACCCTTGCATTTCGAACTTCTTCCAGAATTCCTCAAATTCGATAATCATAACATAATGAATCCAAACGCACATCCAAGGCTTTTATAAAAAATATCAAATCTTCTTCATCACACCACACTTCAGCTTCAAGGACACACTTTTCACTTAAGTGTCTTCAATCGTCAAGCTCACACTTTTAAATTAAAACACTAAAGTGTCATCATAATAAAATTAAGCCAAGCTTAATTGCATAGAATATGAAGAAGGTGGTAAATTAAGAATGAACACTGAAGAAGATTGAAGATCAATCCAGAGCCCAACTCCCTTATTCGAAATAGAAACCGAGTTCAACTGACTTACTAAAAATAGTAAGTGTGACACAGAGATCCCTAAAACATACCGTCAGCTCACAGGGATCGCATTGATGAACTGACAATAACAAGCACAGGTACCTACTAAATTGGGGACATTACATAAAAGCTGTAACTTCCTTTTGTGTAAACCTGCCTAGTGAACAATTTTTTTTAAAGAAAACCCACGATGCTAATAAAAAGAGCAGTGTTTCCCTGACTTTTCAAGATGGGGGACAGGCTTCTGGGGAATTTTCCACAATTTTGGGGACAGTATGGGTATAGTAGGTGATATATATATATATATATATATATATACTAACATACACATTTATATATGTATATGTATTTATGTATGTGTATACATACATATAGACATACAATATGTATGTGTGTGTGTGAGAGAGACATTGCTGTAGATGCTTGAAAATGAGAAATGAACAAAAACCTGCATATAGGTTTATAAAATTGAAACAAAAATAACAAATGTAAACAGGAAAATCTTAGTGGGCTAGGGAAAATAGATAAAACACTAAATATATTTAATGCTAAGAAGGTTTGTGGGGACCAAACAATACATTAGCATATTTTAGGAAAATCCAAAAAATTCATTTTTTAATGGCTTTGAAAAAGTGTTTGCATACAGTCAATGCAGCATAACAAGTGGTCACCAAGCTGGCATAGCAATTGAAGGAGATTCCAATAAATAAAATGGTCTACTATATCATTGCCATACTACCAAGGTTGGAGTCTGTACTTGATGAAAGGCCTAATCGCTTCTCCAAATGTCCAATGCTGTCAAACATTGGTGAGGGACCATACCCTATTAGACACAAAGAAGAAAAGGAAAGGTTCAATGAATTTTCTAAGGTTTGAAAACTTGGTAACCATCTAGCACTACTTTTAACATGCTTTTTGTAACCTCTCCCAGCTTAATGCGGTAGTTGTACCATCATCCAAGGTTGTTGTACACTTTGGAGGAGGTGTACCAGTCTACTAGATATCAAAGGTGCCATATAGTTTGAAGTAGTAGAAATATGTTATGATAAGATAAGAGAAATTTAATAATGTCCAACGAAAGACCACAAAGAGGGTCCAAGGGATTGTCGAAACAATGCAAAAGGCCAATACATAGCAGGAACACCAAACGATGCCCGAGGAAAGAGAATGAAACAACTAAAGCAAGAAACAACCCAACAACAAACAACCCACTAAAGGCTCCGAGTAGTTGAGAAAAAATCCAGAACCGAAGGATAGGCCATTGGGCAAGAAGAGACCCCAAACCGTCTTTGGAGACCCTTGGAAGAAGAAGAAGGCCCTTGCAGGGTGTAATTCCTGCGAGGCCTCACATATTAGATATGGCTAGAGTGGGGACCGAGTTGCCGCATGGTACCACGTTCAAGAGAAACCATCGTAAAGAAAGAGGTGATGAGCTGATTGGGGTGCTGTCTTGTAAGGAGTTGATGTTCTAGAGAGTGGTTCCGAAGTCTCAAGGCATCTTGGAGATAAAGCGCAAGGCATCTCTGATCAATGTACCTCAAGAAGAAGGGGAGAGACTGAGTCTCATTGAACAAGAAGTAGAATCTCCCTCTGATCTTGTAGTAGATAGGGTAGCAGAAAATGAAATGTGCTTCTGTCTCAGCCCCAGCCATGCTACAAAGCTAGGAAATCCTGTCCTCCTTATCTATCTAATGGTTAGTCTGAATGGGGAGCTGATGTGATCCCACTCTGAAGGAGCCAAGGGAGATACGAAGTGCATGTGACCAGCAATGAGAGAGGTAAGAAGGGTGGACAATGATCCCGTCCCATATCTTGAGAAAGTGCTCCGCATAGAAAGCCATTCTCGGGCGAAGCCCCCCATGGGGGTTAACCCAAGTAGTGAGTATATGCTACCTATAATTCTCCATCCTGATGTGCATATTTAGAGACAAGGAGATGAAAGGGGGCATCCAAAGAGTATTAGAAAGGAGGAAGACAATCAATCTCGATCTTGATTGAACCCAAAAGAGTTGAAGCCTAAGCGAACCAATACCAAGCTCGAATCGAGGAGTCGGCAACTGCAATAGCCTTCGAGTAGTGGTAGGCCAAGTAGGAATATTTGTGCCACCCCTTAGTGGAGTCCACAAAGCACCGTAGGCGATGTAAGAACCACAGCAATTCAAAAATGGTACCTAGTCTGAAAGAGTGGACACCAAACTCAACAAGGACAATACTATGAGCGGTAGACTTCTTGCATTTGATGATGTGCCTAGGAAAGAGGGTTTGGACCTGCTCAATGGAGGCCCAGTTCAACTCCAGTAGAGAGGGCCACCAAACAACCGAGTTGGAGAGTATCATTGGTCTAATCAAAGTGTCCATAAGAGTCATCTTGGATGCGATGTCCTGGAAGTGATGTTTAAAACATCATCTCTTTAGAAGGGGCAAAGAACTGTACCCTTTGTTGATACGAGGTTGTAGAGAAGGTCTCATGCTAAAGCGAGGGCCCGAGAACTTGACCCCCAGATATGTGTACGAAGAAGAAATATCAACCTTAGCACCCTGGAAAAGGAAGCGGAGGTGGGATGTCTTAAGATTATTGAAAACCATCACCTTAGTCTTACCTAGGTTAACTGTTTGTTGTCATGAGTCACATAAAGAAGCAAGTCCATGAAGAAGTCTCTGTAAGCCCTTTGGAGAGAAAGCTAGGACCACATCATCCGCTAAGAGAAAGATAGAGGAAGTTAAGGGAAAACCAACTGGTGTATATTTTTGCTGTTTACAAGTCAGCAATAATGTTGGTGAAAATTGATGATTTAAACAAGAAAATACCACTCTTAACAATTTTCTATGTGAACATTTCTATTTCAATAAGCTCGTAGAAGTGTTAAAAACATATTATTTGTTGGCTGTTTTATGCAATAATTTGTGTAAAACAAACATTAGTAGTGTTTGAGATTCGGAATTTAATGGTTTGATGATTATTTTAAATGTTCTAAAATGCCCCCTTATTCCAAATGAGTCATTTGTCAGAGCCTATTAGCCTATTTTATTGCTATAGGTTAAATTAGGTATTTTAATGGAATAATTAATTAATTGGATAAAGCTTCGCGGGATAATTTATATTTGATTAATTAAATGATGAACCTTCATTATTTTAATATGACGACTTTGTTTTATATCAATGGAAATTATAAAGTGTGTCACTTTGTGACTAGGAACATGAAATAAAAGAATAGAAAATTAATCATTTCTTTCAAGATGGGATATAAAAGAGTTGAGAGCCAAAAAGCAATTCATTCTTAAGTAGTTTTTCTTTGGATAACTTTGAGAGCTTGTACTTTCCTTTCAACAAACCCTAAGATAAAAACCTTGAATTTTGGTTTGCCTTCCTGGGACCTTGGTTCGACCAAGGTTCGAACCGGTTCTTGGTCCAGGTCCGGTTTGCCTGTGGGTTTGAACAGGGTTCGAACATCGGCAGGATGGTTCATCCGGGCTGAACCCAGGTCAAACTAGGGCAAATTCAAGTAGACCAAGTGCGAACCAGGTACATATCCACTGAGAAACATTCTATAATTTAGGGTAGAAAACATGTATTAGAAAATTTGAATAAGATCTTTAACATTACAAAACAAAATTTGCTGAAGTTCAGATATTTATTACATCAAATTAAACTAACCCTCAAGATTTCTTCCAGTGAAATTTTTATATCCAATTGCTGATAATGACCCTTGTCCGATTAATTGGAAGCTCTGTTTAGTGATAAATCATATTTTAAACATTATACAATATCTTCAATAGGTGAAGGGATTTGAAAGCTACTTCTTTAACATTTTCAAGTAGGATGTTAATTACATACAAACAAACAAGCACTTTGTAAAGTGAAAAAGTAATAAGCATTTGAGGACTTGGAAAGTGAGAATGTTATTGGTGCAATTGATCCCATTGGCATTGGCACTGTTTGTGAATCAACTAATGCCTTTGAAGAAGAAGATGAAGATTTATATAATCCATTAGATGGTTGAAACTTAGTATAATGTTCCAATTGTTGAAAGTCAAAACAATGATACTTGAACTCAATAATATTATTTCAATATTTTGATGTTGATATGATGCTATGATTACAAGTTTATAGTGTTTTTGTTGTTTTTATGATACTATGTGACATTCTAATCTTAATTCATGCTTGTAGGCTGCATATATATATATATATATATATATATATATATATATATATATCATTTTAAATCAAAACCCTTGGGTGCTTTGTTGGTTGATTGGACAAAAACCCAACTCATCCAACCTTGGTGGATTCATAGAGGATTCATAGGTGTAGCTATTGGATTGGATTTCGAGGTTTAGGTGTTGAGAGATATATCTTATTTTTAGGTTGGAGTTTTGATAATTATCTCTAGTTTGTCGTAAAATTGAAAATTATTATTTTGATTTCTAGATTAGAGTTCATGATATTGTTTGTGTTTCAAAGATCATATGAAGTGAATGATAGGAAGTGACTCTCGATGTCATGGAGAAGAAGATGAGGTGTTACACATGAATTATATCTTTGTCGGGCATTGGAAGTATTCCTAGCTGGGTGATTAAATTCTTCATAGATGGACAATTACATTGCTCATAGTAGGCCGATTAAATTCATTATAGTTGCCAATTAAATTCCTCATAGCTAGGTGATTAAATCCTTTTGGATCTGACTTCATTGTTCTTGGGAAATATAGAGTTTTGTCTGGCATCATCCTTTCCAGTTCCAGTGTGAACACATGTTTTATATCTTCATGTCTTTACATGGAGGGAGATGATAGGTAGAAGGAACACATTGATTCAAAGTTAAAGAACCCTTGCTAATTCTGCCCTGTTTTCTCAATTTTGGATGTTTGACATTTTGTCAAACACTTGGAGTACAATTGAATATGAATGGTTCTGAATATTATCATTTATATGATTTGTTTAATGCTTTCATAATATTTTTGTCCTCATATAATTCATCTTGACTTTCATACAATCAAGGAGACATTGTGACAAACAATTTGCAATCATACCATATGATTGAATATCTAAAGTTTAAACAAAGTATCCCAATTTAATTCAATAAGAAATCTGATTGCATTCAACAGCAATAATTGGAATTTGAGAAATAAGATTAATCAACAATTATAATAACCTAGAATCAATCGCTAATCACTATAGACACCATCAATGAAACATGGCTGCTCTAGGAAGTGATGCCTAGCTTGGAAAATGTATGAGAAGCACCCAATAATAAGAAAACAAGTCACCCAAACCCCAAACGCTGTCCTCTAACAATCTGCTGGTGCTCTATATGACCTGCGGCCAGCAATAACTCAAAACGCTGAACCATAGATGGGTTGCGATTTGCATAAAGTGAAGTCTCATGCCCTTGCTGGCAACTCTGAACTGAAATGAATTTCTAATCACCAAATTTCTGATAACAATTGAATTAATCTTTGCCTTTGTATGAAGTCAAAGCACTTGCACAATTCACTGGAGTAATTTCAACCAATTCAAAGTGCTGAAGCCTGTGTATAATTCACAATTCCACCATATTGAAATTCTCAAACCCTTGTTTCTTCTCTTCACCCAAATCAACAAATCAAATGCACAATAGAATGAATGGAATGAAATCCTAATCCCCTTTTATAATATTCAATTTCCATTTGTCTTCATCTCCTTTAATTTACTTTAATTTCATTTCTCATAAAGCAACTTTATGTTATAATTTAAACTTGACAAATAATAAAGTCACTTTATTAATTAAACTCCCCCATTGCTCCAAAAGTGACATTTTCATTAATATAATGATATTCTGACACATAAGGTCATTATTTCTTTTGCCCAAGATTTAAAGTTTTTCAACCCGGTTCCAATGAGCTGTGACACTAAGGTGACCAATATACAATACCAACAAAAATAGCAACCTTAGCATATTTAATTAAATAATAACCATAATTTGCCCGTCTTACGAAAATGATTGAAGAAGCATCAGAATCGAAATTTGACAGCACATGAGTGATCCTAATAAAGAAAGTCGAAGAATGAACCTGACAGGGTGACTTACTAAAAATAGACGCTCCCTCCAAGATTCTTGGAGCGAAAACCGGAAGCCAAAAATAAAAATAGAGAGCATCATTCAACTCCTCTAACTCATCTGAGCTCATCAGAACCATCCCTTGACATACCATAAATAGTAAGTCCCACCAAACGGAGCCATAACCCTCAACGGGGTCCTCTAATCACCAGTATTAGCCTTCAAGGACCCGGTAATAGGCTAAATCCATCCACTATCATGGTCATGCTAAAAATGGGACATTACAATATGGGTATTTGGGCACAAGCAATTTTTTTGCCCTCGGGTATGTGGCTTTGAGTGTGTGCACACGCGTGTATGTGTATATACAAATTTTAAGCAAATATACATAGTTCTAAAACTAAATACATTTGATGGTATGATACTTCATTATTGATAAATGCCAAATGCCAAAAATGGTAGTGATAAAGATAATATTAAATACCAATTGATAATATTTATCTTTATCAAGTGGCATATAAAAGTGATAATTTTAGCTGTATAAGTTCGATTATAGTCTCCACTCCCAAATAAATTGTAATCAAATTTCTTTTATTACAAGAGATTCCACTAACTAGTGGGGGTTTGGGAGTGGAGACCCTAATAAGTTTGAGGGGGAGTAATGATAAGCTGCAGAAGTTAAGAGCAAGAAAAACCCAATGATAGAAGGGGTGTGGGGAAATGTTTCGTTTCCTTGCGGGCTGAAATTGGGGGTTCAAGGGCTATGCCCCCGGAAATCTTTTTTTTAGAGAAAATGAGAAAAGAGAGAGTGAAGAGAGAAAAAATGATCCTTGCATTGGGGGAAGTGATGCTTTTAAGGGCATTTTAGGGTTTTTTGATGTGAATAAAAAAGTCTAAAAATGTCATTTTTGTCACTTTTTGGCAGTCAGCATCTTTGCGTATGCCTGGGTACATACTTGGGTGTACCTAAATGCTTGGGTACCTACCCAGGCTGTACGCAGGCATACACCGGGGTGAATCCATACTGGATGTACCTGGTACAGGTGCAGGATGCCTTAAGGGCGTACCAGTAATGTAGCTAAAATATATATCTTGGCAGCAAAATTTTTGAACCTAAAGTGACACTGCAGTACTTATTTTGGTTGAGCAGTTACAATTTGAATGATTTTATTTGATTTTGAATTATTTTCTATTGTAATCTTATTTTCACTGATTAAGAAAGGGTAGTGCAGAAATATTATTAATAATTGTAGGTATTATGGAAATAAAATTTTAACCTATGGCTCACTGTTTTGTTGCATTTAAAATTGTGAATTATTACTGTAAATCAAGTAAATACAAGGGCATCTAAATGGTTGTTACTGAGTCCTAGTTATTAGTAGAGTGAAGTTTGGAGTATTTATGTGTCAGTTGCATGTTACTTTCCTTTTAGGAACCTTGCGATGACAATAAATAAAAAGAAATCTGCTAACATAACTGTTTTCTTTCTGGATGCAGTTGGCACGTGAATCCTTATCATTTTGGGTAAAAGCCTTTTCAGAGGACACTGCTAAAAGGCTTGAAAACTTTGGGTTTATACAATTTAGACCTGGAGGTAGGAATTGAATCTCTGAGAATGTCTGCTGATGTAAATAAAGTTGTAGTTTTTCATTACCCATCCAGCAAGTTGATTATGTTGTCACTCAAAAAATAATATGGAATTAAGACAACGTGAAGTTGGGTTGTGAAACTGTGTGAAAACTTAAGATAAAGATTGAAGTGCTCAAAACTTCTTCTGCTTAGATGGTTGCTGTGAGCAATGCACTTTCTTATGCTTTCAGAGTTACCTAAACTCTTTTTTATAAGACGTCTGTTGTATTTTTTTATAAGGAAACTAATAACATCATAGTGTCTGGTATTATTTTTTAAAATTGTTCAATTCAGATGCTGGTCAATTTTAAATCCTATATAAGCTGCTTTTCAACATTTCAACTAAGCATGTGATAAATATTTTAGTTCCATTGTGTAGTAGTAAATTAAGCACTAATACATTTTGATAACCCTATTGTTTTACCTTTAACAAATGATCCGTATCCATCAGCAAATTATCATATCAATAGATTCTATGATGGCAATTGTCTCATCTCTTTGCATTACATTTGTTTCTTTACCTGTCTGTTTCTCATTCTATCTTTAACGAGTTTAAGTTCTTCAAACAAATAATTACTGAACAAAAACTTTCACTCTCTGGTAGGGCGGAAGCCATTTATCGATTGTGACTTGGATATTTCAAATTGTCTCTAATTTCTTGTATTAATCTTATTGTGTTAACTTAAGGATTCTACATTTCTCTTTGCTTGTAGTATTGATAATTATAGCTTTGATCAAATAAAATATTGACTTTACGAGAATAGGCAAAATTATGATATATATATATAATAAATATATAGATAATAATAATAATAGATATTATCATTATTATATATATATTTATTATCATTATTTTTATATTGAATATCATTATAATTATTCTCATAGTATTTCAGATTGAATATATACTATCGGCTTATAAGTTATCATAATATAGCTATCGATGTAACTATCGATTTATGCAGTTATTGATATAAATATCGATTATGTAATTACCGATATGATTATCGATTATGTAATTATCGATATGATTATCGCTTTATAAGTTATCAATTTGTCAACGTTCTAACATATGGTCGATATACCTTAAAGCCGCTGTTAATATTCTCTAGTGGGTGTTGTACTGTTACGTACAGTCATGCCTATGATAGGCGTGACTCCTTGAGGAGTCATGTCTATCATAGATGTGACTGGTCATCACCAATGCACAAGGTATATTTACCACTGCCATTTGAACTACTCAATGCACATCACAAAAATCGACAAGTGTAGAAGCATTGATCAATGTTCAGCAAAACACAATATATCAATATAGATTCTGCTCAGATTCGTATAAAATATAAAAATCACAATATACATCCATTGTTTAAGTACTTCTAGTTTTTAATTTGATATAAGTTCAATTTGCATTTACATGGTATCAAAGCCAAGTTAGGAAGGATCCTAGCAGCAACTGAACTTGAGAAATTCAGATTTAAATCTAAAAGAACATTACATTCGTCTATGGCAACTGTAATCCGATTTGAAGATAGGCTAGAAGGAGGAAATAACTTCTCATCTTGGAAGTTCAGAATTATAATGATATTAAAAGAAAATAAAGTTGAGTCATTTGTGAAAGAAAATAAAGCAAAACCGGAGAATGATCCCGAGAAAACAACATGGATTGAAGGAAATGAAAAGGCTATGAAAATCATAGTTGATGGAGTTAGAGATCATATTGTGCAAATTTTGAGAAAACATGAGATTGCATATCATATGTTTAAGGCACTTGAAAGTACATACGAAATAAATAATTCCAGTAGGACTTTGGCCCTAAAAAGAGAAATCAATCATATAAGTATGAACAAAGGAGAATCTATCAATGCATACTTTATGAGAATATCTACACTCAGGGATCAACTATCAACACTTGGATACCAATTTGAAAGCAAGGAGCTAACACTTATTGCCCTAGATGGTCTACCAAATTCTTACGAGACATTTGTTCAAGGCATTAGTGCAAGGTCTAAATTTCCAAAATTTGATCGGCTAAGATTAGACTGTCTTTAAGAGGAATCAAGACAAACTAAGAAAGGATTCAATCAGAAGAATGTAGATGAAGATCTTCATGTCTTGAATGCAAACTCTCACAAGAAAAGAAAAAGAAATACTTTAACAAGAGGAAAAGCTACCCTGAGAAGGGTTCATCCAAGAAAGATGTTTCTCACATCCAATGTTTCAGATGCGACTAGTATGGGCACTCGTAGTCAGATGTCTTGATAGAACCAAACAACAAGCATCATATGCCAAAGCAGGAAAGTCCAAAAGGGAGCATGAATCCAAGAAATACGTATTCTACTCTGCACTTTCAAATCAAATATCTAATAAATCCAACACATGGGTTATAGATAGTAGTTCATCAAGACACATCACAGGATTCAGGGAACTCCTAGACTCCATGGTAGAAGAAACTGATGAGGAAGTGACAATTGGAGATGACTCTGCACATCCAGTCAAAGATGTTGGAACTTGCACCATCAAATTAAAGTTTGGCATCTCCATTCAACTCACGGGAGTATTGTTTGTCCCAGGCATCAAAAGGAACTTGGTCTCCATATTTGCACTTGAAGATAATGGATACAGGGTAACCTTCATGGATAGCAAAGTGTTGGCATGGCCAAAGAACTCTACTATTAAGAAAGCTCAGACCATAGGTCATAGACAAGGTTATTTGTATGAGTTATGTACTGAACCAAATCTAGCCTAATTCATGAAATTGCAGACTCTAATGAAATATGGTATAGAAGATTAGGACACCTCAATTTTTGTGCCCTATCTTCCATGGGAGGACTAGTCATAGGTTTACCCAAACTCAAACAATATCATTCAAGGGCATGCAAGGGGTGTGCCTTAGGGAAGAATACTAAGGGGTCCTTTCAAAATAGTTCTAGCAAAACAAAAAATGTATTAGAATTAGTCCATTCAAATTTATGTGGACCTATGTTTGTACCTTAGGTGGGTTTCTATACTATGTAATCTTTGTTGATGATTTCTTCAGAAAGACTTGGATCTATTTCCGTAAAAGTAAAGAATCACAGGAGATCCTTAAAAGATTTAAGGAATTCAAATCCCTTATTGAAAACTTTTCTGGAAGAAAAGTAAAAACCTTAAGGACATATAATGGGAGGGAATATACATCAGATATTTTTAAAGAATTTTGTAAAAATGCTGGGATTAAGAGGGAGTTCACTATACCCTACAACCCTCAAAAAAATGGAGTTGCTGAAAGGAAAAACATAACCATTTTAGAAGCTGCTAGGGCTATGTTACTTGATCAAAACATAGAGACTTCACTTTGGGCAAAAGCCAGTAGTACTGTTGTCTACATTCAGAACATATTTCCTTACTCACATATTGATGACAAAACTCCTGAAGAAGTCTTCATTAGTATAAAACCAAACATTAGTCATTTGAGGATATTTGGTTGTCCTGTTTACATTCATGCACCCAAAGAGAAAAGAACTAAGCTAGAACCTTTTGGGAGAAAAGGTACTTTTGTAGGCTATAGTGAAACCTCAAAAGCTTATAGAATATACGTGCCTAGTCAAAGACAGATTGAACTAAGCAGAGATGTGATTTTTGAGGAAGACATAGCCTTTGAAAGAGCCAGAAATTCAAACTTCCACCCTAGACCTAGAAGAGGATCCTGCTTCTGAGATTCAGAGGAAGTATCCTGAGGAAGATATAAATGAAGAACAAATCACATCATTGGAAAATCCTAAGAAAAGATCACTCTGGGCTACTAAAACAACGGAAGAAGCAAGAACCTATGCCGCTCCATCAGAGACTTTCAGGGAAAGTAAAAGACCTAAGAGATTCTCTAGTTATGTAGCTTTGATGACTGAATTCATCAAATCAGAACCTTCCAATGTTATAGAAGCTCTCTAGCACCAAGTATGGAAGGATGCAATGAAAGAGGAGTATCAATCCATCCTGAAGAATGATGTGTGGGAGGTAGTACCTAGGCCAAAAGAGAAATTTGTTGTTTCTTGCAAATGACTATTTAAAATCAAACATGCTGCAGATGGTAGTATAGAAAAAAACAAAGCAAGATTTGTAGCCAGAGAATTTTCACAGAAAGAAGGAATTGACTATGAAGAAACCTTTGCTCTAGTTGCTCGATATACCTCAATTAGAGCAGTTCTAGCCATTGCAGCAGCCAAAGAATGGAAAGTCCATCAAATGGATGTAAAAACTGCTTTCTTAAATGGAACCATTGAAGAAGAGGTCTACTCAGAGAAACGTGAAGGATTTGAGATTCACAATGTAAAATCACATGTGTGTAAATTAAAGAAAGCCCTATATGGACTTAAACAGGCCCCCAGAGCTTGGTATGAAAGAATTGACAGTTACCTCATGGGATTAGGCTTCTCAAAGAATCTCTACTTCAAACAAAGAAAAGGTGATATGTTAATATTGATATTATATGTTGATGATATGTTGATAACAGGAGAAGATCACCTTATTGATCAGTGTAAGAAAGATCTAGCCTCAGAACTTGATATGAAGGACCTAGGTCTATTACACTACTTCCTTCGACTTGAAGTCTAGCAGAAATCAGATAGCATTGTTTTGAATCAAGGGAAGTACACTATTGATATATTAAAGAGATTTGGTATGATGAATTGCAGATCTATGTCATCCCCCATGGAAACAAATCTTCATAAATTAAAGGAAGAAGCATCAGATTCTCAGTTAGCAGATCCCACTCTCTACAGGCAGATGATTGGATCTTTGATGTATTTGGTCAATACTAGACCCAATATCTGTTATGATGTAAATGCCTTAAGTCAGTTTATGTGTGAGCCCGAGGAGATACATCTTGTGGATGTGAAGCATATAATGAGATATCTTCAAGTTACTCTTAATTATGGCCTAAGGTATGAGAAGGTTGACTTAGATCTTCATAGATTCACAGATTCAGATTGGGCTGGAAGCGTGACTGACCGAAAGAGCACCTCCAGATGTTGTTTCAGTTTAGGATTGGCTATGATATCGCGAATTAGCAGAAAACAGTCCTCAGTAGCTCAGAGTTCTACAGAAGCCAAATATATTGCAGCTTCTATGGCTGCTAGAGAAGCAGTATGGCTTAGGAAACTGCTTGTGGGATTATTCGGTAAACCTCTTAAACCAACTATCATTATTTTTATATTTAGTATCATTATAATTATTCTTATAGTATTTCAGATGGAATATATACTATCGGCGTATAAGTTATCATCAATATAGCTATCGATGTAATTATCGATTTATGAAGTTATCAATATAAATATCAATTGATGTAATTATTGATATGATTACCGATTTGTCAACGTTCTAAGAACATATGGTCGGTATACCTTAAAGCCACCGTTAATATTGTCTAGTGGGTGTTGTACTGTTACGTATAGTCACGCCTATGATAGGCATGACTCCTTGAGGAATCATGTCTATCATAGACGTGACTGATCGTCACCAATGCATAAGGTATATTTACCACTGCCATTTGAACTACTCAATGCACAGCACATAAATCGACAAGTGTAGAAGCATTGATCAGTCTTCAGCAAAACACAATATATCAATATAGATTCTGCTCAGATTCATATAAAATATAAAATTCACAGTATACATCCATTGTTTAATTACTTCTAGTTTTTAATTTGATATAAGTTCAATTTGCATTTACATGTAGAAACATAGGACTGAGCTACCAAGCTCATAGAAAGAAAAAAATTCTATTAAAATTAATGAATGACCAATATAGGTTGATGGAACAAAAGTGAATAGCAAGCAACAATAGCTAATGAGGAGTTCTAGGAGGAATCTGAGCAACAAACAATGAGGTATCTTATGCCAACTAGTAATCAAAACTCTCATAAGCCAATAAGATATCCTTAAAGAAACTCTTTGAATGAGAGAAGGAAGATTCTACTGGGAACCTGAAAAAAGTCATCTCATGAAATTTCAATTCTCTGAATAAGCCATTGATTGGCACAAAATTCTCCATGTGAGTGCAGTTCTCTGAATATGGCATTGGTCAGCAAGAAATTTCATGCAGTTCTAGTTTGTGGGCTATTTATCGGTTGTGACATGGATGTTATAATTTTCCTGTAGTCCATTAAATTCAGCTTATTGATCCTAGATTGGGAGGCTGAGGGGTTGAGGGTTAGGTTTTCCTTTTTTTGTTTAAGCTGCACAAAATCTCTGCTTCTTATGACCAACATTGATAATCTGGCGATTTTAGCCTAAAAGCTCCAACTTTGATAGAAACATTTATTAACTCATCCATTTGACTAATACTATAATTAGGTCCTCCCAAGAATACCATTAAAAATTGCTCAAAATTTATGATATGTTACTTGATTTCAGCATGGTAATCATATTTGATAGGTCTTCCGTTAAGTTGTTTCTATATAGCAAATTAATCATGACTTTTGCTTGGCACAATTAATCACTGACACTTCGGAATTTAACTTTCCTATTGGAGCTTACAATCTTCTAAATGACAATCTGTGTTTCTTAATAGGGCTGCAAACAGAAGGCCAATTTGATGGAGTCTGCATCTAGGCAACATGTAACCTTGTTCTCAGAAAAAAAAGTTTTTTTCCTGTGTTTGCTTAGTACTGAAAAGAATAAGCTATCACCAAGAATCTTTTGTCTCTTTGATGTCTTCACACAACTCCATGATGTGAAATTTCTCTCGACTGTTAAAAGAAAATAATGTTTTGGGGATATGGAGTCGCCAGGACAGTCTGAAAATGAAGGGTTTTGCAAACTTATTATCATTTAAACAGTCAAAACAAGTAATTTGCATGTACAGTTGCTGTAGCAGTGATTTGGCAAATGTGAAGTCATTATAGCAGCTGGAAGATGAAGGAAATTGCTGGAAACTGATGAATATTGATGTAAAATAAGTTTAAAACCATGATTTTTCCTTTTGGCTATGCTAGAATGGCACCAAATGCTGTTCACTAACCTGCATCTGTCAAATTTGTGTTTTAAAAGTGATAGAAAAGTGCTGTAGATTGATGAGGTATGATGAGGAAGAAGCTTTAATATTGCTGTCTTGGATGACTCTGAAACCTGAATTATTTACTAAAAAAATAGTAAATTTCTGCTTGGTTTGAGGCAGAAAAGAAGCTCAAATTTATGTGAATGTAAAGTGAAGAGTTGTGCAAAAATAGGAAAAAACCAATGTTTTGATTACTGCCTCTCTATCCTTGGCGGAACTCAATCTGCTTTCACTCCATTTTTTGAAAACCAGCCAAAAATTTCTACTTTGATCCTTAGTGGAGTTTTTCTACCTTAGTACCAGAAAGTGGAAGTTTCTTAATGTTGATGCTAGGTGGATGCTTCTCCTCTTTATGCCAAGTGGAGATTTTGTTCATTAATGCCAACTGGAACTTCAACAACTTCTGGTACGTAGATATTTTGCTCATTGCTATCCAAGAAGTGGAACGTTTAATTTAATCTTGCCATGAACTTTTGGACTTTAGAATGATAGGTAAATATCAGTTTGCAGCATAGTTCCCAGACTCTCCAAGACTCTCTGAGTCCTGGCGAGTTCCGAGTCAAGTCACCCTAGCCGAGTCCCAGTGACCAGCGACTCTCTAAAACTCGTCCTTGGCAAAATTCCCTAGAAACCTAGTTTTTGCCGAGTTCTTCAGATTTTTTGCCGAGTCCCGAGTCGAGTCAGCCTTGTCGAGTCCACGCCAAGTCCGAGTCTGGGAACTATGGTTTGCAGGTCTCTTACAATTTAGAAGTGCTGTTGCAGGTCTGGATATGGCTGTTGCAGGTCAAATAGCTACAAGAAACACCAAGAAATCATCTGAACTGGCCAAGGACTCCCTCCCAAATGTCAAACATTATAACTTTACTGAGCACTGCTACAGGTCTGATTAACTTATTCAGGACTGAAACAGCTCAGCAAAAATTCTAGGTTGCTGATATACTCCTTAAAGGCAGTATATCAACTGAAGTATCTTCAACCAAATACACAAACACAGAAAAGTATCACACCCAGACTGCTGCAGGTCTGATATGCAGCTATTGTAGGTTGGAATGCACACCAACATTCATCAAACTGCTTCTCAAACCAGCAAGGCACACCTTCCAAGGTTGGCGACTGACTTAACATCCTCAACAGCGCAAAAAAAAACATCAAATTGACAAGGAAAGGGGGGCAAATTATGCCCAACACCAAACGTCACACCTGCAAGAGGTATGGCTTGTACTTAGGCCATACTATCCCTGCTGAAACCCCGTAAAACTCTTCCAATCCTCCTAGGACAACTGAAAACGGGGGTCTGAATGTGAGCAGCTAGAGCAGAATTGTCAACACCTTTAGTTTGAGCGATCAAACTAAGCACAAATATTTCCCACATGCAAGGTAACCTCAAGTACAGATGACAAAGTATTAACTTTGATCAGCAGAAAGAAAACCAAGAAATCTCAATAGATATCTGGCAACACTCCCTAAAACAAGTGATATTTGACATCATAAACCTGCATGCATGCATGCCAGGTCATCATGCTGGATAATTTTGTTTAATGTGTTGGATCCTTCTTTCTTTCAAGTCAATGTGGTTGAAATGTTACAAGGTCTTTTGGGTTTTATCTATTTTAATCCTTTATGATGAATGCTAGGCATGACTGCTCAATACCACTTTTATATTATCATAATGCAGGCACTAGTGTTTGGAGTTTTGATTTTTTATTGGGACTAAGTTTTGTGTAAAGATGACATGTTGTTTAAGTATTGGTTAAGCTATAGCTTTAAGTTTAATCAATTCATCATCTTTATACTACTATATCAATTTTTTGTTCTTGCACTTGGACATCTGACTTTGTATGGCAAGTTTTCCATAATTTTTATTTTTATTTGTTACTATGATAGTATAGTCTTCAAATGCTTTTTACTTGGAAGTTTTTGTTCTATTGTCTGGATGGTAAAGAATGGTATACATTCTGGCAGGTGAATATCATGGAAATAACCCAGAGATGTCAAAATTGCTACACAAAGCTGTTCGACAGAAGAATGAAAATGCATTTGCAGTCTACCAACAGCATCTTGCTAACCGACCAGTGAATGTATGTTGTTTCAATGAGCCTGTATTGTTTCTTGTTATATGGAAAGACCAATCATAAAGTAAATAAAATTCAATAAAATCCGAACGAATAAATCTCTCACAGGAGAATACTCTGTTAAAATTGGTGTATTCAATAGCAACTGACGTGCTTTAGTGATTTTATGAAACTCAGGTACTTCGTGACCTGCTGGAATTTAAAAGTGACCGACCTCCAATTCCTGTGGGAAGAGTGGAGTCTGCGTTGACAATCATCGAGCGCTTTTGCACTGGGGGCATGTCACTAGGAGCTATTTCAAGGGAAACACATGAAGCAATTGCAATAGCAATGAACAGAGTCGGAGGAAAATCTAACTCAGGGGAAGGGGGTGAGGTTAGTTACTATTTCTTCTTAGTTGAGTACTTGTACATAAAATCTCGTAATAGTCAGAATGTTCTATTTCTTGTTAGTTGAGAACTTGTACATAATAGTCAAAATGTTAACCACAATTTTCATCATAGTGATGATTCTTGTTTAGAATGATTCTTTAAAATCATACGGCATATCCTATATAATATGTTTATTACTGTTAACATCAGAGCAAATGTTAGTGTAACATTAAGAATCATTTCTTTGAAGGATCCTGTGCGTTGGAAACCTTTATCAGATGTTGTTGATGGATATTCACCTACATTACCGCACCTAAAAGGTCTTCAAAATGGAGACACTGCCACTAGTGCAATAAAACAGGTGTGTTTTTTAATATTCTTCAAGTGATTGCTATGTCTGTCCTTATTTCTAATACTCTTTTAGGTCTTTGCACTAAGTGAGTCAGACATTGCCACTTTTCATGGTTTAGTATGTAGTTAACATTAGGAATGTCATCAGTCAAAGTGCATGGAATCATGTATAGCTTCCTATTACCAAACTGGGGAGTAACTTTACATGCTTGAATTCTTCAGTCTTTTTGGTTATGCTGCTCCCTAGCACATCTTAAAATTGCCTTTTGTACTCTATTTAAAAAAACAAAAAAAACTAGTGTATGAATTACAGCATTTTCAATCTGATCCACCATGCTATACCTCAGAAATATATAAAGACATTGGAAAACTGAATTCTAGTTTCATGTTGCCTTGCTTTCAGGTTGCTTCTGGACGTTTTGGTGTCACCCCAACATTTCTTGTAAATGCAGAACAGCTAGAGATTAAGATTGCACAAGGGGCAAAACCAGGAGAAGGGGGGCAGCTGCCTGGCAAGAAAGTTAGTGCTTACATAGCAAGGTTACGTAACTCCAAACCTGGCGTACCCCTTATTTCACCACCTCCCCACCATGATATCTATTCTATAGAGGATCTTGCTCAGTTGATCTTTGACCTGCATCAGGTATCTATGGGTTGTAAGATATCACTATTATTATTTTAGGATGAATTAGCATGTAAGCATCCTTCAAATTAAATGATACATACAGATAAGAATGCCTGAAAATTCCAAAACTAATGTGTGATAATTTCAGATTTTGTCTAAAATTCAAGTTGCTTTTAATTGTTCAGTCAGTTTTTCTTTCCAGTATCTGCAATGACTTTGAATATGGTTGCCAGGTCAATCCAAAGGCAAAGGTTTCTGTCAAGCTTGTAGCAGAAGCTGGGATTGGAACTGTTGCCTCTGGAGTTGCAAAAGGAAATGCTGATGTAATACAGGTATGGTTATAATAAACTCTTATGTTTTTTGTCATCGTATAGTGTGGATATCTAGGGAGCATATCTAGATTAATATAGTTTAGGAAAATGACATCTCCTAGTTGCTTTCCTAGTTAGTATGCATGCACATTGTAAATTTAACTAGAATTAGGTTTGTAGGATATTTTGGGCTGATTTAGATGTTAAAGAGAACTAATATTCTTAAGTTAGTTTACTAAGATGATGAGAAGTAACCTTTGTAAATGATACAGCATTACTTTGTTTGTGCAAGAAGAATATGTATAAATAAACAACTCTCTCTCTCTCTCTCTTGCTGGTGGTATACAGAAATGCTTCCACATCAGATGATTTAGTGGTATCATTTGCGAAAGTAGTTATACTTACTATTCCCATAGAGGTAGTTTACCCTTTTGCCAACAGGAGATGAAGAAAGACTGAGGGAGGGCTTTCTAAGTCAACTGGGGCACAAGTTAATGTTGAATTAACTTATATGTCCAATTGGTTCTATAAAGGCAAAAGTACAGTTTCTCTCAATTGAGTTTATGACTGTGTCACTTCATGAGCAGCTGGGTGTTATGAAAACATGGAAAGAAAATACACAGATGAGGGAGGAAGAAGAGAAAAAATATTGTTTTATAGATGCTTCAGAGGTAGGGCTGAGTGAAGCTTAGGCTCTTGAAGTGGAATTTGTCCAATACAACTGATTTTACTAGACAGTGGGACCTGTATGGTACATTGTATCTTATATATTCCAGATTTCTTATTTGTTTGAATCATTCTTCTGGATGTCCCTGCACTTCTAACTCTTAGCATTACATTAAAACCATTCTTAGTACGAGACACTATAGATACTTAGCAATTATTTTGATCGCAATCTCCTCTTAGCCTGTAGTCTTTATAGTTTACTCCAAGCCATAGAAGTTTAGTTGCTCTTTTTTTCATTTAGCAGTGGTACTTTTGGCATCATATTTTAGAAGTCATTTCCAGAGATTACTTTGAGAAATTCAGATATTCATGTTAGTTTTTATATTCAAGCATTTAGATTAAATTTTGAGAGGAATACATTGCCGTGAACATGACTAAACTCTTTTCATCTATTTCTGGTTTTTTGAGTTTGTCATTCTAGTCTATTCTATGGTAGGATTTACTTAAAATCTAATTCTTTATCCAACTCGGTTGTGCAGTATCAAATAAAAATATGGGTGACCAGCAGCTTAGCCAATCTATTCTTTAATCACACCCTATCTTAACCTCCTAGTTCACTAACTTAGACTGTCGACATAAACTATGAGGAGGCAAAACAATCCTGGCACCAAAGAGCCTTTGTGCAAAGGCAATTTCTCCATTAACAAGAAGCACCCAATCAACCAAATCAAGATAATTAACAAAATCCTCAAGCCTGTATTTTCTTGTACTTTCTTCTGTCTGAACTCTGAACATGACCTTGGGAAGCCACATTGTTTGGATTACTTCTAATGAATCTAACATGAAAGTAACATCTATCTGATTTATATTTTTCTTGTCTGTCTTGCTTGGGTATTTTACATTTGTAGTGTCTGCATTTGGTGGTCATTGTTCTTTGATCATGCATGACTTCATGCACAAAACCAAAATTATTCTCCTTTTGATGATTGTATCCATGTCTTATCTGATGTAGTTCAATATCAATGTATTCCCTGAGGAAGCAGTGACCTTATACCTACCTTAGATCCTCAACCTGGCTCCTCTCCTTTTCCAAGGAAATTCTAATGACATTGCTATCACTTGAGATGGTTTATACTCTAAAGCCAGTAGGAATCCCTACATTAAATTTCAAATTCTTGATTCCATCTTTACATGGTTATATTCAGAGAATTAGGAAGATGGAGAAAGAAGATGAAGCTCAAAAGACAATGGCCATCTTTTGGCCTTCCAACAAATCCTACTCATGGAAACAAGGATTCAAATGCAATCATTCCTATGTTGATGAAGCAAACATGAGTTTTGTCTGGTAATTTGGTGTCATCCTTGATCATCAGCACACTCTTGCTAAAAGTTAACTCTTTACTCCCAAAGCATTGTTGGAATATGAGCACCTAATAAATGCAGGGTAGTTCTTGAGCCACACATCTTACAACTTCTAAATCAAGAAAAAAAATTCTAACTTGTCTCTACATGTGGCATCTGATAAAATGCAATTATGTATGAGAATTGCCATTGCTTGAGGCTTTAGCATTAATGGCAATAGATTGATGATTTATTTCTTCAATAATGCTATATTCTACTGATTGCTCAAGAGTAGCCCTCCAGAAGCATAAATTTTCTTCCAGTGTCATTTAAACTTCATTGAAAGAGATTGTTTTTGGACACCTTTTCAGTTTTCGACTGAATTAACATTGTTCTGTTTTAACTCTTTTGGAGGGAATGTCGGTATCCCACCTATCCTAAGGATATGTGGTGGACTTGGATAGAGTCATTAATTAGTGGGCACTTTCTTGATAAATGCTGGCAATGAATGTCATATAGCTTCTACAGAGGATTGCACATACCTTTCGTTATGGTCATACATCTGTCCTCACCATAAGGCATTGGTAGTACATACTACAACCAATAACTTTAGCTTTTTCTTGCTTTAACCTTTGCATTTTTATTTTATTTGTCTTGGATCAGAGCAACAAGGAAACTGGTCTGTGATGCAACCGAGATTTTCCATTGCATTCAATTTTGTAATGAATTCGTTTACAGCATTAAATTAGTCAACATCACCATACAGAGATACTTAAATCATTCATCTGATCTCAGAGAATCACGATCACTTTTTTTTATAGTTATTTATGGATACTAGGTTTCAGATTGTTTCTTAATTTAATAATAACTGATCTGCAGATATCTGGACATGATGGGGGCACTGGAGCAAGCCCAATAAGTTCTATAAAACATGCTGGTGGTCCTTGGGAGCTTGGTCTTACAGAGACTCATCAAGTAAGTTGTATTTGTCTAGGTGTAGCTACAACAACTTCATATGTAACATGAAGGTATTTTCTTTTGCTTTTAGAATTGTTGTTGAAATTTAATTTGATTGTTTTGCACATTGACAGACACTTATTGAGAATGGTCTGCGTGAGAGAGTTGTTCTTAGGGTTGATGGTGGCTTCAAAAGTGGAGTTGATGTAATGTTGGCAGCTGCAATGGGTGCAGATGAGTATGGGTTTGGCTCAGTAGCTATGATAGCTACTGGGTGTGTAATGGCTAGAATCTGCCACACAAACAATTGCCCTGTTGGTGTTGCTAGCCAGGTATGCTGGACATTTAATAATTAAACTCTACTTTCTTACCAGGTTAAACCTAAATGTTAATATTTATATCTCTTATTGATTATATATATGTATTTATTTTCCTGTTGTGTAGAGGGAGGAATTGCGTGCACGGTTTCCTGGTGTCCCAGGAGATCTGGTGAACTTCTTCCTGTATGTTGCAGAAGAGGTGGGCTCCTTTATCTTAAAGGCTAATTCTTGATTCTGGCTTTTGCCCATACTGTTTGGCCTTGAACAATTCAAAAATCCCAATCATGGCTAAATTAAGTCATATCGTAGCACATGAACACATTCTTTGGAAAGTGGACTCATTTTTTTGAACTTGACAAGATTATGGCAACTTTCAAAGTTGTTGATTGAAAGTTTTCTGTGGCAGTGTATACAGTTGAAAGAGTTCTGCTTATTTTCTGTATCTTTTAGCTTCATACTTGGAAAGTTCTCATTTTATGAGTTTCAGGAAGTCTCCAGATTATTTGCGAACTTTTCCTGTCACTACAGTATTATTTTCCATAGTTTATGTGCTCTTTTAGAAGATACTAGTAGCTTTTATCAGCACAGTGATTTGCTGAGAACTGTCTGTTATCAGGTTAGAGGCATTCTATCAGAGCTAGGATATGAGAAGCTGGATGATATTATTGGAAGAACAGATTTGCTAAGACCAAGACATATCTCTCTCATGAAGACCCAGCAACTTGATCTAAGTTACATCATTTCTGTATGTATCTTTATGTTAGGCCAAGAAAGGGTTAAAAGAAGTATCCTCTTTTTAGCCTTTCTTATATGTATAAATGTTTGATGCAAATTACTAATGTTAATCTATTGTTTTTTTGACTTAGAGTGTTGGGTTACCAAAGTGGAGTAGCACAAAGATAAGAGAGCAAGAAGTTCATACAAATGGACCTGTTTTAGATGATATTTTGCTGGCAGATCCCAAGGTGAAATTTTTTTCCCTATGTTTCCTTAGATGATACTAAATACATCATCTGTTCTTTTAATGGTAATGAAGTCTAAGCCAAATCTTAACATAACTGCAACCTGTACCTCTATCTTTTAATTATTTTATGATCTATGCACGTCTTAGTGCTTGCTAAAATGACCTGTCCTTACGTAACCACAGATGAAAAAAGCATAGTGAATATCTCATCGGTGTATGAGTACTTGTGTGCAAAGTTGCAAACAGACCTCAGGAAGCTACTGGCCCAATAACTTGCCACTGAAATATTGGCAAGTAATCACTTAAAAACATGTGCATAACTCATGAAAGACTGGTTCACCCATGGAAAAAACCCACCAGGCATAGAAAAATTAGTCGACACAAGAAAAGTTTTAGTCTAACTGTTGACAGTTAATATTTAAAATTGATAACATTATGAAAATAGCATGCACAATTAAGCTTCATGTGGTCTCAAAGACCTTAATTTGGGCTTGGTTGCTAGGGCTCTGCCTCTCAACTTCATCTTGTATCATACCAAGGTACATGCCAAGGATGTTTCTTTTAAATCTCTTGACACATGTTGCCCCATCACCCTTCTTGTAATATCCCAACCCCTCTTGTAATTTTCAAATTCATTGCGGAATATTTGACTTTGTTTTTCAAGGTTTTTGAGTTTTCACAATGTTCTATCTTTTTGTTTGTCTTCTGAATTCTTTGATTGAAATATATGCTTGAATGAAGCGGAATTATTTGCTAAGAAGAATGAATTCAAATTGCTCAATGAACTACAAACTTCTAGTATTAATCAAGAACTATAACATACCATTTTCAAACATTCAACATCTGATCAATATTTTCAGAATTCTGATTTTTATTTCTGATTTAAACTGTCTTCAAACAGCTACAATTACAATGGTAATTTGGAAAGAATCGAGCGAATCAAACTGTTTGATTGCACGCGTAGGGTTTGGTGAGCAACACAAACTGAAACGCCCTCCAATAAAGCCTGTTTGCTGATATTAATGTCTACAAAATCATACACTAACTGGTACGGCCTTCTGTACTGAAGAACACAGAACTGAAGTGTCATGTCGCCCTCCTTGTACTCCAAATTTGTGAAGTCTTTGTAGAGACAAAATTACAATAATCAATCAAAAGAACATGAAGAAGTCGGATATGTTAGAAGGTGACAAGATTTATGTATGATCTGTTTAAGTGTATTGATAATCATCAACAAAGACTAAGGATTATTATGATATTCCCCATGATGTTTCAATCAGACAAAGAACTGACAAAACATTCAAACATACCTGGTCATGTTTGTGTTAGCAAATTTAAGTTGTCATTAGTGAAGATTGATGCAAACACCATTCTCACCGGTATAAGGTACACCAGTAGATCACTCACTTTAGTTTATAGGCACCAGTAGATTGAAACAAAGTATATGCACCGATAGACTGAACAAAGTACATAGTACCAGTCTTATAATGCATACAGGGGATGAACCGGCTATAAGATTGGTACCGATCAACAACATGTCAATCCGCACTGGTGAATGCGGAGCTGTTTAATATAAAACCGGAATATGCGGAGCATCCACCGTTTAGAACTGGAGTTGGCTTTTTAACAGAAGTTAGTTTTATTTCTACGCGGATGTTTCAAGGTAAACTCAAGATCAGAACACAAAGCTTTTTCTTTGTTGCATGATTTAAGGACAAGTTTATAGCCTGGCAGTTCTATGAGTTAGGGTTTCATTAAGGTGAACTTTGTATAAATACAAGTCATAGGACGCAAGAAAAATTGTTGTTGAATATATAGAGCATAAGAGAGATATCTTCTGAAAGAAGAGCTATAGTCACAAAGGTGAAAGGCAGAAAGATTTAGTAGCCAGGCAGAACCGAGAAAGATCAACAGGTATGATCTAATCAAACAGAGAGTGTCAATTAAGATCATTGCTTTTATATTGTGAAAGCATTTTGAAATCCCTTTATCAGGGTGAACCCTAATAGGTTCTTTGTACAAATCCTTTAACTGGGTAGCATCTTGACTGATGCTGAAAGTCCTTTAACAAGGCGACTCCTAACAGAGTTAAGATCTTAACCGATCTTCTACCAAATCCCTTTACCGGCTAGCACTCTTGCAAGTGCTTTGTAAGCTCCTAACAGGGCGTCTTTATTACTACAGTAGTGAAGTTGTGAGCTCTGTCTCACCATGGTTTTTTCCTTCTAACCGAGGGTTTCCACGTATACATAATGTGTTGATCTGAGTATTTCTATTTCTGATTCATGAATGCTTAATTTCATATTGTTTCTTGTGAATGAATCTAATGCAAAGTTTAAATTGGATTAGAAATAGTGTTTACTGGTTCACCCCCCCCCTCAGTAACCGGTTAGTAATAACAGTTTGAACATAAAACTAAGGTGCTTGTATGTACCCTTGGATAATCCCCTTGATTGTGGCTAGTAATAACTCTAAACAGTGACTTAAGCTCTACTCTATACAGTTAACATTGAAGACCAACAAAAATGAATTCTCCAAAATAATAATTTCTTATGTCCCAAATTAATTCATTTTCTCTTTTTATTTCCTTCTCAACTAGGGGGCTCAAATTAGGGTTTCATTTGACAACTTTAATAATGTAATAAGTTGCATTTTTTTATTTATTCATTCTCCATGTAGGCATCCCATTTACACAAATATTTGTGACTTTATAAAGTAATTTTAATTTATTCAATCAAATCATTAAACTTAATTAACTATGCTAATTCAAAACCAAAACCTGGGCCATCCAACTGAAAACCATTGATGCACTTGATCTCCTTGATGATGTCCAAATATAGCACGCCAACTCACAGTCTCCTAAAAAATGGGAGATTGTCTCTAAACACTTGAAATGCCACACAATCCTCTCAAAAGGGCCACAAGACCCTTGGATGGGCTCCCTATCCATTGTATTAGCCTACGGGGCCCTTGCTGATAGATTAACCTCTACAAAAGATACTAACCTAGGAAATTGGGGACATTACAATCCGCCTTCCCCAAGCTTGCTTGTGCACAAGCAATTCTCGACTGCATACCAAAACACTTGCTTCCTGTATTGGCATGTCTAGACAAACTACCAACTGCAAGTGTCTGCCAGCTACTTGGACCCCAGAAGAATATGAAGAAAGTATATCTGAATCCCTTTGAATGTAGCTCAGCCTAAAACTTTGTCTATGCTCCGCACTTTATGAAACTCTGCCACTAGGTGAAGGAAAACATTCCTCACACTCTTCCCTAGATCCGAATGCCAAAAAGGGAAACTGGGATTCCCATTACCTGGTGGGTTCTGTTGCACCACTTCGGAATCGTCAACAAACTGCCACATCTGTATCGCGGTGGAATCCAATTCATAGAACTAACCTGCTCTTGCAAGATGAAATGAATGTCCCTCATCTCAAGTGGAAATCCACTGAACTCAACACCCATTGATCTCCATTGCGCTACTCTAAAAAACCATCATCGTTGCACCGAGAACGATAATGTAACTCAATTGGACCTAAATGGAATAAACTACCAAACGAGTCACCATGTGAATGCTAAACTATTATATCTCCATATCCAGGATACATGAGGAAATGGAAGCATCTTGAAGTGTCATCAACATCGAACCACCATCCAGATCCTATTGGTTCTCTATTGATATGATGAATAATTGGAATAGATGGGAGACAATATCTGATATCTTCTAGATTGCTGACATGAGACAGAACAGAAAACTCATGCTTGTCCAATAGACCTAAATGGGAGAAAAGGTGTCTCTAGTGATATAGGATGATAGGAAAACACTCCTATGATATTCTCCAAATGGGAGAAGATAATCCTGCTCTCCTCCAGCCTCCCAAACAGTTGCTGCATTCCAACCACCTAGTAGGAGATCCATGCACCAAATAGTATAATAGCCATCTCTTCCCACATAAGGAGTACCTCATAGACAAAGGCTAGAACACCAACACCAATATGCTCACCTCTCACGTCAACGCTGTAATCCCGCTGCAATGCACACATTAGTGCCTCTTGATAGAAATTGTAGCAATGTCTCCATGCGAAAACCCATGAGCCAATGAAATCTCCAAGGTATACCGACCAAATGCATGAGTCTCTATGATATACCGAACAAATTCAATCTTCTCAAGAAGCATTATCCAAAATATTATGTCCAACTCTCACTTCTTGTGCACCATCAAATGGAGGAGTAGCATTACTTAATTTTTCTTGAGTTCAAGCAGTTTACCCATGAATATGGAGAGGTATAGTGCTTCTGTCATAAATCAGGGATTTAGGATGGAATGTAGCATGCTTTTTGCTACCTTCAAAGTCTTCAATGCTAGAGTGTACTCAGCATGATATAGTCATTAAGTACTCCATGACTCCAACCCAGTCCATGCAGTATACTCTCAAAAATCTCTCCACTAGAGGTGACAGAAAAACCACAAACAGCAAGTTATGTGAACCAAAAGAGACTTCTAAATTATACCACAAACCAGATTGCTTAACTTGCTTGGCCACATACTGAACTCACTCATTTCTTTCATGCCTTGGATATACAATTAAGGTCTCATTCCTATCTTCGAATAGAATACCAACAATGGAAGAAGTCTCCTCAAGACATGATGATCCCAAACCTTAAGTGCTAAACTTGTAGGGTTTCTCTACCTTCTTCTCCTCATGTGCAATGGCTGCTACAAATGAAGGGATAGAACTGCTGCCATAAATCAGAATAACAGTCCTGCTATCATGTCCCATCATGCTCTCCTCTAGTACCTGGAAAGTGCCTCTTCCATAACTTCATGTGCTCTTACAAGTGCAGTCCCAAAAGGTGGCATAGGTACTGTAATTTTCTGAGAATGAAGAGGTATAATACTACTGTACTTGCCCCAAAAATTAGGACTGATGCTGCCTTGTGTTTCATCGCCTTAGTAGACTTCAATGCTAGAGTCTACTTGGACAGTCTTAGTCTCAATAGCTGATACGTTTTCTATTCCTATCCAACTTCAAGGAGAAATATGCTCAACAAACCAAACGTTTTAATTTTGTAAGATTTTCTCATTAAACTATCTGTTGTCTACTGGTCTCCCAAGAGGGTAGCCAATCACATCATGGTGTGGAATAAGGTCAACCTCAAGTTGGAAATCACATTCCAACTCATGTTCTTCATCAGCTATCGCATCCCACACTATGCTTTGTTCATCAAGTGTATTGCTAGAATCAAGTGATGTTCCACCTTCCAATTCATATAGTGGATTGTCATACATCTCCTCAATTCCCATCTCAAACAATGGGTTATTGAAGCTTTCCAATTCTGATTTTGTGTAGAAAGTGAATCACTGCTATGATCAAGATCTAAATCAAAATCATTATACCTATCATCATTGATCCCATAGATGTCCAAATCCGAATTCTCTTGTGCATCCTCCTCGACAATTTCAGCCAAGTAGTATGGATCGAAATTTTCAAGGTTGCTAACCTCATGCTCAAAGTCGGCTGCAAATGAAGGTAAATCAGATTTCCTCTTTGGAATAAATCAACTTCACCAGTGGTTACCTGTTTACCTGTACCATGCTCTGATTGAATGATTGCCTTTTTATTTTCAGACTTAACTGCATGCTTGGATCTAATCATTGTCCCACAAAACCTCTTGATATCTGGGTCCCTTATAAGCTTAGTGAGTCTATCAACTCGATAATTGTCTTACCAAAAGTATCCACCTATCCAATCACTGGCATAACCCCTATAGGATGGCAGGAAAACTTTTCTCTGATACAACTATAATATCCCACCTCCTTTTGTAATTTTCAAATTCGTTGCAGAATATTTGACTGAGTTTTTCAAGGTTTTTGAGTTTTCACAATGTTCTGACTCTTTTGTTTCTTTTATGGATTCTTTGATTGAATTTTTTTTAATTGAATGGGAATTATTGCTAACAAGAATGAATTCGAATTGCTCAATAAACTACAAACTTCTAGCATTAATCAGGAACTATAACATACCATTTTTAGGGGTCCAACATCTGATCAATATTTTTAGAGTTCAGATTTTTACGTCTAATTTAAACTCTCTTCAAACAACAGCAATTACAATGGTAATTTCGAAAGAATCCAGCAAATCAAACCCTTTGATTGCACACCTAGGGTTTGGTGAGCAACATGCAAACCAAAATGCCTTCCAATAAAACCCCTTTTCTGATATTAATGTCTACAAAATTATACACTAACTGGTGTGGCCTGCTGCACTGAAGAACTCAGAACAGAAGCATTCCAAGAAAGCCCATGTCTTGCCTGCAATGTGATGATTAGCTGAAATGTGATCAAAGAATGCCGTGCTATTGTTTTCTTAATGGAATGGTTGGAAAGAAAGGCCCCAAGTTGATAAATTAGCATATAAACCCTATCAAGTTTTCTCCCCAGGCAAATCTGAAAATGATTACTCTATTAACTCTTGTAGCCTATAAAATACCATGTAGAAACAATTAATTGCTATGAATCCCAGTGCATCCCCTATGTGAATTTTCCTGTATATTATGCCCTTAGGTGATCTTCCACACCAGCAGATATTCAGATCTGTGAAGGATTTTGTCTTCACAAATAATTCCTACCAAACCCTAGCTTTGAGAGCTTTGGAGTACCAAAGATGAATTCTCCAAAATAATAACTTCATCATGCCCCATATGAATACACTTTTTCTTTTTCTTTTCTTCTCAACCAGAGCACTCAAATTTGGGTTTCATTTGGCAACTTCAATAATTTAATGAGTTGTGTTTATTTTATTTATTCATCCTCCATGTAGGTGTCCCAATTAGGCAAATATTTGTGACTTTATAAAGTCACTTTATCTAAGTGTTATAAAATCGCTTTATAATATTTATTATTTACTTTATTATAATAAACTCACTTTATAAAGTAATTTTTATTTATTTAATTAAAACATTTAAGTTAATTAATTTTAATAATTCAAAATCAACACCTAGGCCATCCAATTGAAAACTGCTAATGCACCTGGTACCCCTAGTGATGTCCAAATATAGCAAGTCAATTCCCAATCTCCAAACAAATAGGATTTTTCCTAAAAAATAGGAGATTGTCTCTGAACACCTAAAACACCACACAAATCTCTTGAAAGTGTTGATATTTGTGGCCTTTTTGGAAAGATCAATGACATGTATGCTGAGATAAATAATAAATAATATTATTTATTATTCATCTCAACATACATCTCAAAAATTATTATATTAAACTCTAAATAAAAGATAAGAAACATTTTGTTTTGTCCTAGAGGGACGACTTCATACTGTCCTAGAAGGACGACTTCATACTGTCCACAAGGGACGACTTGAGTTAATTTTATGAGAAGTAATTCTTGCCGATTCTGGTTGGCCCTTCCATTGAAGTTGAGGATGTCTTTCCACATGTATATATGTCTTGTGGTGCAAACTATCTGAGGCATCGAAGACATAACATGTCAAAGATAATTCGCACCTACAGTAGACCTGAATTTGATAATTGCAGGAGACTTATACTTTAGATTATCATTGCATAATTGTTCCAACTTCATAGCAACTTCTTGGCAATTTGGGAAAAAGAATAGCAGACCTAAATTCACACCTGTAGCAGACTTAAAGAGCTGATTGGAGTAGAATAACACCTTTGAATTAAAGGCCTCTTCTTACAATCTTTCAGCAGATTTCAAGCATCTAAACCTGGTATTATCTATCCTCTCTTATCTATATTTTCGAAAAGGGCTTGAATCTTAGTTCTAAAAGATCATCTACTTTCTGATTAAGGAAATCAATCTAAGTCTTTTAAAACTAAGAAATTCAATTTGACAAGTGGAGTTAGACCAGAAGATAGACTCGAAGGAGCCACAAATTTCTTATCTTGGAAAATTAGTATATTACTTGCCTTCAGAGAACTAGAACTAGATTCAATTATAGAAAATCCACCTAAAACTGAAATGAATGAAGATGAGACACGTGAATGGAAAAATGGTAATAAAAAAGTTATGAGAATTCTAATTGATAGCGTAAAAGACCATATCACACCCACCATCTCCTGCCTAGAGTCAACCTATCTAATGTCTTTTCTCTACATTATCAAGAATGTTTGAAATTAATAATACAAGTAGAATTATGACTCTTAAAAATGAAATTTTAGGAATCAAGATGAGTCAAGGAGAATCTATCACATCATACTTTATGAGAATTACTGAGTTAAGAAATCAATTAGCAACTATTGGGCACACCTACGATGAAAATGAACTATCTATGATAGCACTTAATGGATTACTTCTTTCGTGGGACTCCTTTACTCAAAGAATCAATCCACGTCCTAAAATGCCTAAATTTGATAAATTAAAGATGGTTTGTCTTCAAGAAGAATCGAGACTAATATCTAGAGGATCAAATTTTAAAGACCTTCAAATTTTATACTCCCAATCAAGAAAGAAAGACGATTTCAAAAGAAAATCTCAAGACAAAGGAGAAAGAAACTTTAGGAACAAAAGAAAGAGATATAATCAAATCAAGCAAGAAGGGAACTCTCACAATAATGGATGGAGAGGGTGAGACTATCGAAACAACAAATCTCAAAAGAGAGATCTCTGTAAGGTACAATGCTATAGATGTGACAAATTTGGTCACAAGGCAGCAAATTGTCCTGAACGAAACAATCATCAAGCGTCTATTGCAGAAGTAAAAGAAACAGAATCTGAACACCGTCCTTTAGTCTTCACCTTGAGAGGGAGTTCAGATATGGGCCTTCATGAACTTAAAAGTCATGTTATAAACTCTTTCTAATTCTTTGTTAGATTTTAACATCACTTGTTGTAAATAAATCAAATATTACCTTCCATTGAAAATATAATTCTTTGTTATGTTAAAGTAATGATCAAATTATTATGTGAGTATTTTGTTATACTAACATATTTGCAAGCTTTTGAGCATTGAGGCTCTTGATATTTGAGCATTGAGGCTCTTGATATTTGAGCGTTAAGGCTCTTGGATATTAGAGCATTGAGGCTCTTGGATAGAATTACCAATGAAGACTATCTTTCAGAGATCTTGTGATGGAATCTCACATAAAGAAAATCCACTAACATTATGTGATTGATATTGTTATTATCTTGTGATGATACCCTTCTATGATTTGAGATATTTTCTGATTACATAGATTTGAGATCTATTGTTATATTGATGATACCTTTTCTCTTACATAGAGTTGAGATCTATTATCTATATGTGATTATTATAATGATGCTTCTTACCTCTCTTTACATGTGAACGATTATTACATTATGTGTTATGTTTGAATAACCTTACATCTTGTAGTAGATGATATTACAAAAGTTAAGAATCCTAAGGATGACTAATTACATTGATTACATCGGGTATATTATGCTTTCTTTGATGGTTCCATATTCATTGAGATCACTTAGATTTCTATTGAGGACAATAATTCATATGTCAGAATGAAATTTAGTAATTACATTATGAGATTTATTTTGATCTTCGCTTGAGACCAAGAGGGAGTGTTGATATTTGTGGCCTTTTCAGAAAGATCAATGACATGTATGCTGAAATGAATAATAAATAATATTATTTATTATTCATCTCAACATACATCTCATAAATTATTATATTAAACTCTAAATAAAAGATAAGAAACATTTTGTTTTGTCCTAGAGGGACGATTTCATATTGTCCTAGAAGGATGACTTCATACTGTCCACAAGGGACGACTTGAGTTAATTTTATGAGAAGTAATTCTTGCTGATTCTGGTCGACCCCTTCCATTGAAGTTGAGGATGTCGTCACACATATATATATTTGTCTTGTGGTGCAAACTATCTGAGGCATCGAAGACATAACATGTCAAGGATAATTCACACCTACAGCAGACCCGAATCTGATAATTGCAGCAGACTTATAATTCAGATTATCATTGCATAATTGTTACAACTTCATAGCAACTTCTTGGCAATTTGGGAAAAAGAATAGCAGACCTAAATTCTGTAGCAAACCTTGTTACAAGTAGTGGTTGTCGTTGCACCAAGAGATTGACCTGTTAATGCCCGATACAACCACTAGAATTATAGAAGACATAGGAGGCGGTTAAGCCATGTTGCGAACCCTGTGAGGGATGCTGGCCCACTGCCAACAATCCCCCTCCCAGCGTCACTCACTGTGGCCTGCATGGATTCGAACCTATGACCAAGCTCTGATACCACTTGTTACAAGTAGTGGTTGTTGTTGCACCAAAAGATCGACCTATTAATGCCCAATACAACCACTAGAAGACACGGGAGGCGGTTAAGCCATGTCACGAACCCTGTGAGGGACGCTGGCCCATTGTCAACAGACCTTGGAGCAGACCTAAATTCACACCTGTAGCAGACTTAAAGAGCTGATTGGAGCAGAATAACACCTTTGAATTAAAGGCCTCTTCTTACAATCTTTCAGAAGATTTCAAGCATCTAAACTAGGTATTATCTATCCTCTCTTATCTATATTTTCGAGAACGGCTTGAATCTTAGTTCTAAAAGATCATCTATAGATTGTTATTTTCTTTTCAAAATCTGAAATATTAACAGAAAGGACCACAAGATCCTTGGATGGGCTCCCAATCCACTGTATTAGCCTACAAGGCCCTTGCTAATAGGTTAACCTTTGCAAAAGATACTGTAATCTGATTTATGAAACCAGATTACAATTCTCGGTGTGATACCTACGGTATTGTTAAATTCAACATAAAAACTGAGAAGATTAACAATATTGCAAGCCAAAAATTGATCCATTCTATTCAAATATTGGAGTTTATACAAATTTGATGGATCCCAAGGGTCACAACAATCCCTTGGAAATGAAATGAAGAGTCATCATAACATTTATTACAAATAAACTATTCCAACTATCAAAATTTATCAAAAAACTATGTATAAATATTAGGTCCACTTGGAGAAGGCATAACTTTCTAGTCGTAGCTCCGAATTGCGAACCGTTTACTTCGTTGGAAAGGTATTCAAGAAATCTCGAATCAAATTTCGAAGGTGACTCTTTGCTGACACCTCTGGGAGCAATCCAAGTCCATAAATGCTCCGAAGACCCTCAAAAATGCAGTTTACTGAAACATAGACAAATTTGAAAAAAATAGATTTCAGTATTTTCCCAATTTAATCCTGATCGTACTGACCTAGGAAATGGGGACATTACACTGTTGGTGTCTGAGCCCTAGACCGGTGTCAAATGTAGGGATTGGGCAGTGGTAGCAACTTTTGTTGCTTTGTTGAATATGATGGGGATTTGTGGATAGAGGTCCATGCTAGAAAACTCTAATTAAAATGAATTTTATATGACCTGACTAGAGTAGGGGCATTAAATTTGTTACTCCAAGTTCAATCATATACATCTATATATAGAACATAAGCATGTCTATGTAAGTAATGTCAAGCATTAGGCTATCCTTATCAAAATGGTAGGCACATTTCAGAGTTGAAAATTAATAATAGGTAATATGCTTAAATTTATGACTGACAGAAGTGAAGGAAATGGATTTAGAAGTGGTTTATTTTCTTTGCAAAGTTTATATATGAGCTAGCAATAATCTAATAGATTGTATCTTGTTTAGGATGTGTCTGAAAATTTCTTTGGAACTCTTTCAAGTTCATTTCTTCCCTACTATGCCTTGGTTCTATTTTTCAGTCTTTGTATTAAATTGTGGAGACAAGTGAGAAGGAAAGAATAAAATTTAATTCAAATTCTACCTTTGAAGTCTGAGAACCGGTTTCTGTATTTGATTTCCAGCAGATGTTGGTATTTTGATCCGAAACTGAAACATTTCACAACAATAAAAAAATGGAATAAGTGAGATTAGAAAAGCTCAATAAAATTTTGGAGTACAGATCCTATGTTGTGTCTTTAATTCTTACAGACAAGATTAAGGAATAAATAAAGTAAAGAACTGGGTAAGGAATTTTCAAAAGAGATGCCAAAACCTGAATTGCTACCAAAAAGAATCTCCTCAGCATGATGGAATAGCAGTTTATTTGTGCAGTATAACCCTAGGATAATGAATGAAGAAATGGATTGTTCAATGAGAAGTCAACTTAAAAAATCTAGAACATAGGGAAATTAAACTAAAAAAGGCATGTTATTAATTGCTATCCACTGCACGTACTAGCCTTGAACTTATACAAGTGGCTTGAATTTATATTGACTTAGTAGCGATCTTCTTTGCTGATTATTTTTGTGCTCAATATCTGAAATATAGAGTGCATAGAATGACTGAAATCTGTGCTCCTATTTTAATGACTGATTTCACTCTTTGTGCTCTCTAATCCTCTCTATCATCCTGATGATGGGTCCCGGAGTGTGAACCAAAACATTTATGCAAAAATATTATACACAATTTAATCCAGAAACTGTTACATTTGGAGAATAAGTTATCAGTTGAGCAATGTCCATCTTCACTTGGTGAGATGGAATATGTGTCTCATGTTCATAGAGTGTTTGTAGGTTTATGTACCATATGGTTTGCACCAAACTAGATGTTCCTCAAGTAGTGGGAGACTCAAGTTGTTTCATAGTTAATCTTTGGTGGGATTATTGGGCTGTAATGAAGAGCATCTTTAGATATTTGCAAGGTACTTATGTATACTGTTGACATTCTCAAGGGCATGGTGTCTTAGTGGACCTATATGACATTGTGGATATTCAAGGATATGTGGATTTTGACTGGGTGGGGGATGCCAACAACAAGAGATCTAATAGTGGTTATGCCTTTAACGTATTTTGTGGTGTGATTAGTTCGATGAGCAAGTGGTAGGATGTAGTCTTTTTGTTCACACTAATTGCAAAGTATATGGCAGATACTCATGCCTATAATGAGGGCACTGGATTTAGTGATTGTGTTCAGGTGTTGGGTTGAAACATGGAGCAATCTAGATTGGATACAATAGTCTGACTGCTATTAGCTTGGCAATGAACTCAACTTTTCATGCATAGGGGAAAGTTTGAAACATATTATTGATTAATAGTATCATTTTGTTTGTAACATGGTGGAGGATGGGAGGTGATACTTCAAAATGTTGACACTTTAGGGACTGTTGCAAATGCATTGACAAAGCATGAGTATGGAGAAATTTTTGTGTTACGTGGGGATGTGTCCCCACCCCTCAAACCCTCATCTCCATTCCCTGAGGCATTTCGAGGATAGGGGGACGTTAGGAGACGTCCCCTAGCTGTCCTCCCATATGAGCAAATCTGGAAACATCCTGGGATGTGTCCCCAAAACCAGGGATGACTAGCCGTCCCCAAGGTGGTCGGGGACATCTCACATGTTCCCTAATCTTCCCAAGGACGACTAGCTGTCCCCACAAAAAAATATATTTTATAATGTTTAAAAAAATAGTTCATAGCAATTAATAAAGGCTATCAGATATACCAGCGTTCCAGGACTCGCCAAGTCCATGCCTGACTCGGCGAGTCTGAGCCAGAGTCAGGCCAGCCGAGTCTGGCTGCCTCTGGACTCGGACTCGGTCGAGTCAGGCATGGACTCGCCGAGTCCTGCCAAGTCCATGGACTCGCCGGACTCGGCGAGTCCCGATGCCTGGACTTGGCCGGCAGTCAGCACTTTAAAAAAGCATTTTTTTATTATTTTATTTTGTTTTTTTGGTTTGTTTTGCTTTTTATAATATGTCTTTGACCTAAAAAGGTCATTCTATCACTTGCATAAGGAAAGAAGAGAGAAAAAAGGCTTGAGAGAAGAGGATTGGGGTTTTAGGAAGAAAACCTGTTGGCTCTCATTGAAGGATTGCTGATTGTTTGTTCAACTTTGTTGCACTTTGTAGCTTGCATGTAAGCATTGAGAGGAGTTGAAAGACACATTTGGAGGAGGCTTCTACAAAGTTGATTTGCATTTCCATTTCTAGAGAAAATTCCAAGAGGTATGTTACTTTCTTTTTGTTGTTTTGTATCTTTTTTTGTTTCCATTTTGTTTAGTATTTAGTATTTACAAATTACAATTTTACATTTCTAGTGTTGGTAAACCGTAAAATTGATTTTCAGTTTCTATAATATATATTGTAGTCTTGTAGATGCTTATTTTGTTTTATTTATGATATATTGCAGCTGCCACCAGTCATCATGTCTCAGACTGAGGGTAGTGGAAGTGGAAGTATGCCTAAAACAAACCTGGATGCAGACCCTCGTGTCGTAGCAAGGGATGAGGCTTGGTTACATGCCATCCCTGGCCACAAAAAAGGAGTTGTTACATGTTGGCATTGTAAGGTAACATATAATGGGGGAGGCATTAATAGGCTGAAATATCATCTTGCACATATACCAAAGCGGGATGCTAAAGCATGTTTACTGGTTCCCGAAGATGTCAAACGCAAGATGATAGCTATTTTAGAGGCAGCTGAAGAGAAGAAAGAATTACAGAAGAAACAAGCAGAAGAAATGGCAGCCTTAGCTACACAAGGCTCTTCAAGGACACATGCTAGAACTCCTATTGGCACTAGTACTACTAGTACTACTTCTGCATCTACGAGTGTGAGCATTGGGGGTCGGGTTCGTAAGAAACCATCCACACTTGATTCCATCTTTGCTCCACGCACAACTCCTGGTGCACAACCATCGCTTGAGGGCATGAATTGGAATAAGGAGATGCATGACAAAGCAAAACTAGCACTTGGAGATTTTTTCTTCTACAACAACCTTCCATTCAATGCAGTAAGGTACTTATTAATATATAATTTTAATTTTTAATTTCTATGTCTTACTTCTCTTGCTTTAGGTCTTCTTTTTAATTTATTTATTTAATTGCTTTTAGGTCTCCATATTGGCAAATTGTCATAGATGTTGTTACTGTTTGTGGTGTGGGGTTCAAAGCCCCTAATGATGAGGAGCTAAGAGGTCCTATTTTGTCCCAACGAGTTGCTGATGTACAAGTTGAAATTGAGGAGCAACGTAAGGTATGGAAGGCAAAAGGTTGCACCATCATGACAGATGGTTGGATTGATAGAAGAAATAGGACACTTCTGAATTTCCTTGTCTCCTCATCAGGTATGTTAAGTTTTTAAGCTATAAGACTTAAGTTATGAAATTATGAATTAGATTGATCATTGATCGTAGTAGTAAGTACTACTACTAAATTGCTTTATTTTTTCTCAGGTGGTACAATGTTTTTGAAATCCATTGATGCCTCGGGGAAGACAAAAAATGTTGAGTATCTTTGTGAGGTGATGGAGGCAGTGTTGAAGGAGGTTGGTGAGGAGAATGTGGTGCAAATATGCACAGATAATGCAGCAAATTATGTTGCAATAGGTAAAATTTTAAATTATTTTAATTTTTAATTTCTATGTCTTACTTCTCTTGCTTTAAGTCTTTTTTTTAATTTGTTTATTTTTTTTGTAGGTAAACTTCTTATGAAGAGGCACCCCCACATATTTTGGACCCCTTGTGCCACTCATTGCATTGACCTCATGTTGGAGGACCTTGGCAAACTTCCTTGGATCAAAACATGTGTAGACATAGGAAGAAATATTTGCAAGTATATATATAATCATACTTGGGTCCTCAACCTTATGAGGCAACACACAAAGCAAAAAGAGTTGTCTCGTCCAGAGGTCACTAGATTTGCAACAAATTTTCTCATGTTGCAATCCCTGCTCAAGTCAAAGGTCGGTGTGAAAGGCATGTTTGTATGTGAGGAGTGGACAAGATCATCATATGCAAAGACCACTGCAGAGGCTGCCATGGTTGACTTGGTTTTTGATGAGAGAAACTTTTGGCAACCGGCCAAAGAGATTGTTGATGTAATTTTCCTTTTTGTCCTCATTTCCAATTCCCTTTCATATCATTATTTTTTGTTAAACACTTGTTTATAACTTTATGTTCATTGTTCAACTTCATTTATTGCAGCTTGTACGACCTCTTGTTGTTCTCCTACGTGTTGCTGATGGAGAGAAGCCCTCAATGAGATACATTTATGAGGGCATGGATAGGGTGAAAGAGGCCATTCGATCCTTTTATGCAGGAAATCAAGATAGATATGGACCCCTATGGGATGTTATTGATAGGCGATGGCACAATCTACTTCACAGGCCTATACATGCAGCTGCCTACTTCCTTAATCCAGCATACCAATTCAGCCCAAGTTTCAAGGCTGATGGGGAGGTGTGGAGTGGCCTCTATGATGTTATAGAGAGGATGTCACTTGATGATGCAATTTCCACAAGTACAGTCCGTGAGGTAGAGATGTACACCAAAGCACAAGGGGACTTATTTGCATGAGAGATATGCAAAAAAAATCGAACTGCATTGATGCCTGATAAGAATCTATGATTCCAAATTCTAATTTCTAATTTCTAATTCTATTACGGTTTACCACTTTAGAATCTAGATTGATAAAGTTAAAGTTATAGAACTGATTTCAAATTTTCCTGTTTCAGATGTATGGTGGGAGATGTTTGGTACTAAGGTGCCAAATCTACAGAGGATTGCCATTCGTATCTTGAGCCAGCCATCTAGTGCTTCAGGATGCGAACGCAATTGGAGTATGTTTGAGCATATACACTCCAAGAAGCGCAACAGGTTGGCCGTGAAAAAGATGAATGATCTTGTGTTTGTTCACTACAACCTTCGCCTTCGTCACAAACGTATCTTGGGCACTGACACATCTCCAATTCAATTAGAGAACATTGATCCACAAGAAGAGTGGAACACTGAGATGAATGATCCTGTCTTCAGTGATAGAGACTTGGAGTGCGTTGATCAGGTGGATCGAGAGGCAGAGGCAGTAGCGATGGCACAGGAGGAGGCTAGAGCACGAGGAGACCCAGTGCAGGACCCTGAGGCTGACAGTGGTGGATCCGAGTCTGATGATGAGGATTATGAGGAGGGTGATGATGAGGAGGAGGAGGTTTCCGATGAGCATGTCACTGAGGATCCTGTTTCGGTTCAGCCTCAGACACAGGGAGAGAGGATGGCTATAGAGTCTTCCATTTGTCATTTTAGGCGTACTCGTAGGAGGACATAGGCTACTATGAGGCTATGAGCCTTTATTTTGAATCTTTGATATATGTTTTGAACTTCTCATTCCATGGATTTCATATTCCATGAATATTGTAGACATTTTGATTTATCATTTGACAGTGACACTATATTTCAGATTTCTATATGTTATTTGGTTTAACAGTGTCAGTAACTTTAACTAGTTTTCTTCAGAAATCCGTATTTTTACTTATGTGATCTATGCAAAGTTGTGTATGTGTGCAAAGGAGTTTCTATTTATCTCAATTATTGTGTATTAGATGTTAATTGACTAAATATTGCAAGAAAAAAACTTAAAATCCTTAAAAATCTTTGCATTTCATGGGTTTTTTGATTTGCCGAGTCCGGGCGCCGAGTCCGAGTCCGAGTCCATTTTGAGCTTTTCGAGTCCGAGGCGAGTCCGAGTCTTGGAACACTGAGATATACCATGACAACATTATAACAGCAGCATAATAGGACAGCATTCTTAACAAAAGAAATAAATATATCGTCACAACATTATAACAGTAGTATAATACGACAGCATTTATAACAGAAGCAATAAATATATCATGACAACATTACAACAGAAATTAAATTAATCATGACAACAATGACAGCAAGACTGTTGTATAACAGCAATAAATATATTATGATTAATTCATACTTGATGATATAAGTTATATAATAACAGTTAACACTAACAACAATAATTTGGATTTCTGATTTCATTGTATAAAAAAGTAGCAAACTTGTATTAAAGGTGTATTTGTCATTGACTGGTATAATGTGTTGTATGAGAAGTAGAAACAAATAATTTCTTTTTGAAATTTGGTTGACATGTATGCTTCTGTAGACATTGTCTGACATCATTTACTGATGTGGCATTGTTTTTCATCGACTCAAAAAAATTGACGCACACACTCTCTCTTTCTCTCTCTTTTTAGTGAATGACCATTGACCCAAATAAGTGCTCGAGTCTCCTCTTGAGCCTATTGGGGACATCTTCCTTCCAAATGTATAATTGGTGCATGTTAAGGAATTATAAATCAGGAAATAAGATATATATATACTAATGTATGCAGTAGAATACAATTGCCTTGGTTATTGATTGGTTCTACCAAACACAATAACTATATATATTGAATCTAGAGGATGTCAATATGAACAATCATGACTTATCATATATGATAAGCCATGACTGTTCGTATTAACAAATCATATTAACATAAGATTAATGTTTAGTTCCCAGTGCAAATATGTTGCAAAACAACCGGCGGCATGAGCAATGTATAAGACAGTCACGATACCATTGTGACTGACATATACGAACAGTGACTGTTTGTATATGCCAGTCACGGTGTGTATACACGACTTCCTTTAGCATATGCCAGTCACGATACATACGTGACTTCCTAACTTGTTAATCATGTTTGACAGTCGATTTAATAATCTCGTTTACATATTAATTATTATATATATATATATATATATATCATGATTGTCTCGATGAATATTAAACACGAACACACAATAATTTAACACTCCCTCTTGAGAGAGAGTTTAATAGAATTTGTAGAACTTTTCAATCATGATATTTGGCCCAATCCAAGACACATATAGAGTGTCGATCATGATGAGTTATTACACGGTAACAATGTAAATGTTAAGATGTCCGGTCCTATCCGGGACAAACCCTTTTCGGAAGTCGATCCTAACAACTTTATTACCCAACAAGTAATAACATAAGCAACAAGATGTCCGGTCCTATCCAGGACAGACCCTTATGGGAGTCGATCTTGAAGCCTGGTTACTATAGTCAAGATCATCACCTTGACATAGTAACCTATATACACAGAAGATCGTCATCTTCACAATTTTGAAATATTTCAATATTATATTCATGAATAGAAATGTACGTTAATAATTACATTCAGATTTTGATCAAACCAATTTTCCTTCTAAAGAAATCTGTCTTTACTTTTGCAAGAGGTTTAGTAAAGATATCTGCATTTTGTTCTTTAGTACTGATATATACCAGTTTAATGATCTTCCCGTGTCATGTCCCCTTCTTAGTGACATGGACTTTTTTCGAGGATTAGCCTATTACGGGCTCTCGTAGGCTAATGGTGTTGCAGAGGGAGCCATTTTTGGCGACTATTTGGAGAATAGATGGCTTTATATGTAGTTGGGGGAATGGCTCTTTATTATGTTTTATTGTTATATTACTTTATTGGGGCCATTTGTTATAATTTATTGTTGAGTTGCACTTTTATTAAAAAGTAATATTTCATAAAGTGCAAATATTTTAATAGAACATTTGGGATGTTTCTAGAAGTTTTAAGTGACTTCTAGTGGAAGCCAATGGAAAAGAATAAATAGACCTCATGGTCTCTCATTTTGGACATCCAAATTATTATCGCTATTGCTATTCTCTCTATGAGCATTTGTGGAGCCAAGGGGTCTGTAGATAATCATCTGATCTTTGGGAACGAAGACTCCCATTGATTGCATAACTGAGGGAGTGAAATATCTCTTGAAGGGTTGCAAATTGGAAGTGGTATTTCAGTCACTTCATCAGAGCTTAAATTTGTGGGCAAGGGCCAATTCTGAAGACTACTATATTGTGGAAGTTTCAGCATTGAAGAATCATTGTTTTTTGGCATTACAAGGAGTGTTTGGCATCAAATTTGAAGGAGCAAAGGTTGAATGCATTGGCAGATTTTTTATGTTAGTCTCATGTAAAAATCAGAATATACTTGGTGCCTTGGAGAAGGTATTTTCCATTCACAGCTCCTACAAAGTGGTTCGATTTTTGCAAGGAGCTGGATCGCTCCATTCTAGGGGTCCTAAGGATGAAGTTTGGAGGGTTTTTGAACCCCAAACATTGCCAAGAGAATTAATACAAAAAATCACATGGTCTGCTGGTGTGATTTTCTTGAGGGATTCAATCTGCATTTAGAAGGATAATTGGGTTGATCATTGGATTGCTTTATCATCAACAAACATTTCCAGCATCTCTTCAATCAGGTTCTATCATCATTCATTAAGTTTGGCTTTGTATTTGGTGATTGCAAGTTTCAGCTGTAAGTGCTTCAGCACTTCATCATTTTGTTATTGTATTAACCCTTGTTCAAGATAGTTTTAGTATTGTAGTTTTGAAAGAAGTTAATTGTGCCAAATATACTTGAATCATTGTAACGAGCATTGGGTAAAGGCAAAATTCAAGGGTTTGATATTTTGATGTTGGCTGGAAATATATTTCTTATGTATTACATTGAAAGCAAATGAATGGCATGATTGAATATAGCACCTTTTTTCCTCTTAAAGGTTGCATAGTTTTAGTTTAGCACTTGCTTGGGTATTTTGGAATTTAATAGCAGTAGCATATATACATTGCATGACAAGTGTTTGACAAAATTCCAGGTAAGAAGTTAAGTGGTTTTTAAGGTCCTATTGAGTAGGGGACTTTACAGTGGTATCAGAGCGGTTTCCTGCCAGCTTGAAGGGGGTAAGAATTTTTATGCATCCACCAGCAGTTGGCTCTCACAGATACTACACATGCAGGAGGGCTTTGTTGGAAGGTTATCAGGAAGACAGGATACCAGACACCATGGGTGAGAGACATTCACATAGCCCACCTAGGGTTCCAAGGGACCAGGATGATGAGGCAAGGAACTTCTTTGCCGGTATGACCATAGGTCAACAACGTATCATTCAGACATTAGAGGCAGGTCAACTGCAGTTAGCACAGACATTACAGGTATTGGTTGATCACCTGACTCCGCAGGATAGAAGAAATCAGGATAATAGGAGTGTAGCAGGATCTCAGAGAACCCAGAGGACACGGTCTTGGACAGCTGATAGACCTACACGTCCTACATTTGTTAGAGAGGAGCCACAGGAGGCACCAGTTGCTGAGGCACGGGAGGAATTATTCGCAAATGATCTCATGGCTGCGAATGATGAGTGGGAGTTGTTACCTCCACATGTTCGGGAGCTCACGACCTTTGAGCGGTTTGTTAATCAGAGGAGAGAGCATTACAGAGCTAGCAGGCAGGACAAGAGGTATAAAGGGTAGAATAATGAGCTTCAGTGTGTTGCCGGTAAGCTCACATTACCACCCTTTGATGGTAGTGGTAAGATGACTGCCCAGGCTTGGATTCACAAGCTAGACACTTTCCTCGCCTTGAGACCTATGATAGAGGTGGAAGCAATTAAGTACGCTACTTTACATTTGGAGGGAGTAGCACATGATTGGTGGTCTCACGGGATGGTCACTCTTCAGCATAATCTGGTGACAACATACCAGGACTTTGTGGACAAATTAGTTGAATAGTATGATAAGAAGGATCCAGAAGTCTTCTTTCGAGATTTGGCGCAGCTGAGACAGACAAGCAGTTTAGAGCATTTCATCAGCGAGTTCCAAAGACTGGTTGTCATGGTACCTGACATTTCAAAGAGGAGATTGATCATACTCTTTACAGAGGGATTGTCAGAACCCTTGAAGGGATGGGTTAAGGCATTTGATTCCCCTACACTTCAGGAAGCAATGAGGAAGGCACGTAGCATGGAACTTGCAACACCATCCAGCAAGTTCAATTCCAGAGGAACTTCTTCATTCAGAGACAACAAGGGGTTCAACGGAAACAAGGACAAGGTAAATGATTCAAAGGGAAAAGCAGTAGTACCCTTGGATAGAGAGACACTGAATGACTTGCGCAGGAAGAAGTTGTGTTTTTTCTACAAGGGTCCTTATGATCTGAATCATGATGTCCTTTGAGGCCTAAGGGGAAGGCCAACAAGGTCATGTGGGCATACTATGAGGGTTCGGATTTTGATAGTTCCGAACAGCATGGTGATTTCGGTGAATCGGAGACAGAGATAGAAGTAGAGGCTTTAGAGCCTAAGGAGGAGCCAGAGTTACAGATACAGGAGGCTTGTTTGACTAGCATTCAGCAGGAGGGTTCTTTTAGACTCCGTGGAGTTTTGGCTGGTCAGAGGGTCATCACATTACTGGATACAGGTGCCACCCACAATTTCATTGATGCACGATTTGTGGAGAAACGTGGGATCATGATCGAGGAGTTCAAGGGCCTTTGGGTCAAGGTTGCTGACGGTTACACTCTCAGATGTGACCGAATGGTTAGAGATCTACCTCTGCGCCTGAACAATTATGAGTTCAAGGCGGATTATCATGTGGTCAACATGGGTGACTTGGACATTGTGCTTGGGATGAAGTGGCTTCATTCTTTGGGGGAGGTTACCCTTCGATTGAAGGATATGGAGATACGGTTTGAGGTAGATGGTAAAACACATGTGCTGAAAGCTATCAAGAACAGTGACATTAGGACCATCTCTTTCAGACGGATGGAGAGGCTTGCTAGACATGATGACATTGAGTGGGCAGCAGTTTGTACTTTGATGCCTACACAAGAGGAGCAGCGTAAGTCAAAATACCATCCTGATATACAGAGATTGAGAATTAAGTATGATAAGGTCTTCAGTGACATTCCACTAGGCAGGCCACCAGACAGGGGTATTGAGCACATTATAGAGTTAGAGGAGGGTGCCAAACCCATAATGATTACTCCTTACAGGCATCCTAAGTGGCTCAAGGATGAGATCGAGAAAACTATCAAGGAGCTACTTGCCATGGGACACATCAGGCCTAGTAAGTCACCCTTTGCTTCTTCTGTAGTTCTGGTGAAGAAGAAAGATGGGTTATTATGGATGTGCATTGACTACAGGATGCTGAATAAGAGGACAATTAAGAACAGGTATCCTATTCCCCGTATCGATGAGTTGATTGATAAGTTGCATGGGGCTTGCTACTTTACGAAGATAGATTTGAGATCAGGATACCATTAGATCAGAGTCAGAGAACAGGACATTGAGAAGACCGCCTTTAGATGCCACTGTGGACATTTTGAGTTTGTGGTTATGCCTTTTGGCTTGACCAATGCTCCCACTGCTTTTCAGTCCACAATGAACAGAGTCTTCCATTCCCAATTGAGGAAGTTCGTTCTAGTGTTCTTTGATGATATTCTGATATATAGCAGGACATGGCAAGAGCACTTGGATCATTTGGAGATAGTGCTCGGTATTTTGCAGAGGGAGTCCTTGTATGCCAAGGAGTCCAAATGTGACTTAGGGATGACAAAGTTGCTGTACTTGGGCCACATCATTAGTGCAGAGGCAGTACAGATGGATCCTGACAAGATCCATGCTATCCTAGATTGGCCTACTCCAGAGAACCTTACACAGTTGAGGGGGTTCCTTGGATTGTGTGGATTCTACCGCAGGTTTGTCAGTGGATTTTCACGTCATGCTGCACCCATGACTAATTTGATGAAAAAGGGATCATTTGTTTGGACACCTGAGGCACAGGAGTGTTTTATGCGATTTAAGGAGATTCTGACTACATGTCTTGTGTTGGCTTTACTAGATTTCACAAAGCCATTCGAGCTTTAGTGTGATGCTTCAAGAGAGGGCATCGATGCTGTCCTGAAGCAGGATAAGCACCCTATTGCATACGAGAGTCGGAAACTCAGAGGGCCAGAGAGGACTTTCAGCATCTATGACAAGGAAATGTTGGCCATTATGCATGCTTTGGCCAAATTCAGGCAGTACTTAGTGGGCAGTAAGTTTTGCATCAAGATTGACCACAACAACTTGAGACATTTCCTTGGGCAGAAAGACCTGAATGACAGACAGCAGAAGTGGGTGAGTAAGCTACAGGCTTATGATTTTGATATCACCTATGGGAGGGGGACACAGAATGTGGTAGCAGATGCTCTATCACAGCGACCTCATCTTAATTCCATGGTGCACATATCCGAGGATTGGAGGCATTTGATCATAGCAGAGTATGCTAGAGATACATGGGCATCATGTATTGCAGATGGGTCCATTATTGATACCAGGTACACACTTGTGAATGAGTTGATCATTTACAAGAACAGGATTTTCTTAGTCCCAGGATCGAAGGTGAAGAGTATCATCACAAGGGCTCTCCATGATTCACCTACAGCAGGTCATCCGGGATACTTTAAAACATACAGGCAGGTACGGGAGAGCTTTACTTGGAAAGGGCTTAAGTCAGATGTGCTTCAGTATGTGCGTGAGTGCCCTGTTTGTCAGCAAAACAAACAAGAGCACACTTTTCCGGCAAGACTCCTACAGCCACTTCGGATTCCTAATAGGAAGTGGGAATGCATATCTATGGATTTCATTATGGGCTTGCCTAAGACCCAAGGGCGGGATTGCATATATGTGGTGGTTGATAGATTGACGAAGCATGCACACTTCTTTCCGATTACCACTACTCATACAGCTACACAGGTGGCAAAGGTGTTTTTCAGGGAGATCTTTAGATTACATGGATTGCCTCGAAGCATTGTGAGTGACAGGGACAGCCGTTTCTTGAGTCATTTTTGGCAAGAGGTGTTCTGTCTATGTGGCACTGAGCTCACACCTAGCACTAGTTACCACCCGCAGACTGATGGGCAAACTGAGATTGTTAATAAGTGGGTGGAAGGATACTTGAGGAACTATGTGGCGGCCCAGCAGAAGGCATGGGTTATATGGATCTACTTATGTGAGTATTGTTACAATACCACATATCACATGACTATTCAGATGACACCATTCATGGCATTATATGGTTATGAGGCGCTTAGTTTCTTGGGTTTGTTTTTGGGTGATAGTAGAGTACCTAGTGTGGGGGAACTGTTACAGGAGAGCAAGGATATTGTTGAGGTTCTCAGAGATAACATCGCCAGAGCTCAGAACCAACAAAAGCAGTATGCAGATCAGAAGAGGATTGAGCGGATTTTTGAGGTTGATGATATGGTGTACCTTATGCTGCAGCCTTACAAACAGTCTACTCTTAGTAGGAGTGGGGCAGAGAAGCTCAAGCCACGATACTATGGTCCTTTCAGGATTATTAGGCGTGTTGGAGAGGTGGCTTATGAGCTAGAGCTTCCAGTGGATAGCAGAATCCATAATGTCTTTCATGTATCACGCCTCAAGAAGGCGTTGGGACAACATGTTGTGCCTTCAACAGTTTTACCTCCCTTGGATGATGAGGGGAAATTGATTCTTGTGCCGGAATCCATTCTTGATTGCAGGGAGAGGCAGCTTCACAGGAGAACCTTCAGAGAGTATTTGGTGAAGTGGAAGGACTTGCCTATGGAGGATGCTACTTGGGAGGATGAGACTATTTTGCAGCACCCAATTCTGAGATTGCTTAGGGACAAGCAATTTTAGGAGGGGCGGACTGTCATGTCCCCTTCTTAGTGACATGGACTTTTTCCCAGGATTAGCCTATTACGGGCTCTCGTAGGCTAATGGTGTTGCAGAGGGAGCCATTTTTGGCGACTATTTGGAGAATAGATGGCTTTATATGTAGTTGGAGGAATGGCTCTTTATTATGTTTTATTGTTATATTACTTTATTGGGGCCATTTGTTATAATTTATTGTTGAGTTGCACTTTTTATTAAAAAGTAATATTTCATAAAGTGCAAATATTTTAATAGAACATTTGGGATGTTTCTAGAAGTTTTAAGTGACTTCTAGTGGAAGCCAATGGAAAAGAATAAATAGACCTCATGGTCTCTCATTTTGGACATCCAAATTATTATCGCTATTGCTATTCTCTCTATGAGCATTTGTGGAGCCAAGGGGTCTGCAGATAATCATCTGATCTTTGGGAACGAAGACTCCCATTGATTGCATAACTGAGGGAGTGAAATATCTCTTGAAGGGTTGCAGATTGGAAGTGGCATTTCAGTCACTTCATCAGAGCTTAAATTTGTGGGCAAGGGCCAATTCTGAAGACTACTATATTGTGGAAGTTTCAGCATTGAAGAATCATTGTTTTTTGGCATTACAAGGAGTGTTTGGCATCAAATTTGAAGGAGCAAAGGTTGAATGCATTGGCAGATTTTTTATGTTAGTCTGATGTAAAAATCAGAATATACTTGGCGCCCTGGAGAAGGTAGTTTCCATTCACAGCTCCTACAAAGTGGTTCGATTTTTGCAAGGAGCTGGATCGCTCCATTCTAGGGGTCCTAAGGATGAAGTTTGGAGGGTTTTTGAACCCCAAACATTGCCAAGAGAATTAATACAAAAAATCGCATGGTCTGCTGGTGCGATTTTCTTGAGGGATTCAATCTGCATTTAGAAAGATAATTGGGTTGATCATTGGATTGCTTTATCATCAGCAAACATTTCCAGCATCTCTTCAATCAGGCTCTATCATCATTCATTAAGTTTGGCTTTGTATTTGGTGATTGCAAGTTTCAGCTGTAAGTGCTTCAGCACTTCATCATTTTGTTATTGTATTAACCCTTGTTCAAGATAGTTTTAGTATTGTAGTTTTGAAAGAAGTTAATTGTGCCAAATATACTTGAATCATTGTAACGAGCATTGGGTAAAGGCAAAATTCAAGGGTTTGATATTTTGATGTTGGCTGGAAATATATTTCTTATGTATTACATTGAAATCAAATGAATGGCATGATTGAATATAGCACCTTTTTTCCTCTTAAAGGTTGCATAGTTTTAGTTTAGCACTTGCTTGGGTATTCTGGAATTTAATAGCAGTAGCATATATACATTGCATGACAAGTGTTTGACAAAATTCCAAGTAAGAAGTTAAGTGGTTTTTAAGGTCCTATTGAGTAGGGGTCTTTACATCCTGTCTACCATATCTCTCACATAGTGATATGGGATCTCTATGTGTTTTGACCGATTGTGAAAAATAGGATTTACTGAGAGCTTGATACAACTCTGATCATCACAATGAATAATAGTGGGTACTAAAGATTTACCAAATAGGTCAAAAAGTAATTTTCTTAACCATACTGCTTCTCGAGCTCCCATGGATGCAGCCATGTATTCAGCCTCTGTTGAACTCAGAGTAACTGCAGATTGTTTCCGACTAAACCAAGAAATTACTGCAGAACCCAAACTGAAGCAAACTCTTGTGGTACTCTTACGATCTTAGGAACTTCCTGCCCAATCTGAATTTGAATAACCTTGAAGTTGGATTTCAATCTTGTCATATTTTAGCCCAAGTTCACTTGTTCCTTGTAGATATCTCAAAATGTGTTTGGCAGCCATTAGGTGTATCTGCTTGGGTTCAAACGTGAAGTGGCTTAGTACATTGGTGGCATAGCAAATGTCAGGATGTGTGTTTACCAGAAACATGAGAGATCCAACTATTTGTTTGTAAAGTTCTAAATTTTCTACAAGTTCTGAATTTTCTGCTTCATCTTTTAACTTGTGAAGGTTTGTCTCCATGGGTGTAGCTAAAGGTTTACAATTTGTCATACCAAATCTGTTCAGAATGTCAGAGATGTACTTCTTTTGACTTAGAAGAATGTGATCTTTCTTTTGAATAACTTCAAGACCTAAGAAGTAGTGAAGTAGGCCCATATCCTTCATGTCAAATTCAGCTACTAGATCCTTTTTACATTTATCAATAAGATGGTCTTCTCCTGTAATGAGTATGTCATTGACATAGAGAACTAGAATTATCATGTCACCTTTTTCATTTTTGAAGTATATATTAGGGTTTGCCGTATTCTTAGAGTACCCTAATTTGCTCAAGTAATGATCGATTCTTTCCTACCATGCTCTGGGAGCCTGCTTAAGTCCATAGAGTGCTTTCTTTAACTTGCATACGTATTTATCTTTGTCATGGGTGAAGAATCCTTCCGGTTGTTCAATGTAAACTTCTTCCTCAATTTTACCATTTAGAAATGTTGTCTTAACATCCATTTGATGTACTTTCCATCCTTTAGAGGCTGCAATGGCAAGTATGGTTCTGATAGATGTGTATCGTGCTACTAGAGCAAAAGTTTCTTCATAGTCAATGCCTGCCTTTTGTGAGAAACCTCTTGCAACAAACCGAGCTTTGTGTTTATCAATACTCCCATCTGGTGCATATTTGATTTTGAATAACCATTTTGATGATACAACTGACTTATGTTTAGGTCTGGGAACAATATCCCATACATCATTTTTTAGAATGGACTGATATTCTTCAACCATTGCTTCCCTCCAGGCTTGATCTAATAAGGCTTTCTCAACACTAATAGGTTCAAACTCTGAGAGTTCAGTTAGAAGAGTAGTGTAACATTTTTGAGTTCTAGTTCTTTTTTTTTCTCTGAAAATTTGTGCTGGTTCCACATTGTTCTCCTCAAGCATTTTTCTAGCCCATAATGGTCTCTTTTTATTATTTTCATTATCTGAGCAAGAAGGTTCAAAGTCAAGGATTGTTTCTTCATTATTTATAGGTGTTGAATCCATGTTTGAATTGTTATACTCCCTCTCATTCTCAATTGAGGGCTCTCTATCAAAATCTGTAGAAATATTATCTTCATTTTCTATAGATAGGAAGTTTTCTTCAAATTTAACATCTCTACTTATTTCTACTGATTTCTGACTCGGTATATGTATACGATATCCTTTAGAGTCCTCACTGTAGCCTAGAAAAATACCTTTCTTGCTAGAAGGTTCTAACTTCATCCTTTCCTCTTTTGGTACATGTATATATACCGGACAGCCAAACACCCTTAAGTGACTTAAGTCAAGTTTGACTCCTGTGAATACTTCTTCTGGTGTGGTGTTTTCTAGTATAGCATAAGGACATCTGTTTTGAATATAAACCGTAGTGTTAGCGGCTTCTGCCCAATATGATATGTGAATATTTTGGTCATGCATCATGGCCTTTGTTGCTTCAATGATGGTTCTATTCTTCCTTTCTGCTACTCCATTCTGTTGAGGATTATAAGCTACAGTATACTCCCTCTTAATCCCAACAGATTTACAATAGTTTTTGAAATTTTCAGAGGTGAATTCCCCACCATTGTCTAATCTAAGAATTTTGATTTTCTTACCGGTTTGGTTTTCTACTAGTGCTTTGAGTTCTTGAAATTTGGCTAGAACCTCACTTGACTCTTTAAGTTTTAAAAAATATATCCATGATTTTCTTGAATAGTCATCCACAAAGATTAAGTAATATAGGGCACCAGAGAAGGAAGGGGTAGACATAGGTCCACACACATCAGTATGGATGAGTTCTAGAATGTTATTTGACTTATGTTCACTTGGGGAAAAGATCCTTTAATGTTCTTCCCTAATGCACATCCCTTACAAATGCTAGAGTGTTCAGATTTCAGGGGAGGTATGCCAGAGGTGATCTTAGACAATGTTGGAAGGGCACTATATCTAATATGACCTAGTCTTTTGTGCCAAATCTCATTATTCTGATGAACATTGTGATTTAGGGCTACCTTTTGTTCATTACATAGCTTGTATAAGCTACCATCTCTATTCCCTATATGAATGGCATTTTTTATATTGGAATTTTTAGTCCAAAGAAAGACTTTGTCTTCATTGAAGGTTACCCTATATCTTTGATCAACTAGTCCAAAAATGGAGATTAAATTTCTCTTAATTCCTGGTACATACAAAACTTCTTTCAACTGTAGAGTTACTCCATCTCTTATCTTTATCAAACAGGTCCCAATTCCTTTTACCGGATAAGAGGAGTTGTCACCAATAGTTACCTCTTCTGAAGAGTTCTCAGAGAAGGTTTCAAATTGATCTCTGAATCCAATGATGTGTTTGGATGCACCACTATCTATTATCCACATACTTTTGTTAGAATTTAATTCACTTGCTAAGGCCAAGAAAAGGAGTGAAATTTCAGTTTTTTTTACTTCCGCTAGGGCTGCTTGTATTTTTTGTTTTTCAGGACAATATTTGTGAATATGTCTGTATTTGTCACATTTGTAACATTTTACCATGGAAAGATCCTTTTTATTGAAGTGTTTCCCGTTGTTTGATTGTCTGAATTTTCTCTTCCTTTTGTGAGATGTTTTCTTGTTGCTTTTAATGTGGAGAGCTTGTAATTCATTTCCATTACTAGACCCATTCCTCTGGAAGCTAGCCTGGATTCCTCTTGGGTACAATCGTTCTTTAGTTGCTCGAATTTAGGTAAAGGTGGTCTGGTGCTTATACATTGAATGAAGGTTTCCCATGAGGTGGGTAAACCTTTGAGAGCAATTAGAGTGAGTTCAAAGTCTTCTACTGTATTTCCAATGCAAAGCAACTGGTCTCTAATTTCAGAGATTCTCAAGAAGTAAGAAGTGATTGTTTCTTCTTTGTTCATTTTCATATTTAGAAGTTGATTTTTCAACGTTAGCATTCTACTGGCATTGTTGATCTCAAATGTGTCTTGAATAATTTTAAACATTTCAAAAGCACTAGTAATTCTAGATATGCTAGGAAGAATTGAGTCTTTTACAAAATCAATTATTAGTTTTCTGGCTTTATTGTTTCTCCTTTTCCATGTTGTTTTCTCTGTCTCATCTTCGGGTATTTTAATATCTTTCTCTATATACTCCTCTAACTCAAGTTCCATAAGAAGAGAGGTAAGCCGAGTTCTTTAAGATATAAAATTTGAAGGTCCTTCTAACCTATCTTCCATTCTCATGCAATGGGCCATTTCAGAAAATTGTACTAAACAATTTCGAAGGTTTTAAGAATATGCTTAACTATAGATTATATAGGTTTTTTTATTTTTATCTCCTTTTAATGACTTGGCTCTGATACCATGTTAAGGAATTATAAATCAGGAGATAAGATATATATATACTGAAGTATGCAGTAGAATACAATTGCCTTGGTTATTGATTGATTCTACCAAACACAATAACTATATATATTGAATCTAGAGGATGTCAATATGAACAGTCATGACTTATCATATATGATAAGCCATGACTGTTCGTATTAACAAATCATATTAACATAAGATTAATGTTTAGTTCCCAGTGCAAATATATTGCAAAACAACCGGCGGCATGAGCAATGTATAAGACAGTCACAATACCATCGTGATTGACATATACGAACAGTGACTGTTCGTATATGCCAGTCACGATACATACGCGACTTCCTAACTTGTTAATCATGTTTGACAGTCGATTTAATAATCTGGTTTATATATTAATTATATATATATATATATATATAGATATATATCATGATTGTCTCGATGAATATTAAACACAAACACACAATAATTTAACAGTGCAATGGGTGGTAATTTATCTACCTATTTACATTGCTCCCCTTTTTCTAACCACACTTTTGGTGAACCCGACTCATAAGATTTCCTCCTTTGAATTTGGTGGTTAGATCCTCTTTGTATGATCTCCTTATATGCATTAGATCTTATCTTCATCACATTGTATGCATCTAGATGTATAGGTTTATCTCATTAGAAATCTGATTTGGTGTTTAGATCTCCTTGTATACATTGTGTTACATCATATTCTTATCACCTTTATTAGATCTACATTATGTGCATGACATCCTTTTCATGTTGGTAATTAGATTTAGATCCACTTTGCATGCTTTACATTGGATCTTTAAATTTGATACTTACACGTGCTTTTAGATTTTCATTGCTTATCTCTTTCAAATCACATATTTTCATTAGACTTACCTATTTTTTCATTCCCTTTTACATGAGTGTTAGCACTTTGAGTCCTACTTGTAGCATTTTGGTTAGGAGAAGCCGCAGACTTATGGGTTGCTTTGATCACGAACCTTTTCTCTTTCCTAGGAATGTGTATATATATGTATATGTATATATATATTGTCGTCCACAAAAAATGGCCCTCGAACTGCCGACCTCAAAATATATTCCTCCTTGTCCCCCTGCCCCCATTCCCATCCCTGAACGTCATGGAACATAGAGAAATTAAAGTGTACTGATTCTGAGCCTCTTATCCCCTAGAAAATTGTTGATATTGTTGGTATAACCTCATCTCTTTCAAGGTATATGGCACATGGGAGAATGTTGGGATGGGGATGGCGTGCACCTTTCAACTTTAATGTTTGATTTATTTATTATTTATTGATTATTTGCATGCACTCTTGTAAAATCTCATCCCACTACAACAACCATTTTTCCATGTGTAAACATTAGCATAACATCTTGAAGAGTATTTCTTGTCATGTATGATGTGTAAGAGCATGTATAACAATGTAAAAATTTGTATGAGGTGTAAGAGATTTCATGATGCATTTGAGAGCATGTAAGAGGGGAGTTACATTGTTGACTTGACTTTTTCACCAACTTCTCATGCATGTTATGACATAATATTTATCACTTTTAGCTGATGGTCCAAGACTCGAGGCATTGGTGATATTCCCATTCAATCTCTAAGAAAAATAAGCAACTCTCTATGGTCTAGGAGTGGTGGGCCTGGGACACTTCCAAGTTAGTAGCAGAAATAATAAATGAACTTAGCAAGCATAATAAGTTATAAGATAAATACAGTAGTTGTATTGATTGGCAAGAGTATGAGCTAATTGATGGGTACAAAATAACCGCCACAAAAGTAGATTTGAAGGAGATGTCATTGCTCACAAAACCATTTTATAAGACTCCACAAATTTCAGTAGAACGCATTCATGGAGCAGCGAACCTATCTTTACATCTTTTGAATGGCATGATTAAATATCTACATACGCTTGAGGAAGGCAGCAATCTATCATTCTAAACAAACACATACAACAGATAAGATTAATATTACACTAAAACAAGTTGGTAATCATCAAAGGATTTAGGGCGCCGCCTTGCATAACGGCCACCCAAGAAAAAGACTGATATAAACAATGTTAGTTAAATGATTAGTTACATGAAGATTAGTGAATGACAAGAGACATGTTGGTTTGATACAACTCATCGTTACATATTAAAGAGTAGTCTTTCATTTCTCCAAAGGCTTTCATTTAGATCAATTTATCTACCTTAAAGACTTAAGTGCTCTAAGAGCCTTATAGCAGCCAAGCAAGGTAGAAGTAATCTACCATTGGCAAGTAATAAGATTGCATGAGCATATAGAACAAATCAGAGATGACATCATTCCAAGACATCACCTAAACAAGAAGAAACATATCAGATACAGCTATAAACAACTTCAGACCGGCCATTACATTAGGCCATCATTTGAATCAGCATCAGATTAATCGCATACACTAACAGATAAGGAATCGAGAACAGCGACAATAATATTCATTGCAGACCGATTGGAATTGTAATTCATTCAATTCATATAAGAACCACAAATATATCAGAACTTCTTTGTTATAACAGTCCGGATTGTTCATAAGATTTCCAAATCCAAACCTTTAAGGATCTATTCTCAATTATATCAGAAATCTGTGCATATTCAGATCATCCATATTGGACTTATTACTTAAATCAGAAACTGTAACTTCTCTAATTCATTGCAGACAGATTCATAAATACATTGGACCTCCTATTCTTCCAGTTGGATACCATGTATTCATAAACCAATCGATCTCATCATTTAATTTTGTAAGATCAAGACTTCCTCTACCTGGTCAAAATCAGATCAGAAATTTGTATCAGAATTATCATCTGACAATATTGTCTCTGTTACTTAGTCCTCATTTATATAAGGATAGTAGACAATTGCATTGATTGAGTTCTCCACTGTCTAATTAATAAGCTAGGGACGGTGATATTATATATTAAAGAACTGAAATACACCATTGCAAATCGTATTCAATATACACATTTGTGGTCAAATTTACGAATTTTGTACAAGTTGAAGATAGAAAGAAGCCTCTTGCAATTTGAAATATAAGGATTTAGTCCAAAGTCCAAACCATAAGGGGACACTATGCGCTTGGGCACCAGACTTTTCATTTGTTGCTCATGATATTTGGTTCACGACTCATGATTTCATGGATTGATCCTCCTATTTTATTCAGTGCTTAAAATGGAGGTTTAGTAGTATAATGCAAAGAATTGTTATGTCTTTGGGATTTCTCTAGACTGGTTTCTAAGAGGGCTTGGGCTTGCATTTATTTTGTAACCTTATTGATGTTCATAGAAAAACAATTGGTTCAAGTTTGGAGGTTGTGTGTTTTCCCAAGGGTAAACGCTATGTTATGTGTATTGGGCAGCCTAATTTGATCTGATTTTTTTTCTGATTTAATGAACAGTTGGATGTGTTTGATGTTGATTTATCCAATCATAGTAGAAATAAAAAAACAGTAATAATTGGCAGCATTTAAATATCAAAGAGGTCATACATCTTAGGAAATAACATAATAAATGTTGCAAGAAATTTATGACAAATCTGGAAATACAAATTTCTTCCTTAAGCTGAACACCATTTTCAATAAAATCAAAATGCGATCACAAAATTCTGATATACCTATTAAATTACTACACTGGAAATGATGCGATCACAAAATTCTGATATACCTATTAAATTACTACACTGAATAATGCTGGACAGCGATCTAGACTCTTACAATATGAAGCCCTCAAAACTCCAGTTGCTCCTCCTTCAAACCCCAACATCCAGCTTCCACTATAAACCAAGTCCAATGGAATGGCCAGGTATGCAAGTACAGTTGAATGCAAGTAGTATGATCTAGCAAGTGTTAATAGTACAGCTACAGCAGAGAGGTACAGCTGGGAATGTTTGTGACGACAAATAATCTCTGGAACTCCTCTCAACACTTCCTCACAAATTCTGCTATGAAGTTCAAACTCTCAAACTAGTAATAAAGAAACCTTTGATGTCTGATTTGTTACCTGAATGCAAGCTCCAACTGAATTTCCAGATTGTATCTTTCAACAGCATAGAGATTATTGCTCATGAGGGATTTTGTCCTTACAAACCCTTGAAGATGAACTTTCTTAACAATTCATAAATTTCCAATTCAATTCAGCATACTCGAAATGAACTCTTAAAGTCTTTTATAACATCCACAGTGTGAAGAACCTGCCTGGCTCTTCTAATGCAATTTGAACTTCCTTGAATAATTCTAGAAAATTTCCTTGTTCTTTTGAATATATAAATTCTTATATTTTATTCACTTGAAAATTCAACCGCAACATTGAAAGCTTTATTGAATTGCTAAGGAAATAGAAAATTGATTATCTACCAAAAACAAACTAAAGCAACAGTAAATTAATGGACTGTTTGAGCACCTTAATTGAACATGGCTGTATAATAAAATTCTGGAACAGAATTTACAAATTCGCACCTTCCTTATTAAATTATTCACGCTGCTGATGGTTTCCTATAGATGCCGCAATATACAATAATGCTGATAGAACAATGCTAATGAAGAGGCGTCCAAGAGGAAGCCGATCTACTGTGAAGACGCCACACGTGTACTTGATGCGTATGGCCAGGCTGAGGTCCGTACAACCTTGCAGAATTCTGTACGGTTCTTATAAATTACAGCCTCCAATCTTCAATCCATTCTTGATTCAAGCGGCACAATTCATTGGTAACCAGAACCAATTCAAAGTGCATAGTCTTTGAGAAATGCTCGTTTCTTCAAAGAATTCGACTCAAACCCTTGTTCTTCATTTTCGATTTCTTCTTCCAGACCACTTTTCAACTTCACAAATTTTATAAATTGACATAAGGTGAGGAACTCAATTTGTCTAAGGCATATATAAAGGCTTTAATGAAATCTTCTTCAAGACACTTTTCATTAAAGAGTCTTCACCATCACAATATTAAATTAAAACATTAAAGTCCATAAGTTATTAAATTATCATAACTTAATTTAATAATTTTTATTGTAAATGTGATGCAACTGAGTCTCACTGACAAAATCCTTCAAACTTCTGACAACAGTACCCGAGCTCATACTACCCTGCCAGAAAAAGCCAACTGCCCAAAATAGACTTACTATAAATAGTAATTCTCTCAAACTGGAGATCCTTGATAAATGATCCTGCAACACCTGATGACACTATGCAGGCACCCTACTAAACCAAGGTATGCCCAAAAAACCACTTACTATGAATAGTAAGTCATCCAATTTGTCCCAAACGAAGAGCAAACCTGACAACCAGAAACTCCAGAATGGAATCCAACTACTGGCTCTGCCAACTGACCCCCTTTGATCACCTGATTAGCTTCCGAGGGTCGCCATACTAAGCTACTCTAAAGAGACTGAAAAACGGGGACATTGCAGTCCTCCCTTCCCAAGATTGCTTGTCCTCAAGCAATCAAGAAAAGCAAGCAACATCACAGACCGCCTGGATCCCAAGGATGGTCATAAGTTATGTCGCGATCCTCACCATACTCCTATGAAGAAAATACCAACATCAACATTACAAATATCAGCATTTGAGAAACTACACTCAACACCCAAATAACCGACATCACTGAAAACATCATCTGAAGACCAACTGTAGATGCCGATAGAGGAAACAACTCTGCGGAACTCAACCCAATTGAAACATCAGCTCTGTCAAAACTCGAGTCCCTGTCTAACTGACACTCACACCCAACTGCATTGTGGATATGACAACAACAATAGGTACCGGAGTCACTACCACCAAATCCAACCTCTGATAAACTATCCTAGGTGTGTTGATACTGCAAGTGGTCTAACTTACAACTGTCAATTCCATCTGCAAAAGATGGTGCTAATCCATCCCATAATGGATGGTAAGAAACTGGAGCCAATCTACACCTGCGTGAGACCAAATCCTCTACCCGTGGGTCAAAAGAAAAATGATGAGCATACCCCACTGTATAATGCTGATAGAAAGACCCAAACTCCGTTAATGGATCGTAATTACCAAACTGGGAATCATGAGATGGCTCCAATCTCTGACTCTGCATCACTGTAGGCTGGATAGGATCCTAAGTAACCCTCCTAGCAAACCCAACCTCGAAATCCTTATGGGGAAGCATAGTAGATAGAGTCTCTACAATCTCTCCTCCCAACCTTCGAATAGCTCAAGAGCCTCGGATGAGAGTACCCTCAGACACTCTGTATGAATCCTCTTGCACATCCGAAATCTCTAGTAGATACTCCATGAAGGACTCTGTGCAATAGAAATTATATGTGGAAGCATCAACCTGCTCCCCTGCGACCCATAACCGATCCCTCAAAAAATTTGGCACTGCCAACTATCCCATGCTATCAGCTATATGAGATAAAGAAATAGATTTGCTTCCAACATAAGGAAGCAAATCAACATGAGAGCTTGATTCCATTGATTCTCTTACCTCATCCGTACCTATTGCACTCATATCTTGAACAAATGTGTCTGCCACATCATCATATCGCTCATCCCCAACCGTAGAAGCAAACTCATCACCAACCACCTCAATGTGCAACCGAACTGGGTCTAGGCCTAGTGTAGACCAAATATGCTCCAACTCCACGGTCACCTCCTCTAGCTGGAACTGTGACTCCTGAAGAGCCCGCTGAGTGCCCTCCAAAGCCTCAAAAGTCGTTTTGAGCTCCTGAGTAAGCTCACTCACCTCCTCCTCTGTCCATGAGTGCCTCGTATGCCGTACTTCCCCACTCAACTAGGTGATCTCGGTCGGCTATCAACTGTAAATAATCCTGTTTCAAAATCTTGACAGCCTCACTAAAAGAATGAATCTTGTTAAGGAAAGGTAACCACCACTGTGCTCATCCATCATAGGAGCACCCCAATAATAAACAAGCAACAACTAACGAGCGGCATCAAAATGCTCAAGAGTAGAAGTAATATCTCTCTCGCCAACTCTCAATTGGCTAGTTACATGATGACTCTACACAACAGGACTCCTATATACGCTCTCAACTGCACTATCCACACTATGGAAGGAAGTTGCACCTAACAAACTCCCCTCAAGATCACCGTATCTCTGTGTACTTTCATCCAAGCACACATCAACAAACTGAGTACTGACATCGAACTTGTCCTCATCTATCCCCGAGGAAGGTCCTGCTGAATCCGACTCAAAACAATTCCCAGCTACCTCGTCTTCTGCAACCCCTTGACAATCTAGATCCTGGGATCCATCCTCACTCACTAACAACTCAGAGTTCTCCCCCAGGGTCTGATAAATCAAGCATGACTCGCTGCAGGAAGAATTATCCTCATGAGTCACCGAAGAAGTACCCCCCTCTCTAGAAGTGGAAGCCCTGGCTATAACAAACTCTTGCCACTCATATGCTTCCCCATCCTCATCCGTGAGTCCCTATAACAAAGAATCCTAGAACCCACCACCACTGTATGACAACATTGAATCCACACCCAAAGTCTGATATAAAAAGCCAGAAACACTGCAACACCCATCATCCTCACTATCAACATCAAAGATATCTATGATGCTAGTGTCCACATCGTCTATCCGCGACTCCTCAGCTAACTTTGGCTGCATTCATGACTCAATGTCATCATGCGAATCATCTACACTGTGGCATGAATCTATGTCACCCAACTTAACTGCAACACTTCCATTATGAGTGTCATCGCTAGATAGCTCCATGCTCACATCCTCAATACAGGAAAAGACCATTGTCTCCTGTACTAATTCCACACTGCGACTGCTATCATAAACCTCAAAGTTGTCAGAGCTCATACACTCCTCGCAGTCCTCAGCGTCCACATCAATAGTAAGATCCTATAAACATCAATCTTGGAACTCATCCAAAATCTCCTCGGAGTCATCACCCAACATCTCACAGGGGATGTCATACCCAATGCAGCTCATAGCATCCTCAAATGTATCATCAGATGTGTCTATACTATCTGCATCCACATCTCCTACTAAAGCCTCAACTGCTGCCACCTGACTCTGCACACATGACTCGACATCAAGCTGTGCACCAATAATGCTGGAGCATGAATCACCATCTACTGACTCTGTTGTAACGTCCAAATCACAAACATCACCGCTAGCTGACTCCATACATGCATCGCTCCCATATGAGGAAGCAGCTGCCTCCTCCATTGGAGCAACACTACGATAGCTAACATAAAAGTCTCCAATAAAAACTCCCTCCACAGAAGAGTCTGAACACTCAATGATAACTACAGCATCAGCTGCCTTTGAACTAACTGTAACGACTACTCTGGGAGCCTCAACGTGGTGATGCTCAATGGTGCTGTCAACCAATGGTACTGATACATCCACATATCCCTGTGAAATAAATCCATCATCAGCACTGCGGATAGGACTAGCAGGTGCCGTACTAAATATAAGTACATCTGCATCATAGGTACCTATTGGGGAAAACTCAAGCTTTCTTCCTTGCAGTCTCGATGTCGGCCTTCTAAAGGCAGAAACCATATACCTCGCTGCCCTGTCAACTCTGTCTGGATCCGACAAGCTCTACGCCAATCTCTGTTGATGAAACCTAAGTCTTTCCATACTTTCCACTAAGGCATTTATTTCCTCTCTTTTGCCCATACTGCTACGCTGACTCCCAGAACTACGCCTCCTGTATTTGTCTAGAGCTAGGAAAAGGGCAGTGCTGATCACTCTTAAAATAACATCAGAATAAAAAAGAATTCATACCCCACAGGATGGCGGGAAACAGGCTCTGATACCAATGTGAAGAACCTGCCTGGCTCTTGTAATGCAATTTAAACTTCCTTGAATAATTCTAGAAAATTTCCTTGTTCTTTTAAATATATAAATTCTTATATTTTATTCACTTGAAAATTCAACCGCAACATTGAAAGCTTTATTGAATTGCTAAGGAAATAGAAAATTGATTATCTACCAAAAACCAACTAAAGTAATAGTAAATTAATGGACTGTTTGAGCACATTAATTGAACACGGCTAGATAATAAAATTCTGGAACAGAATTACAAATTGCCACCTTTCATATTCAATTCCTCACATTGTTGATGGTTTCCTATAAATGCCGCAATATACAATAATGCTGATACAACTATGCTAATGAAGAGGCGTCCAAGAGGAAGCCGATCTCCTGTGAAGACACCACACGTGTGCTTGCTGTGTACAGCCAGGCTGAGGTCCATATAGCCTTGCAGAATTCTGTGCGGTTCTTATAAATTACAGCTTGCAATCTTCAATCCATTCTTGATTCAAGCGGCACAATTCTTTGGTGTCGAGAACCAATTCAAAGTGCATAATCTTTGAGAAATGCTCGTTTCTTCAAAGAATTCGACCCAAACCCTTGTTCCTCATTTTCGATTTCTTCTTCCATACCACTTTTCAACTTCACAAATTTTATAAAATGACATAAGGTGAGGAATTCAATTTGTCTAAGGCATATATAAAGGCTTTAATGAAATCTTCTTCAAGACACTTTTCATTAAAGAGTCTTCACCATCACAACATTAAATTAAAACATTAAAGTCCATAAGTTATTAAATTATCATAGCTTAATTTAATAACTTTTATTGTAAATGTGATGCAACTGAGTCTCACTGACAAAATCCTTCAAACTTTTGACAACAGTACCCGAGCTCATACTGCCCTGCCAGAAAAAGCCAACTGCCCAAAATACACTTACTATAAATAGTAAGTCTCTCAAACTGGAGATCCCTGATAAATGATCCCGTAACACCTGATGACACTGTGTAGGCGCGCTTCTAAACCAAGCTATGTCCAAAAAACCACTTACTATAAATAGTAAGTCATCCAATCTGTCCCAAACGAAGAGCAAACCTGACAATTAGAAACTCCAGAATGGAATCCAACTACTAGCTCTCCCAACTGACCCCCTCTGATCACCTGATTAGCTTGCGAGGGTTGCCAAACTAAGCTAATCTCAAGAGACTGAAAAACAGGGACATTACAGTCCTCCCTTCCCAAGATTGCTTGTCCTCAAGCAATCAGAAAAAACAAGCAACATAACAGACCACCTGGATCCCAAGGATGGTCATAAGTTATGTCCCGATCCTCACCATACTCCTGTGAAGAAAATACCAACATCAACAGTACAAACATCAGCATTTGAGAAACTGCACTCAACACCCAAATAACTGACATCACTAAAAACATCATCTGAAGACCAACTGTAGATGCCGATAGAGGAAACAACTCCGTGGAACTCAACCCAACTGAAACATCAACTCTGTCAAAACTCGAGTCCCTGTCTAACTAACACTCACACCCAACTGCATTGTGGATATGACAACAACAATAGGTACCGGAGTCACTACCACCAAATCCAACCTCTGATAAACTGTCCTGGGTGTGTCGATACTACAAGTGGTCTAACTTGCAACTGCCAATTCCATCTGCAAAAGATGGTGCTAATCCATCCCATAATGGATGGTAAGAAACTGGATCCAGTCCACCTGTGTGAGACCAAATCCTCTACCTATGGGTCAAAAGAAAAATGATGAGCATACACCACCGTATAATGCCAATAGAAAGCCCCAAACTCCGTCAATGGCTCATCATTACCACACTGGGAATCATGAGATGGTTCCAATCTCTGACTCTGCATAACTGTAGGCTGGATAGGATCCTGAGTAACCCTCTCAGCAAACCCAACCTCGAAATCCCTATGGGGAAGCATAGTAGATAGAGTCTCTACAATCTTTCCTACCAACCTCCAAATAGCACAAGAGCCTCAGATGAGAGTACCCTCGGACACTCTGTATGAATCCTCTTGCACATCCGAACTCTCCAGTAGATACTCCATGGACTCTGTGCAGTAGAAATTATATGTGGAAGCATCAACCTGCGACCCATAACTGATCCCTCGGAAAATGTGGCATTGCCAACTATCCCATGATATCAGCTATATGACACGAAGAAATAGATTCACTTCCAGCATAAGGAAGAAAATCAACATGAGAGATTGATTCCACTGATTCTCTTACCTCATCCGTACCTACTGCACTCATATCTTGAACAGATGTGTCTGCCACATCATCATGTCGCTCATCCCCAATCGTAGAAGCAAACTCACCACCAACCACCTCAATGTGCAACCGAACTGGGTCTAGGGCTGGTGTGGACCGAATATGCTCCAACTTCACGGTCACCTCCTCTAACTAGAACTGTGATTCCTGAAGAGCCCGCTGAGTGCCCTCCAAAGCCTCAGAAGTCGTTGTGAGCTCCTGAGTAAGCTCACTCACCTCCTCCTCTCTATCCATCAATGCCTCGTATGCCGTACTCCCCCACTCAACTAGGTGATCTCGGTCGGCTACCAATTGTAAATAATCCTGTTTCAAAATCTTGACAGCCTCAAGCAAAGAATGAATCTCTGTCAAGGAAAGGTAACCACCACTGTGCTCATCCGTCATAGGAGCACCCTAGTCATAAACAAGCAACAACTGATGAGCGGCATCAAAATGCCCAAGAGTAGAAGTAATATCTCTCTCACCAACTCTCAACTCGCTAGTTACATGATGACTCTGCACAATGGGCCTAAGCAAACTCACCACCAACCACCTCAATGTGCAACCAAACTGGGTCCGGGGCTGGTGTGGACCAAATATGCTCCAACTCCACGGTCACCTCCTCTAACTAGAACTATGATTCCTGAAGAGCCCGCTGAGTGCCCTCCAAAGCCTCAGAAGTCGTTGTGAGCTCCTGAGTAAGCTCACTCACCTCCTCCTCTCTGTCCATCAATGCCTCGTATGCCGTACTCCCCCACTCAACTAGGTGATCTCGGTTGGCTATCAACTATAAATAATCCTGTTTCAAAATCTTGACACCTTCAAGCAAAGAATGAATCTCTGTCAAGGAAAGGTAACCACCACTGTGCTCATCCGTCAGAAGAGCACCCCAGTCATAAACAAGCAGCAACTGACGAGCGGCATCAAAATGCCCAAGAGTAGAAGTAATATCTCTCTCACCAACTCTCAACTCGCTAGTTACATGATGACTCTGCACAATGGGCCTCCTATGTACACTCTCAACTGCACTGTCCACACTATAGAAGGAAGCTGCACCCAACAAACTCCCCTCAAGACCACCGTATTTCTGTGTACTTTCATCCGAGCACACATCAACAAACTGAGTACTTACATCGGACTCATCCTCATCTATCCCAGCTACCTCGTCTTCTGCAACCCCCTAACAATCCAGATGCTTGGATCCATCCGCACTCACTAACAACTCAGAGTCCTCCCCCAGGGTCTGATAAATCAAACATGACTCGCTGCAAGAAGAATTATCCTCATGAGTCACCGAAGAAGTAGCCCCCTCTCTAGAAGTGGAAGCCCTGGCTGTAACAAACTCTTGCCACTCATATGCTTCCCCATCCTCATCCATGAGTCCCTGTAACAAAGAATCCTGAAACCCACCACCACCATATGACAACGTTGAGTCCACACCCAAAGTCTGATATAAAAAGCCAGAAACACTACAACACCCATCATCCTCACTATCAACATCAGAGATATCTGCGATGCTATTGTCCACATTGTCTATCCGCAACTCCTTAGCTAACTTTGGCTGCATACATGACTCAGTGTCATCATGCGAATCATCTACGCCGTGGCATGAATCTATGTCACCCAACTCAACTGCAACACTTCCATCATGAGTGTCATCACTAAATAGCTCAATGCTCACATCCTCAATACAGGAAAAGACCATTGTCTCCTGTATTGATTCCACTCTACGACTGCTATCATAAACCTCAGAGTTGTCAGAGCTCATACACTCCTCGCAGTCCTCAGCATCCACATCAATAGCAAGATGCTTTAAACATCGATGTTGGAACTCATCCAAAATCTCCTCGGAGTCATCACCGAACATCTCACAGGGGATGTCATACCCAATGCAGCTCATAGCATCCTCAAATGTATCATCAGATGTGTCTTTACTATCTGCATCCACATCTACTAAAGCCTCAACTGTTGCCACCTAACTCTGCACACATGACTCAACGTTAGGCTGTGCACCAATAATGATGGAGCATGAACCACCATCTTCTGACTCTGTTGTGACGCCTAGATCACCAACATCACCATTAGGTGACTCCATACATGCATCGGTCCCATTTGAGGAAGCAACTACCTCCTGCACTAGAGCAACACTACGATAGCTGACATAAAAGTCTCCAATAACAATTCCCTCCACGGAAGAGTCTAAACACTCAGTGATAACTACAGCATCAACTTTCTCTGAACTAACTGTAGTGATTACTTTGGGAGCCTCAACCTGTTGATGCCCAGCGTTGCTGTCAACCAATGGTACTGATACATCCACATGTCCCTGTGAAATAAATCCATCATCAGCAATGCGGATAAGACTAGCAAGTATCATACTAAATATAGGTACATCTGCATCATGGGCACCTGTCGGGGAAAACTCAAGCTTTCTTCCCTGCAATCTCGATGTCGGCCTTCAAAAGGCAGAAACCATATACCTCACTACCCTATCAACTGTGTCTGGATCCGACAAGCTCTCCGCCAATCTCTGTTGATGAAGCCTAAGTCTTTCCATACTTTCCACTGAGGCATTTATTTCCTCTCTTTTTCCCATACTCCTACGCCGACTCCCAGAACTAGGCCTCCTGTATTTATCCATAGCTAGGAAAAGGGGAGTGTCGATCACTCTTAAAATAACATCAGAATAAAAAAGAATTCATACCCCATAGGATGGTAGGAAACATGCTCTGATACCACTGTGAATAACCTGCTTGGCTCTTGTAATGCAATTTAAACTTCCTTGAGTAATTCTAGAAATTTTCCTTGTTCTTTTGAATATATAAATTCTTATATTTTATTCACTTGAAAATTCAACCACAACAATGAAAGGTTTATTGAATTGCTAAGGAAATAGAAAATTGATTATCTACCAAAAACAAACTAAAGCAACAGTAAATTAATGGACTCTTTGAGCACCTTAATTGAACACGGCTGTAATAAAATTCTGGAACAGAATTTACAAATTGGCACCTTTCATATTCAATTGCTCACGTTGCTGATGGTTTCCTATAGATGCCGCAATATACAATAATGCTGATAGAACAATGGTAATGAAGAGGCGTCCAAAGGGAAGCCGATCTCCTATGAAGACACTACATGTGTGCTTGCTGCGTATGGCCAGGCTGAGGTCCCTACGGCCTTGCAGAATTCTATACGGTTCTTATAAATTACAGCCTGCAATCTTCAATCCATTCTTGATTCAAGCGGCACAATTCATTGGTAACCAGAACCAATTCAAAGTGCATAGTCTTTGAGAAATGCTCGTTTCTTCAAAGAATTCGACCCAAACCCTTTTCCTCATTTTCGATTTCTTCTTCCAGACCACTTTTCAACTTCACAAATTTTATAAAATGACGTAAGGTGAGGAATTCAATTTCTCTATGGCATATATAAAGGCTTTAATGAAATCTTCTTCAAGACACTTTTCATTAAAGAGTCTTCACCATCACAACATTAAATTAAAACATTAAAGTCCATAACTTATTAAATTATCATAGCTTAATTTAATAACTTTTATTTTAAATGTCATGCATCTAAGTCTCACTAACAAAATCCTTCAAACTTCTGACAACAGTACCCGAGCTCATACTACCCTGCCAGAAAATGCCAACTGCCCAAAATAAACTTACTATAAATAGTAAGTCTCTCAAATTGGAGATCCCTGATAAACGATCCTGCAACACCTGATGACATTGTGCAAGCTCCCTGCTAAACCAAAGTATGCCCAAAAAACCACTTACTATAAATAGTAAGTCATCGAATCTGTCCCAAACGAAGAACAAACCTGACAACCAGAAACTCCAGAATGGAATCCAACTACTGGCTCTGCCAACTGACCCCCTCTGATCACCTGATTAGCTTGCGAGGGTCGCCAAACTAAGCTAATCTCAAGGGACTGAAAAACGGGGACATTACACACAAGGGAGCCCACACACTTCACCAGTCAATGTGGAATAAATAGAAATAGTTCGTTTTGTATTTTAAGTCTTTTTGGCCCAAGTACCATTAATAAAGGGAAACATTTAATTTTTAAATAACTTTCCCTTTAAACCTTAGTCCCAAGTTGGAAAACTTGGACTTGCCTCGAACTCGACAGCCCAAAAAATTGGACTCAGACTCTGAAAAAACTTGGGAAAGTACTCAGTCAATGAAAAACAACCGTTGTTTTTCAAAAAAACAAAAAGAAATTAATGTAGTTAGAGAACATACACGCCATAATTGAAACATTACACGTCATATGATCTCCAAACACTCAATGTCTAAAATTTCATCATTCATACTTAGTTTCAAAATTTAAAATATATAACAGCAGCATAAGTTTATAAATGTTTACAAAACTACATACAATGATATGTCCAAATGTCAAAAAGAAAAAACTAAAGACTACATCTTCCTCTTTCCTCTCCTAATATAACTCAATTTTTCATCCCTTGAACTAGTAGGTGCTGAACTATCAAAATGATGAGTTGATTCTTCTTCTTCAAGATCAAAGTCCTCGTCTTCGTCCTCCCTTTCATCAGAATCATCTAATTTTGCTGCTTCTGCTTCATTTTTTGCTCTCTAATTTTGCAAGATTTTCTTCAGTAAGGATAACATCATCACCATCATTTTGTTCACTTATGGTCCAATCACCACATGGATCAATTTTTTCCTATGTTACCGGATTCGAACCTTGGACCCTCGAACCGGGTCCAAGTCTGGATCCGCAAACTGGTCCGCTGGATCTAGAAAGGGTCCGGATCTAGACCTATGGGTTCGTCAAGATCCACAAACCCGCAGATCCTAACGGACCCACAGGTTCAAATCCGGACCCTGCCCGGATCCAGGGCAGTCCCGGGGGGATCCAATGTGGACCCTCGAGGATTCCACGTGGATCCCCAGGGTCCCACAGCTAGGCAACTTAAAAAGTGGGTCCAAACCACTTTTAAAAAGTTTTTTTTTTAATTTTTTTTGCTTCTAACCGTAAAACTTATTATGGAGCCTCCAAACACATTTCATTTCCAATGATGATGATGATCAACCGCTTGCAACTACTAAAGACCCCTTTGATCCGAACTTTTTTGATAATCCATTTCATTATTGATGAAATGAAAACTTTAGTCTTTCATGATTGATGAACACTGAATCATGTTTCAAACTTTAATGAACTATATTTTGAATTTTCATTTTGTAATTCAGTAATTTAATGTGCTGATTTTCTTTAGAATCGTGAACATAGATCAATGATCAAGTATACTATTTAAATTTTTAATGTTTATCTTTGACATTTGGCATTAATCAATGATCAAGCATCATAGATTCATAGTATGAAATGATTTAGTTTTAGAATTATGTATATTTCTCTTATTTTTTTGTATATATAATGCATATATATATATATAAATTGTTTTAGAATTATGTATATTTCTCTTATTTTTTTGTATATATAATGCATATATATATATATATATATATATTACACACGAACCCATACGAATCATAATGGGAAAAAAAATTCATGAATCCACGAACCGGATTCTCGTACCCGAATCTGTCCTTGAACCTGAACCGACAACTTAGATTTTTTCCAAGTTGATGGCCTCATATGAAACACCCTCCACCTTTCTAGTGCGAAGGTAGGTTGTACCGAACAAAGACAAGATCATTGAGTCGCTTCTAGGTCAACCTATTTCTTTTCTTCGTGGGAATGTTCTCAAATAAACTCCAATTCCATTCACACCCAGAAGTAGTACATGGCTGGGGAAAAATATGGATGTTTATCTTTTGAAGATTAGGTGTGCCAACACCATAAGTGTACAAAAAAATATAGAAATATTAAAAATTTAGAATTGAGTAAAAATTTAACTCATTATTGAGTTCTAATTTTTTCTTGTAGTATTGAACTAATTTTTTTACTTGGTTGTTATTCTCTCATCAATTGCTTGTTGTGAAGAGAAGAGTCTCCCCTCTACACCCTTGTTGATCTTGAACAATGAACATTTCCAAATTCATAAAGAAGATAGTCAAACTCAACTATGAACATTTGCAAATTCATAAATAAAATATAGCAAAGTCAAATGTCACCTCCAACTCATCAAGAAACTTGTCTTTCAAGTCGTAGTAAGGTGCCATCTTATCAATACTTATAACAACACTTGTCATGACCTCCTCATCAGCCCTAAATGAATTAGAGAAGTAGAATTTCAGGTTCAAAAAGTGGGCCAAGACATGTATTAGTTGGTGGAGTTGGTTTGTCCACCTATGATCAATTGATGCACCAAAGGATTTCATATTTTCTTTAATTTATTCCATAGTAATGTGAAATGGCCTCTTTCGCCCTATCCAGTCCTCGTAAATGAAACCCATTGGCATGCCCTCTCCATCCGCCATACGAAGAACCCTTATCAAAGGTTTTGTCACCCAAAAAAATGAAAACAAATTTTAAATTATTACAAAATGAACCCCTCAATAAAAAACAACAAATAGATTATCTTGTATGAAGTTTATATTTGTGTTTGTTACATTACCTTGATCAACTCTCCACTTTTGTTGAACCCATCAACAAAAAAAATGCTTACTATCTTCTCCGCCTTAGCTCTTTTGGAGAATGTTGACTCCAATCAAACATCAGACACAAACATTTTCATAAGATGAGGAATGGCACCAAGAATGCTTTGCAATGTGAGAAAATGGCTAGCCAATTGTGTCACTCCTAATCGTATAAGGTCCTTGTCATTTATGTTTTTTCTCATCAAAGAGAGGACCCAAGTATGGTTGTAGATGAATTTGGTGACACGTTTAGCATCTTCAACCACCCTTTTCACCCATCCAATCTTCCCAATGTCCTCTAACAATAAGTCCAAGCAATGTGCAACATAAGTACTCGATGTAATTGTGGGATGCCTCTCTAGAAGCATTCTACTTGGAGGTACATACGCAGCTGCGTTGTCCGTGATAATTTGGACAACATTCTCAACTCCAACTTCCTAGATCACTCCATCTAGTAATTTGCACAAAGTCTGAGTATTTTTTATTTCATGTGAGGCATCAATAGACTTGAGGAATACCATTGCACCATTGTAAGCCACCAAGAAGTTGAAGAGAGTCCTATTTCATCCATCTATCCATCCATCAGATAAGATGCTGCATCTTTTTCTCCAAAAAAAAATCTGGTCATCAACCACAACCTGTGCATTTTTCACAGATTGCTCTAGCAATGGCTCACTGAAGTCTTTAGTTGTTGGGGCCTTAAACCCCCCTTGCTTGCAAATGTAACTGCACTAACCAAACCTTCCCAATATGGGCTGCTCATCACATTGAAAGGTAAATTGTTGTATCATCAAAAAATCGTTTTTGGTATCCTTGATTTCTCATGTTTTTTTCTATTCAAACTGATACCTTCAAGTGAAGGTTGTGCTCTTGGAACATTATGTGGAACAAAAAAATTTGGGTCTAATGTAAGAGGAGTCCTAGTCTCACTAGCCTCAACCTCATTGTCAGCAATAGATGAATGTAGTTGATGGATGCTTGGACTTTCGCGAGCGCAACCAAAGGGAGCCGAAACAAGCACATTTAGATTCATTGCATTTGTTGTGGCTTCTTTTGTTTTTTTCCTTTCTTCTTTTTGCATTTCATACTCAACAAGAAGGGTCTTCACAAGTTTAATAATCTCTTGAGTTGTATTAGGGCAACCATCCACATTTTGTCTAGGTATTTTTGCGAGGTGGTATTTTAATCTATTGACTCCAACTGTCATTCATTTTCCACATTCAGTACAAGTCACCGAAACCCTTATTATTTCTTCGTATCCCATACTTCCATGCTTCGTCTTTTTTTCTTCCTGATTTTGGGGCCGCCTTTCAAGTTGAACTTGACATTGGTATTTTAACATGAATAAAACAAAAAAATTAGTAGGGCATTGTGGAAAATCAACAAAAAAATGATACTGAATCATTTGAAAAAGTAGTATTCAAAAACAAGATAAGGATATGAGGAAATAAGTTAGGAAGGGAAATGGAAAAAGTTTGCCAGCATATCCTCTTGGTTTTCAAGATTTCTTTTGATGATGGAAATGAAAAAAAAGAGAAGAAAAATCTTTAACATAGATCTCTTTTGCCGCTTTGATGTTGTTTCCTCACCTTCAAACCCTACAGACCTGTTTTGAGCAATAACTAATAACAAATGTGAAGAAAAGTGGAAAAAAATCAAGTTTTAAAGTTGATTGAACGTTTCAAGTTTGTGGCGAGAGTCAATCAACAAGATTGGGGAGTACCAACATTGGACTTGGGGAAGTCTTGAGCCAAAATTCACAAGTCCGAGTTTAAGACTCGCCTAGACTTGGCTCGCGAGTCTGTAGCGGGTCCACTCGGCTCACTCATGGACTCGTTAGTCCTTCCAAGTTCGGGGTGAGTCCACTAATTTTTCCATCTATGCCCATATCAATAAAGTTAAATTATTTAATATAACTTTATAACTTAATTGTATTCGTAAATAAATAATTAATATCAAATGATTATTAAAATCTCTAGTCGATATTAAACAATTACCATCAACATGATACCATCCAAGAATCACTGATGATACTGATTTGGCCCAATTGACTTACTATAAATAGTAAGTATCCCTAAACCACACTAAATCACCTTGGATTTGCTTGCAACTGAAATTATCTAGGCCAAATGTCCTCAAGATCCCTTAAATGTCTTGGTTAGCTTATGGGACCATTGAAAAATAGGCTAACAACAACACATACTTCATGTGCTAGAAAGGGGACATTACCTTATGATGAATGTTTTTGTGCATCTTTTCTTTTCTACAAATTGTGATCATATTTTTTGTATTTTTCTCCTCTCATAGATTAGTGTAGGAAGTATTTTTATTATTTTATCTTCCTTTTATGATGCACTTTTGTCATGTTTTAAAAGTGACATTTTGACATTTATGTGGCTAGGCATGCACTCAAGTGATTAAGTGTTACATTTGGTCTAGTTTGATGCTGAATTTCGTCACTTAAGAAACATTTTTTGGTTTAATTAAGTAATTTTTTGTTAGAATTTGTTATATGTGATTTCATATTATAATTTTTCATTGACATAGCACTTTTTCACTTGAAACTCTTTTTTTTGGCCAAAAATTCATTCGTTTTTATTTCCTAATTTGAAGTTGTGTTTTGTAACTTAAATGAAAAAACACTTTTTCTTCTAGTTGCACTTTGACATTTACCACTTAAGTGAAAAAACTGCAAAAATGATTTTTGAACATTTCTTTTACCTCCTAGTATGACATTCTCTCTTTGGAAAGCTGTAAATGGCTTTGTGTTCTTTCCACACTTCAAATCCACAAAAGCTGCATCTTCTTTGTCAAGACATGTCTTAGAAAACCAGATGATCATTTCTTTGCCATGACATTTGACTTCCTTTCTGCTTCCATGTCATAACAATCTTGTTTGATGCACTTTTAGTCCTTTTGTAGGCCCTATAAAGTTGTTAGTTTGAATTGATGACAACATTGAGAAGTACTGCAAACAAGGACTCAGATTTGACTTACAGCAAGAAACAACTAGATGCAGGTGTAGAACTTGGTACATACAAAAGGTACCCTTGAGCATTAGCTCCAAAATGCCTCTTGATGCTTCTATCATCAGCACACATGAAAGCACCATAGATATTTCCATTTTTTGACATTTTGTGAAAACTGGAAGAATCCAATATTCTGCCAGCAAATTATAAAGACAGAACCACATTCGAGTAGAGCCCCTAGAACAAGATGTGGAATCAAAGCTAGGACATCATCCCTGGAGGAAAAGTTTTGCTCCCTCTCAAATCCATGATCCCATTTAAAATCCTGGATTTAGATTTTTCCTTTGGGTAAGGTTCAGATAGAAAATACCTCACCAATTCCACAGAGGATACATGGCAAGCCAAAGCCTGACAAATTTGCCAATCAATCCTTTCTCTTTTAATTCCAATATCTTATATTTTATATCAGAAGTCTTCAAATCAACTGAAATCAGAGAGAAATTTCTTTGATTCAAACTTTCCTGAGAAACGGAATCCTTAAGTTCAATGCCCTAGCAGGATAGCATTTGCTCCAATCCAAACTTTGGATCCCTTTATGGGAAAAAACCCTTCGTGTGAGGGCATACGAGCTTTCAAAAGAAGTGCTTATTTCCAATTCACATGGAATCTTTTGTTATGGTAAGTATCCAAGCAATTTTTACCATCCACCAAACCATATGCCCAGGAGTATTTTTGCTCTCCTAATGGAAGTCATGGCATCACATAATTGTGAAGATGTGTAAGTGTGCTCCTCTACCATCTGTGCACTTTAACCCTTAGTGGCTGCCAACTTCTACTCACTTTAGTTATGAAATTACTTGAGAAATATATCAAATACTCAATGCTTAGACATTATAAAATTTTTTCGTGGTTTAATTTAAACACTACTGGACCTTTATAAATAGGCTAACCTGCTCCAACAATTCTCGCATCATATGGATATAGTTACATTCTTCACTTTTCAATGAAAAAAGAGTATTTATGTTTAATCAATTTGAATTCATCCCTGTTACAATTTCATTAATATGAAGTGAATCGATAACAGTTACATCTAATTAAAATAAGCATAATCAATTTAACTTCCTCTCTATGAGCCCACACAAGTAGCAGAGTTGGCTTGGGCCATGGGTTTGCTCCCCATTGGTTCCAAGTTCAACTTTGAGGCTCGGACTTATCTGATGCACGTGGTTTCCAGGCGATTGCATGCATCCCTAGGGGATTAGTCTCGCCCCAGCTCGCCTCTCTTGGCCCCAACTTGGCAGTATGTAAGACCAAAGTAAAGCGGGTTGGGCATTGAACTGGATAGCAGGGATGCCCCTAGCTCAACAAAAGAAAATATTAACTACCTCTCTGTGGCAGTTTCTGGTTCATGCAGTGCAGGTATTGTGGATTTGGTTTTGGTTCAATTTTCATGCTTAGTTTGGGTAAACACATTTCTTACATTCCATTAGATGACAATAAGATTAGGTCAGAAAATACATTAAAGGGGTGAAATGGCATCTTTAGAATTCTCTCCTATGACACTGACTTAATTTGTATTAGACATGAAAAGCAATTTTTAGGTTTTCAACTATAGAAGGCTAAAATAACTCCTACCAGTCCACTTTATATGCCTTCTGTCTGATCATTTTCCTTCCCATATAGCTCACATTATGATTTCAATTACCCTCGTAAGATAACTATCCTTTGGGAGTATGAAGGTTGTTGTCTTTGGCTACAGTAAAGTTTTCTTATCTTTTTTTCTGTTTAGAGAATATTTCTCATATGAAATTGCATTCCATATGTTCATATTGTTTGGCTATGTTATTTTATGCTTTGAGTAGTTGCATTGAAATTGCATTCCATATGTTCATATCATTTGGCTATTTTATTTTTCTGCTTTGAGTAGTTGCATTGATGAATTAATTTCCATCATGTGCAGATTTCAGTTGCAATAGAAGAAGAAAGTTTGGTAAGGAAAACCACAAATATCTACAATGTAGATCGTGCAGTATGTGGCCGCATTGCTGGTGTCATTGCCAAAAAGTATGGAGATACAGGCTTTGCAGGGCAACTTGATATAACGTAAGACACTCTTTGTATGTGAAAGGAATGTATTATCTCTTGGAAGCCATTTCTATATAAGTCCCTTACTGGATGAGTATGGAGTTTGTTTATTTGTTCGTTGTTTGAGAGGCACACATTTTGATTTTAATACTTCCTTGGTATGCCAATTATTGAATTAGTAGGTTCAAGAATGAAAGTCTTTTATTGAGAAATTTAGTGAGCTAATAGCTTGTGTGTTACCAGATTTGTCGGTAGTGCAGGACAGTCATTTGGATGCTTTTTGACACCTGGCATGAATATTAGACTTGTGGGAGAAGCCAATGACTATGTTGGCAAGGTATCAAATCAATTGCATTTCACTGAAGTTTTGTTTGCATTTGAATTTTGAAGGTGGTGGTTTATGTGTTTATTCTCATTGTAGGGCATGGCTGGTGGAGAAATTGTTATAGTTCCAAATGAAAACGCAGGTTTCATACCAGAAGATTCAACTATTGTTGGAAATACTTGCTTATATGGTGCAACTGGAGGTCAGCTCTTTGTCAGAGGGAAAGCTGGTGAACGTTTTGCTGTTAGGAATTCTCTTGCTGAAGCTGTTGTTGAAGGGACTGGGGATCATTGCTGCGAGTACATGACTGGTGGTTGTGTAGTTGTCCTTGGAAAGTGAGTTTTTGATATGTTCATTCGCTACTTGATCTTTTGCACTTTCTATGTATAATTTCTCTTTTCAAATCTCACATTTTTGTGTTATCAGGGTTGGTCGCAACGTCGCTGCAGGTATGACCGGTGGTCTAGCTTACCTCCTTGATGAAGATGATACACTGATTCCAAAGGTAAGGGTATCCCCCATGATCTGATTAAAATATACATGCATTAAATTGTATGTGCTTGGTATAATTTTGTGCTACCTTTTCTGCATTCTGACTTTTAGATGTGGACGAAGAATATTCTCATCAATGGAGGAACTCCTAAAAATCCTTTTCTTGCATATTTTTCATTAGTGTCTGATGGGCAGAAGACCCTTAAACAAATATAATCTGTAGTTGTAAACAGAGGCACTTCCAAAAAAAATGGAAGAGAAAATGCTGTAATCAAATATGATTTGAGAGGAACCAAGTTGAGAGAGAACCGACTGACTGATGAGAAATTGCAGAACAGTTAGCATTCTGTTGCAAATTCAATTCGTTTATTTTTTAAATTTTTTAATAAAGAAGCCGACAACAAGACATTTCCTACCACTACCCTAACCTTTCTATCAAATTCCAAGCTTCCTGTTTCTTCCTATTGTTACTCCAATGTTCCTAATATATTCATTATACACAAAAGCTAACAACATACATGTTTTCTGTCATATCATCTACAACCTTTACATGGACACAAATGAACATAAACCAGTTTGGGAATGTTTTTCAAAGACTGCCTTGAATTTCTAGCTATTCCTCTTTTGGAAATGTACCTGAAATAAAAACTGTTTCCCTTGACGTTTTAAGTTCCGCAGCATCATCCTCCCTGGGTTAGAAACCAGAGCACTCTCACTTAGATTTATCAACCTTGACATTCATCCTTTGAAATCCATGTGCTTTCCTTTTTTATTTTTCCTTTCTATCTAATCAAATATTATGTGAGACTACCTTTCCAAAGCAGAACACTTTATTTTTTTAAGACTTTCCTCTCTTAATTTCTATGGGTTTACTGTCTCACAATTGGCTTCTTTGCTACTGCCTCATCTTCTTGTTTATAACAGAAATGCCCTATCATCTTTATTTTACAATAACAAAAAAAATATGAATAAGGTTTGAGAAATGTCAAGTCAATCTAGTGATTCAATTTGTGTGCATCGCCATTGATTTTTTTCCAGAACACTTAAGGTCCAACCTTTTTATGTTTTCATTTGATATATTCCCTCGAAGGAAATTAATCTTTTTCTTACATGCACCATAAACCAATCCCCTTTTTCAAATATCATGGGTTCGATCTCTAACAATTGTTGTTGTCATGCATCTGCCGCATCGTCTTGTTCATATGCCCAACCATCTTTGTTATAGGATATAATAAACAAGAAAACTTAAAGATATGAGAAATGTCTAGTCCATCTGGTAATTCATTTTGTATGAATTGCCATTGATTCTTTTCAAAACTCTGTAAGGTCCAATCCTTTTATATCTAAAATAATTATATTCTCCCATAGGAAATCAGTCTTTCTTTAATGTAACATAAACTAGTCCCCCATTTCAAATGTCTTTTAACTTATAGTAGCATCTACATCACCAACAGTTTTAACAACTACTTTCAAGTTGTTCTTTGAGAATCTATTGAAATATGTCTGTTCGCCAAAATAGAAACTTGTAACTTATTTGACTCTTTCCATGCACAAGTGACAATATAAATATAATTGCTCTCCAAATGTACTCAGATTTATATTTATTAAATCTAACAGGAATCTGGTGTAAGTGCTTCTGAGAAGACCACAGAGCCCACTCCATGAATGTGTTTGAGGAAGATGTCAATGGTATGCGCATTAAAGTGGTACAGTGTGTAAGACAACAGCCGCTCCTTGTCACTTAGACTTCAACATATCCTACACCTTGCCGCCTCCTTTATTGTATCATATCCACTTGAAGTTACCGCTAGTGACACTATTCTGGTAAATCGTCCCTCCCTCCTGTCAATTGGGCTGCTTCTTGTGTCATAAGACAACAAGGTGAAATCATGCCTGATGTATATCTCCACCTCCCACACACTGATCAGATCTCTGCTCTGTATGCAATTACTATTAATCCTGAAGCTTCTCAAGGTTTTGTCAGTGTCAGCTTCCGCATTTGTTTAATGCAGAAACTAAGCAAATTTTTTTATGCTTTCTCAAGCTACCTCATTCTACATAATTACAAAATCAAACTAGGCTGGTCAAGAGTTAACCACCATAAACAACAGGTCGACCTTAGAGCTGAGTTATTATTAATATTTATTTATTTAAAGACTCTCACTAAATAACTAGAAATCAGGTCATTACAGTCCTCCCATCTGTAATGTCCCCAAATTACGAGTACACAAATTTTGTGTTAATATATTCAGATTTCTACCCAGGGTTTGCAATCTATAGATGTTACTTTCAAAACCAAAAAACAAAACAGTAAAGACATGAAGAGATAGTACCTGGATCGTACAAGCCTTCAAGCTGATATAACCTTTAAGTCTGCTTTATTTGGCTTCTTAGGACTGCTATATAGTCTCCTTATGTCTGCTATGTTTTGCTCCTTAGGACTGCTGCTAGGTCTGCTCCAATGTCTGCTATAGAGTTCAGGTCTGCTGCCTTTAATTACCAAGGTGCTGCTATAATAACTATTGTTTTGAATCAGATTGGAAGAAGATTGTTGACTGCTGCTCACTGCTGCTAAGGTGCGAATTCTAAGGCAGTATGTTATGTTTTTGATACGTCCTTTAATTCACACCTTGACTCTTCTTAAATATGCCAACAAGAGGAGGCACTTAACAAGGTAAAGGGGGCCGACTTGCTCATGCAAGTCGGCACTAATGATTATGTTCATGCAGCCGAAAATCATTATGCAAGTCAGACATTACAAGACATGCAAACCTCCTTGAGAATTGCAATATTCACCATATATACATAAAGTTGTCCCTCTTGCTAAAAGAACATCAATATGCAAGTCGTCCCATATCATAATAAGAGTGATATATAATGTTGAGTCGTCCCTGCTAGGATAAATTATGAGATGAATATTTCTTATTATTTTCTTTAGTATTTTGATCTTACTAAAAAGGCCATAAATACTAATATTTTGCCCTAGATTACGATTTCTTATTAAGAAAGTAGGGTTGAGATCCTGCAAGCAAGTTAGGAATCATCTATAATTATAATTCTTAATTGGCTTTCTTTAATTAGATATACACATATGAGAAATGCAGATCAATTCCATGGACTAATTTTAAGATGAGTCAACTATAGAAGAGATAAGATAGTGTAATGTCCCCGTTTTTTTCAGGCTCTTGGAGTTAGCCTATCATGTGACCCTCGTAGGCTAATGAGGATGGACAGAGGGTCTCTTTCAGTAGGCATCTACTTTAGGATTCAGTATGCTTTGGTTTGGCTTTTGTTTGTCGTCTTTCGGACTTCACTTGCTATAGTTTTGCCATGTTTATTATTTATAATAAGCTTGATGTTGTTTGAGAAGGACCCTTTCTATTTTTGGAAAGTGCATTTGATCACATGGGGAAATAATAGGTGTGACTCCTGTTTCAGACGACATATTAAAATGATAAGTATTTTGGGAGTTATTATTATTTTGATGGCCAAATTATTATTAAATTATTAAATGGCTTATTATAAAGTTATAATTTAACTTTATAATTTCACTTAACTTGAAGGTTGAGTCATCGTGGGAAGGAGCAATTTATCTAAGTAATTTATGGAAGCCTAAGCCAAGGTATTAATTTAAAGTATTGGAGTAAATGAATTATTAAAAAGAAAAGTATATCTATTTATCCCACATTTGTAAGAATTGTGTTTGAGCTCTCACAAGAAAGATAAAAAGGGACTTGAGAGCTCATTCTCAAATACCTTACGTCATTTGATAAAATTTGTGAAGAGTGAAAAGTTTCTTTGGAGGAGAAAATTGATTTTCTTTGGAGAGCTAGGGTTTTGGAACTTGGTCTTCATTCTTGGAGAGAGTTCTACAGCAAATCTTTTGTGTTTGGTTTTCAAATTTTGGAGAGAACACTCAATACACTGTTGGAATGCAAAGATGGATTAAATCAGAATTATCCTTGGCTAGAAGTGAGTGAATCTATTTAATTTCAAAGTTGTGTGCATTTATTGCTGTTGTACGGAATTATCTGCAGAACCTTACTATGCTAGAAGTATACCATACTTCGTTGTTGGTTGTTGGAGACTGCTGGAAGGCTGCGTGAGGGTTCCTTGAGGTTTGTTTACCTTCCAAAGTGGCTGGACTCCATTCAATATTTGCTGCATTGTGACTTCCTTGAGGTTGGAAGTGTTTTATATGGCTGCATGACTACTTTGGCAGCCAATGTTCATTTTTTCTAAGTGCTGTGTTTGGAATTGAAGGCGCTGCGTTAGGAATTTGAAGACTGAATTACTTCTACAGCAGTCATGTTCTTTGATATTAAGGTGCCTTGAACTTTTTAGATATCATTCTTACTGTCATTTAATAACAATATAATTTAATTCTGATTTTATAGTGCAATCAAAGTGCATTTGGGAATTGAATTATTGATCTATTGTCATGTGGTATTTGAAAAGTTTATGAAAATTCATACTTGTATGGAAAACACACAAAAAAAATAATTGCAATTTAATTATAAAAGCCAGATTGTTATTGAGAGCCAGCTGGGCTCATCACAGATAGGTTGACTTGATAAGGTGCCCTAGAGACCCTCTACCCTAGGCCTAAGAGTGGATATACCATCCCTCTTTGCCTTGTGTGGCCCGTGCCATCCATATGAGGTGGGGGACCTAGTGAGGTTTCCGATCACTGTTTTCCTCAATCTTGCCACTTCTACCCTACTCCCCATGATTGAACATTCTTAATGCATTTTGCTTAGCCATGATAGAGAGCATGAGGGACATTCACAATAGGGTGCCTACAGAGTCCATCCTTCTTAAGCCCAAAGGCAATTCCCTTTGTCCCCCTTTGGCTTCATGTGTAATGTCCCCGTTTTTAGACTTATGGTTTTAGCTTGGTTTGGCAACCCTCACAAGCTAATCAGGCGATTAGAGGGGGTCAGATGGTGGAGCCAGTGTTGGGATTCCATTCTGGAGGTTCAGTTTATCAGGTCTGCTCTTTGTTCGGGTCATTTTGGTCAACTTACTATTTTTAGTAAGTGGTATTTGGCGTATGGCCAGGATTAGCAGGGTTTCTGCACAGTGTCAAATGTCTCAGGATCGAGTTTCAGGGAATCTCCAGTTTGAGAGACTTATTATTTTTAGTAAGTCTATTTTTAGCAGTTGGCTATTTTTGGCAGTGGGTTATTTTCAGCAGGTCAGTTAGCGTTTGAAGCTCTGGTGTCGGAAATGAGTTTGTACAGTCAGCAGGATTCAGAGGCTTTTGGTTTTTAAAGTTATCATTATTAAATTAAATTATTTTAATTTAATAACTTTAATACTTTATAACTTTAATGTTATAAAGTGAAGAGGTCATTTAAAAGCCTTTTTAATGAAAAAAGTGAAATTGTGCTTTTTCCAAAAAAGCTATATATTCTACTCGAAAAAGAACTTTTATTCATCTATTGTTGAATTATGGTTTTATTGAAGCTGTGAGAGAGACTACCCGGCTAGGGTTTTGAGGACTGATTCCACTTTTGGCAATTTGAGCCATTACAAATTGATGGTGAATTTTGCAGCTGTATCTGAGATCATATTCCACTGCTGAGGTATACTGGAATTCTGAGAAGTATTAATCTACAAACAGATGATTGCATTCCAAGGGTTTAATTATTCTTCTTGCTAAGGTTCGATTTTATTGGAGAATGTGTTGTATCTTAATTGTTGGTGCTACAATTAAGAAATTGGTGTTCGAATTATTCAAAAGATCAAGCATGTGACTAATTTCTTGGCCGTATCTTGTTAGAAGACTCCTGTGTTTGGATTTGACGCTATCTTCATACCTCACATGAGTGCCATTTTCAGCTACAGCAGGGTGCGTGAGTTTAGGAGGCTATGGCACCTCCATTGACTGCCCACGTGACTGCTAAAGGGGCTGTTTCATTCTGCTGGGGCCTGCAAATTGCTATAGGACAGCCACGTGATCATTACTAGCTACCACGTGACTGCAAGAAAAGTGGCGTTAATTAATTCTGGGCTGTGTCACAGTTTGGAGGATATCACATTTGCAAAAAATTCGCAGAATTTGTGAGGTGCCATGATTTTATATTAATAAATTGCTTATATGGTTTGTTTGACATGGGATTAAAAATAATAAATGTTATCAAGGATATTCTTTTGTCGGGATTTGTTATTTTAATAAATAGTGAAAATCTAAAAGCGTTCATTGAATTTCATATTTATTGTTCTTAAATTCTGGAAGTAATTTAAAGGTGCTATTACATTTGAGAAAAGAGCTAGTTTGTTAATAAGAGCCTGCCACGGTTCTTTACAGTGGTATCAGAGCCTTTTTCCTGCCATCCTAGGGGGTCTGGAGTCATTTTTATTCAGAAGTTTTTAAAAGTGGTCAGCACTTCTATTTTCTCTAGCTGTGGATAAATACAGGAGGCACAGTTCCGGAAGTTGTCGTAGCAGTAAGGGAAATAGAGAGGAATTAAATGCTTTAGTAAAATGCATGGAGAGACTTAGACTGCATCAGCAGAGATTGGCAGAGACTTTGTTGGATCCAGTTATAGTAGACAGGGCAGCGAGATATATGGTCTCTTCCTTTAGAAGGCCGACATTGAGTTTGCAGGGGAGAAGGATGGAGTTTCCTCTGACAGTAGTCCATGATGCTGATGTTCCTACATCTACTTCAACACCTTCTATTCCCATCCGTAGTGGTGGTGATGGATTTATTCCACAGGAGCCAGTGGATGTTTCAGTGCCATTGGTTGGCAGCAATGCTGAGCATCACCAAGTTGAGGCTCCCAGAGCAGTCACTACAGATTGTATAGAGGCAGTTGATATTGCAATTATCACTGAGTGTTCAGACTCTTTCATGGAGGGAATTATTATTGGAGTTGTTTATGTCATTTGTAGTAGTGCCGCTCTAGTTTAGGAGGTAGTTGCTTCCTCAATTGGGACCGAGGCATGTACGAAGTCTCCCAGTGGTGAGGTTGGTGATCTGGGCATTACAGCGGGGTCAGTTGATGATAGTTCGTGCTCTACCATTATTGGTGCAGAGCCTGACATTGAGTTATGTGTGCAGAGTCATGTGTCAGTAGTTGAGATTTCAGCAGGAGATGTGGGAGTTGATAGTATAGACACATCTGATGACACTTTTGAGGATGTTGTGAGTTACATGGGAGATGACACCCCCTGTGAGTTGTTGGGTGATGACTGCAAGGAGCGTATGAGCTCTGACAGCTCAGAGATTTATGATAGCAGTCGCAGTGTGGGATCAGTACAGGAGACAGTGGTTTTTTCCTGTGTTGAGGATGTGAGCATGGAGTTTCCTAGTGATGACACTCAGGATGGGAGTGTTGCAGTTGATTTGGGCGACGTAGTTTCATGCCACAGTTTAGTTGATTCACATGACAACATTGAGTCGTGTATGCAGCCAGAGTTAGTAGAGGAGATGCAGATAGATGATTTGTACACTAGCATTTTAGATATCTCCGATGCTGAGAGCGAGGATGATGAGTGCTATAGTATTTCTGGCTTTCTATATCTCACTTTGGTTGTAGATTCAACGCTGTCATATGGTGGTGGTGGGTTCCAGGATTCTGTGTTATAGGGACTCACAGATGAGGATAGGGAAGCTTATGAGTGGCAGGAGTTTGTTACAACCAGAGCTTCCACTTCTAGAGAGGGGGTTATGTAATGTCCCCTCTCTCCAATAACATTTAATATTAAATAACAAATTAATAATTGAATCACTAATAATAAATTATAATATAATTTATTATTAATATAATAATGAAAGAAAATAATATAACATTATATAGTCATATTATTAAATATAATAATATAATATATTATTAATACAATAAATATAAGATAAAATGTAATATGTAATTATAACTTGTTCCAAATCAATATTAAAATATCTAATTAAATAAATAATAATTAATCAAATATATTTAAACAAAAAAATATGAAAATATAATTAAATATATAAATATAATATATTATGTCAAAATATAAATGAGAATAACATATCAAATATCTTATATATGATCCGCACTTTAAAGATATAAACATCATTAATATTATATCAAATTATACATACCAATATATATCAAAACATATAAATTGCATATAAACTTAAGGTTGCGACTTGAAGGAAGTCGCGACCCTTCACGCAATTATATAAGTGAGAGAATTGGAATATATGGAAACACCCGCACCGTAGAAGGCATAAGAAACTGAGAAGGAACGTATCCAATCGGTAGAAAGACGTAGAAAGAGAAATAAATACAAAGCGTTTAATGTGAATCTCTTAAGTCATCGATATATTGCAGGAGCAGCGAATAAGAGGAAAACGGCATCGACCACCTCTGCTCCTTATTACCGCAGCTTATGATTATGAATAGCAACAGAATGGAATAGTCAAAGGATAAGAACAGACATATATATATACATTGAGAAGATACAGATTTAACATTTAAAAAAGGAAACCTACTTGGACAAAGAGAATACATAACTTGAATAATTCGTATGGACCATAGCTGAACTTGAATCGGTGGATTTTTACCTTTATATGGAATTCAAAATTAAGAGTCATTTACAGTGATCACGCCAATATTAAAGCATTCGAATGATACCTATACTGAACTCATACGGAATGTAGTTGGAAGCACTAAGAACAACAAATATATGTTACCCGACTCTAATTCGTTCACAGGAGGGAATTCATCGGCCTACCTAACATCCAAGTGGCATCGAATATCTAAAATAAATCCGACACCATCCATTTCCAGCAATAAGGGTCCTTGACAATCATGTCAACATACTCATTCCCCACAAATACATATTCAATACATTTTCAATAAATCGGAATAGGGGATACCCAGTGTTTGAGCTGCACGATATATTAAGAGTCTCAGACATTGATTACAGGGAGCACAATAATCGATAACCTTTACATATAATCCATGTGGATCTGTTCATAATGAGCAATTGCCTTCTTAAACATTAGTCGGACATAAGCACATAAGTCTATATCAGACAACACCTTTAATTGCAGGGATAGATCGTATATATCAGACACGACAACCTAGCACTCACTGCAAGATTATAACTCATCATTGGTGACAGCAACTATATCACTATTAAGCGACATTTATATACCATACATTACAAGAATTGAAAGAATCATATTTGAGACAGCAATATTATTGCTATAAGCAATATATCAATTCACAAATTACATATAATTAAGGATCATATCTTCATCACCTAGACCGGCTCTATTTGAGAAAATCATTTCTTAACAGAATTGATGACATATAATTTTCAGGATTGGACTAGGGACATTACAAGTTACTTCGTCAGTGACTCATGTGGATGTATCCGAGGATCTGGACTGTAAGTTGGTTGCAAAGGACGAGGGAGCTGGAGATTGTGTTGAGTCGGATTCAGCAACAACTTCCCCAGGGTTAGATGAGGACGTGTCCAATGCCGGTACTCAGTTTGTAGACGTGTACTCAAATGAAAGTACACAGAGAGACGGTGATCTTGAGGGGAGTTTGTTGGATACAGCTTCCTCTCATAGTGTAGACAATGCGTTTGAGGTCGTTCATAGGAGGCCCATTATGCAAAGTCATCATGTGACTAGCCAGTTGTGAATTAATGAGAGAGATATTACTTCTACTCTCGAGCATTTTGGTGCCGCTCGTCAATTGTTGGCTATTTATAGTTGGGGTGCTCCTATGACAGATGAGCCCAGTGGTGGTTACCTTTCATTGATAGAGATTCATTCTTTGTGTGAGGTTGTCAAGATTTTGAAACAGAATTACTTACAGATGGTAGCCGACCGAGATCACCTAGTTGAGTGGGGGAGGACAACTTATGAGGCACTGATGGACAGAGAGGAGGTGAGTGAGCTTACTCAGAAGCTCACAGCGACTACTAAGGTTTTAGAGGACACTCAGTGGGCTTTTCAGGAGTGGCAGATCCAATTAGAGGAGGTGACCGTGGAGTTGGAGCATTTATGGTCCACACCAGCCCCAGATCAAGTTCGATTGCACATTGAGGTGATTGGTGGTGAGTTTTCTCTTATGGTTGGTGATGAGGAACATGATGATGTGGCAAAAACACATGTTCAAGATATGGGAGCACTTGGTATGGATGAGGTAGGAGTACCAGTGGAGTCAAGCTCTCAGGTTGATTTGCTTCCTTTAGCTGGGAGCGAATCTATTTCATCATCTCACATAGTTGATAGCATGGGACAGTTGGTTGTGCCACATTTTCAGAGGGATCAGCTATGGATTGCGGGGGAGCAAGTTGATGCTTCCATGTATAATTTCTACTGCACCGAGTCATTTATGGAGTATTTACTTGAGAGTGCAGATGTGCGACAGGATTCTTATAGAGTGTCTGAGGGTACTCTCATCTAAGGCTCTTGTGCTATTCAGAGGTTGGTAGGGAAGATTGTGGAAACTCTATCTACTATGCTTCCCCACAGGGATTTCGTGGTTGGGTTTGTTGAGAGGGTTGCTCAGGTTCCTACCCAGCCTACAGTTATGCGGAGTCAGAGATTGGAGCCATCTCATGATTCTCAGTTTGGTAATGATGAGCTATTGACAGAGATTGGGGCTTTCGACTGGCAATATATGGTGGGGTATGTTCATTATTTGTCTTTTGACCCACAGGGAGAAGATTTCATCTCACGCAAGGGTAGTTCAGCTCCAGTTTCTTATCATCCATTATGGGATGGATTAGCACTATCTTTTGCAGATGGATTTAGCAGTTGCAAGTTAGATTACTTGCAGTATTCACACACTCGGGACTATTTATCAGAGGGCAGAGTTGATAATAGGGATTCAGGCACATTTGGTCACTGTCGTTTTCTCAGTGTAGTTGGGTGTGAGTGTCGGATAGACAGGGACTCAGGTTTTGATAGAGTTGTTATTTCGGTTGAGTTGAGTTACGCTGGGTTGTTTTCTGCAGGGGCATCTGTAGTTGGTCTACGGATGTTGTTTTCAGTAGTGTCTGTTCTGTTGATGTTGGTTTTACTTCACAGGAGTATGGTGAGGATCGGGACATTACTTATGACCATCCTTGGGATCAGGGTGGTTTATGATGTTTTTCCTGATTGCTTGAGGACAAGCAATCTTGGGAAGGGAGGACTGTACTATCCCTGTTTTTAGACTTATGGGATTAGCTTGGTTTGGCAACCCTCACAGACTAATCAGGTGATCAAAGGGGGTCAAATGGTGGAGCCAGTGTTGGGATTCCATTCTGGAGGTTCACTTTATCAGGTTTGCTCTTCGTTCGAGTCATTTTGGTCAACTCACTATTTTTAGTAAGTGGTATTTGGGGTATGGCCAGGATTAGCAGGGTGTCTGCACGAAGTGTCAGATGTCTCAGGATCGAGTTTGAGGGAATCTCCAATTTGAGAGACTTACTATTTTTAGTAGTTGGCTATTTTTGGCAGTAGGTTATTTCCAGTAGGTCAATTGGCGTTTGAAGCTCTGGTGTTGGAAATGAGTTTGTACAGTCAACGGGATTCAGAGGCTTTTGGTTTTTAAAGTTATCGTTATTAAATTAAATTATTTTAATTTAATAACTTTAATACTTTATAACTTTAATGTTATAAAGTGAAGAGGTCATTTAAAAGTCTTAATGAAAAAAGTGAAATTGTGTTTTTTCCGAAAAAGCTATATATTCTACTCGAAAAAGCACTTTCATCCATCTATTGTTGAATTATGATTTTATTGAAGTTGTGAGAGAGACTACCCGGCTAGGGTTTTGAGGACGGATTCCTCTTCTGGCAATTTGAGCCATTACAGATTGATGGTGAATTTTGCAGCTGTATCTGAGATCATAATCCAGTGCTGAGGTATACTAAAATTCTGAGAAGTATTAATCTACAGACAGATGATTGCATTCCAAGGGTTTAATTATTCTTCTTGTTGAGGTTCGATTGTTTTGGGGAATGTGTTGTATCTTAATTGTTGGTGCTGCAATTAAGAAATTGGTGTTCGAATTATTCAAAAGATCAAGCGCGTGACTGATCTCTTGGCCGTACCTTATTAGAAGACTCTTGCGTCTGGATTTGAGGCTGTCTTCATACCTCACATGATTGCCATTTTCAGCTACAGCAGGGTGCGTGAGTTTAGGAGGCTATGGCACCTCCATTGACTGCCCACGTGACTGCTAAAGGGGCTGTTTCATTCTGCTGGGGCCTGCAAATTGCTATAGGACAGCCACGTGATCATTACTAGCTGCCACGTGACTGCAAGAAAAGTGGTGTTAATTAATTCTGGGCTGTGTCACAATTTGGAGGATATCACATTTGCAAAAAATTCGCAGAATTTGCGAGGTGCCATGATTTTATATTAATAAATTGCTTATATGGTTTGTTTGACATGGGATTAAAAATAATAAATGTTATCAAGGATGTTCTTTTGTCTGGATTTGTTATTTTAATAAATGGTGAAAATCTGAAAGCGTTCATTGAATTTCATATTTATTGTTCTTAAATTCTGGAAGTAATTTAAAGGTGCTATTACATTTGAGAAAAGAGCTAGTTTTTTAATAAGAGTCTGCCAGGGTTCTTTACATCATGGGACTTCCCGGTCATATACCATGAGGTGGCGTGCTTAGAAGGTGACCCCAACTTGTAATTTCCTCAATCTCTTTACCATGGCTGAACACTGAAGTCAAGAAGTATAAATATGCATAACATTATATATCGATCGCCTACATTACTATTCTGCATCAGCAATATGTGTATTAGACTATGTCTATTAGGTTGTCAGAAAATCAAAAACAAGTAACAGTCAGATAATCATATACAGTAATTCAGAAAGTATGCAGATGTATGAAGGTCAATTTATCTTTTGATAGATATAAACAGTGAGCAATTCAGAAAGTAAGCAATTGTATGTAGATCAGATCATCTCTTGATATAAATAAACAGTCAAAAATTCAAGCAGCATGCAGATGTACAAGAGTTATTTCATTATGTATGGAACCCCATACCTCAGTATATGATCTGCACTTGCAAGTTTACTTGTGTTTTGCTAGTCTTTCAATTTCCTTTCCAGGTATGATGATTGAATGAAGGAATGTGAGTATGATAGTGTGGCACTTAAATGATTGATGTTTGAGCGATGAATTGATTGATTTGATAGACATTTGATGATTGATTTCTGACTCCAAGATGTGAATTGATTGATGATGATTTGATTGCTTGTTTATTCACTTCGTTGAATTGATCTTTGGTAATTGATAGACTGATTGATTCAACCCTTGCCAATTCATAGATTGCTTGATTTTGTGATGCATTGACGAGTGATGTCCCCTTTGTAATTTACACGAGAAAGGGTCGCGACCTCTCATAAGATTTGAGTCACCACTATTCAGTGTTTCCTTTGAGAATAATATATTATTCTCCCAATTGATCTCCCTTTGTGATTCCATGCTCTTCTTCAATTAAGTTCTTCTCTTTTATGTCTCCTTTTGAGTGTAGGGAGTCACACCCTTTCATTTGTTAATACCCTTATGAAAGGTTCACACCCTTTCATTTTTTAATGCTCTTATGAAAGGTTCACACCCTTTGGTTATGAAAAGATACATTTGTTTGACAACAATTGCTGCCCCTTTCACTTTCTTTCTCTCACTCCTCAAACCTGTCTTTACTACTTTTCAAATCTGCACATATCTTGTTTAAGATCCACATATCTTCTTCCTCGTGATCTACACATCTTATTTTCTTTGTTCCTTCTCAATTCTTATTTCAGATGCCTCCTTATACTTCTGCTCTAAATCTTCTCTCAATCTCCTCTACTCCATTTCCCCCCATTCCATTTGATCCTTCTTTCCCTTTTATATCTTCCCATGCGAGGGAGAGGTCACACCTCTTCTTCATGTCTACCTTTTGGTAAGAGTCATGACCCTTTAATATTGTCCCTCTTTCAAAGAGTCACAACCCTTCATAATTACAACCCTTTTCAAGAGTCACAACCCTTCACTTTTGAAGTCACTTATTTTATTCCATTTCCTTTCCTTTAATCCTTGATTCTTATGCTCCACTCTTTCTTCCTCCTTCCCTTTTTCCCTCAAATAAAGTTCTCTCCCTTTTATACCTCTCATTTGAGGGAGATGCAACTTTTCCATTCGTGCCTTTTGACCATTTGTTTAACTTAACTAAATTTTAAGTATTTTAAATTGTATTACTTTATATTTTCAATTTAACTATTATTGTTTATTATTTAATCCTATTTCAAGAAGGGGACATGACACCATCCCTGTCCTCGATCAATTTCAGGTTGGATGCTCAAAACTCTCCACCCCCTCTCCTAATGCATCTTCGAGGGGATGTAATGTCCCTCTTTTATCTAATTTAGACACTACTTGTAATTCCACAATTCTATGAATATATATATATCAAATTGCTAATAAAAAATGCTATTATATGATGCTTAATTCCAAATGCAAATGCTATATACAATTGTTAATGATATTATTAATTCCAAATGCATATGCATCCAAATAATGAGGATAATTGCATAACAATGATCACAATATATAAGGGTTGTATCTAATATTGCAATGAAATGTATGCTTGATAACCTGGAATGTTGTCTCTGATATATACAATAGATCCACGCGAATATGCAGGTTGTCAGATACATTGACAATGTTTTCTTTGATGTACAATGAATCACATGCAATGTAGAGGTTGTCTAGTACAATAACAATGCTATATTGCACAGGCTGTATCTGATTTATCTATATCACTATGCACTGAACAATGGAAGCCATCTCTAATATATATTTATATAATTATGCTTCTAATATGATGTTGTCTCTGATAATGCAGATGAATACTTGCACCATTGATTTCTTTAGCAATCTACTGCTCTAAAAAGAGCGATCCACGAAGGGATAATATATTTTATATTCTGAATTCAATAAGCGATGTCTTTGCAAATGATACGATCTCCATTAAATATGCACGATGCATGGAAGAGGCACAAAGGAATAGTCGCCTCTTATCGCCATAGCAATAATAATGAAGAGTCACCACTTATCATAATTAATTAATCATTAACTTATGAAACGATAACTATCCCTTATGATTAGTTGTTAATACTTTTGTGTTATCATTGCCAAACTCAGATCTAAACACTATTCATGCTTGGTGTCGTTAACTACCAAACTCGGCTTGTTAATGTATTGTCAAGAGACAATTGTTGTTATCCATTGCATGCATTATTATCATGGATGGTTATTAACCATGAATCACTAAATTTTTGCAGATGATATATCTGAACTGTTCTATCACTAGGTGACGAACATGATTTCCTACTTATCCGATCATATGAGAAGAGCATATAATATCGTTTTGTTTCTATATAATCTCCATCTCTATTGACTCATACAATATGATGATCTCGCCTTTTGTCTTTTTCGTGTCCTGTATGATCACTTCTCTTTGTACATCAAAAGGGCACTACTGATAATAATAATCTCATGGCTATTATGCTAAGCTGCCTATCATGCTATTCTAATTCCTTTGTACTTTCCCCAACATTACTCCTTGAATGTCGGCTCAGAGATGGACAGCTTCTTTATTTATAACTGGATGTACTATTGTTATTATGTGTAAAACTACTCAAAGTGGCATAATGAGCTTCCCTTATGGTTGCCAATAATATAAGTTTCAATATTCAATTAAAACTTATTGAATCAAATGTCTACTTGTACATCCTGAATTGGGGATATAACAAGAGAAGTCCTTCCATTTCACCAAATATTCAACGATGACCTTGTTCTTAACCTCTTCTCTCTCACATCCATACTATTTTAGGTTCAAGAATCATGTTGTCTTCATCATCAAGTGGAGATAGCTCTTGAGGAGTGACTTGTCCAAGGACTTTTTGAAGGCATGAGACATGAAATTTATTGTGAATTTTGTTGTTAGCAGGAAGTTACAACTCATAAGTTGTTTCAGCAATCCTCCTTATGAACTTGTCGAGTCCATAAAGATGTGGTTTCAGCTTCTCAGCTCCACTCCCTTTGATAGAAGACTTCCTATAGGGATTCAACCTTAAAAACACCATATCACCCACCTCAAAGATCCTCTCAGTTTGGTGCCTATTAGCATATAACTTTTGCTGATTTTGAACTTGCTATAGATTCTCCTTGAGAGATCCCAAAATATCCTTAATTTGTTGTACTAGGTCCTTAGCACTTGGCACTCTACTATCAATAAGAGTCAAATCCATAAATGCAGTAGCACCTACCATAGAGTGCATTGAACGGAGTCATATCAATGGGCATATGATGAATTGTGTTGTAGCAATACTCTCTTAGCTGCAACCAATTGATTCATGTTTTCTACTACTTTGTAACATAGTTTCTTGAGTAGCCTTCTATCCATTTGTTCACTATCTTCATTTGCCCATCAATTTGTGGGTGATAACTAGTGCTTGATATCAGCTTGGTACCTATCAAACCAAAGGGCTCTTGCCAGAAACAAGCTAACATAGTTTCTTAAGTAACCTTCTATCCATTTGTTCACTATCTTCATTTGCCCATCAGTTTGTGGGTGATAGCTAGTGCTCAATATCAGCTCAGCACTTGTCAAATGAAAGAGCTCCTACCAAAAACAAGTTGAGGAACCTGATGTCCATGTCACTTGCAACATGCTTTGGCAACCTATGAAGTCTGAAAATTTCCCTAAAAAACAGATCTGACACTTGTGGAGCTTTGAGCTCTGAAGATATAGCATGAAAGTGTGCATATTTAGTGAGCCTGTTAACAACCACATGCATACTGTGCTCCGATATTGCATAAAATTTCTAGCCGCCCTGCTAATGGGAACAACCTTGTTTTTTTATTTAAAAATTCCTGCATATAAATTAGATTTTAAGAACTCTGGTCCAAGATTGCATTAGATTTCTATCCACCCTGGTATTGGGAACAACCTTGAATTTTTTATTTAAAAATTCCTGCATATAAATCAGATTTTAAGAACTCTGGTCCAAGACTGCATTAAATTTCTGGCCACCTTGCTAATGGGGACAACCTTGAATTTCTCATTTAAAAATTCCTGCATGCCTTTAGGTTTCTCCTATTCATTATTTATCCTGTAGCTAGTTTTTATGTCCCTTGCATCAATGTCTTTATAAAGCATAACTGTCAATTGCTGCACATTTCTTTAATGGAAAACTAACTACCTGTTTTTGAATCTGTAAGACGGAGAAACATATTGCATTTACACTGATGAAGTTTTCAAATGTAGGTAAACAAGGAGATAGTGAAGATCCAAAGAGTAGTAGCACCAGTTGGACAGTTGCAACTAAAACAATTGATACAGGCTCATGTGGTATTTAATTGCTCTTCATTACCAGATTCTTTCTGCATTGAAAATCTTGCCATTTTTTTTAAGAGGCTATTAAACATATCTGCTGGTCCGTAAAAATTAGAGTGTCATCTCATACTGGGCACTTGTTACCCTATGATGCAGATATGGTGTATGTTGTCGCAAATGCAGTATTTTATTTTGTATATTTGAAATTAAGGTGAATTTTATGCCTGTATATTTTACAGGAGAGAAGTGGAAGCACCAAGGGTAATGCAATTCTACAAGAATGGGAGAAGTTTTTGCCTTTGTTTTGGCAACTTGTGCCACCAAGTGAGGAAGACACTCCTGAAGCCAATGGTGAGTTTGGGGGAGACAGAACACTAGAAAGAATCAGTATGCGGTCTACATAGACAGATGTTATCCAGTAATCGCCAGAAAATATCGATAATTGATCTGAGTTATCATATCATGTTCAAATTCCTTGCTTTACCATGAAGTTGAATTTGATTCAAGGCGGGGGAGAAACGATCCACACGTCGGAGCAAATAAGAGGAGCACACTTTCTGTATTCTGTCTCCTAGTTCATTCCAATTTGTTATCAGGGTGTAAATACCAGATGATAATATCGTTTCTGTAAACTAAAATGTATAGCTCTACTATCAAATTCAAAGACAACGCTCCATGGTTCCTGTGTTAATTTGGCTTTCAAATGTTGTTAAGCAAATGCGACCTTGGATTTCTGTTTTAAATATTGATTCACCATGTGAAAATGAAAGGGAGATGCTGATAAGCAATGCCTTTATTCACGATGACTTAGATTACTAATGCATTTCGTTGCTCTCCCCTTGATCCACACCTCTTCTCTTCCATACGCCCATTTATTACACGATTTACTGTAGATTCTTAACTTCTATGAGATTTTCATCTGTATTTATTTAAATCTATCTCTACAATAACCAATTTCCATTGTGAGTTATTTCTTATTAATCTCTTTTCTATATGCGTGTAACATCTATGATACAAGGGGACGTAAAAAGCACACTTGCACCTTTAAGCTATGTCAGTATTGAAGAGAAGTAAGATGTGAACATATCTACTCGTGCTATTCACGATTACCAAATTTAGCCTATAAGCCTTTTTTCTATTTTTTAAGTAATCAGTTCTTTCACCATTAACTATGACTAAATAATTCAATCCTTACCATTCATTATTATCTACACTTCTAATCCAAAACTTGTGTGCATAATGCTTCTTAAATATTTTAAAAGGCTGCTTAAATATGCACCACATAATTCTCCGTAAGTGTTAAAGTGAAGCCTCAACATCAGGTTTTGTTGGTTAGCATTATGTTATTTCACTTTTTTCCTCCTGCGGAGTAATGAAACATTGAATTAATTAGGTAGGCTCTTTCTAACTTTAGAAGTGTATATTTTTGTTAATTCTCGAAATTTTAACATGATTGTTAGTAATCTTTTCTCTATGACCTTTGGTTCATATATATTGGTAATAGTTATATTATAAACACACATCTTCAAGTAAGAGGGATTCTCCTAGAAATCTTTTTATGGATTGGCAAAGTTTTTAGTAAATCTAATTTATTGAATGATCTTTGGCTCATATATATTGGTAATAGTCATATTGTAAACAAAGCCACAAAGCACATTTATAAGCAAAAGGGATTCTTCTCAAAATCTTTTTATGGATTGGTAAAGTTTTTAATGAATCTAGTGTTTCATAAGACCTCTTTATCCTACAATCATTAATAATGTTTAATCACAATCAAAGAATTCTTTTTGAAATAAATAGAACTATTAGAATAGTATTTAATTAGATAATTAGATTTTTAGAATTCCATTCATAATGTCTATAAATTACAATAATCAATTAAATGTTACCAATAAATTCTAATAACTAGCTTATAATGCATTACATTCATTAAAAAATGGCTAATTAGGAAACAAGTTTTTGGCTTTGATGTTTTTATGTTCAGGGGTGTCTATTATTCCTTTCCCTTATGAGTATATGAGTTGCATAAGATAAATTCATAGAAGAAATGAATGGCTACTTGGTTTAGTTTTGAGGAATGCAAAGTTAGAAACATAAAATTTTGGGTTTGCAGATGTATAAATGTGCCAAAGTATATTTTACATTTTTACTGTTGAGTCACAACATTTCATGAGTATTCATTTGCAAGAATCCATGGCTCATGACCATTAATGGTCCATTTAGTATCTTGGTAATGCTCGTAGGAGTGAAGCATTATGACTTTCTAATATGTCGCCCATCTCAATATTGACCATAAAGTTTCCCAATATTGAAGCCCAGATATCTAACTATTCCATTTGCAAAACTTTTGTCAAGTAATGTGCTTCATGAAGCATTCATTATAGAGCTTTTAGCGCATTCATATCATGTAGTGGTATTTCTCATAGTGGGTCAAATTATATAATGCTTTTTAAGGATTCAATTACATGATTTTAAAATCAACCTAACATTCTGTGAGTAGTGGTTCACAAGAATCTATCTCTCATGAGCATAATAGTCAACTTGGCACTCATTACATTTAAGTAATGCTCGTAGGGTTGAAGCATCTGAAAGGTCTCTCAACCTTATTCCTAATGTTGAGTGCATAAAGAATGTAGTTTTGGATTATGAAACATGAATTCAAATTTGAGCTATAGACTTTATCTTTGGGAAAAATAAAAATTTGAAATTGTTTAATATTACATATAGGGATGTATAGTGTTAGATCCTTTTCTATCTCTACAATTAAAAAAAAACAAAAAGTTCCAAAAATCTTTCAAATCAAAAGTTATGGCCTTTGGAAGTTGGGTCTTTTGCATTATAAATGTCAAGCACATCAGACATAGAATTTTTTTATAAAAAGCTACACTTGTTGATCAACTTATAATGTTTGTAACAACCCATTGTAAGGCATCTTTGAATGAAGATAATGAAGCCAAATTGAATGTCTAAGTTCTTGAGTGGATTATGATACATTTATGATGGGTGGAAGGAATATGTTATTTTTAGCTTCTTAGCTCAGTTTGGGGTTTAGATGTTGGTTTTCTAACAAAGTACTTAGGTGTCACTCTTTAGGTGGGTTTAGCTCATGGTTTTTCAATTACCATTTGATAGTTTTGTGTGTTATTATTTATAAGATGCTTGAAATGGAGGTATTTATACTGAGTTTGTAGGTGTTATTATTTTGTCCAGATCACTTTAGATCTCTCTAGTTAGTGATACTTTCATAAAGGTTTTCCTTGTAAGTGTATTGTAACTATGTTTAAATTATTAATAATACATTATACTAATTTGGAGGGATTTACTCTTGAAAGGGTTTTTTCCAACTTATTGATCAACATCAAGACTTCTTAGATGGTCACTCATCCCAAGGCTACTCTAACTCAAGCATTCCTAGCCATGGAGTTTCCCTCGGTATGAAGTCCACTTAGCTTGCCACACCACTTGCAAATCCTTTAGCAAGTGTTATGCCTTATGACCATTCATTTTATAGTTGCATGGCTCATTCATAAGCAATTAGGTGGTGTGTTTCAGCATGTCAAATTATGTGAGTTTTTAACAAGATTCAACTGCATAATATATCAATCAATCTCAATCACCCATATTTCATGGGCAATGGGTCACAATAGCCTACTTTTCATAGGCATGAAATGGCCAATTTAGTACTCATTGCATTTAGGTAATTTTCACAAAAGTGAAGTATTGAGAATTCCTAACAAGTTGACCATCACAATACTATTCCAACTCAAGTGCACCTAACGATGGAGTTTCTCCCAAGATTGAGTCCACGTAGCTTACTGCTCAGTTTCCTAAACCTTCAATACATGTTATCTCTTATGAACATTCAATATAGAGCTTCTTATCTTGATCATGTTTAATGATGATAGGTGTAGCTTAAGAATTTTGTAGATATTTTCTTTTTAAATTTTGATAAAAAAAAATCAAGAAATGACAAATAAATTATGTATTTGGGGTAGCTGGTAGAAGATTTTAATGGATCTAACACATAAGAATGGTAACAATAAGCCATATTATTGTTGTTCGGGAATAATATATTATGAAACTTTGGAAGATATTTGTGGTAAAAATATGATTCATTATACCTTTCCAAACATATAAAGTAGTGTGAAAAGTATAATGAAGTTTGAGGCATTTAATCATTAAGTGCGCTTAGAAACCAAACTTCTTTCCTTTAAATGAAGATTTAATGGTCCAACATGTTTTTCATCATCATGTTATCTTTCTTAGAACACAACTATACTTCATGCAAAATGGCATGATAAGACATCAAAACACACTTCTCATGATTTATAATAATCTAAATAATATTTACTTGTTGCACAATGGCTAACATCTTTTTTAATAAAAAATGATAAATTTAATGGATTCTTTTTAGATGCTTTTATTGTTTTTGTAATGATGTTGAAATTGAAGACTAAACTATTGAATCCATAAATGTCCAACCATAAACACAAGATTTTGTATCCTCCTAACTTGTATGAACATATAATTAGATGCTCAAATGGACCCCATTTTAGCATGTATTGACTCTTGCATTGATTTTCAATACTCTAGCTCTGCACCATCTATATTTTTGGCTTTCTCTTTACATTCTTGGCTCCCATAACAAGTCTCATCACTTTTGGGGTGGCATTAGGTTGCCCCAACCAACATATTCCTTGGTGTTTTCCCCAAAATTCAAATTGGGGACTCATCTCATTGGTTAATCACAATTTTCATATTTTATTTAGTTTCATTTGAGTCTTGAGCCTCAAAATGTTAAGAGGTATAAAAGAAATCTATCTCTCCTCATTTTCATATAGCATCATAAGAATTCAAGAGCTCTCCTATAGTTTTGCATCCAAGCATTCTCAAGAAATATCCCAAGCATTCTAAGGTGTTTTCAAGTCAATCTTCTCCATGGATCAAACTTCTTTGCCTCATTGAAGGCCAAGAAAAGGATTCCACCATCAAGAAAGAAGATTGTAGCATTTTCATCCATCTACATACATCTATCCATCTAAGCATTCAAGTCTTCAACTCTTCAAGTCATTCTTCTCTCTCTTTAATCAAGTATTATGGAAACTATTGTGCAAGGTTTTGTCTTTCATGATTTCCTTTTAGGTTTTTATGTGGAGCCCAAGCTATTGCATCAATATTCTTGATCACATTCAAAGAAGCACTTGTGTTGCTAAAGTATAATACACTTCGTGTTTCAAATCTAGCCTCTACTCTATGTTGTCATGCTTTCCTTAATTTTATTCCATTTCAAGGTTTATTCCAATAGGGTTTGACTAAGGTAAACCCTTCTCTACACAATCGTTTTTCTTTTTTTATGCGTGTAGGAATGTGTGGCACTCACACCAGATTGAATCTTGGAAATTCAAGACCTCATGGATAGTTTGCGATTTGAAGCATTAAAATGCATGGGAAATAGGTCAACTTAGGCAACCTATTCTTGGAACAAATCAACCCAGGTGACCTCTTCCCTCTAGATCTACTTCAATTTGATTTTACATGTTATTGACATCTTCTAGACTGCATTTCGAGTTATTGTGCTGAGTTATTTATTTTATGTTAGTCTATGCATCCCTAATCTTGTCTTTTTCTCCTTTATAGCTCACTTCTTTGCATTAATTAATCATATTATCCTAATCGATCCTATACTTAGTGAAGGATCATTACACTTTCTTAGTGCTTAAGTCTATTTAAGCCTAGCAAGTCAACTTCTTTTTGAATGTGCTATAAGAAATGTGATCTACTAATTGATCCCTATTTCTTATTGTGCATTTTAGTTAACCCAACTCATAACAGTTCCAGTTCTGATGTTTTGTTTAGATCTAGTTTTTATGAATTGCATTGCTACATTTTATGCATTTAGTTCTTGTCTTACTTTTACATTCATTAGTAAAATAGATAGAAAAATTGCATATGAATTTTCCTTGTTTCATAGATCTAGTTCATTCATCTATTGCATTTACATGTTAAACAAATAAAAATACAAAAATATTTTTTTTTGTGCATTTTTTTGTGTGTTTAGATTAGTCTATTTATGCTTCATTTCATTACATTAGCTTATTTTATTATAAAATATCATATTTCTTTTTACAAAGCATTTCCCTTGATAAGACCTTTTGTAGTGATGACTTTGATATGCTGGATGAATCCCTTGTTGACTTCATCTATATGAAGTCTTCCTCTATGCCTCCTAAACCATCTTTTTTCTAAAAGTTGATTAATATGATACAAGGATTTAAGATCCATGACAATCCCCTTTATGAACCCATCAATGATTCCTCTCCCAAATTTTCTATCCCTCGTGAGAATATATTGATGCAAGTAGATACTTTTAACACTCCCCTCAATGTTCTCCCTCTTTGGGATGAACCATTGGAGAATGATGTTGATTATTCTCTAGATATGCACCTCCCCCCATGAGAATACCTTGGTGCAAGAGGATGATATTTTGGAAGAGGTTGACATGATTGACAACTCTCTTAATGACACTTCCACTCATATCCATTTCAATAATCTTCCCTCTAGAGATGAGATATTAATGAGTAATGTGTTTTCTTCTCCTAAAGTCTCCTTTAGTCATGAACATACCTAGAAATAAGAGGATAAAATCCTTAATGCCCTCCCTCCTACAAATGAAGACTTGGCAAATAAAGATCCTAATCAAGTCAATACCATTCATATGAAATCTCAACCTCCTTCAATTCTTTCTCTAATACAAACAAGTACCCCACCAACTCTTCAAGAGGATGATTGGGGAACTTTAGACTTCATGCCCATCTACCGTAGTAAAAATGAAATCATTGAATTCAAGACTCAATCCCCTTACTTTAATACATATATGGATATTGATTGTGCCTTTTTAAATTTCAATCCAATTCCACCTAAGAGTAACCCTTCTCTTTATTATATTTCAAATCTTGATTGGACATGGTATAATATGTGTGCAACAAAGCATTGAGACTCATGAGAAATATAAATCACACTTGTCCATAGAAGCTCTAGGTTTTCAACGTCCCCATTTTTCCTATCAATCTATAAATTCTTCTCCTAATTTCTCATTCCAACATGAGAATATTTTGTTTGAGATTTTCAAAAATAACTTAATTACTCTTCCTCTAAAAAATAAATAAAAAATACCAAACACAAGAAAGACAATCTTTCCATTTGTATATATAATCAAATTCATGGTCGTAAGACTAATGAATGTTATGATTTGAAGTGTAGAATTCAAGAATTCATTGATTGTGGTATGATTCAAATGATATGTAATAATGAATGGCACCTTTGTCTTGATCATTCTAAATAACATCTAAGTTCCTATTATATTTCTCCTCACTATGTAGCAATGGTAGCTTATCCTTAGGGGATTCACTATCATACATGGTGGTCTGATTTTAGGTGCAATCATACTTTGTGAGAAACATAATAGTTTTTCTTATTCCTTATATCCACACTTGGGGGGAAAGGGTACTATTTTAATCTCCTATCTATCTCACAGACCCATTTTCTCCCTTTGTTGAGTTGTGTCTTCTATAACATGATATCATTCTTGCATGGAATTATTTGTTTCTACATGAGGATTCTTCCTCTTTTTTGGGATGTCTATATCCTTTATAACAACCTTTTTTTTAAAGTGCATGCCTATTATAAATAACCTTTAACTTGGGGTTCATAATGTGTTGTCCTTTTCCAAGTATTCCCTTGCCTAGCCATTGGGAAGTTATGTATACTTGATCCTCCTTCCTGATTTTTCTTCCTTCCCAAAAGATCTATTATCCCTTTGTTGACTTGTCTCTTTGATAATATAATATCCTTTCTTGCATGGTTTTGTTTGTTTTATATGATAATTTTCTCTTTTTTAGGAGATTTACATCATTGTTCACAACATTCTCCTTTCTTGAAAGTGTGTGTCTATTATTAAATATTTATCACTTAGGGTGTACAATGTGTTATATTTTCCATTGCCTTCACCCATAGGGGGAAAGGTTTCATTTATCAAACTCTTATTCCTTTCTAAGGATCCACTTTCTCCTAGCTATGTGGAAATTTTTTGTCACATGACATCCTTTCTTGCATGGATTTATTTTTTCTACATGAGGATCTTCTCTTTTTCAAGATATTTACATCCTGGTTTACAACATTTTCCTTGCTTTAAAGTGCATGTCTATCATAAACAAATTCTCTTAATCTAGGGCTTCAAGTGTGTCATCCTTCATTAAGAATCTCTTTTTTGCCAACTCTTTTTCACCTAGTAATAGGGAGGCTAAAATGATGCATTATTGTTCTCCTCCCCCTTTTTATCTTGATTATGTTATCTTTGTTCAAGAAATTCTCTTGAATGTAGATGTATTGTAACCAAGATCTCTTCCTTTCAAGTGTCTCTTTCTACTTGTTGTAAAATGTCCTTTCACAGTTATCTTTTTCTTGGCTAACAATAGTCTTCCCTCTTTGCTAAGGTTACATCAAATATTGTTGGTTTAAGGATGTCTCCTTTATGTTCAAAGTAGGTACTCTTGTTCTCTTTTCCTTATGATGTCACTATGTCACCATCATACGGAGAGGGGCATATATGTGACCTTGTAAGAACCCCTTCTCATTCTAACTTTGACATATGTCAAGTTTCTTCACTTTTTAGATGTTTGACATTTTGTCAAACTATTTGCTTGCAAACTCAAATACTTGTTTGGTCTTTGCGAAATTTGAACACTCTTTTGGTTTTGAAATATATGCTTTAAAGATTTTTTCACCACATATAGAATTTCAAATAACAATGCTTGAAAAGTAGACTAATTACAAAGCAACTAATTCCTAATAGCTCTATTTCATTATTCCTCTAAAAAATTTATAATGTCAAATACAATGCAATTGAAATATATTTAAAACTTATTATGAGGAACTTGTAATAGATCTCATGCATGTATAAACATTCTAGATTATATCACAACCCTCTGGTAATGAACACATATTGTCTCCAAGGCTCACAACTTCTGAAAGGAGGCACCAAACAACAAAAATGTGCCTCATAGATGTCAAACACTGCCCCAAATAATCAAATACGGCCTCTAAAATGATTATCTTTCATCTATAGATGAATGGAGTCACTCTAAACCCCAAACATAGACCTATAAATGGCTACAATCTACACAAAGTACTGTCCTCTATCCTTGCAAATAAACCTGAGATGAAACTCTTAATCCTCTTCACAATTTAGTCACCAATTTTAGCACAATCTTAACCTTTGGACGAGATTAACATTGGCACAATTCATTGGTAGAGATCAACAGCCAATTCAAAGTGAAAATTACTTAGAATAATTCCCAATTCTTCCAACTTCCAATTGCTAAAACCCTAGGCTTAGCCCAATCACCAAATTCATCAAAATAAATTTCTAATAGAATGAATCCATTTTCTCTTGTCTTGCGCTTTCATAATTCTTCAAGAGAAATCAATTTGTATCTTCACAAATACATTTCTCATAACTTAAAAATTATTTATCTTTTTATTGCATTTTCTTTTGTTGCAATTCAAATTATAATATTCAATTGTAACCCCTCCTTTTGGTGCACATCAATAAAATATAGAGTATACTTTATTAAACACTTATATCTCCCTTTTAAATAAAATCCACTTAAACCATAAAGATATATTGTATCATTGTGATGCACTTTATTAAATGACTTTTAAGTCATTAAGTGGTCCCATTCACATAAAGTGAAAATATAACTTTATAATTAATTATTAATAAAGTATTCCTTTGTTAATAATAAAATAACATAACTCAAGAAATAATCATTATTTCTTATTTCCGTCTAAACCTAGGAGTTAATCATTATATCCATTGTGCATCCAACTTCCTTACTAAAACTAGTAAGGGTCCCTCTCTAACATCTACTAAATTACTATAAATAGTAAGTCCCTCAAAATGAGCCAATTAATGAATGAGTCAATCACTATGCATACCATGAGTTTGGGTGCCCCTGCCAAATATAGCACTGACCATAAATTGACTTACTGTAAATAGTAAGTCCCAAATTGGAAGCTCCATCAATATCACCACAACTCCATAATGCTAGCAAATTGTCCAGGTGCCTTGCTAAAGATAGAAACTCTAACTTACCCAAAATAGACACTATAAATAGTAAGTGTGTCAGTCTAGCTCAAACTAAGTACAATTTTGAACATCCTTGACATCTAGATTAGGAATTAGCCTCCAACTCTGCCAACTGGACCCTTTGAACAACTCCATTAGCCTATGAGGGTTAGAAAATAAGATAATCCTTTGAAAGATAATACTCACAAAAAAGGAGTGGTTTAAGGATGTCTCCTTGATGTTTAAAGTAGGTATCCTTGTTCTCTTCTCTTTACAATGTCACTATGTTTCCATCATAAAGAGAGGGGCATATATGTGACCTCCTTGTACATTATGCAACCTTATTCATCATTGATCCCTAAGTATACTACACTTTCCTAAGGTCTGATCCCTCTCATAAATCCCAATGGAGACCATGCTTTCCTTAGGATTGATCCCTCTAATGGTTCCCTGTAGAGACTATGCTTTCTATAGGATTGATCCCCTTTTACGAATTCCCTAAGGAGACAATGTTTTAGTTAGGATGACCCTCCATGCATTTTTTTTTCATATTGCCTTGGAAATGATGTTTCCTTGGTTATCTTGTGGGATTACTTGAGCTAACATAATACAACTTGCTAGACTATTTCACCTATTTTGTTGTATTTTTCAAGATAGAATTTAATATCATAACACAACTTTCTAGACCATCAATTCCATAATACATTGAGCTCTCTTCTGGGATTAGTTTAACTAGCATAATACATCATTTCTGCTCTTTCCTCATTTTCTCTCCCATAGATCACCTAGCATAACACAACTTGTTAGACTATTGGATTCATGGTCTCTCTCTTTCTCTCCATGCTCCCATATCTTTTCTAGTAGGTTAGATCATGAATTGTTATCTTGACCTTGACATATGGTTTCCCTTTCCATGTGACTACTTGTGCTTTTGCAATAGATTTCCAAGAATGATACTATTGGTTGCAATGTTTTCTTAATCAAGGTCTCTTAAACTAGTTGATTTGGAGTTTGGTTTCTAGCATCTTTTGTCTTTTGTTGTCCTTTGTCTTTTGTCTTTTTTTTTAATTCTCTTGCACATTGTTGTATGAGTTAAGATCCTTCATTTGGGTTCTTACATCCTTAAACTTAGTGATGTCTTGTGTCTTTGAAGTTTTCCCATGATTATTTCTCTCTCTTTTCGTTTACTATAAGCATGAGATGGGCTCATACTCCTGCTAAAGTGGTACTAATTGTATCATCCTAAACTATAAGAACTTGTAATTATATGCTCAATTGGTCCCCATTTTAGCATATATGGACTCCCACAATGGTTTATAGTACTCCAAATTTTCATTGCCTATATTGCCATCTTTCTCTCTGCATTCCTAAGTCCCAAAACAAGTTTCATCATTTTTGGGATGGAATAGGTTTCCTGAGCCAACCTATTCTCACAATTAGGTTTCCTAGGATAACCTATTCCCTATTGTTTTCCCTTAATTTCAAATCAAGGAGTCATCTCATTGGTTAAGTAGGATTTCCATATTTCCATCATTTTCCTTTGAGTTTTGAGCCTCAAAATATTGTGAGAGGTATAAAAGAAACCTACCTCTCCTCATTTTTATATAGCATCATAAGAATTCAAGATATCTCCTACAATTTCACATCCAAACATTCTCAAGAAAGATCTCGAGCATTTGGCAAGAGAAAGATCTCAAGCATATGATCTTCATTGTAGGAGAATGATTATACTACGATCTTCAACTCTTCAATTCATTCTTATCTCTCTCTAATCAAGTATAGTGGAAAACAACAACATTCATTGTACAAGGTTTTGTCTTTCATGATTTCCTTTTGGGTTTTTGTGTGGAGTCCAATCTAGTGCATCAACATACTTGATCACATTCAAAGAAGAACTTGTATTGCCAATGTATAATACGCTTCATGTATTGGCTCTAGACTCTTATCTATCTTAGTATTCTTTCCTTTATTTCATTTCATTTCAAGGTTGATTCCAACTAGGTTTGACTATGTAAAATCCCTCTCTACACAATAATTTTCCATCTTTACTATGTGTAGGAATAGGTGGAACTCACATCAGATTGGATCTGAGAATTTCAAGACCTTGTGGATAGTTTACAATTTGAATCTTGAAAAAGTGTAGGAAACAATTCATCCCAATCAACCTATTATTGGGAACAAGTTGAACCCAAAGACGTATTACCTCTAGATCTGCTTCAAATTGATTTTACAGGTCAATGACATAATCTAGACCCTATTTTTGGTTATTATACTGAGTTGATATTCTTCTATCAGTCGACTATGCTTCCCGAAACTTGACTTTTTCTCCTTTCTAGGTTACTTATTTGCATTCCTTAATCACAATCTTCTAATCAACCCCTGATTTAGTGAATGATCATTACATTCACTTGCTTCTTAAGTCCACTTGAGCTTAATGGGTCATCTTCCTTCCAAATATACTATTGGAAATAGGATCTACTCTTTGATCCCCATTTCTATTGTACATTTTGGTGAACTTGACTCATAAAATTTCCACTTTTGATTTGGTGTTTAAATATGATATTTATGCATTGCATTGTTATATTTTATGCATTTTTTTCTAGTCTTATTTTTTCATTCATTGGTAAAAAGACATAAAAATTACATAATGCTATCCATTGTTTCATATATGTAGTTCATTCTTGCATTGCATTTGCATGTTTAAAAAAATACAAAATATTTTTTTCATGCATCATTTTTTGTGTTTAGATTAGTCTATTTATGCTTCATTTCACCACATTAGCTTATTTAATTAAAAAATGTTATATTCTTTTTTTAAAAAATATACTACCTTTAATAAGACATTTTGTAGTGATTACTTTGATATTTTGGATGAATCCCTTGATTATGTCATCTCTATTAAGTTTTTCTCTATGCCTCCTAAACCAACTCTTTGCCAAAAAATTGATTAATACAGTACAAGAATTTAAGGTCTATGACAATTACCTTAATGAACCTATCAATGATTCATCTCCCAAATTTACTATCCCTCATGAGATTATATTGAGCAAGAAGATACTTTTAACACTTCCCTCAATTCTCTTCCTCTTTGGGATCAACAATTGGAGAATGATGTTGATTATTCTCTTGATATGTATCTCCCACATGAGAATTCCTTGGTGCAAGAGGATGATATTGTGGAAGAAGTTGACATGATTGACAATTCCCTTAATGGAACTTCCCCTCCTATCCATTTCAATAACCTTCCCTCCAGAGATGAGGTATTAATGAGTGATGTTTTACCTCTCCTAAAGTCTCCCCTATCCATGAACATACTTGGGAAGAAGAGGGTGATATTATTAATTTTATCCCTCCTACAAATTAAACCTTAGACTAGTACATTTGGGTCAGATTTCTAACGACTCTTCGTCAAAATTTGAACAAAACCACGCCAAAATTTTGACAAACATTAAATGGAATCCTTGTCACATTTTTTCATTAGAAATTATGATGACCAAGTACACGTCAGAATTCTGACAAAACCACGTCAAAATTGTGACAAGAACGACGATGACTATGTTTCCATTTATGCAAAATTTGTGTCGTCGCAAGTATGGAAACCTCGTTAGTTGTCTTCTGGTGTTCATCAAAATTCTGATGAACACCAACAAATGTTTTTAAAAAATATAGAAATTTTTTCCAAGTGTGGTGTAAGTCATCCTGATAATATTGACAATGGCCTTCGTACATCTCATATGGCTATAGGATACACCGATGTACTCATTGAGTATCAGGGAAACCCAAAAGAACTCATCTCAATCACTATTGCTACGTCGATGCCCTTTATCACCATAACACTTTCTGATAAACCACTTTACATTCATCAGGATATCTCTTACCGATAACTTTATCGACTATCAGTAAGACAAGATTTCCATTACACCGCTAGTATTTTCTTTATCGATGGAGCTGATCTGTATTTGTTATATCGATCAGTGATGCTTCCTTTTTCTCGCCTGATGTCATCAACCTAGGTCTTGCCGATATGGTATTTTCCTTAATTCATCGGGTATTGGGGAAACCCAATAGTACTTATCTCAATCACTATATCTACGCTAGTTCCCTTTATCGCCAAAACACTTGCCAATAAACCACTTTTACATTCATCAAGATATGTATTACCGATAACCTTATCGGCTATCTATAATACAATATTTCTATTATGCCACTAGTGTTTACTTTGTTGATGGAGTTGATTGGTATTGTTATGCCAATCAGTGATTCTTCCTTTTTCCTGCTTGATGCCACCAGCCTAGTTCTTGTCGATATGTTATTTTCCTTAGTTCTCTGTCTTTCTTCATCAGTATATGCTATCCCAACCACTCATAGATAGAAATTGACCATTTGAAACATGCATCAAAGCCATTTTATGGGAGTTGGAACTATTATATTATGCTCAATCATAGGCATTGTATGTGTTTGGAGAGTGAAATTTTCTTCTTGGCCTGGAATCTAGAACTCCATTTTCACAAAATTTAAGGTTTCAACACAACCAACATACAAATAAATTAAGGGCAGCGAACTTAATATGAAAGGACATGTCCCTTAAAAAAAAGGAAGGATCCCAATGATGGAAGGTACAAAGGAGCACTAGTACATTTGAAACCTTTTTCCAATGGTTGAACTTCCAAATTTAGATAGTATAGTGTCGATTGAGCGACACTACCTGGTGTCGCAATTTTGTAGTCAAAAAAATTGACGGTTTTGTTAGGCATCATAATTATGACACTCTTAGCCATCGCAAAAAGCAAGTGCCAACAAAGTGAACCTGTCGTCGTACCTATTTGCAGTCGTCCACATTGTGATGCCTAACCATCGCAACAGATACAAATGATGACAACCCGTTAGAATATTCCAATGGTTAGCCATCATTAATAACCTATTCGCCGATAAAAATGCTATTAGTGCAACGGATTTCCATCACAAGATTATGACAGATGTGCATCGTTTATGGTTTGTAATGATGACTATGTTGTACATACGATGGACATGCATTGGAAATTTACAACAGATATTCGTCGTTTATGATTTTTTTCAATAGTGATGTTGTTAATGCAATGGTTGTATGTTGGATGTTTATGACGGATACCCGTCACTGTTGTAATTCCATCATAGTTATGACAATAGTCATATTTTTAAAAAATATATATATATTTGTTGATTCAGAATGGTGTTCTTGCAGATCTGGTTCTTGCTAGTGATTTGGTTATGTATCATTCGGAGATAAATTTGCTGTAGATTCAGTAGTGGGTCGTGGATTATTGAGTTGAGTCTAGAGACTTGGATTTTGAATAGATCCTACCGAATCAAGACTTGTGATAGTGACGGCTCCAACACAAGAAGCTAGTGTGGCGATCAGAGATGCATTCTTCCTAATGTGTTCATGGGATATATGCGGACCTGATTGCATTCAGATCTGATTTGAGTGACTTCTTGAATTCTTTGGTCCAAATTTGATGTGCTTTGTTCCTATGGAGTGTAGCAGTGGCTTGACTTGGAGTTTGAGTAGACTGTGCATTGATCAACTTGAAGACGGAATCAAGCTACTCTTTGCATTTTTGTTGAGATCAGGTTGTGACGGATCGCTGGGATCATCTACCATTTTGGCCACACTTTCGAATGAGTTAGGTTTGATGTCGAGAGAGCGATGTGCAGAACTTGCACATTGGAGATTCATAGATCACTATGGTGTCCGTGATGACTTGGGAGAAGTCTTCTTCTTGGTGAACTGAGCTGAGAGACTTAGATTACAGAAAGTGGATCGTTTGATGTGACTTATGAGATAATGAAATGTGGTAGATGTAAATGTGATTTGATCGACCCACCGAAAGTATTGACATCCAATATTTCCTTGACAATACCAAATGTACATCAGTTCTTCATAAAATGATTAGTTGTCACATTATTTTAAAACATAAAATATAATTATGTAGCCAGACCTTTTTCCTATTTGGGAAAACCCAAAATTGATGCCCATGATTACTTGTTGTGCGTGACGTCTTCAACATGCATGGTCCAACACCACATTGACACATAGGCACATTGATTGAAGTCATCGACGCTATTTTGACAAATATTGCATTATCACAAATATTGCATTGTCATTATTTTGTTCATACATACTAATTATAATTACAATAAAAAGAAACATACTAATGTAGACTTGCACATTTTTTGGCTAAGTCGAAGTCTTTGGTTTAAATCACTAGACACTCAAAACAAAATTACAAACCAAGGACAACCATGCAATTGTAAAGAAAGGTAATTTGCTTAATCACGTCACTAATTTGTGCATGTCTAAATACTGGTGTCTTTCAAGTGATTTGATTCTTTTCATGCCCACTACAAATGAGAACAGTCTTAACTAGTGAGGTTGTTTAAGCATATAGAGATTAAATATACTCTTTTAGAATGAAATTTCTCTTAACAAAAGATCAAAGATATATAAGTAGGACACATAAAACAAGGTGAATAAGAGTAGTGCATATAAAACAATCATTAGAACATGCCAAACATGTGGCATTATTGTACATTTCATTCATGTCATTGATATTCTTCTTCATCCATCTCATCATCAAGATCATCATCGTCGACGATATCATCACCACCACTATTGTTGTCATTGTCGTCATCACCATCAGCATCATCAGCATCATCATCCTCATCAGTAGTAGCATCAATAGCAACATCATCCTCATAAGTAGTAGCATCATCCTCATCAGTAGTGAAAGGTAATGATCAATGAGGTTGCTGCTATTAGATCATACATTAATACACTTACTGTTTTGAATTTGAGCTCGGGCATCATGCAATGTTATTGATGTCATTTCATGATTGTTGCTATTGTGCACCATATATTTTTTTATACACATAGAACAATAGATTTGGGGACTCAGACTTATGTTCAATCCTTAGTAATGGTTTGGGGAACTAATTACTAGATGAGTGACTACAATACCCTACTTTGCATTATTAGATGATCTTGTTTAATTTGTGTTCATTTCATGCAAAGATACATGTAAAGGAAAAGAAATTTTTGCATCCAAAGATTACATGTATATATATGAAAAATAACTTGTATATACTATTAAAAAGAAAATAACTTTTAGAAGAAAATGCAAGAGTACAAGCATACATAAGAGGATGAATATAAATAATAAGGGTGCCAGACATTGCCTAAAGTGATGAATTTTTGACCCGGGTATGAATCTAATGTGCCCCTGTGTGATCTAGAACTTGCAAAGAAAAGAGAGATGGGGGTTAGATAAAAAAATATCTAAGCAATGAATGACATCCTACTACTGAGAGAGATCAAACACAACACACAATATATAAGGACATCAGTAATAAAATAATACACTTACTATTTTGAATTTGAGCTCATAAAGATTAACTTTCAGAAGAATATGAATGAATGAAAACATACATAAGTGGATGAACATAAATAATGAAGGTACCAAACATTGCCTGAAGTAATGAAGTGTTGACCTAGGCTTCAATCCAGTATGTTCTTGTATGATCCAAAACCTGCAAGGAAGGAAAAGATGGGGTTAGATCCAAAGGATCTAAGCAATGTCTGGCACCCTATTAGTGATCCTCATCTACAATTACACATGTGCATAGTCAAGCCATACACTTTTAAAATCAACTATGCTACAGAACATGGGTGTATGTTAATGTGATTCAAAATCTATTATGCAAGATTGTTTTATTATGCATATATAACAGGAGGAGTGATATATTTTAATGGAAATGGATATAGAAATTGTAGTGAAACTCTGTAATTTATTATTGTAAGTGGATATAGAAATTGCAGTGTAAGTAGTAGGATGATTGTTCATGAGCTCACTATTTAATATCTGGCCAGGCTATGTAAATGGTACCAGGCCAACCCAATCAGCCCAACAAAATGTGTCATGTTTATCTTTATCAAATACACTTGTTCACCATTTTGTTCTTGTTCTTCACACAAATATTGCATCAAAAGTAATTGTAAACAATGATTCAAAGAAAAAAGAAACAACTACAATAGATCAGACCCCAAAAGAATACAGTCAACTACAATAGCTCACAGTCTTAATGAAATAAATAGTGTATAAAACAATATATGGTGCACAATAGAAACAAGCATGCAATGACAACAATAACATTGCATGATAAAATTTAATACTCTTAGTTTTTATTCAAATCTATTTGAAACTCCTATTAGCTCATTGTCCAATAGTTAAACTAACCTATGACTTCAAAGCAAGAATTATGAAATATAGTTGTAGGTAGTTATCTCTTCTATAATGATGGAGGAGTCAACGGTAATGATCAATGAGGTTGCCGCTCTTAGATCATACATTAATACACATACTATTTTGACAGCAATAACATTGCATGATGCTAGAGCTCAAATTCAAAATAGTAAGTGTATTGTTTTATTACTGATGTCCCTATTTTATTTAATAGCATCAATATAACAAATAGAGCAGCGACCAATCAAATAAGGGGTCCTAGGACACAACAGCTAAGAAACATAAATGTAGGCATCATGGTCACAATTTTTTGGATATCTACATTTATGTTTCTTAGCTGTTGTGATATCTACATTTATGACTGAGCATCCCTTTGCTCATCTCTTCAGTTTTTGTTTTTGTAGATTTCACCATTTGACGTTCCTTTTTGGTAAGAGATGGATGGAAATGTTCATCACTCTTAGAAAAATGGCCTGCATACAAATAAAAACTTGTGGTTATTCAAATGGTAAGTTCAAAATTTCTCATAATTTGGGAGAAACGAGTTTGGAAAGACTTCAATCTTTCATTGAGGGAAAGGATTTTACTTACGTTGAGAAGAAACCTTAGGTTTTTTCACTTCATTTTCAACATCTTCTATTGATTTTCTTTTCAACTCAATAGATAATTTTTTGTTCATCAAGTGATCAGAACTTGTCAAAATAGCACTTATGGAAGGATCAGGGCATTTCCTCTGTGACTCAAAATCACTCTGGATCTTCTCAGAATGAAAAACATAAATATCTTTTTCACAGCCATCTCTTACCAAAAAGGAACATCAGATGGTGAAATCTATGAAAAAAAATTGAAGAGATGAGCAAAGGGATGCACAGTCATAATGTTTCTAGCACACGTCCTGTTAACACAATAGAAAAGAAAATGACCCTAGAGGCTGCTAAGTCTTTCGAATCAAAAAACCCCTTCGGCTTAGTAATTAATGAGATTGTTGCTATTAGATTATACATTAATACACTTACTATTTTGAATTTGAGCTCGGGCATCATGCAATGTTATTGTTGTCATTGCATGATTACTGTTGTTGTGCACCATATATTATTTTATACACATAGAATAATAGATTTGAGGACTTAGACTTATGTTCAATCTTTAGTAATGGTTTGGGGAACTAATTACTAGATGAGTGACTATAGTACCCTAGTTTGTATTATTAGATGATCTTGTTTAATTTGTGTTCATTTCATGCAAAGATACATGTAAAGGAAAAGAAATTTTTGCATCTAAAGATTACATGTATATATATGAAAAATAACTTGTATATACTATAGAAGAATAATAACTTTTAAAAGAAAATGCAAGAGTACAGGCATACATAAGAGGATGAACATAAATAATAAGGGTGCCAAAAATTGCATGAAGTGATGAATTTTTGACCCGCGTATGAATCTAGTGTACCCCTTTGTGATCCAGAACCTGCAAAGAAAAGAGAGATGGGGGTTAGATAAAAAATATCTAAACAATGAATGACATCCTATTACTGATCCTCATCTACAATTATGCATGTGCATAGTCAAGCCATACACTTTTGAAAGAAAAACCAAGCTCACAGTCTCAATGAAATAAATAGTGTATAAAACAATATATGGTGCACAACAACAGCAAGCATGCAATGACAAAAATCCCTATTTTTTTACTGATGTCCCTATTTACATTTTTTCATCAAATGACCCAAAAACATCAAGAATGGTCCTATATGGTCGCTAATAGCCAACTTTTAGAAGAATATAAATGAATGCAAACATACATAAGTGGATGAACATAAATAATGAAGGTCCTATATGGACGGTTCTAATGCTTTGCCATTACAACAATTGAGCATTCATCATTTGGTATATGAACAGGTGAAAAACATGTAGACATCCAGACATGTGTACTATGAGCTTTCCTACAACAAATGGACTTGTGACAACTTTCACAATAGTACATGTGTTGGAAGGAAAGCTCATAGTATTGCTTAGGAAAATATGAATGTTCATCACCTGTGCATATCAAAGTTGACCAAAGAAGGTATATGCACAACAAAAAAAAAAATATTACTAATGTCCCTATTTACATCTTTTCATCAAATGACCCAAAAACATCAAGAATGGTCCTATATATTCACTAATAGCCAACTTTTAGAAGAATATGAATGATTGCAAACATACATTAGTAGATGAACATAAATAATGAAGGTACCAAACATTGCCTGAAGTAATGAAGTGTTGACCCAGGGTTCAATCTAGTATGCTCTTGTATGATCCAAAACCTGCAAGGAAGGAAAAGATGGGGTTAGATCCAAAGGATCTAAGAAATGCTTGGCACCCTATTATTGATCCTCATCTACAATTATGCATGTGCATAGTCAAGCCATACACTTCTAAAATAAACTATGCTACAGAACATGGGTGTGTGTTAATGTGATTCAAAAGCTATTATGCAAGATTGTTTTATTTATTGAGATAAGGATATCTTAATTCTACAAGAATAAATGTTTTGAGAAATATTTAAATTTAATTTTGACAATAACATGAGGAGTGATATATTTCAAGCTTCAATGAGACAGGAAATATTCTATCATTATAGAAGAGATAACCTCCTACAACTATATCTCATAATTCCTCCTTTGAAGTCATAGGTTAGTTTAAAATGGAGAAAGTATACAAACTCACCAATTTAATCCCAAAATTTCATAACATTGCATTCTTGTTATTGTTATGGTGCACAATAGCAGCAAGCATGCAATGACAACAATAACATTGCATGATGGCTGAGCTCAAATTCAAAATAGTAAGTGTATTATTTTATTACTAATGTCCCTATTTTATTACTGCTAAATTTTGGGGTAAAACCTTGCAAGTCTTACACATACTCAACAACATGGTAGAATTGATCCAATAATAGAAAATACATTACAAATGCCAAGCTCATGGTCTCAATGAAATAAATAGTGTATAAAATAATATATGGTGCACAACAGCAGCAAGCATGCAATGACAACAATAACATTGCATAATGCCTGAGATCAAATTCAAAATAGTAAGTGTATTAATGTAGGTTTTCATGATGCCATATCTTAAACAGTGAGCTCATGAACAATGCCAGTATTAAACAGTGAGCTCATGGACAATGTATGATGCCCTAGCTTGCAACCCGCGAGCCATCAAGACATTTCCTCATGAAATGATCATAAATGGGGAGTACCACATAGTGAATATCAACAAAAAAACAAATAAAAAAAGATCAAACACTTCACACGATGCCTTGAAGGTAATAGAAATGATGCCCTAGCTCTCAAATCTCGTGAGTCGTCGAGCATTCCAAATGCTAAGATGTAAACAATGCCACTATTAACAATGCTAAGATGTAAAAAATGCCACTGAAATTGATTTAATGAGAAGATAAATCTTGAATGCCTACCTTCCAAATGAAAAGATGTAAACAATGTCAGTATTAAAGAGTGAACTCATGAACAATGTATGATGCCCTTGCTTGCAGCCCACGAGCCATCAAGATATTTTCTCATGAAATGATCATAAACGAGGAGTACCACATAGTGAATATCAACAACAAAACAAATAGAGAGAGATCAAACACTTCACACAATGCCTTGAAGGTAATAGCAATGATGCCCTAGCTCTCAAAGCTCACAGGTCATCAAGCATTCCAAATGAAAAGATGTAAACAATGCCAGTATTAAACAATGAGCTCATAAACAATGTATGATGCCCTCACTTGCAGCCCATGAGCCATCAAGACATTTCCTCATGAAATGATCATAAACAGGGAGTGCCACATAGTGAATATCAACAACAAAAAAAATAGAGAGAGATCAAACACTTCACACAATGCCTTGAAGGTAATAGCAATGATGCCCTAGCTCTCAAAGCTCACGGGTCATCAAGCATTCCAAATGAAAAGATGTAAACAATGTCAGTATTAAACAATGAGCTCATAAATAATGTATGATGCCCTAGATTGTAGCCCATAATCCATCAAAACATTTCCTCATGAAATGATCATAAACAAGGAGTACCACATAATGAATATCAACAACAAAACAAATAGAGAGAGATCAAACACTTCACACAATGCCTTGAAGGTAATAGCAATGATACCCTAGCTCTCAAAGCTCACGAGTCATCAAGCATTCCAAATGAAAAGATGTAAAAAATGTCAATATTAAATAGTGAGCTCATAAATAATGTATGATGCCCTAGCTTGCAGCTTGTGAGCCATTAAGACATTTCCTCATGAAATGATCATAAACAGGGAGTACCACATAGTGAATATCAACAACAAAACAAATAAAGAGAGATCAAACACTTCACACAATGCCTTGAAGGTAATAGAAACAATGCCCTAGCTCTCAAAGCTCGCAGGTCATCGAGCATTCCAACTGAAAAGATGTAAACAATATCAGTATTAAACAGTGAGCTCATGAACAATGTATGATGCCCTAGCTTGCAGCCTGTGAGCCATCAAGATATTTCCTCATGAAATGATCATAAACAAGGAGTACCACATAGTAAATATCAACAACAAAACAAATAAAGAGAGATCAAACACTTCACACAATGCCTTGAAGGTAATAGCAACGATGACCTAGCTCTCAAAGCTCGCGAGTCATCGAGCATTCCAAATGCAAAGATGTAAACAATGCCAGTATTAACATTCATATTTTTCCATTAAATCAACAAATTCCATCAAAATGAAATTGAGTTAATGAGAAGACAAAGCTCAAATGCCTACCTTTAAGAAATGTTTACATCTTTTCATCAAATGACCCAAAAACATCAAGAATCATCATATATGGTCGCTAATAGCTAGCTTTTAGAATAATATGAATGAATGCAAACATACATAAGTGGATGATCATAAATAATGAAGGTACCATAAATTGCCTGATGTAATGAAGTGTTGACTGGGGTTCAATCCAATATGCTCTTGTATGATCCAAAACTTGCAAGGAAGGAAAAGATGGGGTTAGATCCAAAGGATCTAAGCAATTCCTGGCACCCTATTACTGATCTTCATCTACAATTATGCATGTGCATAGTCAAACCATACACTTCTAAAATAAACTATGCTACAGAACATGGGTGTGTTTTAATGTGATTCAAAAGCTATTATGCAAGATTGTTTTATTAATGAGATAAGGATATCTTAATTCTACAAGAATAAATGTTTTGACAAATATTTGAATTTAATTTTGACAATAACATGAGGAGTGATATATTTCAAGCTTCAGCGAGATTTCATACCATGCAGTGTTCGTAGATTACGTTCAATGCGTTATTTACACTTGTATTGGTGGGAAAACTCTCGAAAACGTGCAAAAGAGATTGAATTCAACCATGTTGTTTACATGACACATGTAGTTTACCTCCAGCCTAAATCAATGTTGCATACAAATTTGTGGATGCTATGTGTTACGAAGCCTCTTTGAAGCTTGAAAATGATAAGCATTGTGATGTTGAGGTATGGTGTGGTAAGCACAAGTATAGTTTCTCATAAGCTACTATTGATATAGTTTTTTTTTTTCAATAGTTGTAAAATCCAGCTTCTCCTATACTTACACATATGTATATATTTTGGGCTTGACTTTAATGTCATGTAAATTTGAGTGAAATGGTAATAATATTATTGATGTCCCTATTTGATGTGGCACTCCTCGTTTATGATCAAATAGAAAAAGTTTGAATGCCTACCTCAAGTGCTAGTGCCCTCTTCCCACATAGTGTTGGCCTCTTCACGCATGCCAAAATTGAATGCCCTATTTGCGCCATGCAAAAGTACAGTGTCATCTTCGCGGCAGCTCTTCAAATTCACAAATTACAAATGACACTTTCTTTTTCTTTTTTTTTTGTTTATAACCAAATGGGTGTCCGACATTTAATGCATTATTACTTCATCATGATGATAAAAATTTCATTGGCTCAAAGCACATAGAATGTGGGTAGATGCATTGAATCTCAATCACCACTTCCATTCTATTTTGATGAAGAGAAACTATGTTATAAAATTTCAACTGTACATATATTTTATGAGTATAACTATACAACAGAAGAGCACCCACATGCCTTGGTTGTTATTGGTCTATGAAAGGTTTTGGTTTTCCTTTCTCAATTGAGATGTCATCCTAAGATTCAAAAGGACTACAATACTGGTGAGGGCACCTAGGTAGGGCTGTTTGGTACCTACTGTTCCTAAATTTTGGCTTGTAGTGGCCTTAGCCAAGCCACTAGGTTAGGGAGAAGCCTATTTGGTCTCTCTAGGTGTGCTAGCTAGTGTTTGTTCTTCTTTGTTCTTTTGAGTCCTTGGTGTGTCTTCTAGAGCCTGGTTGCAGCAGTCTTAGCCAACTTTGCTAGGTTGCCTATCATAGGACAATGTTCTAAATTTGAACAAATGGCCTTTTTAATGCTTTAGAGGTTTTAAAATGGCCTTTATGACCCTTACTAAATCAAGGATTGAGTGCTTTTGAGGTGTGTGTAGGTGGTTTGTCTATCCACCAAAAGTTGCTTGACAACTTTGAAAGTTGTCATGACAGTTTTTCTTGCAAAAGCATGTAACCAGCTCAAGAGATAGCTAGCCCAATTCATGGGCCCTAACACCAAGGAGGGAGATATTTAAGCTTTGAAAACCATAATTTGAGGCATAGGGAAGAGTGCAGTATGGAGAGAAAACTTTTCTTTGCAGTTAGACTATGTAACTAGTTTTCCTTTGACAGAGATATACATTTTTGAGTTGACAAAGCTAAGAAATGGATTGAATATCTGACTGTAATGTTTGCATGTGATGATTGTTAATGTTTTTGAATTCCTAGGATAGTTATTTAGCATTTCATTTCAATTTTGAGTTAATCTTCATAGTTTTCTTTATTTTGGCCTGTCTCGGATTACTACTGACAGAGCTTTGAATAATGGAGTGCTAGAGAACTCTCCCACAGTACAATCTATATGGGTCTATGGGATTTGTGTCTAGACTCCCTTTAATATATGTTGTGCAAAGGAGGGGCCCTATAAAGTTTAGGATGTATCTATAAACTGATGCCCCAGGCAGACTATTAGTGTTTGGTTAGGGGTCAGTGTGCTATTGCAGAGAAGATGGAGTGATTGAGGGTTCTCAAAGCCTCAATCAAATGATGTGGAGGGGAGGTTAGATGCATGATCAAGCATCTCCAATGCAGAGAGAGCTCGGGGGATTGTGGATACAAGGTAAAATACTAAACCCTCATTGTTACAAACAGTGAGTTACCAAACCCTCATTTAGAGCCCCATTTTCAGCAGGCCCTATACAGACAGTATGGGAAAAGGAGACTGATAGAATCTTAAAGCCCTCCCAAAAGGGTATTTGAATCCATAATTAGTTGGATGCTTTTCTTAGAGAAGTTTGGAGTTATTAGCAGAAAAAGGTCAATTAGGCCTACTAAACCTAGTAGCCTTTTTAGGCCAGACAATAGACAAAACTTTTTAGAAGGGATAGAGAGGTTCCTAGAATAGTGAACTTTATCATATTCTTGGTGTCATAGACTGAATGGAGAAAGGAGTTTGAAAGTTCTTAGAAGGGGACTAGGATAGCACCCTTAAGGCTAGGAGATTAGCCTCTTTGATTCTAGGAGGGCCTAGGACAAAGTTATAGCAAGGTCTATGTAACATCAAGTACCCTAGTTTTCATTATTAGATGATCTTGTTTAATTTGTGTCCATTTCATGCAAAGATACACGTAAAGGAAAATATATTTTTGCATCTAAAGATTACATGTATATATATGAAAAATAACTTGTATATACTATACAAGGAAAATAACTTTGAGAAGAAATGCAAGAGTACACGCATATATAAGAGGATGAACATAAATAATAAAGGTGCCAGACATTTCCTGAAGTGATGAATTTTTTACCCGCGTATGAACCTAGTGTACCCCTGTGTGAACCAGAATCTGCAAAGAAAAGAAAGATGAGGGTTAGATAAAAAATATGTAAGCAATGAATGGCATCCTATTAAGGATCCTCATCTACAATTATGCATGTGCATGGTCAAGCCATACACTTTTGAAAGAAAAACCAAGCTCACAGTCTCAATGAAATAAACAGTGTATAAAACAATATATGGTGCACAACAACAACAAGCATGCAATGACAACAATAACATTGCATGATGCCTGAGCTCAAATTCAAAATAGTAAGTGTGTTAATGTATGATCTAATAGCAGCAACCTCATTGATCAGTACCTTTCACTCCTCCATCATTATAGAAGAGATAACTATCTACAACTATATTTCATAATTCTTCCTTTGAAGTATATAGATATAGATATAGATATAGATATAGATATAGATATACATATACATATACATATACATATACATATACATATACATCAAGTATAATTATGAGTTTACATCATATATTTAGTCTTAATAAAATCTTATAAAACAACATAAAACTAACCCAAAATACTTTGTCTTAATAAAATCTTAATAAAACAATATATTTAGTCTTAATAAATTAATACACTTACTATTTTGAATTTGAGCTCAAGCATCATGCATTATTTATGAGCTCACTGTTTGATTACTAGCCAATCAAATAGGGACATGAGGTGCTCAAACACTGAGCTCATAAACACTACATGATGCCCTAGTTTGCAGCCCGCAAGCCATCAAGACATTGCCTCATGAAATGATCATAAACGGGGAGTACCACATAGTGAATATCAACAATAACAAAAAATAAAGAGAGATCAAGCACTTCACACAATGCCTTGAAGGTAATAGAAATGATGCCCTAGCTCTCAAAGCTCGCAGGTCATCAAGCATTCAAAATAAAAAGATGTAAACAATGCCAGTATTAAACAGTGAGCTCATGAACAATGTATGATGCCCTAGCTTGCAGCCCCTGAGCCATCAAGATATTTTCTCATGAAATAATCATAAACGGGGTGTACCACATAGTGAATATCAATACCAAAACAAATAAAGAGAGATCAAACACTTCACACAATATATGTTGTTTTATAAGATTTTATTAAGACTAAATATATTATTTTATGACCTATCTGTTTGAGCACCTCATGTCCCTATTTGATTGGTCGGTGCTCTATTTTTTATATTGATCAGTACCTTTGACTCCTCCATCATTATAGAAGAGATAACTACCTACAACTATATTTCATAATTCCTCCTTTGAAGTCATAGGCTAGTTTAACTATTGGATAATGTGCTGATAGGAGTTTCGAATAGATTTGAATAAAAACTAAGAGTATTGAATTTTATCATGCAATGTTATTGCTATGATTGCATGCTTGCTACTGTTGTGCACCATATATTGTTTTATACACTGTTTATTTCATTGAGACTATGAGCTATTGTAGTTGACTGTATACTTTTGGGGTCTGATCTATTGTAGTTGTTTCTTTTTTCTTTGAATCATTGTTTACAATTACTTTTGATGCAATATTTGTGTGAAGAACAAGAACAAAATGGTGAACGAGTGTATTTGACAAAGATAAATATGACACATTTTGTTGGGCTGATTGGGTTGGCCTGGTACCATTTACATGGCCTAGCTAGATATTAAACAGTGAGCTCATGAACAATGCCAGTATTAAATAGTGAGCTTATGAATAATGTATGATGCCCTAGCTTGCAGCCCACAAGCCATCAAGACATTTCCTCATGAAATTATCATAAACGGGGAGTACCACATAGTGAATATCAACACTAAAATAAATAAAGAGAGATCAAACACTTCACACAATGTCTTGAAGGTAATAGAAACAATACCCTAGCTCTCAAAGCTCGTAGGACATCAAGAATTCCAAATGAAAAGATGTAAACAATGTCAGTATTAAATAGTGAGCTCATGAACAATGTATCATACCCTAGCTTGCAGCCCATGAGCCATCAAGACATTTCCTCGTGAAATGATCATAAACGGGGAGTACGCATATAGTGAATATCAATAGAAAAAAAGAAGAAGAGATATCAAATGCTTCACATAATGCCTTGAAGGTAATAGCAATGATGCCCTAGCTCTTAAAGCTTGCAGGTCATCAAGCATTCCAAATGAAAAGATGTAAACAATATAGTATTAAATAGTAAGCTCCTAAATAATGTATCATGCCCTAGCTTCCAACCCGCAAGCCGTCAAGATATTTCCTCATGAAATGATCATAAATGGGGAGTACACACATAGTGAATATCAATAGAAAAACAAATAAAGAGAGATCAAACACTTCACACAATGCCTTGAAGGTAATAGCAATGATGCCCTATCTCTCAAAGCTCGCGGGTCATCGAGCATTCCAAATGCTAAGATGTAAACAATGCCACTGAAATTGATTTAATGAGAAGACAAAGCTCAAATGCCTACCTCAAGTGTCAGTGCCCTCTTCCCACATGGTGTTGGCCTCTTCATGCATGCCAAATTTGAATGCCCTCTTCACGCCACACAAAAGTGTAGTGTCATCTTCGCGACAGCTCTTCAAATTCACAAATTACAAATGACACTTTCTTTTTCTTTTCTTTTTTGTTTATAACCAAATGGGTGTCACAAATATGATGATAGCATCACTATTATGACACTGTCGGGGGAACTTGCAAAATAAAAATAAAAAACAAAAACAAATTGTAGTGGTGTCATAAATTGGCATCAAAATTTGACCCCAAATGTTGTAGTGGAGGATAATTTATTTGTTAAAGGGCCATAGAGTAATTAGGGGAAACAAATAAATGATGATCAATGCTCATAAAGAGTAGATTGGTCATAAGTTATTAATCAATCAAGGAAAGTAATCTATTAAGCATCGATGCTCATAAGAGAAGATCAACACATTATATTATAAATCAAGATCAGATCACAAAAATTTATTAATTGCATGAAGTAGTGTTATTTTTCATTGTGGTATGTGTACACTAGCCCCAAGGTACACTAGCCCTTTCTCCTTCACTAATCTCCTTCCAAGTGCTCAAATTGGGTTCCCAATTCCAACCACTCAACCTAACACCTTCTAGGGTCTCAAAATGCCCTACTCAACTTGTATCAACTATCCATGCACACCTATTTCAGTGATTCATTCATAACCCCTTGCCCAAGCACTAACTAGGCCTAATCCTAATAGCCCTCTCAATCGAGTATATCAGACTTTTCACAAAATTGTTCCAAAACATCTGAAAAAAAAATCCACTTTTGGATACTCTTTTTGAATTTGTTTAACATATCTCAGAATCAGACCCTATCCCTTTGGACCAATTAACCGGACTAGTACCCTGCAACCTTCAAACTAGGCCTAAGAAGGGCACATTTACAAAGAAAACACTATCAAATTAACTTCCCAAGTTTCCCAACCATGAAAAAGTATTCTATCATGATCCAAAACAAAGGATTTTCATGCCCATTTTCCCATCCATGTCCATTTGATATGAAAACCGCAAAACCCTCACCAATATGCCCTTTAAACTGGGGCCTCTTCAAGAAGACACCTCCAATCACTTCCAAACTTGAACCACAGTTATTTCATGATGCAGGGGCATCCAAGGTTAAGGCATGGGAATTCTTATCCTCAATGGAATTGCATGGGGTATTGGTATTTTGGCCAGTGTTACTCGGTTGCAGCCTTGACCGATGGTCTTGGTCATTGAAGGAAGCTTGGTCATTGAAGGAACTTGGTAGTCTCTGGTGCTCGGTAAAATTGTTACTCGGTCATGCTTGTAGTGCTTGGTTGACATTGGTGCTCGGCGATGCTTGGTGTGCTCGGTTAATTTACTATCGCTTAGTAGTTCTAGCATATCGACTAGAGTTCTATGTGATTTGTTGAGCCGACTTGGTGAATTTATTGTTGGTAGCCATTGTTATGGGCTGACATGTTGAATTAAATGTTTGTATACATTTGTAAGCCGACTTGTATGGCATTTAATTATTTGTTTTGGGAGAGTTAAGGGTTTCATCTTTCTGACTTGTGGCTCATGATTAGTATTTAAGGAGTGCTTGGGTAGATGTTTAGAACAAGGGAGCAGAGCTGGATATCAGATGTGGAGCTTGAGAGACAAGTTGTGGAAAAGTTCTTGATGAGCTTACGGATCAGATTGTAACCTGATAGTTGTTTGTAGCAGAGCTAGGGGTTTGCATACTTGGAGACAAGGAGATTGCTTAGAGGCTTGCGAACTCAAGTTTAGATTTGCCTTAGGGTTTCCATTAGCTTCTAATTGTCTTCATAGCTAAACTAGCTAAGATTGTATTGGATTTGGTTGTGGATCTTGCAGAATTGTTTTCTGATTGTAATTGGCCCTAACCCGGAAGGCCTTACAGCATGGCATGTTAATGAAAATTAGTGTTGAAGAATTACTTTGTGTTGCATTATTGAGTAATCCACTATGTAATTCTATTGGCTTCAAGGTTTGGACTATCCTTAATTGGATCCACCATCCTTGACTGCATCAGGTGGCATCAGATTGAAGGTTTTTTCTTGTTGGAGCTGATCTTGAAGGTTAACCTAGCAAGGCTGATCTTGCAAAGTTGATCCTATTGAAGTAGAGATTGTGCACAATCTGGATTACAGATCCAAAACACTGAACTTATGGAATTGTGCCCTAGTTGTTGAGATTTGACTTGTTTACAACTTGGAAATTGTCACAAGGTGGTCGGTGAGGGTTTTTTGTAGAGGGTTTATTTGCATATCTTTAAGGATGCCTCTGAGCAGATTGGACCCTAGAGTTATTTTAGATCTTTGTGATAATATTGAATCTCAGATCACAAAGAAGGTGAAATCAGATTTTAGATCTAAGATGGAATTGATGAAGAATGATATGGTCACCGAGATCATGAGATTTGTTGCTAGTATACCTTAGAATGTTGGTACTGAGGATGGCTATGAAGAAGCTACTAAAGAATTTGAAACTACTAGATCTAGTGGTGATGACCAGAGGAACAGATCTGGTGAAAATAGAACTACTCGGTTGCCTAGATCTGTTGCTCAGTTTAGTAATTACCGAATGGAAGTTTCTAGTTTCTCTGGTACTTTGAAGCCTCACAATCTGATTGATTGGATTGGTGAACTTGAAGATTTCTTTGAGCTGGAAGAAATTGAAGATCCTCTTCGGGTGAGATTAGCATAGATAAAGTTGAAAGGACATGCTTCTCTTTGGTGGAAAGAACTATAGAGAGACCGAGAAGATGAAGGTGAAACAAAGATCAATCGATGGAGATTGATGGTGACTAATTTGAAAGCTAAGTTCATACCTACTGACTATGAGCTTGACTTGTTTAAGAAATTGCAAAATCTAAAACAGAAGGATTTGTCTATTGAGGATTATATTGAGGAATTCTACAAACTTACTATTTGGTCTGGACACCAAGAGCTTGGTAAGGAAAAGGTAGCTCGGTATGTGAATGGTCTAAGATTCAATATTCAGGATGAACTTGGTATGCTGAAGATTGATTTTGTTGAAGATGTTTATCAGTATGCTCTGAAGGCAAAAGATAAGTTGAAGAGGAAATAGCCTAGTAACTCCTAAGGGAAAGAAAAGGTTGATCACTTGGTGAAGGATAAGCCGACTAATGCAGAAGATGAATAGAAACCTAAAGAATCAAAGAAAAGATAGGTAGAGTTATCTTTAAAGGTACTTTCTAGAACTGTGGAGAGGAAGGACACCATTATTTTGAGTGTACATAGAAGAAGGTTGACCGATGAACTATTGTTATGAATGAGAACATTCAAAATGAACCTGAATCAGAGAACTTGCTGCTTTGCTGAACATTTCTCAATACAAAGGATGAACCTTGTTAGAGGAGTAACTTGTTTAGGACCCGATGCAAGACTGAAGGTAAACTCTGTGATGTTATTGTTGATAGTGGTAGTACTGATAACCTTGTTGCTAAGGACCTAGTTTAGAAACTTGGTTTGAGTAGAATGAAGCATCCTTATTCTTATAGGATTGGCTGGTTACAAGATGTTCATGCTTTGGAAGTTAGAGAACAATGCTTCATTGATGTTCAGATTGGCCAGTACAAGGATCTTGTGTTATGTGACATTGTTAAGATGAATAGTTGTAATATATTGCTCGGTAGACCTTGGAAATATGATTGCAGAGCTATTTATGACTATGTCTAAAATGTGTTTACTCTTGAGAAGGATGACAGGAAGTTTTCACTAATGCCTTTGATGGATACAATGCTCGATAGGAGAAGCCTGAGTATTGGTTCCTGAGTTGAGATTGTGGATCTAGAGAAAATGAATGATCAGTATGGAGAACCGACCTATGCATTGTCAAGAAAAGACTTGAAGAGATAGAGGAAACTGAAGTGGAAGAATTTGCAAGTAGAAAAGGTGGAGGACTTGTATGTGAAGAACCAGTTTGGGATTTATGTGCTGAATCCTGAAAGATGTTCTTCTCACATATAAACATCTTCTGGAACCTGGGGTGTCTAATGCAGGGGCATCCAAGGTTAAGGCAGGGGCATTCTTGTCATTGGTGGAACTACATGGGGTATTGGTATTTTGGCCAGTGTTACTCGGTTGCAGCCTTGATCGACAGTCTCGATCATTGAAGGAAGCTCGGTCATTGAAGGAACTTGGTAGTCTCTAGCGCTCGGTGAAATTGTTACTTGGTCATGCCTATGGTGCTCGGTCAACATTGGTGCTCGATGATGCCTGGCATGCTTGGTTAATTTACTATCGCTCGGTAGTTCTGGCTTACTGACTGGAGTTTTGTGTGATGTTTTGAGCCAACTTGGTGAATTTATTGTTGGTAGCCATTGTTATGGGCTCACATGCTGAATTAAATGTTTGTATACATTTGTAAGCTGACTTGTATGGCATTTAATTATTTGTTTTGGGAGAGTTAAGGGTTTCATCTTGCCAACTTGTGGCTGATGATTAGTGTTTAAGGAGTGCTTGGGTAGATGTTTAGAACAAGGGAGAAGAGTTGGATATCAGATGTAAAGCTTAAGAGAGAAGTTGTGGAAAAGTTCTTGATGAGCTTGCAGATCAAATTGAAATTTGATAGTTTTTTGTAGCAGAGCTAGGGGTTTTCATACTTGGAGACAAGGAGATTTCTTGGAGGCTTGCGAGCTCAAGTTTAGATCTTCCTTAGGGTTTCCATCAGCTTCTGATTGTCTTTAGAGATGAACTAGATAAGATTGTATTGGATCTAGTTGTGGATCTTGTAGAATTGTTTTCTGATTGTAATTGGCCCTAACCTGAAAGGCCTTATAGCCAGGTATGTTAATGAAAATTAATGTTGAACAATTACTTTGTGTTGCATTGTTGAGAAATCCACTGTGTGATTATGTTGGCTACAAGGTTTGGACTGTCCTTAATTGGATACACCATCCTTGACTACATCATTTCACCATGTAATCATCATGTAAAAATACATTCTAACATAATATGTTTCCCTCCATAAGGTAGAGTCTCATATCTAATACCTGCACCCTTTTTTCCATACACCTTCATGAACATTCTTGCCCTCAAACTTGGTGATCACCAAATGTAACTTTATTCCTACACGCTTATCATAATGTTAGGCTATAATACATCATTGGTGACTCATTCCTCAAGGAATAATAGATACAAAAAGAGGAATGATTCCTAAAACCCCAATTTTTACTCTCAAACCAAAGGGAAATAGTCACCTACAACACTATTTTGGAATAGTCACAATAAGTGGATCAAACCAAATCTAATAACCTTCCAAATGGATTCAAATGCACATTAAAACCTCAAGGAATAATATATGGTTATTTACCAAGACAAAATATGTGAAAGAACACCAAATCAATCAAGAAATATTTAAATTTTTAATCACGAGTTTGCAGGAAAATCGTGAGTCTTTTTAATTCATAGATCTAATTCTTTACATCCCAACTATTTGAGTAATAGTTTTCCATCTTTCTTTACAATCTCTTCTTGCTTGAAATTTAACTCCTCCTCCATATGCATTTTGAAAACCTTTTAACTATTAGAGAAATATGCTATGTAATAAAAACTCGTGAGGTCAATGATAAGAATGTATCCAAGCAAAGCTACCAACTACCTAGTAAGAGTCCCTCTTTTATGTACAGATTGAAAACTTAAATACAAACTTAAAAAATTTAGAGAAATCAATCTAAAGATTACCAAACAGTCACGAGACACAACATTTGAGGTTATGACTATTTCTACAAAGATAATGAAATTTCAGCAAGGAGAAAAGTTGATTATTTTTCATGATAAATTAGTTATAAATGTTTAACAATTGGGAACTCAAAAGTAGAGGATACAAAAGGATTATTTATTTCTTTTTCATCCATTGTGACCCGCACTAAAATAAATGATTAAATAAAATTGAAATATCCCTTTCACACATTGAACATCCATGTATGATTGGAGGGAAATAAAATGGAGTTTCAAGAACATAAAATCTGAAATCCGAAAAGAGAGAGTTCCACACAATTCACATCATATTTAATGCCTAATATGAAATTACCAGTGCAGCTTATGTTTCAACTGAGTAGAATAATATAATTTCTTAGATTTATATTTGGGTCTGAAAATAATAAGACCCTAATTCAAGAACTTAAAGCATGTTGTTTGAATTTTGAAACAAAGGTCTTAGGTATTGCTAGATAGATACTTGGTATGGAAATATAGAGGGACATAACCAACATAAAATTGTAACCTAGCCAAATGAATTATCTTAAAACTAATCTGAAAAAGGTTTGGGATGTAGGAAAAACCAACAAAAAGGTGCATTTAAACCAAGGAAACTATCTTGGAACTGTCTTGTAGAGGTTTGGATGGTGGATAATAAACCAATCTACTGGATTCTAGCACATGCAATCAATAAAATGTAACATGTTTTAGTGAATGGTGAAAAATGATAGTCTACCTTCTTTTCACAATTGAAGTATAAATTTAATTGTTTCTATCCTTCATCTGCAAAATAATCTCCCATTCCCAAATATTTTTATTGGTGTCAATGTTTCCTTGCTATAAATGACTCCACATATTGAATGCTCTATCCAAGAGTCATGTTTTCTTCCTTCCTCTTATTTTCTTAATGTTGATTGTCTCAGGCCAAGTTATCTTCTTAACCAAACACATAGAGTTGGTCTTGTGCATCTCCCTATCTAATAATTCTATTGCACTTAATTCTCACTTTTTTTTATTACAACTTCATGTTCTCCATAATAGTGTAGATAAAGTGACCAATGTTAATAAAGAAATAGCGCCATATTACATGACCTCAATATCTAAATGTTTTATACACAAGCCTACTCTATGACAAGATCCTTGATCTTAACTAAATGTATTTACATCAAGTATTTAGTGCCAGTCCTATGTATTTATCCCTCTATTAAATGTTGCATGCCTTGTCAAGTGGATTGTTGAACATGAGCCTGCTACTAGTTAGGTTCCTACTCCTGATATGGTCAAGGAAAGTGTTTTCAAGACTTTTAAGGCCCTTGAAGGCTACATTATGAACCGTGCTTGAGTCAGGGGATCCTTTTACTTGTTGATATGTACTAAATAAAGGTTCAAATATAGTATTATGGGTGTGTTGATTATTGATCCAATTTAAGGATATCTAGTAAGCATTATTAGGTTATGGTAAGACAACTAACTTGATGTTTAGCATTCCAAAAGAAATTATAGGAAACTAGGCTACAAGCTCAAGATGTTTTCCTATGCTAAGACATCTGATAAATATGTGAATTTTCAATCAATTCAAAAGTACTAAATTGTTGTTGACTCAATATGCTATTTGTAGCACTTTCTTTATACCTTTGAAAGTAGATTTATAAATTTGCCCCATGTTAAAGCTCATACTATCATCCAAAGGCCATGTACACCTAAAATTTGTAATTTCAAGCTTCTCTTGTTCTATAATAGTTTCCTAGTACCAAAAGGTAGGTGAATTTTCCAAACTCGACGTTTACCTATATTCACTGCAAAGGACACTAATAAATATTAAAAACTAGGAACACCCTAATATCTAGAATGGAGTCACCATGAGCATTCAATATTTCAAATCACATAACATATATGATAATAATATAGTATTAGCAAACTTTGACAACTCAAGGGTTTCAAACCATTTTAATTTTACAGTTTAAATCAATTTACTTTGCAAGTTTGTAGTCATTTCAGTGCCAGTACTCCCAAAGTCTATAAGCTTAAATTTTATTGATTTTTTCTCCTATACAAAGATTCCAGCAAAGCCTAGTATTCCTCTAAATATTTCATTTTCACAAATCATCTTGGAGGTCCAGCCAAATCTCCAAATAAATTTTCCTTGTTGCCACAACATACAAAAAAATAACCAATCATTTACCATTGATTCCTTTGCTACTTCTCAATTAGCCTAGAATCCATCAAATCATAGAAAAACCTTAAATATTTCAGCTCCCTGAATTTTGATCCAGCTAAACATCCAACTAAATTTACCCTCATTTCCCCACCATACGAAAAATAAATCAATCTTTGTCACCAATTCTTCTACTACTTCTAAGTTAACCGAGAATCTATTGAAGATTAGATAGACATAAAGATTTCATTTTCTAGGGGAACAATTAACATGTAATTTGAATATGTACCTTCCTAGAGATTTCCTTCTCTTCTGTCTACAACATAAAATCACCCCATTCACAATTAGATGTATAGAATCCTTCATTTTGTCATTCATCTCTCCCTTTAGTTGCGGAAGACACTTCTTCTAAGACAATGGAAACTTCAGATGTAGAGGGAACCCCTGCTCTCATAGAAGCCACTTTTTCATCATTAGTTATTGTGTGTGTGAAAATTGTACCTAGTTGTGGACACAACACTTCAGTAAAACATTAGAGGTTAGCAAATCAAAGAAATCTGTAAATAAATGAAACTAAGCTAACTAGGTGATTTACTACCTTCTAGTAGGTGCGAGTATGGTATTCTCAGATTAGACCGAGATCAGTGACAATGCAACACCTAAACAAAGGATTTGAATGCAAAAAGATGAATGTAGAATGAATGCAGATTAATCTATATTTTTGGATTTTCTATGCAATTAGGATGAAAAAACCGTATGAATCTAAGCTAAAATGGAATCATAATGATATTGAGATTATACTAACAATGATATGAATTAATATGAAAACTATGCAAAGCTATGAAAAACTATGAATTGATCTCACAAAGTCACCTATCGCAAAAGCTTGATTCTTTGTGTGCATTTTCACCAGAGTAATTGTGCAAATTTGAGAGATGTAATTGTGAAGAGCTGAGCCTAGAATTTTATAGAAATTCAGGGCTTGAGGATGCATTGAGAAAAGCCATAAATCACTCTTGGTAAACTCAGGTTGATTTTTGAGTTAACAAGAAATTAGAATTAATTAACTCATAAAATCATGCAAAATCATGCAAAAACAACTTTTTGACTCAAATCATAAGTTTAGATAAAAACTTGAATTGATTTTTTGATTTAAAGTTTAACTGCTCTTTCAATGTGCATAGATAATTATGAATTAATTAAATAAATAAAGTGACTTATCTTCAACTTAACTGATTTTTGAATTAAAATAATTGATTTATGGGTTAATCAATTATTTAATCAAACTTTTATTCAAAAACTATATCATTAAATATTGATAATTGACATTAATTAATTAAATAAGGATTTAATCAATTAGTCATAAGATTTTTGATTTATTGACAAAATTAAATAATACAATTTAGGAATAAATGTAATTAAATCTAATTAAATAATTAAGTGGCAACATTAAATCTAATTAATTAAATATTCAAAATATTTAATTAATCAAACTTTAGGATAAATATGATTTATCGCCAAATAATATTTAATTAAAAATAATTAAGATAAATAGGAATATTCAAGGAATATTCTCTGATGCAAAATTAAGATAATCATTTTTTGATAATTTGATGTGCAGATGTGCCTTAGGTTAGGACTTTGATGTCGATTTCGTTCAGTTTGATGATGTAAGAGGTCAATGAACCTATAGCCCATTTTTGGGGTATTACATTTTTCCCCTCTTTGAATTACTGTGCGAAGCGTAGTGGTTCAAAGATTAGTCTATTTTTTATATTGAAAACTGATTTGAGAGATTAACCGATTCCAAGACAAAAATTGATTTAAAAGATTTGAAGATGTTAGGTCCTGATTGACCAAAGATGATGTTAACTATAGCAACAATGAACCGGTGATTACAAAAAAGTATCAAAAAGCCTGATTCTGAACCTTATGATTACGAAGAAGTGAGTGACCTGATTGTCCAAAGGAATCAAAACAGTATCACATCCAAACCCTTCAGTTATGAAGAAACAAGGAAATAACACTAATGAGCCAATGGTTACAAAAAGCTGATATTGTTTACAAGATTGATTAGGATACCAAATTGAAATGGATCTTGATGAATCTGATATGCCCCAAGCGATGAGGTCTTTTGATGAATCAATGACTAGACGTGGTTTTTGTCTTAATTACTAAGGAAAGATTTGATTTATAGACTTGATTGATGTGCAATACCATGCCCCCTTCGGGATGAAAATCAAAATCTGACAAGAAAAATCAGTGTTAAGAATGATTAGAAGGATGTTAATCGATTGTAGAATTGGTTGTACATGTCTGAGAACACGTTCTACATTGTTTGGAGGTCCAGAAGACCAAGTTTGACTAGGTTTGACCATGAGTTGACCATGGGTGACCAAGTTGAAATTTTGATAGTTTGATGTAAGATAATCAGTTAAGTTGAATTGCTAGATTTCTGTGATGATTAGAAAGTTGATTATGCAAGCAGTCAGCCGTGCTGGGTCTGAAAATTTTAAATCATGATTTTGACATAGTAAACGATTTCAGATTTTGATTTTGATCCCGAAAATGGGTTCAAAACATCGAAATTAGCCAGGGGTGTCTGCTTGGTTATATGTTAAAAAGACCTTCATGCGATACTCATTCCTTATGATGTGTTTAGCATAGTTTTGAAGAATCATTTGAGTGTTCAAGTTTATTCAGCAATTGTGAGATCACGCAATCATGCAAAGTGCAAAAATGACAAGCAAAATGAAATGCAAACCTAAGACCTAGGACCTAGTCACTGATCATGTGTCGATCGTTTTCATCATTGAATTTTTAGGTAACCAGATAAATCAATACAACATCCACTAGTTAGGAAACTATGAACATATGAATATTCATTTGTATGCGCAAAAATCATTACAACGCCCACTAGCTATACAACCATGGACATATGAATATTGATTTTGTTTTTTGGAATGTTGGATTAGATATAAGCACTAAGGCATAAATGCCAAGATGACTTGAATATCATGTCCATTTTGATATAACAATTTGTATAAGCATCAAAACATAGATGTCGTGATGACCTGAATACACCTTGCAATACAAACACATCAAACAATCAAGAGATCATTCTAAATCCATTGTGAATTACCCGTAGTGACCCTTTATCATTCACATCCTTAGGTAAGATCATGTTTCATAGTAGGAGTAAGAAATCACTCAAAGAGACAATAGTTAGATCAAAATTCCTTAAATTTTCCAGGTATCAATGGTCGAGGTACTCATGGCCATCCAATATGTGATGGAGGCTCTTACAGATGGACACCATTTTAATCCAAAATTTCCAAAGTTGTTATATTTTCATAGACAAGAAGAAAACAAAGAAAAGATTATGCCCCTAGTCATCACTCTCTAAATCCTGTAAAGGACATCATCGAAGAGCTCAAAAGGACACAATATGCAAAAATCTCAATGTGAATTAGTAAGCATACACAGATATAAAAGCATGTGAAGCATAGATTGTTTTCATTTTGTTTTTTATGTTTGTTTGTGTTGTTGCAAAATCCTTTCTGGTAAGGAGATTGACTGACTAACTCAGATGGAGCTTCAAAGGACCTTGACTGGATAGGACTCATCTAAGGTATACTAGAGACCAAAGGATATGACATTGATTGCCCCCAAGTTTGAAACATTGATAGGATATAGACGCTTTGGCCGATTGGTGTACAGACCGACTTTATTGAAAATAGGAATGTGGAAACAAACCAAGAGATATGTACAAACTAAAGAAAGACTGAAAGCTGGGAAAGACCAAGATTGCACTGATAGATGGAGCATTTTGAACAAGTGGTGCCCGTTTGCTGGGTTTTCACCATCTTGGTAGAGATTCTATTTTTGCTACCAAGGTGCCTGTTTCCAGGTTTTCACCAAGGCACTTTTTCGTTTTCCCTTTTTTTTTTTGTATTTTTTATCTTTTTAATTTTTTTATACTTTTTTCATTTTTTTCAATTTTTTTGTACTTCTGATATTTTTTTAATTTTTTTGTGATACATCAAGGCACCTATTGCTAGGTTTTCACCAGGATGATCATTTTTTCAAGACTCTTTCCAATTTTTATAATTTTTTCAGGACATTTTTTAATACTGAATGCCTTATGCGTAGAATTTCTTTAGATGGAGAACGTTGATTGGTTCTCGGAGCTATTCTCCTTCAGTCATTGAGATTTGATAGGCTCCAGAGCCAAAAGTAGTAGTGAAAACAAAGGGACCCAGCCAGTTGGGTTCAAACTTCCCCTTGCATTCTTTATGTGATTGATTTTTAGGATTCTCTCTCAAGACTAGATCACCAACCTAAAATTCTTTGTGTTTGACTTTTTTATTGTAACCTCTAGACATTCTTTTCTGATATACTCTAAGATGATCATATGCTTCTTATCTGCACTCATTGAGTAATTCAAGTTCTTGCAACCTAGACACTTTGTAGTCATCATCAGTGACTAGACCATGCATTCTGATTCTTAGTGATGGGATTTCAACCTCAATAGGTAGTACCACTTCAAACCCATAAACTAAAGCGAATGGTGTAGCCCCAGTGGGCATTTTGATACTTGTTCTGTAGGCCTAGAGAGCTAGATTGATCATGAGATGCCAGTCTCATCCTATTTTATTAACTATGTGATGTAAGATTTTCAACAGATTCTTGTTTGAAGCCTTTGCTTTTCCATTCCCTTGAGGATAGTAAATAGATGACCAATATTGTGTAATCTTGAATTTAGCACATAAATCATCTAAGTCTCTATTCTTGAATTGACCACCATTATCTATGACTATAGAATGTGGAATACCATAGCAACATATGATGTAGTTCAAGATGAACATTGATATTTGTTTACTGGTTGCTTGAGTCAAAGGGACTGCTTCTACCCATTTTGTGAAATAGTGTGTAGCTGTAATAATATGGGTGTGTCCATTAGAAGAGTGAGGATGTATAGATCCGATAAGATCAAATTCCCATTGGTGAAAAGGCCATTGTGCAGTAAAGGGAATTAGATCTCTCCCTGGTGCATGAATCAAGTTACCATGGACTTGACACTTTTGACAATGCTTTGCAAACTTGATAGCCTCTTTTTCCATTTTAGGCTAATAGTACCCAGCCCTAATAAGTTTTCAAGCTAGTGTTAAATTGTTGGAATGTGATCCACATGTACCTTCATGGACTTCCTCTAATGCATGTTGAGACTCTTCCCATTCTAAACATTTAAGGAGTGTACCATCTAGACCTCATTTGTACAAATCGTTACCAATGATGACATACTAGGATGTGTTGCAGATAAGGTATCATTTCACATGGTGGTTGAAGGTATCAGGAATGATTTGGTCTTGAAGATAGGAAAAAAGGTTTTTGTATCAAGATGAATCATGACCAACAATAGTGCAGATCATGTGGGTTTTGGGGGAATCATATGCAGGATAAGATAGTGCTTCCACCAGGAACTCATAGTGTAGATCATGTTCAGGCTACTTTAATAAAGTAGATAGCATTGCCATAGCATCAACAACTTTGTTCTATGTTCTAGGAATTTTCTCAAAGGTGATAGACATGAAATATTTCTTTAGATCATCTACCATTCTCTTGTATGGGATTAGATTTCCATCTTTCATTTGATACACATCATTGACTTGGTGTATTACAAGTTGTGAGTCTCCATGAATGTGTAGTTATGTTACCCTCCATTCAATTGCTATCTTCATGCCATTAAGAAGGGCTTCATATTCAAAAATATTGTTTATGCAAGGAAACTTTATTCTGAATGCTTTAGGGATTGAGTATCCTTGAGGAGTGATGAAAAATATGCCTGCTCCGAATCCATTCTATGTATAGGAGCCATCAAAGAATAACTTCCATGCTCTAGAAGAAAGATTCATGATAGAGGAATCTGGGAGTTCCATTTGCATTGGTGTATCATCAAACAATGATGCTTCAGCTAGTTGATCTACAATTACGTGTCCTTTGATAGCTTTTCTTTCAACATATTCAATCTCAAATTCACTTAATAGCATCACCCATTTAGCTAATCTACTTGTGAGGGCATCTTTTCTTAGTAGGTACTTTAGTGGATCAATTTTAGCTACCAAATGTGTAGTATGAGCTAACATGTAGTGTCTCAGTTTCTGTGATGCAAATATCACAGCTAGACACTTTTTCTATCATAAAATAGTTCTTCTCATATGCCACCAATGTTTTACTGATATGGTATATAGCTCTTTCCTTCTTGTCCTCATCATGTTGTGCTAGTAGTGCCCCCAATGAAGTATCTATGGCAGAGACATAAGATCAATGGCTTCCCTTGAATAGGAGGCATGAAAATAGGAGGATTTGATAGATATTTCTTGATATGATTAAAGTTCTTTTCACATTCCTCATTCCATACAAAAGTGACACCTTTGTGTAATGTTTTTGTAAAAGGCTATGATATGTCTGCTAGCTGACATATGAAGTGTATGATAGATTGTACTCTCCCTTTTAATGTTCTCATTTGGCTGATATTCTTGGGAGGTTGCATCTTCATGATAGCTTTAACTTTTTCCAGATCTACTTCAATTCCTTTCTTTGAAACAATGTAGCCTAAAAGCTTTCCAGAAGTGACACCAAAAGAACACTGCTTAGGGTTCAGTCTGAGACTAAACTTCTCCATTCGATCTAGTATTTTTCTCAAATCATTTAGATGTTTAGATCTTATCATAGATTTAGCCAAGGTGTCATCAACATTATCCTCCATAGTTTGATGCATCATGTCATGGAAAATAGATGTCATGGCTCATTGATATGTAGCACCTGCATTTTTTAGACTAAATGGCATGACATTCCAAAAGAAAGTACCCCATACAAATGTGAAAGCAATTTTCTCTTGATCCTCTAGAGCAATTTTTATTTGGTTGTATCTAGAAAAACCATCCATTAAGAATAAATTTCAAAACCCGCAGTCATGTCCACTATCATATCGATGTTTGGAAGTGGAAAATCATCCTTAGGGAATGCTTTGTTCACATCTCTAAAATATGTACATACTCTGATAGATTTGTTTGGTTTTGAAACTAGAACTATGTTTGAGATCCATTCAGCATAATCAATGACTTGAATAAATCTGTCTTTCAATAGTTTTTCTAATTCAGCTTTGACCAAGAGTGCAACATGTGGGTGCATCTTTCTCAATTTTTTCTTAACAGGTTTGACTCCTGGAGCTATAGATAAATGGTGCATTATAAGATCAGGATCTAATCTAGGCATATCTGAATATTTCCATGCAAAGTTGATCTTCTTCTCTATTAGGAAGGTGGTGAATGCTTGTCTCTCTTCCTCTAATAGGGATTGTACTACATGGATCAATTGTGGTGCTTTTTTTGTTCCCAAGTTGATAGATTGAATGGGCTCAATCAGTATTGGAGATTTGTCCTATAAATGACTCGGAAGGACATCAAATATCTCATCCTTAGGCACCTCAAAGAGGTTTCACCTTCGAATACATATTTTATTTTTACTTTTGTAGGTTCTGAGACTGCCACAAAGTGGTTTTCACCCTTAGAACTCTTTTTCTTTTGACTGAGATATTTGATATTTGACTCCATCATGCTAACACTTGGTTCACTAATGGAAGTCATCATAGGCTCAACTACATTGAGGTAGCAAGCAAGGGCATAGTCATTTGGAAAGTTATAGATACCTTAGCTCAGATTCGTGGAGGTTTGGTCAAGAAGTTTGGGTTGTTGGATAGTCAAAGTGGGGAAGGATTGAGAAATGGTGTTTATGGATATGGATCTGTCATCATTAGTCCCAACTTGACTCTCAAGTTTGAAGGTGATATTACAACTTAAAATGTTCAACTCGTGGATAGGTTCAATGTCATTGTGGGAGTCCATTTCAGCCATAGGTGGATCAGACTCGCTAAGTTCATCATTTCTCTTTAGAATTATGTTGGGTTTAGGTGCATATTGGTGAATAACATCAATATGTTTTTCTATGATAAGCTCATCTTCCTCTGTAATGACTCCCCATTCATAGTCATTTGATTCCTCATCTATGCCTCTAGGAAATCTAAGAACGTGTGTAAAGTTAGGATGTATACCCCAAGAAGGGTTACCCTAAAAGTTTGATTTGAATTCATACTCATGAGAATTTGTCTCATAATAGCTGTCACCTTCCTCCTTGTCTATTTGGTTTTCCTCAAGATCAGCTGGTTCTTGTGGTGCAACTGTCTTTTGTCCCATAGTAAGTTCTTATGTATCTACTGCATTGATGTTCTCCTTAGTTTTCTCTTCATCTTTAAGGAGATCTAGTATTTATTTAGGAAAACACTCATAAGGAATGAGCTCATTAGTAGTGTCAGAATCATCAGTGTCAGATTTTTGTAAGTCTTCCTTTAGTTGAATTGCTGTTGATGGTTCAATTTTTTCTAAGACATGTGGAGAGTTTTTGCTAAGATGGAAAGGCTTCTTCTGATATCCTAGACCTATTGTATTCTTGTTTGGTTGGCCATGATTGTCAAGAGGTGATAGAAGACCTTTACCTTGTAGTCCTAGAGTTCCTTTTCCAGTGTATCCCATTTTTGTGATTAATTTATCCCTTGGTCCATATGACTTCTGAGGAATTTTTCTTGAAGTGGAATCACATTTCTAGACTGATTGGGATTGAGACTCATCCTTGTACAACCATGCAAGCATGACTTCTTCTTCCTCAAAACCTTATTTAGATACTTGATCTATGACAAAGCTTCCATTAAATATGACCTGGGATTCTTTAGTTATGAGTTTTACTTTGTCAAAAGGTTGTCCATAAGATTTTGGGGACAATGGGAGAGATAAAATGGGTTCCATTATGTATTCTCCCATGCCATTGTCTTTGATTTTGAATTCTTTAGCAATTTCATCTATCTTGGATGTTGAAGCAATGTCTAGCTGCTTAGTGGAAGATTCTTTGTTATTAGGAACAAGTTTATCAACACTTTCTTTCAATGCATTGCAAGTTGTAGATAGGTCAATTGGAATCATCACCTTTACTTCTTCATAAGTAAATTTCACACATTGATGGTATGTGGAAGGAATAGCTCACATTTCATGTATTCAGGGTCTCCCTAGAAGAATGTTGTAAGCCAAAGGTAGATCAAGAACTTGACATGTGATATCTTTGATAATTGGACCTATTCTAATAGGTAAGGCAATTGTTCCTTTGGAAGATCTTTCTTGTTCATCATATGCCTTGATAGTTATCTTCTTTTTAGGATCAATGGCAAATTATGATAATCCTAGTTGTGTGATCAAGCTCTAAGAAAAAATGTTGAGACCAACTCCTCCATCTATCAACACGCATTTGACATGATGGTTTTGGATTAAGATTTCAATGTGCAAGGGTGGTTATGTGGATGACTCAAGGAGTTATCATCTTCCTCTGAAAAGGAGATATATTGGGGAGATGTCAGATGACCAACCATAGTTTGGAATCTGTCTAAATCAAGGTTGTTAGGAACATTAGATCCTAGCAGAGCTTTTTCTAGAATGGCCCTATGAGTTGGAGATATCCGAAGCAACTCAAACATTGATATTTTTACATAGGTATGCTGGAGTTGTTGGACAATACTGTATGATGTTGGCCTCATGTCTTTAGGATTTGGTGATTTAGAGGTAGCCTTCTATTTAGAAGTAGATGAAAGATTAAAAGGCACCTTAGGGACATGTGATGAATCTAAATTTTGTCCTTGTAGATGCGCCTGAGCTTGTGATCGAGTAACTGCATTTGCTGATTGATTATCTCTATCCTTTCTTATAATTTTGATGACATTGCAACACTCAGATAGGCATGGTTCAACCATATTTATGACAAAATTGTTTCCAAAGTAGGCATAATTGACTTTAGCACCCACATTAGGCTAAGAAGATGAATCTCCTTGACCATGTTTCAGAAATGGTTCCGTGAATGCTATATGATCATTATTTCTTTTATGATTGTTAATTATGATTTCTCCATTGTCAATTTTTTCTTGTATGATGTGTTTCAAGCATATGAAATTATTGGTTTTATCACCCTTATTGTGATGGAAGTCACATAAAACATTCTCTCTCTACCATTTTGGTTTAGGTTCAGGATCAAATACTTTTATCTCAGGCAAGGTGATGATGTTGTTGGCCAACAGAGTTTTCATAGTGGATTCCAAGGACTCTCCAAGAGGAGTAAAATTTCATTTAGGATCTGTAGCCCAAGGTTTGTAGTCAAATGGCTTCTTGTTTGATTATGTTGTTTTGGCCTCTGAGGCTTTGATGGCTTGGGTGCCAACAGTGAGATTAAAAGTAGGTGCCTTGGATGGGGTACATATAGTATCAACAATGCCATCTGTGATGATGCCTTTATTCTTGTTCTAGTCTTTGCCTTTGTATTTAGAACTAGATCCAGATTCATACTTGTCCTTTTGAAGTGATATGTCTCCTTTTTGGACAAGTACTTTCTCAATTTTGATTGCATTTTCTACCATTCTATCAAAGGATGTATGATTTTGCATTTGCAAATGGTAGTTGATTTCTAGAACAAGATTGTTGATGAAGATTTGCATCTTCTCAATTTCGGGAATAGGTCTAGCATATAGAGAAAACTTCTTCCTCCATCATTTGAGAAAAGTCAAGAATGGTTCTCCTGAGTTCTGTTTCAGATTGCAAATGTCGATCATGGTGACCAGATGTTGGATGTTGTAGGAGTATTGTTGATAAAATAGTTTGATTAAATCCTCAAAATTTTTGATTGATGGAGGCATTTTTGAGAACTAATGAATAGTTGACCCTCCTAGAGATTGAGGGAAAAGATGTATTAGGTAGGTTGGTTTGTGCATGAGCTCCATAGATTAAGTACATAAGTCTTTGAAATGATCTTGAGGATTAGAGTTTCCATCATACTTATCATATTTAGGCATCTCCACTCTTTTTGGGAATCATGGCATGTACAAGTCTTTATCAAATGGAAAAGGGCATAGAGCCTCCATGGAGAACTCCTTAGGTTCCTTTTATTTTTTGAGTTTGTTGAGCTTGACTTGCATGGCATGCATCTATTTCATCATGGCTATGATAGGAGTTTCTTCCTCATATGTGATGATATCTTCAACATTAAAGTTTGGAGGAAGTTTAGCCCCTTGGCAAGCCAACTCTAGGAAATATGTCTCTTTGTCTTCTTTCAAGAAATGCCTCATCATTTTATTGAAGTTATCATCATTTTGATATTGAGAAATTTCAATAGGTGTGGGTTCTTGATCTGCAACATGTTGGGATTGATGTCCTTGGGACCCTTGGTTTCCTCCTCCTTGAGACATGGTGTTGTTAGGAGAACTACCAGTGATTGATTGATGAGGAGTTTCTTGATGACCTATGTGGATTGATGTAGGAGGAGTAACGTAACCACCAATCAAGTAAAGATTTCAAAGAGTGTCTTCTACAAATTTAGTTGTGTTGAAAGGTTGATGAAATGTCTTAGCAATCATAGAAAATGTGGCTGAAGAGAATTTGGGTTTTTCTCCTTGTTTGTGTTGTGATGAAGCTCTAGTTTGCACCATTAACCTTGGGTGAAGCAAAAGAGCAAGATGAAGACAACTAAAGAATGACTTGATTCAAGAAGATTGAATGATGCAACCTTCTCAAGATTGGATTGATTGAAGATTAGATTGGATGTAAATGAAGGATAATGTGCCCTAGTAGTATGGGTAGACACCCAAAATATGGCAGACAGGAGCTCGTAACACTTAGCTATTTTTGTTGAAGATTGAATTGAAGATGATTTTGACAAGGTTTTGACACAAGATGAAAAGGACTCAAATCGATAGATCAAAAGGATAGATCAAAATCAAGAGACCACTTTTGGTTAATAGATTGGATTCTTTCTAGTTTCTACTCTGTTCCTGACATAATAATTTTTTCTGACAGAATCTGGAAGTAGGTTGTAAAAACTAGATTTCTGGCAATTTTGGCAAGTTTCTGGCAATTTTTCAAAATTCTCATATGAATTTCTCCAGGCTCGTATGAGTCTGGGTAGGCTCTGGCATGACAATTGAAAGGACTCCTATGACAATTGCAAAGCTTATACGACAGTTGACAACAATTTTTTGATTTTTTGCTTGTGATTTTTGACAAAGCTCATACGACAATATACTGACTCCCATACAACATTCTGGGGGTTTTGATATGACAATAGGTCAAAACTCATATGACTTTTTGAGATTGTGGGATGACTTTAGACTCCAAAAAGGAAATTTTCTTTAGATTTTGTAATTTTTCAATTTTCAGAATCAGTTTGTTTGTAAGATTTTCTCTGTCCAGGATTGCAGATTCATGTAACAGTTTGGGATTATTCATTTCCAAAGACTGAGTAGATAGAAAACATGCAGAACAACAAGAAGAGGAAGCAGTCAATCATCCAAAACAATGAACAAGGGAAAAAACAACCTTGCGCATGAACAAGCAATAGTGACTTATTGTGTTAATCCCTAAGAATGTTATTTGTGTATGTTCTCAAAAGTTTTTCAATAACGCACATAGTCCTAGAAATGAAAATTTTTGGCCTCTCTAGGGTTTGTAGTAATGGTCTAACTCTGCAAATTTTGTGATCTCAAGAGGGTGAACTCTAATCTAGGCGCATCAAGGTTTTGACATAGCCCAAGAATTTAATCAATCAGGAGCTGCTAGGGAGATCTGATAGCCCAACAAGAGACCACACTTGTGGAGATTTCTTCCACAAAGACATTTATATAGTGGTTGTTGCTACCACAAAAAAAGGGCTATTACTGCTTGAGGTTCCATCCACGTGGTTGACCTAATAAAGGGAATGTCCACTATGGTTAACCCTCTCTAAAAGTGACTCAAAAAAGATACCACATGAGGACTTGGTCCAGATCAAAGGATTTGAGTTTCTGATACTACCCAAAAAGGGAGTAGAGCATAATCCTCTAGCCTTATCACTTTTACCCAAACATAACAAATAGATTAATCCGACATGCTAAGACCAAAATTATCTCACCAAGATTTGTGATGTCAACAACTATGTCTATCAATCTCTCTGGAGAGAGAATGTATCAATCAAAAGCTGAGGACCAAACCAAGTAGAACGTGAGATAATCATAGTAACCTCCCTACCTACAAGGGGATCTGTCATCAAGAAGAGCTTCGCATGCAAAAATAAGTGAATGAAGCCCACTCTCTCAAGATCATCTGCAAATAGTGTTCATAGGGCCTATTTACTATGTGTAACAGATATGCAAAAAGAAAATCTATGTTCATTTTATAGCCCAAAACTAAAGTCTGTGATATGAAAGAAGGAAAAGTCACACAAGCTTGACACATGAGAGTTTGTTTTATATCCCAAAATGAAGTGTTATCAGATGCAATAGAATACATGAGTTCCTCACAATGCGCTTAGTAGATTTTACCTATTTTTGCAATTTTGTTGCACTTTTCCAATCAGAATTAGCAAATATCAATCAGAAATAGAATACCTCAATTATTAGGGTTAGCTGTTAGTCCAAATCAAAAAATCAAATATGGAAAACTGCCTAAAAATCTGAAATGACAATTGAATTCTGATGCCAAAACTCATATGACAATGAGTTACCTCCCGTACAACAATCTAAAAACTCGTACGACAGTGGGTGTATGCCCACATGACAAAGTAGCTCCCAAATGACAATGTCTAAGAATCGGTATGAGTCTCAGAAACACCTACTATTGTACAATGCTCAGGGGGTTCTAGTATGACTTTCTGACAAAACTCATACGAAAAATGTACGGACATAAAATGAAAGATCACAGTTTTGACAAGAAAATGATAGAAAATATTTAAAAAGAAATGGAAACCCATTTTAGGGCCCCATGGTGGGTGCCAGAAATGTGTGTGTGAAAATTGTACCTAGTTGTGGACACAACACTTCAGTAAAACATTAGAGGTTAGCAAATCAAAGAAATCTGTAAATAAATGAAACTAAGCTAACCAGGCGATTTATTGCCTTCTATTAGGTATGAGTATGATATTCTTAGATTAGACCGAGATCAATGACAATGCAACACCTAACCAAAGGATTTGAATGCAAAAAGATGAATGTAGAATGAATGCAGATTAATCTATATTTTTGGATTTTCTGTGCAATTAGGATGAAAAAACTGTATGAATCTAAGCTAAAATGGAATCAAAATGATATTGAGATTATACTAATAATGATATGAATTGATATGAAAACTATGCAAAGCTATGAAAAACTATGAATTGATCTCACAAAGTCGCATGTCGCAAAAGCTTGGCTCTTTGCGTGCAATTTCGCCACAGTAATTGTGCAAATTTGAGAGATGTAATTGTGAAGAGCCGAGTCTTGATTTTATAGAAATCTAGGGCTTGAGGATGCATTGAGAAAAGCCATAAATCACTCTTGATAAACTCAGGTTGATTTTTGAGTTAACAAGAAATCAGAATTAATTAACTCACAAAGTCATGCAAAAATGGCTTTTTGACTCAAATTAGAAGTTTAGATCATCTTTCAACTCAAAATAGATGTTGAGTTTCAAAAAGATAACAACTTGAATTGATTTTTTGATTTAAAGTTTAACTGCTCTTTCAATGTGCATAGATAATTATGAATTAATTAAATAAATAAAGTGATTTATCTTCAACTTAACTGATTTTTGAATTAAAATAATTGATTTATGGGTTAATCAATTATTTAATCAAACTTTATTCAAAAACTGTATCATTAAATATTGACAATTGACATTAATTAATTAAATAAGAATTTAATCAATTAGTCATAAGATTTTTGATTTATTGTCAAAATTAAATAATACAATTTAGGAATAAATCTAATTAAATAATTAAGTGGCAACATTAAATCTAACTAATTAAATATTCAGAATATTTAATTAATCAAACTTTAGGATAAATATGATTTATTGTTAAATAATATTTAATTAAAAATAATTAAGATAAATAGGAATGTTCAAGGAATATTCTCTGATGCAGAATTAAGATAATCATTTTTTGATAATTTGATGTGCAAATGTGCCTTAGGTTAGGACTTTGATGTCGATTTTGTTCAATTTGATGATGTAAGAGGTCAATGAACCTATAGCCCATTTTTGGGGTATTACAGTTATTTTTTTCCCCTGTAATAAAACCCTCATTAAAGAATTTCTTGAATCAAATTCGAAAGGGAGGGCAATACTATAAGCATGGAGATTAAGAAAAAGGTGTAGAAAGATGAAAGGGTTTGTACCTTATCAGTTTAATGATAAAGAAGAGTACTCCATAAATATTGTGCTCTATTACCATGTCATGTGAACCCTAAGGCAATGTTCTTTTGTAATATACTCTAGTTGCTCATCTTTCCCATACGGCTTCACCATGTAGTATACACTCAATGCAAAGAAGACAAAACACTCAGAAACCAGCACAATGAAACCCCATGTAAAATCCCTATTGTATATAGAGTAGATCACGGTGGTAGTTTTTCTCTTAACCCTGATGGTGATAAATCCCTAGGTGGTCACAATGTCAAAATATCCTCTTTCTTGTTGTCTCGGCAGTGAAAACCCTATTTTCCTCTACAAGTAGCTTGATGGTCTCATTCCTCTGCAACCAACGTAGTTCCCTCCAAGTAGCTATGTGGTGGGTCTCAACAGAGACATTGACAAAACCCTTTGTTTCCCCATAAAATCTATCATAGTAGACAACGTTGAAGCCTTCCTTGATGCATTTTCATAAATTTTCTTCTTATTTTTTGATAGAAAATTCTTCTTTTTTGAGGTCAATGCTCTATGTTCTTCCTTGGATGAATAATGAAGGGTGTCATTATCCCATTCTTCTTCTTCTCCAACATCACAGTACCTAAGCCATTCATTGTCAAGTACAAAATCATTGGCATCTACGTGACACTTTGCCAATAATTCACTTCTTGATCTTTGCCACTTTTTAAAAAAATGCTACTTCTACCATCCAATGAACACGAGCAATGTTTTAAAAAAAATCAAATTTACCTTCTAAAATCTGACAAAGCAAAAGAAATCCCATAGCTCATCATAAATGTTCGTCAAAAAATAACCCTAAATGAGTTAGTGTCAGAATTTCGATGAACGCAAGCAAGATTTTTTTTTTAAAGTAATTTTGCCACAAACCAAAAGAAATCCCATAGTTTGTCAGAAATGTTCGTAGGAAAATGACCCCAAATATATTAGTTTTATCAAATAATGATCCTAACCAAGTCAATACCATTCATATTAAATCTCAACCTCCTTTGATTCTTTCTCTAATACAAACAACTACACCATTAACTCTTTGAGAGGATTGGGGAACTTTAGACTTCACACCCACCTATCTTTGTAAAAATTAAATCCTTAAATTTGAGACTCAAACCCCTTACTTTAATACATATATGGATATTAATTAGGCCTCTATAAATTTATATCCAATTCAACCTAAGATTGACCATTATCTTTATAATATTTCAAATCTTGATGATGGACATGGTATAGCATGTGCACAACAAAGCATTGAGACCCATGAGAAATCTACATCACAATTGTCCAAAGAATCTCTAGGTTTCCAACCTCCCCATTTGCCCTATCAATATATAAATTCTTATCCTAATTTCTCATTGCAACAAGATAATATTATGTTTGATCTTTTAAATGCCAACTTAATTAATCTTCCTTTAAAAAATAAACAAAATTATAGTAGATGTAAGTAACAAAATCCTTCCATTCGTATATATCATCAAATTTGTGGCCATTAGACTAATGAATGTTATGATTTGAAGTGTAAAACTCAAGAATTTATTGATTGTAGTATGTTTTGATGTGTAAAATTCAAGAATTCATTGATTTTGGTATGATTCAAATGATACGTAACAATGAATGGAACCTTTGTCTTGATCATTCTAAATAAAACCTAAGTTCCTATTATGTTTCTCATCACTATGTGACATTGATAGCTTATCCTTTGGGGGCTCACTCCAATTCATGGTGGCTCAATTTTAGGTGTAATCATACTTTGTGAGTGACAATATTTTTTCTTATTCATTGTGTCTACACTTGGGGGGCAAGGGCACATTGCATTATTTAATTAATATTTCTTCATTACATTATTATTCATGTAATTTATCATTAAATTTATATTTCTTCTAAAAAATTATATAAAAACTAATTTATTTAATTTTCCTAATTTCTCTAATTTTCCTATTTCTCTAATTTCTAACTATTTCTTCTAATAAATAAATGGATTTTATTTATTTATTTATTATCAATGTGTGCAATTAAATAAAATTTTAATTTATTTAATTGATTTTCCTCTCTCGGTCTTAACTGGTACTAAACCTCAGTCTGACTACCCAGTCAAATCAATTAACTAATCAATCATCTTTTCTAACTATTCAATCTATTTTCTTGACTAATCCATCAATTCAATTTAATGATTCATCTATTTAGTCTACTGAGTCATGAAGTCAATCATCTGCCTAATCTAATAAGTCAACTATCAAGTCTATTTCACTTCACTCTTCATCAATTCCATTTCACACCACTTCACAGTCCAATCAATTATGTTAGTTGATCAATCAAATGACTTAACTCATCAATCAATCTAATTTTACTTTCCAAAAAAATCTATTTAGTTTAATCAATCATGAAATATAATTGAATGTTTTTATAAATAATATGGATTTCCCATCATTTAACAACCACAATCTTTGAATTCTTATGCTATCAAATTGAGTGAGTGTGACTAAGAGCCCACAAATTTGCAAAAGGAAGGAGAAGAACAAGAGAAAAATCATGATAGTTTGCATGCTTGTTTGATTTGAATTCAGTATTTTATGCATGCATTTCCATTAGTATCATATTCTCTCTTGAATGTTTGGGTTTTGTTTGCAACTATTAACTTTTATGGTTGGCTAATCTTTATGGTTTTGATTACGTAAAAATAGGTTTTGAAAGGACCCAAAACCTTTTACATAAGGATAAAAGATAAAACATTTAAGCTCCAAGAGGGCAAGTGCAATAGCACCAAAAAACACAACACAATTGAGTCCTTAAACATAAAGAACAACCAAAAGACAAAGGACAACAAAAAGGAAAGCAAGATAGCAAGATGTTGTCTAAACACATTTCATCAGTTCTGTAGCCTGCTCAGCAAGAATCTACATGTTTGCAGCAAACAACTTCAAATCTTCCATGTCGTTCTTGTTGTCATCCTCCATCTTCTTGAACCTAGGTCTCGTGTGCCTATTGGGCCCCTAATCCTCTTTAGTCTCTATGATCTCATGGTTCCCTTTCCAACTATCAAACTTGTCAACCAGGATCTTCATGTGCTCATTAGAAGCCTTGAGGACAACAAAACTGTGTTCTGCAATATTCCCCACAGTCTTCTCCATCTTGTTAATTCTCCTCTCCATAGTCTCAACTTTCCTGGTTATAACATTACTGCTTTGAATATTCTCCTCCAGGGTAGTGAGTCTGTCATTGAAGGAAGCAACATTCTCAGCTCTAGCGACAATGTCAGTGAGCTCATTAATTATCTGGCCCATGGTCTTCTCCCCCAGGTTCATCCTTTTAAGAACCCCCATCTCTTTTTGCAGCTGGTGGATGTTGGTCTTCATCATAGTGATATCATTTTTCATTATGCTAAGGGTAGATAAGAAGGCCAAGCATCCCAAATTCTCAAAATCCTTGTTCCTCCCCTCATTAATCTCAGGACCCCTGTTCTCTTCCTCCATGTTCTCCATAGGATTCTCCACCTTCTCCTTGTCCAAGTTGGCCTTGTCCTTCTCACACCCATATTTCTCTATATTAGTCACCTCCTGTGCAACCTCTTGTAGGAGTTTTTCCTCAACCCAAACATCTTTACTAGTGCCCCCACTCTCCTCCACAGCAAGGTTGTTATCCACACAGTTTTCCTGATCACTCTTTCCCTAGGAAGAAGAACCCTCATCAGAGGATATGAAAACCCTTTTCACAACCTTCTTCTTCCCAGTTTTTGTTTTGGTATGATTTCCTAAAGGTTCCAGTCTCTTTTTCCCCTACTTCTTGGAACTCACCTCCCTGCTCTCATCTTCCTCAACTTCCATGTCCATAGTAGAATCCTCCATCTTCCTTTTCTTTTTATATTCCTTAGCGCTGACCTCCTGGTAATCCTCATAATCCTCCTCTTCATCTTCCATCTCCTCCATAAAAGGCTCCTCTGACTCTTTCCCATCAGTGTCATAGTCCTCTAGGGCTTTCCTGTTAAGCTAGGTTCTTTCCACTTCAATTTCAACACCTCAAATATGAGGACCATTATCCCTTCATGGCAAGCATGATCACCCTCCAGATCCCTTTGCCAATGGAGGAGGGATGCATTCAGAGAACTCAACAAGTAAAAAGGGAAATTAATCTTAACCTGTCCCTAAAGTGGTTCAGAAGAGTAAGATGGTGGTTGTAGATTTTAGTATACCAACCATCTAGGGTAATGTAGCCTATAATAACAAATAAAACAAGGTGCCAGGGCCTGGAAATGAGCTTAGGGTTAAAGTATAAATTGTCCACCTTAACCATATGGTTTCTCTCTTGCTTCGAGGGCACAAAAGCCTCCAACGCTTTGTCTAAAATCTTTTTGTCCCTGTAGAAGTTGATGCCCTCAGTCAACAAGCCCATCACTTCAGCTATCACTTCCTTAGTCACCTCCATACTTTGCGTGCCAACTAGAACACTCCCCTTATTCCATGTTTTGATGAAATTTCTAGTCACCATGACTTTCCCTCCATGTAATCTCTCCAAAAAATTTGCTAGCCCCCCTTCTTTGACAATTTTCCAAATTTCCTTGTTTTGTTTCTAGTCACTACAGTCCATCAGCTCACATCTCCTTTTCCTGCCTCCCATGGCTATGTAAGAAAGTAGAAAGTTCTTGTCTAGATGAATCCCCACTCTCTGGAACTTAGCCTTTGAACTATAATAAACACTATTAATGTTATGCACAACCCACAAATCGTGCCAAAGGACCCCAATAATTATCTCAGAATCGGGCCATTGTCCTTCATGATGGTCGCACAGATTGTTGTACTCAATACTCATTAATGATTTCTTCATTCAAAATGTGTTGCTTACTCCTCGTCCTCTCCTTGTTAATTAATGATGATCCATCACAAGGGATGTCCAAACCATCACTCCATTCAATTTCCACCTGGCTTTTACAAGCCACGTTCGTAGCCCAGTCAGCCACCAAATTTGCCTCCCTGATGTATGCACCCTAAAATGGTCGCCTAGACTTTGGGCCCCATTTATTCAATTTGTCAATATCAATTCCTGAATCAATAATTTCCATATATTCAAATCAATCTTTTTGATCAAATCATAATTATTTCAATCATTTCAATAATCTCCTAAGGTTTAATCATTTCATCAATAATTTTATTTAATTAAAAGAAATAAATCCCTTTTAAATAAATAAAATAATGTTATTTAATTGAAATTAATATTCCTTAAATGAAATAATGTTATTTAATTAAAATCCATTTTTAATTAAATGATTTTATTTTATTTAATTAATATTCATCTTTAAATTATATAATCTTATTTTATTTTATTACAAGAGATATTATTCTTTTAAAATAAATAAAATATTCTCTCAAAAGATCTCTTGTGATGAAAAAGGAAACAAGCTAAATAAAAATAAATGAAAAAAATGAAATTCCTTTTTCCTACAAACTTTCTAAAATCGACATTTGTTTCCTCTTTTCCATTTATCCCACATTGCTTCTAGATTTGCATTCAAATCCACATTTTACTATAAAATGAGCCCTCTCGTTCTTAGTTGAGGATCCCAAATTTTCATATCATACTTATGCTGCAATTTTCATTAGAGCTTTTGAGATAATCATTTAGTTTGATTTTAGTTTAAATTTGATAGCATATAGTTTGCATAGCATTTTAGTTTAGTTTTATTTCATTGTTGTAGATTAATCTTCATTTTAATGAATTAGTTTTATTTCTTGCATTGCATCATTTAGACTAGTTTTTAGTTGCATGCATGAACATGATTCATGGAGATTAGCATTCTTGCTTCTCCTCTTTGAATCTCTCATTTTGAGTTCATACTTGCATGGGTAACTTGGTCAATCTGAGGGCCTCAATATCAACCCCTGCACTTCTCGGATAGAGAGCTGTGAGTCAGCTTGTGAGGGCTCATTCTTGAGTCTCCTTGCATATAAAGATTCACAGAAGTGTCACATTTTCGTGTACACACCTAAAAACATGGGTTACCATGCATTTTTCAAAGGTCTCAATAATGTTTTTAGCCTTGCTTATAACATTTTCTATGGTCCATGAAGGGGTCATGGAATTCTTCAAACAATTTACAATACTTAGGGAATCCCCTTCAATCCATATTTTAGTATAGTTCTTCTTTTTGGCTAGTAACAGCCCATAGAGAGCAGCATTAGCTTCCGCCACCTGATTAGTGTTGAAACCTATAGGAATTGCCATAGCCCCTTTGTAGTTCTTGAACTCATCTCTAATAACCATTCCACAACCAGCAATTCCAGGGTTGCCTTTCGAGGCACCATCAAAGTTGATTTTGATCCATCCATTAGGAGGACAATCCCACCTAGACTCTTCCTTTAAGCTAATCTTTATGGTTGCAGGTATTCAGATCTGGAATTTAACCCTTACATACACCTACATTTTAATTGTTTTGTCTAGTAATATTGTTAAATAAATATCAATACATAAATTGTTATAGAGATCTTTAGTTAGGATTGATGAATGAGTGATTTATAAATTATTCATAAAATTATTATGAAATTGCTAAGTTTTAGGGATGTGTAGTAGTGTGCATAGCTTGCTAGGTTCTTGTTATTATGGATAAATATAAACATTCATATTGATATTGGATTTGTAGATTTAGTATTATGCTACAAAGGTGTTTATGCTAGCTAAATTTATTTATATATTTTAAAATATTGAGTATAGGAATTAATATGTCTATTGTAGATTGATATCGATACCAATAGTTATATTTGTATGATTACTACATTGTATCTATATGCATAATAAGATTGAATATGCAACAAATGTTATAGGTAGTGTAATGCATTATTTCTCTCTTGACAATAATTCATATGAAGCTTCATTGTTATTTGAGCATAGTATTCAATGTTGATGAATTAGCCATTGTAACCTATATGTGACATCATTAAGTTAAAGTAAAAAATTGAAGACTGGATGTGATTAATTATTTTATTCTTGATGTGATTTCCATTTTTGTGAAAATTAAATTATGTATTCCTTGAGATGTTCATTCTGATTTTGTAATGTTATTGTAAAGAGAATATGTGGGGGTTTTAGTATTGAATTGGCCATGTGCTACCAAAGGCTTAGGGTTTTTCGTAGTATTTTCATCTAAAAATTTTGGACCTTGATTTTTTACTCTTATGTAGATGCATCAAATTCTCTTGGTGCTATTTTTTTTGTGTTGCAATGTGTGTGCCCTTGGTCTCCTTGTGTTGTGCACCACAACAATGGTTCATGACATGGCTTAACCACCTCATGTGCTTGTATTGTTGGCAATTTGGCTAAGGGGATATGATAGGGTTGTCATTAATGGAAAAATATAGACATATTTTAGATAGATATAATCATCTATGAAGTAGGCATAGTAATAGTTGAAGTTTGGATAAGGAATACTTAGAAAATTGTCTAAGTATAAGGAAGTTTATAGTGAGTAGGTATAGAGATCTATTCAGTGAGGTTTACTATTAATAGTTGGACTTTAGTAAGATTCACTATAGATAGTATGGATATCATTGATGATGTCTATGATCACACTAAATAGGATACTATATTTTGGTTATGATTTCTAAAGTTTTCCTAAGACAACATGTATATCGCAAAAACATGGCAAGTTAGAGTATATTGAGTTTTTGGCTAACAAGTTATTTTTTATTGTAAAAGTGATTTATGGATTAGTTTGGGATGACATCCTAGATGTCCATCCTAACATAGAAGAATGAGATATTAAATTTTTGGTAACATATAATTAAGTTAAAGTTCATCTGGACAAAATGAAAGGTATAAAGGAAGGCACTTTGGTTAAGAGAAGATGGCCAATTATATTGTAATGATATGATTGACATATGCACACTTTGTATGTTACAAATTTAATGATCAAAGAAGAGAAGGAGAGTTGTATGTTTGATTTTATGCGAGCACCTACAAGGACTGATTAGGTATTGAAGATATCAGCAGCAATCAAAGTTTTATATTTAGACTTGTGTTGTATATGTACTATATGTGCAGTGAGCACCTTGTATAAGAAGTGAACTTAAATTTGTATTTTATAATTGACTCTGCATAGAGTCAAAGGATTTTAACATGGCCTAGTCCTCTCACAAGGATATATACACTATACAGATGTAATAGGCTCCTCACAGGGTCAATATCTTTCACAAGATACTTTTGATTAGTGGATCATTTTGTGGGTACCATCCCCACTGGGTCGGTTTTCCCTTTCCCAGGATTTCCCTAGTTAAAAAAATATGGTGTCATGTATTTCATTATCTTAAGCTTGATTTTACTTTTCAGTACTTTACTATATGCATGCATAAAAGTAGTAATTGATATCCATAGTTGGGCAAAAAGTTGTTTAAGCTGTATAACTGATTCACCCCCCCCCCCCCCCTCTTAGTTATATCAAGGGATATTTTCTTTCTAAAAATTGGTATTAGAGCATCAGGTCCTTGAGGGATAATCCTAACATCTTGAAGGAGATCACTATGGATTTGGGGTATGTTCAGAAAAATCTTGAGGAAACTCTTGAAGAATTAGATCAAGCAAATTGGGAAAAAGATAGATTAAAGAACAAGTTGAGAGATGCACAATATTACATTTAGAAGTTAAAAGATTAGCTTGAGCACTCAAGATAGAAGAGGAAAGAGTGACATGATCAAATAAAATTTTGTGAGTCAGCTAAGGAGGAGAACAAAGTCTTAAGACATGAACTTGATATCATTAAATAGAAGACAAACAAGACACATGAAGAGATAAAATTAGACATGTAATTAAGATATGAGAGTGCAGATCTGAAATTACAACTTACAAAAGTGACATCTAAACTTGAAGATTCTAGATTAAAGTTTCTAGAACTTGAGAAGTACAATTGTATAATCAAAGGATAACTTACACAAGAAAAGAAACATATTAAAAAGTTACATTCAAGTACAGAAAAGCTTGATGAACAGATCATGGCACAAAGACCTATAGTAGATAAGACAAGAACTGGTTACAATTAAAGAGAATCATCAAAGGAAAATGAAATGACTAAAGATTTTGAAGCGAAGAGAAAACCAGATCTGATAAAGAATAAAACTATTCTGATTGAAGAACCTATTCAAACACCAGATCCAGTAAAACAAGCACAAGATCAAATTGAACCACCTAGAAGGAAATTCAATGGAAAGTGTTTTATATGCAATGAAGTAGGACATATGAAGAAGGAATATACAGGGAAGTATTCTAAACCCTTTTCGAGTTATTGTTATAAGTGTTCTAATTTTGGACATAGAGCTAGAGAATGTAGGAAACCTAGATATGATAGTAGAATGCATGAAAGGACTAACATGACAAGAAGAAGATCAATGGAGGAAAGAAATAGACCTAATATGTGTTACAAATGCAATGATTTTGGACACATTTCTAGAGAATAAAGACTTGAGATAAACTAGTTTGGAGCTAGACAAGGAAAATGAGTTTTGGCATGTTATATTTGCAATAAGTTGGGACATACAAGAAGCTTTTGTATATTGAATAAAAATAGTAGAACATGGGATAAAAGATCACCAGATCCTAGAAGAAACATGAACAATAATGAAAGGAATGATTGAAATATGAACAGGAATCAAGTGGATGACCTTAAGAAGACCTTTGTGAAAGCAAAGTTACCTACAAGTTCAAAGATTTGGGCTGAAAAAGAGAAGGATATATCAAAGGATAAGAAGATAGAAGATTCTCATGGAGAAAAGAAGAACTCATCAAATCCTGATGAGAAATGCACCTTGAACTAAATATATTACACCTTGAAGGGGTAAGCATATCAGAATATCACTAAACCCCTGATTAGTTGAATGGAGTTTTGCGTAGTTGGGTACACTTTGAAATAGACTGAAGGAAGCTACAGTTAATTGTGCAGAAAATAATATTCATATATGTGACCATGTCGAAGGATGGAAGGCTACTAGCTTAAGGAAATAGTTTTTTTTTGTTTGAGAAATTAATGCAGATTCAAATGTTTGGTAAATATAAGGATTTTGATCAAATGATTTAATCACCATTCACACTTGGAGAGTTTGAGAGCACAAAGGATTTGAAGATTTCAAGTTTGGTTGAAGCAATATCAAGTATGTTATCATGAAACCATAGCATGAGTAGTGAAAGGTATTTATTACTCTTGCAAGCTTAATCTAGTTACTAATCCTGGATATTCGGTTGTTAAAATGGAAAATCAAGTAGTTGGAGATATTAGGAATGAGCCTAGACATAATTTCAAGAAAAGGACTATTACTTCGTATTTAAATAATCCAAAGGGAGCCTTTTTCACAAATTCCTAGCAATGTACTATATGTAGAAAATACATGGACATACATACATTGAAAAATTGAAACAATAGTCTACAATGAGATATATGAGGATATGGATAAAATTTACAACCTACATGATGGGACATACAAACAAGTTTTTGAATATTTAGGGAAGATTGACTTAATGAAGAAGATCTTGTTGGAAATTTGGCTGAGTTGGTTACATAGATGTTGTCATTATGGAAACATATGATCTATATGAAGATCACATAGGTCAGAGAGCTAGTATGTCAGAGCACAATGCGAAATTGTCTAAGTATGAGACAATGTATTTTTACCAGTGAGCCTGATGACAATTTTGGTTTGTGATGTTGATTGGAGTAAGGTCAGTGCTTGCACACTTGAACATAGACTCTATGGTGACTATTTAAAACTCATCTTAGAGTGCAAGTCAGTACAACATGTATGGAAGAAGTTATGATAGTTTTTCTAAAGACAGTGTCAAGCCGATATGATAGAATATGAAGATAGAATTGATAAAGAGTTAAGGGATTATTTTGTTTATCAAAATAATGACTTAAAAATAGAAAGGAATGACATCCTAGGTGTTAACCCTTGGGTAAAGTTATTTTGTAATATGGTAGCCGATTGAAAATTTATTAGCCTTAATAACTTGTATAAATGTAATTGTAAATTATAAGAAGAACAACGAAGTGATATGATGCGAGATATATGATGTATATGTAATAGTGATAGTGAAAGAGAAGTGAAGAGATATTGATGCAAGCAATATAAGGTTATGTACCTTGACCTACTTTTGTAATCAGTGAATATTGTACATTACTTGTTTGGGTAGTGGGCTCATTTGGTAATCACATTTTGTACTGCCAACTCCTAACAGGGTTGAGGCTTCTAACAAGGCATATAGTCCCTTAATCAAGACTGAGACACTATATGCATGTAATAGGCTCCTAAAAGGGTCAAAATCCTTAACAAGATACTTTTGATTAGTGGAGCTTTGTGGGTACCATCCCCACCTGGGTTTTCCCTTGGCCAGGGTTTCCTCGAGAACAAATAATGTGTTATGAGTTCTTTTTTTTTATTGCTATGCACATTGTTTAGCTTTCTATGTTATGCATGCATTGAGATTATTTGTTATATCCATAATTGGGAAAAAGTAAAAGTTTGTAGAATACTGATTCACCCCCCCTTCTCAGTATTCCCTATTTCTAATAATTGGTATCAACGCTTAGTTTCTCAGAAAAGAATCATTCAAGGAAAGCCTAGAAACTTGAGTAAGATCTCTATGGATATGGATCAACTATAGAAGAATCTTGAAGAAGCTCTTGAATAGATTGATATGCTTACTAATGAAAGAGACACTTTGAAAAGAAAATATGATGATGCAAAGAACCTCATTAAGAACCTAAAAAACAAGTTGGAAGATCTGAAATCTAAAAAAGAATTTGAAGTTCATATTGAAGATTGTGATGACAATTTAGAAAAATAAAATGAGATCCTTAAGCATGAACTAAAGATAGCAAATTTGAAGCTAATTCTGAAAGATGGAAATAGAAAGAATGAAGAAAATCTAAAATCTAAGAATGAAAGACTAAAGACTGAAAATGAAGGACTAACATCTAAACTTGGTAAAGTAACATCTGAACTTGAGAAAGTCAATTTGTAGTATGCTAAACTTCAGAAATACAATACAATTGTGAAAGGTAAATGGACTCAATCCAAACAACAACTTGAAAGGCTATATTCAACTAGTGAGAAGATTGATGAACAAATATCTTATTAGAAACCATTCTATGATAAAACTAGTCTTGGATTCGACACATCCAAAACAAATGAAGAAAGCAAGGAACCAGATCTGAAAATAGCTGAAAGTATAGATGAAAAGAAGTTTGATGAGACTAACAAATCTGAAGATACACCTAAGGAAGAAAAACCACCTAAAAAAGAGGAATCACCCAAAGGTATGCAAAGAGAATTCAAAGGTAGATGTTTTGCTTGTAATACTATTGGTCATATGAAGAGAGATTGCACAAGTAAGAAATTTAAACCTCTTAATGGTTATTGTTATAATTGGCATGGTTTTGGACATAGAGCTATTGAATGCAGGAAACCTAAATTTATTGAGAATAATAATAGTAGTAGAATGTTTAGGAATACTAACAATGTAGATAAGAAACCTACTGAAGATATGAACAGAAGAAATGGAGTAATATGTTACAGATGCAACAAGGTTGGACACATTGCTAGAAATTGTAGATCACATATCAATCAACCTGGATCAAGATATGGAAACAATGGAATTGTTTGTCAGATATGCAACAATATTGGAAATACAACAAGGTTTTATAGAATGAACAATAGAGTTTTTCATCCTAACCCCAACCCTAGAAATCATAAAAGAAGAAATGAAGATGCAAGTAATAGTCAGAAAGGATGCTGTAGTAATTCAGGTGAAGTGAAGTTTGTTAAAAGCACAGATCAAGGAGACACATTCAGCACTGAAGGCAATCAGAAAGGTGAAGTATTAAATGGTAAGAATGAATCTTTACTTGACCCATCTCAAAGTACTTAATTTATGAAAATTGTAGTAGAATAGGAACTTAGATTAATGTAGAAGTAGATATATGATGAATTGAGCCTTGCATAGTTAATGCAAGGTATTATATGATGTTCTAATGCTATGGTTAAGAGCTCAAAGAAAAATATTATGTTTAGCGAGATCGCAAGAAGTTTTAAGTTTTGCAGGTTAACAGAATCAACTTTTTGGAAAGAAGTGGCAAAAGAATTGAATGTGATGTTAGATCTAAGTGAGATTGAATTAATAAAAGGTCATGATCGGTATTATTTGATCATCAAAGTGAATTCAAGTGTTAAGGAGATCGAAGAGCAGTGATTGGAAGCATTTTGCAAGGATTTGGTGAAGAATTTTGTGCCGAATCTACGCAAGCCCTAATTCCTGAAATCGAGGTATTTTACTTGGTAGATCTTTAAATTAGTTAAGGAATTAGAGGAAATCATGGATGTTTCTTTGATCCACAATGTAAGAGATAAAAATAGACCTGAGATGAAAAGGGAACCAGTAGAACCCTTGGAAGATGATCCTAGGTTAGCTTTATCATCCGTACTAGATGGAGTTTTACATCTAGAGAATGTTAGAAGTTATCTTGGATGCAAACTAGAGATTATGACTAATAGTGATTTCACCAAGGAATATCAGAAGATCTACAATTAGGACATGTCATTGAGAGAAGGATTTGAACATTTGAAAGATAATGAGATCATTAAGTATGCATTACAGTATGAATTTGATAATGAAGAATGTACTAAGATAATCCTAAGTAGAATTCATAATGGGAAGTTTTGGTTAGAAGATAGAGTGATAGATATCATAGATGATTTGATTCATGAAGTTACTGGACTATCTAAAATTGGAGCCATTCCTTTAAATGAGAAGAACATAAGGAAAATAGTCATAGATAATACAAATTCATCCTATAATGGTAGAGGAATTGTGAGTAGTAAGATTCAACAAGATGATGTCATATACTTGTGCAAGATCCTAACCACTAAGTTTTGTGCAAAGTCAAGAGAGGATGACATGGCAACTGGAATGATACATGTAGCTTATCTGATGTGTGTTGATAAAGTACAAGTTGATATGTGTGAGATTCTGAGAAGTCAACTATTTGAGAATTTGGAAAAGATTAAGAAGACTAAGTATACATAGTTTAGATTCTCATCCTTAATCACTTATATGTTTTTTCATTTATTGAGAAGATTTCCTTACACCATTGGAAATGACTGGAATGATGGCCAAACTACAATGGAAAGGATTAACCAAGTGTATAGGAGGCATGTTATTGATAAAGTGAATGAGAGTGCAGTGTTGGTAATTAAGACATTTTAGAATTTGGTGACAAGAAGATCAAGGATCCAAAAGTCTCTTATGGAGAAGTATAAAAATGAGATATGTTTCATGGTTGATATTGAATTTACTTACATTGAAGTAGTAGAACCTAGAACATAGTTCATAGACCCTCTTGGCTATGAGATATCTGAGGTTGAGACATAAGAGTATGTGACAGGTTACTTAAGTGCAAGATTGACACTCACTATAATAGGTTTGGAACCTTTGAGGAGAACTTCAACTCTACAAAGACCATCCTTGAAGAGAAATAGTCAAAGAAAAGAGTTGAGAGTACTATCAAGAAAATTCTAAAAGATACATGGATGACTGAGCATGAGTTCTTGGTAGCCAAGAAAATAGTAGTAGCAATTAGAGATATTGGACAAAAAGAAGTTTTCTCTGTTCCACCTCTATCATCAATTGCAGTATAGCAAGGAGAAACACAAGTTAAGGTGAAAGTGGAAGAAATAGAGAAGGATCAAGAAGCAAGGATATCCACTAGATCCACCTCCTCCACACCTAGAAAAAGAGTAAAAGAGAGTTCTACTGGATCGGGTAAGAGGCAAAAAACATTGGTGCCACTAGTTCTAAAGAAAATTGCAGAAATCAAAGATGATGACACTTCTATTAAGAAGAAAACTTAGAAACCTAGAGTTGAGAAGGTTAATGAGTAGATCATTCAAGATGGAGACTTTACAAAAATGAACAAGTATTTTGATCTCTATGATTATGGAGAGAGATTAAATCTAGAAAATGTAGTGGTAAAGCATATGATTTTATCTAATAAGAAGTTTGATACAATTCAAGGTAAGATACTTGATGACTTGTACAATAAACTTGTAAATAGGAAGAAGAGAGAATCAAAAGAGGACATAGCTATTAGAGAAAAGCTTGTAAGAAAGCTTTGTATTGTAAGAGATGAAGTACACTTCAATCAGATTATGAAAGCTTTAAGCACCCATTTGAGAACCAAGAAGAGAACCATTTAGATTATGGGAGGTAGATATGAAGAAGTTAATGTAGAACAGAGCAAGAAATCATTAAGGTAATGTCAGAGAATGCTGGAGAATCATCAGTTGCAGCAGAATCCAAAGATCAAGCAGTAGAAGAAGCAGACCAAGAGGAAATTCCCTCTCCACCAACCATAAATATTAAGGATGAAGTCATGAATGTAGAAGGAACTAAGATCACCTTGGATAGTGATGATAACTTATTCAAGAATCTTGAAAACATTGTTGACAATTTGGATTTTGAAGAGTAGGAGACTACCAAAGGAGAAGAGAAAATAGAGACCACAATTGTAGAACCTAAAGTGATAGAAAAACAAGTATCTATTCCCACTCAAGTAGAAATCAGTCTTACACCTGAGACTGGCAAGAAAACTCAGATTGGCTCTATGATTGAGAATTTGGGAAAGGAAGTAGATGATGATGATCAGATGGAACTGATCACATCTTTGAACAAGATCATTGGAAAGAATAATAAAGTAAAGAGTCTTGAAGGATGCCTGAAGGAGCCTATTGAGACATTACAAGGCATTATTACTACACAAATTGCAAAAGATGACCCTCTAGAAAGAGCAAAGGAAGTAATGAACACTTTTGATAATGAGTTTACAAACTTATCTGATATAGAAAAAGTGAAAGCTCATGCAACTTATGAGGCCAAAACACTCTTGAACATCAGTTAGAATATCGGGAATGATATCAACAACCTTGATATCTGTATAAAGGACTCGAGGAAGAATTTAGAAGGAGGTAAATCCTTGTACATTCAGTGTACAAAATCAGAGAACTTGGCAGCAGAAGAAGATCACAAGATGAAGATGAAGGAAGCAGAAATTTAGAATGAAACAAACCTTCTTTCAAGTCCCAATGTGAAGATATTTGATATTGATCAGAAAATTTGTAAGATATATGATGAGATCATAATTTTGCAAGATGAAAAGGACAAGAAAATGAAAATATTCATTATTTTAAGAGAGCAGACTTCTATGAAGTTAAGTATTATTGAAGGGAAATTGGAAGAATGTCTTTCATCTTTTCAAAATTTTAGCTTTGAGAATCTCCAAGCATGTGAGATAGTAACTTATGGATTGTGCACACTACTCAGTGTGGTAGATTCAATTAAGAAATCATGGGAGAAAGAGTTAGAGGCTATGAAGATCAATTTTGTAGATTTTGTTGCAAGCTTACCGGCTTTGCAATATTGAATTAAGGTATAACTTTTTGTGAACACAATTTTGTTACCCTCCTTACCTTTTTTTGTCATTGTTTTCAAAGGGGTAGAGATATAAAGAAAAAAATTGTTAAGGATACATACTCTTAGGGGGATTATAGTATATAGAGAGGATTAATAAAGTCATAAGGATAGTATATATATGTTTTGTATTATGGCCACAATTTTGAGATTTTGGAGTTGTAAGACTTAGCCAATTTTCTCATATGTTGCCACCAATGACAAAGGGGGAGATTGTTGGAAATTTGGCCGAGTTGGTTACATAGATGCTATCATTATGGAAACATATGATCTACATGAAGATCACATAGGTCAGAGAGCTAGTATGTCAAAGCACAATGTGAAATTGTCTAAGTATGAGACAACATGTTTTTACCAATGAACCTGATGACAGTTTTGGTTTGTGATGTTGATTGGAGTAAGTTCAGTGCTTGTGCACTTGAACATAGACTCTATGGTGACTACTAAAGACTCATCTTAGAGTGCAAGTCAGTACGACATGTACAAAAGAAGTTATGATAGTTTTTCTAAAGATAGTGTCAAGCCGACAGGACAGAATATGAAGATAGAATTGATAAAGAGTTAAGGTATTATTTTGTTTATCAAAATAATGACTTAACAATATAAAGGGATGAAATCCTAGATGTTAACCCTTGGGTAATTTTATTTTGTAACATGGTAGCTGACTAAAAAGTTATTAGCCTTAATAACTTGTATAAATGTAATTGTAAATTGTAAGAAGAACAATGAAGTGATATGATGTATATGTAATAGCAATAGTGAAAGAGAAGTGAAGAGATATTGATGCAAGAAGTATAAGGTTATGTACCTTGACCTACTTTTGTAATCAATGAATATTGTACATTACTTGTTTGGGCAATGGGCTCATCTAGTAATCACATTTTGTACTGCCAACTCCTACCAGGGTTGAAGCTTCTAACAAGGCCTATAGTCCCTTAATTAAGATTGAGACACTATATGCATGTAATAGACTCCTAACAGGGTCAACATCCTTAAAAGGATACTTTTGATTAGTGGATCTTTGTGGGTACCATCCCCACCACGGTTTTCCCTTGGCCAGGGTTTCCTCGAGAACAAATAATGTGTTATGAGTTCTTTTGTTTTATTGCTATGAACATTGTTTAGCTTTCTATGTTATGCATGCATTAAGATTATCTGTTATATCCATAATTGGGAAAAAGTAAAATTTTGTAGAATACTGATTCACCCCCCCCTCTCAGTATTCCCTATTTCTAACAGATATTTCATGTTGATTTTGACAATGAGGAATGGATAAGAATTATACTAGGTAGGTTCCATAATGATAAACTCTAGATTGGAGATCAACCTATAGAGATAACATATGAAATTATTTATAATCTAATTGCCCTAAGCATGACTAGAATCAATCTTGTATTAGAAAAACATGTTAAGTTGCTTGTGGAAAAGAACACAGAGGTAGAATATGATGGAAGAGGCATGAGAGTTCACACAATAAAGAAAACATATGTGATATTGTTGAGAAAGATCTTAGGTTATAAGATGGTTTACACCTCAAGACCTAATTCTATTTCTACAGGCTTTTTTCATGTATCCTATAAGATAGTAATTAATAAAGAAGATGTAAATATTTGTGAGAGTTTTAGAAATAAACTAATTGATAATGCTAGGAGAATAAAATAAGATAAGTATACACCATTTAGACTTGGATCATATCTTGTATATTTATTTTTCCATCTTATCAAAGCATTTCCTACAATGCCTACATCTGAATGGGATTCTGATAGATGCACAATGGAGAAAGTTAGAAACTATTATAGAAGGTAGCCTAAGGAGAGAATTGAAAGTGAAATTGTTAGAATGATGAAAGAATTTCAAAATAAGAGGAAACAGAGATTTTGATTTTCACCCTCTATGGTCAACAAGTATAATAATGAAATTTGCATCATGACCAAGACTGATAACACATGTTTAGAAGCAGTTGAACCTAGAATTTACTTTAGCTAACCTTTGGAGTATGAAATTTCAAATGATCTATTAGAAGAATGCATTGATATTTTATTAAAATCATAAAAAGATGAAGACAGTTCTAGATGGGGGACTTGTGAAGAAAGGTTTAATGAAATCAAAGGGAAAGAAGAATATTCTATAGTAAAGAAGAAGATAGATAAAATCATGGTCAAGATAGCTAAAGAGGTAGGAATGTCTAAGGAAGAATGGAAACACACAAATAATTTAGTGAAGTTAATAAGTGAAGGAGGATCACATGTAATATCAGCTCAACCTATCATAGTAGCAAGGCCTTTACAACTATCAGCATTAGTAACACCATTACCAACAAAAAGTACATAAGATGTAGAAATAATTCATGTGCAACCAAGACCATCATCATCACTAGTCACAGAGAGATAAAAAAGAATATCTCCTGCAACTAAAGGAGTGAGAGTGAAAAAAGAACCAATTGTTACATCTCCCGATAGACCTAAGAGACAAAAGGTTATGGCACATAAATCTACAACAAAGAAACCTAAGGTAATTCACACTAAGGACTCATATGGAGAAGAATTAGAAGAAGAGGAAGAGAAAGATGAACAAAATATTGAACAGGACAAAGAAGATAAGAAGAAATAAAATGTCACTGAATAGAAGACACCTTCTACTCATACTGGCACAAGGAAAGGTTTTAAATCTGACCTTGGAAAACTAAACAATAGAATACTCAAAGAAAGTAATCTTGATCAGTTGAAATTATTTGACAGATATAACCTTAATTAGAAGATAGCTTTAGAAATTATAGTATTGACTTATCTTTTGGAATACAAAAGAGCACTTATAGAAATTTAGGGCAGCATACCTAGAGAACTATATGACAGATTAGAAGTGAGGAAGGATAGAGAAAAGGAAGAGGAATTGAAGTTAAGAAATGATGTAGTAAGGAAACTCAATCCCAATATCTAAGAAGAACAATTAAAGAAGGTACTTAGCATCATGGATAATTCCCTAAGGAGAAAGAGAAGAATTAGTTTATTCATGTTGGGAAAATACATTGAAATTACCAAAGAGACTGAACAAATAGCTAAACATGCATTGAAGAAGTTGGATGAAGCTTCAACTCAAATACCTACAAAGGATTATCAACCAAGTACTAGTGAACAACCAAATTTGATTATTGAAGGAGTTGAGATTATATTGGACCCCATCAATGATAAACATGACCCATTTAAAGATCAAACACAGGATGTTGATAATTTGGGTGAGGATATGCAAATTAGTGAACCTAACTAGTAGGAAGAGCATAGTAAAGAGAAAGAAGATACTTAGTGAGGTGAGATACAACAACAATCAGCTACACAGACCACTCAAGAACCCTCTAGTATACCTCCCATAGTACAAAAGGAGTGAGAGATACAAGATAAGAGTATAGAACAAAAGAAGGAAGAAATAGAGAAGACAAAACAAATTATTCCAACACAAATAAAAAAAGGTAAAAAAAAGTAGAAACATCTTCATCACATGATGATCTTTCAGATTTACTCAAAGGAATGACAAATCCATTAAAGTATATGCAATTTTCAACACTTGCATTTTCAAAAGGTATTATGGAAAAAAAGAGAAAAATAGAACTAGTAGGAGACAAATGTGTAGATCTAGCACTTGACAGGCTACATAAAACCTTACCATACCGAATTCAATTTGTTGAGCATGAGAAGGAGAATAAATTAGAAAAAGTTATTGAAGAATTTGATGCACAATTTTCTTCACTAAAAGAAACAGCAAAGAAAACAACTCAAACAGAATATGAATCATAGTTGTTGAACAAGTTAAATGAGAACATCAAGAAAGACTTGGAACACTTAGACAAATGCATAAAGGATATAAGATTCAAAATTTTAGAAAAGAAAGATATTTTTTCTAATTGTGCAAGGGCACACAAACACATTTTTAGTACAACATATACCATAGCAAAAAAAGAAAAGGAAATATATGATGTGGCTGAGAAGATAAAGATCAATGAGGTAATGATAATTGATGAGGAAAATAAGATAAACCAAGCATATGAAGAGTTGACTACTCTCCATCAAAAAAATTATATTCTATTAAAGAGATTCAGCCTATTTAGAGGCCAATTATCCACAACTATTTATCTATTGCAGAAAGAACTTGATGACTTCATAGTAGCAAGGACAAATTTTGGGAAATTTGCATTTTTAAATATGACAGGAGTAGAAGTGATAACTTATGGATTGTGTGGGTCACTTAGCAAAGGGTTAACAATGAAGAACTCTTGGGACACAAAATTTGCCAATTTGAAGACTAGATTTGTAGATTGTATGCAACTTATGGGATTCATTCAGCTACCACCACAAATCTCACAGCCATGAAGGATACAAATGAAGGTAAGAAGCAAAATTTTGACATGTATTTAGACCTTTTTACCCTATTTTTTTCATTGATGTCAAAGGGGTAGAAGTAGATAGAAAAATTTCATAAGGAAATGTATAGGAGTATATAGAAAGGGGGAGTACAATGTGTATAAGATGGTAAACATATATATAATCCACAAAGTTTTCACAGGCCAATTTTAAATATTTTGTAACTATGCATACTTAGCCAATTTTTCATATGTTGCCATCAATGCCAAAGGGGGAGATTGTTGGAAATTTGGCTAAGGGGATATGATAGGGTTGTCAATAATGGAAACATATAGACATATTTTAGATAGATATAATCATCTATGAATCAAACATAGTTATACTTGAAGTTTGGATAAGGGATACTTAGAAAATTGTCTAAGTATAAGGAAGTTTACAGTGAGTAGGTACAAATATCTATTCAACAAGATTTAATGTTGATAGTTGGACTTTAGTGAGATTCACTAAAGATAGTATGGACATCATTGATGATGTGTACAATCATGCTAAATAATATACTATGTTTTGGTTATGATTTATGAATTTTTCCTAAGATAACATGTATATCATAGAAACATGGCAAGTTAGAGTATATCGAGTTTTTGGCTAACAAGTTATTTTTTATTGTAAAAGTAATTTATGGATTAGTTTGGGACAACATCCTAGATGTCCATCCTAATACAAAAGAATGAGATATTAAAGTTTTGGTAACATATAATTAAGTTAAAGTCCGATTGGACAAAATGAAAGGTATAAAGGAAGGCACTTTGGTTAAGCTGTTGGTGCCCAAAAACAATGGATTTGATTTTGGCCAACTGACAAGTATAATGATACCTCTGCAATTCTAGCTTAATCAAGCCAAGGCTAGTAGGCCTAAATTCTCTTTTGAACTATCAAATTCTCTATGTTGCTCAACTGCATACATGAAACAAAGTTCCTCCAAAGGTGGTGAATGATCCTTTGAGGAAATCAAAAATCTCCTAATAATCTCTATTCTATAAAACTTGACTAAAATGGATTATACTAAGGACTGAAAAGTAATACTTTTGAAATAATGATTTAAAGATCTACAAACTATAAATGAACTAATATAATAGTTTCTAATTAATGATTAGATCAGTGCCTTCTAAATATTTGGGCTATAGAGTCATAAACTTTCAATCCTACATACGATCATAGGCTATTTTAAAAACTTGCTTTAATAAGAGAAGATCATCACTTCATAGGCTTCCACTTGACTTATAATTCAAATCAATTTACACAACTAATCCTATCGAATTTAACTCAAATTAAGAGACTGATAAGAATAATGACAAGTTCATAGACCATACAATTGATACTCGAGTTGTATATATTAACTTTGAATTATGATACTTAGGGAATTCAACACAGTGAAACACTCTATTTAATAGAATATCTGAAAAACTAATTGAAAAAATATAACTTACAACTACAAATAAAAAGAAATGGCACTTATCTTTATTCATGTTGAAAAATTGGTACATAAGAGTTCATAGTTGCAATTGTTTATCAAATTATATTCTATCAAAATATATCTTGTATTGTCTTGTCTCTACATTTTACATTATATATATATATATATATATATATATATATATATATATATTATATATATATATATATATATATATATATATATATATATATATATATATATATATATATATATATATATATATATATATATATATATATATATATGTTTGAGTGGCTTTCACACCTCTTTAGGGTGAAAAGACACAACCTTATTACAAATTATTTTGAAAAAAATAATAAACTAACTAAAAAATAACTACCTAACTTTCGGATTTGGGTCTGGTAGAAAAACCAAAACACCTCATGGAAAGCTAAGATTTTCATTAGAAATAGGAAATTTGATTTCCCGAACTGGGTCTTTTTTAGATTTTTAAAATTTGACCATCTTCAACATCTGTTGGCATATCTTTGCAGCAGGTCAAAATTCCAACATTTTCTGAAGGCTTTGATCACAGAATTTTGATTGTTCCTGTCATAGAGCTTCCTTTCTTAATCCCTCAACTTTTAATTGAAAATTAATATAATTATTTATCCCATTTCATGTACTCCATCATTAATTATTTGGCATGGAAATTAAGAGGTCATGTTTTTAGGGTTTTATCACTATATAGGACTCCAGATTTTGCCCAAAATTTAGAGCTCCAACAGGCTCTTTCTGGGGAAGTATGCTCCATGTGAGCATAGTGAGATTCCAACTATCTCTGGAGAAGCAAACCAAGTATCCATAATAATCTAATGTGAAGTAAAATTGGGTGGCCCTAAGAACCCCAAAATTGAACATTGATCCTTTCCTCTTCGAATACTTGATTTTGATCACGTAACACTTTGGATCTCTTGAACATGATGCCATCATTTTTGTGAACAATACTTGTTGCTTTATCAATGTATTTTTTTGTATTCTCTTTTTGCTTTTCCTTGATAAATCATCAAATGCACTTTGGTCCTTGCTGAACAAAAGCTCCCTTTGGTCATGCATGTGACCAGTCATATAAGTATTAGAATAAATCTTCTTTTTGTGATTGTCCTTTTGTATACAATTTTCTATGTCTCCATATTTAGAATGCAGATTATGTTTGTCTAATCCAATCTTTTCTTTAGGCCTATGGTGCAACACTTGTTCATATAATCGTTTTAAAGATGGTTCATGTCAAGGAGACACTTCTTCACATATATCAAGACTATGGTCAGGTGAAATATTTGAGCAATCTTCAAAACTATCCTTTAATCTATTTTCCCCATCATGCTTGGCTGATTCCATCTCATCTTCACATATTTGGTGTACCTCCAGCTCAAAGGATGAACTAAAAGATATCTCACCCTCTGAATGCACTTCATGAGTTTCATCAACTTTAAAATTAGGACTGTTATCTTCATTATGATGCTGATGGAATCCATTGCATAAAAGATCTTCCTCAAACAACAGATTCATGAACGTAGAGAACTTGGACGCATCTTCCTTTGTATCCTCTTCAAACAATGGGTTCAATGTCATAAAGAATTCAGGAATACATCCATGAGATCTTTCATTTGGATCATCAAGTGTTTCATCAACAAGACTAATATCTTCATTAACATTATTTCCTAAAAGTTCCTCATGTTCATGCACTTCTATTTCATCTCCACAATTTGATCCCTAGGAATTATCATCTCCTTCATCTAGTACCCCTTGAATATGTGTTGATCTATCAAATTGTTTACCATGATCGATTGAGAAAAATTTTGGGTTGTTCCTCTCAATATGTTTATGATATTCTATGTCTAACAAGGCTGAAATATCTTCCTCACTGAGAGAATCCTCTTCCTCATTTTTATATTCACTGATGTTTGATGTCATACAAGTATCATCATGGGTGGTTTCTTCTCCAAATTGGTACAAAATTTCTTCTATATTTGGATCTGAAATATCATTTTTATGTTTCACATTGCATTTATTATATTCTTTTACTTTTTGAAAAAGGATCTTCAAATCAGGGTCATCTAAAGAGACCCCAAAATCATCAAGCCTTCTTAGAAATTCCTTGCTTGAAGGTGCAATATCTGAAGGTATCTTTAGATAGAAACCCATCATCCTTATGAACAAATAGGTGGTGAAATCACCCTCTTGTCTTTCCAAATTGATAAATTCATCTAGAGGGGATATATAAGATTCTTCCTCCATATAGCTTTCTTCTTGTTCATAACATCTTATATCCATTTCCACACATGTCTCATCTTGGATGAAATCTTCTTCCATCTGATTCAAACTTTCTTCTTCATTAGAATCTAGGGCCTCATCTCTTGTATGTTTCATGTTGTATTCATTATCTTCTACCTTTATTTCATTATATATATACTTTAGAAAACTACATGCCCGAGAATCATGAGCAATCCCTAATTCATGTATTTTATTGCATATTTCATGAGATGAAGGTTTGACCTTTGAAGGTATCTCCTGATAAACATCACACATCCTCATGAACAACTATATCATAGATTCACCTTCATACCTTTCCAAATTGAAAAAGGCATCAAGTGGAGACATGCTAAGATCCTCCTCCATGCTGCATCTTTGGTCTTCACATTGTTCATAACACATGTTATCTTCATCTATTGCATCATGGAATTCATATAGAAACCATTGTTCAAATTCTTTCCAAGATGAAATACTTTATGTAGGTAATGATTCATAAGCCTCTCTTGCATTATCTTCTAATGTCTTGATAAATAGTTTCATTGCCTGATCTTCTACACAAATCTCATAGTTCTCTATAAATACATAAAATGCATCCAAATGTTCAACTGCTGATTCAATTCATTATCCATGGAAATTTTGTACAAGATGTGAAAAATTAGGGAGCAACTTAAAAGGATTACAATGGAATCCCCTAAGATCCAATGGCCTGATACCATTTGGAATAAATGGTTTTCTTTGAAATGGTTGTTTATTCTGATACATTCTGAATATCTAAATCAGTAATAAATTGTTTCTTTATACATTAGGTTCTTGTCAATAGAGTCACCACCTCTTCCAAAGAGGAAAACATTACTTATCTCCTTCTTGGTCTTCTTCCTCAGTAGAGTCACTGATTGAAATTCTTTATTGAATAGGGTCACCACCTCATTCAAGGAATGTCTTGCTTTTGGGTTCTTTCTTCTAGTAGAGTGTGCTTCCAAAAAACTAATATAACTACTTTATGATTCTGATCTGTGAAATCTAAAATTCTAAGTAACTTCACAATATATATTGTGAGCAACTCTCCCTAGTAGAGTCGCCAATTTGTTGGTGCCCAAAATGATGGATTTACTTTTGGCCAACTGACAGGTATAATGATACCTCTGCAATTATGGCTTAATCAAGCCAAGGCTGGTAGGCCTAAATTCTCTTTTGAACTATCAAATTATCTGTGTTGCTCAACTGTATACATGAAACAAAGTTCCTCCAAAGGTGGTGAATGATCGTTTGAGGAAATCACAAATCTCCTAATAATCTCTATTCTATAAAACTTGACTAAAATGGATTATACTAAGGACTAAAAAGTAATGCTTTTGAAATAATGATTTAAAGATCTACAAACTATAAATGAACTAATATAATAGTTACCAATTAATGATTAGATCAATGCCTTCTAAATATTTGGGCTATAGAGTCATAAAACTTTCAATCCTACGTACGATCAGATACAGTTTTAAATTTTTTTTTTAATCAGAAAAGACCATCACTTCACAGGCTTCCACTTGACTTATAATTCAAATCAATTTACACAACTAATCCTATCAAATTTAACTCAAATTAAGAGACTGATAAGAACAATGGCAGGTTCACAGACCATACAATTGATACTTGAGTTGTATATATTAACTTTGAATTATGATACTCAAGAAATTAAACACAGTGAAACACTCTATTTAATAGAATATCTAAAAGACTAATTGAAAACATATAACTTATAACCACAAATAAAAAGAAATGGCAGTTATCTTTATTGATGTTGAAAAATTGGTACATAAGAGTTCATAGTTGCAATTGTTTATCAAATCATATTCTATCAAAATACATCTTGTATTGTCTTGTCTCTACATTTTACATTATATATATGTGTGTGTGTGTGTGTGTGTGTGTGTGTTTCACACCTCTTTAGGGTGAAAAGACATAACTTTATTATAAATTATTTTGAAAAAATAATAAACTAACTAAAAAATAACTACCTAACTTTTGGATTTGGGTCTGGTAGAAAAACCAAAACACCTTGTGGAAAGCTAATATTTTTAATGCAAATAAGAAATTTGATTTCCCAAACTGGGTCTTTTTTAGATTTTTAAAATTTGACCATCTTCAGTCTCGATCTGTCGGCATCATCTTTGCAGCAGGTCAAAATTCTAGCATTTTCTGAAGGCTTTGATCATAGAATTTTGATTGTTCATTTCATAGAGCTTCCTTTCTTAATCCCTCAACTTTTAATTGAAAATTAATATAATTATTTATCCCATTTCATGTACTCCATCATTAATTATTTGGCATGGAAATTAAGAGGCCATTTTTTAAGGTTTTATCACTATATAGGACTCCAAATTTTGCCCAAAATTTAGAGCTCCAACATAAGCGAAGATGGCCAATTATATTGTAATGATATAATTGACATATGCACACTTTGTATGTTACAAATTTAATGACCGGAGTAGAGAAGGATAGTTTTATGTTTGATTTTATGTGATCACCTACAAGGACTGATTAGATATTGAAGATATCAGCAGTAGTCAAATTTTTGTATTTAGACTTCTAAAGTTGTATATGTATTGTATGTGTAGTGAGAGCCTTGTATAAGTAGTGAACTTCAATTTTTATTGTATAATTGACTCCTCACAGAGTCAAAGGATTTTAACATGGCCTAGTCCTCTCACAAGAACATATACACTATACGGATGAAATAGACTCCTTACAAGTTTAATATCTTTCACAAGATACTTTTGATTAGTGGACCATTTTATGGGTACCATCCCCACTGGGGTTTTCCCTTGGCCAGGGTTTCCCTAGTTAAAAAAATATGGTATTATGTGTTTCATTATGTTAAGATTGATTTTACTTTTTAGTACTTTACTATATGCATGCATAAATGTAGTAATTGATATCCATAATTGGGTATAAAGTTGTTTAAGCTATATAACTGATTCACCCCCCCGCCTCTCAGTTATATCAAGGTATCTTTACTTTCTAACATATATAAATCAAGTGCTTGTATCGGGAATTAATAGGTCAATATTTTGGTGCAATGATAGCTGACAAATGGTATCAGAGCCAAGGTCACAGGTTCAAACCCCATGCATGTGCTAGGGAGATTTTTGCAAGGTGTGTGCCCTTGGTCTCCTTGTGTTGTACAATGTAGTGATGGTTTGTGACATAGATTAACTGACTTTTGTGCTTGTAAAATTCAAGGGGTTGTATTGGATATTAATAGGTTGATCTTTTGGTGCAACGACATCTAATAGTTTGGCCTAATTATGTAATTGAGGTCACATGATGGTCATGTCTTGTGTTGGGAATTTTTTGGTCAATTATATTTAACTATTGGGGGGGATTTTTTTATTATTGTGGCACTTTTGATCTACTATGGTTTTGGTAGTATTTCTTTAATTGGTATTATGGTTTATTGGCACTCTTGGAGCTTGATTATACATTTGATGGATCAAGGAGATCTTATGTATCTATTTTTTTGGGACAGATCCAAGAGGAATTAAACATGACATATGTTGTATCTAGAATTATGATTATGTTTTTGAACATGGAGAGTTTCTAAGTGATTTATGACTATGATATTTTTATGATTTTTATGTCCTCTTCATTATGATGGCATTAATGTGGATCCTATTTATGATTTTTAGTTTATTCTTTGAACTATACTTATTTGGTTTCTTTGATTATGAGTATTTTATGAGGATTCATTTTATATTATTATTTTGATCATTCTTTCAGGTTTCAGTTTGGAGTATAGGAGAGTTTCCTAGGAGTATTACTAGGGGAGTGGCTCACAATGGGTGTGAGGGTCTAAAGTTCTTAGTCCATTGTAACCCATTATAGAGTTTTAATCAAGTGAAAAAATAATAAAATGAATTGGGTTGGGATACACATTAAAAACATAATTGATTTTCCTCATCCATAGTATTGAGTATATGCATAGATAAGGATGGGTTAGAGAATTCCTAGCCATCTATGGGGTTTTGATATGGAAAATCAACTTCTTTGTCTTCATGAAAGGTTTTTGGTTCCAAATTAGTTCCACCTAGGGGTTTGGATCTGGAGAGGGGTAGAGACTGCCAGGATAACCCAGGAGTGAGAACTATGTGATGACACTCTCCTACATGTGTATTAGGATCATGTCATCCTTGTGGATCACCTCTTGTATAGTGTGGTTTTATGTGGTATCCCGTGTGTATCATTTTGTTTCTTTATTTGTATTATCTAGGCATATATCATGTCATGTTGATTTTCATGTGCTTCTTGTGATGTGATTTGTTCATATGCTTTTATGGTGTGGGGTCTTGTGTTATCTTGTAACTGAATGGAGTGGGCCTTAAGGACCCATGTGGTTGGGTGGAAAATATTTTTCCATTGAGGCTCATGGTTGGTTAATGGTTTTGGATAGTTTTTGCAGCATTCTGGTCATTTACTACATTCTCATACAACATCTTGATAGTTGATCAATTTTATAAATTGTATCATATGATGTAAAGGATTTTTGCATTGTGAACATATACCCTTATAAAGGAATGTGAACTTTCCCTACATGTGTATTATTGGAATTGATATGTAATATTGGATGGATCGCCTATGTATCTGATAAATTTTATTATGTAATAGATTAGTCTCTTATGGATATATAGTTCATTAATAGTTGTTTCATTACTAAACTAATGTTGTATTGTTAATCTAATGTTTCCACTTTATACTTAAAGTGTTTATTTATTTATGTGTTTCTAAGTAGCAACATTATGGAACCTTAGAGGATGTAATGTTGTTATTATGTTATAGAAATGATAGATGTATATTTAAAGCTTTTAAAGAAAAAAAAGGTACCATATTTATAGTGATTTCATTTTTTCCTCTCAAGTTCCCTGGTGGGACACTGCACATTTTTATCTATGGGTCTAGAACAAGTTACCAATTTTTTTTATGTTCAATCTAATCTAATTCATCTAGTGTTACTTTGATCCAAAGTACATATGTTCTAGCTTCTATATAGTTCTTATGTTCAAACTGAGATATCAAACATAGATGAACTTTCTCACATTCATTATTAAGCTTTCTTCTAGTCTAAATACATGTTGTGTTATCACCTATGGTTTGTTCTTGTGGGTGATTTTTCTATAACAACTTGGAGGATCTTCTAGGAATAGATCCTATAAGTTCATCAAGAGGATTTTTTTAGTTTCTTCTTCTGGTTTTTATTCATTTTTAGGAATTTTTATAATTTCTTGATGGATCTCAGCATCCTCTATTGATGTTTCATTAGTATTTAAATTTTCAATAACCTTAACATTTATACTTTTTATAACACATTTCAATCTTTTGTTATAACATTTGTACAATTTTATATGAGTTGAATAACCCAAAAAGATTTCTTCATCACAACAAGACTCAAAAATTACCAATATTATCACTAACTCTTTTGATGTAATACTTATTTCCAAATATTTTAAAATATCCTACATTAGCAATTCTTACATACTAAACTTTATATTTACCCTTAGTTTAACTTTAATCAAGGGTAAGTGCACAAAGATGGGAGATCAAAAAGATGACAATTATATTTTTGGTCCCCCAAAAGAAATAGGGTGCACACCCTATGGCTTGTAATGCCCAAGCCTAAGGTTCAGGAGATGCAAGACATAGGGTGTATTCCCTATAGGGAGTACGCCCTATGTAAGAATAGGAAAATGAGAGATGGAGAGAGAGAGGGTGAGAAGGGAGGAAAGATAAAAGGTAATAAAGGGAGAGATCAAGGGAGAAGAAGGGTATAGATAGAGGGCGAGGTCATGAAAAGGGTAAGAGGGAGAGGGAGAGAGAGGGTTAGAAGGCTGGAGAGAGAGAGAGAGAGAGAGAGGAGAGAGAGAGAGAGAGAGAGAGAGGAGAGAGAGAGAGAGAGAGAGAGAGAGAGAGAGAGAGAGAGAGAGAGAGAGAGAGAGAGAGAGAGAGAGAGAGAGAGAGAGAGAGAGAGGGTGAGAAGATGAGAAGGATGGTAGAGAGAGGGAGAGGGGGAGACACACACACATACATGAAAATACACACACACACATAGAGAATAAAATTAAATGTATGCCCTATTTGGTGTGATCCAAATGTGGAATAAAAATCCAACATTTCATTGAGAAAATGGTGTGTTCCATGGAGTTTTGTATGGTTCTCAAGGTTCTAATTTTGTCTTGGATTCCTTGTATCGTGACAAGGAGCACACCTAGAGTGCTTCCTTTGGACCTCGTGACACTAATACATTTGGGGTGAAATTGCGACGGCCATTTGCGACGGCAGGCAAATGTCATGCGTTTTGCCCCTTTTTTTTCAAATATAGCTCGACACTGTCGCAATTTGCGACGACAATACATTTGTCACTGTCGGCAATTGCGACGTTGTCGGGATATAAGCACAAAATTAAAAATGAACATTGTCATGTGTGTTTTCAACAGTGCCGTAACCCTCCGCGAAATCACATCAGGATATAAGGGCAAACAAAATAAGAACGTTGTCATTTGTGTTTTCAACAGCACCGTAACCCTCCGTGAAATCACATCAGGATATAAGGGCAAAAAAAACAAGAACGTTGTCATTTGTGTTTTCAACAGCACCGTAACCCTCCGCGAAATCACAGCTACAATTTCTGAGTACGTTGGGTTTATTTTTCTTTTGTCATTATTATGTAATCTGGTATTCAGCTGTTAGAGAGCTAAAATACCTAGAAATGAGGACATATCTATGTTGAATTTATTGTTAGCGGCTTTGGTTATTTAGAAGTTTAATTTTATTTGTTCATCTTTCAAGCACAAATGTTTTGTGGACCGTAACATCTTCATTGTTTCGGGTATGCAGTGAAACAACCCTAACTTGCAATTGCAATGTTGTTGGGATATAAGGGCAAAAAAAAAAAGGAACGTTGTCATTTGTGTTTTCAACAGCACCGTAACCCTCCGCGAAATCACATCGGGATATAAGGGCAAAAAAAACAAGAACGTTGTCATTTGTGTTTTCAACAGCACCGAGAGAGATTCCCTCCGCGAAATCACAGCTACAATTTCTGAGTACATTGGGTTTATTTTTCTTTTGTCATTATTATGTAATCTGGTATTTAGCTGTTAGAGACCTAAAATACCTAGAAATGAGGACATATCTGTGTTGAATTTATTGTTAGCGCCTTTGGTTATTTAGAAGTTTAATTTTATTTGTTCATCTTTCAAGCACAAATGTTTTGTGGACTGTAATGTCTTCATTGTTTCGGGTATGCAATGAAACAGCCCTAACTTGCGACTACCTTCATGGTACTTGTGTACATTATCATGTTGTCTTTACAGTGACTGTCCTCATTCAAGTGGCAATTACACAAGGGACAGTCACTGTGAGATGTCCTCATTTGTGACAAGGACAGTCACACTTAGGACATCTCATAGTGATATTCCCTTGTGTAATTTCCACTTGAATGTATTGCTATTGAACCACATTAATGCTTTTCTTCTTCAACAAATGAGGACAGTCACTGTAAAGACAACATGATAATGTACACAATTACCAAAAAATGATCTTGTTAATTGATGTAACACTTTGTCTTGCTCACTCCCTATCCTTCACTAGGGTCTCTTTAGGCCAATGTTTTGACTTGATAGGGTACTTAACTATCCCTACACTCTTTAGGTATCTCTACCCAAGATCCCACTCCTTCAACTAGTGCACACCAACAAGAAATACAACGAACTCTGCTCAATACCAATCTAGCTACTAGGACACTCCTAGTCTTGTCTTCACAAATTGAAACACATTCAACTAGAACTTTACTCCATGGAGAGGCTAGCCACTAGGACCTCTATTGGTTTCAATATTACTCCTTCACCTATACTTTTCATCAGTACTTCAATCCGGTTCATCAAACCATGCCAATTGCACCCAAAAATAGGCTGCTAGCAATTAGGCCTTTGTCAAGCCGTTTTGTTTATATTAAGCCACCTAAAGGGCTTAGGATTTAGATGCCCTTTATTGAGAACTCCAAGATATCTAAGGTCTTCTCCTCCTAGATTTTTTGTACACCAACTGCTACAGCCATGCCTGAAAACAAGTATTTTGACACAACTTGGACAGTCTGACTAAGAGTTTGTTTTCTTAGCAGCCAAAGAAACTCACCCAATCTTCTAATTTGACTTGGGGCTTCTTTAGATGTGTGTCTACCTCTCCATGAGATTTTAGTTGAAGCAACCAATGCATTCAACTTGTTGTAATCTTCTTGTAATGATTTGTCATCCCTAACTGTGCTCAACTGACTCACCTAGGACATCATTGCAAACATAGAAAATGAGCTTCCCAGGGCCCCTCCTTCCAAACATATAGTACATGGAGTCTCCTCACCCATTCCAAGAGCCCGTACAAAATTGACAATGGAATGATGAGCTAAGACTCCATTTGTTCAACCTGCCTGGTTCAAACCAATGATAGGGTACTTAACAAAAGAATTAACAAACTAGTTGGAATGCTTCAAAACTCAAAAAAAATACAACACAGAATAAAAAAACAACTTGTACTAACTTTTCCAATAGACACTACGAGCTATCTAATCCATTAATCAACTGAAAACAAAGAAACAAAAAAACTCAAGAATTCACTAAAACCGTGTTACTCTACAAATCTTCTTAATTCCAAATGTTTTTCCCCCCAACCTTTTGCACAGATCAATGGAGGCCTCTTATAGTTGATCTGATGCCTAATTCAATGGTTTCATATAGTTACATAACCATCTTACTCGAAAATTCTCCCTTGCACAAATGTTGTCAATGTTGTGAATGACAACATTGACAACTTGTTACAACCTTTGGGATTTTGGTTCAAAACTTATTGTTCAAACACCATAGGACCCTAACCATGACTTAGTTAGGCTATTTAGACCTCACATAGGCCACTTCTACACTTCTTTTCCCAATTTGACCCCTAAATGCTTCATTCCCACTTTTGCCACAATATTGGTAACTTGGGTACAAATTGGCACTTGCCTTCACAAAGGTCACACATGAGGACATCTCACAGTGATCAATTTTCCCTTGTGTAATTGCCACTTGAATGTATTGCTATTGAACCACATCAATGCTTTTCTTCTTCAACAAATGAGGACAGTCACTCTAAAGACAACATGATAATGTACACTCACTGTAAGGACAGTCACAAATGAGGACATCTCACAGTGACTGTCCCTTGTGTAATTGCCACTTGAATGTATTGCTATTGAACCACATTAATGCTTTTCTTCTTCAAAAAATGAGGACAGTCACTCTAAAGACAACATGATAATGTACACTCACTGTAAGGATAGTCACAAATGAGGACATCTCACAGTGACTGTCCCTTGTGTAATTGCTGCAATTACACAAGGGACAGTCATTGTGAGATGTCCTCATTTGTGACAAGGACAGTCACACATGAGGACATCTCACAGTGATTGTCCCTTGTGTAATTTCCACTTGAATGTATTGCTATTGAACCACATTAATGCTTTTCTTCTTCAACAAATGAGGACAGTCACTCTAAAGACAACATGATAATGTACACTCACTGTAAGGATAGTCACAAATGAGGACATCTCACAGTGACTGTCCCTTGTGTAATTTCCGCTTGAATTACATAAGGGACAGTCATTGTGAGATGTCCTCATTTGTGACAAGGATAGTCACACATGAGGACATCTCACAGTGATTGTCCCTTGTGTAATTGTCACTTGAATGTATTGCTATTGAACCACATTAATGCTTTTCTTCTTCAACAAATGAGGACAGTCACTCTAAAGACAACATGATAATGTACACTCACTGTAAGGATAGTCACAAATGAGGACATCTCACAGTGACTGTCCCTTGTGTAATTGCCGCTTGAATTACACAAGGGACAGTCATTGTGAGATGTCCTCATTTGTGACAAGGACAGTCACACATGAGGACATCTCACAGTGATTGTCTGTAATGTCCCCTTTTTGGCTAACTTGGAAAACAAGAACAATTACTCCACTTCTCAGACTTACTCTATCAGATACTTACAATTAAACTAAGTAATGGAGGTTACTTAAGATATCAACTGCTATTTCAGATTCAATCACAATATGTGTGCAAGATGATATTGATACCAATATGTTTAATAGCACTGTCGGATATAATGATATGAAATATGCTATGAATATGATGTTTCCTATCACTTATAGTGATAGTATAATGATGGTATGTCTGATATAAACAATATCGATATACAATCAATAAGTATTGCTTATAGCAATGTATTTGCTGTGTCTGATATGATGATGTAATTATGCAAATGTGTAATATCGCTATGAGTGATATATTGCTATTTCAGATTCTGAATTATATGCTTGCAACTTCAAATATTGATACTGTTTCTGACTATCCTTTCTATCTGTGCAATCATGGTGTTGTCTCTGATCTACAATGATAAACTTGAAACCAAACTGCCAAAGGCAGATGCTCTATTGAGTATATCCAAATATGGATAAGTAAATAAAGTTCTAATGATGCCTTGAGTGACTGACGAGAATGCATTCTTATATTGTCTTTAACAAATGAAGAGATGCTATGAATGAGACGTGTCTTGTTTCTTCCTCCATGTCCCTTTGTTAATCACACCTTTCCATAATCCGACAGTTCACATAATATTATTTCATTATTTTTTGATCATAGATAACTCCCAGATTGACTCAATATCAAATCTTTTTATGAAGGTAATCTTCCCTAATTGGTAGTGCAACCAGTAGTTAACATCCATTGTGTTTGTATTAGTTTGGTCTAACTATCATTAGTATTTAGTCAATCGATATTAACTCTTTCCTTATCCCATATTGTTATGATGATATCCAATCTTTCTACTCTGATATAAGTCGGTATCATTTTCTGATAATTGTCCATTTATTGGTTGATTGCTGGTAATGGAGTTTGATCTTCAAATTGACTTCCATTCCTGTTAATACTTAAGGATACATTGTACTTATTATCCATGACTGATGCCTCATTCATCAATAGCTTGTGATATAATCACTGATGCTTTTGTGTTTCTACAAGATGTGGTTTATCTCAGACAATCGATAATCTTTCAATCCTTTAGTCGATATCCTCCTATGTGGTGTCTATTGATATAGATAGTAGAATTCAATCTAGTTTATGTTATTGTCATGATAACATAGGAAGTGATGGTGCATATTTGCTAGCGGGTCTTCATGTTTGATATTGCTTTATCGGATATGTCATTGTCTAAACTTGTGCAATTAATGATTATTTATAATATATGAATGGTTATCCTTCTTGCTTATCAATACATCTTCTGAAACACATAGCGACCTATCCCTTATTCATATCATGTTGATCTTGACTTCATAGTATTTGGTTCATTAATCATCCTCTCATGGTATTGATGTGTAATGACTAGTGATTGTTGTATCACTTCTTCATTCCTCATCGTGATAGATAATGCAGATGTTTAATGTAGATGTATATCGATTACAGATATTCGATATTGCTTTAAACGTTATTATTATTATTATTATTATTAATGTTATTGTTATTATTAAATATTATAATTAATGATGTTAGTAATATTAATAATATTATAATAAATATTATTATAGTGATAACATATTGTTTTATATTGATAGGTTTATTAATATTATTTATATATTAAAATTATTATATCAATAATTGATTTAATATTATTACTTAATATATTATTATAATATAATATATATAATTTATTAATAATTATTTATTATTAATTTATATTATAATTATAATCATAATTATATTATTTATTAATATTTTAATATTATTTAATTAACATATTACTTATTATGCTAACTATATATTATTATTATCTTTTGATAATAATTATATATTATTGTTATACACCGTTAATAATAGATTATTATATATCATCTAATCATTTTATTATTATACTAAGTTCAATATGTCACTGCTCATGACATTGTCCCTTGTGTAATTGCCACTTGAATGTATTGCTATTGAACCACATTAATGCTTTTCTTCTTCAACAAATGAGGACAGTCACTCTAAAGACAACATGATAATGTACACTCATTGTAAGGACAGTCACAAATGAGGACATCTCATAGTGACTGTCCCTTGTGTAATTGCCACTTGAATTACACAATGGACAGTCATTGTGAGATGTCCTCATTTGTGACAAGGACAGTCACACATGAGGACATCTCACAGTGATTGTCCCTTGTGTAATTGCCACTTGAATGTATTGCTATTGAACCACATTAATGCTTTTCTTCTTCAACAAATGAGGACAGTCACTCTAAAGACACCATGATAATGTACACTCACTATAAGGACAGTCACAAATGAGGACATCTCATAGTGACTGTCCCTTGTGTAATTGCCACTTGAATGTATTGCTATTCAACCACATTAATGCTTTTCTTCTTCAACAAATGAGGATAGTCACTCTAAGGACAACATGATAATGTACACTCACTGTAAGTGTACATTATCATGTTGTATTACAAATGGACCTTATGTTGGTCGGGATATAAGTGCAAAAAAAAAAAGGAATGTTGTCATTTGTGTTTTCAACAGTGCCGAGAGAGATTCCCTCCGCAAAATCAAGCGGGTTATCATTTGTGTTTTGAACAAAGCGGGTTGTCATTTGTGTTTTGAACAGCACCAAGAGAGATTCCCTCCGTGAAATCAAGCGGGTTGTCATTTGTGTTTTCAACAGCGCCGAGAGAGATTCCCTCCGCAAAATCACAGCTACAATTTCTGAGTACGTTGGGTTTATTTTTCTTTTGTCATTATTATTTAATCTGGTATTCAGCTGTTAGAGAGCTAAAATACCCAGAAATGAGGACATATCTGTGTTGAATTTATTGTTAGCGGCTTTGATTATTTAGAATGCTTCCCCACAATACTTAATTACACAAGGGACAGTCACTGTGAGATGTCCTCATTTGTGACAAGGATAGTCACACATGAGGACATCTCACAGTGACTGTCCCTTGTGTAATTGCCACTTGAATGTATTGCTATTCAACCACATTTATGGGCCCGTTTGGACCACGACACATAGTAGCATCTACAGAGAAGAATATCCCAGGTGTAACAAGTTGTAAGAATATACCAACAGTTCTAAGAAGTTCCCTAGCACGTAGTAGCATCTACAGAGAAGAATATACAACATGAGGGCAGCCACTGTGAAGACAACATGATAATGTACACTCATTGTATGTGTACATTATCATGTTGTCTTTACAGTGACTGACCTCATTCAAGTGGCAATTACACAAGGGACAGTCACTGTGAGATGTCCTCATTTGTGACAAGGACAGTCACACATGAGGATATCTCACAGTGACTGTCCCTTGTGTAAGCCACTTGAATGTATTGCTATTCAACCACATTTATGGGCCCGTTTGGACCACGGCGCATAGTAGCATCTACAAAGAAGAATATCCTAGGTGTAACAAGTTGTAAGAATATACCAACAGTTCTAAGAAGTTCCCTAGCACATAGTAGCATCTTCTAATTGTCTATACCACTTCACAAGGTATTGTTTGCACACATTGTTTTTGGTTCTTTTGATGACCCTTGTTTTGAAATTGCTATTAGGCCTTGTAGCTTATATGTTTTGATTGCTGAAGAGCTTCTAAAGCTAAGCAAGAAGACCATTGCACGAGTTATAGCCGCGCGCTCAGGTTTGAAAATTGTATATTTTTTAATCTAATGTATATTTTAACTAGACTTTTAGCTTATTTTTGCTGTATATTTTAATCTAAAGGGAATCATGGATGTGAACTTGAAAGAATTTTGTACTTAGTTCTTATGGAGAGAATAGTAGTAGTTTACGGTCTAATATCAAATAGAGTTTTCCAATTACAGAAAGTTAATGAATTCTAATAGCTTATATGTTTTGATTGCTGGAGAGCTTCTAGAGCTAAGCAAGAAGACCATTGCACGAGTTATAGCCACGCGCTCAGGTTTGAAAATTGTATATATTTTAATCTAATGTATATTTTAATCCTTTTGCCATGTCATGTAATATGTCTTGCCTTGTAGCTTATATGTTTTGAAATTGCTGTTAGGCCTTGTAGCTTATATGTTTTGATTGCTAGAGAGCTTCTAGAGCTAAGCAAGAAGACCATTGCACTAGTCGTAGCTGCGCGCTCAGGCATGAAAATTGTATATTTTTTAATCTAATGTATATTTTAACTAGACTTTTAAAATATTAAAGGATTTAACTAGGTCTAAGAAGATTTGTGTACTTTTGACAATTTTGCTTAGTCACTGAAAGTTGTAGACCGAAGTTTTCATAGCCCAATTTTTGCTTCCTGCGAAGAACGATCATGTCAGATAATATAAGTGAAGAACAAAATAGGGAGACAATCGCTAGATTATGGTCTAACTTGAAAAGAAAAGGTGATGGAAAATGTTATTGTCCCTGCAAAATTTGTAAGGGCTTAAACCGTAGAAGATTGCTAATCAAAACAGTTAAGAGACATTGTAGGGAGAATGGTCACATTGAAGGGGGGCATGACTATCATCCACTGGTAAGTTGTTCATTATATCATTTTAACAATTTATATACATATGAAATCACTTGATGATGAGTTGAAGATCATGGTTTATTTATGTTAATCAATTTTATATAGGTTGATCTCCCTAGGGAAGTACATGATATGGAGGAACATGGGGGTGCGAATATCCAAGGTGAAGATAATGATCCCATGGATGATGATGATCATGCGCCAGAAAACACAATTGAAGATGATGGTATAAATACATTGATCCATGACACATTTAGTCCAAGCGGATCTGATCATGATGATGATGATAGCCTTGATGTACCTCTACTTGAGAAGGCATACGAGCCCCTATACAAAGACTCCCAAACAACTCTTCTCTCTGCTGTATTGTTGTTGTTGAACTTGAAGGTTATGAATGGTTTATCCAACATAACAATGTCACGTATGTTAAGGTATGTCATATATGTCTTTATAGTTAACAAAGGGTGAATAATGTACCACTAATATTGTTTATATTAACAACTTATATTTTTTGCTGTAGATTGATAAGCGAGTTTTTGTTACCACCATCAAATATTCTACCTCGCTCATATCGAGAATTATCTGCTATTATGAAAGATATTGGAATGGAGTATCAAGCAATACATGCTTGTCCCAATGATCATATTATATATTATAAAGAACATGAATTTGCAACACAATGCCCTGTATGTCATACGAGTAGATATCGAACAGATCGAATAACAAAAAAGGTGCCTCACAAGGTTCTTCGTTACATCCCCATTATTCCACGGATGCGACAATTATTTAGGTGTACTAGCTTGGCACAATTTATGGATTACCATGCACGCAATAGAAGTCGAGATGACATTATTCGAATCCCTGCGAATGGTTCGGCATTTATGCACATAGAGGAAAAGTGGCAACACTTCAAAGAAGAACCTCGTAATCTCAGGCTTTCATTGGCAGCGGATGGTGTCAATCCATTTGGAGAGATGAGATCTGTTTGCTCGGTGTGGCCTATTTTTGTTATCAACAATACCATTCCTCCATGGATGTCAATAAAGAGGGAGCACATTATGTTGGCAATGATTGTTCCAGGTATTTTATCATTTGATAGTTATTAATTTACATGTACTTACAAATCTTACAGTAAAATGGTCACAATAATTATGTAATGTTACTGTTCATTCAAGTAGGTAAATATCAAGTTAAAGATATGAATGTATATATTGAGCCTCTTATTGATGAGTTGGTGGAGTTATGGAACGGTGTCACTATGTATGACGTGTCTAGACCAATAGGACAAAGACAATTTCAATTCCATGCAATACTTGTATGGACAATACATGATGCCCCAGGGCTAACACATTTTTGTGGTATGTTATAGTGAATTCAAGTTGCGCATGATAATTCTAATTATAAAAATCAACATATTTAATAATCCAATTATATCATTATCTTGTAGGTCTTCAAACAAAGGGAAAATTTGCATGTCCAGTTTGTGGTCCAAAGATGAAATCTCGTCATTCAAAAAGTTTAGGAAAGCATGTGTTTGATGAGTACAGACACTTCCTCCACAGGAATCATAAGTATCGAAGTATGGAAAAACATCTTTTCAATGGGAAAGAAGAGACTACATCAAAGCCACGAAGAATGACACCTCGCCTATGGAAGTTGGAATATAATAGAATTAATCGTCGAGGTAATGTCGTTCCACTTAATGGTTTATGTTTGTAATTTATATATTTCTATTGTGATTTTTGTTTACTAATTATGTAATTGATGATCGTGAAGGTCGTCAAGGCACTACTGACAACCTTCCAAAGGGACTAAAAAGCTATCCCAGACAATTTAGTAGGTTGCCCTACTACGAGGACCTACAAATTGTGCATTTGTTTGATCTTATGCATGTTGGAAAGAATATAACAGAGACATTGTGGAAAATACTGGATGGAAGGCGTGACAAAGAAAAAATTGTCAAAATTTGTAATGACATTCATGAATCCAATCATGCACTGAAGAATTTTATTCACTCAAATAGCAATAGAGATCAGATTAATATAAGTGCCCTTCCTTGGTTATTAACGGAGCAGCAAAGTGATGCCATAAAAGAAGTCATACGAAAAATTCGATTTCCCACAGGATTTGCTAGGAACATAAGCAATCTCATATCAAAGAAAAGTGAATTTGGGTCAGGGCTCAAAACGCATGATTGGCATACTTTCATCAAGGTAAGTTATGTTCTTCTGTATTTACAATATATTCATAAACTACGTGTACTATTCATTATGTTATGTTAGAAAATAATGAAATGATTGGTTTATAATTACTGCAGTACGTGCTACCTCTATCTCTCCCAGAGCACTTCAACAATAACATCAAACAAGTGATATATGATCTTGGAAAATACATGAGGTAAGCAGTAATATCTGTTCAATTTGTTGTATATATTTATTATATTCGCGATTTGTTTTTCTTGCTATGTAATCTATTGTATATTATTTTGTAAAGTCTCGTATTTATATATTTTTTGTGACTTGAATCTCTTAATGTAGGTGGTTGTCATCTAAAGAAATCCATAAAGAAGATATAAACTATTGGAAGAGAAGAATTCCTCATTTATTGTGTGAAATGCAAAAGTGTCTACCTCCAACTTTTTTCAATGCACAAGAACACTACCTCATACACCAAGTTGAGGATATTGAATTGTGTGGACCTGCACACACTAGGTCAATGTGGATGGTTGAGAGGCACTTGAAATCTTTGAAGGCTTTGGTTTGACAAAGAGCACATCCTGAGGGTTCTATGGTAGAGGGATACATGGTATACCAGACTATGGTGTACATTACTGAATATCTTCCTAAGTTTGCTTCAAATATCCATGTAGATCGCATTTGGGATCTCGACCCTTTTAAAAAATTCAAAGGGGAGTACTTGATGGGGAAAGGTAGATTGAGGAAAGTGACAGGTAATAAATTATAAGATGTTATTGTAATAAATTATTTCTTAATCTTCAAAATAAATCAGTTGTAAGTCGTCTATTTTTTTTTTGTACAGTTGCTCGAGAGTGGGATGCACTACATTTGTATATTGCAAACAATCTTGATTGGATGATGGTATGGATTGAACGATGTCAACATTCTGGTCACACATTAACATGGGAAGGTGTATCTTCATTGGTTAAAGAAGCTCATCGTAATGGAGATTCTAATGTTATGCAAAGGGAAATAGATTTAGCATATGGTTTAAGAGATTTCTAGGTACGTACAAAATTATTAATCACCCGTATGTTTATCAACTCACGATATAATAATTTTGACATGTTTCACATATTATTGCAGGTTAAACACCACAAGGGTATGTTCTGTAATGGTCAAAAATTTCAGGTCAAAGTGTTGGATGACACGAAGAAAACTTGTGATTCTGGAATAACTGCAGTCTTTCAAGTGACTAATATTTCATCTAGAAATGACTTAGATCCTCAAGAGTCTAAAAATCAATACTATGGCATTTTGGATGATATACTTGAGTGCGACTTTAGTTCCTTTAAATTAGTACTCTTCGTTGTCAAATGGTACAGGCTACGACTTAATCCAAATGATCCTAATAGAACTGTTATTGAACATGATAATGGATTTACAATGGTTAATACAAGGTCGTTTGAGCCAGTTGGGGATGAGCCCTATGTTCTTCCAAGCCAATGTGAGCAGGTATTTTACTCAGAGGTTTCACATAAATCGGGTTGGTCATTTGTTGTTAGACATGAACCGAGAGGAAGGCCGATAAATTATAATGCGATGGAAGAAGAAGATACCGAAGAAGTAGAAGATGATGTAGATGATGATCACGATCGACAATTATTGGATGATGTTCCTGAGACAAATTTTCATGAAGAAGAAGAAGAAGATGATGCTGCTACTGATGATGATGATGAAGATGATGTTGATGTTGATGATGATGATGTTGATGATGACGACAACGACGACAACGGCGACGACGAGGACGATGATGATGACGACGATGATGAGGATGATGATGATGATGAGGATGATGATGATGAAATTTAAAGGTATGCCATCAATCCTTAATGTATTTAATATTCATTTCTTGATAGAAATATATTTGTCTTAAATGGTTACATAGTTTATTCATTATCTATTTAAAAGCTATAAGTGTTATAATGTGTACGTTTTAATGTTTTTAATTTTTATGTGATGCTTATGATGGATGTGATTATGATTATGATGTGATTATGCTCACGATAATTGAATTACATTTGTAGGAAATTGAACCCCTTTCAAGAGCATCCCGCACAGTCTCATGGATCGACAGGTATAAGTCAATACACCTTATAGAAAGCCTATTTAATACACTTATCAATAGTAAGATTGATGTCTTCTAAGATCTCTCCCATTTGCAGGTACCAGCAAATAGGTATTTGTCAGAAGTGTCTTCCTCGAGTGAGGGAAATATAGGAATAGAAGAGGAAAGTGAGACATGCAGTTTATCTAGAATAGGGAGATTAACTAGAGGTCAAAGGACTAGAAGGAAATTCAATAAACACATGAAATTTTTCCTTGCTCAAGGGGGGTCATGTTCTTATGATGATGAGATGAAAGGTGACATCGAGGTGCCCTTGAGGTACCAACATCTACAGAAACATTGGGTACCCAAGGAACTTCCTCCAATAAACAGTGATTTTTGTGTTAATGAGAGGATATATCGCATAGCACCATCATCATTACATGGTTTGGGCCTATTTTCTATGGATGGCATAAAGGTGTCTTACAACAAAGTTTCTGAATTGATGGAGTATGTTGGACCATGTTACGATTACAAAAGTTGGATGCATATTGTTCAATATAAAAAAAGTATGCATAGGTATGCACTCTCGGAAAATTATATACAACAGCAAGACAATAATCAAAGTAAAAGTGTGGCTATATACATTGATGGAAGGCCAAAAGCAACAGGGAATATTGCGGGTTTTATAAATAGTATACGACTTGGGTCAACTATAAAGCAACCCAATTGCATATTTGAGGCGCGCGAGGGAAATCGTGTATTCATCTGTGTGATAAAATCAATACGTGCAGGGGAAGAGCTGCTTATTGATTATAATTTGAACCGCATAGATACAAACGAGGCTACTATCATGGGGGTGGTACATACTATTAAACCAACTTCTAATCAATGACTCCAACATACCATTTAGTTATTAAATTTTTGGCTAACATTTTTATACTTGATCTTTGACACAGGGGCACAATATGGAGCAACCGCCCGAAGGTGATGGTGACGATATTCCTAGCTCATCTACACATGAGCAGGTAAAACTCATTGTAATTGTGCAAACTAGATAGAAGCAAAATGTTATTTTTTTTAATGTTATTTTCTTCATTGTTTTGGAGTAATTTTGATAATACTAATACTATTGTTGTCACAGAGGGCCGGTGGTCGGAGAGAGGGAAAGCAACCTGCAATCCCTCAGGAGTCCCCCCTTGTGGACCCTTTTTTTATTGATTTAGCAGAGACCGATGACCCGATCGGTTCCATTAAAAAGATGCTAAAGAAAATTGGGAAAGAACTTCTACGTTTGGTATCCATACATCCTCAGACTCAGGAAATAAAAGACAGGGCAGCTGAGTTGTTGCGCACTTCTGAAAACTTTAAAGTAAGTATTAATGAAATTTTTAATTATTACAAGAGTTCAATAATGGTTTTTATGTTATGCTCTTTTATGACATTAATTAAAATATGGATGCATTGTCTTTACAGAGTTATTTGCGTAATTTTGAACCCCATTCCCATGATGAGGCCGGTATTGCAAGTGGTTCAGGTAGATCACATGTTCCATTCCCCACTTGTGTTTTCCACTGAATATATATAGGAATGATCATAATCATTGACAATACATGCTCGAACAATCTTTTTTTTTAATGCTCTAACAATCTTGTCCATGCTAGTCCACGCGTTCTATATTTATGCATGCTCTAACAATTTTATTCTTCAGCTCCTTTCCATGATGATATGACAACGCCACCTCCATCCAGGACAGCCACAAATGTCTTGCCGACTGCCATGTCAACAACACACAGCCTAAATGCACCAACTGTTGCACCATCTACTGGTACACAAATCCCTCTTTTTCTCTCTTTTGTTATGTGTTTAAGTGTTATGTGTTTACGATGTAGATCCCTTGATTATGTTTGTGCCATGGGTGCTCTACACCAATTTATTTCCCTTGAAGTATTATTTCTTGGAGGCATTTGATAATGGTTTTCATTTTTTGCAATAGGAGATGCAACAAGTCCCGATGCAACATCATTTCCTGGATGTTCCCGTGTTCCTAGTACGGGAACGGTGAAGGATTGCGTATTGATCATCAGTGACGATGAAGGCGTTCCCTTAAAAGTATCCAAACTTCTAGGTACTTTAAAGTTATTATTATTCTATAGTGATATAATAGTAATTTAGTTTTTGATCACTCTTCATCGACTAATGATCCCATGATTATTTTGTAGGGAATGATATTTTTTGGCAAAAACTTGGTGACGAGTGTTTGCGAATATTTGGGCCCACCATACGTACATGGTGGAACATCATATCCTAACTAAAACCCCAAACCACTATTTTGATTTCATATCATTGCTAGAATAGTTTTCCTTTTCATCAATTTCTTGAACTATATTAAAGGTAGCTTCTCTTCATTTATGAGTCTAACATGTTTTTTTTTACTTAAAAGGTGGAATAACCAAGATAAAAAGTTGAAGGATGATCTTGTACATAGTATGACCCAGCTTTTTGGACCTCGTGCATTCGAGAGAAACAAGCTCCTTGAAAGAGCTGGTTTATGTTTGAAGTATATTAGGGACCAGTAGAGGAAATATTTAGAGGTTAACCCAAGGCACGAGTGTCCACCCTGTGTTCTTGAGGCTGAGTGGCAGGGTTTGATTTTGGATGGAAAATATAAAGCCGACATGAAAAAAGGAATTACGCCAGTAGAGAGTAGAGCAAGGTATGTGATACTTTTGAGAATGTAATTATGTACTAATTAACCTCTAAATTTTTCCTATACTGGTCTCTAACATATTTCAAACTTTTCATAGATTGCCTGACACATCAAAGGCAACAAAGGCAAGATTAGAAAAGCACGGGACACACAAGCTCGGCTCTGGTGGTTTTTCCAAACTTCAAGCACGAGTTGTAAGTATTAGTAAATGAAAACTTGTATCAATTTTTTTATATATTGCAAGGAAATTTTTTTTGATCAAACAATGCAAGTAAAATTTACCATACCAAGAAAAAATGTAGGGGTCAGAGTTCAATAGATGGCTCACAGAAGAGGACAAGAGAATTGGCTTCCAACAAGGCTATAGAGCCGTGGCTGAACGGCTACGAGCTGAAATCAATGTGCAAGGTTCAAATAATGATGCATCTGAGCCACAGGTAAATAAGCTAAATGAAATTTATTTCAAATTGAATACTTTACCAATTAGTCTATTTGATGTTAAGTTCTAATATAAAGTGAGTATATCTATTTTAAGAAAGCAATGATAACAATGTGTAGGATATTGGAATGCAGCCTGACAATCCTTCTACACAATCTATGCATAATGAAGGTTCGCATGATGTGCATCCTAGTGGTGGAGGTATACATTTGCTATTAAATTTTTTATATGTAATTACAATTGGTGTTTGGATTAATGTAACATTTTGTATAGCAACTGTAGAGGATCGAGGGGTCGGTTCTCATGAGCATGTTGAGGTTGAGTCTAGACAAAATGATGTGGCCAGATTAGGTAATTAAAGAGCGCCACAGTTATGTTCTTTAAAATAATTAAATACTTGTAACAATTATAATTAAATATTTTAAATTTAACTCTTTTATTTGTTATTGTAGAGGACCCCCCTTTGCAGCAGCATAGGAATTTGAGATCATCAAGAACAAAGAACAAAACAACTAATGAGGGGGGTATTGATGATAACACTGATGCTCCTCTTAGAGCTTACATAGAAAAAAAAATTAGAAAGAGAAAAAAGAAATGATTGTCATCTAAATACCTTAATTGATAATGACTGAATTTTATGTCTCAATGAATTTAATTATGTGCTAATGAATGTTCATGAATTATGTGTTTATTTTCATATTGATGAATGTTGTGTGTTAACGAATCTAATGTGTTAATGAATGTTATCATGTGATATTGATTGAATGTTACATTTTATTAATAATTGAAAGAATGAATGAATGTTAGATGTTAACGGGGAATGTAGAGTGATGTTAGGGGGAGGGGGGTGGGGCCAAATGAGCTTCCACCTTCACGTGGTTGGCCCTGTTTAGTAGAGAATATTAAACTATATTCTTGAAACAAAGTGAAGCTCAATAAGATACTAAATGAGTCAAAATGGTTATCAAGGTCCTCTATCCATAAGATACTTGTAGTCAAAATGGTTATTAATAAGATACTTGTAGTCAAAATGGTTATCTAGGTCCTCTATCCATTCCATAAGTTCTTCACCATTCAAACTTCCTCCATAACAAGGAATGTGCTCTAGGTTAGTCATGAAGCCTAGCATGGACTCTCTGTCAGATAGAGCCACTATTTCAGAGCCTTTTCTGTGCATTTCCTTCAAGCACTGTACAGTGTACGGATGTGAAAGGGAGGGCAGACCAATGTGGAAGTTAGAGTATTTATATCTTATGCTTTGAGAGTTTATTTGGTAGATTCAAGACACCTTATATCAAAGTTATTCCTTTTTCTTATCTGTTGTTCTGTCAAACCCTCATTTTTTGGGTTATTGCATTCAAATGGCCTTAACTTGCAAATAAACCATAGGATATCCTCTGTTCTTTGTAAAATGCAAGTTAAGGGGGTTTATTTTCATATTTTAAAAGCTTTGGAACAGGATACTAAGCCAGAGAATTTCAAGAGCAAGCCCTAGGTCAAGAATCTCAATGTTCTTGACTAGGAGTTGATGGATTATGCAAGATCAGAGGGTAGCGGCAAGTAAAGGACCTCAAACCTTGTTGAATCTAGATATTTAGAGCATGGTGGACATCTTCAAACTCTGATCTTGGTTTCATGCACCCATTTTCAATGCCTTGTTTTGGAACCCACACCCAAAGGCATGCATTAGGTCTGCGGACTCAATAAGGACATTGATATGCTGGAGTGGAGTCAAGGTCTAGGAGTTGGAGGATTGTTAGAACATCAAAAAGGGTACTCAAAAAACATTTAAGTTCATAAGGTCCTTTGTCAAATTGAAGAGTTATTGCTGCAGAACAGGTTTTGGAGACCTACTAGAGTCACTAGGTCTATTTGGACCCGTTTGGACCACGACACACAGTAGCATCTACAGAGAAGAAGTTTGGTATGCAATGGTCTTGAAACCTCCTGAGAAATTCTTGGTATGCATTTGTGTGGTGCAAAAGCTTCGTTGAAAGAGAAAAAGAAGAAAAGAATAGAAATGATTTTTTTTCTTTTTATGTCATATACTGTAACCAGCTACTTATAACTTGCAAAAATTATTATAACCATTTGAAATTGAAACTTAGTTTAATGTGAAACTAAGAACTGCTTTATTAGAGCTTTCTGTGATTTAGATTCAGACATCAAGAACATTGTTTGCCTAATATTGTGATTAATGTTTATTTATTAATATCTCATACTGACAAACAATTGATAATTGTAGGGAAAACGTCATTGGGGGTCTTTGAGGATCCACCAGAAGCCAAGGAGAAAATGTATTCAAATGCTAAAGATGGTGTAACAGTCCTTACAACTGTTGAACCTTGCTGTGTAGATCATCTCCGATTCTCCAAGTTCAACAGTACTGTGGTATTCCTTTGGATACTTCTAATGGTAAATTTCAGACATCAAGTTCTTTTCGTATGAAACTACTACATTTGTAATCTGTAGTTTTAAACTTTTAGTTTATAAATGCTCATCAGCTTTAGTTCGTATGCTGCCATTTCAAGTATGATTAATGAAGTTACCTTTATCACAGGATGAAAGTGAGCAGTCAGCATACTGGTATGGAGCTGGCAGCATTGATACGGTGACTAGGGCATCGTTTAATGGTGGTATTGTGTTTTCCCGTATTTAGGGCATCGACCTTTTGAAGCATTGCCTTCATCTTTCTTAAGTCTAAGTTTTAAGTTTGTTTATCTCTCTCGGTGCTGTTGAAAATACAAATGACAACGTTCTTGTTTGTTTTGCCCTTATATCCCGATGTGATTTCGTGGAGGGTTACGACGCTGTTGAAAACACAAATGAAAACACAAATCCTTTGTGTAATTTCCACTTGAAGGAGGACAGTCACTATAAAGACAACATGATAATGTACACTTACAGTCCGTGTACATTATCATTGTGTCTTTAGAGTGACTATCCTCATTTGTTGAAGAAGAAAAGCATTAATGTGGCTGAATAGCAATACATTCAAGTGGCAATCACACAAGGGACAGTCACTGTGAGATGTCCTCATTTGTGACTATCCTTACGGTGAGTGTACATTATCATGTTGTCTTTAGAGTGACTGTCCTCATTTGTTGAAGAAGAAAAGCATTAATGTGGTTCAATAGCAATACATTCAAGTGGCAATTACACAAGGGACAATCGATCACTATGAGATGTCCTCATGTGTGACTATCCTTGTCACAAATGAGGACATCTCACAATGACTGTCCCTTGTGTAATTCAAGTGGCAATTACACAAGGGACAGTCACTGTGAGATGTCCTCATTTGTGACTGTCCTTACAATGAGTGTACATTATCATGTTGTCTTTAGAGTGACTGTCCTCATTTGTTGAAGAAGAAAAGCATTAATGTGGTTCAATAGCAATACATTCAAGTGGCAATTACACAAGGGACAATAGATCACTGTGAGATGTCCTCATGTGTGACTATCCTTGTCACAAATGAGGACATCTCACAATGACTGTCCCTTCTGTAATTGCCACTTGAATGAGGACAGTCACTGTAAAGACAACATGATAATGTACACATACAATGAGTGTACATTATCATGTTGTCTTTATAGTGGCTGCCCTCATGTTGTATATTCTTCTCTGTAGATGCTACTATGTGCTAGGGAACTTCTTAGAACTGTTGGTATATTCTTACAACTTGTTACACCTGGGATATTCTTCTCTGTAGATGCTATTGTGTGCCGTGGTCCAAACAGGCCCATAAATGTGGTTGAATAGCAATACATTCAAGTGGCAATTACACAAGGGACAGTCACTGTGAGATGTCCTCATGTGTGACTATCCTTGTCACAAATGAGGACATCTCACAGTGACTGTCCCTTGTGTAATTGCCACTTGAAGGAAAAAAGCATTAATGTGGTTCAATAGCAATGTATTCAAGCGGCAATTACACAAGGGATAATCACTCTGAGATTTCCTCATTTGTGACTATCCTTACAGTGAGTGTACATTATCATGTTGTCTTTACAGTGACTGTCCTCATTTGTTGAAGGAAAAAAGCATTAATGTGGTTCAATAGTGATGCAGAGTAGTCAGGGCTTTTAGAATATACAAATATACATCCTTAACTCTCATTCCACCAAGGAAGAAGGAATTCCAATGGTTGAAACGTGAGTTAAGGTCTTTACATCAGTCAAACCCTGAAAATGAGGGTTTGTAAACAATGCACAGAAAATTTGAAATAACTTAGATATAAAACAAAGAGAATCAATCAAACCAACTTCCAAAGCATCAGATTTCACTATTACAACTTCCAGGCAAATTTTATCATCCAACCACCATCCGTACAGCCGTACAGAGTTCATTTTTCACCAGAAATGCACTAAAACAGGGTTATTTTTATTTTTTATGAAAGCAAAATGATTACAATACTGGTTCTCTGTCTGTCTTCAACCATTTGAAGCCTAAAATAGGCTCTCCAAATGTTGGTTCAACCATCTAGGTGGTTAGAATAGTTTATCCAACAAATGTCAACTTTGCTAAGCAACTTTTAAAGTTGCATTACAACTTTGCAAACAACTTTGCCGAGAAGGTTAAAAATGTGTTGTGAAACTTTAGGAACCTTATTAAAGTTATTTTGGACCTTCAAACTTCTTAACAACATCTAAAAGACACCTAATAAACACTTACTATGCTCATTTCATCCAAGGACTCAAAAGATGCCCAAGGTTTATAAGTCACCAAGGGGTCTTGTGTCCAACAAGTGGATGTTTATAAGGAGATAAAATCAATCCTTAATATTTATTACAAACCAAGAAAACATCTAAAACTCCTATTCTAATTTATTGTCATTCAAAAAGACTCTGATTTGTCATTCAAAAAGACTCTGATTTGTCAATCAAAAGGACCTTTCACCAGTCAATCCTTCAAAGCTCCAAGGTGAAAATCTTATGTTCCAATTGATAGGATTTGACTCCTTGGCTTCATGGAAACTTCCTTCAATCATGGTGTCTTTGGCTTGCATTAGGGATGCCCCTGCATCAAATAGCAATGCATTCAAGTGGCAATTACACAAGGGACAGTACATGCCCATTAAAGTTGGTGTTTTGTTATCCAGCATGACAATGGAGACAACATACTCTGTGTCAATTTTACTGATCAAATTTCCCTCCGCCAGGCAAAGTAACAATCTGGGTATGATAAGGTGAAATTTTTTAGTCCTTTTGGGTATGATAACAGTTCCAGTTTCCAATAAGATGGTTCATTTTTATAATCTAGCTTCAATTTCTCTTGTGAAAATCTTTTTTTCATTTTATGGGTGGTAAAATATAATTATTATGCTAGAGGTGTGTACTTATGGATGATAATGAAACAAAATGATAAGATTTAAGACTCTTGTTTTTTTTTTAAATAGCAATTTAAGTTTCCTTCTATTATAAATTACTGTTTTTCTATTTTTTAATGTATCTTTCCAAATCTTTTATATCAATTTTATTTATGAAATATAAATATATTAATAATGTTTTAGTGTTTTTAGGATTAGTTTATATCAATTCTATGTATCATCATTCGTCATTCAATTGTCAGTATTATTAATTTAGACTGTGCAATTGTAGAACTACTCGAATATGGGTTGGATGGATACTCAAGCAGGGGAACCCTCCTCAAATATCTCAAGCAGTGAACTTGGAAAAATGTGTCCTGAAGGAACCCTTTCCATCAGAGAGATAAAAGTACAAACAAGTAAAAGAAGCAGGCTCTGCAAATATGTTTTTGAGAAAAAAAATGATAGATTATTCGAGTATGGTTCATGAGGTATATCTAAAAAGACATTTTTTTTCTTATTATAATAAAAGAGGAAGTTGTGAATGTCAAAGTTGAGTGAAACAAAAATTATTTTCATCAAATTTTGTTAGGCTTGCTTTTGGGAATAGTTTCTTACAATATTGCTATTAAGATTTTTATTGTGTAGTTTTTAGATTAGGTTTATAAAATTATATTTCATGAGTAGTGATTCATATTAATCAATTAACGATACTTTTGGAAGGTATTTTCAATGTGTCAAATTTTGATATTTTTACAAGAATTAGATTGTGTAATTTTTTTAATTAAAGTCATTGACTCATATTTCATAAATAATAGTTCTCATGAATCCATCTCTTATAAGATTGAATAGTCTATTTAGGAAGTATTTCTGATAGTATGTCAAATTATGATATTACTATTACCATTAGATTGCATGGCTTTGAAGTCAACCTCGTTGACCCATATTCTTCTCTGTAGATGCTACTATGTGCTAGGGAACTTCTTAGAACTGTTGGTATATTCTTACAACTTGTTACACCTGGGATATTCTTCTCTGTAGATGCTACTATGTGCCGCGGTCCAAATGGGCCCATAAATGTGGTTGAATAGCAATACATTCAAGTGGCAATTACACAAGGGATAGTCACTGTGAGATGTCCTCATGTGTGACTGTCCTTGTCACAAATGAGGACATCTCATAGTGACTGTCCCTTGTGTAATTTCCACTTGAATGAGGACAGTCACTGTAAAGACAACATGATAATGTACACATACAATGAGTGTACATTATCATGTTGTCTTTACAGTGGCTGCCCTCATGTTGTATATTCTTCTCTGTAGATGCTACTATGTGCTAGGGAACTTCTTAGAACTATTGGTATATTCTTACAACTTGTTACACCTGGGATATTCTTCTCTGTAGATGCTACTGTGTGCTATGGTCCAAACAGGCCCATAAATGTGGTTGAATAGCAATACATTCAAGTGGCAATTACACAAGGGACAGTCACTGTGAGATGTCCTCATGTGTGACTGTCCTTGTCACAAATGAGGACATCTCACAGTGACTGTCCCTTGTGTAATTTACACTTGAATGACGACAGTCACTGTAAAGACAACATGATAATGTACACAAGTACCGTGAAGGTAGTTGCAAGTTACGGCTGTTTCATTGCATACCCGAAACAATGAAGATGTTACAGTCCACAAAACATTTGTGCTTGAAAGATGAACAAATAAAATTAAACTTCTAAATAACCAAAGCCGCTAACAATAAATTCAACATAGATATGTCCTCATTTCTGGGTATTTTAGCTCTGTAACAGCTGAATACCAGATTACATAATAATGACAAAAGAAAAATAAACCCAACGTACTCAGAAATTGTAGCTATGATTTCGCAGAGGGAATCTCTCTCGGCACTGTTGAAAATACAAATGACAACATTTCTCTACATTATCATGTTGCCTTTACAGTGACTGTCCCTTGTGTAATTGCCACTTGAAGGAGGACAGTCACTGTAAAGACAACATGATAATGTACACTTACAGCCCGTGTACATTATCATGTTGTCTTTAGAGTGACTATCCTCATTTGTTGAAGAAGAAAAGCATTAATGTGGCTGAATAGCAATACATTCAAGTGGCAATCACACAAGGGACAGTCACTGTGAGATGTCCTCATTTGTGACTATCCTTACGGTGAGTGTACATTATCATGTTGTCTTTAGAGTGACTGTCCTCATTTGTTGAAGAAGAAAAGCATTAATGTGGTTCAATAGCAATACATTCAAGTGGCAATTACACAAGGGACAATCGATCACTGTGAGATGTCCTCATGTGTGACTATCCTTGTCACAAATGAGGACATCTCACAATGACTGTCCCTTGTGTAATTCAAGTGGCAATTACACAAGGGACAGTCACTGTGAGATGTCCTCATTTGTGACTGTCCTTACAATGAGTGTACATTATCATGTTGTCTTTAGAGTGACTGTCCTCATTTGTTAAAGAAGAAAAGCATTAATGTGGTTCAATAGCAATACATTCAAGTGGCAATTACACAAGGGACAATCGATCACTGTGAGATGTCCTCATGTGTGACTATCCTTGTCACAAATGAGGACATCTCACAATGACTGTCCCTTCTGTAATTGCCACTTGAATGAGGACAGTCACTATAAAGACAACATGATAATGTACACATACAATGAGTGTACATTATCATGTTGTCTTTACAGTGGCTGCCCTCATGTTGTATATTCTTCTCTGTAGATGCTACTATGTGCTAGGGAACTTCTTAGAACTGTTGGTATATTCTTACAACTTGTTACACCTGGGATATTCTTCTTTGTAGATGCTACTGTGTGCTGTGGTCCAAACGGGCCCATAAATGTGGTTGAATAGCAATACATTCAAGTGGCAATTACACAAGGGACAGTCACTATGAGATGTCCTCATGTGTGACTGTCCTTGTCACAAATGAGGACATCTCACAGTGACTGTCCCTTGTGTAATTGCCACTTGAATGAGGACAGTCACTGTAAAGACAACATGATAATGTACACAAGTACCGTGAAGGTAGTTGCAAGTTACGGCTGTTTCATTGCATACCCGAAACAATGAAGATGTTACGGTCCACAAAACATTTGTGCTTGAAAGATGAACAAATAAAATTAAACTTCTAAATAACCAAAGCCGCTAACAATAAATTCAACACAGATATGTCCTCATTTCTGGGTATTTTAGCTCTGTAACAGCTGAATACCAGATTACATAATAATGACAAAAGAAAAATAAACCCAACGTACTCAGAAATTGTAGCTGTGATTTCACGGAGGGAATCTCTCTCGGCACTATTGAAAATACAAATGACAACGTTTCTCTACATTATCATGTTGCCTTTACAGTGACTATCCCTTGTGTAATTGCCACTTGAAGGAGGACAGTCACTGTAAAGACAACATGATAATGTACACTTACAGCCCGTGTACATTATCATGTTGTCTTTAGAGTGACTATCCTCATTTGTTGAAGAAGAAAAGCATTAATGTGGCTGAATAGCAATACATTCAAGTGGCAATTACACAAGGGACAGTCACTATGAGATGTCCTCATTTGTGACTATCCTTACAGTGAGTGTACATTATCATGTTGTCTTTAAAGTGACTGTCCTCATTTGTTGAAGGAAAAAAGCATTAATGTGGTTCATTAGCAATGTATTCCCAGCATCTGTACCTGCATCTCTCTTATATACTACAAGTTACTTGCCATCAGAAATTGCAGTTCCCTCACATGACATTGATGGTGAAGTGTTCTTTTCAAAACCATCATCTGTGGTTACCAATGCTCCTATTTTAGGCAATAAGTTTGTTGCATTCCATGAGCCATTGGTCAAGTTTCTTCTACAAGCTTCTGATGCCTCAAAATCTAAGCAGCGCCTACACATGCCTTGTTGTGGTTGATTATCATTCTGTACATGAATTATAATGAGTAATCAGTTTTGGGCCTTGGAATCTTGTATGTAACATGCACAGGCATTTCATGGCGAAATGAATCTATTTAAAAGCATCAACTTTTCTTACATGATGCTGGATACATAAGTAGAACAAGCGTATATCAAATTGGAAGCAATCAGAACTCCACAATGACCTATTATTTAGAGTACTCTTCAGTTTAAGTAATAATGCATATATTGACACTGTAAAGACAACATGATAATGTACACTCACTGTAAAGACAACATGATAATGTACACTCACTGTAAGGATAGTCACAAATGAGGACATCTCACAGTGACTGTCCCTAGTGTAATTGCCACTTGAATGTATTGCTATTTAGCCACATTAATGCTTTTCTTCTTCAACAAATGAGGATAGTCACTATAAAGACAACATGATAATGTACACTCACTGTAACTGTCCCTAGTGTAATTGCCACTTGAATGTATTGCTATTCAGCCACATTAATGCTTTTCTTCTTCAACAAATGAGGATAGTCACTGTAAAGACAACATGATAATGTACACTCACTAGAGTGTACATTATCATGTTGTCTTTACAGTGACTATCCTCATTTGTTGAAGAAGAAAAGCATTAATGTGGCTGAATAGCAATACATTCAAGTGGCAATTACACTAGGGACAGTCACTGTGAGATGTCCTCATTTGTGACTATCCTTACAGTGAGTGTACATTATCATGTTGTCTTTACAGTGGCTGTCCTCATTTGTTGAAAGAAAAAGCATTAATGTGGTTCATTAGCAATGTATTAAATTAATTTTTTTTTTTAATCCACCCACAGGCGTCGCAATTGTGACGGCAACCCGTCGCAATGCGATGCAGGCGCCTGTCACAATTGCTTGGGAGGTCCGTCGCGATTGCGACGGCCCTCCGAAGCCATGCGACGAGGGGGCGATGGCCATGCCGCTAAAAAATCTTAGTCACATTGTGACGGGATATGTGTCGCAATTGCGACGGCTACCCATAGACGTCGCAATTTGTGACTAAAAAATAGCGACGTCTATGGGTGTTGCTATTGCGACACATAGCTATCGCAATTGCGACACATAGCCATCGCAAAATGCCCCCAAATGTATTAGTGTGAGGGGTGTTTCCCCTTGAACCTAGAAGGTGTGCTACCCCTTGAACCCATGAGAAACACTATCCCTCATCCCAGTAAGGACACTACCCCTATACCCCCGCAAGGGGTTCTACCCCTTGACCCCATTGGGGGTGCTACTCCTAGACCTCTATTCAATAATTTGGGGAAAAACTATGGTGATAAAAGTGGGGAAAAGTTAACTTCCAACTTTGATTAGGCTCCATATAAAAAAATTAGGGTTTAGGGGAAAGAGGGGGATATGGGGGAGAGGTGGGGAAGATGGAGAGAGAGAGGGGGGAGAAAGGATTAAGGGTTTATGGGTTATGGTTATAGGTTTTAGGGTTATGGGTTATGTCATCTCTCTCCCCCTCCCTCTTCTTTCTCTCTACCTTATGCCTCTCACCTCTCTCTCTCTCTCATCACTATCTTCATCTATTATATACCATAATTATTCTCTCTCTACATCATCTCTCCCCCTCCCCCTTCTCTCTCTACATCATCTCTCCCCTCCCCCTTCTCCCTTTCTCCCATCTCCCTCCCCCTATCAAGTCATTTATTCCCCCTAATTACCATCTATCTCTACCTCATGTATATCACCCTCTTCCCCTTCTCTCATGCTCTATCTCACATATATCTCCCCCTAATTACACTCTTTCAATATTTACCCTTCTTCTTCTCACCATCTCTTCCCCCCATTTTCCCCCCCTCTCTCTCTACCTCATCTCTAGATAATGAGGAGAGATATATTAGAGAGAGAGAGAGAGGATATGGAAAAGGGAAAGATAGATATAGTGAGAGAAAGAGAGGTGGGTAAGAGGGAGAGAAGGGAAATAGATAGCCCTTAGAAACTATTATGTATCCTAGGACCTATTAATCTTACTATGATGAGATTCTGAGAGTGGGGGTGAATCAATAATATATCAATTTCAACATTTAAACACTTTTCACTTAACCAATAAAGTATCTACTCAAATATTAAATGTAAATGTGAAACCACAAAAAATACAACACAAAGACACAATATTTTTGGTATCATGGAAACCCAAATTAGGAAAAAACCATAGTGGGGATGGCACCCACAAATTTGTACTCTTTTGAAGTACGTCATGTTAAAGGTTGTACCCTATGAAAGGCATATACATATACATGACAAAATGTAACCTTGTGATTGGCTTTACCTAAAGCTCATAGAAAGCTTGTACTTTGTGAGAGGTAGCCTTGTAAGAGGACTTGGAACACTTATTACAGTGCCACCATACAGGATTTATAATACAATAAAAATCTGTTAGGATCTACCTCACTTGAGGATTTATAGTACTCTGATGTAGCTATCAGGAAACAATAGGTAGGAATGATTTGTGAAATAGAAAATTCCTTTGGTTGATTAGATCCTCTATATCTCAAACAACATTCTTCACATTTGTCTCTAACACTTGGCTAGACCACACCTTCTATCTATTCTTCATTCTTCACTAACACATGATCAACAACATATACACCATCTCATTTTTTAGCTTATACTCCATTCTTTTCTCTTAGATTTCCACTGCTATAGAAAAATCTAAAATGTAATACCTTCTCAATCTGACCATACACTTGGCTTCATATCACATATCTCTATGTCCACTTTGAAATTCACCGACTGTGCCTTTTCATTTTTGGATTTAATCAAGAAATTAAATGATTTCATCAAGTGTTTTCCTTCTTGACCAATCAGCCTGCTCAAATCATCTTTATATGCTCATCTCAATGATATAATCATTAAAAAGTTGTTTTCAGTTGTCCATGCACATTTTCCAATGAATTTTGACCAATAACATTTGATTATAACATTGGTTTAAATCACCAATACCGATCAAACCATTAGCTTCTTAGAAACTTAACATTTTTTGAATATCACTTCTTATCCTTAGAAATATCTCATATATTTTCTCAAAATGAATTGCGGTTGTAGGATTAGCATCTAGAAATTTCAGGTAACCTCCAAAAAATAACCGAACATATAAACAATCAAACTCACAACCATAATGATACAATCATCATATTCCTATTAATTGTTGTCTTAACAATTTCACTATCTCTGCTTAACTCCGCTAAATATATCTTGTCATTCATCAAAACAAGTTAAGATTTTACATGTAGTATCAAAATATGTTTCCAAAAACTTGTTTAGAATAGCACCTCAAAACATTTCCATTCACATGATGTGTTCCATTATCATCATCAGTAGGTCATAAAGTTATTAGTTGACATTAATGACAATGCCATAAATGATCATTTATCAACCATACCTATCATATCTCATCAGAAAATCATTTTATAAACCACTTTAACTTACACATATGATCAACCACTTCCTTTACTTCATTACTCTTCACCAGTTATGGCAACAATCTCCCCTTTGGAATTGATGGCAACACAACAAATCAATAGATAAAGATTTGACTCTTTACCTATGTGTCCCAAAGAAATATGACTAACCAACTGATCATATCCTTAGATTCTTCAGGTTCAACTCCATGTTCAACTTCTCAGCTACCAATCATTATCCTAAAGTCTAACCTGTGTAGCATCAATAGTTCTCCAAACTATGTAGAAACCCCCCCTAAGATGTAAATTCCATTCAGCTCACAACATATACCAAATACCTATACCAATTTGTTGATGCAAAATTCTCCCCCTTTGACAACAATGCCAAAGTTTCCAATCAACAGCATAAGCCTATATTAATCTTCAAATCTTCTCTTTGATTTCATGTTCAACATAACTACTCCTGCTCCATGAGTTGTCACTAATACATCAATCCAAGTTAAGATACAACAATTAAATTCTAGGATTGATGCAATATAGCATCTTCTCAGATAAGTGCATATAGGGGAGTGACCCCTAACTTACCTCTCAGGTATTCAAACATATCCTTAGGTAGAAGCTTAGTAAATATATCAATAATTTGTTTTGTAGTTGGAATGTATTCCAATCTTACTATTGTCGATTTAGTTTACCTAAATTGCCAGATTCAAAATTTACCTATGAATTAAAATTAGGTGTTTTAATTTGTTGTCCATACACATTACAGGAAATATACAATGCATAATGTAAAGTATATAATGCAAAAAATAAGTGAAATTTGATCATTTTCATTCAGATTTACATATGGATACAAAAGTAGTAAAATATTTTTATGGAAAGATATTATGGAACTACTTTACAAGATACAAATGTTCAAATTTTATACAAGTACTTAATACAATGCATTCAGATACCACACAAGATGTGGTAGCTCCTAAAACATTTATTTGCATAAACACATTGTAAAACAAAAAAGTACTAAGAGAGAGAAGGAAGAGCCTCCATTTCCTGAATGGAAGGCCATTGAGTTGAATTTTGAAGAAGACTTAGGCCCACATTTTTAGCTTGAGTAGACTTTCAAAATGTAAAGAGGGGGATTAGTTGATATAAACTGATAAATGGAAGCTATTCCAAATATCTATGCAATGCAAACAATTCCTACAATATGGTCATTCAGACATATGCATAGAAAAGATGCAAAAGGAAGAGAAACATTTGAAAGTAAGGTAGGTTTTATGTTAACATGTTTATTTCATGTGTAGTTATAGGTATGAAGACATTGAGGTTGTTGAAGGATCATGCATAAGTGACATTTTTTCATGAATCCTTTCGACTAAATCATGTAGAGGCAAAGATTTTGGGGAGACTCTTAAGGGGGCATACATAAGTTACAGGTATGGGACCTTTCAGTTGAGCCAAAGTAGTTGATTGAAGACACTAAGGAGATCATAAAAGGGACATGTATAAATTACAAGAATGAAACCTTCTAATCAAATTAGGAAGAAGCGAAGATCGAAGGTTTGAGGAGATTGTTAAAGGGGCATATATTAAGTTACAAGCATGAAACCTTTCAATCAAATCATGGAGTTGTTGAAGACTAGTTCTTGAAGGGACATGACATTTTTTCATGAAACTTTCATCCCAATAAATTAATCATACTTTGCTATAGGAAGGATTAATTGCTAGAGTAACCCGTTACAATTATGCATAATTTCAGATTTCTATAGGAGGGTAAATTGTTATAGGAGGAGTTATCTATTTATTCAAAGAATGCAACATAAATATGATAGATTGCTACAGGAGGCTATAAATTAATGGGACTTCATGGACCAGTCATGGAATTTAGTCATGTTTCTATAGAAGGATCTTCATGATATCTAAATGTTTCATGATGCATTTATGTTGTAAAGGAATCTACATAGAAGATTTAGAATCAATTGAACATTTCAAGAAGTTGTTTCAATAAGTCATAATGAGTTCAAGTGTATATGTAGTCAACATCAATCTTGTTTGCAAGAATAAAAAAAACATGACAACAGTTAGACAACTACAGTAAAGGGCTAAATTCTATTTTTCATTCAAAATAAATTCTTTTAAAGAATGTCAAAGATAGTATAAACATCATAACATTGAAATTATAGCTAGAAATATGTAAAGGCCATTCAACTATATAAAAAAAGTAAACATGCTACTAAGATACAAACACAAGTATTGTGTTGCTATATTTTTTCAAGGAAACGTTGCAAAAAATGCATTGTTGTTATTAATCCATCAAGATAAAGAAAGTAACCTACATGAGATATCATTATCAACACTATAGTGGAATAATGTTTTCCATATAAGTAATTTAATCAAAAGTTGCACTACAAAGGAATTCAGTATTGGACTATTTTGTATAAGAAAAGGGGAATAATAGTAGTATGATAGTAGGATGAAGGCCCAGATCAATTAAATATGAGGTTTTATTTGAGAGATAAAGGATGTTTGTATATGCATATACATGACATGACAATTCCAAATTTGGTGAAAGTGGTTTCATTTTGAAGATCTCATTGAGATAAACTAAGAAACACCTTGAATCTTGAAAAATGGAGCCTTTCTCCTCAAGATACAAATGGTCAAAGTTTGGTCAAAGCAAGGAAGTCAGTACAGTGTTTGTAGCTAAAAATTTGACCATTTCCAACTAGTGAAAGTGGTCTCAAATTGAAGATCTCATCGAGATGAACCAAAAAACAACTTCAATCTTTAAAAATGGAGCCTCTCTTCTCAAGATATGGATGGTCAAATTTTGGTCAAAGCAAGGAAGTTAGTATAGTGTTCGTAGCTAAAAATTTGATTATTTCCAAATCTGGTGAAAGTGGTCTCAAATCAAAGATCTAATTGAGATGAACCAAAAAATGTATCGAATCTTGAAAAATAGAGCCTCTCTTCTGAAGATACAGATGGTCAAAGTTTGGTCAAAGTAAGGAAGTCAGTATAATGTTCATGGCTACAAATTTTAACATTTCAAAATCTAGTGAAAGTAACCTTAAATCAAAGATCTCAGCGAGATGAACCAAAAAACACATTGAATCTTAAAATCGAGCCTCTTTTCTCAAGATACGGATGGTCAAAGTTTGGTTAAAGCAAGGAAGTTAGTATAGTGTTTGTAGCTAAAAATTTGACCATTTCCAAATCTGGTGAACGTGGTCTCAAATCAAAGATCTCATCGAGATGAACCACAAAACACCTTGAATCTTGAAAAGAGGAGCCTCTCTTCTCAAAATACAGATGGTCAAAGTTTGGTCAAAGCAAGGAAGTTAGTACAATGTTTGTAGCTAAAAAATTGAGTGTTTCCAAATCTGTTGAAAGTGGTCTCAAATCAAAGATCTTGTTGAGATAATCCAAAAAACACATTAAATCTTAAAAAATAGAGCCTCTCTTCTCAAGATAAAGATGGTCAAAGTTTGGTCAAAGTAAGGAAGTCAGTACAATGTTCATAGCTAAAAATTTAACCATTTCCAAATCTGGTGAAAGTGGTTTCAAATCAAAGATCTTGTCGAGATAAACCAAAAAAGGCCTTGAATCTTTAAAAATGGAGCCTTGCTTCTCAAGATACGGATGGTCAAAGTTTGGTCAAAGAAAGGTAGTCAGTACAGTGTTGGTAGCTAAAAATTTGATCATTTCTAAATCTGGTGAAAGTGGTCTCAAATCGAAGATCTCCTTGAGATGAACCAAAAAACACCTTGAATCTTGAAAAATGGAGCCTCTCTACTCGATATACAAATGGTCAAAGTTTGGTCAAAGCAATGAAGTCAGTACAGTATTCGTAGCTAAAAATTTGACCATTTCTAAATCTGGCAAAAATGGTCTCAAGTTGAAGATCTTGTCGAGATGAACAAAAAACACCTTGAATCTTGAAAAACTGAGCCTCTCTTTTCAAGATACAGACGACTAAAGTTTGGTCAAATAAAAGAAGTCAGTATTGTGTTCGTAGCTAAAAATTTGACCATTTCCAGATATGGTGAAAGTGGTCTCAAATCAAAGATATTGTCGAGATGAACCAAAAAACACCTTGAATCTTGAAAAAAGAAGCCTCTATTCTCAAGATACAGATGGTCAAAGTTTTGTCAAAGCAAGGAAGTCAGTATAGTGTTTGTAGCTAAAAATTTGACCATTTTCAAATCTAGTGAAAGTGATCTAGAATCAAAGATCTTGTTGAGATGAACCAAAAATAGCTTGAAACTTGAAGAATGAAGCCTCTCTTCTCAATATACAGATGGTCAAATGTTGGTCAAAGTAAGGAAGTCAATACAGTGTTCGTAGCTAAAAATTTGACCATTTTGAAATCTAGTAAAAGTGGTCTCAAGTCGAAAATCTCATCGAGATGAACCAAAAAACACCTTGAATCTTAAAAAATGGAGCCTCTCTTCTCAAGATATAGACGATCAAAGTTTGGTCAAAGAAGGGAAGTCAGTACAGTGTTCGTAGCTAAAAATTTGACCATTTCCAAATATAGTTAAAGTGGTCTCAAATCAAAGATCTTGTTGAGATGAACCAAAAAACACCTTGAATCTTGAAAAATGGAGCCTCTCTTCTCAACATATGGATGGTCAAAGTTTGGTCAAAGCAAGGAAGTTAGTACAGTATTCATATATAAAAATTTGACTATTTCTAAATCTTGTGAAAGTGGTCTCAAATCAAAGATCTCATCAAGATGAACCAAAAGACACCTTGAATCATGAAAAATGGAGCCTCTCTTCTCAACATACAGATGGTCAAAGTTTGGTCAAAGCAATGAAGTCAGTATAGTGTTTGTAGCTAAAAATTAGACCCTTTTCCAAATCTTGTGAAAGTGGTCTCAAATTGAAGATCTCATCGAGATGAACCAAAAAACACCTTGAATCTTGATAAATGGAGCCTCTTCTCAAGCTACGAATGGTTAAAGTTTGGTCAAAACAAGGAAGTCAGTAGAGTATTCCTATCTAAAAATTTGACCATTTCCAAAAGTGGTGAAAGTGGTCTCAAATCAAAAATCTCATCGAGATGAACCAAAAAACACCTTGAATCTTGAAAAAGGGAGCCTCTCTTCTCAATATATAGATGGTCAAAGTTTGGTCAAAGAAAGGAAGTCAGTATAGTGTTTGTAGCTAAAAATTTGACCGTTTTGAAATCTGGTGAAAGTGGTACAAGTGGTCTCAAATCAAAGATTTTATTGAGATTAACTAGAAAACACCTTAAATATTGAAAAATGGAGCCTCTCTTCTCAAGATACGAATGGTCAAAGTTTGGTCAAAGAAAGGATGTTAGTATAGTGTTCATAGCTAGAAATTTTAATGTTTCTAAATATGGTGAAAGTGGTCTCAAATCAAAGATCTCGTCAAGATGAACCAAAAAACACCTTGAATCTTGAAAAATAGAGCCTCTCTTCTCAAGATACAAACGGTCAAAGTTTTGTCAAAGCAAGGAAGTCAGTATAATGTTCGTAGCTAAAACATTGACCCTTTCCAAATCTGGTTAAAGTGGTCTGAAATCAAAGATCTTGTCGAGATGAACCAAAAAACACCTTGAATCTTGAAAAATGGAGCCTCTTCTCAAGCTACGGATGGTCAAAGTTTGTTCAAAGCAAGGAAGTCAATACGTTCGTAGCTAAAAATTTGACCATTTCCAAATTTGGTGAAAGTGGTCTCAAATACAAGATCTCGTCGAGATGAACCAAACAACACCATGAATCTTGAAAAATAAAGTCTCTCTTCTCAAGATATGGATGGTCAAAGTTTTGTCAAAGCAAAGAAGTCAGTATAGTGTTTGTAGCTAAAAATTTGAGAGTTTCCAAATCTTATGGAAGTGGTCTAAAATTGAAGATCTCATTGAGATGAACTGAAAAATACCTTGAATCTTGAAAAATGGAGCTTCTTGTCAACATACAGATGGTCAAAGTTTGGTCAAAGCAAGGAAGTCAGTACAATATTTGTAGCTAAAAATTTGACCGTTTCCAAATCTGGTGAAAGTGGTCTCAAATCAAAGATCTCATCAAAATGAACCAAAAAACACCTTGAATCTTAAAAAATGGAGCCTCTCTTCTCAAGATACGGATGGTCAATGTTTGGTCAAAGTAATGAAGTCGGTACAAAGTTTGTAGCTAAATATTTGACCATTTCCAAATATGGTCAAAGTGGTCTCCAATTGAAGATCTCATCGAGACGAACCAAAAAACACCTTGAATCTTGAAAAAATAGAGCCTCTCTTTTAAGGATACAAACAATCAAAGTTTGGTCAAAGCAAGTAAGTTGGTAAACTATTCGGAGCTAAAAATTTGATCATTTTGAAAGCTAGTAAAAGTGGTCTCAAATCGATGATCTCCTCTAGATGATGCAAAAAACACCTTGAATCTTGAAAAATGAAGCCTCTCTTCTCAAGATACGGACGGTCAAAGTTTGGTGAAAGCAAGGAAGTCAATATAGTGTTCGTAGCTAAAAATTTGACCATTTCCAAATCTAGTGAAAGTGGTCTCAATTCAAAGATCTCATCGAGATGAACCATAAAACACCTTAAATCTTAAAAAATAGAGCCTCTCTTCTTAAGATATAAACAGTCAAAGTTTTGTCAAAGCAAGGAAGTTAGTACAGTGTTCGTAGCTCAAAATTTATCTATTTTCAAATCTGGTAAAAGTTATCTCAAAATGAAGATATTGTCAAGATGAGCCAAAAAATACCTTGAATCTTGAAAAATAGAGCCTCTTTTCTCAAGATAGGGATGGTCAAAGTTTGGTCAAAGGAAGGAAGACAATACAGTGTTCGTAACTAAAAATTTGACCATTTCCAAATCTAGAGAAAGTGGTCTCAAATCAAAGATCTTGTTAGATGAACCAAAACACACCTTGAATCTTGGAAAATGGAGCCTCTCTTCTAAAGATACAGATGGTCAAAGTATGGTCAAAGCAACGAAGTTAGTACAATGTTCATAGCTAAAAATTTAACTATTTCCAAATCTGGTAGAAGTGGTCTCAAATTGAAGATCTTGTCGAGATGAACCAAAAAACACCTTGAATCTTGAAAAATGGAGCCTCTCTTCTCAAGATACAGACGGTGAAAGTTTGGTCAAAGCAAGGAAGTGAGTACAGTGTTTGGAGCTAAAAATTTGACCGTTTCCAAATCTTGTTAAAGTAGTCTCGAATCAAAGATCTCATCAAGATGAACAAAAAAAAATCTTGAATCTTGAAAAATGAAGCCTCTCTTCTAAAGATACAGACGTGTAAAGTTTGGTCAAATCGAGGAAGTGAGTACAATGTTCATAGCTAAAAGTTTAACTATTTCCAAATATGGTGAAAGTGGTCTCAAATCAAACAACTCGTCGAGATGAACCATAAAACACCTTGAATCTTGAAAAGCGGAGCCTCTCTTCTCAAGATACGGATGGTCAAAGTTTGGTCAAAGAAAGGTAGTCACTACAATGTTCGTAGCTAAAAATTTGACCATTTCCAAATTTGGTGAAAGTTGTCTCAAACTGAAGATCTCATTGAGATAAACCAAAAAACACGTTGAAAAGAAGACCCTCTCTTCTCAAGATATAAACGGTCAAAGTTTGGTTAAAGCAACGAAGTTATTACAGTGCTCGTAGCTAAAAATTTGACCATTTCCAAATCTGGTGAAAATGGTCTCAAATCAAAGATCTCATCAAGATGAACAAAAAAACAACTTGAATCTTGAAAAATAGAGCCTCTCTTCTCAAGATACGGACGTTCAAAGTTTGAAGCAAGGAAGTCAGTACTGTGTTCGTAGCTAAAAATTTGACCATTTCCAAATTTGGTGAAAGTTGTGTCAAATCGAAGATCTGATCAAGATAAACCAAAAAATACCTTGAATCTTGAAAAACAGAGCCTCTCTTCTTAAGATACGGACTGTCAAAGTTTTTTCAAAGCAAGGAAGTTAGTACAGTGTTCGTAGCAAAAAATTTGACCATTTCCAAATCTGGTGAAAGTTGTCTCAAATTGAAGATCTCATGGAGATGAACCAAAAAATACCTTGAATCTTGAAAAATGAAGCCTCTCTTCTCAAGATACAAGCGGTCAAAGTTTGGTCAAAGCAAGGAGGTCAGTACATTATTCTTAGCTAAAAATTTGACCCATTCCAAATCTGGTGAAACTAGTCTGAAATCGAAGATCTCATTGAGATGAACCAAAAACCACCTTGAATCTTGAAAAATAGAGCCTCTCTTCTGAAGATACGGATGGTCAAAGTTTGGTCAAAGCAAGGAAGTTAGTACACTATTCGTAGCTAAAAATTTGACTATTTCTAAATCTGTTGAAAGTGGTCTCAAATCCAAGATCTCGTCAAGATGAACCAAAAAACACCTTGAATCTTGAAAAATAGAGCCTCTCTTCTCAAGATACGAATAGTCAAAGTTTGGTCAAAGCAAGGAAGTCAGTACAGTGTTCGTAGTTAAAAATTTGACTATTTTCAAATCTGATGAAAGTGTTCTTAAATCGAAGATCTCATTGAGATGAACTAAGAAACACCTTGAATCTTTAAAAATGGAGCCTCTCTTCGCAAGATACAGATGGTAAAAGTTTGGTCAAAGCAAGAAAGTTAGTACAGTGTGTAATACCCCAAAATTGGAATCTTTCTATCCTAACCAATTTTTTTGCATTTAGTCTCATTCTATCAATTTTTGAATTATTGAAGTCCTATTGTACTAGGCAATTATGTCTTCTAAATGACTTTACTTGACTTGGTGTCAAATGCAGAAAACCTTAAATCTATATTAATCACATACTACATTTAATTCCTAAATATCAATTATAATTGGCTAAATAAACCATGTGATTGATTAATTTAGTTATAAAGTCCTAGCACTTTAATTAAATTAAATCCACCCCCTTTAGCTAAAACACATGAAAAAAAGAATTAAATAAATATTTAGTTTTAAATAAATATCCTCATTTTAATAATTAAATTTAATTATTTAAATAATTGGGAAATTCACTTATGAGGTCATATTTAATTTATTAAAATCAAATATTCTCTCCAAAATCCTCTCTTCAGTTCAGAAAAGGAAACATCAAGTTAACTAAGAATCCAAAAGTACAATAAATCAGTTAACTACTCCACACAGGCAAAAGGCAAACAATTAATTGTCTCTTTGCAAGAAACTTTCTATTCCTAATTGAACTCTCATCCAATCTGCACCGTTCATCTGATTCAATCTCAACCGTTGATTGAACCCGGGATTCTATAAAAGAACCCTCATTTCTCATTCAAAGGATCCCAATTTTCGAGCAACGAAGTGCTATCGTATTATCATCTGGATTCATTTACATTCAAAAGCTTTCATTCTTAGTTTGATAATCATTTTTAGATTAATATATCATGCTTAGATTAAATATGCACTTCATTTCTTAATCTAGTTTACTTTCATTGTTATTAGATTAATACTCATACTTAATATCTAGATTAATCTTGCATACTCATTCTAGAATAAACTACATCTTGCTTTCAATTAAATCCTCCTTTCTAGTGCTAGTCTATGATTGTTGGACTCTCAATTCTGAGATCAATCCTGAACCCTACCTAGATAGGAGGCAATAGGTTGAATCATCTAGACAGGCAAGATGAATGATCTCATATTCATTCTTGCTTGCAACTGATGAAAAATGACTATGTTGAAGTGTGAGGCTAAATTAGAGGCCCATATTTAGCTTATACATTTCTGGTGCCCATCGTGGGTTAGAATATCAATTTTTGGCCTCATCTCATTTTAAGTTTCTATTAAATTTTTGCATTTTGTCGGTATGTTTGTACGCCTCTAGTACGGATTCTTGCACAAAGATTCTCACTATAGCACATGAAGTTGTGTTTGTCCTAGCACTTCCTCATGCGACAAAGGTGTTTTCTCATGTGACAAAGGTGTTTTCTCATGCGGGACTGTGCATTATCTTGCGCAAACTTGAACACCAAAATTTTAAATTTGCACAGTTTCTGTACTTTTTGTTCCTATTTTCTGACATCTGTTATTTTGCTGTGATTTTTATGATTCTATTTTCTGATACAATATGATAGTGGGCTGCAGGAAATTTGTCAAAGATTCCAAAAATACAACTATGCATACTTACTGATACTCTTCTTGTAGGACGCTTGTCAAAGTCATCTCAAACCCACTCAAACATTTTGTCTATTTTATTGCTTTCTTCACATAGTTTAAATAGGGCCTTGTTAAAATTTCTTAAAGGTCTTGATAGAAAAATAGGGTAATAATATCTTCATTACATGGAAGTGATGACCATGGATGAATCTGAGAACTAGATGTTGCTAGCATGATAGATATCTGAGAATCTTTTGGATTGGTTGAAGAGGAGTTAGCTCAGTGATAAACATGTCTGGTGTGTTTGGGTAAGGTGCAAAGGTAGAGGATTATTCTCATCTCTCTTTGAGAGAATCAAAAACTCTGACCCTTGAATCTGAGCCAAGTCCGCGTCACCTTTAGAGGGCCTACCAGAAGTTGAACCTCTAGGAATGACCCAAGTGAGCACACACCTTTTGTCGTTGATTTCACCTCACTATAATAAAGTAGCTTTGTTGATTCTAAAGACTCCAAATCCATTTTAACTTCTTTCTCTTGACCCATGATGAACATCTTGAGAAAGCTGTGTCTGTTGTACTGAACGGCATCACTCCTAGCCCTGCTTGTGAAGGTGTATACTTTCAGGTGTCAGTATGGCTGAGAGGCCCTAGCCCTTTATCAGGGGCATCAAAGGTTAGTGTGAAGGGAATCCTATTAAAAACTCTCTTAGTTAGTTTCCTACCTAGTTCATCTCTGAAAGGGGACATAATCTTTCCGCAGGGAGGGGGAAGAATCTTTCCCATAGATTCTCACCATATGCATGCACCTGGACATTTGAAGGTGGTATATGACAGTAGCCCTTACTTCAAGGGAAACCTTTGAACATATATTATTGAGTCCTTGGAAATACCAAAAACATGGGCACCCTTTAGGGGGTGACACAGTTGTCTAAGGTAAACACATGAGCATAAGTTGTGAGGCACAAATTTTGTCTTCTCTACCATTTTCTTTGTAGGGATAACTAAGTGTTTATTTCAAGTCTTCAACTGTCCAACATGTCCAAACTTTGTCAAGACTCCCATGTTTTTTCTGAGTTGCTTTGTCCTCGGTAGAACTATTTTTGACTATTGATTGTTTCACAAACTGCTTGCTAGTCCCAAACTTTGTGCTTGTTAACGAGTGCTTGAAACTTCAAAAATTGAGTTTTCTAATTTAAACTATCCAAAACTAGTTTGAGAACTGAACATTCATTCAGAGAATAGTCCACGTTGTGTCTCGAAACCTAATTCTGTCTAAAAATTAATCCAAACTGTCAGATTCTGTACTTTTTCATTGGGTTCCCTGTACATTTATGCATGAGATTTTGGCTCTATATGCACTTTCCCACATGATATTTCACATCTCCATGTGAAGTTTCACCACAATTCTATCAAAAACCCTGTCAATTTTCAGTCTATTCCTACACTTTCTCACACGAGACATCATATATTCATGCATAGTCTAGCACTTCCTCACACAAGACTGCACTTCCTCACGTGAGACTATCCCCAATTTGTCAAAACAATGATCTCGTTCCCATCTATTGGTCAACTTTCTACCTAATCTGGTTCCTGTTTAGGGTCTGCCTATCTATCTTCCTGCTTGTACACAGTCTGAAACTAGATGTCTCAGGCTGAGAACCACAAGATGACCACTTGAACTCATTTTGTCTCTCTTTTATCTTCTTATTCTACTATGTTCTTGTACCTTGTGACATAATAGTCATCTCTTGGTTGTTCTAACTATACTCTTGATGCCTTGTGCCGAGTACATTTCACTTTTATCACTCTTTGCTTTTCTAGAGACAGAGTTCCAAGCATAGTCCTAGTTCTCTCTCATTACTTAATCCTCATCTATGAATGTTATGACTCAAAGTAGCAACACGTTCCCTTCATGTCCCACCAGATGGGGTAAAGGTAGACCTCACAACCGAGGAAGAGGTTGTTTCAAGCTTGTTACACAATCTGAGTGTTGTAGGGGATCTTCACGTTATTCCTCAGCTACATTTAGAGAGGAACCATCTCAGTCTCCCTCTCCTATCATTCAACCTTACATCAGGTGTGTGTTCCAGAATCCCTTTGATCATGACTATACACACTACACACTTTCTTGCTAGCAAAATGATAGACTCCAGTCTTACCCAGGTTGCTCACATCCAAACTACTACACATACTACTGATCCTGATTGGGGTCCATTATCTGATATCTCCCACATCTTGAATATACCTTGGGGTATGCCTATTTTAAACTAATCCACTACCTCTGCTATTGAACAAGGCCCTACTACTAAGAATAATCCTCCTATAAAAGATGATAGTGATGAAGAAAATCTACCTCATATGATGTCTCTATCTGACTTCATCAAGCAGTACCATAATATTGAGATAGATTCAAAGGATTACAAGTGGGATTCCTCATTTGATGCTACTATGACAATACATATTGATGTTATATATCGATATGGTCCTCCTACTAACTTTGAAAGAGGAGAAAGTTTTAACTCTCAAGATCAAGAAACTGATGATGATCCTTTCCACCCTTCTATGGAAATCATCCCTATGGCTCCTAAGCCATCTACTTCAAGCTTCACTTCAGCTACTCTAGCAAGTCATGGGTACATAAGACCCCTTCCTTTTACATCTTCATGGAACATTGGCTGATCCAAAATTGAAATGGTTCCTATTCATGCACTCTTCCCACTTGAAGAGGGACCTAGCTCTCAGAATTGACCATATCAACTAGGCCCACATGATACTCCTCTAAACATATATGACTCTTCTAGGACAACTCACAATTGACAACATTTTGTGGAAGATAACTTTCTTGATCTATCTGATTCATTCAGGAATGATGAGGATAATGATGATACCTTTGCACTTGAGCCCATCCCATTGACTTCTCTTCACTCCTCTTCTTTGAGATAAGTGGCTCATCCACTTCCCATTCCACCACTCCATCTAAACCAGTCATATCAACCTCATTTCATCCATAATTCCTGATTCTTTGGAAGTAACTTGAAATTGTAACATAAAGAATCAAAATCCACTCATATCTCAAGGTCACCATGTCCTGTCTAATCAACATATGACTACAAAGAAAAAGTAGGCTACATTCAAAAGACCACAAAGGTCTTCAAAGAGAAAAAGAGAAAAAAAAAAAGATCTTGAAATCCATCTTACAAGAATTCCAATCAAAGGCATCTCAAAAGAAAAAGAAAGATCAAAAGCTATGTGGACTCCTAAGAAAAATAAAGGCTTGGATATCAAGAGAAATTAACAGTTGCTATTCAAGCTTTGAAATTCTCACACCTCCCTCCATTTCACTATCCTTGCCTCTCATACTTTATACTTTGCATTCTATCTTGCCTGTCCCTAAAGTGCATATTGGTATATCCTCATTTCTAATGACATGACTAAGAGAAATCTAGAATGTACTCTCCCTAAGTGTTTAGAGTGTGGGAAATCTGACAAAGAGTTAAGATGAATCCATGAGGATATTTTTGAGTCTCACCTAAGTGATCATTCCTTGACTATGGATCTCTTGGCAGTTGGACACTACTGGCCATATCCCCTGATCACTACTATAGCATCTCATTCTGCTCCTGAAATTTCTCAATTTGACTACTACTGTACTACCAATTAAGGTTGAGATTCTTACTTTGGGAGTGTCTCTAAAGGGCCTCATCATTCATGATAACAACATAATATCTCAGCTATAAGAGCTAGAACTACTAGATGAGCATCAAAAGTGGCATTCGATCATCTCCTAGCATATCAGAATAGGATGTCTAAGAGATACAACAAGAAAGTTAAACCAGGGTACTTCCAAGTGGGTGATCTCATCTTGAGAGAGATCCCTAAGAATCAACAACAATAGATCTAGAAGGGAAAGTTTGAACCAAATTGGCTTGGTCTGTATATTGTTACTGCAACATTTGGGTCTGGCGCCAATCAACTTTCTACTACTGAAGGAGAATAGCTCAAAGATCTGATCAACGGTCTGCATCTGAAGTGATTCTACAGTTGAGACATCTTCTGAATGCTCCATGTACATACTCAATTCTAAAAAATCATTAAAATTACAAAATGTCCTAAAAAATCCTATTATCCTGGTGAAAACCTGGTAAATAGGTGCCTTGATAATACCAAAAAAATACAAAAATACAAAAAAATTGAAAAACAAAAAATGTGCCATTGATGAAAACCTGGCAAACAGATGTCATGGTAGAAAAAGAAATAAATTTTTGCCAAGAAGGTGAAAACTTGGTAAATAAACACATCTTGTTCCACAATGCTATACCTATCAGACCACCACTTGGCTCTATATAGTTGCTTTCCTACTCGACTCTCCATGGATTGAAGCTAGTCACACTTGGGGGCACTATTCCTACTCTTGGGGGAACTTTCCTATCTTTTTGGAGGATCTTCCATGCATCAGTCACTAGTGGTTCTCACTACATCTGCCTACTAATGCCTAGCTAGTACTTAGATCTCTCTCCTTGAGGATCTTCCATGCATCAGTCACCAGTGGTTCTCATTGCATCTGCCTACTAATGCCTAGCTAGTACTAAGATCTCTCTCTTTGAGGATCTTCCTTGTATTAGTCACTAGTGGTTCTCACTGCATCTACCTATTGATACTTAGTTAGCACTACGATCTCTCCTTGAGACTCTCTCTTGTGTCAGTCACCAGCGGTTCTCACTGTGTCTATCTACTATCATCATCCTCTTGAGACTTTTTTGCATATGACATATACTTTTGATCCGACATCAATCCACTAAAACTAAAATTTAACTTGTGACTCTTTGAGACAAGTTGAGATTTTCTTTTGTGTGCTTGTTTTTTTCACTTTATCATTCCTCCTCGAGAAACTCAAAGACATCTATCCTAACTGAGAGATGCAAAGATTTGGGGCATGATCTTTTCTTTTCTTTTTGTTTTATGGTTTAGTTCCACTGATCCAATGGATCCACATAAAATGAGTGTCCACTATGAGAGCCTCTATCTTGTGTTAGATGGCCATATGTACCTTGACTCCTTTTATATGGAAACTTTGGTGAGGTTGGTTCTTCTCCTTGTCTTTTTGAGTGACTTCTTTCTACTACAAGTGAACTTTCAAATGCTCATCCCGTGAAGTGAACGTAAGGGTCACTACAAGAATTCTTAGTATGCTTCTCAATCACTTAACAAAAGAAGGAACTCTCACATGTCTGGCATGTTTGTACGCAAGCAAAATTTAGGTCATCCTAGAAATTGTGCTTTGATTCTTATGTTAACTTGCTAAATCAAAAGGAATAGGTGTTTAGGTCATTCTGGCTTCTTGTGCCTTAATGCTTACACCTCATTCCAAAAAACCTAAGACTAATGTCATATTCATATTCTCATGATCAATGTGTTAGTGAGGGTCGTATGACATCCTATGACCATCCTATAATAAAATCTTTGTGATGATAACTATCTAATGGGTCTAGTGACTAGGTCCTAGGGATTGCATCTAGGTTAGGCTTGCATTTTCATTCTAGACTTTCATAGTGATAGTATTTCCTACTCATTTCATCGTATCCTCTTGGATTATTATGCCAAGGGTTCTCACCTCATGTCCCGGGCTCATCATGACTGCACAATTGTTTTATTCTCACTCTTGATCTTCAAAGAAAGTTCATTTGGTTAGTACCTGTCATATGTTTTGATATCCTGCAAGAGATGTTAGTACCACACATTGCATACATTACATCCACAAAGTGTATTATCATATATCATTGACACATATCTACACCTACATATTCATATACATGTGCCTCTATTATAAGCATAAATCAAGACATTGATTGCATTTACTCATTTACTATCTATCATTACATTTCATATTACATACATACATAATAGAAAACATGTGCATATTCATTTACATATTCATACATGTCATATATTTCACATCTACTCATCTAATCATTTAGGATACATCTCATAAAGCAAAAAACATTCAAAGAAATATATAACACATACAATGATACCAAAATAATTGAGCTCATATATATATGAATCAAAGACTTAGTATACAAAATGGTGCTACTCGAGCACAGTCTATATCTCAAAAATGGGTTACAATACACAGATGCCTATACATCAGATACATCATGATCAAATCAAATCAATGCTCAATATAACTCTAGCTATTGCCACTTGGAGGAGGCGGCATGTCTGGATGAGGTGGTGCCTGTGGAGGGGGTCCCTATGGAACTGCTGGTGCTCTGGCATACTCTAAAAATTGTAGCACCTGGTCTGCTACCTTAGGAACTACACCAATGTAAGTTGCATAATAATACGATGCATGTGCAGCCATGTACCAGGTCTCTATACATGCCCTCGCTAAATTTTCCCCTAGCTCTTTGATCTCTTGATCTCTATCTGCCAAATAGGAATCTCAGATGGTGACCTATATCTATAGGTCCCCTAGCTTCCTCTATGCCAGTCGTACCCTCTCTCTACTCCTTTGTAATGAATCCTGCAGCTGGGAAACTACGTCTCCCAGAGGGGGAGCCTGTGCAGCCTGATCCTGCATATCCTCATCCCCACCCTCAACCTGTGCCTCTATGTCTAGCAACTATTGTGGTGGCTTATCAGTCCTCTACTTTGTAGATCTCTCCTAAGCTCCACTGCTGCCAGCACCAAGATCTATCCTCATCTATTAAGTAGGAATGGCTACTTATGTAACACTTTGTCAAGGTACCTACTGCTGAGCCTACTCCTACTATGGTGGAGGCTGAGCCACCCACTGCTATGGTGGAGGCTAAACTTCCTGCTACTGCACCAATTGCACTACCCACTATCCCATACCAACTAGATCTATGAATTGAGGGAATGGATGTGCCACCAAGTAATCCTAGTAAGCTAGAATCATCCCACCATATGCCGCTGCCGGCATATAGTCCCAACAGGCTAGTGTTACCCCTACCTCAATCATAGAATGACTCTAATCTAACCTTGCTAGCCAAGCCTTCTTCACCTCATTGATGAAGCAGTCATATGAGAAGTACTCCTGTGATGTATCCTGTGGCTTGCCGAATTGCCGCAAAAATTGTGATAGTGGAAAATACTCAATAATGGTGATAGAGCAACTGATCAATGGTTGAGAACAAAACATGTACTACAACTCATGCCTAGCATCATCCCAAACCTCTGTACCTATCCATGGCCTCCATACAACCGCAACCATGTCATCTAGTTGGGCTCTCCACTACTCTATCTTACCCAGCGTGGGCTGGGTCATCGGTTTGCCATACCTATAGATGTATGGCTCTAATGGCTATTGGGTATCCTAGAAGACTGGCCTATAGATGGGGAGATGCTCCCAGGCCCATATCTTTAAGACAAAGACTCATGCTACCATGCTACGGGCATCTTGGTACATGATCTCATTCATCTCATGGTACATCTATGCTAGCATACACTAGCCCCATCCATAATGCACAGGAGGCTGCTCTAACATCCTCTACAACATCCACCCCTAGCCGCACTCTAGCCCATGTTGACCTCTATCCAACATCAAATAGCAGCCCAAGAATGCTGCTAAAACACCTTCTCATCTATGCTTAGGACTATTGTCTCTGATGAGCTCCTCCCAGGGATCACCTAACCCATGACTAGCTCATCCTGTAAGATCTCTCTAAGCGTCGATATGCTTGCTCTTGACTTAACATCATACTCCGCACACGGCCCATGGAACAGTACTCAGAGGATCCGATAAATATCCTTAGGCATCATGGTCATCTCTCCCTGTGGTAAGTGGAATGTGTTCATCTCTGAATGGAAACACTCAACAAGTGCCCCTAGAAGCCCATGATTTACCCAAATTTTAGGTACATCATGTAGATAAGATAGTCCTAGTGCATCTATGTGCATTGTCTCTCTGTCATCTAGCCACTTGACAACCTCACTTATCACTAGGTGGCAAGATCGAAACATAATGTCGAGGAAGTCCACATGTAATGCAAGTGACAACACATGATCAATATCTGATTTAGATCATGATGATATTTCAAACAAAAATAGAACTTGAAAATATGTTGCTACCCTAAATTGGCTATCAAGTGATCTACTTGGCTTATTCTATGCAAATTCTGGCTCTTTTTTTGGCTCTTTATTGTAGATTCCTACACGAGGAAGTAGGAATCCTACACAAGATTTCCTAGTCGCATGAGGCTTCACGTCAGTTCGCGTGAGGGATCTGCCCTGTGAAGGGTTTCCTACATGAATTTTGAGTCCTCATCACGTGAGCTTGTGGAGAGACCCATGCAAAGAAGTAGTCTTTCATACTTTCTCATGCAAGAATCCTCATCGACCCATGTGGAGAAACTCATTCCTCATGCGAGTTCTTACAAGCTAGTTCTTATAATGCCCTATGATTTATCTAAATCTACTCAAAATGCATACAAAAATTGAAATGTAGGCTAAGTTATTGATTACTCATAGGTGGTTCATATGTAGGCGGTCGACTATGATGTCGAGAGTGCTTGAACCTATGCGATTTAACTGGAAATCCTTGTATTTTCACTCAGAGCTCTCTTTTTTGCAAAGTCAAAGGTTTAAAATGAATTGAAAATTACCCTTTTGGGCCTTATATAGGTTTTGACCTAATTTTTAAAAGTGCTCTGTTTTGCATGAAAACTTCACCCTTGGCTAAATTGACCACTTTGAATCCATTTTTGGGATTGAAATCAAAATTTGACACCTCTACATAGCTCAAAATTGTGTTTTAAAATTTATAGGACTGACGTGATCGGACGCTTGTGTAGTCAACCTTCTGCTATCGTATTCTTGATAGAATCACATCTCATCATCATTTTCTTGACTTCTTCATCTTTTTCATAAAAATTTAATGCTAGTCAATTATGGTCAACCTTGGTTGAACTTGGTCAAAATGACCTCCATAGCACTCCAGATCACTTCCAGATCTTCTTGATTCTTTCGTAATCTATTTTGAGTTCTTCCAGACCTCCAATTTTATCTCTATTTGCAACCTATTGTTCTCAATCACCTTTATGACGTGTCATCTTTCAATTTCTCTCTCAAGGGTGCAGGATGATTACATCATTGAATCTTATCAAATCAGTCTTGAATCAATTTGATCTAAATCAAAGTCCTCATCACTAGGGGCATCTCATCACTCGGGGCATGTTTAGTTTTTCATACCTCACTATCAAAATTGGATGTTCCATAATCTTGAAACACTAGGGGAACCTCTATGCCTTGCATCTTGTCATCGTACTACTAGTTATCTGAGCAATCTAGCTCAAATCCTTGAGGATCAAGCTTCATTTTTGAGATGGTTCTTGAAATATCTTTAGGTATCTGAGAAGTCTAACTCAGATTCCTAGGAATCAAGCTTCATTCTGGAGATGGTTCTCAAAATCTCTATTAGGTATTAGGGAAATCTAACCTCAATCCCTGAAAGTCAAGCTTCATTCTAGAGATGGCTCTCAAAAGCTCTTTTAATTGATATCTGGGAAATCTAACCTGGGTCTCGGAAGACTAAGCTTCATTTTGGAGATAGTCCTAAAAATCTACATCAGTTATCATTTAATTCACAGGTATCAGGGAAATCTAACCCTAAATCCTAAAGATTGAGCCTTGTTTTGGGGACACCCTTACAAAAAGTGGTAATCTGACTGATGTCTTCACAATCTAACATAGACTTCGGAGAATCAAGCTTCATTTTGGAGATGGTTTCATAACTCAATCTGATCGATGGTCTTGGCAATCTAACCTGGACTTTTGAGGGTTAAGCTTTGTTATGTAGATAATCTTGAAAATCTCATCAATTTTCACATTAGACTATTCTTTGAATCAATGTGCTTGCACATCAATTCAAAGAGGGGAAAAATGTAATACCCCAAAATTGGCCTCTTGCTATCCTAACCAATTTTGTTGCATTTAGTCTCATTCTATCAATTTATGAATCATCGAAGTCTTATTTTACTAGGCAATTATGTCTTCTAAATGACTTTACTTGACTTGGTGTCAAATGCAGAAAACCTTAAATTTGTATTAATCACATACTATATTTAATTCCTAAATATCAATTATAATTGGCTAAATAAACCCTTTGTTCAATTAATTCAATTATAAAGTCCTAGCACTTTAATTAAATTAAATCCACCCACTTTAGCTAAAACACATGAAAAAGGAATTAAATAAATATTTGGTTTTAAATAAATATCCTCATTTCAATAATTAAATTTAATTATTCAAATAATTGAGAAATCCACTTATGAGGTCATATTTAATTTATTAAAATCAAATATTCTCTCCAAAATCTTATCTTCACTTCAAAAAAGGATACATCAAGTTAACTAAGAATCCAAAAGTGTAATAAATTAGTTAACTACTCCACACAGGCAAAAGACAAATAGTTGATTGTCTCTTTAGAGGAAACATTCTATTCTGAACTGAACTCTCATCCAATCTCCACTGTTTGTCTAATTCAATCTCGACCGTCGATTGAACCTGGGATTCTATAAAAGAACCCTCTTTTCTCATTCAAAGGATCCCAATTTTTTAGCAATGAAGTGCTCTCGCATTATCATCTGAATTCATTTGCATTCAAAAGCTTTCATTCTTAGTTTGATAATCATTTTTAGATTAATATATTATGCTTAGATTAAATATGCACTTCATTTCTTAATCTAGTTTACTTTCATTGTTATTAGATTAATACTCATACTTCATTTCTAGATTAATCTTGCATACTCATTCTAAAATAAACTACATCTTGCTTTCAATTAAATCCTCTGTTCTAGTTCTAGTCTATGGTTGTTGGACTCTCAATTCTTAGAGAGATCCTAAACCCTTCCTGGATAGGAGGCAATAGGTTGAATCATCCAGACATGCAAGATAAATGATCTCATATTCATTCTTGTCTGCAACTGATGAAAAATGATTATGTTGAAGTGTGAGGCTAATATAGAGGCACATATTTAGCTTATACATAGTGTTTGTACCCAAAAATTTGACCATTTCCAAATCTGGTGAAAGTGGTCTCAAATCAAAGATCTCATCGAGATGAACAGAAAAACACCTTGAATGTTGAAAATAGGAGCCTCTCTTCTCAAGATATAGACGGTCAAAGTTTGGTCAAAGAAAGAAAGTCAGTACAGTGTTCGTAGGTAAAAATTTGACTGTTTCCAAATCTGTTGAAAGTGGTCTCAAATTAAAGATCTCATCGAGATGAACCAAAAAACACCTTGACTCTTGAAAAATAGAGCCTCTCTTCTCAAGATACAAATGCTCAAAGTTTTGTCAAAGAAAGGAAGTCAGTACAATGTTCATAGCTAAAAATTTAACCATTTCCAAATCTAGTGAAAGTGGTCTCAAATCAAAGATCTCATCGAGATGAACCAAAAAATAGCTTGAATCTTAAAAAATGGAGCCTCTCTTCTCAAGATACGGATAGTCAAAGTTTGGTCAAAGCAAGGAAGTGAATAAACTATTTGTAGCTAAAAATTTGACCATTTCTAAATCTGGTGAAAGTGGTCTCAAATCGAAGATCTCGTTAAGATGAACCAAAAAATACCTTGAATCTTGAAAAATGGAGCCTCTTCTCAAGATACGGTTGGTCAAGGTTTGGTCAAAGTAAAGAAGTCACTATAGTATTCATAGCTAAAAATTTGACCATTTCCAAATATCATGAAAGTGGTCTCAAATTGAAGATCTCATCGATTTGAACCAAAAAACACCTTGAATAGTGAAAGACGGAGCCTCTCTTCTCAAGATATAGACAATCAAAGTTTGGTCAAAGCAAGGAAGTCAATACAGTGTTCCGACCTAAAAATTTGACCATTTCTAAATCTAGTGAAAGTGGTCACAAATCGAAGATCTCATCTAGATGAACTAAAAAACACCTTGAATCTTGAAAAATAGAGCCTCTCTTCTCAAGATACGGAAGGTCAAAGTTTGGTCAAATCAAAGAAGTCAGTACAGTGTTCCTACCTAAAACTTTGACCATTTTCAAATCTAGTGAAATTGGTCTCAAATCAAAGATTTCATCCAGATAAACCAAAAAACACTTTGAATCTTGAAAAATGGAGCCTTTCCTCTCAAGATATAGACAATCAAAATTTGGTCAAAGCAAGGAAGTCAGTACAGTGTTCGTAGCTAAAAATTTAACTGTTTCTAAATTTGGTGAAAGTGGTCTCAAATCAAAGATCTCATCAAGATGAACCAAAAAAACACCTCGAATCTTGAAAAATAGAGCCTCTCTTCTCAAGATACGGATGATCAAAGTTTGGTTAAATCAAGGAAGTCAGTACAATGTTCCTAGCTAAAACTTTGACCATTTTCAAATCTTTTGAAAGTGGTCTCAAATCAAAGATCTAGTCAAGATGAACTAAAAAACACCTTGAATCTTGAAAAATACTGTCTTCTTAAGATACAGACGATCAAGATTTGGTCAAAGCAAGGAAGTTAGTAGAGTATTCGTAGCTAAAAATTTAACCATTTCCAAATATGGTGAAAGTGGTCTCAAATCAAAGATCTCATCGAGATGAACCAAAAAACACCTTGAATCTTGAATAATAGAGCCTCTCTTCTCAAGATATGGATGGTCAAAGTTTGGTCAAAACAAGGAAGTTAGTTCAATGTTCATAGCTAAAAATTTATCTATTTCCAAATCTAGTCAAAGTGGTCTCAAATCGATGATCTCATCGAGATGAACCAAAAAACACCTTGAATCTTGAAAAATAGAACCTCTCTTCTCAAGATACGCAAGGTCAAAGTTTGGTTAAAGGAAGGAAGATAGTACAGTGTTTGTATCTAAAAGTTTGACTAATTCCAAATCTTGTGAAAGTTGACTCAAATCAAAGATCTCATTGAGATGAATCTAAAAACACCTTGAATCTTGAAAAACCTAGCCTTTTTTCTCAAGATACAGACATTCAAAGTTTGGTCGAAGCAAGGAAGTCAGTATAGTGTTCGTAGCTAAAAATTTGACTATTTCTAAATCTTATGAAAGTGGTCTCAAATCAAAGATCTTGTCGAGATGAATAGAAAAACACCTTGAATCTTGAAAAATAGAGTCTCTCTTCTCAAGATACAAATGGTCAAAGTTTGGTCAAAGTAAGTAAGTCGGTACAATGTTCGTAGCTAAAAATTTAAATATTTTCAAATCTTGTGAAAGTGGTCTAAAGTCAAAGATCTTGTCAACATAAATCAAAAAACATCTTGAACCTTAAAAAATAGATCCTCTCTTCTCAAATTACAAATGGTAAAAGTTTGGTCAAAGAAAGGAAGGTAGTTCAGTGTCTGTAGCTAAAAATTTGACCATTCCCAAATCTGGTTAAAGTGGTCTCAAATCGAAGATCTCACTGAGATGAACCAAAAAAACACCTTGAATCCTGAAAAACAAAGCCTCTCTTCTCAAGATACGGATGGTCAAAGTTTGGTGAAAGTAAGGAAGTCAATACATTGTTCATAGCTAAAAATTTGACCATTTTCAAAACTAGTAAAAGTGGTCTCAAATTGAAGAACGCATTGAGATGAACCAAAAAACACCTTGAATCTTGAAAAATAGAACCTCTCTTCTCAAGATACAAATGGTCAAAGTTTGGTAAAAGCAAGGAAGTAAGTATAGTGTTCATAGCTAAAAATTTTATTATTTTTAAATTTAGTGAAAGTGGTCTCAAATTAGAGATCTCATCAAGATGAACAAATAAACACCTTGAATCTTTAAAAATGAAGCCTCTCTTCTCAAGATACAGATCGTCAAAGTTTGGTCAAAGAAAAGAAGTCAAAACAATGTTCGTAGCTAAAAATTTGACCATTTCCAAATCTGGTGAAAGTGATCTCAAATTGAACATCTCATCAAGATGAATAAAAAAACACATTGAATCTTGAAAAACAACACCTCTCTTCTCAAGATACAGAGGGTCAAAGTTTTTTCAAAGCAAGGAAGTCAATACAGTGTTCGTAGCTAAAAATTTTACCATTTCCAAATCTAGTGAAAGTGGTTTCAAATCAAAGATCTCATCAAGATGAACAGAAAAACACCTTGAATCTTGAAAAATGGAGCCTCTCTTCTCAAGTTATGAATGGTCAAAGCTTGGTCAAAGCAAGGAAGTCAGTATAGTGTTCGTAGCTAAAAATTTAACCATTTCAAAATCTAATGAAAGTGGTCTCAAATCAAAGATCTCATCAAGATGAACCAAAAAACAACTTGAATCTTAAAAAATGGAGCCTCTCTTCTCAAGATACGAATGATTAAAGTTTGGTTAAAGCAAGGAAGTTAGTACAGTGTTCGTAGCTAAAAATTTGACCATTTCAAAATCTGGTAAAAGTGATCTCAAACTGAAGATCGGATCAAAATGAACCAAAAAACACCTTGAATCTTGAAAAATAGAGCCTCTCTTCTCAAGATACACACTGTCAAAGTTTTGTCAAAGCAAGGAATTAGTATAGTGTTCATAGCTAAAAATTTAATAGTTTCCAAATCTGATGAAAGTGGTCTCAAATAGAAGATCTCATTGAGATGAACCAGAAAACACTTTGAATCTTGAAAAATGGAGCTTCTCTTCTCAAGATATAGACGGTCAAATTTTGGTCAAAGCAAGGAAGATAGTACATTGTTCTTAGCTAAAAATTTGACCCTTTCCAAATCTGGTGAAAGTGGTCTCAAATCAAAGATCTCATTGAGATGAACCAAAAATAAATTTTGAATCTTGAAAAATAGAGCCTCTCTTCTCAAGATATGGATGGTCAAAGAAAGGAAGTCAGTACAGTATTCGTAGCTAAAAATTTGGTTATTTCCAAAGCTGGTGAAAGTTATTTCAAATCGAGGATTTTGTTGAGATGAACCAAAAAATAACTTGAATCTTGAAAACTAGAGACTCTATTATCAAGATACGGATGGTCAAAGTTTGGTCAAAATAAGGAAGTCAGTATAGTGTTCATAGTTAAAACTTTAAATGTTTTCAAATCTGGTGAAAGTGGTCTCAAATTGAAGATCTTATTGAGATGAAACAAGAAAAACTTTAAATCTTGAAAAATGGAGCCTCTCTTCTCAAGATACAGATGGTCAAAGTTTGGTCAAAGCAAGGAAGTTAGTACAATGTTCGTAGCAAAAAATTTAGTTGTTTCCAAATCTGGTGAAAGTGGTCAGAAACCGAAGATCTCATCAAGATGAACCAAAAAACATCATGAATCTTAAAAATAGGAGCATCTCTTCTAAAGATATAGATGACCAAAGTTTGGTCAAAGCAATGAAGTTAGTAGAGTGTTTGTAACAAAAAATTTGACCATTCCCAAATCTAGTGAAAGTGGTATCAAATCAAAGATCTCGTCGAGATGAGACAAAAAACACCTTAAATCTTGAAAAATGGATCCTCTCTTCTCAAGATATGGACGGTCAAAATTTTGTCAAAGCAAGGAAGTCAATACAATGTTCGAGCTAAAAATTTGACCGTTTCCAAATTTGGTGAAAGTGGTCTCAAATCGAAGATCTCGTCGAGATGGACCAAAAAACACCTTGAATCTTAAAAATGGAGCCTATCTTCTCAAGATATAGACTCTCAAAGTTTGGTCAAAGCAAGGAAGTCAATACAATGTTCATAGCTAAAAATTTAACTATTTCCAAATCTAGTCAAATGGTCTCAAATCCTAGATCTCGTCGAGATGAACCAAAACACACCTTGAATCTTAAAAAATGGAGCCTCTATTCTCAAGATACAGACAGTCAAAGTTTGGTCAAAGCAAGGAATTCAATACAGTGTTCATAGATAACAATTTGACCATTTTTAAATCTGGTGAAATTGGTCTCAAATAGAAGATTTCATCGAGTTGAACCAAAAAACACCTTGAATCTTGAAAAATGGATCCTCTCTTCTTAAGATATAGAAGCTCAAAGTTTGGTCAAAGCAAGGAACTCATTACAATATTTGTACCTAAAAATTTGTCCGTTTATAAATCTAGTGAAAGTGGTCTCAAATTGAAGATCTCATCTAGATGAAATAAAAAAATACCTTGAATGTTGAAAAATAGAGCATCTCTTCTCAAGATACGAATGGTCAAAGTTAGGTCAAAGGAAGGAAGTCAGTATAGTGTTCGTAACTAAAAATTTTCTATTTCTAAAATCTGGTGAAAGTGGTCTCAAATCAAAAATCTCATCGAGATGAACCAAAAAATAGTTTGAATCTTAAAAAATAGAGCTTTTTTTCTCAAGATACAGATGGTCAAAGTTTGGTGAAAGCAACGAAGTTAGTACTTTGTTCGTAGCTAAAAATTTAACCATTTCCAAATCTGGTGAAAGTGGTCTCAAATCCAAAATCTCATCAAGATTGATCAAGTACAACTTGAATCTTTAAAAATGAAACCTCTCTTCTCAAGATACAGACGATTAAAGTTTTGTCAAAGTAAGGAAGTCAGTAAGGTGTTCGTACCTAAAAATTTGACCGATTCCAAATCTGGTGAAAGTGGACTCAAATCGAATATCTCGTCAAGATGAACCAAAAAAGACCTTGAATCTTAAAAAATGGAGCCTCTCTTCTCAAGATATAGACAATCAAAGTTTGGTAAAAGCAAAGAAGACAGTAGAGTGTTCGTAGCTAAAAATTTGACCATTTTCGAACCATGTGAAAGTGGTCTCAAATCAAAGATCTCATCGAGATGAACCAAAAAACACCTTCAATCTTGAAAAAAGGAGCTTCTCTTCTCATAATATGGATGGTCAAAGTTTGGTCAAATCAAAGAAGTCAATACAGTGTTCGTAGCTAAAATTTTGACCATTTCCAAATCTGGTGAAAGTGGTCTCAAATCGAAGATCTCACCGAGATGAACCAAAAAACACCTTGAATCTTGAAAAATAGAGCCTCTTTTGTCAAGATACGGACGGTTAAAAATTACAGTGTTCTTAGTTAAAAATTTGATCATTTCTAAATCTACTGAAAGTGGTCTCAAATCAAAGATCTGGTCGAGATGAACCAAGTACACCTTGAATTTTTAAAAATGGAGTCTCTCTTCTCAAAATACACATGGTCAAAGTTTGGTCAAAGCAAGAAAGTCAATACAGTGTTCATAGCTAAAAATTTGACCGTTTCTAAATCTTGTGAAAGTGGTCTTAAATTGAAGATCTCATCAAGATGAACTAAAAAATACCTTGAATCTTAAAAAATGGAGCTTCTCTTTTCAAGATACGGATTGTCAAAGTTTGGTCAAAGCAAGGAAGTCAATATAGTGTTCCTAGCTAAAAATTTGACCATTTCTAAATCTAGTGAAAGTTGTGTCAAATCAAAGATCTCGTCGAGATGAACCAAAAAACACCTTGAATCTTAAAAAATGGAGCCTCTCTTCTCAAGATACACACTGTCAAGTTTGGTCAGAACAAGGTAGTCAGTACAGTGCTTGTAGCTAAAAATTTAAATATTTCTAAATCTGGTAAAAGTGGTCTCAAATCAAAGATCTCGTCAAGATGAACCAAAAAAAATTTTGAATCTTGAAAAATAGAGCCTCTCTTCTCAAGATACAGATGGTCAAAGTTTGGTCAAAGCAAGAAAGTCAATACAGTGTTCATAGCTAAAAATTTGACCATTTCCAAATCTGGTTAAAGTGGTCTCAAATCATAGATCTCGATGAGATGAACCAAAAAAACCTTGACTCTTAAAAAATGGAGCCTCTTTTCTATAGATACAAATGGTCAAAGTTTGGTAAAAGCAAGGAACTCAGTACAATGTTTGTAGCTAAAAATTTTACTATTTTCAAATCTAGTGAAAGTTGTCTCAAATTGAAGATCTCGACAAGATGAACCAAGTACACCTTGACTCTTGAAAAATGGAGCCTCCCTCCTCAAGATATAGATGGTTAAAGTTTGGTCAAAGTAAGGAAGTCACTACAGTGTCCGTAGCTAAAAATTTAACCATTTCCAAATCTAGTGAAAGTGGACTCAAATCAAAGATCTCATTGAGATAAATCAAAAAACACCTTGAATCTTGAAAAATAGAGCCTCTTTTCTCAAGATACGAACTGTTGAAGTTTGGTCAAAGTAAGGTAGTCAGTAGAGTGTTCGTAGCTAAAAAATTAACTATTTCTAAATTTGGTGTAAGTGGTCTAAAATCGAAGATCTCATCGAGATGAACCAAAAAACACCTTGATGTAATACCCCAAAAATGGGCTATAAGTTCATTAACCTTCTATATCAACAATTCAAATAAAATCGACATCAAAGTCTTAATCTAAGGCACATCTAAACATCATCGAATCATAATTAATTATCTTAAATTCTGCATCAGGGAATATTCCTAGCAATATTTCTAATTATCTTAATTATCTTTAATTTAATGATGATTTGGCGATAAATCACATTTATCCTAAGTTTGATTAATTGAATATTTTTATATTTAATTAATTAGATTTAATATCTTGCCAAATTAATTATGTAATTAAATTTAATTCTATCTATTATTAATTGTATTATTTAATTTTGACAATAAATTTAATATCTTATGAATAATTGATTAAATTCTTATTTAATTAATTAAAGCAAGTTGTCATTATTTAATAATATAGTTTTTAATAAAAGTTTGATAAAATAGTTAATTAACTCATAAATTAATTATTTTATTTCAAAAATCAGTTAAGTTGAGAATAAATCACTTTATTTATTTATTAAATCATAATTATCCATGTGCACATTCAAGGACCAGTTAAACTCAAATTGGAAAATCAATGCAAGTTGTTAGCTTTTTGAAACTCAACATCTTTTTGAGTTTTGAAGTTGATTTAAACTTCTAATTCGAGTTGAACTGTGCTTTTGCATAATTTTTATGACTTAATTATCTTTATTATCAAATAACTCAAAAATCAAGTTGAGTTAATCTGAGTGATTTATGGCTTTTTTCCATGCACCTCCAAAGCCCTAGATTTCTATAAAACTAAGGCTCAGCTCTTCATAATTCATCCACAAATTTGCACAATCACGCTAGAGAATTGGAATTGGAAAAATCAAAGCTTATTGTGAATCAAGGCTATTGTGAGATCAATTTGTTTTTTTTACATTCATTTAGATTCTTTTTCATATCATTGTTAGATAGATTTCATATCAAATTTTTCATATAGATCATTTTTATATCAAGTTTTCATCTTAATTGCATAGAAAATATCAAAAAAATAGATTAATTGCATTCAATTCATATTTCATATCAGTTTTGCATTCAAATTTTTCATTTAGGTGTCGTCTAGGTCACTGATCTCAATAGCAATCTGAGAACATTAATCTCGCACCTACTAGAAGGTAGTAAATCGCTTGGTTAGAATAGATTTCAATTTTGTACAATTTGATTATAACTAACCTCTAATGTTTTACTGAAGTGTTGTGTCTATAGATCAGATACAATTTTCACACACACATTTCTGGCGCCCACCGTGGGGCAACCCACCTTTACATGCTCGTTTTGATTTTTTGGGGGGAGCTAAAACCCTAAAGTTTCAAAGATTTAATTTTATCTCTCAAACGGCTTAGATTTTTGCTCTAAAATTTTTTTTACAAGTTGGACATATATTAGGGAAGCTACAATAAAAAATTTAGAATTTTCTAAGATGTTTTAAATTTTTAATAATTTTTTCTTGAAATTTTAGAAAAAATTAATATTTGACGCAAATCAGCATATTTTTTTAAAAAAATTTATATTTTTGGAAATTTCTTTAAATTCTATGGGGGGTCTATTCTTTGTATTTTAAATTTGGATGCAATATAATAGCTCAAATAGTCAATTTATAAAAATTGGTTTATTTTGATAAAATAGGTCTTTAAGGCACAAATGAAGAGATTTTTTTAAAAATTTTACATTTTTGGAAAGCTCTCTATTTTTTAGCAAGGGTCTCTGTTTTGAATTTCTATTTTTGTGGCCTAAATCATATAAAAAAAATTAGATCTTGTTGACTAGGTCAAATGCAGCAAAAAAAATAAAATTTTGTGATAGGTATGCACTTATTTTTTTACATAGTTCAATGAATGATATGAGTTGTCATTTGAGTTAATTGCTAGTTATTATTGTTGATAACAATTAATTTTTAGAGCTAACCCTATGGTTTTCATAAGTTGAATATATTTTACATATCTTGTTTGCTTGTTTGCTTGTTTGCTTGTTGGAGAGTTTGTCACTTGCTTGCATGGAAAAGCTCAACAAGAATTACTAAAAATCAAGTAAAATTTACTAAGCACATTGCAAAGATCCCAAGTATTCTCCTCCATCTAATAACATTTCAATTTGGCCTTAAAATAAATATCTCATGTGTTTAGCTTGAGTGTTTCTTTGCATGCTTTTTCTATGAATTTACATAATTGAATAATAGGTTGTGACACCTTAGGTATTTATTGGCAGTCTTAGATTACTTGTGATTGATCTAGATTGCTATCTTAGGTTATTGGACTCGCTAATCCATCGGCCCCTCATTCCACCCCATGGTTGCAATCTCAGCGCCATAAAAGGGAGGGCTCAACAGGACAGAAGCATTAAGTGTTCCACTTGGCAACCCTTTTGTACTTTTAAGAACTCACTTGTTTTCTAAGTTGGGGACTCATTTTCAGCTTGTGTGAGGTGTTAAGTGTTCCACCTTGTGGACTCATCTCATATTTGATTTAAATGTTAAGTGTTCCTCTTTTTGCTTTTTGGGTACTTTTGGTAGATTTGCTTTTGGAAACATATATCTGTGCTCATATAGTAATTAGGCCCTATGAACACTATTCGTGATTCTTGAGAGATTGGATTCCTAGTGAAATCCTTCTTGATGATAGAATCCTTGTAGTTAGGGAAGATACTTAGTGCATTTCACATTCAACTTGGTTAGTGCGTCTTCTCTTATTGATCGATACATTCTCTCCCAAGAGAGGTTGATAAATCACATGGGGTTGACATCATGAGCTTTGGTGAATCAAAATTGGTTAGTGCATCTTCCCTTATTGATTGATACATTCTCTCTCCGGAGAGGTTGATAGATCACGTGGGGTTGATATCATAGACTTTGGTGAGACAAACTTTGTCTTAGCGCGTCGGATTAATCTGCTTGCTTTGTTTGGGTTAAAAGTGAAGAGGCATCAAAACCTTGGATTTGGAGCCAAGTCCCCTTGTGGTATACTATTGTGAGTCACCTTTAGAGAGGGTTAACCATAGCAGACAATCCTTTCACAAGGTAAACTACATTGACAGAACCTCAAGCAATAATAGCTATTTTCACCATGGTAGTGACAGCCGCTATATAAATGTCCTTGTGGAAGAAATCTCCATGGGTATGGTTCATTGTTGGGTTGTCAGATCTCCCTAGCAGTCCTGAAGATTAAGTTCTCAGACTGTGTCAAAACCCTGGTGTGCCGAGATTGGAGTTCACCCCTTTGGATCATAAAAGTTACAGAGTCAAACCATTACTAAAAACCCTAGTGAGGCCAAATTTTTATTTTATAGGGTATATGTGCATTATTGCAAAATATTTTTGAAACATACACAATTAGCGCTTCTGAGGATTAGAACGAGTAAGTCACTCGATTGTTCATGCGCAAGGTTTCTTTTGCCCTTGTTCATTGTTTTCAAACATGCTTGAAATCACTTGCTTTCTATTTTGCGTGCTTGTTTATCTATCTGGTTATTGAAAATGGACAAATCTATTACAATCCTCAAAATCTAGACATTAAAATTTGCAAACCATTCAAATCTGAAAACTCAAAATTTGCAAAATCTGAAGTAAAATCCTTTCTGGAGTCAAAAATCACTTCAAGAAGTCAAAAGTCATATGAGTTTTTCCAAGTGTCATTTCATTACAACCCATCTGTCATATGATTGAGTACCCAGTGTCGTACGAGTTTCCATGCCAGTAAATTCTCAAAGTCAAAATCTTGCAACTATCGTATGAGATTTTCAACTATCGTTTCATTGCTACCCAACTATTGTATCAGATTTTCAACTATCATTTCATTGATACCCAACTATCGTACTCATTTTGCAACTGTCGTTTCATAGCATACCCACTGTCATACGAGTCTGCAGAGTGTCATTTGGGAAATTTTTTAAAGTTGTCAAAAAATTGTCAAAATTGCCAGATATTTAGCTTTTTCAGCCTAATTTCAAAATCTGTCAAACGAATCACTATGTCAAGAATAGAGCAATAGCTATTAAGAGTCCAATCATTTTCCTAAAGTGGCCTTTTGAATTCGATTCAGCCTTCTGTTTAATCAATTTGAGTCCTTATCATCCTGTGTCAAAACCTTGTCATAACTATCAATCTTCGATCAATCATCAAAATGACTAAGTGTTCTGATATCTTGTCCGCTATCTTTTGGGAACCTACCCATACATCCAGGGCATAGTATCCTTCATCCACATCTAATCAAATCTTCAAATCAATCAAACCTTGACAAGGTTGCGTCATCTGATCATCTTGATTCAATTCATTCTTCAGTTATCTAAATCTTATTCTTTTGTTTCACTCAAAGTTGATGGTGGAGACTAGAGCTTCCTCTCACAAGAAATCTATCACCACTCTCCAAACTCCAACTCTTGAGCAACTCATCAATTCTAGTCTTTACGAGGATGATGATCTTGGCAACTATCGATTGAAATCTGGTTACATACCTCCTCCATCAACTCACGGAGGTACTCAACATACCCCTCATCAATCTAATCCAGGGAGTCCACGAACTCCTACCATGTCTCAAGCAGGGACAAATTTTGGCTCTCAAAGAGCTCAATCTTAACATGGTGTAGATCAGAAACCCACAACTGAAGAAATTGCTCAATATCAAAATGATGATAACTTCAAACGAATGATGAAGCATTTCTTGAAAGAAGATAGAGAAGCATACTTTTTAAAACTAGCTCATCAAGGAGCTAAACTTCCTCCCAACTTTAATGTTGAAGACATCATTACGCATGAGGAAGAAACTCCACTCATAGCTATGATGAAATAGATACATACTTTACAAGTCAAATTTAATAGCCTTGAGAAAGAAAAGGAACCCAAAGAGTTCTCCATGGAAGCTCTATGCCCTTTTCCTTTTGACAAAAACTTGTATATGCCACCATTTTCAAAAAGAGTGGAGATGCCAAAGTATGATAAGTATGATGGACACTCTGATCCTCAAGATCATGTTAGAGAGTTATGTACATAATCCATGGAATTCATGCATGAACCGACCTATCTGATGCATCTTTTTCCTAGATCTCTGGGAGGAGCATCCATTCAGTGGTTTTCAAGATTGCCTTCTACTATCAAAACTTTTGAGGAGTTGATCAAATTGTTTTACCAGTAATACTCCTACAATATTCAGCACCTGGTCACCATGATCGATATCTATAATCTCAAGCAATATCCAGGGGAACCATTCCTAACATTTCTCAAGAGATGGAGGAAGAAGTTCTCTCTATATGCCAGACCTATTCCAGAAATAGAAAAACTAGAAATCTTCATCAACAACCTTGTTCCAAAAATCAATTATCCTCTACAAATGCAAGATCATACATCTTTTGACAAGATGGTGGATCATGCTATCAAAATTAAAAAAGTGCTTGTAAAAAAAGGAGAAATCACACTTCAAAAAGACAAGTATGAATCAGGATTTAGTTCTAAAGATAAGAACAAAAATTAGAACAAGAACAAAGGCATCATCACAGATGGCATTGTTGACACTGTCCATGCCCCATCAAAGGCACCAGCCTACAATCTCACTCTTGGCACTCAAGCCATTAAAGCGTCAGAAAAAAAGTCTTCTCAACCATCTCAAAGGAAGCCAAAATTCAAAAAATGGGATAAACATCAAAAATTTACTCCTCTAGGAGAGTCTTTAGAATCAGCTATCAAAACTCTACTAGCTGATAACATCATTTCTTTACCACCAATCCGACTGAATGCTCAGGACCCCAAACAAATATGGTGGAAGGAAAATGAATTTTGTGATTTCCATCAAACTAAAGGTCACAAAACTAGTAGTTGCTATCACTTGAAGCATACCATTCAAGATCTGATCGATAGTGGAGACATCACAATTGACAATCCCATGAGTAATAACGATCATACAACATTCATAGAACCATTTCTGAAACATGGTCAAGAAGTTTCAACTTCTCAGCCTAATATGGGGGCAAAAGTCAACTATGCCTACCCTGGAAATAATGTTGTCATCAATATGGTTGAACCATGTCTCTTTGAAAGTTTCAATGTCATCACAATTGTATGAAGAGACAGAGATCATTTCTCAGCTAACGCAGTTACTCGATCACAAGCTCAAACACATTTGAAAGGACAAATCCCATATTCATCAAATGTCCTTAAGGTGCCCTTCAATCTTTCATCTGCTTCTAAACAGAAGGCTACTTCCAAATCTTCCAATCCAAAGGATACAAGGCCTACATCTTATAGCATTGTTCAACAACTCTAGCACACTAATGCAAAAATCTCCATGTTTGAGTTGCTTCAAATATCTCCAGCTCATAAAGCCATTCTTGATAAAGCTTTGCTCGGTTCCAATGTTCCCGATGACCTTGATTTAGACAGGTTCCAGACTATGGTTGGACATCTTACATCTCCGCAATATATCTCCTTTTCAGAGGAAGATGACAACTCCTTGAGTCACCCACATAATCAGCCTTTGCATATAGAAGTCTTGATCCAGAACTGTAGAGTCAAATGTGTGTTGATAGATGGGAGCATTGGCCTAAACATTTGTTCTTACAGCTTGATCACATAATTGGGATTTTCAGAATTGGCTATTGATCCTAGAAAGAAAATAACTATCAAGGCCTATGATGAACAAGAAAGATCTTCTAAAGGCACCATTGTCTTACCTATCAGAGTGGGTCCAGTTATCAAAGATACCATCTGTCAAGTGCTTGATCTACCTTTGGCCTACAATGTCCTTCTAGGGAGACCATGGATACATGAAATGCAAGCTATTCCTTCTACATACCATCAATGTTTGAAGTTTCCTTATGAAGGAGTAGAGGCTACTATCCCCATAGATCTAAATACAACTTGAAACACCTTGAAGGAAAGTACAGATAAGCTTGTACCTAATAATAGAGAATCTTCCATCGAACCAACTAAAGAAGCATCCACATCTAAAATGAAAGATTTTGCAAAAGAGGTTAATATCAAAGAAAATAGTATGGGAGAATATACTATCGAGCCAGTCTTATCTTTGACATCTCTCCCTATCTCACCTAAGTCTTATGGGAAATCTTTGAAACAATCCAAACCAGACTCTAAAGAACCTCTTGAAGCATATAAAAAGAATTTTGTAGCAGAACAAGTATCCAAGCAAGAATTTGAAGAGGATGAGGCTGTGCTATCATGGCTGTACAAAGATGAACCTGAATCTCAAGTTGTTCAAACTAGTGACTCTGGAGTCTCCAAACTCCCTTCCAAGTCATATGGTCTAGGAGATAAATTAATAGCTAAGATGGGCTATTCAGGTCAAGGACCTCTAGGAGTCAGAGGAAAAGGTCTTGTGGCACCTCTCCCACATACTAGTAGAGAAAATAAAGATAAAGTCAGCTTAGGTTTTAAGAAGAAACCCTATCACCTCAAAGGTAATTGCTCCCATGTCATAGAGTAGATTGCACCAGGGGAACCTCTTCTTAAGAAAGAAGAAACAAAACCATTAGATAGTGATTCAGATAGCTCAGAGCTTATCCCCTATGAAAAATTGCCTAAAGAGATCAAAGACCTTCTTGATGATAAAGATGATCCTATCAAGAGAATTAATGTAGTAGAAACACAAGAACCTACTATCAATCAAGAGATAGTTGCAACACAAGAACTAGCTAATCTTGAAAACAATCAAGAAGAGGGAAGTGGTAGTGATTCTGAGATAGATTCTCATGAGTATGAATACAAATCAGAATCTGAGGGTAACCCTTCTTGGGGTATTCACCCCGACTTTACTCATGTTCTAAGATTTCCTAGAGATCCTGAATCAGAAGATGAATCTAATGACTATGAATGGGGAGTCATCCCAGAACCAAATGATCTTATCATAGAAAAACATGTTGATGTTATTCACCAATATGCACCTCAAACCAACGTAAGTCTAGAGTGAAATGATGAACCTATCGAGTCTGATCCACCTATCATTGAATTGGACTCCCACGATGACATTGAGCCTATTCACGAATTGGATGTCTTAAGTTGTAGTATCACCTTTGAACTCAAGCATCAGGTTAGGACCAATGATGATAGATCCATATCCATAAACACTATCTCCCAATCTTTCCCTACTTTGACTATCAAATATCCAGAACTTATTGATCAAACATCCACAAATTTGAGCCATGGTATTTATACCTTCCCAAATGACTATGCCCTTGCTTGCTACCTCAATGCAATTGAGCCTATGAGTACTTCCATCAGTGAACTAAGCGTCAGCATGACCAAGTCAGACATCAAATATCTTAGTCAGAAAAACAAGAATAAAAAGAAAAAGAAAAAGAGTTCTGAGGGTGAAAACCACTTTGTGGTAGTCTCAGAACCTACAAAAGTAAAAATAAAAGATGTATCCAAAGGTCAAAACCTCTCTGAGGCACCTAAGGATGAGATATTTGATGTCCTTTTGAGTCATTTATAGGATAGATCTCCAGTTCTAATTGAGCCCACTCAATCCATCAATTTGAGTACAACAAAAGAACCACAATTGGTACATATAGCACAATCATTATCAGAAGAAGAAAAGCAAAAATTTACAACATTCCTAACAGAGAAGAAGATCAACTTTGCATGGAAATATTCAGATATGCCAGGATTGGATCCCAATCTTATAATGCATCATTTATCTATTGCTCCAAATGTCAAACCTGTCAAGCAAAAATTGAAAAAGATGCATCCTCATGTTGTACTCTTGGTAAAAGCTGAACTAGAGAAGCTCCTAAATGCTGAATTCATCTGAGTTATTGACTATGTAGAGTGGATCTCTAATATTGTACCTATTTCTAAACCAAATGGCTCAATCAAAGTGTGCACAGACTTTCGAGATGTGAATAGAGCATGCCCTAAGGATGATTTTCCACTACCTAACATTGATATGATAGTGGACATGACTGCGGGTTTTGAGATGTATTCCTTAATGGATGGTTTCTCTAGATATAACCAAATAAAAATTTCTCTAGAGGACCAAGATAAAACTACTTTCACATGTACATGGGGCACCTTTTGCTGGAATGTCATGCCATTTGGGCTTAAAAATGCTGGAGCTACATATCAAAGAGCAATGACATCTATTTTCCATGACATGATGCATCGAACTATGGAAGATTATGTTGATGATACTTTAGGAAAATCTATGATCAGAACTGAACATCTAAAGGACTTGAGCATGATCCTAGACAGAATGGAAAAGTTTAGTCTCTGACTAAATTCTAAGAAGTGTGCTTTTGGTGTCACTTCTGGAAAGCTCTTAGGATACATAGTTTCAAAGAAGGGTATTGAAGTTGATCTGGCTAAAGTCAAGGCTATAATAGAGATGCAACCTCCCATGAATATCAGTCAAATGAGGATGTTGCAAGGAAGAGTTCAATCTATTAGAAGATTCATATCACAGCTAGCGAACATATCACAGCCTTTTACAAAAACATTACATAAAGGTGTGACCTTTGCATGGAATGAAAAATGTGAGAACAACTTTAACCATATCAAGAAGTATCTATCAAATCCGCCTATCTTGATGCCTCCTATTCATGGGAAGCCATTGATCTTATATGTCCCTGCAACACCCACATCACTGGGGGCATTGCTAGTGCAACATGATGAAGAGAAAAAGGAAAGAGCCATTTATTATATAAGCAGAACATTGGTGGCGTATGAAAAGAACTATTCTATGATTGAGAAAGCTTGTCTCGATATGATCTTTGCATCACAAAAATTGAGACACTATATGTTAGCTCATACCACGCATCTAGTAGCAAAAATTGATCCACTAAAATACCTACTCAGCAAGGCTGCCCTCATAGGTAGACTAGCTAAATGGGTCATGCTTCTAAGAGAATTTGACATTGAATATGTTGAAAGAAAAGCTATAAAAGGTCAAGTTATTGCTAATCAACTAGCAGATGCACCCATTTTTGATGACACACCAATGCAAATGAAATTTCTAGACTCCTCTATTATGCACCTATCTTCTAGAGAATGACAATTGTTCTTTGATGGCTCCTATACACAGAATGGATCTGGAGTAGGCATATTATTCATAACTCCTCAAGGATACTCCATCCCAAAATCATTCAAACTAAAGTTCCCCTACACAAACAATATTACAGAATATGAAGCCCTTTTGAATGGTATGAAAATAGCAATTGAATGGAGAGTAACAAAGCTACACATTCATGGAGACTCTCAACTTTTTATTCATCAAGTCAATGATGTGTACCAAACTAAAGATGAAAAGCTCATTCCTTACAAGAGAATGGTAGATGATCTTAAGAAATATTTCATATCTATCACATTTGAGCAAATTCCTAGAATGGAGAACAAGGCTATCCATGCAATGGCAACACTATCTACTTTATTACAGTAGCCTGAACATGAGCTATGCTATGAGTTCCTGGTGGAAGCACTATCTTATCCTGCATATGACTCCCCCAAAACCTACATGATCTGCACTATTGTAGGTCATGATTAATCTTGATATAAACACCTATTTTCCTATCTCTAGGACCAAATCATCCCCGATACATTCAACCGCCATGAAAAGAGATACCTTATCTGTAATGCCTCCTGATATGTCATCATTGGTCACGATCTATACAAACAAGGTCTAGATGGTATGCTACTTAGATGTTTAGAATGGAAAGAGTCTCAATGTGCATTAGAGGAAGTCCATGATGGTATTTGTGGGTCACACTCTAACGGTTTAACACTAGCTCAAAAACTTATTAGGGTTGGGTACTATTGGCCTAAAATGGAGAAAGAGGCTATCAAATTTGCTAAGAATTGTCAAAAGTGTCAAGTACATGGCAACCTAATTCATGCTCTAGGGAGGGATCTAATCCCCTTTACAACACAATGGCCTTTCCATCAATGGGCATTTGATCTTATCGAGATGATTCATCCTCATTCTTCTAACGGACATACCCATATAATCACAGCCACATATTATTTTACAAAATGGGTAGAAGCGGTCCCTTTGACACAAGCAATAGGGAAACAGATATCTATGTTCATATTGAACTATATCATATGCAGATATGGGATACCTCATTCCATAATCATAGATAACGGTGGGCAATTCAGGAATAAAGACCTAGATGATCTATGTGCCAAATTCAAGATCACCCAACATTGGTCTTCTATCTACTATCCACAAGGAAATGGCCAAGCAGAGGCTTCCAATAAAAATCTATTGAAGATCTTGCACAGAATAGTAAACAAAACCAGCAGAGACTAGCATCTCATGATTAATCTAGCTCTATGGGCCTACAGAACAAGTATCAGAATGCCTACAGGGGCTACACCTTTCGCTTTAGTTTATGGGTCTGAGGCGGTACTACCTATTGAGGTTGAAATCCCATCACTAAGAATCAGAATGCATGGTCTAGTAACTGATGATGACTACAGAGTGTCTAGGTTGCAAGAACTTAAACTACTAGATGAGTGCATACAAGCATCATATGATCATCTCAAAGTATATCAGAAGAGAATGTCTAGAGGCTACAACAAGAAAGTTAGACACAGAGAATTTCAAGTTGGCGATCTAGTCTTGAGAGAGAATCCTAAAAATCAATCACATCGAGAACGCAAGAGGAAGTTTGAACCCAACTGGTTGGGTCCCTTTGTAATCACTGCTACTTTTGGCTCTGGTGCCTATCAACTCTCAACGACTGAAGGAGAATAGCTCTGAGAACCAATCAACATTCTCCATCTGAAGAAATTCTATGCCTAAGGCATTCAGTCTATGGTAAAATGTCTTGAAAAAATCTTTAAAATTAGAAAAAGTCCTTAAAAAATGAACATCTTGGTGAAAACCTAGCAATAGGTGCCTTGATGATTCACAAAAAAATCAAAAAATATCAAAAGTACAAAAAAATTGAAAAAATGAAAAATACAAAAAAAAAGAAGAAAAAAAAAAGTGCCTTGGTGAAAACTTGGAAACAGGCGCCTTGGTAGCAAAAATAGAATCTCTACCAAGATGGTGAAAACCTAGCAAATGGGTGCCACTTGTTTCAAAATGCTCCATCTATCAGCACAATCTTGGTCTTTCCTAGCTTTCAGTTTTTCTTTAGTTTGTACATATCTTTCAGTTTGTTTCTGCATTTCTAATTTTTCAATAAGTCAGTTTGTACACCAATCAGCTCAGGCGTCTATATCATATCAATGTTCCAACTTGGGGGCAATCAATGTTATATCCTATGGCCTCCAATATATCTTAGACGTGTCATATCCAATCAGAGTCCTTTGAAACTTCATTTGAGTCAATCAAGTCTGTCTTGTCTCTAGAAAGGATTTTGCATCTACAACAACAATCAAACACAAATTGAAAACAATCTGTGCTTTTTTTACATGCTTTTATCTCCTTGTATGCTTACTAATTTGCATTGAGATTTCTGCATATTGTGTCCCTTCGAGCTCTTCGATGATGTCCTTTATAGGATTTAGAGAGTGATGACTGGGGGCATAATCTTTTCTTTGTTTTCTACTTGTATGTAAAAATCTAACAACTTTGGAAATTCTAGATTGAAATGGTGTCTGACTGTAAGAGCCTCTATCTCAAATTAGATGGCCATGCGTACCTCGACCATTGATACCTGGATGATTCAAGGAAGTTTGATCTAATTATTGTCTTTTTGAGTGAGTTCTTTCTCCTACTATGAAATGTGATCTTACCTAAGGATGTGAATGATAAAGGGTCACTACGAGTAATTCACATTAGATTTAGAATGATCTCTTGACTGTTTGATGTGTTTGCAATGCAAGGCATATTCAAGTCATCACGACATTTATGTTTTGATGCTTATACAAATTGCTATATCAAAATGGACATGATATTCAGGTCATCTTGGTGTTTGTGCCTTGGTGCTTATATCTAATCTAACATTCTGAAAATAAAACCAATATTCATATGTCCATGGTTGTTTTGGACTAGTGGGTGTTGTATTGGTTCTTGAGCGTTATAAATCGATATTCATATGTCCATGGTTTCATAGCTAGTGGGCATTGTATTGATTTATCTAGTTACCTAAAAGTTCAATGATGATAACAAATTGACACATGATCAGTGACTAGATCCTAGGTCTTAGGTTGCATTTCATTTTGCATGTCTCTTTGCATTTTGCATGTTTGCATGATCTCACAATCGCTAAACAAACTTCAATGCTTAAACAATTCTCCACTTGTCTCTTCAAGTCTAACAAGAGCTGAATCTCACATGAAGGTTCCTCCAATGAAACAACAAGTAGAATCCTTTTTCAGGATCAAAATTCAAATCTGAGATCATTCATATTATTCACTGCTTGCATAATCAACCTTCAATCATCACAAAAATCTAGTATTCAACTTAACTGATTATCTTACATCAAAGCACTTGGTCTTTTGGGACCTTCTAATGATGTAGAATGCATTCTCGAATGTGTATAACTACTTTTCTAATCAATTAACATGTTTCTGAACTATCAACACTGACTTTTCTTGTCAAACTTCAATTTTAATCCCGAAGGGGGCATGGTATTGCACATGATTCAAAGTCTGTAAATCAATTTCTATCAATATCTTTCATTAGTGATCAAGACAAACAATCACGTCTAGTTACTGATTCATCAAAAAAGTCCCCATCGCTTGGGGCAAATCTATCATCACTTGGGGCATATCAGATTCATCAAGATCCATATCAATCTGGTATTCTTCTAATCTTGTAAACTGTATCAGTTTTTGCAACCATCGGATCATAGTGTTCTTTCTTTGGTTCTTCGGCAACTGAAGGATTTGGATGTGATACCTGCTAGTTCTGCTAAGACAATCGAGTCTAGAACCAGTCACTCACTTCTTAGCAATCCTAAAGTTTGGAATCAGACATTTTGACATTTTTTCGCAATCCTAGGTTCATTTGCTGTTATAGTGAACATTATCTTTGGTCATTCAAGACCTATTATCTCCATATCAAATCAATATCAATCAGCTTCTGTCTCATATCAATTATCAATTTTGAATCAGTTTCATATCTCTATCAAACATAGACTTTCTTTGAACCACTGTGCTTCACATAGTAATTCAAAGAGGGGCAAAATGTAATATCCCAAAAATGGGCTATAAGTTCATTAACCTTCTATATCAACAATTCAAACAAAATTGACATCAAAGTCCTAATCTAAGGCACATCTAAACATCATTGAATCATAATTGATTATCTTAAATTCTGCATCGGGAAATATTCCTAGCAATATTTCTAATTATCTTAATTATCTTTAATTTAATGATGATTTGGCGATAAATCACATTTATCCTAAGTTTGATTAATTGAATATTTTCATATATAATTAATTAGATTTAATATCTTGCCAAATTAATTATGTAATTAAATTTAATTCTATCTATTATTAATTGTATTATTTAATTTTGACAATAAATCTAATATCTTATGAATAATTGATTAAATTCTTATTTAATTAATTAAAGCAAGTTGTCATTATTTAATAATATAGTTTTTAATAAAAGTTTGATAAAATAGTTAATTAACCCATAAATTAATTATTTTATTTCAAAAATCAGTTAAGTTGAGAATAAATCACTTTATTTATTTATTAAATCATAATTATCCATGTGCACATTCAAGGACCAGTTAAACTCAAATTGGAAAATCAATGCAAGTTGTTAGCTTTTTGAAACTCAACATCTTTTTGAGTTTTAAAGTTGATCTAAACTTCTAATTCGAGTTGAACTGTGCTTTTGCATGATTTTTGTGACTTAATTATCTTTATTATCAAATAACTCAAAAATCAAGCTGAGTTAATCTGAGTGATTTATGGCTTTTTTCCATGCACCTCCAAAGCTCTGGATTTCTATAAAACCAAGGCTCAGCTCTTCATAATTCATCCACAAATTTGCACAATCACGTTGGAGAATTGGAATTGGGAAAATCAAAGCTTATTGCAAATCAAGGCTATTGTGAGATCAATTTATTTTTTTTACATTCATTTAGATTCTTTTTCATATCATTGTTAGATAGATTTCATATCAAGTTTTTCATATAGATCAGTTTTATATCAAGTTTTCATCTTAATTGCATAGAAAATATCAAAAAAATAGATTAATTGCATTCAATTCATATTTCATATCAGCTTTGCATTCAAATCCTTCATTTAGGTGTCGTCTAGGTCACTGATCTTGATAGCAATATAAGAACATTAATCTCGCACCTACTAAAAGGTAGTAAATCACTTGGTTAGAATAGATTTTAATTTTGTACGATTTGATTATAGCTAACCTCTAATGTTTTACTAAAGTGTTGTGTCTACAGATCAAGTACAATTTTCACACACGCACACTTGAATGTTGAAAAATAGAGCCTCTCTTCTCAAGATACGGATGGTCAAACTTTGGTTAAAGCAAAGAATTCAATATAGTGTTCATACCTAAAAATTTGACCATTTCCAAATCTTGTGAATGTGGTCTTAAATTGAATATCTTGTCAAGATGAATGAAAAAACACCTTGAGTCTTGAAAAATGGAGCTTCTCTTCTCAAGATATGGATGGTCAAAGTTTGGTCAAAGAAAGGAAATTAGTATAGTGTCCGTAAGTAAAAATTTGACCCTTTCCAAATCTTGTGAAAGTGGTCTCAAATCGAAGATCTCGTTGAGCTAAACAAAAAAAATCTTGAATCTTCAAAAATGGAGCCTGTCTTCTCAAGATACAGACAGTCAAAGTTTGGTTAAAGCAAGGAAGTCACTACAATGTTTGTAGTTAAAAAAATTGACCATTTCTTAATCTAGTGAAAGTGGTCTCAAATCAAAGATTTCGTTGAGATAAACTAAAAAACACCTTGCATCTTAAAAATAGAGCCTATCTTCTCAAGATACAGATGGTCAAAGTTTGGTCAAAGAAAAGAAGTTAGTACAGTGTTCGTAGTTAAAAATTTGATTATTTGCAAATCTAATGAAAGTGGTCTCAAATCGAAGATCTCATCGAGATGAACCAAAAAACACCTTGAATCTTGAAAAATGAAGCCTCTCTTCTCAAGATACAGACTGTCAAAGTTTGGTCAAAGCAAGGAAGTCAATACAATGTTCGTAGCTAAAAATTTGAACATTTTAAAATCTGGTGAAAGTAGTGTAAAATCAAAGATCTTGTCAAGATGAACCCAAAAATACCTTGAATCGTAAAAAATGGAGCCTCTCTTCTTAAGATACGGACGGTCAAAATTTTGTCAAAGAAAGGAATTCAATACAGTGTTTGTAGCTAAATATTTGACAGTTTCCAAATTTGGTGAAAGTGGCTCAAATCAAAGATCTAATCGAGATGAACCAAAAAACACCTTGAATCTTAAAAAATGAAGCCTCTTTTCTCAAGATACGGATGGTAAAAATTTAGTCAAAGAAAGGAAGCTAGTACAGTGTCCATAGCTAAAAATTTGACCATTTCTAAATGTAGTGAAAGTGTTCTCAAATCAAAGATCTCATCAAGATGAACTAAAAACCACCATGAATCTTGAAAAACTGAGCCTCTCTTCTCAATATACAAATGGTCAAAGTTTCGTCAAAACAAGGAAGTCAGTACAATGTTCGTAGCTAAAAATTTGACCATTTCTAAATCTGGTGAAAGTGGTCTCAAATAAAAGATCTCGTCGAGATGAACCAAAAAATACTTTGAATCTTGAAAAATAGAGCCTCTCTTCTCAAAATTCGGACTGTCAAAGTTTGGTCAAAGCAAGGAAGTCAATACAGTGTTCGTAGCTAAAAATTTGACCATTTTCAAATTTGGTGAAAGAGGTCTCAAATCAATGATCTTGTCGAGATGAACCAAAAAACACCTTGAATCTTAAAAAATGGAGCCTCTCTTCTTTAGATACAGTCAATTAAAGTTTGGTCAACGCAAGGAAGTCAGTACAATGTTCTTAGCTAAAAATTTGATCATTTTCAAATATGGTTAAAGTGGACTCAAATCAAAGGTCTCATTAAGATGAACCAAAAAACACCTTGAATCTTAAAAAATGGAGCCTCTCTTCTCAAGTTACGAATGGTAAAAGTTGGTTCAAAGTAAGGAAGTCAGTATAGTGTTGGTAGCTAAAAATTTGAACGCTTCCAAATCTAGTGAAAGTCATCTGAAATCAAAGATCTCGTCGAGATGAACCAAAAAACACCTTGAATCTTGAAAAAAAGAGTCTCTCTTCTCAAGATATGTATGGTCAAAGTTTGGTCAAAGTTTGGTCAAAGTAAGAAAATTAGTACAATGTTCGTAGTTAAAAATTTGACCATTTCCAAATCTTATGAAAGTGGTTTCAAATTGAAGATCTCATCAAGATGAACCAAAAACACTATGAATCTTGAAAAATGGAGCCTCTCTTCTCAAGATACAAATGGTCAAAGTTTAGTCAAAGCAAGGAAGGCACTAGAGTGTTTATAGCTAAAAATTTGACCTTTTCCAAATATGGTGAAATTAGTCTCAAATTGAAGATCTCATTGAGATAAACTAAAAAACACCTTCAGTCTTGAAAAATGAAGCCTCTCTTCTCAAGATATGGATGACCAAAGTTTGGTGAAAGTAAGGAAGTCAGTACAAAGTTTGTAGCTAAAAATTTTACATTTTCCAAATATGGTGAAAGAAGTCTCAAATCAAAGATCTCATCGAGATGAACTAAAAAATACCTTGAATGTTAAAAAATGGAGCCTCTTTTGAAGATACAGACTGATAAAGTTTGGTCAAAGCAAGGAAGTTGGTATAGTGTTCGTAGCTAAAAATTTGATCCTCTCCAAATCTGGTGAAAGTGTACTCAAATCGAAGATCTCGTCCAGATGAACCAAAAAATACCTTAAATCTTGAAAAATAGAGCCTCTCATCTCAAAATACGGATGATCAAAGTTTAGTGAAAGCAAGGAAGTCAGTATAGTGTTCGTAGCTAAAAATTTGACCTTTACCAAATCTGGTGAAAGTGGTCTCAAATCAAAGATCTCAATGAGATGAACCAAAAATCACTTTAAATCTTGAAAAATGAAGCCTCTCTTCTCAAGATAAGGATGGTCAAATTTTGGTTATAGCAAGGAAGTACAGTGTTCATAGCTAAAAATTTGTTAGTTTCCAACTTTGGTGAAAATGCTCTCAAATCAAAGATCTCATCGCGATGAGCCAAAAAACACCTTGAATCTTGAAAATCAAAACCTCTCTTCTCAAGATACAAATGGTCAAAGTTTAGTCAAAGCAAGGAAGTCAGCACAGTGTTCGTAGCTAAAAATTTGACCATTTCTAACTTTGATGAAAGTGGTCTCAAATCAAAGATCTCATTGAGATGAACCAAAAAATACCATGAATTTTGAAAAATGGAGCCTCTCTTCTCAAGATACGTACAGTCAAAGTTTGTTCAAACCAAGGAAGTTAGTACAATGTTCATAGCTAAAAAATTAACCATTTCCAAATTTGGTGAAAGTGGTCTCAAATTGAAGATCTCGTCGAGATAAACCAAAAAACACCTTGAATCTTGAAAAATGGAGCCTCTCTTATCAAAATATAGATTGTCAAAGTTTGGTCAAAGCAAGCAAGTCAATACAGTGTTTGTAGCTAAAAATTTGACCATTTCCAAATTTGGTGAAAGTGATCTCAAATCAAAGATCTCGTTGAGATCAACCAAAAAACACCTTGAATCTTGAAAAATAGAGCCTCTCTTCTCAAGATACGGAGGGTCAAAGTTTGGTCAAAGCAAGGAAGTAAGTACAATATTCGTAACTAAAAATTTGACTATTTCCAAATCTAGTGAAAGTGGTCTCAAATTGAAGATCTCATCTAGATAAACCAAAAAATACTTTGAATCTTGAAACATGAAGCCTCTCTTCTCAAGATACAGATAGTCAAAGTTTGGTCAAAGAAAAGAATTCAGTACATTGTTCCTAGATAAAAATTTGACTATTTACAACTATGGTGAAAGTGGTCACAAATTTAAGATCTCATTGAGATGAACCAAAAAGCACCTTGAATCTTGAAAAACAAAGCCTCTCTTCTCAAGATAAGTAGGTCAAAGTTTGATCAAAGCAAGGAAGTCAGTACAATGTTCTTAGCTAAAAATTTGACTATTTTACAATTTAGTGAAAGTGGTCTCAAATTGAAGATCTCGTCAAGATGAACCAAAAAACATCTTGAATCTTAAAAAATGGAGCCTCTCTTCTCAAGATACGAACCACCAAAGTTTGGTCAAAGTATGGAAGTCGGTACAAATTCATTGCTAAAAATTTGACCATTTTCAAATTTGGTGAAAGTGGTCTCAAATCAAAGATGTCATTAAGATGAACCACAAAACACCTTGAATCTTGAAAATGAAGCCTCTCTTCTCAAGATAAGGATGGTCAAAGTTTGGTCATAGCAAGGAAGTACTGTGTTTGTAGCTAGAAATTTGATAGTTTCTAAATCTGATGAAAATGTTCTCAAATCAAAGATCTCATCGAGATGAACCCAAAAACATCGTGAATCTTGAAAAATGGAGCCGTCCTTCTCAAGATACAAACGGTCAAAGTTTTCTCAAATCAAGGAAAGGCAATAAGTGTTCGTAGCTAAAAATTTGACCCTATCCAAATTTGGTGAAAGTGGTTTCAAATCGAAGATCTCATCAAGATGAACCAAAAAATAACCTTCAACCTTGAAAAATAGAGCTTCTCTTCTCAAGATACCGATGGTCAAAGTTTGGTCAAAGAAAGGAAGTCAGTACAATAATCGTAGCTAAAAATTTGACCATTTTCAAATTTGGTGAAAGTGGTCTCAAATTGAAGATCTCATCGAGATGAACCAAAAAACACCTTGTATCTTAAAAAATGGAGCCTCTCTTCTCAAGATACAGATGGTCAAAGTTTGGTCAAAGTAAGGAAGTCAGTACATTGTTCGTAGCTAAAAATATGACCATTTCCAAATTAGGTGAAAGTGGTCTCAAATCAAAGATCTCATCGAGATGAACTAAAAACACCTTGAATTTTGAAAAATGGAGCCTCTCTTCTCAAGATACGGATTGTCAAAGTTTGGTCAAGGCAAGGAAGTTAGTACAGTGTTCTTAGCTAAAAAATTGGCCCTTTCCAAATCTATTGAAAGTGGTCTGAAATTGAAGATCTCATCACGATGAACCAAAAAACACTTTGAATCTTGAAAAATAGAGCCTCTCTTCTCAAGATACAGATGGTCAAAGTTTAGTCAAAGCAAGGAAGTCAGTACAGTGTTTGTAGCTAAAAATTAAACCATTTTCAAATCTGGTGAAAGTGGTGTCAAATCTAAAATCTCATCGAGATGAACTAAAAAACACATTGAATATTGAAAAATGGAGCCTCTCTTATCAAGATATGGACGATTAAAGTTTTGTCAAAGAAAGGAAGTTAGTATAGTGTTCGTACCTAAAAATTTGACAGTTTCCAAATCTGGTGAAAATGGTCTCAAATCAAAGATCTCGTTGAGATGAACTAAAAAACACCTTGAATCTTAAAAAATAGAGCTTCTCTTCTGAAGATACGGATAGACAAAGTTTAGTCAAAGTAAGGAAGGCAATACAATGTTCATAGCTAAAAATTTGATCATTTCCAAATTTGGTGAAAGTGGTCTCAAATTAAAGATCTCGTCTAGATGAACCAAAAAATATCTTGAATCTTGAAAAATGGAGCCTCTCTTTTCAAGATATAGATGGTCAAAGTTTGGTCAAAGCAAGGAAGATAGTATAGCATTCGTAGCTAAAACTTTGAGAGTTTTCAAATCTGGTGAAAGTGGTCTCAAATCGAAGATCTCATCAAGATGACCCAAAAAACTCCTTGAATCTTGAAAAATAGAGCCTCTCTTCTCAAGCTATGGATTATCAAAGTTTGGTCAAAGCAAAGAAGTCAGTACAGTGTTCGTAGCTAAAAATTTGACCATTTCAAAATCTGGTGAAAGTGGTCGCAAATCGAAGAACTCATCTTTATGAACCAAAAAATACCTTGAATCTTGAAAAATGGAGCCTCTATTCTCAAGATACGGATGGAAAAAGTTTGGTCAAAGCAAGTAATTTAGTACAATGTTCGTAGCTAAAAATTTGATAATTTCCAAATCTAGTAAAAGTAGTCTCAAATCAAAGATCTTGTCGAGATGAACCAAAAAATACCTTGAATCTTGAAAAATGGAGCCTCTCTTCTCAAGATACAGATTATCAAAGTTTGGTCAAAGCAAGAAAGTCAGTGGAGTGTTTGTAGCTAAAAATTTAACCGTTTCCAAATATGGTGATAGTGTTTGCAAATCGAAGATCTCATCTAGATGAACCAAAAAACACCTTGAATCTTGAAAAATGGAACCTCTCTTCTTAAGATATGGACAATTAAAGTTTTATCAAAGCAAGGAATTTAGTACATTGTTCGTAGCTTAAAATTTAACCATTTCCAAATCTGGTGAAAGTGGTCTCAAATTGAAGATCTCGTCAAGATGAACCAAAAAATACCTTGAATCTTGAAAAAGGGAGCCTCTCTTCTCAAGATACCGATGGTCAAAATTTTATCAAAGCAAGGAAGTTAGTACAGTGTTTGTAGCTAAAAATTTAACCATTTCCAAATTTGGTGAAAGTTGTCTCAAATTGAAGATCTCGTCGAGATGAACCAAAAAACAACTTGAATCTTGAAAAATGAAGCCTCCCTTCTCAAGATATAGATAGTCAAAGTTTGGTCATAGCAAGGAACTAGAGTGTTCGTAGCTAAAAATTTGATAGTTTTCAAATCTGGTGAAAATGGTCTCAAATTAAAGATCTCATCAAGATGAACCAAAAAAGACCTTGAATCTTAAAAAATGGAGCCTCTTTTCTAAAGATAAGGACAGTCAAAGTTTTGTCAAAGTAAGGATGATAGTACAATGTTTGTAGCTAAAAATTTAACTGTACCCAAATCTGGTGAAAGTGGTCTCAAATCAAAGATCTCATCGAGATGAACCAATAAACACCTTGAATCTTGAAAAATGTAGCTTCTCTTCTCAATATATAGACGGTCAATGTTTGGTAAAAAAAAGGAAGTCAATATAGTGTTCATAGCTAAAGATTTGATTGTTTCCAAACTTGGTGAAAGTGGTCTCAAATCAAAGATCTCATCGAGATGAACCAAAAAAGACCTTGTCTTAAAAAATGGAGCCTCTTTTTTAAAGATACGGACAGTCAATGTTTAGTCAAAGGAAGGAAGATAGTATAGTGTTCGTAGCTAAAAATTTGACCATTTTCAAATCTGGTGAAAGTGGTCTCAAATCGAAGATCTTGTCTAAATGAACCAAAAAACACCTTGAATCTTGAAAAATTAAGCCTTTCTTTTCAAGAAATAGACGATCAAAGTTTGGTGAAAGTAAAGAAGTTAGTATAGTGTTCATAGCTAAAAATTTGACCATTTCCAAACCTGGTGAAAGTGGACTCAAATCAAAGATCTCATCGAGATGAACCAAAAAACACCTTGAATCTTAAAAAATAGAGCCTCTCTTCTCAAGATATAGACGGTCAAAAGTTTAGTCAAAATAAGGAAGTCAGTACAGTGTTCATAGCTAAAAATTTGACCATTTCCAAATTTGGAGAAAGTGGTCCCAAAGTGAAAATTTCATTGAGATGAACCAAAAAAGACCTTTAATCTTGAAAAATGGAGCCTCTCTTTTCAAGATACAAAAGGTCAAACTTTTGTCAAAGCAAGGAAGTTAGTACAATGTTCATAGCTAAAAATTTGACAGTTTCCAAAGCTGGTGAAAATGGTCTCAAATGAAAGATCTCGTCGAGATGAACCAAAAAATACCATGAATCTTGAAAAATGGAACCTCTTTTCTCAAAATACAGATGATCAAAGTTTAGTCAAAGGAAGGAGGGTAGTACAATGTTCGTAGCTAAAAATTTGACCATTTCTAAATTTGGTGAAAGTGATCTCAAATCAAAGATCATGTCTAGATGAACCAAAAAACACCTTGAATCTTGAAAAATGGAGCCTCTCTTTTAGAGATGCAGATAGTCAAAGTTTGGTGAAAGTAAGGAAGTTAGTACAGTGTTCATAGCTAAAAATTTGACCATTTCCAAATCTGGTGAAAGTGGTCTCAAATCAAATATCTCATTGAGATGAACCAAAAAACACCTTGAATCTTGAAAAATGGAGCCTCTCTTCTCAAGATACGAACTGTCAAAGTTTGGTCAAAGCAAGGAAGTCTGTACAGTGTTCGTAGCTAAAAATTTGACCATTTCCAAATCTGGTGAAAGTGGTTGCAAATCAAAGATCTTGTCAACCTAAACCAAAATACACCTTGAATCTTGAAAAATAAAGCCTCTCTTCTAAAGAAATAGACGGTCAAAGTTTGGTCAAAGCAAGGAAGTCAATTCAGTGTTCGTAGCTAAAAATTTGTCCATTTCCAAATTTGGTGAAAAAGGTCTCAAATTGAAGATCTTGTCAAGATGAACCAAAAAACACCTTGATTCCTGAAAAATGGAGCATCTCTTCTCACGATACGGATGGTCCAAGTATGGTCAAAGCAAGGAAGTCAATACAATTTTCATAGCTAAAAATTAAACCATTTTCAAATCTGGTGAAAGTGGTATCAAATCAAAGATGTCGTCAAGATGAACCTGAAAACACCTTGAATCTTGAAAAATGAAGCCTCTCTTCTCAAGATAGGGATGGTCAAAGTTCGATCATAGCAAGGAAGTACAGTGTTTACAGCTAAAAATTTTATAATTTTCAAATCTGGTGAAAATGGTCTCAAATCAAAGATCTCATCAACATGAACCAAAAAACATTGTGAATTTTGAAAAATAGAGCCTCTCTTCTCAAGATACAGACTATCAATGTTTTGTCAAAGCAAAAAATGCGGTACAATGTTCATAGCTAAAAATTTGACCATTTCTAAATTTCTTGAAAGGGGTCTCAAATTGAAGATCTCATTGAGCCGAACCAAAAAACACCTTGAATCTTTAAAAATGGAGCCTCTCTTCTCAAGATACAGATGGTCAAAGTTTGGTAAAAAAAAAGAAGTCACTACAGTGTTCGTAGCTAAAAATTTGACCATTTCAAAATCTGGTGAAAGTGGTCTCAAATCGAAGATCTTGTCAAGATGAACCAAAAAACACCTCGACTCTTAAAAAATGGAGCCTCTCTTCTCATGATACATACAGTCAAAGCTTGGTCAACCAAGGAAGTCAGTACAATGTTCATAGCTAAAAATTTGACTATTTCCAAATCCGGTGAAAGTGATCTCAAATTGAAGATCTCCTTGAGATGAACCAAAAAACATCTTGAATCTTGAAAAATAGAGCCTCTCTTCTCAAGATACTGACGGTCAAAGTTTTGTCAACACAAGGAAGTTAGTACAGTATTGGTAGCTAAAAATTTGATCATTTCCAAGTCTAATGAAAGTGGTCTCAAATCAAAGATCTCATCGAGATGAACCAAAAACTACCTTGAATCTTGAAAAATGGAGCCTCTTCTCAAGATATGGACGGTCAACGTTTAATGAAAGCGAGGAAGTCAGTACACTGTTCATAGCTAAGAATTTGACCATTTCCAAATCTAGTGAAAGTTTTCTCAAATGAAAGATCTTGTTGAGATGAACCAAAAAACACCTTGAATCTTGAAAAACATAGCCTTTCTTCTCAAGATATAGACGGTCAAAGTTTGGTCAAAGAAAGAAAGTCAGTACAGTGTTCGTAGCTTAAAATTTAACCATTTCCAAATCTGGTGAAAGAGGTATCAAATCGAAGATCTCATTCAGATGAACTAAAAAACACCTTGAATCTTGAAAAATAAAGCCTCTCTTCTCAAGATACGGATGGTCAAAGTTTGGTCAAAGTAAGGAAGTCACTATAGTGTTCGTAGCTAAAAATTTGACCATTTTCAAATCTGGTGAAAGTGGTCTCAAATCAAAGATCTCATCAAGATGAATCAAGAAACACTTTGACTGTTGAAAAATGGAGCCTCTCTTCTCAAGACACAGATAGTCAAATTTTGGTCAAAGCAAGGAAGTCAGTACAATGTTCATAGTTAAAAATTTGATTGTTTCCAAATCTGGTGAAAGTGGTCTCAAATCAAAGATCTCATCAAGATGATCCAAAAACCACCTTGAATCTTGAAAAATGGAGCCTCTCCTCTCTATATACGGATGGTCAAAGTTTGGTCAAAGCAAGGAAGTCAATACAGTGTTTGTAGCTAAAAATTTGACCATTTCTAAATCTCACGAAAGTGGTCTCAAATAAAAGATCTCATCGAGATGAACCAAAAAACATCTTGAATCTTAAAAAATAGAGCCTCTCTTCTCAAGATATGAACTGTCAAAGTTTGGTCAAAGAAAGGAAGTTAGTACAGTGTTCGTAGCTAAAAATTTGACCATTTCAAAATCTGGTGAAAGTGGTCACAAACTAAAGATCTCATCTAGATAAACCAAAAAACACATTGAATCTTGAAAAATGGAGCCTCTCTTCTCAAGATACGGATGGTCAAAGTGTTGTCAAAGTAAGGAATTCAATACATTATTTGTAGCTTAAAATTTGACCATTTCCAAATTTGGTGAAAGTGATCTCAATTCGAAGATCTCATTGAGATAAATCAAAAACACATTGAATCTTGGAAAATAGAACCTCTCTTCTCAAGATATCGACCCTCAAAGTTTGGTCAAATCAAGGAAGTGAGTACAGTCTCCGTAGTTAAAAATTTGACCATTTTTTAATCTGGTGAAAGTGGTCTCAAATCAAAGATCTCGTCAAGATGAATCAAAAAACACCTTGAATCTTAAAAAATGGAGCCTCTCTTCTCATAATACAACTGGTCAAAGTTTGGTCAAGCAAGGAAGTTAGTACAATGTTCGTAGCTAAAAATTTGACCTTTTCCAAATCTGGTGAAAGTGGTCACAAATCAAAGATCTTATCGAGATGAACCAAAAAAAACTTGAATCTTGAAGAACATCACCTTTCTTCTCAAGATACAGATGGTCAAAGTTTGGTCAAAGCAAGGAAGTCAGTACAGTCTTCGTAGCTTAAAATTTGACCATTTCCAAATCTGGTGAAAGTGGTCTCAAATCAAAGATCTCATTGAGATGAACCAAAAATACCTTGAATTTTGAAAAATGGAGCCTCTCTTTTCAAGATACGGATGGTCAAAGTTTTGTCAAAGTAAGGAAGTTAGCACATTGTTCATAGATGAAAATTTAACTGTTTCCAAATCTGGTGAAATTGGTCTCAAATCAAAGATCTCGTCAAGATGAACAAAAAAACACCTTGACTCTTGAAAAATGAAGCCTCTCTTCTCAAGATATAGATGATCAAAGTTTGGTCAAAGAAAGGAAGTCAGTATAGTGTTTGTAGTTAAAAATTTGACCATTTCCAAATCTAGTGAAAGTGATGTAAAATCAAAGATCTCATCCAGATGAACCAAAAACCAACTTGAATCTTGAAAAATGAAGCCTTTCTTCTCCAGATAGAGATGGTCAATGTTTGGTCAAAGCAAAGAAGTCAATACAATGTTCGTAGCTAAAAATTTGACCATTTCTAAATTTGGTGGAAGTGGTCTCAAATCCAAGATCTCATCGAGATGAACCAAAAAACACCTTGAATCTTAAAAACTAGAGCCTCTCTTCTTAAGATACAGACGGTCACAGTTTGGTCAAAGCAAGGAAGATAGTACAATGTTCATAGCTAAAAATTTGACAGTTTCCAAATTTGGTGAAAGTGGTCTCAAATCGAAGATCTCATCAAGATGAACCAAAAAACACCTTGAATCTTGAAAAATGAAGCCTCTCTTCCCAAGATATGGACTGTCAAAGTTTGGTCAAAGCAAGGAAGTCAGTACAGTGTTCATAGCTAAAAATTTGACCATTTTCAAATCTTGTGAAAGTGGTCGCAAATCAAAAATCTCATCTAGATGTACCAAAAAATACCTTAAATCTTGAAAAATAGAGCCTCTCTTCTCAAGATATAGATGGTCAAAGTTTGGTCAAAGAAAAGAATTCAGTACATTGTTTGTAGCTTAAAATTTGACCATTTCCAAATCTGGTGAAAGTGTTCTCAAATCAAAGATATCATCGAGATAAACAAAAAACACCTTGAATCTTGAAAAAAAGAGGCTCTCTTCTCAAGATACCGAAGGTCAAAGTTTGGTCAAAGCAAGGAAGTCATTACAGTGTTCGTAGCTAAAAATTTGACTATTTCCAAATTTGGTGAAAGTTGTCTCAAATCGAAGATCTCATCAAGATGAACCAAACCACACCTTGAATCTTGAAAAGTAAAGCCTCTCTTCTTAAGATACGGATGGTCAAAGTTTGGTCAAAAAAAGGAAGTTAGTACATTGTTTGTAGCTAAAAATTAGACCATTTCAAAATCTGGTGAAAGTGGTCTCAAATCAAAGATCTTGTCAAGATGAACGAAAAAATAACTTGAATCTTGAAAAATGAAGCTCTTCTGAAGATACAGACGGTCAAAATTTGGTCATAGCAAGGAAGTACAGTGTTCATAGCTAAAAATTTGACAATTTTTAAATCTAATGAAAATGGTCTCAAATCAAAGATCTCGTCGAGATGAACTAAAAAAAAAAAAAATCTTGAAAAATGGAGCCTCTCTTCTCAAGATATGGATAGTCAAACTTTTGTCAAAGCAAGGAAGGCAGTATAATGTTCGTAGCTAAAAATTTGACCATATCCAAATCTGGTGAAAGTGGTCTCAAATCGAAGATCTCATCGAGATGAACCAAAAAACACCCTGAATCTTGAAAAATGGAGCTTCTCTTCTCAAGATAGGGACGGTCAAAGTTTTGTGAAAGAAAGGAAGTCACTATAGTGTTCGTAGCTAAAAATTTGATTGTTTCCAAATCTGGTGAAAGTGGTCTCAAATTGAAAATCTCGTCGAGATGAACCAACAACACCTTGAATCTTAAAAAATGGAGCCTCTCTTATCAAGATACAGATGGTCAAATTTTAGTCAAAGTAAGGAATTAAGTATAGTGTTCGTAACTAAAAATTTGATCATTTCCAAATTTGTCAAAAGTGGTCTCAAATCGAAGATCTTGTCGAGATGAACCAAAAACACCTTGAATTTTGAAAAATGGAGCCTCTCTTCTCAAGATACAGATGGTCAAAGTTTTTTCAAAGTAAGGAAGTCAGTACAGTGTTCATAGCTAAAAATTTGACCCTTTCCAAATTAGGTGAAAGTGGTCTGAAATCAAAGATCTCGTCTATTAGCTTGTGATGACTGATTAGGAAAGTACTATACTCTCTTCCTCCTGCCCTCACCGGGGTTCGGGGTGAATTTTTTTGAGGCCGACATATTTTTGGCTATTTTTGGGCTGACATGATTGTAACTTATTCTAACCCTAAAGCAGAAAAATATTGTATAATATGGCTTAGGGTTAGGGATTTCATGATGTATCATTTTTTAGTACTTACGGTGGAATTGAGTTGTAAGAGGATTACAAATTGTAATCAAGTTGTAATCACTGGATAATAAAATATTGGACTCACTGTTGGTGGATGTAGCCCAGGGATTGGGTGAACCACATTAAATCTTTGTGTGTTGTGTTCTTTTCTATGTGGTTTATTGTTTTCTGATATTGGTTATATTTGCATGCAATTATTATTTCTGCCTTGTTAATCCTAACAAGTGGTATCATAGCGAGGTTGTTTTCAATTATCCTCTGCAGGAAGATCTCATAGTTTAGTGTTAGTCTCATGGTTGAGTGGGAGAAATGGTAGATGAGGGTAGGCTGAAGGTTGACAAGTTTAATGGGTAGAACTTTCAGTTATGGAAAATGAAAATGGAGGACTATCTCTATTAGAAGGATCTATGGCGACCGTTGGAAGGAATAGCCAACAAACCAGCAAACATTTCTGATGAGGACTGGACAATTATTGATAGAAAGGCTCTTGGTTGTATTTGATTATGCTTGGCACAATTAGTGTCATTTAATATTACACAAGCAACGATGACTGAAGATTTGATGAAAACCCTAGCGAAGTTGTATGAAAAGCCCTCCGCTTCAAATAAGGTATTTCTCAGGAAGAGTTTGTTTAATATGAAAATGGTGGAAGGTGGGTCAGTTTTTGATCATATAAATGAGTTTAATATAGTTACCAGTCAATTAACTTATGTCAATGTTATTTTTGATGAAGAAGTTAGGGCTCTCTTGATTTTGTGTTCTTTGCCTGAAAGCTGAAATGGTTTGGTAATGGCTATTAGTAACTCCGTTCCTGGTTCTAACACCCTAAAATTTGATGATGTTATTGGTGTTATTTTGAGTGAGGAAATTCGTAGGAAAAGCTCAAGTGGATCCACATTAGGTAGTGTCTTAAATACACAAAGAAGAGGTAGAACCAATGAGAGAGAAAACAACTCTGAAAATCATGGAAAATCAAGAGGAAAATCAAAGGGAAAGAGGTCTGAATCCAAAGGGCCAAACAATTGCTAGTACTATGGAAAACCAGGTCATAAGAAGAAAGATTGCTAATCTCAGAAGAATAAAGAAGTAGACAAACAAGAAGGTAACAAGGAGGAAAATGTGGTAAGTAATAAATGCGAAGAGGATGCCTTGCTTCTTTCTTTAGAAAGTATTGATGATTCATGGGTTTTAGATTATGGGGCTTCATTTCATGCTACACCCCATAGAGGTTACTTTCTTGATTATATCTAAGGGGATTTTGGGCAAGTTTATTTGCACGATAATGAACCGTGTCAGATAGTTGGAAAGGAAAAAATTAAGATTAAGTTGGAGAATGGGAATCATTGGCTACTACAAGAGGTAAGACATGTTCCAAGGCTGGGTAGGAATTTAATTTCAGTAGGGCAACTAGGTGATGAATGTTGCACAATTACTTTTCATGATAGAAATTGGAAGGTTTCAAAAGGTTCCTTAGTAGTAGCAAAAGGTTTGAAAGTAGGCACCTTATATCTTTGTACAGGTCATACTATTCTTTCTACTTTAATTGTTTCAAAAGATAATGAATGTTCAGGAATAGTGGTTGTAGTTGAGTAGGAAGAACATCAAACTATTGTTGTAGGTTTTGACATAGCACTTTGGCACATGAGTGAAAAAGGTATTAAATTACTTCATTCAAAGAAAGTTTTACCTGGTCTGAAATGTGTCAATATGGATTTTTCTGAAAGTTGTGTTTATGGAAAACAAAAGAGAGTTAGTTTTGTAAAGAGTGGGAAGGAAAATAAAAATGAGAGATTAGAGCTTGTGCATACAAATGTATGGGGACCAACTCAGGTATCTTCCCTTTGTGACTCTCTGTATTATGTTACATTTATAGATGATGCAACAAGAAAAGTATGGATTTATTTCCTTAGACATAAATCTGATGTATTTCAAACTTTTAAGAAATGGAAATGCTTGGTTGAGAATGAGACTGGTAAAAGGTTAAAATGCCTTAGATCTGATAATGGTGGTGAGTATTGCAGCACAGAATTTGAAGATTATTGTTCCTCTAATGGCATTCATAGGCAAAAAACTATACCAAGGACTCCACACGATAATGGAGTGGATGAATGCATGAATGGGAAAATAATGGAGCGTGCAAGGATTATGAAGTTGCATGCTAGGATGTCGAAAAACATGTGGGCAGAGGTTGTGAACACTTCTATTTATTTAATCAATAGAGGCCCCTCTACTCCTTTGGACTGTGGTATTCCAGAGGAATCATGGATTGGTAAGAAGGTGAGTTATTCTTTTGTCAAAGCCTTCGGCTGTGAAGCTTTTGCACATATAGATTCTGAAAATAGAACCAAGCTGGAAGCTAAGTCAAATAAATGTGTATTTGTTGGATATGGCATTGATGAATTTGGTTATAGGCTTTGGAATTTTGAAAATCATAAAATTGTAAGAAGCAGGGATGTTATATTCAATGAGAAGGTGTTGTACAAAGATCTATTGTAGCAGCATGAGAAGAAAGAAAATGATTATGTAGTACTTGATGATACTCCAAAATATGATGTTCCATTACTTCCTTATGCTCCGCAACAACAACAACAACAAATACCACACACACCAGTGAATGTTAGACGGTCAACAAGGCTAAGTAGACCTCTAGACAAATTCTCTCCCTCTTTGTATTCTATTTTATTAATAGATGTTGGTGAACCTAAATGTTATAATGAAGCTATGCAAGTGGATACAAAGCTTAATGGGAGTCTGCAATGATAGATGAAATGGACTCTTTGCTGCAAGATCAAACATGAGATTTATGTAAGTTACCTGCAGGTAGAAGGGCTTTATAGAATAAATGGGTTTATAGGATAAAATAAGAGGATGGAGGTAAGAAAAGATTTAAAGCCAGGTTAGTTGTAAAAGGATTTGCATAGAAAAAGGGTATTGATTTTGATGAGATATTTTCTCTAGTTGTTAAAATGACTTCTATCCGTACTATTTTAAGTATTGTGGCTACTAAAGATTTTTATTTAGAGCAGCTTGATGTTAAAATAGCTTTTCTTCATGGTGATTTGGATGAAGAAATATATATGGTATAGCCACAAGGATTTGAGGTCAAGGGTAAGGAGAATTTGGTGTGCAGATTGCAGAAGATTTTATATGGCTTGAAGCAAGTACCTCAGAAATGGTATATTAAATTTGACACTTTTATGAATGAGCATGGATACAGTCAGTGTCATTCTGACCATTGTGTTTATTTTAAAAGTTTGGATGATGACAACTACATTATTTTATGTTTATATGTTGATGATATGCTTGTAGCTGGGTCTAACATGGATCACATTAAGGGGTTGAAAAAACAGTTAGCACATTCATTTTCTATGAAGGATTTGGGGGAAGCAAAACAAATCCTTGGTATGAAAATTTGCAGAGATAGGAAAAATAGGAAGTTGTCTCTATCTCAAGCTGATTATATTGAGAAGGTGTTGCAACATTTCTCTATGGAGAATGCCAAAGCTGTTAGCACACCTTTGCCTGGTCATTTGAAATTGACTAAGGAAATGTGTCCTAAGACATCTGAAGAAGAGGCTAAAATGTTCAAGGTACCTTATACTTCAGTTGTAGGGAGCTTAATGTATGCTATGGTATGTACTAGGCCAGATATTACACACGTAGTGGGATTCGTTAGCCGATATATGAGTCACCCTAGTATTGAGCATTGTAATGCAGTCAAATGGATTCTCATATATTTGTGAGGTACATCCAGTAAGTGTTTACACTTTGGGGGATCTACTACTATTGTACAAGGCTATTTTGACTCAAATTTGGTAGGAGATATAGATAGCAGATAGAGTACTACAAGCTATGTATTTACTATCGGTGGGACAATAGTGAGTTGGATTTTTTGACTACAAAAGGTGGTTTCTTTATCCACTACAGAGGCAGAGTATGTTGCTACTACAGAGGCAACCAAGGAGATGATGTGGCTTAAATTCTTCATGGAAGAATTGGGACATCCACATATGGATAATTTTTTACATACAGATAGCCAAAGTACCATTCATCTTACGAAGAATTCTGCTTTGCACCCAAAGACAAAACACATACAATTACGGTACCATTTCATTCAGTCAATTTTGGATGATGGACAGTTAAAGCTAGAAAAGACTCATACAGATGATAATCCAGCAGATATTTTTACAAAGGTAGTAACAAGGAAGAAATTGAACTCATGTTCAACTTCATTCGGTCTTCTAGAATGAACAAAATAAAGGAACAATTGAGTCCAGGGTGGTTTGATCCAGTGGGAGCCTCATATGGTAGCAGTATTGCTACATGATCAGTCTCCAAGTGGGAGGTTTTTTAGTGTGGATACTAATTAGTCACCAAGTGGGATATTGTTAGCTTGTGGTGACTGATCAGGAAAGTACTATACACTTTTCCTCCTACCCTTTTCGGCTATTTTTGGTACGACATGATTGTAACTCATTCTAACCCTAAAGAGGAAAAATATTGTATAATATGGCTTAGGATTAGGGATTTCATGTTGTATCATTTTTTAGCACTTGCGATAGAATTGAGCTATAAGAGGATTATAGATTGTAATCAGGTTGTAATCACTAGATAATAAAATATTGGACTCGTTGTTCGTGGACATAGCCTAGGGATTGAGTGAACCATGTTAAATCTTTCTGTCTTCTATTATCTTCTATGTGGTTTATTATTTTTTGATATTGGTTATATTTGCATGTAATTGTTATTTTTGCCTTGTTAATCCTAACATTGTCGAGATGAAAAAAAAACCTTTATTCTTGAAAAATGGAGCCTCTCTTCTCAAGATACATATGGTCAAAGTTTAGTCAAACAAGGAAGTTAGTATAGTGTTCATAGCTAAAAATGTAACCATTTCCAAATTTGGTGAAAGTGGTCTCAAATCAAAGATCTCATCAAGATAAATAAAAAATACCTTGAATCTTCAAAAATGGAGCCTCTCTTCTCAAGATACGGAAGGTCAAAGTTTGGTCAAAGCAAGGAAGTCAGTACAGTGTTGGTAGCTAAAAATTTGACCATTTCCAAATCTGGTGAAAGTGGTCTAAAATCAAAGATCTCCACAAGATGAACCAAAAAACACTTTGAATCTTGAAAAATGGAGCCTCTCTTCTCAAGATAAAGACTATAAAAGTTTATTCAAAGCAAGGAAGTCAGTACAGTGTTCGTAGCCAAAAATTTGAAAATTTTCAAATCTAGTGAAAGTGTTCTCAAATTGAAGATCTTGTCGAGATGAACCAAAAAACACCTTGAATCTTGAAAAATGGAGCCTCTCTTCTCAAGACACAGACAGTCAAAGTTTGCTCAAAGCAAGGAAGTCAGTACAGTGTTTATAGCTAAAAATTTGACCATTTCTAAATTTGGAGAAGGTGGTCTCAAATCAAAGATCTTGTCGAGATGAACCAAAAAAAATCTTGAATCTTAAAAAAAAAGAGCCTCTCTTATCAAGATACAGATGATCAAAGTTTGGTCAAAGCAAGGAAGTCAGTATAATGTTTGTAGCTAAAAATTTGAGAGTTTCCAAATCTTGTGAAAGTGGTCTTAAATCAAAGATCTCGTCGAGATGAACCAAAAAACACCTTGAATCTTAAAAAATGGAAATTCTCTTCTCAAGATATGAATGGTCAAAGTTTGGTCAAAGCAAGGAAGGCACTGTAATGTTCATAGCTAAAATTTTGAATGTTTCCAAATCTGGTGAAGGTGGTCTCAAATCAAAGATCAAATCGAAATGAACCAAAAAACACCTTGAATCTTGAAAAATTGAGCCTCTTTACTCAAGATATAGATGGTAAAACTTTGGTCAAGCAAGGAAGTTAGTACAATGTTCGTAGCTAAAAATTTTACCATTTCCAAATTTGGTGAAAGTGGTCTCAAATTGAAGATCTTATCGAGATCAACCAAAAAACACCTTGAATCTTGAAAAATAGAGCCTCTCTTCTCAATATACAGATGATCAAAGTTTGGTCAAAGAAAGGAAGTCAGTATAGTGTTGGTAGCTAAAAATTTGATCATTTCCAAATCTAGTGAAAGTGGTCTCAAATCGAAGATCTCATTGAGATGAACCAAAAACTACCTTGAATCTTGAAAAATGGAGCCTCTCTTCTCAAGATATAGATGGTCAAAGTTTGGTCAAAGCTAGGAAGTCAGTACAGTGTTCATAGCTAAGAATTTGACCGTTTCCAAATCTAGTGAAAGTAGTCTCAAATAGAAGATCTTGTCGAGATGAACCAAAAAACACCTTGAATCTTGGAAATTAGAACCTTTCTTCTCAAGATACAAATGGTCAAAGTTTGGTCAAAGCAAGGAAGTCAGTACAGTGTTCATAGCTTAAAATTTGACCATTTCCAAATCTGGTGAAAGTGGTCTCAAATCAAAAATCTCGTTGAGATGAACCAAAAAATACCTTGAATCTTGAAAAATAGAGCCTCTCTTCTTAAGATATGGATGGTCAAAGTTTGGTCAAAGCAAGGAAGTTAGTACAGTGTTTGTAGTTAAAAATTTGACCATTTCCAAATCTGGTGAAAGTGGTCTCAAATTAAAGACCTTGTCAAGATGAACCAAAAAACACCTTGACTCTTGAAAAATGGAGCCTCTCTTCTCAATATACGAATGGTCAAATTTTAGTCAAAGCAAGCAAGTCAGTACAGTGTTCGTAGCTAAAAATTTCATTGTTTCCAAATCTAGTGAAAGTGGTCTCAAATCAAAGATCTTGTCGAGATAAACCAAAAAAATCTTGAAACTTGAAAAATAGAGCCTCTCTTCTCAAAATATGGATGATCAAAGTTTGGTCAAAGCAAGGAAGTCAGTACAGTATTCGTAGCCAAAAATTTGACTATTTCCAAATCTGGTGAAAGTGGTCTCAAATTGAAGATCTTGTCAAGATGAACCAAAAAGCACCTTGAATTTTGAAAAATGGAGCCTCTCTTCTCCATACGGATGGTAAAAGTTTAGTTAAAGCAAAGAAGTCAATACAGTATTCGTAGCTAAAAATTTGACCATTTCTAAATTTGGTAAAAGTGGTCTGAAATCAAAGATCTCATCGAGATGAACCAAAAAACACCTTGAATCTTGAAAAATGGAGCCCCTCTTCTCAAGATATGAACGGTCAAAGCTTGGTCAAAGCAAGGAAGTCAGTACAATGTTCGTAGCTAAAAATTTGACCATTTCCAAATCTGGTGAAAGTGGACTCAAATTGAAGATCTCATCGAGATGAACCAAAAAACACCTTGATTCTTGAAAAATGGAGCCTCTCTTCTCAAGATACGGATGGTCAAAGTTTGGTCAAAGCAAGGAAGTCAGTATAGTGTTCATAGCTAAAAATTTGACTGTTTCCAAATCTAGTGAAAGTGGTCTCAAATCGAAGATCTTATTGAGATGAACCAAAAAACACCTTGAATCTTGAGAAACAGAGCCTCTCCTCTCAAGATATAGACGGTCAAAGTTTGGTCAAAGCGAGGAAGTTAGTACAGTGTTCATAGCTAAAAAATTGACCGTGTCCAAATCTGGTGAAAGTGGTCTCAAATCGAAGATCTCATCGAGATGAACCAAAAAACACCTTGAATCTTGAAAAACAGAGCCTCTCTTCTCATACTATAATATTTGGGGTCGAATTTGGACACCAATTGTGATAGCACTACCATTTTTGTTTATTTTTTGTGTTTTTTTTCTAAGTGCCCTCAAGGGTGTCGTAATAGCGATAGTGGCATCATAATATCGACACCCACATGATTATAAAAAAAGAAAAAGAAAAAGAAAGTGTCATTTGTAATTTTTGTGTTCGAAGAGCTGTAGCTGTGAAGAGGGCACTGGAATTTAGCGTATGTGCGCAAAGAGGCACCGTGTGGGAAAACTAGGGCAGTGGTCTTTTGTGTGCGCGAAGAGGGCACTGGTTGTATTTTACTTGTTTTATGCCATGTCTTTTTTTATGTGTATTTGTTGTAGATTGAAATGGCATTGTATTCAAATGGCATCCATTTATTACTTGTTTTCTCACTGCTTGGGGCCCGTGAGTTTTGATATGGGCATACATGAGTAAATTTGGTCACTTGTTTTCTTCTCCATGTACAACCTGTGAGTTATAGATTAGGGCATCATGTATTTATTTAGGCCAGTAAGGAAACAATTTTTCATAGCTACATACATTTGGGTTGTAAAATGTTTAATATGACTTATCAGAGCCAAAAATCTTTTTTTATTATGTGATCAAGTCATGCATGACACATTCGATTAATTTCTAGTTTTAGATGCATTAAACCAACAATGTAAGAAGTGGTTTTTCATTACTTTGACTAAATATTTAAGATAATTAACCACACAAATCTTACCTAGTCATTTTGTTCACACACTTCTTTCTAAAATAAGATATCCATGATAGACTCCACAAATCATATGTATACACAAATATTAAAAATGGTTGTTTATGTATTATATTTTTATAATTTTCTTTGCATAGAGATAGCATAAACGAGTATTAAAAATGGTTGTTCAAATAGACAGTAAATAAAATAAATTAATACTGCAAATATAAACCATATTTTGTGTCCATCTATGTAGCAAATAAAATAAAATTGTATATCATTATATGTATCAAGAAAATCAAATAAAATTATGTGTTAGTAAATTGAATTAACTCTTTCAAATACATGATATATCTAGGGACTAATCTCTTAATCTATTTCTATACTAATTTAATTGTAGATTGAAGGAAAATAAAATATTACTTGATTGTACATAAAAAATGTAGAAATTTTTTTTTATTATGGTGAAGTTTTAAATTCTCATCAAAAAATTATCATGCAAAATCTAAGATAACTCTACATTAAAACATACATCCATTTATCACTTCAATGAACTCCACATTAGTATTCTATATAGTTATTAAAGAATCACTTGCATTGTAGTTTAATATATTTAACAACACCCTTGCTGTCAATAAAAATGCAAATCTTTAAAAAGGAGATTGACATTACCCCTTGTTGAGATCCCAATAAAATCAACGATGAATAGAAAATGCTTCTCAATGCACTGATTATATGGTTGAACACCAAACAAACTAACAGACCAAAAACAAAGTCAACAGTAATTTCTAATGTCAGAGTAACTACAAACTAGAATGTCATAAACATCAAATGGAAAAAAATGAAGCGTCTTAGTTTCTTCTGGCTTTTTGCATGGTTACAAACAGTATATATTGTGTTCCAAGTTATTTTGATTAATATAGCAGTATGTGACACTCTTCTTGACATTGAATTTTATATTATATGGTTTTACTAATTAAAATGAAATCTATATATGATCAATCAATGAAAATCTTGCACTATAGCTATGTGCCTAAGACTGAGCTATTTGGTGCATTGACTCTGTTGCTCGGTCATGATCCAATGCATTTAAGGCTATGGAGCACATAAATAGGCTAGCAAAATATAACAACTATAACCAATTGCAACATTGATAAAATTCATCACAGATTTATCAAAAAGTGTTTCTTGTCCTCCACTAATAGCATAAATAAATAAAAATCTCTTTTAGTGAAGTCAATTCTTTAGAATATGCAATTAAAAAGAAGAATTTTGAGGAATCAAGTGAAGGATTAACACCATGATGTAGAAGGAAAAACATTATTAGATGTAACAAGACAATTATAGCAACTACAATAGAAAATGATAACAAAATCGTGTGTCAAAAGAAGAATCTTAAGAGAAATTACACTTTGGTGGTTTTGGAGACACCTGTCTCACATTTTCAAAAGTAGAATATTAGCCAAAATATTCTTCCTAAGATTAGGTCTCCATAGGAGTTACACCTTGATCAGTATCATCTTGTGTAGCACCTTGTTCACCTTCAATTGGAGCTGCATCACTTGGAGTTTCATCTTTCTTATACCATTTCGAATAAGTTCATCACATGAGTAGTCTAGGAATATCTCAAATTTTATTTCCAAGTAAGTTTTTCCTTCTTGGGATCGAGCACCAATGGCATATGCTTGATATTCAAAATAATTTCTAGAAGGGCAGTTCTGGTAAAGATGAGGTCCCATTTCATTGAATCCAGCAACAAGTAGACCCACAACATAAGGCCGCTTCCAAGATCATTAAGTGCATACTTGCCAAGAAATGTAACATAATCAAATCTTGCTTTTGCTAAATTAAAAAATTTCCAATACAAATTATAGTTCAATGCATTGGGAATACAAATGATGCCCCCATAAACAACACACATATCATATGGGCATATAAAATAAATGGAGTTCTAAATGTTCTAAATAAAAGCCTTCTTAAAGTTTCCAATCATTCCAAAATTTTTTAAAAAAAAATTAGTTTCCAAATAATTCTCTGGACAAGGGAATAATTCAAATAATATGGGTAGCCAAAAATTTTAAAAGTAATGAACATGCCTAATTGGAAAAGAGAGATCCGTAACATTCACATGTAGAAACTAGTTGATTACTCATCTTACATGTCATTAGATTTACTATTCTATTTATTATACTAAACTCTACCCTCAAAGCTAGAGGACCCTTCCCTAGTTTCAATAGTGCCCAACTCACAGGTGGAGAATCCTCAACTCCTAGAATCTAATCAGTATTACACCCATAAGCTACACCCTCTCTTCCTGGCCCCTTTATCAAAAATCTCCAACCAAAATAGATTTCCAAGGCCTAGAAAACTTAGAAGTGAATAAAAAAAGAGCTTGGAGAAGAGTGGTACTATACAGGAAAAAAAAATGTAAACATGTACAGGCTGTTTGCTTTATATTCAATTTCTAATTGGCATACTATGAGAAGTAGGGTTCCAAATAGAACTTTAAAGTTATTCCACAAAGAGATATTTTGTTAGGTTGAAATGCTTGTCTGATGTAGATCTAATAATACTACCATGTTCGACATCAATAATGTACTTAATCTTTGCAGAACCCTCGTGAATTTTTGCAAGAGCCAAGGGGCTTGCCAATGGACTCGTTGTAGGTTCAGCCAAATTTTGATACAAGGATGCAGCATGAGTATTTTTAGGTCCACTAGGTGTGTTCATAAAAGTTTTTGGATGTGTTTGTTTCACATTGCTAAGGTTGGGAAAAAGCTTATCCTTGTAATGGCCAAAAGTTGCCATGTAAGCCAAATTTAGCCTAGTATGAAAAATGCACAAAAATGTGCAAGATAAGGTATATTGATGGTAGACATGCTTAAGGAATGATTTAATGTCACTCTACATCAATAGGAGTGATGGTTGTAAGGAGAAATGAAAAGTTGCTAATGTTGCAAAAATGTTGTCATGACAACATTTGCAAGAATTTGCATTTTTGATCTAAAATAAGTTAGAGACCAAAATCAAATGTTGGATCACGATGAGGAGGAATAATTTAGACCTTCTAAAATATTGTACTAGGGTTGGTGAACATTTTGGCACAATTTTCCAATAGTAAATGAAAGACATTTATTTGGCAAAAATCACAAAACTATTTTGCAACTGGAACAACTCATGCTAGATGGGTTCAACTGACAATTTTTTGTAGTGTAGATTGTTAGGAGAATTTATTTCCTTGCTTTTGGTGTTTTGGTTCTTGTTTTTGTTGAGTTTTACTTGTGTAGATAAAAGAAAATCATTCCCTAAACTCTGTCACTGGCCTATTCAAAGTCTGGTTGAATAAAATGGCTCTACCTCAGAACCTCACTATGGGATCTTCATGGCTATCTAAGGTCTAAAAGTGGAGTCAATGTACAATATGTACCATTTTGTAGGAGGCCAAAAAATGTAGTTTTCTATTTTTAACTTCTTTCCTTAGGTGAGCTCTACCATAGCCCGGCTAGGGAAGAAGAGTAACATTGAACATATGCTTGCAAAAGTTGATTGATTTTGTAAAACCCATGCCATGAGGTGGATTGAAGTCTAAGGAAACTCTGGTACTAATTTGGATTGTGGTTGAATCCATTGAAGGTAGTTTCCAAAACCAAGATTACAAAAATACCTAATCCATTTGTAAAACAACACATCTAGGGTTTGGCACTGTACGAGTAGGTCAAGGACCCAAAACCCTAAAAATATTTTAGTTTTCCAAAAATGGTATCTAGAATACAGATTGATTCATAGGCTCAATTGGAAGTATTTGGAGATATAAGCCAAAAACCTAATTAGGAGACCTAATAGGGCTACTAATCATAAAAACTAGGAAATCTTGAGACTGGTAAAAGAATGGCACCAAGATCCTACAAAATGAAGTTCTTTCTGATTGAATTGATTGATTTGGCCCAAAAATCCTATAAGGCTATGGTGAATGGGATAGGTGGTTGTTAGGTGAACTTACCCTAGTGAGTTCAAAGGAGGAGAACATCTTGAATTGGTAGAGAGGCTAAAGTTGAGTTGGGGAAGTGGATTGAATCCTCCCAAGAGTGAAGGGTTCAAGAGAGGATAAATGCTAGAAAGTCCTACGATTAGCCTTAGTGTTGAGTTTAGTGAAACTTAGTTAAGATAAGAGAAACTTATCTCCCTAAGGACTATCTAATTCAGCTTCATAGGAAGAGGCAAAATCTCAGGCAAAAAGATCTTGATGTGACAACATATACAGAAGAGTTTTAAAAGTTGTGTTTGAGGTCCAAGGTGATAGAGGATGAAAGCATTAAAGTTGCAAGATATTTAAATGGGTTAAGGTGGAAGTTCCAAGAGTAGATAAGCTTGCTAAGCCCCACCATATTCCATAGATGCTATCAGTTGGCACTCAAGGTAGAGGAGAAAAACAAGAAGAAACATGAACAAGGTGGTAGAGGCAGAGGTAGAGGCAAAGGAAGAGATAGTAGAGGCCATAGAGGAAGTTTTGGTGGAAGAAGAACTAACCAAAGACCTCAAGGTGAATCCAAAATTGTAGAGAAAAGTGGTGAATCAAGTGGCAAAGGAGGCTACCATAGAGGAAGGGGTTCTAAAAAAAGTAGCAGCAGAGGTAGATTTGGTGGATTAGATAGAGGTTCTTATTTTGCCACTATGAAATGCTATAATTGTAATCATCTAGGACACCCTGCTTATAGGTTCCCTAAGAAGGCCTCTTCTTCCCAAGGTGATAAGAGGATTAATTATGTGCAAGAGGACACTACAAGTGTAAAATCCCCTAAGGTGAACTTGGATTTAGAAGTTGGAGATAACTTGATGATAAGAAGAATCTTGATCAAAGAAATTGTCAAGGAGCCAAAGCAGAGGAGATCTCTATTCAAGGTCAAATGCAAAATCTTGGGCAAGGTATTCAAGGTCTCTATTCAAGGTCTAGATATAAAAATCAAATTGATCTATTCAAGTATCAAAATGAATGAACTTTTTGAATGTGTCAATTTCATAAAGACCATGAATTAATTACCCTATCATTCTATAAAAACTTATTATTATATCATGTAAACATGACAAGCTCCATGTTGAACTTAAATGTTTTGCATTGAGGACAACATAAGGACAGGAGCAATAGTATATATTAGGGATAAATTTAAGAAACCCCTCCCCCCTCCTAAAAAGTATAAAATTGTGGCGAAACACATGTTTTTGAGGGAAAAATTTTAATAGTGATGGCAAATTATGTGTCAAAATATGGATATTTGGTGGTGATTTTTTTAATAGTGTATAGAATTTTTATAAAAAAAATGGTGACCACAATTTTTTTTTAGGAAAATTATTAATATTGATGGCGAATTATGTTTCAAAATATGGATATTTGGTGGCAAATTTTTTAATAATGGATACCATTTTTATAAAAATATGGCAAAAATATTTTCCAAATATTTAAATTAATTTATTTGTCATGGCGAATATTTTTCAAAAATTTATAGTTGGTATGGCGATTGAATAATTGGAAATAATTATTACATTTAACATTCCACACGATTTAAGTTTTTAGTTCGGTCCTAAGTTTTCATTCTTGAAGAATGACATGTGTGATGATTCTGGAGAGAGTTTTCAGTAAAATAGTTATCTCACTACATTCTGTCCGAAATGCACCTTCCACAGTTCATCTATCTTAATCCAATGGTTCTGATTTGATGTTAAAGTTGCATCAGGTCCCATCACTATGATGTCACAGACTCACACATCTATTGGATTACAACATATCAATGGAAAAAGGTAAATTTTGGGCCTATTGTTGGTCTTCATAATCTTTACGAAAAACTCTCAGCAAAATCATGACACATGGTATGATTGATTGTGGGCTTATTGGTATGATTAATCATACCACATGTCATGATTCTGCTGAGAGTTTACTATAAATATTATGAAGACCAACAATAGGCCTGAAATTCACCTATTGGTCATTGATATGTTGTAATCAAATGGACGTGTCTGTGACCTCATTTTTTGATAGCAAAAAAGAAGAATTCTTTTGGAAATCTTCGGTAATATTAGATAGAAATATTAATTAATGGTGATGAGTAGATGAGTCATGCCATTAATTAAATTAATATGAATTAGTGGTTTCTTAGATGGCACCATTCAATTTTCACTGACAGATATGTGTGACATCATTATCTCGATAGAATAATACCTTAAAGTTAAGGCTTAAATGAAAACATCATGTCATCTAAGGACATTGTTTTCTGACCATTCGATGATCTTACATCAATGGTAAAGCTTCATTTCCTACCACCATTTCACAACTAACATACTTTTCTTATTATTTCTACGGAGTGGGCATAGATTTCAAGTTTTTTTATAATAAAGAATTGTTATGTCTACCTATGTGACACAATCCTTTCGGCGTTCATTATTCCCAAGATAGCAAATGTCTTATCATAAGTGTTGTTTCCAATTTCACCCACTATTGCATTAAATATGAAAGATTTGGAGATTTTTGAAGGACAGTTACCATTTATCTTTAGAATTAATTAGATCTTTAGGGCAGAGAAATAATTTCAATCAAGACTTATAAATAGATTGATCTACACTCGTTAATTTATGATTGTGAAAGCATATTTGTGAAAATAGTCTGCGAGTGCTAGGTTCTCTTTTATTTTTGTCAAAAATTATAATACTAATATCAGTTTGATTTTCAATGGACACTCTAATTAATTTAAGATGCACTGCCTTGGAGGATCAAAAGGCCTTTTTGGGCCTGGTCACAGACCCAATCCTGGCATCTGTTGCTACCGAGTTGGGAGCCTTCACCAAGGAGGCTATAAGGATGGTGCTCAGACGTGAATTTCTAGAGAGTGAAAATAGGTATAGAGTTAACACTGACATTTCATCTTAGTTCTTAGCATCTTCATTGGACCTATGGGGTAAAAGGTGGATATTATCATGCTTCTGAGGAAATGTTTCAAAGAAGAGTACCTCGACAATGATGTGCATGTTGTCATATTTTCAAAAATTGGGTTTGGAATTCCTTGGGCAAATGATTTGCCTAAGATTCTACAACCAGAAGTAAATGTGCCCAAGCAACCATTTCTATTGAACCTTGATGCTGAGTAGCTCACACATCATCGGAAGTGGGAACCTACTAGAGGAAACTGAGGACTATCAGTGGCTAGAAGAATTCTCTGAGATTATCCTCTCTTCAAACTTCCACACAAAAGGAAGGGAGCCTTAGCCAGATAGTCCCTGAGTCTACCTAGTCTCTAGTCCCTCTACCGTGTCTCCCTCTAGTGGTAGTAGCTTACTAGGGTTTTTTCAATGATATAAATTGTAATCACGTATGTTAAAAAATAAAATATGAAAATATTTTAAGAAATTTGAAGTGCTACTACTTTTCTTTTTTGTTTTGATTATAAGAATCACTAATAGATATGGTCTATGGGCATATTTGAATTGTAATGAAATTTTTCCTTATATAATATACAAAAATTGCATTGCACTTTTGTTTCATGTAATAATTAAATGTTTCCAAACTTTATCATTTAATGGTAACTGGTTCAAATTTCATGCATAAGCTATTCTAAGTGAATATAGTTAATGATTAATATTCATTAGTGTGTATTAAATTATTAATATTTTAAAATCATGATAATCATTGGATTACGAGAGATGAACGGTTGAAGTTGTATTTCAGAAGTACTATGGGTTTCAAAAAGCTTTTCTGAAAACTCACTCCGTAAACATGACATGTTGACTTGTAATTCGTCGAAAAGATTAGGTTACACGTAGTATGTTTTAGAAAGATTACATTAGATGTAGTATGTTTAAAAAGATTACATTACCATTATAGTATAATTATATACCATTATATTTAACGAAAGTTTTTTAACATTTCCTTTTTAAAAACCTATCGACTCGTAGCAGCAGAGCTAAAAAGAACTGTTGAACCTAAGCCGAAGATTTCAAGACTATAATTTGTGAGACCCTTAGCCGTTCTAACTTCTATCTATCTAGATTTCAAAGTTTAATTTCAGGTAAGATGTCTAACCTGATGCATCCTGATTTTGTAATGTCAAAAATTTAGTTTAACTTGATTTTGAAATTTTAATTCTTGCATGTACAATTGGGGTTTTCTTAATTAGTTAGTTATTATCTGTGATTTTTTTAGTAAATATCTATGAATATGTATTTTTTCATTCTTCCGAAGAACAATGGGGAAAGAGAAAACTCAAGGCCAAGGGAAAGAAGATGGGAAAACTTTAATAGACTACAGAAAATTAGTAGAAATCCTCAGTTTCACTGATGAGTATCATGATGTTTATGATCCTGTTATTGACGGTGAAATGAGAGTTATAGAAATTAAACATACATTGTGCAGTAAGGAAACTGGGCCAAGGAGGTCTGAATTTATAAAATTTAACCCAGCGATAGGTGAAAAAACCAATAAAGTTTCTTGGTGGGATGTTGGTTTGGGTTACATGTTGTTACCCAAAGTTTTCCCTTGCCCAAAAATTGTCTTGATTTGTGCAAAAAATTATGATGAAGAAAGAAAAGCAATTGTGAATAAAAAAATCAGGAAGAAATTTTATCAATAACCCAGGAAGAATTTCTCATTTTGCTAGACCTAGGGTTTGAGAGACAAAATTGTAATGTCTGTATTGACCTGGGATTGCTGGCAGAGCAATATGAGGCAGTCCCGCCAAATGTAAAAGATTCATTTATAAAGGGTCTAATAGTTGGAGAGGCAAAGGCTTCATTGGGTGAGAACCACAAGCCTCCTTATGATTTTAACATTTTTGTGCCATGGGTTCAGGATACTATATCCTCGCTAGCATTTTTCTTGGGATTGGAAAATAATAGGGAAGTGGGTTCCAACATCCTTCAATTCATTTGGGATATCCATTATGTCAATGAACTAGTAAGATATAATTTTGTTGGACACGTGGTTCAATTGATGCAAGAACAATTAGCATTGATTAAAAGAGGCAATTCTAAGACATTTAGGTTCACAAGCTACTTGTGCTATCTTTTGCTAGCCAAGAATGCTACAATATTAATGAGAAATGACAACAAGCTTGAAATTCAAAGGGGGACAGGTACTCTAATATATAACTGGACACCTCAAATAAGAATGTATGATAACAGAAGGAATTACAGTAATATTGTAGACTTATTTTTGGCACCATTGTACAAAAAAATAACAAGCACTCCAATGCCTAAATTGTCTACTTCATGTAGGGATTGCATCCAACTTGGAAGCACAATTCAATTAGCTGACTGGTACTTAATGGAAGAATACATTGTGCTAAGGTTTTACGGATTAGAACTACAACCCCAAAAACTTCCAATGCATGTGACAGATAGGGTGTTTGTAGTAGAATATGTAGTACAACTAGAGAGCATAGATAGAGTCTTCACTGGCCAGTCAAAGAAGAGCATATTCCCTTCCTTACCTTTCTCAATTGGAGGGTTAACATTTGAGAGAAAGGCATTCAAAGTGGCAAAAATTTTTTAAGATATTTTTCAATTTGATTTAGAGTGGTACTGGAAGTATGATCCACTCAATGTCATTCAAACAATGCTTGTTGCTAACAAAGTTTTACAAACTTATTCCAACATGAAAGTAAACCATTGCCAGAGAGGTTGAAAAATAAGGATAGATGGGATGACATTACAAAAGAGATGGAGAAATTTTCCGTTGAGGAAAAAATTTTAGTTGAATATTTGTCATCACAAATTATGACAACAATAAACTAGGGCATTGTACAACTTAGGATGTCCTACAATTTCTACAAAAAATTTTCTCATCCATCAAACATAAAAATACCAAAGAAAATAGCAGAAGCTTATAAGGATAGAAAATGGACTAGAATGAAAATGAATGATTTTTGGAGTATGAGAAAGGATCTTGGTGAACCAAACACCTTTGTAGATCTGGATGAAATAGACAAGGATATAGAGTTTAGCAAATTGTGGAATTTGGAGCATCCTAACATGACATACGACAATAGTGATCCAGACAGTGAGGATGATAATCCACCAATTTTATTTACTCCAAGGAATGGGAGTTAGAATGGAGTCAGTGATGACCAAAAAAAAGTATATAGCAAAGGGGAAATCATTGTGGAAAAAATAGGTTATAAAGGTGGTGGTTTGGGTCCCACAGGATAAGGCGTCTGGAATATAATTGAGACAGAAAAAATTGATCATGATCATGGTGTATGCCTTGAGTTTGAATCTACTGCTACTGGGTCTGGTAGTGGCACTGGTGCCAGTGGGACTGGGAAACTTATACAACAAGTTCCCTCTCTAAAGAGGCCACTAGTATCTACACAAAATCCCATAGAAGAAGACAGTGTCAAGAAGCAAAAGGTTTCCAGAATAATGACATTCGATCCTAAAGAACTGTTTGCAATTTCAAGTTTAGAAAAACACTCTAGAAGTTTAAATCCTCAAAGAGCATTAGTTAGATCAACAGGCATTTCAAGCTCTACCTCTGGTTCACCTTTCAAACATTCAAATCCTTTTGCAACATCAGATTTTTGTTTCAAAGATTTCTATAATGAATTTGCAGAAACAACAACCAAAAATAAGGAAATAAATAAGACATTGCAGAATGGTGCCCTTACTACAACTGTAGAGGAACAACCTGCATCCAATAGGGTTTTTCCAATATATGACCCAAATAGAGACATGATGGAGTTCATGGTTTTTATCCCACCAAAAAAAGATGGAAACCCACTAGAGAGTCAGATAGATTCATTTGAATTTCAAGTTAGCACTCTCCAAATGGATTTTTCCAAAGTTAAAAATGTGGACAAAATCAATGTGTCAAAGTCTACAAAAAAGTGGTCTATAGTGCACTGCTAAAGCTGGCAAGAGAGAAAAGCAAGCTCGACAAAAATATAGAAAAGTTATAGGCAGACATTACCAATGAAAAAGCAAAGAGGAAAGCTTCAGAGAATAGTTTGAAAGAATTATAGAAAAATATTAAAAAATTAACCTCTACATCAGCAAATACAGAGCAGGAACATGCAGAGGTAGTAGTAATACTAGAGGAAGAAAGCGTCAGTTCAGAAAAGTTATTTAAAACCATGGAGAGTAATGTTACCTCCAACTAGGAATTGTAAAAGCAATTGGACTCTCAGGTGGATAAAGCCAATCATTGGGAACCCAAAGCAGTGGAAGAGAAAAATAATTATGAAAAAATGGTAGAAGAAATAAAGAAGGCCAATAATACAATTCAAACTTTAACAAATACTAGTAATAATTTAGTGAATATTACAAAAGAACACATTTGGGGCCAAATATTGGTGATGTCTAATAGCTCGTATGAGTTCTTTTAAATGCTTCAAAGTATGAGAGTATGTTATTGAAGCTCCATAAGAACATTGAACAGAACATGGATGTTGTCAAGAAAGAAAAGAAAGAAAAAAATATTATGCAACAACTCTACAGTAAGAGTGATAGTTATCTATCAAACAAGGGAATTAGCACCCACCTTGATGCCTCAGTAAAGGTATCAAGTATCATTCACAAATGTGAGAAGCTACAGGAAGCACAAGAATTGGATGACAAAGCTAAGCAGAAGATCACAAAGATGAAACAAAGGAAAGTGAATATGGAAAGTATTGGTTTGCCTAAGGGATTTGATGAAAATAAGTTCATTGGAAGAGAAACTTACAAAATAAGGTTGCAAGACAAAATAAATACTGATTTATGCTTTCTTCCTACAGACATATCTCTTGATACATTCATGGATTTCATCAAACCAATGAGCAATTTGAATGGAGTTTTAGAAGCAACAGTGCTGTCAAGTCACACTTCCAAATATGAATTGCTAACAAAGTTGCAGGAGTGTGACTATACTATGAACCAAATTGTTCTGCTATCAGAGGATGTTTGGACTGGCCTACAAATATTGCTCTAAATTTTGAACTACTACAAATTGTAATATATTGCAAATGAATACAAAAAAAATTGTGCTCTATCTACTTTTCATGTTTTCCAATTCAATGTATGTTGAGTTACTCTATTTTATTCAGTTATTCTTAGTTGATTTACTCTGTTATATGCTATTGGAATACAAAATTTCATTCATGAATTTCAAATTCAAATATGAATGATCATTGATGATACAATACAAACTACACTCTACAATAATAATACTCTCTGTTGTCAAATTTTAATGATGAAACATAATACATTCTTGCTTTTCTAAAATGAACATTGAATGATAGGATATAGTAGTTAATAAGTTCAAAAAATACCTATTGATTACTATTGATAATTTAGTAGAAATTTCCTAAATTTTCCCATTCATCTCTCCATCATCATCATCATCCAATTATGGTATTCCAGTTCCTTCATTGTTCTCTTCATTTTTGTTTTGGTCTTCTTCACTCTGACCTCCACTTCTATGACCCCCATCACCACCTGTAGTTGTCCCACTAGGAGTCGGAGATTGGTTAATGGTGTTGCCTAATCCTCTTCTTTTGCATCTTTTCTTACAGATTTCCATTTCTTTTTGATAAGGAAAAGTATTGACATCATACCTAGATGTCTAGACCCTCAAGCATGTTTCCAAATTATTGTATGGTTTGTTTCTTAGCTTTGATTTTAGGAAGCCCAAAGCACTGAAAACTCTCTCATCCTCTTCATTTTTGTTTGGGTCTTCTTCACTTTGACCTCCGCTTCTATGACCCCCATCACCACCTGTAGTTGTCCCACTCTGAGTTGGAGATTGGTTAATGGTATTGCCTAATCCTCTTCTTTTGCATCTTTTCTTATAGATTTCCATTTATTTTTGATAAGGAAAAGTATTGACATCATACCTAGATGTGTAGACCCTCAAGCATGTTTCCAAATTCTTGTCTGGTTTGTTTCTTAGCTTTGATTTTAGGAAGCCCAAAGCACTGAAAACTCTCTCATCCTCCACTAAACCCAATATCAAGGTTTGACATGGATTAGCAAGCTTGAAGAACTCTGAAATTTCTTCACGTGACATTGTGCTCTATTTTAGTTTTGTCCAAAGCCTTGTTTCCAAGCCCTCTTCATGTGGGTTATGGATTAATTGATATTTATGCTTCATAGTCTTTGCAAAAGTTCCTGATTGTGGTCTAAGAAGACCCTCATCTAAAATTCCATTGATAGTCATTCCATTGAATTCTATAGATTTGCAAAATCCCTTTATCAAAGTCAACAGCCTATTACAATAATCTTCCTTAGAGTTTAAGGACCAATATTGAGGAAACACAATTGCCATGGCCTCAAGAAGTTGTTCATATGGGGATCAAGATCTTATTTTAGAGGAAATTTTAAAGGCTATGTCCCTTACATTAGTTGTTATAGACTCGACAATCTTGGTAAACTCTTCCCTTGTAACTCTTGTAGCTCGCTTCTTTGGGGCACTATAGTATATTGGTATCTAAAATCCCCTTACACAAACACATAAATATCCATATTCAATGATCTTTAAATAATTATCAGGATTGTCCAAATCTATTAGTTTATGCCAGTGATTAAATCTTTCATCAAATAAATTTAGGTCATTTCAATAGAGACTATCAAGGGCTTGGCATGATATTTTACACAAGTAAGCATATTCTGAAATATACATGGCTCTTTGCTGGGATTTTTTCATAATGAACATCAATTCTTCTAGCATGGGAAGAAGAGATGCTAAAGTGAAAAGTGTCTCTATATTGCTTAACCTCTGAAGCAGGTTGTCACATCTCTAATTTTCTGCATTGTCCCAATTTTCGTACATCAGTCCAATCAAAGATTGATATTCAGAAAAAAACTTGATGCACTGGTCCATCCAAAGAGATCCATCTAGTATCAACATCTTTAAGAAGCTTGTTTCCATTGGTAATTCCATCAACAAAGTACTGAAATTCCCTAAAATGTTTGGGACTTTGACAAAAATAAGAGTACAACTCTCTTACTAAATCTTCAACCTTGTTTACTAAAGAAAACTTCTTCACAACTCTAAAAGCAAGATTCATCTTGTGGGCCATACAGTGAATGCCAACAACATATGGTGAACAAGAAGCCTGCATATTTGTGCAAAGACCATTCCTTTGACCCTACATTACTGAAGTTCCATCCAATCCAACACAGATCAACTTCTTCACTATTGTCAATTCATCCATAGCTCCATATTTAATTAAATGGCTCTTTACTAATTGAAATAAAGTTTATGATATCGCATTGTCCCTCAATTTTTCAATAGTTAGTAGATGTGGTTGGAGAACATTATTCTGTATAGTATAAACATGATTGCATACCCATGACATATTATCTATTTTCATAACTTTGTCTAAGGATAATGCAATAATGGTTGACTCTTTTATTTTTCTCTGTACATCCTTTATTTCAACCTAGGCAATACAACCTGCACATTTCCATCCACTGTTTATTGACCAATGAGTGACAGGATAGTTAGGAACTTTCACAAAGTGTAACAAACCACTCATTTATGGATAGTCTATCATGGTATGCCCTCTTCTCAAAATATGGAAAACATTACTTAATTGAACAACTTTTCCGCGTTCTTCTACTTCACTTGCTTTTGCAAAAATAGCATTAATAGAACCTTGAACTTCACTAGGCTTCGTCTTAAATTTTTGAAACAAATAATATTCCTCAACATTCCTTTTATGTTGACATTTCTCCTTTGTTTTATATCTTACCACTTTTATTTCCTTTCCATCTATAGTTGAGGTTTCGTAAACCTTACCAACATGTTTCTCTATGGTGTCTAGTTTAAGCTGCAAGCGCTTTTCCTTTTTATAATTCCAACTACAAATCATACATCTACATTCTACTAGAGGCTCACCTACAATTGAATTGTCCATGGGTTCAATGAATGGATACTTTTCCTCCCAATCAAATTTAAATCTCCTCGACATCTCCCATTGATGATCAATTTTTTCTTTTGATTTTCCTCTCCCTTTACTATTACTATTAATTGAACCATTATCATCATCGAAGTCAATCGATTCATCCTGGTACTAGTTATTTTCTTGAAATTAATCTTCAAGGTCATCTTCATCAGAGATATCAGGTTCTACAACTTCATCACCATATTTATTAGGCTCCCCAATTTGTTGAATAGACTCCTCTATAGGTTGAGAACCTTGAAGTTGTAAAGGTTCCTCTGATGATGTATCTTTCTCACTTTGACCATCACCATTGTGTCTACCCCCACCAAAGTATGAAGATATATTTCTGCATTTCATTGGCCTCTCTTGGACATCTCCACCTTCAATAGTCCTTTTCCTTTTTAACTTTGACTATGACATCTCCAAAAAATTAAGGCTGCAATAAAATTTCACTTGAATAAGATACTATGGACTCGTAGTCATTCTGGTTCGCTATTGATCGCAATTGTGAGCTCAGAAATAGAATTAACTAAATTTTTGTAGTACTAAATCTCTTGAAACTATCCTTATATACAAATGCTTATTTCGTATTTAGGTCATTTCGAATTTTGGTGAAGGGGTTGACAATTTCTTATAATAAAAATTAATATTTGGTGAACCTCACGTAATTTCAAGTAATTGACTGGGCTAATAGGATGGGAATTTGGGACATGATTGTGTATGATGCATGGTTAATTGGGTCCTAGTGTAAATAAAAATTTCACTTGGGACAATGGACCTTTGGCGAATGGTGATCCTCAATAAATACACCCTTCCTTAATCCATGCCGAATAAGAGTAAAATATACAATAGAAAAATGGGCAAAGAACCCGACTACCATAGTGAAATTATGTAAAAATAGTGGTGAACAATTCGACCACTAAATGTGTCCTTTATAAAATCTGGGTGAACCGGTCAACCAGTATATTGTTCTCTTTTTTGCCAATTTCTATACACCAAACGGGATGTATTCACCAATTGGTGAATAATCACCACTAAAAAAATCCCTGGTATATATGTGAATAGCTCTGAATTACCTTCCTAACACTACAAGAATCACAAGAATTGAAGGAGTTTGATGAGTTTGAAGGGTTCACAAGGGTCATGAAATTGGTGCAAGGGTACAATAATAGATGTTCTAGCCTTTAGAGGGGGGTATTTTATGATTGAACCCATCATATTATGGTCAAATTATGGTGAATAAACTTTTATTGAGTTTCTACGGTGCTAGAAAACAAGACATTGAGAGAGCCCTACTTTCTAGGGGTTTTTGAGACAAATTTGGGGCTTTTGTATCTAGAAGGGTCAAAGAACAAAATTGATGGTATAATACTCTAACTAGATTCATTTTAAGATACTTTTGAAAGTGGAAAGGTCTAGGAATGAGTCCTTAGTAGGGCTTCTTTGTTAATTGAGCCTATTAGGCCTAGTTGGGAAACATGAATCAACAATTTTAAGGTGTGATGTTCCAAAACACATAATCTTGGTTTTGACATATGTTATACAAATTGAAAAAGAGTATTCAAATATGTAATTATTTTTCTAAGTCATTTGGAATTTTTTTTAGAAAACCATGAAAAATAGTCGTTGTTGTACTACAAAGATTGGGGTTTGAAGGCCTAGAAATGAGAGTTTGAGTTTTGGAGTAAAAAGACCATAGTGTGAGTGTATGGTGAGTGAAGATAGGACAAAAAATAGGTGTTAAGTTCCTTGGAGGGTTTGGAATCACCATTTTGAAGAGGTGATCAAGAATTTGGTTGATGGATCTTAGATACCACAATAGATTTAATTGTTTATCCCCACAAGCCCATGAATAATCTTAAAGAAAAATCCCTATCACATATAAAGATAAAAATACATGATTAATACTATTCAACCTTGAGAGAGAATTGATCCAAAGAGGAATGTGATATTGAGATTAAACTTTAAATGAATTGGATAGATTACAATGAACAAGGAGTTTCTTTTATAAAAAGAAAGATAATCCTAATCTAGAAATAGGAAACTAAAATGAGCTCAAAAATTTAAAGCTTAACTCAACTAAGTGAATATATTATTAGCCTGATCTAATAAAGGATAAAATACACCTAAGTTTAGCTTAATTAATAAATTAATTAAAAGACATAATTATAGAATAGTTACAATTTTTTGAAATTCCATTGCATCATAGTTACAATAGTTATTACATCAAAAAATAGGTCTTACAACATAAATTTTAGGGCCATGAATTTTAGAATCTAGATCATGTAGAAGTCTAAGGTGATAAGTCTTAGAATTAACATCACCATGTTAATCTCAACATTTCACAAATTATGAGTACGATCAATTTTAGATTTCATTGTTATGGTTTCAACACAACTAGTTCAAAGGAATTCTAAATGATTGTATCAAAATTATGCTTGAAATAGTGAAAAATATGACTATTAGGCTTCTTGTAAAGGCCAAGGATACACAAAAAGTTAAAGGTCACCTTCAAAAGGTACAATACTATCTTGACAACCTTAATTTAAGTCTTTACACCAATCTAAAATTTATTTAATAGAACATTCATCATAGGTAGCACATTCAACATAGGTATTGGTGTCTAGATCTAGTCTCTGAATCTAGATATCAAATCTCTACCACTATTAAATCAAACTTCTATTTAATACCATCAATTATTTTTACTTATAGATTTATCTATCATAGGTATACATTTAAACTTAGCTCATATATATAGATTGACTTTTATTGGGACCTTTGATAAATTTATTAGCTAAAATTTTAGTGTATTTGTATCTTATTATTCCTCTAGATAAATTTGTTAAGCGAAACTTGCATTCATACACAAGAAATTAGATAAAAATTGATTGGTACCTAGTTGTCTTTTCTCATGACAGTACCACTGCTATTTAACTGTCTACATTGCTGATCTGATTGCTTAGATATTTTTGATCTAACCCCCATCTCTCTCTTCTCTATAGGTTTTGGATCACATAGGAGCACACTGGATTCATACCCGGGTCAAAAATTCATCACTTCAGGCAATGTATGGTACCCTTATTATTTATGGTCATCCTCTTATGTATGTTTTTACTCTTGCATATTCTTCTGAAGTTGGCTATTCTCACGACCTGTGTGAGCCCAGATGATTTTATCTTTCATTTTCTTTCCTTGTATAGTATATACAAGTTATTTGGTGTATATATACATGAAAAATATATACATAAAAAATATGGTAATAAGAACCTTTAGTAAGGATTGAACATAAGTGATTATAAACAAAAAAAAGAAAAAACAAGGGCTCATTTTTAATTTTTGTGATCCAGCTGCGTGTGCAAAAAGGGCACTGGACTTTTGTGTGTGCGAATAGGGCCCTAACTCTACACTGATTCGAGGCAAGAATTCAAGTTTTGCTCTCATCTTCTCTTCATTCTTTGATGTTTATGTTTATTTGTTGTAGATTCAATTGGAATTGTATTTCACTAGTTTTATGCCATGTCTTTTTTATGACCCATGAGCTTTGAAGCTAGGGCATCCATTTATTACTTGTTTTCTCACTGCTTGGGGCCTGTGAGTTTTGATATGGGCATACATGATGTAAATTTGGTCACTATTTTTCCTTCTCCATGTACAACCCATGAGTTATAGACTAGGGCATCATGTTGGATGTGTTTACTCACATATTGTGTACCTCTTTTTTTTGATGCTTTCCTCCTCTAATTTTATGATGATGTATGCCCCTTTAATTTCTTACTCATTGCTTACTCATGACTGCTCATGACTGCCTTGTGCTGATGGGCATGGTGTGTGACTATTGTGGGTGCATCATTTGGAAATGATGTCACAACAACACTAGATGAAACAAAAACATTAGGTGTTGCTATTTCATTTTTTGAATGATGCAATCACAATAGTGACTCACCAGGTGTTCATAGAGACATAAATGCAATGATGCCCTAGCTCTCAAAGTTTGCAGGTCATCAAGCATTCCAAATGCAAATATTTTAATGGGCATGGAGGGTTACTTTTGTGGATGCATCATTTGGAAATGATGTCAAAGCAACACTAGATGAAACAACAACATTTGGTGTTGCTGTTGCACTACTTGGATGATGCAGTCACAACATTGATTCACTAGGTGTTCATAGAGACATAAATGCAGCCACTTACTTCTTCTTTCAGTGTTGATCTCCTTTATGTGCTTCCATGCTTTCTATTTTTTCTATTTTGATAACCCTGACGGGTTCAATGTGTATGGTGAAAATGTGACCACACTTCTATGAATCTTTACATGCAAGAAAACTCAATAATGAGCCCTCACAAATCGATCCATAGCTCTCTATGCATGGAGTTGCAAGATTTGTAAAATTGCTCTCAGCTAGAGCTATAAACTCATGACCTTGCTAGTCAACCACATAATGAAAGAATCACAATGAAGACAAGGGAAAGAATGCCAATATCTCCAATGAAACCAAATGTATGCAATGCAATGCAAATCTATATGACAATGCAAGTTAATCTATTGCATAAAAGGAAATCTAAGCTAATATGCCATGATAATGCAACTAAGAAAGGAAATATGCAACTATAATGAAATGCAATAACAAGTCTTCAAAGCTTGGATGTAGAATGTCTTCAAAGAGCTCCAAATGACCTAGAAAACCTACAGCATAACATTAGCATAAAAATCTAAGATATGAAAATGAGGAAGAGAGCTCTTCTTTTATAGAGAATGAGATGAAAATGGACCATTGAGATTAAGAGGCAAAAGACTTAATCAACGGTGGAGAAAAATAGAAGTTTGATCCTTGTGCACAAATATCCTCCAATAGAAAAATAGGAGTTGACTTTATGTCCATACGAGACAAAAAGTGTTTTTTCTCTTTTTATAAAATAAGAATAATGCTTTATTTGTGCAACATAGGATAAGAAGAAAAGTGGGGATTTTTTATTTAAATAAAAGGGGAGGAAATTTTTTTTAATTAAATAAAGGCTTAGGATAAAGTGATTTTATTATTTAATTAAAAGAGTTTTTTAATTAATTAAAAGGGATTTATTCTCTTAATTAAATAAGATTTTTATTTTTTTTTCTTTTAAATTAAATAAGGCTCAAACTTTAGGAAATATTGAATTGATTATCATTTGATCAAAGAAATTGATATAATTGATATTGTTGATATTTGAAAATATTGATTTAGGGATTTGATAAATTGTTAAATGGGGGCCCAAAGTTTAGGCGACCATTTTAGGGTGCATACATTTGCCCCTCTTTGACTAATGTGTGATCATTTCAGGAACACATGCAGTCAAAGAAGAATTGAAATGTGAGATCGATTTGGGATCACAAAACAACCCAGATGTGTGTTCAACGGATGGGAACACATCAGGACAAGCATAAACAACAGCTGAAAGACAAGACCAACACCGTCGCTGCTAGGTGCAAATCAAGCCTTAGACAAAACTATCACCGTCGCTGCTAAGAAATAATCAAGTTTGAAAAATAGGAGATAAAAATTCAAAGACAAAATCACCACCATCGCTGCTAAGTGATAATCAAGTCTAAAAATAAGAATCTCAAGCTGAGCTGAATGATAAAGCTAAATCAAAGATTAAAGCTGATAGGTACTGCCCCCTCGAGATCAAAATCGAAATTAGATAGAGGAGAACAACAAATTGATAAACCTGATCAAGTCACAATAAATCATAATCGAAGGATGGAGCATGATAGGATAACCATCAAACAGTAAAGATATGCCCCAAGTTGACTAGGTTTGACTAGGAAAGATATAAGATAAAGATTAAGTCAAACCTCAGAAAGAGGAAACGAAAGCGGTGAATGAAAGACTAGAAGTTTGGAAGACATGGAAAGGAAGAAATTCCATCAAAGATTGAAGAATTATGCCTCAAAAGGTCAGTCAACTACGTAGAAGAATGAGAAAAATTGGAAACGCGACTCAGATTTTGATTTCAAGTCCGAAAATGGATAGAAAAATGATGTGATATGAAAGACCAAAAATGAAAGATATGATCAAGAAGAATAAAAAAATGAGCATAGTTGACCAACTAGTCTGTAGATGATAAAAAGAAGAGCTCTCTCCATATGCAAGATGCAAAAACTAAACTATGATGAACCTAAGAATGCAAGCTACTATGAAAGTGGTTGACTTGCAAGGTCACAACGCCTATAGACATCTAATTATCATCATCGAGCGTTATTGGTAGCGTCGCAAGATCATACAATGCACACTAGCATAACTATGTGGATATGAATATGATCTTTATTAGATAGAAATGTGGAAATCCCACCTAGGCATCAAAGACATGGAGGTCAAGATGAATAATGCAATGAGATTACCTAAGTTTGATATGGTGAGATTATGCTTGTATCAAGACACATGAAAGTCAGGATAACTAGAAGCATGCACTCGCAAAACAGTCAAGGATAATACCTTGTCAATCCATAGTGTCAAGTAAGACCAGCATAAATGCTCATGACAGGTAGGACCAACAAAATATACCCACAAGTAGATAAAGAAATAAAACATGTTCTTATTCCCTCAGTCTTCTAGCTATGCATCATCAAAAACTTCTCAGGGAGAGACCACTCATCAAATAAATCCTCATAGAAAACACACAAAGAAAAATAAAGTCAACATATCTCAAGCGAGTTGATTTTTTAAGTAAGTGTGTGTTGGTCATAGAGTTAGACTCTGGTTATCGCATCTAAAAATGAGAAATATCGCATCAAACTTAGACTATTGGGTAAGACATCTAATAAGTGTTCAGAAACACTCGACGCAAGGGTAGTGTTGAAAAACACTGTTTGGGTTGGTGTTGAAAAACACCTATTTGTGAAATGCCCCAAGAGACAAATGCACCTAAAGGACCAATGCTAACAATTATGCCCCCTAGACAAAGATAAAGACCAATTCTAGACCAAGTCAAATAAGGTCAAGGCATGATGGAAAGTGGCTAAGTGTCGAGGATGCATGCTAACAAATAGGGGTGCAAAGGCCTCAAGTAGCACTTGTTTCCAGGTTTTCACCACTTGAATTTTTATTGCAATTTTTCTCTTTTTATTTTTTTTTCATTTTTTCCTACCAAGGCACCTGTTACCAAGTTTTCACCAAGGCACTTTTTTTATTTTTTTTAAATTTTTGAATTTTTTGATTTTTTTTTTGTATTTTTTTTAGGACTTTTTATGCTTTTTAGGATTTTTTCAGCATCATATATCAATTTTTTTGGTATTTTTTTAGGATCATATAAGATATGTACAAAGGATGCCCCTAGATAGAATGGGCATCAAGGATAGAAATTCTTTAGGTGCAAAATGTTGATGGGCTCAGGGAGCTGTTCTCCATCTTCATTCGACAGTAAATATGCACCTATACCAAAAGCTATTGTAATAATGTATGGTCCAAGCCAATTAGGTTCGAACTTGCCCTTTTGTTCTCTATTCTGTTGATTCTTAGGGTTCTCTCTCAAAACAAGATCACCTATCTGAAATTCCCTAGGGTGAACCTTCTTGTTGAATGCTTTGGACATACACTTCTGATATACTCTCATGTGATCAAAGGAAGCCTTACGCTTCTCATCTAGAAGTTCTAGTTCTTGTAATCTCATGGCACAGTAATCCTAATCTGTAATCAAACCTTTGAGAGAGATTCTAAGTGAAGGTATCTCTACTTCTAAAGGAAACATTGCTTCAGCGCCATAGGTAAGAGAAAAAGGAGTAGCTCTTGTAGGTGTACGAATGCTAGTTGTATAGGCCCATAGTGCCAAATTGATTTGTAAGTGCCAATCCCTACCATTCTTGTGTACTGTTCTATGAAGGATTTTAAGAATGGTTTTATTAGAGGCTTCTACCTGTCTGTTTCCCTATGGAAAATAGATGGAGGACCAATGTTGCTTAATTTTAAACTTCTTGCATAAATGCTTTAGGTCCTTGTTCTTGAATTGACCTCCATTAGAAGTAATAATCTCAAAAGGCACTCCAAATTGAAAAATAATATGATTCAGAATAAATAGGGAAACTATTTTGCCTGAGGCAACAGAAAGAGGGACTGCCTCTACCCATTTCGTAAAATAATCAGTAGTTGTGATTATAAACTTATGTCCACTTGATGAGTTGGGGTGAATTTTCCCAACAAGGTCAAAGGCCCAATGCTGAAATGGCCAATGAGAAATAGAAAGAATTAGCTCCCTCCCTGGAGCATGAATCAGGTTTCCATGTTTTTGACATTTCTCACAAGATTTAGAGAAAGCTACTACATCATTTTGCATTGTGGGCCAGTAATACCCCACTCTAAGCAACCTTCAGGCCATGGCAAGACCATTAGAGTGTCCACCACAAATGCCCTCATGAATGTCAACTAATGCTTGGTCAGATTCCTCCTTTTCCAAGCACCTAAGAAGTGTCCCATCTAAACCCCTCCTATATAAATCACCAGAGATAAGGGTGTGGCGAGAGGCATTACGGATGAGGTTTCGACATTCAGAATGATTGAAAGTGTTAGGGATGATGCCATCACGTAGATATGAATAGATACCACCATAGCGGGAAGACTCATGTGTGACAAGGGTACAAATGACATTGCTTTTAGATAAATCAAATATGGGGTGGTATAGCTCTTCCACCAGGAATTCAAATCTGGATTCATATTGTTCCAACTGTAGGAGTGAAGCTAATGTAGCCATAGCATCTGCAACTTTGTTTTCTGCTCTAGGGATCTGTTGAAATGTCACAAAGGTAAAGTAACATCTCAATGAATCAACCATCTTTTTGTAAGGTATCAATTTATCATCCTTGGTTTGATACTCCTTATTGACTTGGTTGATAATTAATTGTGAATCCCCAAAGACATGCAACTCTATTATGTTCCATTCTATAGCTAGTTTCAATCCATTGGTTAATGCTTCATATTCTGCAATATTATTTGTACAAGGGAATAAAAGTTTGTAGGATTTCAGTATATTATACCCATGAGGAGAAACAAACAATACTCCTACACCTGATCCATTTTGCATGTTGGAACCATCAAAGAACATCTTCCAAGTGTGAGTGGTCATGTATAGAATGTGTTCATCTAGGAACTCTACTTGAATAGGCACACTATCCTTAACTGGAAAATCAACTAACTGATCAGCAATAGCTTGCCCTTTTATGGCCTTTCTCTCAATGTACTCTATATCAAACTTAGATAAAACCATCATCCACTTAGCAAGTCTACCTGTGAGGGCAGCCTTACTAAGCAAGTACTTAAGGGGATCAATTTTTGCAACCAAATGTATAGTATGAGCAAGCATATAGTGTCGCAACTTTTGGGAAGCAAACACTACTGCAAGACAAGACTTCTCAATGTTATTATAATTGATCTCATAAGATACTAGAGTACGACTGATGTAGTATATGGCCCTTTCTTTCCCAATGTCATCTAATTGAGCCAACAATGCCCCCAAGGAAGACTCTGTTGCTGAAATGTACAAAATCAATGGTTTCCCTAGAATAGGAGGCATCAAAATTGGAGGATTAGCCAAATAATGTTTTATTTGATCAAGGCTCTTTTGGCAATCCTCATTCCACACACATGTGACTCCCTTATGCAATGTTTTATTGAAAGGTTGTGCTCTATCTACAAGTTATGAAATAAACCTCTGTATAGATTGGAGTCATCCTTGAAGACTTCTCATTTGACTTATGTTCTTTGGAAGTGGCATATCTAAGATAGCTTGGACCTTTTTAGGATCAACCTCTATTCCTTTTGCTGAAATTATGAATCCTAGAAGTTTACCTGAGGTAACTCCAAATGCACACTTTTTTGGATTCAATCTAAGTTGAAACTATTCCATGCAATCTAGAATCACTTCCAAATCGTCGAGGTGTGTATCACATTTCCTATATTTAGCCAAGGTATCATCCACATAATCTTCCATGTTCTTATGCATCATATCATGAAAAATTGTGGTCATAGCTCATTGGTATGTTGCTCCTGCATTCTTTAGGCCAAATGGCATGATGTTCCAACAATAGGTTCCCCATGCACATGTGAAAGCTATTTTCTCTTGATCTTCAAGAGCTATTTTTATCTGGTTATATCTAGAAAACCCACCCATTAAGGATTATATCTCATAACCCACCGTCATATCCACTATCATGTCTATGTTTAGGAGTGGAAAGTCATCCTTTAGGCATGCTTTGTTGAGGTCTCTAAAGTCTGTGCAAATGCGAATGGACCCATCATGTTTTGAAACTGGAACAATATTGGAGATCCACTCAACATAGTCAATAGCTCGAATGAATCCTATGCGTAAGATCTTTTCTAATTCAGTTTTAACAAGAAGAGCTATGTGAGGGTGCATTTTCCTCAACCTTTGTTTGATCAGTTTTATTCCTGAAGCTATCGATAGATGATGCATAATAAGATCAGTGTCAAGCCTTGGCATATCAGAATATGTCCAAGAAAAGTTGATTTTCTTCTTTTGCAAAAACTTTGTATATGCCTCTTTTTCTTCAGCTGATAGAGACTGAGCTAGGTGCACTATTTGGGGAGCCTCTTCTGTATTCAAATTCACTAGTTGTGTGGGCTCAATGAAAACTGATGACTTGTCTTGGAAGTAACTTGGCAAGTTATTAAGTACCCCATCCTTAGGCACCTCAAAGAGGTTTTCACCCTCGGATACATCATTTATTTTTACTATTTTGTGTTCTGACACCGCCACAAAGTGGTTTTTGCCATCATACCTATTTTTCTTTTTTCTTTTTTTTTTTTATTTTTAGACTAAGGTATTTAATATCAAGCTCTGTCATACTTGTTTTCGGTTCACTGGTGGAAGAGACTATAGGTTCAAGAGCATTTAGATAACAAGCAATTTCATAGTCATTTTGAAAGTTTAAGAGTTGAGGCTCTTGGTAACATTGAGACCAATCAATTAGGTGGAAATGAACAAGGGGTAGGTCAATGACTGGTTCAACATTGTGTATGTGGAAGGTGTTATCTTTGGTGACCATACAATTGGGATTCATCAAGTCTCCTTCTAAGATACCCGAATCAGGATTTGTCCTACCAAACAAAGTGTCGTCCACTAAGGCAATTTGAGGAGTCCAATCCTTTAGTCCTACACTAGGGTCGTTGGTCACATTAGGTTGAGTACTATAAGTATGGACAACATCCATGTCCAAATCAACTGTTGCATCTAAAAGTGAGTCCTATTCAAACTCATGTGAGTCTATCTCTGAATCATTATTTGGGCCTCGTGATGTAGAAGCCTCAAGGTTAGGAAAGGTTTCCCTTTCTCTAGCACTAGCATTGTTACTATCTGTCGCAGCTAGGATAGCAACACTTTCCATTGTCAATCTAGCATTCATATAGTCACTATCCATCATAGCTAGGATAGTAGGACTATTAATTGTCAAATCTTTTGAATCTCCCCAAAGGTGATTTGTTGAAGGCACCCAATCATCAGACATGTCTTGCTGATTAGAGAGATTAGGTGTGTAGTTTGAGTCATTGTCACTGTCTGTCGTAGCTAAGACCGGGACACTTTTCTATTTCTTATTTGCAAAACCTAAGCCAACTGTTGACTTATTCCTTCATCCAAAAAGGGCATTGTTAAGAGGTTCAGCTTTGGCATCCAACCAATGACTAAGGGGACCATGTCCTAGATAACCCATATTCTTGACCAATGTATACCCTCTCCCATAAGCTCGAGGGGAAGGTGTAAAATCCTCATTATGTCGGTATTTCTCCTCTTGGTAAATCCAGTCCCTAACAGCAACCTCTTCTTTTTCCTCTTGAATCAAAACTGAGGATTCTACAAACTTGTCGAACAATGTCATGGCTGAAGACGAGGGTTTCCTATCTTGAGAAGGTTTTCCATAAGACCTAGGGGAAATTGGAAATTTTGTGACTGAATCAATTTTGTAATCCCCCATGCCAAGATCCATGGCTTTGAATTTGTCTTTGCATTGTTCAAATGTAGTATCAAAAGTGTCAGCCTCCCTATTCAAAGGAATGTGAGACTCTGCTGAAATTGTGTTGACTGACAATGTGCTATCCCCGGGTATGCAAACTTCTACTCCATTGTAAGGGAAGTTCACACACTGATGATAAGTAGATGGGACTACTTACATATCATGTATCCAAGGTCTACCCAACAAAATATTGTAAGCTAAAGGACCGGCATCAATAATCTGAAACAAAATATCTTTCTCTACAAGACCAATTCAGATAGGAAGAACAACCAATCCTTTAGAACTACATTCTACTTCATCATAAGCCTTGATAGTTATCTTCTTCCTTGTGTCAATGACTTCTTCTGAATAACCCAAGGCCTTCAATAAGCTCAAAGAACAAATATTAAGCCCAGCACCCCCATCTATCAACACGCGCCTGACATGGGTCTTGTGGATCATAACCTCTATATGAAGGGCCAAATTGTGTGGGTGGCTTAATGACTTGTCATCTTCTTCTGAGAATGTAAGGTAGTGAGGGCTAGCCAAGTGGTTGACCATATTATAGAATTGATCTACATCTATATCATTAGGGACATTAGCCGCTTGCAAGGCATCCTCAAGGACATGCTTATGCTTAGGGGACAATTCCAAAAGCTCAAAGATTGAAATCTATGCTGGTGTATGTTGTAATTGGTCAACAAGATTATAATTCAACTCAGGACCAACAATAGATTTAGGAAGAACACCTTTTGACACTAGCTTCTTAGACTTACTAGAGTTAGGACATCTAATAACAATGGGAGCTTGAGACTGACTCCTAGTGACTGCATTAAGGGGTTGAGACATCCTTCGTGAGTGAGAACCTCTTAGTACCACAATAGGTCCTTCATTAGGCATAGGAGTTGAATCCACATCATATCCATAAGGGTCTTTCCCTCTCATCATGTTGACATTATCATCAACAACTTCAAGCATATTAATAACATTTTCAACATTTGTGTAGGTGTAGTTGATAGCAGCCTTGCCATTCTTGTTGTTAGAATTCTCTCCTTTCTCATATTTGGGCAAGGGTTCTTTAAAAGATTTGTGATCCACATTAGTGGTTAAACCATCAACTTGTAATCTTCCGCTTTCAATAAGATCTTGGACAAGATGCTTAAGTTTAAAACAATTTTCTATATCATGTCCAATTCCATTGTGAAAGACACAGAAAGCCTTCTCATCCCACCAATGAGGTTTAGGATCCGGTATGCAAAACTTTGTAGGATCCTGAGGTTGTGCCAAATTATGAGCAATTAACATCTTGAAAATGTCTGCATAGGAGTCCCCAAGTTTGGTAAATTGTCTCTTTTCTATTTTAGGTCTCCCTTGATACTTGGGTTTATTTTCTTGCTGTGCTGAAGATGTTTGCAACTTCATGGCTTGGACTGCATTAGAGAGATTAAGAAATCCTTCATTCTTAGGTTGTGATGAGTCAAAAACTCCATCATTGACCACTTTCTTATTCTTATTCCAATAGGAGTTCTTTTTGTCCTTATTACCATTATTATTGTTGTTTTGGCAATTGTTGTTATTAGTTGTTTTGGCCAAAATTCCTTGTTCTTTTAGGACATCCTCTATGTGACATGCCACTTCTACCATGGTATCGAAAGAATTAAATGAGATCTTCCTTACTTCATACCTTAATTCTGGTACCAAGTTGCTCACAATGATGTCTATTCTTTCCTCCTCAGGAATTGTCCTAAGATACTTTGAGCACAACCGTCTCCATCATTGCAAGAAGGTGACAAAAGGTTCTCCTTGATTTTTTTTGAGTTTGCACAAATCAAGCATGGTGACTAACCTTGATAAGTTGTAAGAAAAATGTTGAACAAATCTTTCCACAAGCTCTCTAAATGTCTTAACTGGAGGAGTAAGGTTAGTAAACCATTCCATGGCTTGACCCTTGAGACTCCTTGGGAACAATCTCATCAAGTAGGAGTCTTCATGGTGAAAAGAAAAGATCATTATGTAGAACTATCTAACATGGTCATGAGGGTCACCAACACCATCATATTTGTCATAGGTTGGAAACTCAACTTTCTTAGGAAACTCAACCAACACCACACTCTTGTCAATAGGATTGGGACAAATAGAATCCAAGTTGAAAGTACTCTTAGGAGCCCTCATGTTGTCCACATCTCTTTGCAATTGTTTGATCACTTCATTTGTGGATGGGTCTTGCTTCTTTACCTTTCTATCCACATCAAAATCAAAGGGAACTCTTGCACCCTTATTAATTATACTTTTTAAGAATTGATCTTTATTATGTTCCACATACCTTTCGACATAGGCTTGAAATGAAGGTTCTTATTGAATAGCCATGAAGTCTATATGATCAAAGTTGGCATAAATTCCTCCATGTTGTGAGCCATGATGTGCTCATTGGGAGGGTTTCTTTGAAAGTCTAGGAGGTGACTGTCTCCTATGGTGATCATATCTTGAAGTCCTTCTACCTCTAGGACTTGGGGATCTTGAGGGCATCCTTGACCTTCTTCTAAGACTTGGTGAGGGAGTAGATGAGGGTGAGTGGGTCCCACTATTAGTATCCCTCCCATTGAGTCAGTTTTGGAGTTGTTGTGCATAGAGTCTATCTTCTTCTTCTTGAGCAACTCTTTTCCTTATGTCCAATAATGCACATTCCTCTTCCTCTAGTTGTCTAAATTTCTCCTTTTCAGTAGCTTGTTCATCTAGATAGGATTTCTTCTCCTTTTCAATGCTCTTCAATGTTATATTTGCATATCGAGAGGTATCTCTAAGTGGAGAAGGTTGCCTTGACTATCTGATTGCATCAGCTGCATTGATGTGGTGGTCACTAGACTCGTTTCTTTGATCTTTGTGTTGTGACCCTGAATCTGAGTGAGTTTGTTGGTGATGTCTCTCAGCTTGTTGGTGAGCATCAAGATACCTTATGTTGATCAAGGGTGATCTAGGTGGACTAGCATATGCAGACCCAATAGACATCATGTTACCCCTATGCCATTGAAATATGTCATCAAGAGTCTGGTTCATTGCTTCTCTTTGTTGTAGAGTGAAGGTGTAACTCATGTCCATACTTGATGAAATGGGTGCTAGAGAGGTACTCACTTCACTAGGATTACCTTTTAGATTAAAACAAATCTTAGATTCACTCTTAGGAGATTGATCAAAAAGGGGTCCTTTTCCCTTATGCTATTGATGAGTCTTAACTGGTGGTAACTGGCTAACGACAACAGGGGGTCTCTTCCCTTGATTGACTTGGTACCTTATTGTAACTGACATGAAAGAAAGAGATTCTTAATGATAGGGTGACCTCGCAAAGTGTCAACACCAAACTAGGATAATCAAAGTTCTTTATTGTCCAAAATGAAATGAAAAGATAGAAATAAAGGGGCTTTACCAACATTGTCAAAGAGGTGCTAAAATCAAAGGATGAATATCCTTGCACTTTTGAATTAGGAGGTTGGACTAGGCCAAAATATAATTGAAATTGATTAAATGAAAGTGATTTGGACAATAAGAGCACTAAAATTCTCCAAGAATGTAGCTAACAATTCTAGAGATAAGCTTTCTCACCAAGAATAACTTTCTAACCTGACAACTATTTCCAAAGTGGCCTTGTAAACCAATTGATGCTATTCCTAGAGGGAAAAAACTAGAGATTTAAAGTCAAAAAAAATCTCTAATGTGAGGATATAAAATTGAGCAAGCTGTAAAAAAGTTGGATGTTTCAACTCAGGTATTCAGTTGTTATGTGGTTTAATCAGACACATTAACAGATTTCCAACATTTTATCAAGCACATAAGACAACAATCAAAGAGGTCAAGCAAGAAATTGTCTTTAAATAATGAGCAAGGGGAAAAGCAACCTTGCACATGAACAAGTATAGTGACTTAGTATTTCTAGTCCTTAAAGGTTTTACTTGTGTATGTTCTTGACAATGTTTTAGTAGGCACTTAGAACACAACAACACCTTATTAAGCTGTCTACAAGGATATACATGGCTTTCTAAAAGGAGTCCTCGATATACACAAGGTACATGAGGCCCAAATCTATAGATGAGAAGAATCCAAAATCACACAGCCGGAGGGAGACAGTAACCCAAATCTCCTCCTTCACTTCTCAAAGGTATAAAGTTCTTTGAGGCTTAGCCAAGAGTGATATCAAACTCAATTTCCAAGAGAGGTGTCTTTGGATTCACCTCCTGATATTTATACTCTGCCAGAACACAGGAGTTAAGGTCATCCCTTGAGGTGGTGTGTCCCCAAGCAGGCCTTCTAGAAATAAAAACTAAGTAATTCACTATCAAAAATATTTAGAGCACTAAAGGTGGAACACTTAACTCTTCAAGTAAATGCGAAGTGAGTCCAAAAGTGGGACACTTAACCCTTCAAGTGAATGCGAAGTGAATCCAAAAGTGGAACATTTAACCCTTTAAAATAATGTGAAGCGAGTCCAAAAGTGGAACATTTAACCCTTCAAGAGAATGTGAAGCGAGTCCAAAAGTGGAACATTTAACCCTTCAAGAGAATGTGAAATGAGTCCAAAAGTGGAACATTTAACCCTTCAAGAGAATGTGAAGTGAGTCCAAAACGTGAAACACTTAACCCTTCACACAAACTCAAAGTGAGTCCAAAAGTGGAACATTTAACTCTTCACACCAACTCAAAGTGAGTCCAAAAGTGGAACATTTAACTCTTCACACCAACTCAAAATGAGTCCAAAAGTGGAACATTTAACTCTTCACACCAACTCAAAGTGAGCCCAAAATTGGAATATTTAACTCTTCACATCAACTCAAAGTGAGCCCAAAAGTGGAACATTTAACTCCTCACATCAACTCAAAGTGAGTCCACACCTTAGAAAACAAGTGAGTTCCAAAAAGCACAAAAAGGTTGCCTAGTGGAACAATTAACGCTTCTTTCCTGTAGACCCCTCCCTTTTAATGTGGCACTGATCTTGCAACCAAAGGGTGAAAATGAGGGGCTGACGGATTAGTGAGTCCAATAACCCAAGATAGCAATCTAGATCAATCACAAGTAATCTAAGACTACTAATTAATACTACTCACAAATGAAAAAGGGTTGAATAATGGAATATTTAACTTTCCAAGTAAACATAGAGTGAGTCCACAAAGTGGTGCATTTAACTCCTTATGTAAACAAGGAATGAATCCATGCCCTCAATCACTTAATGAGATATTTGATATTGGAACCAAGAATTACTTAAGGTTTAAACACAAGCATTCACTTACACAAACTTGTATGAAAGCAAATTTATGTTCATTCATTTTCCATTAAGAGCATCAATTGAAATGTGTTCTATGAAAGTATGTAAAACACTCAAGCCAAACACATGAGAGGTTTAATTTTAATCCCAAAATTCAAATGTTGTAGAGATGGAACAAAGTACCTCAAGTCCAACACTTTGTTTTAAGCATTTTCCATGAAAGCAAGAGCACCTTCAAATGAACAAGACAAGAAAACAAGCAAACAAAATATGCAATGTATATCCAACTTATGCAAAACCTAGGGTTAGATCTAAAAATCAATTGTTAGGAGCAATGATAACCAACAAATAATTCAAATGATAACTCATATCATGCATTGAACAATGAAAAATAAGTGCATACCCATCACAAAATTTTATTTTTTTTGTATTTGACCTAGTCAACAAGATCTGATTTTTACCACATGAATTCGGACCCTAAACCCAAAATGCAAAAAAAAGACTTTTATCAAAAAATAGAGAGCTTTCCAAAAATGTAAAAATTTCAAAAAAATCTCTTCATTTGTGGCCTAGAGACCTATTTTACCAAAATAGACCAGTTTTTATAAATTGACCAAATGAGCTATGATATGATTAAATTAAAAACAAAGTGAATGTACCCCCTATATAATTCCAAAACCTTTCCAAAAATGTAAAAAATTCAAAAAAATACACTGATTTGCGCCAAAAATCAATTTTTTATGAAAAATCAAGAAAAAATCATAAAAAATACAAATCACCTCTGAAAATTTTAAAATTTTTTTTGGAGCTTCTTTGATATGTCAAAAATCTACAAAAAAAATTTTAGACCAAAACACCAAGCCGTTTGGGAGATATGATCAAATCTTTCAAATCTAAGGTTTTTCATCTCCAAACAAATTTGCACAAGGGTTAGCTCCAAAAAAATCAAAACCAGCATGAAAGAGGTGGGTTGCCCCACGGTGGGCACCAAAAAATATATGGTAAAAATGTGACCACACTTCTATAAATCTTTACATGCAAGAAAACTCAACAATGAGCCCTCACAAATCGATCCATAGCTCTTTATGCATGGAGTTGCAAGATTTGTAAAATTGCTCTCAGCTAGAGCTATAAACTCATGACCTTGCTAGTCAACCACACAATGAGAGATTCAAAATGAAGGCAAGGAAAAGAATGCCAATATTTTTAATAAAACTAAATGTATGCAATGCAATGCAAATCTATATGACAATGCAAGTTAATCTATTGCATAAAAAGAAATCTAAGCTAATATGCCATGATAATGCAACTAAGAAAGGAAATATGCAACTACAATGAAATGCAATAACAAGTCTTCAAAGCTTGGATGTAGAATGTCTTAAAAAAGCTCCAAATGACCTAGAAAACTTACAGCATAACATTAGCATAAAAATCTAAGATATGAAAATGAGGAAGAGAGCTCTTCTTTTATAGAGAATGAGATGAAAATGGACCATTGAGATTAAGAGGCAAAAGACTTAATCAACGGTGGAGAAAAATAGAAATTTGATCCTTGTGCACAAATATCCTCCAATAGGAAAATAGGAGTTGACTTTATGTCCATATGAGACAAAAAGTGCTTTTTCTCTTTTTATAAAATAAGAATAATGCTTTATTTGTGCAACATAGGATAAGAAGAAAAGTGGAGATTTTTTATTTAAATAAAAGGGGAGGAAATTTTTTTTAATTAAATAAAGGCTTAGGATAAAGTGATTTTATTATTTAATTAAAAGAGATTTTTAATTAATTAAAATAGATTTATTCTCTTAATTAAATAAGATTTTTATTTTTTTCTCTTTTAAATTAAATAAGGCTCAAACATTAGGAAATATTGAATTGATTATCATTTGATCAAAAAAATTGATATAATTGATATTGTTGATATTTGAAAATATTGATTCAGGGATTTGATAAATTGTTGAATGGGGGCCCAAAGTCTAGGCGACCATTTTAGGGTGGATACACAATGTAGGGCTTCACTTGGATTCCAACACCTATACATTGCACATGTTCCTGAGTGCACATGTTTTGTAGCATAGTTCCTTTTAGAAGTGTATGGATTGACTATGCACATGCATAATTGTAGATGAGGATCAGTAATAGGGTGACATAAATTTATTAGATCCTTTGGATCTAACCCCATCTTTTCCTTCCTTGTAAGTTCTGGATCATACATGAGCATACTGGATTGAACCCCAAATCAACACTTCATTACTTCAGACAATGTCTGGTACCTTTATTATTTATGCTCATCCACTTATGTATATTTTCATTCGTTCATATTTTTCTAAAAATTGGCTATACTCATATTCTTCTTGTGTTTGAGTCTTCCAACTATGATCAATTTAATGCTATAAATCTTGACATAAAATTCGATATCAACGTGTCATATATCCATTCCAAATAATATAACTCCATTTGAATAAACATATATGCCAACCATTTGATAAAATTTTCACATGAAATCTAGAGCAATACATTAATTTTATAGTGAATTCATGATTTATAATTCAGTTGTAGTAGCTCAATGTGTTTGAACTCAAGAATACCCCTTACTTGGTTTCCTACAAAGCGTTTGGAAAAATCTATCAGAAAAATTAAAAGTTTGGTCAAAGTAAGTGTATACATGAAGGATGAAACACATAAGAAACTATGATAAGCTATACCTAAAGTTAAATTTACAAAGTAACATATCATTTATAAAACCTACTGTAACATAACATTTTTTGTTTGACATTTTTTGTCACAACTAAAGAGTTCTCACCATGAGAAAATAGAGTGACCATTTTCTATCAAAACCATATGTGAAGACATAAACATTAAGTACAACATGTCCAAAATGTTTTGTAGGTATACACATTAAGGATCATGTTAGATAAAATAAGGCAATTCGATCAAAATAGGGAGACAACCGCTAGATTGTTATCTAACTTTAAAAGTGAAGGCAATGACAAATGTTATTGTCCATACAAGAGTTGTAATGGCTTAAAGACAAGAAGAATCAAAATCAAAACAAAAAAAAGACATTGTAGGGAGAATGGTCACATTGAAGGGGGGTTTGATTAGCATCTAGTGGTAAGTTGTTTGTTATATTGTTTTCACAATTAATATACAAATGAACCATGGAAGGAGGTTTGATTATCACATTGAAGGGGGGTTTGATTATCATCATTTTTATATAGGTCGATCTCTCCAGTGTGAATATAGAGGAACATGGAGGTGTGAGTATTGAAGCTGAAGATCATGATCCCATGGAAGATGATGATCATGTGCCAGAAAACATATTTAAAGATGATGGTATGAATGCATTGATCATTGACACATTTGGTAGTGGTGTTGCTGGTGTTGGTGTTGTTGCTGATGATGATGATGATGATTATGATGAGGATGACATTGACATCATCCATGATATACCTCTACTTGAGAAGGCAAAAATGGCCCTTACGAAGTCTCCCAATCTACTCTTCTCTCTATTATATTGTCGTTGGTGAATTTGAAGGTTATGAATAGTTTATCCAACATAGCAATGTCATGTATGCTAAATTTTGTCATATACATCATTATAGTCTATAAAAGGTGAAACATGTACCATTAAGATTGTTTATAGTAACAACTTATATTTTTTTATTTTAGATTGATAGGTGAGTTTTTGTTACCACCGTCAAATTTTCTCCCTCACTCGTACTAAGAATTATGTACCACTATGAAACATATTGGAATGGAGTATCAAGTAATAGATGCTTGTCCCAAAGATCATATTATTTATCATAAAAAACATGAAAATGTAACAGAATTCCCTGAATGCCATATGAGTATATATCAAGATGATCAAATGACAAAAAAGGTGCCTCACAAGGTTCTTCGTTACATCTTTATTATTCCACGTCTGAAATAATTATTTAGGTGCAATAGCTTGGCACAATTTATGGATTGTCATGCACGCAGGAGAAGTCAAGATGACATTATTCAAATTCTTGCGGATGGTTCATAATTTATGGACATAGAGGAAAAGTGGCCACACTTTAAATAAGAACCTCAAAATCTTAGGCTTTCACTGGCAACAGACGGTGTCAATCTGTATGGAGAGATGAGATCTATTTACTCAGTGTGGCCTATTTTTGTTATCAATAATAACCTTCCTCCATGGATGTCAATAAAGAGGGAGAACATTATATTGACAATGATTGTTCCAGGTATTTTATTATTTTATAGTTATCTACATGTAATTATAAGTCTTAGAGTGAAAAGGCTACAATAATTATCTAATGTTGTTTTTAATTCAACTAGGTAAGTACCAAGTGAAAGATATGAATATATATATTGTGCCTCTTATCGATGAGTTGTTGATGTTATGGAATGGTTTCATTATGTATGACATCTCTAGACCAATTGGACAAAGACAATTTTAATTCCATGAAATACTTGTGTGGACAATTCATGATGCTCTAGGGTTGACACATTTCTATAGTATTTTATGGCGAATTCTAGTTGTACGCGATAATTCTAATTCTAAAAATCTACATATTTAATATTATTGTATTGTTATCTTGTAGGTCTTCAAACAAAGAAAAAAATTTCATGTCCAATGTGTGGTCCAAAAATGAAATCTCTTCATTCTAAAAGTTTAAGAAAGTAGGTGTTTGACGAGTATAGGCACTTCCTCCCTAGAAATCATAAGTATCAAAGTATGGAAAAAAATCTTTTCAATAGGAAAGAAGAGACTACATCAAAGACCCGAAGAATGAAACCTCAACTATGGAAGTTTGAATATAATATAATTCAAGGTTATATTATTCCACCTAATGGTTGATGTTTGAAAATTATATATTTTGATTATGTTTTGTTGGCTAATTATGTAGTTGATGATCTTGAAGGTCGTGAAGGCATCACTGACTAGCTTCCAAAGGGACTAAAATGTTATCCCAAAGAATTTATTAGGCTTCCCTACTATGAGCAACTAAAAATTGTGCATTTGTTTAATACTATGCATATTGGAAAGAATGTAACAGAGACACTATAGAAAATATTGGATGGAAGGTGTGAGAAAGAAAAATTTAGAAATATTTGTAGTGACATTCATGATTCCAATCATGCAATGAAAAATATCATTGAATCAAATAACAATGGAGATCGGATTAATGCAAGTGCTCTTCCTTGGTTATTAACAGTGCAACAAACTAATACCATAAAAGAAGTCATATAAAAAATTTGATTTCCTACAAGATTTGTTGTGAATATAAGCAATCTCATATCAAAGAAAAATGATTTTGGGTCAAGGATGAAAATGCATGATTGGCATACCTTCATCAAGGTAAGTCACATTCTTTTGTATTTACAATATATTTGCGTAACTGCATTCAATTTTCATTGTATGAAATGATCAATTGACAATTGTTGTAGTATTTTCTACCCCTACTGCTCCTAGAGAACTTCGACAATAATATCAAACAAGTAATATATTGTAAAGTATCATATTTATATATTTATGTGTTTTGAATCCCTTATAGGTGGTTGTCATCTAAAAAAATCCATAAAGAAGATATAAATATTGGAAGAAAATAATTTGTCGATTAATGTGTGAAATGAAAAAGTGTTTACCTTCAACTTTTTTCAATGCACAAGAACACTACGTCATACACCAAGTTGAGAAGGTTGAATTGTGTGGACCTATACATGATAGGTCAATGTGGATGGTTGAGAGACACTTGAAATTTTTGAAGGGTTTGGTACAAAAAAGAGAACATCTCGAAGGTTCTATGGTTGAGGGATATATGGTATACCAGATGATGGTGTGTGTTACTCAATATCTTCCTAATTTTGCAGCAAAGACCCATATAGATTACATTTGGGATCTTGACTCCATTAAAAAAATTGAAGGGAAGTACTTGGTGGTCAATTTTAGATTTAGGAAATTGAAAGGTAATAAATTATGAGATGTTATTATAGTTAATTAATTCTTAATCTTCAAAATAAATCTGTTGTAAGTCATCTATTTACTTTTGTATAGTTGTTAAAGCGTGGGATGCAATACATTTGTTTATTGCAAACAATCAAGATTGGATAACGGTATAGATTAAATGATGTCAACATTATGGTAATAGATTAACATGGGAATCTATGTCTTCATTGGTTATACAAGCTCATTGTAATGGAGATCTTAATGTTACACAAAAAGAAATAGATTTAGCATATAGTTTAAGAGATCACCAGGTACTTATAAATTTGTTAATTAATCAACCATATGTTTTTCAGCTTGTGATGAAATAATGTATACATGTTTGACATTATTGTAGGTGAAACACCACAAGGCTATATTATGTAATGGTTATAAATTTGGCATCAAAAATTTGGATGACATGAAGAGAAATTGTGATTCTGGGATAAGTGTAGTGTTCCAGGTGACTAATATTCCATCTAGAAATGACTTACATCCTCAATAGTCAACAAATCAATACTATGGTATTTTGGTTGATATACTTGACTGTGACTTTAATTCTTTCAAACTAGTTCTCTTCATTGTGAAATGGTATAGACTACGACTCAATAAAAATGATCTTGATAGAACTGTTATTGAACATGACAATGGATTTTCAATGAGTAATACAAGGTTGTTTGAGCCAGTTGGAGAAGAGCCCTATGTTCTTCCAAGCCAATATGAGGAGGTATTTTACTTAGAGGTTCCACATAAACCAGGTTGGTCATTTGTTGTTAGACATGATCTAAGAGGAAGGCCAATAAAGTATAATGTGATGGAAGAAGAAGATACAAAGGGAGAGGAAGAAGTGGAAGATGATGTAGATGATGATCATGATCGAGAGCTATTCGGAAAATAATATGAAGAAGAAGATGATGATGATGCTTCTACTGATGACGATGATTATGAGGAGGAGGATAATGATGATGATGATGATGTTGATGATGAAGATGATGATAATGATAGTGGTGGTGATGATGTCATTGATGAAGATGATCTTGATGATGAGATGGATGAAGAATAATATCAATGACATGAATGAAATATACAATTATGCCAGATGTTTGACATGTTCTAACGATTGTTTTGGATTGAAATATGCACTTTTTCTACTAATATGCTTAGGGTTTAATATTAATGGCATTTTAGGTTATATGGAATGCTTAGATATTCAAAATATTGTAGGATAAATAGATAATTTTAAAAATATATAATGTCCTTCACAAGATATAATGAAAACTATGGAGTGAACTATATTTTTTTGATTATATAACTATTATCTTTTGTCAGGTTTCCCACACAGTCTCATGGATTGTCAGGTATAAGTCAATACACCCCATAAAGCTTAATGTCTTTTACCATTTGTAAAATATCTCTCTCATTACCACCTATCTCTCTCATTTCATGAAGTGAAAGTACCAGCAAATAGGTATTTTTCAGATTTGTCTTCCTAGAGCGAGGAAAATGTAGGAATGGAAGAAGAAAGTGAGACATTTAGTATGTCTAAATCAAGGAGATCGACTTGAGGTCAAAAGATCAGAAAGAAATTCAACATACACATGAAATTTTTCCTTTCTCAAGGGGGGTCATGTTGTTATGATGATGAGAGAAAATGTGACTCTGAGGTTCCCTTTAGGTACAAACATCTACAGAAACAATGGGTCCCCAATGAACTTCCTTCAATAAACACTAATTTTTGTGTTAGAGAGAGGATATATCACATAGCACCATCGTCATTACATGGTTTGGGCCTATTTTCCATGGATGGCATAAAGGTCTCTTACAAAAAAGTTGTCAAATTGATGGAGTATGTTGGACCTTGTTATGATTACAATAATTGGATGCAGATTGTTAAATATAAAAAAAGTATGTGTAGGTATGCACTCGTGGAAAATTATATACAACAAAAAGTTAGTGAAAAAAATTTAAAAAGTAGCTATATGTGTTGATGGAAGGCCAAAAGCATCATGAAATATTGTAGGTTTTATAAATAGTACACAACCTACATCAACTAAGAAGTAACCTAATTGCATATTTGAGGCGCATGAGGGAAATCGCATATTTGTATGTGCAATCAAATCAATACATGGAGGCAAGGAGCTGCTTATTGATTACAATTTGAATTGCATAGATACAAAAAATCCCATGACTATCATGGATGAGGTGGTACACATTCTGATAATTGTCTATTATTTAACATAATTTAGAATAAGAACACATGTTTTAACATGTGGGTAAAAGTACAAAGTTGTGTCACATTTCAGGACAACTTATCAGCACAGTTGAATTTGAGTATTTCTAACTAAAATTATTTTTTGTCAAACATATGGTCTAGCTAGATTCATTCTAGCTAAGTTAGATAAGTTCTTCACCTTTTCCAATTGGAAATATCTATTAAATGCATGTTTTATAATAATTACTAAAGAAATAAAATTATTTCAGAAAAATGACATTTCAATAACTCTTACTCTTTTTAATGATATTTTTTTACAAATATAAAAATACCCTTTTTTAGAGCACAGAGTCAAGATTATCATCATATAATTTTTATAGTATTTTAATTAGATCTAATATATTATAATTTCAAAATACTACAAGTAGGTATTTTAACATTCGAGAACAAGATGCTTCAAAAATAGAAAAAAATAGTAAAGCTTATCAAAAAAATTGAAAATTTATATTTAACACTAGAGGAGAGAGTTATCTTCAAGAGTGTGTAATTTATTTTCTGAATGGTGTAGATTTGATAGGGGAAATTTGACGCGAGATGAAAACTGTCAATTTCAGGTATGTTCAACTTTGAGTAGTTATAACACAGAAAATATACATTGAAAATTAATTTTTCTTCTTTTCTGCACTAGCTATACATTTTATCTATGACATATTTTGAAATCAAAGGAAAAAGAGATTATTTGCATATACTTTTTTGGTGTGGACAAGACCCTTGTTTTTCAGCATTTTTCAGCAAGTAAAAAATGGACTTAAAAAATTTAAAAACTATGTGAATTCTTGTTCAAAAAAAATTAAAAAAATTATAGCCATAAACTTCATCCACTTTTACACGTTTCATTAGTTTACATCATCTCCAAATTTTAAACATAAATGCCATTTTTATGTCATTAAAGTTAAAAAATTTGTGTGTTGTTGACCTTTTCCTTTATAAAAGTGTGACACAGCTTTGTACTTTTACCCATGTCTGAATGATTTTTTTTTAAAATCTAGGGCTATAGTATGGATTGACAGCCACACGATACGCATGGTGATGATGGTTCTCATGGGACTTCTTCTTCCTGATAGGTAAAACTCATTGTTGTTGTACAAATGCACATACAAGAAAAATGTTGATGCATATTTTTTGTTGTTTTATTCTGATCTCCTATTTTGGATTGTTTTTAAATAAAGTGCTAATAATATTGTTCTCACAAATGAGTGCTGATCAAAAAAAGGGAAAAGAACAAGTAGTCCATGAGGAACCACAGGATGAGAAGGATCCATTTAATATTGATTTTTTTATCAGACGTTGATCCTATGCTTGCACTGCATAAGGTCATTTGTGCAATATCAAAAGAGTTAGCTTGAATGGAAGATATTCAACCTCACACTCCTGAAATAAAGATGAGAGAGGATGTGTTGATTCACCGTATTCAGAATTATATAGTAAGTATTAATGTATTTTTTAATAATAACAAAAGTTCAATAATGATTTTTAAAGTATACTCTTTTATTTATGTCATTAAATAAAATATATATGTGTTCTCTTTACAAAGGATGCTAAAAACATTAAAGGGTGATGCCTCAGATGCAAATACTTTAGGTTGTTCAAGTACATCACATGTTCTATCCTCCATCTTGTCATGGTTGTCCATATTTTTTTATGCTCTAACAATCTTATTTTTTAGCACCTACTATTAATCCTATGTTGAATATGTCACCTTCTACGAGGATCAGATCTAGAGAGGTATTGTTGCCTGCAATGTCGGCAACACATAGCATGGCCAAAGATGTGATGGAAATGCCTATTATTGGTAAGTAGATTCCTCTTTTTCTCTCTCATTTATCTTGTGTTTATTTCACTTGAACTATTCTTTCTTAGGGGGCATTTTGTGATATTGGATTCACTTTATGTAGGAGGCAATGAGGAAATTCCTAGATGTACTCATGTTAGATGTATGGGAACAATACAAAATTTTGATCAATTGCTCATGAACAATGAAGATGTACTTCCCTTGAGAGTAGCCCAACTTCCAAGTACTTTAAAGATTGATCCTTTCTTTTACTATATAATATAATACTCATAATGTAATGCACTAACTCCTTGTCTAGTCCCTTGCAATAACTAATTATAATAATCTCATTATTATCTTATAGGGAATAATTTATTTTATGAAAAATTTAATGATGAATGTTTGCACATTTTCGGGCCGACCATACACACATAGTATCATATTTTGATTTCATTGCAAGATCAAATTTTGTTTCATCCCTTTCTTCAAGTATATTAAAAGGTAGCTTCAATTCATTTATGAATCTAATAGTTTTTTTTCTTAAAAGGTAGAAATTACAAAATAAAGGGTTAAAGGATAAACTCATTGACTCTATGACAACACTTTCTGGACCCAGCGTCTTTCAAAGACTTAAACTCCTTGACAAAGTGTGCCAAGTTTTGAAGTATATTAGCGACAACTATAGATCCCAAATAGAACACAACCCTTATTATGAGTGACATCCCTATATTCCTATTAATGAGTGGGAGAATCTTAAAAAGGATGCACTTGAGAGAAGTGCAAGACATAGTGGACAAATACTTTCACCCAAGGAAAGAAGGTACGTGATAATCTTAATAATTAAATTATGTACTATTTACTCTTTGTACTAATGTGATTTAACATATTTAAAACACCACATAGGTTTCCTAACACATCAAAAGAAACAGAAGCAAGAAAACAAAAGCACAGGCAACACAAGCTTGGCTCGGGTGGATATTCAAAACTTGTTGCATGAGTTGTAAGTATTAGTAAATGTAAAATCGTATGCAAATATTTATAAATTGCAATCAATTTAGTTTTGATGAAATTCACTACAATAAAAATTCATGATACCAAGCAAAAATGTAGGCCCTGGAGTTTAAAAAATTGATTACAGAAGAGGACAAGATAATAGAGTACAAATAAGGCTATACAGTCGTGGCTGAATGATTCCAAGAAATGAGTGCACAAGGTTCTTCTACTAGATCTATTGATCAGGTAAATAAGCCAATTGATTTTTATTTCAAGTTGAATACTTTACCAATTATTGTATTTGATGTTAAGTTCCAACATAAAGTGAATATATTTGTTTTAAGTAAGGAAACAATGATTATATATTTTTTTAAAACTTTGAAGTGAATATATTTATATGTATTAAACTGAATGATTAACATTTCTCAGTATTTGTCTTGTATCTATATGTATATATTGCCGATAAATGCACTAATTATTTACATTGGAATGTAGCCTACCAATCCTGATACTGCACCATCCAAGCATGATGGAGGCGTCGATTCAAATGTGAATTGTAGTACTCAATGTATACATTTTCTATTCGAATTTTGATTATTGAATATTTAATACAAGTAAACATGTTAAATTGAATTTGGTGTAGTAATAACAATTTAATTAAAATGTGTCGGGATTAATAAAACATTTTGTATTACAGTTGCAGGGGGTGTAGAGGTTGTTCTCGATGAGTGTGTTGAGGTTCAAGCCGCCGAGCAAGATTATGTTGTTCGACAAGGTAAAGAGTGTCACGTTTATATTTTTTAAAGTACTGAAAAGCTTAATTGTAACAATAATGATAATATGTTTTTAAATTAACCCCAATTATGATAATATGTTTTTAATTGAAGTCTTTTATTTGTTATTATAGAGGACCCACCTTTGTAAAGGACAGTGAGATCACGTGCACGACCGAGAAGAAATGATGATGTCGACATGGTTATGCCTCTACAACAATATAAGGAAGAAAAAAAAGTAAAAAAGAAATGATTCTCATTTATGCAACTTATTTGATAATGACTGATGTTTATGTCTCGATGTTTTAATCATATGTGTTAATGAATGTTATGATGTGTTAATGAATGCTAATTAATGAGTCTTATGAATGCTAATGAATGCATGTTAATGAATGTTAATTAATAAGATGAGTGCTCAATTGTTGTAATGGAAATTGTTATAATATGTACCATATGTTTTCATACATGTTTAGAGAATATGGACATGGACAAGGGATGTTGATTGGTACTTGTGTGATTAGAGAATACTTTGCATGATGGCATTCTCCAAATCACTACTGGCAAAATTTTTAGCATATGTAAATGGAATACTTTGTACCTGACATACTTAAATGGCATACACCAAGAAGTACCAAATGATGACTGGTCAATTGTTGTAATGGAAAAGCATCAAAACCGTCCATTTCTAGAACATGATTTTCTAGTCTTAATGATTTTTCTATAGTCCTAATGATTTTTCTTATTTCTTGCCATTAGAGCCACTTCATATGCATAGGTGATGAATATGCAAAGTTACCTAAGCAGTACTGGGAGATGACCTAGCAACACATGTACTATTTTGAAAATCATCACAAGTCCATTTGTTGTTGGGTCATTTAGAGTGGTTTTTCATCAAATCTGCATGTTTTTCACCCATTCATATACCAAATGATGAATGCTTAATAGTTGTAATAGAAAAGCATTAGAACCATCCATTTTTAGAACTTTATTTTCTAGTCTTAATGATTTTTGTATAGTTTTTAATGATTTTTCTTTTGTCCTAATGTTTGTTTCTCTTGATAAATTAGGCCTTGAATTTGAATTTTTGTTCACTGTTTTATGTTAGCTTGATATTTCATTCATCTTTCATATACACAGAGACTACAAATGCTGATAAAAAAATGAGTTATTTGATTTTTCACTATTCATGATTGTAAATGGTCAATATTTCTGATGGTACTCCTTGGTGTATTCTATTTAAAAATAATCATGTTTCTATGACTATGATAAATGTCCCTTTGTGTTGAGAAAATTAGAGTTGGAAAAATGGTTGTTTAGTGTCTATATCTGCACATTGCAAACAAATCATCCTTCTTCCACCAACATTCTAGAAAATTAGTTTTGCAAAATTGGCCATGTTTGTTTTCTTAGTTTTGCAAAATTTGTTTTTCTTTATTTTCTTTCTATTGCTTTTCCATTTCTACAATATGGACACATACTTTGCTTTGAGCAGTGTTCTTTATGTTGTGGAGCCCTATGTATTAATGTAATGGCAATATTTTTGGTATGAAGGGATTGATTGTAGCCCTGTGTTTCCTTAGGTAAACATTTGTATGTTGCCATTTTGTTCTTAGAAACACCTAGATCTAGGTCCAGTCTGAACCTTGCTTTTATTAATCTAAGGATACATCTAAATATATTAGATAAATCCATATGAGATAGACCAATATGTTTCCAAACTTCAAAGTGGAGCCATATGTGTCTTTTATCAACATTACTATGTCTATGGGTCCTTAGTATATCACGGATTTCAATTTTTCTCATGAAATTGATAAACACCAACTCATCATGTGATTGGATCAATGCAAATTGATTTGATAAGTAACAATACTTTCTATTCACTTTTTAAACAATTATCTCTGCATTTCCTTGTGCTCTTATGCTATTATACATACATATGTTCTCCAATTTATGGCCTGACATATTGCAGCTTGGTATTTTGAACTTGGGCCACTCTTTTTACCAATGCATCTTCTCAGCATTAAACCACATGCCTTTGTTGGATAGAGTCTAATTTATAATAGAAATTTCTAGTAAACACTAGGTTTAAAAAGTCTTCCATGCTATGTTTTAGGATAATCTACAAACCCTTTCTAGTACCTCGTCAAGGTACATTAACTCACTATATGATAACATAAACAAGTATGTGGAGGCATTGCAACATCTATAGTTATTTATATGTTCAAATTTTGATTTTATGCATAGATATTTGATGAAATACAACTGATTTGAATACATTGTATAACTTGAAGATCTATGATTTAAGATCATTGAGTTGCTGATTAGATATGTAAGATGATTAAATCAGTAATATGTTGTCATTGATGTCAACTAGTCTTGACAGTACTTATCTTGTAAGTTACTATACCCAAACATTTGTAGAAAGAAGAAGAAAAGAGATGAAGAACAAAATATATCTACATGAGGAAGATGGAGATGATAGATAAGGATAAGAAATATATTGGGTAACTTATGAATGAGTCTATGACCTTATGTTATTGAATCGATTATGTTGCATTCGTCTATGATGAAGGATAGAGCAAAATGCACAGGGCAGTGTTGTCAGTTAAAGAACCATTTTAGTATACACCGACGTAGTGTAGTGTATATCGATCATAGTATAAACAGAGCTTGTGTTCACCGACACATTTCTTTGTTAACCGAGTAGAAGAAAAGAACTAAATGACTAGTTTATCTAATGGAAGTTGATGAGCTCTAAAGTACCTTGAAATCAAAGATGAAGATATTGTTTGTTACGAAGATTGACGAATAACATAATACAGAGAAGATCTAATAGATTCAAAAAAAACATGTTACTGACACAACATCCGAGGAAGGTTTAAGTGGCAAAATCAACAAAGGAGATTAAGCAGCAAAATCTGATGGATGGAATTAAAATGCTTTATTCATCTATTTAAGAGACTAGGATTTCATGATGAAATCATGCTGAAAGAAGGAGACTGCAGAGATATTGTGTGAACAAGCTTCATGCATGCCTGATCAGACTGGTTAAGGAGAACTAAACTGCAGAGATTACCGAGTGTCAGAAAGCTATTACCGAGAGACAGTAAGTTATTGAATATTGATTAAAATAGAATTGAAATATTGATCATAGGATTTGAATGAGCTTAACATAGATATGATAATCTATAATTGAAGTTGTATTGTAATCAGATCAGCTGATGTTACATTTTAACCATTGTAAACAAAGAAATCTCTTAACAGAGTGGAATAGAAAGTATTGTAATGTCATTCATAGAGTGTACATTTGTTATCCTGTCAACCCCATAGTGAATGTTGGTTGGACGATAACAGTTGGTCTAAAATCCTCTAACAACATCACACCTCATAGTGTGTTTGTAACCTTTAACAGGGTTGGGTCTTCACCGACCTCACTTTAGAAAAGTGAACAATTTTTGGGTTGTCGGTCCCAGGTGGTTTTTCCCTTCATAGGGTTTCCATGTTAAATCTCTTGTGTTATGTGTTGATTGTGATGTTTGTTTGATATCATACTTTACATGTTACATATTGGATTTGATTGATAATTATTATATGTTATTAACTGGTAATCAGTAAAAGCACAAACAAAATACTATTTTAGTTTACCGAGCTGCAGAAGTTTTAGTAAATTATTTTTGGATATACATTTTGTGATTTGGACTATGGATAACTGATTCACCCCCCTCTCAATTATTCTAACAATTGGTATCAGAGCATTGGTTGCTTGGAATAGAGTTTTAAGGACTTCAGCACAAAGATCTCAAAATGTATAAGAGGGAAGTGCCAAAGCTGAACAAAGATAACTTCACAGTATGGCAAAGCCAAATGAAGTTGCATGTATTTGGAATTGGGAATTCTACCCTTACACTAATGGAGAATGGCTACATTGCACCACCCACTAGTCCCTTGACCCTTGATCAACTAAGAGATAGGCATAAACATAATGTTAATATGATGGAGATTGTTGCTGCCTGTACCGATGCCAAATTTGAAGATATTAAAAATTGCACTACTGCTAAAGATATGTGGGATAAACTTGCTTAAGTTTATAGTGGTGATGTGAATGTCAAAAGAGCTAGAGCTAAAAGCTTAAGGGGTAGATTCAATGATATGAAGATGAAGGAAGGTGAAAATACTGTTCAGTACACAAATAGACTAAAAGAGGTAGTGCATACTATTAGAGCATCTGATGGTGTTATTGATGAAGAGACAGTGGTAAGAAAATTTCTCAGAACCTTATTGCTAGTTTATCCAATTAGAATTTCTACAATTCATGAAACAAGGTCTGCATCTGGTAACAACCTTACTCTTGATAATCTTATTGGTAAGCTTACAACCTTTGAACTAAATAACTTTGATAATAGTGTTGTACCATTTGTTGAATCTACTTTTATGTCTTCTCTAAAGATTGGTAAGTCTAGTAGCAGAAATAAGAATGATGATAGTGATAGCAATACTGATGATGAGCTTGATGAACTTGAAGCTCTTATGGCCATAAGGTTGCCTAAAGGTAAAGGTATAGAGGTAAATTACCTTTAGCATGCTTTAATTGTAAAGAGGTTGGTCATATTGCTGCTAGATGTCCACACAGGAAAGATGATGATAGAAATAAAGATTGATCTGGTGAAGGAAGCTATGGAAGAAGAGGCAACAGAAGTTATCGACACTACAATAGAGACAACCAAGATAATAATGATAAAGGCAAGAAGGTGTGCTACATTGTAGAAGAAGATGTCACTAATACCAACACTGATGAAGATGTGGAGGTAGTATTTGTTACAATGAAGGATGAATTAGAAGAGGATGAAAGGTATGTAGAGACAACACTTATCTCTAAGGTTAATAAGAATGATACAAGGATTATAGATAGTGGTTGTACACATCACATGACTGGTGATGAAGAGAAATTTGATCATCTTGAAGAAAACAATGGAGGATCTGTTAGAGTGGGTAATGATGCACCTTGTATGGTTAGAGGAAAAGGATCCCTGATGATAAATGATAAAATAAGATGTGATAATGCTTATTGGGTAAAAGGTCTAAAATATAATTTGCTAAGTGTGGCACAACTAAACAATTTAGGCCACTGAGTTGCTTTTGAGAGAAAGAAAGTGAAGATATATGATGATGAAGGAAGACTTATTAGATCTGGAACACAATTGAGAGGTAATCTATTTTATCTTGATAATGATCAGTCTTCTTGTTTAATGATGAAAGATTAAGATGCATGGTTGTGGCATAAGAGGTTATGTCATGTAAATTTTGATAACATGACTAAGATCAGTAAAAAAAAAAAGGTTAGAGGTCTACCTAACTTATCTAAGCCTGAACATGTTGTGTCATGAATGTCAAAAAGGTAAAATGACAAAGTCTAGTTTCAAAAGCAAATATTATTCAACAAAGAAATTACTTGAGTTAGTGCATACTGACCTATGTGGTTCTATGAGAACTCAAAGTTACTATGGAGACATATATTTTATTCTTTTTGTTGATGATTATACTAGATTAATGACAGTCATGTTCTTGAAGGAAAAATTAGAGGCATTTAAGATGTTCAAGTGGTATAAAGAAAATGTTGAGAAAGAGACTAGTAAAGAATTGAAATGCTTAAGATCTGACCAAGGTGGTGAATTTATTTATGATGAATTTACTAAATTTTTTAATGAGCATGGTATTAAAAGACAGGTTTCTGCATTGAGGACACCACAAAAAAATGGAATAGTTGAAAGGAGGAATAGGTCAATCATTGACTGTGCAAGGACACTAATGTTACAAAAGAATGTTGCTCAGACATACTAGAGGGAAGCTATCAGCATAGCTGTTTATGTTCTAAACCGAGTACAACTAAAGGACACTAATAAGACACCCTATGAGTTATGGTTTGGTTACAAACCCACTATAAGTTATTTCAATATTTTTGGAAGTAAATGCTTTATTCTAAAAGATGAAAGAAATGGGAAGTTTGACTCAAAAGGTGATGAAGGGATATTTTTGGGATATTCCACTAAAAGTAAAGCATACAAGTGTCTTAACAAAGTAACTAATAAAATGATTGAAAGTACTAATGTTTGAGTTGATGAGTTTGATGGTAAGAATGTAGAGGAAAGCACAAAGGAACCAAAAGACTATGGTAGATTTAGTTACATTGAACAACTAGAGTACCTACCGACACAACAGATAGTGACAACTGGTTCACAGGAAAACAATACTGAGGAACAGGAAAAAGAAACCAATGAGCAAGAAGCACCCACTGAACAAGAAAATGAACTTGCACAGGATGAACAAGAAAGAAGAGATTGGATACTAGCAAGAATTTTTAGAAGACATCATCTTGAGACACAAATCATTGGAGACAGACAAGCTGGCATGCAAATAAGAAGTAAGGAAAGACAAGGTACATGTCTAGTTTGTGAATATGAACTAAAGAATGTAAAAGTTGCATTAGAAAATGATGAATGGGTTAATGTAATGAAAGAGGAAATAGAACAGATAGAGAAGAACAAAACTTGGAGTTTAGTACCCAGACCTAAGGACAAGAATGTTATCGGTACTAAGTGGATATTTGAAACAAGCTTAATGAAAATGGAGAGGTAACAAGGAACAAAGATAGGTTAGTATGCAAGGGATATGTAGTGGAGGAAGGAATAGATTATGGTGAAACATTTGACCTGTTGCTAGATTAGAAGGAGTCAGAATGTTACTTGCATATGCTACACACAAAAAGTTCAAAGTTTACCAAATGGATGTCAAATCAGCTTTTCTGAATGAGATACTTGAAGAAGTCTACATAGAACAACCTGAAGGGTTTGTTGATCCAAAAAGCAAAGATATGGTATGTAGATTACATAAAGCTTTATATAGTTTGAAGCAAGCACCAAGAGCCTGGTATGAAAGGCTACATAACTATTTACTGAGTATTGGATTTGTTAGAACAAGTGAGAACAGTAATCTATACATGAAAGGAAATTCTGATGATACTATCTTGATTGCTGAGATATTTGTGGATGACATAATATTTGGAGGACAAGATCAAATCTATAAGTCATTTGCTGATAAAATGAGAAGTGAATTTGACATGTCTATGTTTGGAGAGATTAAGTTCTTTCTAGGCTTACAAGTGATTCAGTAGAATGATGGTATATTCATCACACAATCTAAATATATAAAGGAAATATTGAAGACATTTTGGCATGGAAGATGCTAAACCCATGGGAACCCCGATGGCTACTAGATGTAAACTAACTAAAGAAGATGGAACTACTGAGGTAAATCAAACACTGTATCGATCCATGATTGGTAAGTTAATGTATGTAGTTCATAGTAGACCTAATATAGCACATGTTGGAATAGTTGCTAGATTTTCTACAAACCCTAGAGAGTCACACATGGTTGCTACAAAGGGAATCTTAAGATACCTAAAGAAAACTAAAGATTAAGGACTGTAGTATCCTAAGAAAGGCAAGTTTGAACTAAAGGTATACACTGATGCTGATTGGGTTGGAAATGTGGATGGTAGAAAGAGTACCACTAGAGGAGCATTCTTCTTTGGTGAAAGACTTGTTACATGGACAAGTAAGAAATAGGCTTGCATTTCTCAGTCTACAGCTGAAGCAAAGTATGTTGCTACTACTACTAATTGTTCAAATATTGCATATATCAAGAAAGTGTTAGAAGGAATGAATGAGGTAATGA